>CM060945.1:44541888-45829388 GCA_030765085.1 Allium cepa | reverse complement strand
TTCCTTCCGGCTCTCCCGCTCTCGGGAAGTCGGACATCCAAACTATATTTAGCAGACCCAAATTCCAAGTTGGACCGGGTCCTGCCACTTTGCAAAGCCGATTTCCTCAGTGGTGTCTGAAGGGAGTAAGGTTTTAACTTGACTTGGTCCCCATAGACAAGTCTGCTATGTTACAAAACCTTGAGGCCGTTAAACTTGACATTGAGAGGATGTCGAACTGGCAGAAACTTGTTGACGAGCTTCAGAGGGTTAATCGCGCGAACATAGAGGCCATGCTCACCATGGAAAATGATAAAGCCGAATGGAAAAAAGTGCTCGAGCAACATGACACCGAGATGAGAAGCATTGCTTCATACAATGAGGAGCTTGAAGCGAAAGTTGAAGAACTGAAACAAGAGCTTGTTGCTTCCTCTACTTCTTATTCTCAAAAAGAAGAAGTGCTCCTCAAACAAGTGAGAGATGCCCACGCTAGCCAAAGGGATGTCGAAGAAAGGCTTGAAGTACAGAAAAGAATTAGCGAGGGCTATGTCGCTGACATTGAAGAGCTTCAGAAGAAAAACAGCTCCCAAGAGGCGGAGATTCAAATGCTTAAGCTTCAACTTTCTAAAGCTGAAATGGAGCGTGATGAGGCCGTTGCCGGAAAAATTGCAGCTGAAGATTCTCACGAGGCAACGAAAGCCAACATTAGCTCAACATTATTTGATTTCTATCTGCACAGCATTTTGGGGCGTGGTAGCCTCGCCTTTCTAGGCCCTAAGTATGAAATTACACTAGCTGAAGTTTGGGAGGCAGCACTCGATATGCTCGGTGGTAAAGGCGCTGGCTACGCTGAGTCAGCTCTTGAAGAGCATTATCTTGATGATGATGCCCGCTCCGCTCTTGCCAAGGGGAGAGAACAACTTGCAAGATTGAGAGCCGAAACAGCGGCAGGAGAATATTCAGGAAAAATCACCTCGACTACTCCAATACAACCTTCTCCTTCAGCCGAAATTGATATTATCGGTTCTAGTTCTCATTCCCCTTCTCCTACTAAAGTCACCACTGATATTACAAGCATACAAGGTGGAGATGAGTGCGGCGAGAGTGCTGAGGCACATGCTTACGAAGTTGTCATCAGGGAACCGACTTCTGCAGGTAATCCCACTGACAATCTTGCCCGCGTAGACTGCTCATCTGTTTCTTATGAACTTGATGGGCTTTTCGACTACTTCTTGAATCTCGGCGAACCTTTATCTCCGCTTTTTGCTGACTTAAACTTTTTTCCTTCTGCAGAGAAAACATTGGGCATTGTTCAGGGTTCTCCTCCTCCGGTTATCCCTCCTCCGTCTCTTCAGGTGGCTCCTCCTTCTGCTTCACAGCCCGGGTCACAAGAGGAGCAAATTGAGGCTCTTCATGGCTTAGATGACCCTATCGTTTCGCAAGAGCAAAAAGACGAGGGACTTGAAGGAGGCGAGATCTCTCCGGAGCAGACTCCTTCTGATGACGTAATTTTGTCCGCTCTTGTTACTCCAGGGAGTGAGTCTTCTTCGAAGAGAAGAAAGAAGCACGGAACATCGAAGAGGAGGGGGAAGAAAATCATTGCTACTGAAGAGGAACCGGAAATTGCACCAGTTGCACCTCCCTCTCCTTCTTCCCTTATGCCTTCAGACCGACCTGAAAAGCTAACCATTCGGCCAGGTAAAGGGTCTAAAGGTGGCAAGAAGAAATGAAGATTTCAGCTTTTTAGCTTCTTGTCTTTTGTATGTACTGGTCGAGAACTGTGCGGGTACCGGCCCCTGTTTTTATTCTGAAACTTGTATCTACAATACAATAAAATGATCCTATATTTGTACAGACTCCTGTTTGAATTTGAGAATGCATTTATTACTATTCATTTTTGCACAAGTTTATTTATATGATATTGCAGCGGGCTTATGGCATGTTGTTTGAGCATTACTTTCGCCGATGTGGCTATACCATATTGTATGTAACTATACCATGTTGCCCACATGCCATAAGCTTGCTGCAATATTTTGTACTTCGAGGGGACTTGCACTCTTATTTTCTGAAGAATAATTATTTCATTCTTGAAGAAATTCTTCGCAGAGTACAACTCCCTTCATATAAGTTTTTACGCTTTGTCCTTCGAAGAAATCACTTTTTCTTTTGCTTGTGTACACGTTTTACCAAGTGAATTCTTCTATGAGGTAAAGCGGGCCTCTGAAGGGTACTTTAACTTTCTTTTTTTTTTTTTTTTTTTGAGGAAGGTTATTTTCCAGAATAGGTAAATCACTCTTCCTTTGAAAGTTAAAGTGTGCTCTTGATGAGGATTTTTTTTTTACATAGAAAGTTGTACCTCTGAGGAGGGATTTTTTTTACGTTTCAACACTTGGAAGTTTTATTTCAATCTTGGTGAAACGTGTACCTCCAAAGAGTTGTGCCTTTGAAGGAAGCCTTTTCACGTTTCAACACTTGGAAGTTTTATTTCAATCTCGGTGAAACGTGGGCTTCCGAAGTGGTCTTTATTTTGTTTGCATTTCAACTCTGGTGAAGTGAAATTCCGAAGAGCGGTCGTAACACTTCAACTCCTGGTGAAATGGGCCTCCGAAGAGGGCTTTTGTTTTGTTTTACATTTCAACTCTGGTGAAGTGAAATTCCGAAGAGCGGTCGTAACACTTCAACTCCTGGTGAAATGGGCCTCCGAAGAGGGCTTTTATTTTGTTTTACATTTCAACTCTGGTGAAGTGAAATTCCGAAGAGCGGTTGTTACACTTCAACTCCTGGTGAAATGTGCCTCCGAAGATTGCCTGGAAGTTACTCTCTCATGGTTGGAGGGTCATGACTCCTCCAATTTTTTTTGGTTGAGTAGAGAACTTTCTTTTTTATGGCATATGCTTCGTTTGAGGTCTTTATCCTCCGAAGAGTTGTGCCTCCGAAGATTGCCTGCAAAAATTTAAATCGACATTTCAGTAATACATTTAATGTACTTTTCATATCGAAAATAAAGCAAGCATGTAATAATAATAAGGAACACAAAATTTATAGTGGTTCGGCCAAGAACTTGGGCCTACATCCACTTTATAGTCTTTCATTATTCACTTGCATCAGTTTTACAATCGTTTTCAATTACAGGAATCATACATTCATAATTCTTTTTACAATATTTCAACAAAGCTATCAAATAAAGTATGGACGCAAGTGATTGCTGTTCCAAGCTCTTGGAATTTGATCTCCTTCGACATTAGTGAGTTTGAATGTGCCGTCCAGAAGCTTTTGACCTATGACATATGGTCCTTCCCAATTTGGCCCAAACACACCTGTTGCTATCATAATTCTCTTTAGGACTAGATCTCCAATTTCAAAGCTGCGTTGGCGAACTTTGGAATTGAAATGTATGGCTATCCTTTGCTGATGAGATGCGATTCTGAGCTCAGCCTCTTCTCTTTTTTCATCAAGGAGATCTAATGCCTCAAGCTGTAGTTTTTCATTCTCCGCTTGATTGAAATGGATTCTTCTAGGTGAAGGGACCTCTGTTTCTACCGGAATCATTGCCTCTGATCCATATGCCAATGAAAACGGAGTATGCCCAGTCACAGTTTTGTGGGTAGTTCTGTAGGCCCATAGTGCCAGCGGTAGCTTATCAACCCAACCACCTTTTGCTCTTTCAAGTTGCTTCTTGATGGTCGACTTGATAATTTTATTTACTGCTTCCACTTGCCCGTTTGCCTGCGGATGGGCTACTGCTGAGAAGCTCTTTCGGATTTTGAATCGTTTACAAAAATCTTGGAATTCTTCACTTTTAAACTGAGTACCATTGTTTGTAATTATTTTTTGAGGCACACCGTATCTGCAAATGATGTTTTTAGTCACAAAACTTATCATCTTCTTTGAGGTGATAGTAGCCAGTGGTTCAGCTTCTGCCCACTTAGTAAAATAATCTACAGCAACAATGGCGTATTTAATTTCAGATTTGGCAGTTGGTAACGGTCCTACAAGGTCTATCCCCCATATTGCAAACGGCCACGGACTGATCATCTGTGTGAGTTCAGTGGAAGGAGCTCTAGGGATTTTGGCGAATCTTTGGCACCTGTCACATTTTCGGGAATATTCTGCTGCATCTCGATTAATTTCGGGCCAAAAATATCCGTATCGGAGAATCTTTTTCGCTAAAGTTTGACCACCTGAATGATCACCACATTCTCACCCATGCACCTCAGCTAGGATTATTTTGGACTCTTCCCTGGATACACATCGAAGTAACGGCATTGAGAATCCCCGTCTGTATAACTGGCCATCCTGGACTATATAGCGAGAGGCTTTCCTCAGTAGCTTCTTTCGTTCTTTTGAGTTTTCCGGTAAAGGGCCATTGAGCAAATATTCTGTTATTGGAGTCATCCATGATTCTTGCTCTTGAGACACGCTCATGATCCAATCAATATCCATCTCATCAATGCTCGGAGTCGACAGGACCTCCACTGGAGTTAACCCCAGAAATTGAGCTTCTCCTGTGCTAGAGTACTTTGCGAGAGAATCTGCTTTCATGTTTTCTTCTCGAGGAATATGACTTATCATGTAATGATCGAAATCACCCAGGAGTTCCCAAGCCTTTGACAAATAGGCGGGCAGATTTCCTCCTTTCGCTTGGAATTCCTTCTTGACTTGGCATACAATAAGTTGAGAATCACTGAAAATCTGTAATGCTCGGATGTTTAGTTCTTTAGCAATCCTTAGGCCAGCGATAAGGGCTTCATATTCTGCTTTATTGTTTGTTGAAGGAAATTCCAATCTTAGTGCATAGCACAATAATCGACCTTCAGTGGTCTCGAGTACAACTCCGGCTCCAGAACAGTAGTCGTTTCTCGCACCATCGACATATAACTTCCATTGGATTGGGGAATCGTCGATCGTTTCCTCCTCACTGTTACCCTTATCTGTGAATTCTGCGATGAAATCTGCTAAAGCTTGTCCATTGATTGATTTTCGGGGATGATAAGTGATGTCATATTGACTGAGTTCAATATTCCACTTTAGAAGACGACCTGAAGTCTCAGGGCGAAACAAGACTTGCTTTAAAGGTTGATCAGTGAGGACTCTGATCGGATGAGCTTGAAAATATTGCCTCAACTTCCTAGATGCAATTAGTAGGCAATAGGCGAGTTTTTCCAACTTAGAGTAATTCATCTCTGCCCCAGTGAGTCTTTTGCTGATATAGTAAACTGGATGTTGAATCCTCTTGTCTTCTCGTATCAGCGCTGCACTTAAAGCATGAGATGATACTGCCAAGTATATAAGAAGATCCTCGCCATCGCCAGGCCTAGAAAGTATTGGAGGCGTTTCCATATGGCGAATCAATTCATCAAAGGCTCTTTGGCATTTGGGAGTCCAATCGAAGTTTTTCTTTCCTTTCTTTAGGGCATCAAAGAATGGGATGCATTTATCTGTGGCTTTGGAAATGAACCGACTCAAGGCGGCTACTTTTCCATTGAGACTTTGCAATTCCTTCTTTGTTCTAGGAGCTTTGACTTCCTTTAAGACGGTAATTTGAGCTGGACTAGCCTCGATGCCCCTAGCGCTCACGATGAAACCTAAAAACTTGCCGGATTCCACTCCAAATGAACATTTTAAAGGATTGAGCTTCATTCCGTATTTTCGGAGGACTGCGAACATGTCTGCTAAGTGTTCTATGTGATCCACTGCTTTCTTAGACTTTACTAACATGTCATCGACGTAGACTTCCATAGTCTTGCCCAATTGCGGTTTGAACATAGAATTAACAAGTCTTTGGTATGTTGCCCCTGCGTTCTTCAACCCGAAGGGCATAACTCTGTAGCAGTAAAGACCAATGTCAGTGATAAAGCTTGTGTCCTCCTGATCTGGCTCGTGCATCTTGATTTGGTTGTATCCGGAGTAAGCATCCATGAAAGATAACAATTCGTGTCCCGCTGTTCCGTCTACCAGTTGATCGATTCTGGGTAATGGGAAGCAGTCTTTGGGGCAGGACTTGTTTAGATCTGAAAAATCGATGCATACTCTCCATTTTCCGTTGGCTTTCTTAACCAGCACTAGATTTGAAACCCAATTCGGATAGGTAGATTCTTTAATAAAATTATTCTCCATGAGCCGATCAACTTCTTCTTTTAACGCTGCTGACCTTTCTGGACCTTGAGTTCTCCTTTTCTGCTTTACAGGTGTAAATTTTGGATCAATATTTAGAGTGTGTACTGCCACTTCTGGGGATATTCCGCACATATGGGCATGAGTCCAAGCAAAAACATCCAAATTTGCCTTTAAAAAAGATATTAAGATATTCTGAATTGACACATTAAGTTGTGATCCCACATTCAACACCTTGTTTGGGTCCTTTGGGTCTAGAGGTACTGGTATTGTCGTTTCCGCCGGTACCACTCTATTCTCCCCTGCACTGACTTTTCTAGGATCCATCTCTTTCCTTGCTCCGCTGTGCTCGCCAGTGCAGGGTCCGCCCTGTAATTGCTACAAGGCTGGTTCTTTGATGCGGACTGGGGCTGCCGCATCCTTTCCCATTTCTCTTTTTCTGGTTTCTCGTAGCTCTGTTAGATAACATTCCCGCCCTGCATTTTGATCCCCTTTTATAACTCCCACTCCATTATTTGTGGGAAATTTAATGGTGAGGCACCATGGGGCCAGAACAACTTTGAATGCTGCGAGAGTTGGACGGCCAAGGAAAGCATTGTAAGCAGAAAATTCGTCGACAATCACAAAAGTTTGCTTACGGACCACTTTTCTCTCTCCTTCTCCAAGTTCCACAAACAAATCAACGGTTCCTATCGGCTGTTTTGGCTCCCCGGTGAAGCCGGCGATTCTCTGCGATGAGGCTTGCACATCAGCCATAGGGATCTTCATTTGGTCGAATGTTTTCTTGAAGAGGATATTGCAGGATGCGCCACAATCAATGAGAACTCTTCTGACAATAGCTGGCCCGATACCAGCCGAGATGACTAAGGGATCCAAAGTAGGAGCTTCAATACCTGCGGAATCCCTAGCTCTGAACACAATATCATCATTGAAAGTTCTTTGTTGCTTCAGGGGCATAGCACCTTCCAAAACGAATACATCTTCCTCGGTCGGTACATATTTCAAAGCTCGGGTATACCTTTCCATCTCACCCCAGCTTCTGCCTGCTGGGTGAGGTCCTCCTGTAATGACATTGATAATGGGCCTTCCAGGTTCATGCCCTGCAGCCTTCTCACCTGTCATAGGCTGATGAGCAGGAGCTTGTTGCCCCTGACTAGACGAAGCAGGATTGTTGCTATTCCTTTTCACAAATTGCTGCAGCTTGTTTTCCCTTAGCAACTCTTCAATCAGATTTTTCAGCTGGCGGCATTCGTCGGTCTCATGACCGGGTTGATTATGGAAGCGGCAGAACTTGCCACTCTGTATAGCCTTTTTCCCGGTTCTCAGAGGAAGAGGTTTAGGAAAATCAACAGAATCTTTAGTGGCAAGGTAGATACGCTCCGGCGTATCTGATAAAGGAGTATACTCTGATAGCTTGAAGGATCGAGGCTTCTCCAGATTACTCTGTTTCTTCCCATTGTTATTTTCCCTTTTTTGCCCTACAGATTCATTCTTGCATGGAGCAACAGTGTTATCTTCAGCTTTCTCCAACACTGCCTTTACCGGTACGGGACGGCTTTCCAGGCGTATGAATTCATCTGCCTTTTTATAGAATTTTTCAAGGGAATTTGGTTCCTTCATGTTTAGCCATTTCCCAAATTCGCTCGACTTGTCAATAGCCCTCATCAGATAAGTCAATATCATTCGCGGTTCAGCGTTGTCCACCTCGGCCAGTGCTATATTAAAGCGGTTTAAGAAAGATCTAATAGTCTCCCCAGGATTCTATTCTAAACTTGACAACGACATGATGTCCTTGGCTTTTGAAGCATATAGTCTGAATTGCTCCTTGAATTTCCGGGTCAAGTCCGAAAACTGATCAATAGATCGGACTGGTAGCATGGTGAACCACAGTAGAGCCACACCTTCTAGATATACAGGAAAATATCGGCACTTTATCTCATCAGAGGCTCTGGCACCTGTCATGTGCCAATCATACTTGTATAAGAATTCGTTCGGATCGCTTGTCCCCTTGTAAGCTGGAATGGTTGGAGGGACAAACTTCCTTGGGAATTCGGCCTTTAAGATTTTCTCAGTAAATGGAGTTTTACTTGGGGCAAAACCCCATTCTTTCTCGTCTTCAACCCTCTGCATACTCTCTTTCATGATTTGTCAGACCATTCCAGAAAGATACTCCTCATCATGTCGAGTTCTAGATCCACCAACCTCAGGAAGTGTTTGTTCAAAGGGGCTAGCAGCCCTTTCAGGAGCATTCCTTTCGTCAGCATCATGAATGTTGCCGGCAAAGTTCCTTTCATTACCTGCCGGTTGACGGTTTGCCCCAAGAAAATCGTTCAACCTATTCAGAATTAGGGTATTTTGGGCATTCTGAGCCTCGAATTGTGCATTTTGGGCATTTATCTGCTGGTTCAGCCCTAAGATTGCAGCATCCAGCTCTGCCTTTGTAACTCCGACAGCTGGAGTGGCTTGATTCGATACAGGGGAAGCGGAGGTTCACTCTTGAGCATTTCCAGATCTTACAGATCTACTCTTTCTCCCCGGAGCCATAATTTCGGATAAACTTCTAGTCTTCAGAGAGGTTACTTCAACAAACTTTCGTGGAGCAATGATGACGATTCGCCTGAGTTCAATTCTCAGTGAAAGCACCAAAAATGTTAACGCTGAAATTTGAACGCTAACACCCCGGTGTATGAAGTGAGATTGTGAAAGCACCACCCGATAGCTCGGGAACATATTATAAGCAGATAATAGCGAAAAAGCAGTAAACAACAGCAATTTTATAGTGGTTCGGCTTAAGAGAGAGCCTACGTCCACTTTGAATATCTTTATTGACGATTTGATTACAAGTCGATGCAATTACACTCTGATTACAACACACTTCGAGTTACAAGTGACTTAGAACAAGTAGCCTAAACTTCAATATCGATCCAAATCTTTGAACTCATGTTGGACATGTATGATTTCTTCGTGAAGTTCCTTGAGGCGCTCTTTATATCTCAAAAGCTTTAAGTGTTGAAGTAGTTCGGAATGCAGCAGAATAACGGCGCTTGAAATCAATGAGCCAAAAGTCCTCTGAATGTTGGAGGTGGCCATGTATTTATAGGAGTTTTCAGCCCTGAGTCGTGAGTCGTGTTCGACTCATGCTTGGCTCGTGGCCGAGTCAAATTAGGTCATGGCCGACTCACTGAGCCAACCCTTCATTTCTCCATGGCTTATTTCCTCTGCTGGATTTTATGCTAAGTTTTGAGTCGATTACGAGTCAAGCCTTATTGGCATCGGCACTGTGGCAATGGACTACGACTCAATGGCTTTAAGTCGTGGACGAGTCATTCTGAGTCATGAGTCGTTAAGTCGTTAACGACTAATCAGGTAGCGGTATATAGGTGAAGCGGCACAAGGGTCCACCTTCTTATGTCATTACTTCCACTGAGTCGTCTCATATGATAAGTCGCTAACTTATTGAGTCGTTGATCCACTGAGTCGTCCTGCCTTGTGAACCGTTAACCCCTTGAGTCGTCCTATCCCTCTAAGTAGATGAGTCGGTTTGTCTCATGAACCGTTAATTAGTTAAACCACTCTGCTCCTCTAAGGCATTAACTCGTTGAGTCGGTAACTCACTGTGTCGGCCTGTCTCATGAACCGTTAATCCCTATGAGTCGTTCCATTCCTTTAAGTCGCCGCGAACCTTAACTCGTTAGCTAATTAAGTCGTAACCAGTTGAGTCAGCCTGAATCTTAACTCGTTAATGAAAAACGGGGTTAACAGTCGGCTAGGCTTGATAGGTCGTAGGTCGGGGAATCTCTTAAGTCGTGGATGACTCATGGGGGACGGCGACTTAAGGATCAGCCTATAAATACACGTCCATATCTCACTATTTTGGCACCGGATTTTGAAGCGACGAAGTGCTGCCATTTTGAGAGCTCGACTACAACACTTCTTCACTTCTTTTCTCCACTCTGATCTAGTGCTTACATCCATTCAAGATCGAAGATCCAAGAGCCAAAGTTGAAGATCTCCATCCATCGAAGAGAGATTTCATCATTTGAAGGGAAACCTTGTTGGATCAAGCTAGATCCTTTGCTGTCCAGATCTGGAGTTTGTTGTTTTTGAGGTGTTTAGGTGACTCGGTGAGTGGTAGTTATCTCTCACACGGGCCCAAAGGAGTATATTGGATCGGTGGCTTGTTTGTGTGTTTAAGATAATAATTTCATGCATTTTCCTTAAGTCTGCATGTAGATCTATCGTTAATAAAGTTGTGATATCCATTTTATTATATGTTAACCTATGCTAGTTCATTCAACAAGATATTACTTAGAATTCATGTTTGTTAAATTTGGACCCTTTATTTACGAAATTACCATTATTGTTATAATTGTTTACTTAAATCTTGCTTGAATGGTTGATTGTTTGGATTAATGATTGATTTGATTGATTGATAGAAGTTAGTTGATTTATGGATTTGAGATGGACAAGTTGGTCGAAGATGATTCAAAGGCTAAGTGGAAAGACTCTTGAGTAAGGAAAGCTGGTTGTGGCATATGAAGTGGATGAGAAAGCTCATATGGATAGATTTGATGATGATGTTGAGATGGGACTTTGCTATGATATGAAGAAGCAAAGCATGATGTGAGATAGCCTTGGTTTAATCCAGACGAGATCATCCCAAGCATGTTGATAACTCGGTGATATGTTTCGAGTTTGTGGATAATGGTGGGCTCGAGAAGTAGCTTGGGCAAGTTTGAGAATAGTCATCGAGGAGGATGACTAGAAGGCTTGGATTTCATCGTTATTGAAGGTTCTAGCAAACTCAAAGCAAGAGTACATGGGGCGCCTAAACGACTACAGGTAGGTTGTCGGGACACCCAAAAGACTACAGGTAGGTGGTCGAGTACTCTAGGCAGATTCGATAGTCCTTGGCACGTGTCACGATGACGTGCGGAGTTATGTCTAGAACCGAGGTTACCATTAGCCCTTGGCGGACAGATGAAATAATGGGCCGGTCATTCAATTAACAGTATAATCGAGGCAATGATAACAGTGATAGCCAGAGTCATGGATGTTAGGATATTTTGGTTGTATCATCGCTTGGGCCAAGAGCGATGTTTTCGGGATGCTTACCTGATCTTGGTTTAGGCCTTGGGGGTTTGTACTTGGAAAACATCGACCTTGACTCGAGTGATAATTGCTTTACCTTAATTGTCTTTTTTGCTATGATTGTTCTGCTAGTGTGTCTGGGGGATATCACTGTAGAAAGAGGTGGAGTGGGATGGTTGAGTTCCTATTCCTTTTTACCCTTTATGCTCTTTTGGTATGTTTGATAGTCAATTTACTGCTCACTAAGACTTTTGTCTGACTCAAGGTTTTATGTTTAACTCTTATTACCTTTGGCTGTTCATCCATGTTGGGATGGGCAGACTAGGTAGCAGGTGACAGGTGCTGTTCTTAGTGACTAACGTTGTTGATGACGAAGATGAGCTGGAGGCTTTTGCATATTGTTTTCTTACTATATGTACTGGATGTTCCGCTGTTTGTATGATTCTCTGAGTGTTATGTAGTGAGGCTTGCTGTATTGACTTTTCAGATTGTTGTACCAAACTATTATGAGCTTATATGATGAATTCTGTCCTATGGAGCTTCACTATGAATACTTTTCTATTGTATTTTATCCATGCGCTGTGAGTAATACGATAGACTATTCTATGTTTACCTTTACCCTGACAATCATCCATGGCTGCCTGGTACACTTTACAGCGCACTATTTCCTTGTTTGGTGCAGGAGTCATGGGTGGTCGTCACATTTGGTATCAGAGCTTTGGTTAATCGATTTTAGCTAACGCTCGCTGACATAACTACGTATGAGAGACGTAATTGTATTTTGATGAATGATTACTATATATAATATAGTAGCTTTGAAGGATTTGAACTCCTTATGCAGTTGTTTCTAAAGGTGTTCTAATCATTCCTTTTTATAGATATTAAGGATGAGTCGAAGAGGGAGACCAGCTGCTAGGGAAGGCCGTACTGCTGAAGGGGCTAGTGATTATGCTGCTATGTTCGAAGCTATGATGACTTTGATCATGAGAAGGATGCCAGCTCCAGGACCATCAGTAGATGTTGGAGTTCAAGTTCAAGCCCCAAGACCAGTGGATTTTGCTAAGTTGTGTAAAGACTATACTGCTCTTGGAGGAAAGGTTTTCTTGGGGACAGAATCAACCATTGAAGTTCAAAGGTGGATAGATGCTTGTAGAAGGATCTTTGGTGACTTGGGAATTGAGGATGTAACTAAGAGGAAGCTTGCATCAAGACAGCTTCAAGGAAGAGCTTCTGATTGGTGGAATTCTATCACCATTGATACTCCAGAGGAAGAGATTACTTGGGAGCAATTCCAAGTCAGATTTGAAGCTAAGTTCATTTCTACAGCTCAGAATTCTGTTTTGTTCAAGAAGTTTGTAGAGCTCAAGCAAGATGGGAGACCAGTTCTTGAGTATGTTTCTGAGTTTGAAGCCTTGTCCAAGTAAGCTCGGTCATGTATTGAATCTCCCTATCAGAATAATGAGAAGTTTGTGACAGGCTTGGACAGTTATCTTGGGAGGCAGTTGGTGGATCATTTGGACGATCCATTTGAGAAGCTTGTGGAGAAAGCTCTCAGGCATGAGAATCTGTTTCCTAAGGAAGGATCTGTTGTTGCTGTGACCAAGGAAGGGTCTAAACCACAACAAGGTGGAAACAAGAAAAGGAAGCGGCAGCAACAGAAGGGTAAGGATGGCCACAAGAAGCTGAAAGGTGAAGTGACCTGCTATAATTGTCAGCAGAAGGTTCATCTCTCCAAAGATTGCAAGAATTCTAAGGTCCCAGGGAAGTGCTACAACTGTGATAAGCCGGGGCATATCAAGAAGAATTGTCCAGAACCGCGAAAGGACAGGCAGATTGTGCAAGCTTATGCTTTGGGCGCTGTGCCATCATCTTTGAAGGCTCCTACTGCTGAAGAGAAAGGAAATAGTGCGGTAGTTCAATGTACTCTTTCCATTTGTGGTGTTCCAGTTAGAGTGTTGTTTGATACTGGGGCGTCGCATTCGTTTGTTTGTAATGATCTTGTAGGCCGGTTGGGTTTGAAACTGGAGATTGTTGATAGACCATTGGTTGTGACTAATCCAGTTGGGGGTTCGTCTTGTTTGTGCATGTTATGCCATGGTCTAGTTGTGTAGAGTCATGATTACTCTTTTGTTTGTGATTGTTTTGTTCTGAACTTTGCGGGGTTCGGAATTATTTTGGGTATGGACTGGCTTAGGAAGTATGCGGCAAGGGTTGATTGTAAGAGGCTAGAGGTGACAGTCGAGAATATGGAGGGGCGAAAGGTTGTGATACGATGTAAGCATGAAGAAGGCATCTTCATGAGCTTCATGTATTCGCTGGTTGTTCCACGGGATGGACTGTCATCGGTGCCTATTGTGAATGGATTTCAGGATGTCTTTGACGAGGTCAAAGGGTTACCGCCGCATAGGGAGATCGAGTTTCGTATCGATCAAGTTGAAGGAGCCAGACCCATTGTGATGCTTCTTAGGCAGATGGCGCCTAGGGAACAGCAAGAGTTGAGGGTGCAATTTGATGACCTTTTACGGAAAGGATTCATTCGGCGTAGTGTGTCCGAATGGGGTGCACCAGTTGTGTTTGCAACCAAAGCAGATGGATCGTTGAGGCTGTGTGTGGATTATCGTGAGCTAAATAAATTGACTAAGAAAAACAAGTATCCATTGCCGAGAATAGATGACTTGTTTGATCGGCTTCACGAAGCTAAGGTGTTTTCTCAGATGGATTTAGCAACGGGATTTCACCAGTTGAGAGTGGCAAAGGATAGTGTGCCGAAGACTGGCACCATCCGGTTTCTATGAGTGGCTGGTAATGCCGTTTGGATTGACTAATGCGCCAGCATATTTTGTGGATCTTATGAATAGAGTGTTCAGAGATCAGTTGAACAAGTTCGTACTTGTGTTCGTGGATGATATTCTGATTTATTCAAGAACTGAAGAAGAGCACAAGATGCACTTGCGGATTGTCTTGGAAATCTTGCGAAAACAACAGCTGAGGGCTAAGTTTTCGAAGTGTCACTTCTGGAAGAGTGAAGTTAGATTCTTAGGTCATATTATCTCTGGAAATGGAATAGCGGTTGATCCCGCCAAAGTGGCAGCAATCCAAGATTGGGTTAGACCTAAGAATGCATCTGATGTGAGAAGTTTTCTTGGATTAGCAGTATACTATCGGCGGTTTATCCTAAACTTTTCCAAGATAGCTTCACCGTTAACAGGATTGACGAAAAAGAACCAATTATTCAGATGGGATGCTAAGTGTGAACAAGCTTTCGGAATCCTGAAAGAGTGATTGACAAGTGCTCCTGTTTTGACTATTCCAAGTGGGAATGATGAGATGGTGGTTTACACCGATGCATGTGGTACTGGACTTGGAGCAGTGCTGATGCAAAAGGATAAAGTTGTTGCGTATGCAAGTCGACAACTGAAGCCGCATGAAAGGAATTATCCGACTCATGATCTGGAGTTAGCGGCAATTGTATTTGCCCTGAAGATGTGGAGATACTATCTATTGGGAGTTCGATTCGAGTTGTTCACAGACCATAAGTCATTGAAGTATCTTTTCTCCCAAAAGGATTTGAATCTTCGACACCAACGATGGCTAGAGTTTTTAGCATCATATGATTTTGGTATAGCCTATACTTCGGGAAAAGGCAACGCGGTGGCAGATGCGTTAAGTCGAAGACATGTAGGATTGGGAGCCATGTTTTCAGAATGGAAGACTCTTAAGTATTTGGCTGGGTTTGACTTCAGGCCTAGATGTGAATTGGAACCTGATATGTTGGCAAACTTATCAATAAGACCTACTCTAGTGGAAAGAATTGGCGATATCCAAAAGCGAGACAATAAGCTTGTCAAGATTATCCGAGATTTGGAATCTAGATCAGACCTAGAGAAGGATAAAGGATTTGAAGTCGATCGAGAGGGTTGGCTTCGGAAGCAAGGACGACTTGTTGTTCCTGATATAGATGGATTGAGAGTGAAGTTCTTAAGGAAAGTCATCACTCGAAGTTGACAATTCATCCAGGTGGAAATAAGATGTACCGGGATATGATGAGAACCTATTATTGGGAAGGTATGAAAAGGGATGTCGGAAATTTTATTTCCATGTGTATGAACTGCCAGTTGGTAAAAGCCGAACAGAAGAAGCCTAGTGGATTGCTTCAGCCGTTAGAAGTTCCTATATGGAAGTGGGAGCAAATATCGATGGATTTTATCGATGGTTTACCTAGAACCAGAGCAGGAATAGAAGGGATTTGGGTCATCGTAGATCGATTGACTAAGAGTGCAAGATTCATTCCTGTTCGATCAACTAGGACTGCATCGAAATTGGCTGAGTTGTATATTAAGTGGATAGTTCGATTCCATGGTATTTCGAAGAACATAGTGAGTGATTGAGACCCATTGTTCACTAGTGAATTTTGGAAAAGCTTCCAGGAAGTTTTGGGAACCGAGTTGTGTTTGAGTACAGCTTATCACCCTCAAACAGATGGTCAGACAGAGAGAGTCAACCGAGTTTTGGAAGATCTTCTCAGAGCATGTGTTTTAGATTTCGGAGGATCATGGGAAGATTATCTTCGTTTGGTGGAATTTTCATATAATAACAGTGACCAGTCAAGTAATGGTATGGCACCATATGAGGCACTGCATGGAAGACCGTGTAACTCTCCGACATGTTGGTTGGAAATTGGAGAAAAGCTGATACTTAGGCTCTAAATGATTCGACAGACTTCGGATTGCATAGAGATCATTCGGCGACGAATGAAGGCAGCCCAAGATCGTCAGAAAAGTTATGCTGATAACCGTCGTAAGGATTTGGAATTCGACGTAGGGGATATGGTTTTTGTGAAGATTTCTCCGCTGAAAAATGTTATTCGATTCGGGAAGAAAGGGAAGTTGACTCCGAGATTTGTTGGACCATTCCTGATCGTCGAGCGAATTGGAAAGCTCGCTTATAAATTGGAATACCAGAAAAGATGTTGGGGGTGCACAATGTTTTTCATGTATCGTATCTATGGAGGTATGTGCACGACCCAAGTACGGTGGTTTCTGTTGATAACTATGAAGACTTTGAGATTGATCCAGTTATTAGAGGACCTCGTAAGCCGCTCCGTGTTGTGGAAACTGACACGAAACAGCTTAGGAGGAAGGTAGTCAGGTTTCTCAAGGTACAATGGAGTGATGATGTTTACGACTGTACGTGGGAGGAGGAAGAGAGGATGAAGGCAGCTCATCCTGAACTCTTCAAGGTATGGCCCTAAGGTGTCGTGACATCTCATGAATTTGTAACTTGTTCTAGTCTTAGAATTCTGCATGCTAGGGGATGCATGGTTTGTTGATTGCTATGGATGGTAGGCATGCAGAATTGTTTTTGATTGCTCTTGTTTGTTTGGAATTTCGGGGGCGAAATTCCTAAGGTGGAGAGAATGGGACGACCCGTATTTTACGTGTCGAAAAATCGTAAAATAGTTGCCATTAGGTCGTTTGCACTGTTTAAGTCAACCAGAGTTAACTCGTGTGGGAGCTTAGGTCATGTTGTGGTTTGGGTCGGTGGAGCGAGTTAAGAGAGTGACCGACTTAAGGTAGTTAGTGGGTTAGAAGGCCCACGGGTTAACGACTTAAGGACTGGGGCGACTTAAGGGAGTTGGCGACCTAAGGGATAGACGACCTAAGATAGTTAGAGGCTTAAGGGTTTAGGCGACATAAGAAGATAAGTCGTGAGGTGCTTAGGTCGTGGGTCGTTTGGGACGACTTAACGGGTTAGCGACCTAGTGGTTAGCCTGTGTTGAAGTTGGTCGTGAGACGACTTATGGTTGCAGGCGACTTAGGGTTAGGCCATAAGTCGTTGGGACTTAGGTTAGTGTTAGGTCGCGGTTATGATAAGTCGCTGAGTCGTTGAGTCGTTGAGTCGCGCTATGTGATAGGTCGGCCACGAAGTTAGGTCGTATATGTCTGTAAGTCGCTAGGTCGGAGACAGTGTTAGGTTGTTAGGTCGTAACTCGCGTATGAGTTGGGTCGCGCATCTCAGATTGGTCGCGAGTATGTTGAGTCGTGTCTGGGTTGAGTCGCGCATAGGTTAAGTTGTTTGGTCCTGTGTAGTTAGGTCGCGACATTTGCTAAGTCGTACGCCGTTAAGTCGTTCTGTCGGCTAGGCTTGATAGGTCATAGGTCGGGGAATCTCTTAAGTCGTGGACGACTCATGGGGGACAGCGACTTAAGGATCAGCCTATAAATATACGTCCATATCTCACTATTTTGGCACCGGATTTTGAAGCGACGAAGTGCTGCCATTTTGAGAGCTCGACTACAACACTTCTTCACTTCTTTTCTCCACTCTGATCTAGTGCTTACATCCATTCAAGATCGAAGATCCAAGAGCCAAAGTTCCATCGAAGAGAGATTTCATCATTTGAAGGGAAACCTTGTTGGATCAAGCTAGATCCTTTGCTGTCCAGATCTGGAGTTTGTTGTTTTTGAGGTGTTTAGGTGATTCGGTGAGTGGTAGTTATCTCTCACACAGACCCAAAGGAGTATATTGGATCGGTGGCTTGTTTGTGTGTTAAAGATAGCAATTTCATGCATTTTCCTTAAGTCTGCATGTAGATATATCGTTAATAAAGTTGTGATACCCATTTTATTATATGTTAACCTATGCTAGTTCATTCAATAAGATATTACTTAGAATTCGTGTTTGTTAGATTTGGACCCTTTATTTACGAAATTGCCATTATTGTTATAATTGTTTACTTAGATCATGTTTGAATGGTTGATTGTTTGGATTAATGATTGATTTGATTGATTGATAGAAGTTAGTTGATTTATGGATTTGATATGGACAAGTTGGTCGAAGATGATTCAAAGGCTAAGTGGAAAGGCTCTTGTGTAAGGAAAGCTGGTTGTGGCATATGAAGCGGATGAGAAAGCTCATATGGATAGATTTGATGATGATGTTGAGATGGGACTTTGCTATGATACGAAGAAGCAAAGCATGATATGAGATAGCCTTGGTTTAATCCAGACGGGATCATCCCAAGCATGTTGATAACTCGGTGATATGGTTAGAGTTTGTGGATAATGGTGGGCTCGAGAAGTAGCTTGGGAAAGTTTGAGAATAGTCATCGAGGAGGATGACTAGAAGGCTTGGATTTCATCGTTATTGAAGGTTCTAGCGAACTCAAAGCAAGAGTACATGGGGCGCCTAAGCGACTACAGGTAGGTGGTCGGGACTCCCAAAAGACTATAGGTAGGTGGTCGAGTACTATGGGCAGATTCGATAGTCCTAGGCACGGGTCACGATGACGTGCGGAGTTCTGTCTAGAACCGGGGTTACCATTAGCCCTTGGCGAACGTATGAAATAATGGGCCGGTCATTCAATTAACGGTGAAATTGAGGCAATGATAACAGTGATAGCCAGAGTCATGGATGTTTGGATATTTTGGTTGTATCGTCGCTTGGGCCAAGTGCGATGTTTTCGGGATGCTTACCTGATCTTGGTTTAGGCCTTGGGGGTTTGTACTTGGAAAACATCGACCTTGACTCGAGTGATAATTGCTTTACCTTAATTGTCTGTTTTGCTATGATTCTTTTGCTAATGTGTATGGGGGCTATCACTGTAGAAAGAGGTGGAGTGGGATGGTTGAGTTCCTATTCCTTTTTACCCTTTATGCTCTTTTGGTATGTTTGATAGTCGATTTACTGCTTACTAAGACTTTTGTATGACTCAAGGTTTTATGTTTAACTCTTATTACCTTGGGTTGTTCATCCATGTTGTGATGGGCAGACTAGGTATCAGGTGACAGGTGCTGTTCTTAGTGACTAACGTTGTTGATGACGAATATGAGCTGGAGGCTTTTGCATATTGTTTTCTTACTATATGTACGGGATGTTCTGCTGTTTGTATGATTCTCTGAGTGTTATGTAGTGAGGCTTGCTGTATTGACTTTTCAGATTGTTGTACCAAACTATTATGAGCTTATATGATGAGTTATGTCCTATGGAGCTTCACTATGAATACTTTTCTATTGTATTTTATCCATGCGCTGTGAGTAACACGATAGACTATTCTGTGTTTACCTTTACATTGACAATCATCCATGGCTGCCTGGCACACTTTATAGCGCATTATTTCCTTGTTTGGTGCAGGAGTCATGGGCGGTCGTCACATTATTGAAGATATTGATATTTAGGATTTTCATAATGAAGGACTGCTTGTTGATCGTTTAGGGTTAAAATCCCAATATACATTAAGTAGCAGTAGTCTCTTCATTATGAAATATCCAATTCAAGGGCTATCGCTACTAATCTTAGGGATTTCCCAACAGGATGTGGTTGAAAAGTACATTCGGTTTATCCTATTCCTGGACAACTTGTATGGACAAATGTTTGACATAGCATTTCTAAGATTATGTATATTGGTTTTTACAAGCGTACATCAGTGGTGATAGGGAAGGCAACTTCTCTTAGCTTAACACCTTTCTCGAGACATACAAACTCAAGGGTAGTATTTCTGTGGAAGGCAATTAGTAGCCAATGGAAATGGCAGTGTGGCATTCAATGCGATGTGATATGTGAAAGGTAATCATTACCTCAGGCCTTATCAATCGGAAATGACCAAAATAGGGTTAGATATAGGAAGGCTTAGTGAGTCATTCCCAATTAGGATAAGATCATCCTCTTCTAGATATATTTCTTCCCGTTATGATGTTCGAGATGTAAATTAATGTGGTTTGTATGCTAGAGGTCCCTCGGAAAGGTCGGTAACGACCGGGAGATGATATATTTGGTACTACCTAGTTATAGAAGTAGGCCGGACTAGTGTTGGTTCTCGATACATTCCTCTAGAGATGCACTGCCGGAAGGTAGTCCTTTCACCTTGTCATTTGTGTGGAAATCCAAACATCACTACGTGCCTTCCATTTTGTTTGTATTACCCACTTTGGGCTATATGCTGGAATTTAATCAATGTTACAATTTTGGCTATGATTAATATTATTTGTATATTAGACACTAGTATAATATCACATGATTTGATATGAAAGGTTTTGGTTATCTTAAGGTAAAAACATGTCCGTGTTTATGTGTGGGCATGTCTTAGGAGATACTTTTGTTTTGAAAAGGAAAGTTTCGGTAATTTAATAAATTTAATTGAGTCTGTTTTCTCACGCTGGTTAACCGGACTGATACAGACGTTCTTCCCTTTCATTGCTCGGGTCAGACCAAGTATATTTACAAGTTTAGATATGGTGCTTTTGAAGCTTTAGCATCAAAGCTGGAAGTCTTCAGATCATATTCCCGTATATGTTTATTTTTTTGCTGCTTTGTTATTTAAATTATCAGCAATTGTAAGGTCAGATTATTATAACTGTCCAGGCTGATGAATAGAGATTGATTGTTAAACTCTGATTAATGTATAGGATATTACAGTTTCTGTTTTGTAAAGATCATTTATAAAATATTATACGTTTTCCCTTGCGATGTGAGATTCTATATTGTTCTGTTTGGCTTTCTCTTCTCTCTTTCTTCCCTTCTGTTCTTCTCTCCTTGTTTCTTTCTCATGACTTTCCATCATTCTGTGCTTTTTGGGTCGGATATGTGTGGTTTATTGTCGATTCAAATGGTATGAATTTGGAGATCATCACATCAGGCGCATGAAATAAAAGAGAAGAGGAAGTAGCGGGAGGAGAAGAAGGAAAAAGTAGAGGAAAGAAAGGGTTCGGCTGTCCTTTTTTTGGCTCGTGGGCTAAGCGGGCTGGGCTCTGTTCTTCTTTTAAAAAGAATAAACTTAAAGTGATTTAGAAAATGATTATACTTAATACTATTTCAATTTTAAAAACATTATTCTCCTTTCAATTTAAATCCAATTGACATGAAAACTTTTGAATGTGATCATATTACCTAGTACCTTAATCTAAATTGATCCGGTTAATTTTCTGTAATATAAAATTTAAATTATTTATAATAATTAAAGTGAGATACTAACTAAAGTCTTAGTTTATTAAATATTATGTTCATTAATAAATTAGTTATTAAATAGATTATTTACTTTTAATTTTATAATAATAAATTATTTTATAATTTCTTTAATTTATAAGTAATTTGGATTAAGATATATAATTTGACTCAATTATTTGGAACTAATTCAATTCTGAATTATAAACGGATTTGATATCAATTTTACATCATTGATTGAGTTAATGATTTATGTTAACTGAAATTGTTCTTAGATATTGCTTTCAGTTATCTACTATATGTGTTATTAAGTAGCCAAACTAATTAAAATTAATAGAATAAAATGTTAACATGTTTTATTGACATGTAAATGGACTCGTGCTAATCACTATTTCGATTTCGAAAATTATGACGATTAAAAATGAATTATTTTCGATAGACTGGTCGTGATAAAGGAAACATATGGAATGAATTTCCATATGTAGATATTAATACCCAGATTGTGAAATTGTTATTTAAAGGACTTGGATCTTTAAAAATCCATTGCTTTGATTCGATGGGACCAAGATCGGATATCTACACTATTCGAAACCACTTCGATCCAAAAATCATCACAAACCTTTATAGTTATGATTATAGGTCTAATACGCTAGAGTTTAATTAATTTAAAAAATTCGACAATTTTAAATAAGTATTTGTACTTAGACACTATTATAATTGTAAAAATATGCCTTTTTGGATGTTTTAAGAAGACACAAGCGTCAAACTCAAACCATTCAAAAGGGTAGATTGTTATGAGGTAAATAAGTAAAAGAGAAAGAAATAAAACAAATACAGAATCTCACAGCAGAATGAAAAAATATAATAATCAAATAACAGTTCATGAAGCTGTTTGTAAGACATTTGTTTATACTTATATAACATAGAATCAGAGTTACACACATCAGAGATAAATAAATAATGCAGTAGAACAATATGAGTGTAGTGGAATAAATATAGTAAATAATAGTAATACAAATCTTCGACTTCATCCTCCAGAGATAAGGTCTGCAAATCTTGAAATGCCCAGGCTGACCCGAGCGAATTGAAAGACAAAACACTCAAATCAGAACTAAAAGATCTTATGTAAGTTAAATCAAAAGTAAATAAATATGCGTGGAACGGCGTCAAAGATGTTTACAGGTTTTGACATCTCCTATCCAGTGTCTAACGTGAGTGCAGTAACTTAAAAGATGTTCGGGATGCACACCTCCGAAGGATCCGTTAAACTATCTACTATGTAGTACAATACGCTATTATAATAGTGTCCATAATAAAGTAAAGTATTAAAATAGTGTTAAGGCGTTACCTTATCCCCCTTAACACATTTTATATATTCCCATAGTCTATACAGTACCGTAATTCCTACGTAAACTGGAAGGCTATCAAAGGGCACTCCATAGGTATGGTACAAAACAAACTCGTAGAAGGCACTCTAGGGCATGTAAACATGGCATTCGAGGCAATGCCATGGTAGATATACCAATTGTAGAAACGGACTGGTGGTAATGCATAGCAGCTACTACCTCCTAACTTGGAACACACTCCTAAATCAAAATCAAGGGGTGGCAACCAAATCATCACAAATGTCATAATAAGGCATCGAAGAAGCATGTCCGATCAGAGGAATGTCCTCACTTGGCCCAGGTGTAGCTCATGTATTCGTCACATCTATGCCGACCCACGGGAGTCAGGGTCAGGTTGTACCTTATACAGAAATCGTTTGTCAAACCATCCTACTTCATTTCTAGAATCTCCACCATGTACACAGTTGTTGAAGTGGTTTTCGGTATTGGCAGAGAGTATGACAATATCCGATCCGGGTCTCTTTAACAACCAATTGCTTATTACACACCGGATGGTTCTTTTACATTTTCAAAACCATTTCATAATTGATATCTAAATATCATATTCAATTAAAATCATATCACTTTCAAAATTATATTTACTTCCGAAAACATATTCCCCTTCGAATTCGCATCCCATTTGAAATCATAGCTTCGAAATCGTATTGCCTTCAAAAGTCATATTCCTAAAATAGGTTAAACTCTCACTTCAAAATTATCATATTAAATCAAATATGTTATTTAAATCCCAACTTAGGTTAAAGTGTATTCTACCATATTCACTTTAAAATTGAGGATTTGAATATAAACCCGTTTATTTTACTTAGTTTGGAACTTAGAAAATAGTTTAGATATTCATTAATTGTTTAATAAAGTTAAAAATAAATTTAGGGTAGTTAGAATACTCTAATATATTTTAAAATAGATTTAAAATATTTTTAGATTGATTTAAGATAATTAAATAGATTTAAAATAGATTAAATATAATTAAAATAGGTTAAATAGATTTAAAATTTATTAATTTGATTTGAAATAGATTAAAATGGTTTAATTAGTTTAAAATAAATTAAATCGGTTTAAAATAGGTAAAAATAATTTATATAGTTAATGTTGGTAAACATAGTGTTAACAATTTTTTGAAAATCTTAAAAACTAGAAATTTGAAAATAATGTATTTTAAACAGTTTATATTAAAATATGAATTTGGAATTAATATCAATTTAAACTATTTATTTTATTTCAACACATCTAAACCATTTCAGTTTCCAAATCAACAAACCCAATTTCAAATTTTCAATTCAAGTTTAAATAAGCTTTTAAATTCTATATTGATTTCAATCCATATTAGAAATATCTATTTAAATTATTCCAATTTCAATACATTTCAAAGTTATATTTCAAACAATTCAAATAACTCAATTCTGACAAATTCACTTATATTTCAAATCTCATCAATTTACTTTTTTAAGAATCCCTTCAAAACAATTCCAACTTTAACGTAAAACTCGAATTTCGATAATAACTCAATTTATATAAAACAAATTTTATTTCAAAATATCATTTAACTGAATTCAAAATTTTAAGGGTTTTAAAACCATTTAATTTAACCAATCCAGTGTTCGTATATAATTCGCTACCCTAGGGTCAAGTGACACAGATATTTATCATTTCAATTCGCAATTTAAAATTTTACGGTTATATATCATTTGAAACTGCAATCCTGAATTAATATAAAAATCCACAAAACCGCTCGAGTCTATCATTTCAACCCATAACGAATTTTCCCTAATCTATAGACCATTCGGATATATATCATTTCCACCCATAGTGATTTTACTAATATTAACTAAAGGAACTTGCAAAGTGATAACAGTATATAATTCAAACAAGACATCCAATCATCCAATATCAACAATCAAACATCCATCACAATCATCATCCAATTCAATTAATACATTTCAACAATTAACTAATTATCAATAACAGGTAATTAGTTGGCAATTTAAATTCAATAATAAATTAAATGGCAATTCAATTCAAATAATTCAAATTAACTAGGATAGTAAATTAAATATACCAAAAAGCCAAAATAAATTCCTAATCACATCGAAAAATTAATTTAACTAACATAAGAAATTTTAGAAGTTGTGAGTGGGTTAAAACATTCACCTTTGAATTTAAATCGAATTTAAATCCAATTTAGGGACCAAATTCAAACAATCTCAGAATTCGTCCAAACCAGCGTCACAATGTCTGAAATTACGATACGATCCCGGCAAAACAAACTGCGCGTGAATCATACTTCATACGTAAAAATTATGTACGTTAGAACATTTGACAATTAAAACAAAAATAAAATAAAATAAAATTAATAAGGATTATTGTTTTCGGCCACGTTATGACCTTCTTCCCCGAACCCTAATCACGCATATCATATGCGAGCCACCACCCTGAAATCGCGTAACCAGGCCACCGCCGGCTATCGAGGCCACGCCCCACCCCGTTAGCAAAGCCGTCGACCTCCCTGGCTCAACCTCGATCACCATCGGCCAACCTTCAGTCAAGAAATGCATCAGTTGTCGCTCAATTTCCATGACCTAATCGAATTATAGCATTCCATCCAACTGTTAATTCGACGAACTACAAGCACCGATGAACTCCCCTCGTTCCTCTCTACAAAACTGCACCTTCGAATCTGCAATCCTTCACAGTTGATCAAACCACAATGAATGGCCAATATTAATTTGCCCAGTTCTGGCCACATACAAACTCTAATAAAAAACTAACAGCAGAATTGACTTATGCTTGTCGAGAGCTTCAAATCGATATATACTTTGTTTGGGTTGGAGGAGTTTGAATTTTTGATTTGATTTTGCTTTGCAATTGAGTTTGGAATTTTTTCAATTTGTCTACCATTAAGAAGAAGAAGATAGAGAGAGTTGTACGTACTGACAAATGAAAATAAGAAGTAGCCAGGGTTTATAACATGCTATTTTTAGGCAAAGCTGAAAAATGGAATGAATGGACAAGATTGATTTACATGTTGAGTGATAAATGGCCCGAAAAGCTCGTTATGTCTCCAGAACGGAAATGGGTCATCCATATATCAAAAAAGATGTTTTCAATATTTTTAAACTGAATTGAACAAGTTTCGGGTCCTGTTAACCCTGTTCTGCCAACGAGATGAAACTTGGGCCGACTCATCCACTTAAGGTCTTTAACGACTCATTGGATTTACGACTCAAGGGGCTTCAGCAACTTAAGGAAAGGACCGACTCAACTGGCAGCGACTCAATTGGCTGACGAGCTAAGGCTCAAGGCAACTTAGAGGAATGGAACGACTCATGGAGGTTAGCGGTTCATGATACAGGCCGACTCATTGAGTTACCGACTCAACGAAGTTCACGGCTCATACGAGACGACTCAAGGACTGAACCGACTCATCTACTCAAGGACTGGACCGACTCATCTACTCAAGGTTCGTAACGACTCAGTGGACCAACGACTCAACGAGTTAATGCCTTAGAAGAGCAGAGCGGTTTAACTAGTTAGTGGTTTATGGGGTAGACCGACTCAGGGTTTCCAACGACTCAAGGTGACTAACGACCTATCATAAGTCGCTGGCGACCTAAGCATACGAGGAACAAGCTCAATGCTATTTCATCTATGCCACTGCTTGCTGACTCGTGGTATGTGAGTCGGTCACGGTTCATTCTGAGTCGTTCACGACTCATGACTTAACAATTCCAGCCCAGAAATTTGCCTATAAATACATGGCCACCTCCAACATTCAAAGGACTTTTTGGCTCATTCATTTCAAGCACCGTTACTCTGCCGCATTCTGAACTACTTCAACACCTTCAAGGAACTTCACGAAGAAATCAAACATGTCTAACATATGTTCAAAGATTTGGATCGACATTGAAGTTTAGGCTACTTGTTCTAAGTCACTTGAAACTCAAAGTTTGTTGTAATCGAAGTGTAACTGCATTGACTTGTAATCAAATCGTCAATAAATATATTCAAAGTGGACGTAGGCTATCTCTTAAGCCGAGTCACTATAAAATTGCTGTTGTTTACTGTTTTTTCACTATTATCTACTTATAATCTGTTCCCGAGTTATCGGGTGGTGCTTTCACGATCTCACTTCATACACCGGGGTGTTAGCGTTCAAATTTTAGCGTTAACATTTTTAGTGCTTTCACTGAGAATTGAACTCAGGCGAGTTATCATCATTGCTTCACAGAGGTTTGTAGAGAGAATTTCCTTGAAAACTAGAAGCCTATCCGAGATTATGGCTCCTGGAAGGAAAAGTAGATCTGTCAGATCTGGGAATATTCAAGAGGGAACCTCCGCTTCCCCTATATCGAATCAAGCCACTCCAGCTGTCAGAGTTACAAAGGCAGAGCTGGATGCTGCAATCTTAGGGCTGAACCAACAGATAAATGCCCAAAATGCACAATTCGAGGCTCTGAATGCCCAGAATGCCCTAATTCTGAATAGGTTGAACGATTTGCTTGGGGCAAACCGTCAACCGGCAGGTAATGAAAGGAATTTTGCTGGCAACATTCATGATGCTGAAGAAAGAAATGCTCCTGAAAGGGCTGCTAGCCCCTTTGAACAAACGCTTCCAGAGGTTGATGGATCTAGAACTCGACATGATGAGGAGTATCTTTCTGGAATGGTTCGACAAATTATGAAAGAGAGTATGCAGAGGGTTGAAGACGAGAAAGAATGGGGTTTCGCCCCAAGTAAAACTCCGTTTACTGAGAAAATCTTAAAGGCTGAATTCCCAAGGAAGTTTGTCCCTCCAACCATTCCAGGTTACAAGGGGACAAGTGATCCGAACGAATTCTTATACAAGTATGATTGGCACATGACAGGTGCCAGAGCCTCTGATGAAATAAAGTGCCGATATTTTCCTGTGTATCTCGAAGGTGTAGCTCTGCTTTGGTTCACCAAACTTCCAGTCCGATCTATAGATCAGTTTTCTGACTTAACCCGGAAATTCAAGGAGCAGTTCAGACTATACGCCTCAAAAGCCAAGGATATCATGTCACTGTCAAGTTTGGAGCAGAATCCAGGGGAGACTATCAGATCTTTCTTAAACCGCTTTAATATAGCGCTAGCTGAGGTGGACAATGCAGAACCGCGAATGATATTGACTTATCTGATGAAGGGTATTGACAAGTCGAGCGAGTTTGGGAAATGGCTAAACATGAAGGAACCAAATTCCCTTGAAAAGTTCTATAAAAAAGCAGATGAATTCATACGCTTAGAAAGCCGTCCCGTACCGGTAAAGGCAGTGTTGGAAAAAGCCGAAGATAACATTGTTGTTCCACGCAAGAATGAATCTGTAGGGCAAAAAAGGGAAAATAACAATGGGAAGAAGCAGAGTAATCTGAAGAAGCCCCTATCCTTCAAGCCATCAGAATATACTCCTTTATCAGATACGCCGGAGCGTATCTACCTTGCCACTAAAGATTCTATTGACTTTCCTAAACCTCCCCCTCTAAGGACCGGGAAAAAGGCTATACAGAGTGGGAAGTTCTGCCGCTTCCATAATCAACCCGGTCACGAAACCGACGAATGCCGCCAGTTGAAAAATCTGATTGAAGAGTTGCTAAGGGAAAACAAACTGCAGCAATTTGTGAAGAAGAATAGCAACAATCCTGCTTCATCTAGTCAGGGGCAACAGGCTCCTACTCATCAGCCTAGGACGATTGAGAAGGCTGCAGGGCATAAATCTGGAAGGCCCATTATCAATGTCATCACAGGAGGACCTCACCCAGCGGGCAGAAGCTGGGGTGAGATGGAAAGGTATACCCGAGCTTTAAAGTATGTACCGACCGAGGAAGATGTATTCGTTTTGGAAGGTGCTACGCCCCTGAAGCAACAAAAAACTTTTGATGATGATATTGTGTTCAAAGCTAGAGATTCCGTAGGTATTGAAGCTCCTACCTTGGATCCCTTAGTCATCTCGGCTGGTATCGGGCCAGCTTTTGTCAGAAGAGTTCTCATTGATTGTGGTGCATCCTGCAATATCCTCTTCAAGAAAACATTCGACCAAATGAAGATCCCTATGGCTGATGTGCAAGCCTCATCGCAGAAAATCGCTGGTTTCACTGGGGAGCCAAAGCAGCCGGTAGGAATCATTGATTTGTTTGTGGAACTTGGAGAAGGAGAGAGAAAAGTGGTCCGCAAGCAAACTTTTGTGATTGTCGACGAATTTTCTGCTTACAATGCTTTCCTTGGTCGTCCAACTCTGGCAGCGTTCAAAGCTGTTCTTGCCCCGTGGTGCCTCACTATTAAATTCCCTACAGACAATGGAGTAGGAGTTATAAAAGGGGATCAAAATGTTGGGCGAGAATGTTATCTGACGGAGCTACGAGAAACCAGAAAAAGAGAAATGGGAAAGAATGCGGCAGCCCCAGTCCGCATCAAAGAACCAGCCTTGTAGCAATTACAGGGAGGACCCTGCACTGGCGAGCACAGCGGAGCAAGGAAAGAGATGGACCCTAGGAAAGTCAGTGCAGGGGAAAATAGAGTGGTACCGGTGGAAATGACAATACCAATACCTGTTGACCCAAAGGACCCAAACAAGGTGTTGAATGTGGGTTCACAACTTAATGCGTCAATTCAGAATATCTTAATATCTTTTTTAAAGGTGAATCTGGATGTTTTTGCTTGGACTCATGCCGATATGTGCGGAATATCCCCAGAAGTTGCAGTGCACGCTCTAAATATTGATCCAAAATTTACACCTGTGAAACAGAAAAGGAGAACTCAAGGTCCAGAAAGGTCGGCGGCATTAAAAGAAGGAGTTGATCGGCTCATGGAGAATAATTTTATCAAAGAATCTACCTATCCGAATTGGGTTTCAAATCCCGTGCTGGTTAAGAAAGCCAACGGGAAATGGAGAGTATGCATCAATTTTTCAGATCTGAACAAGGCATGTCCCAAAGACTGCTTCCCATTACCCAGAATCGACCAACTGGTAGACGGAACAGCGGGACACGAATTGTTATCTTTTATGGATGCTTACTCCGGGTATAACCAGATCATGATGCATGATCCAGATCAGGAGGACACGAGCTTTATCACCGATGTTGGTCTTTACTGCTACAGAGTTATGCCCTTCGGGCTGAAGAATGCAGGGGCAACATACCAAAGACTTGTTAATGCTATGTTCAAACCGCAACTGGGCAAGACTATGGAAGTCTACGTCGATGACATGTTGTTAAAGTCTAAGAAAGCAGTGGATCACATAGAACACTTAGCAGACATGTTCGCAGTCCTCCGAAAATACAGAATGAAGCTCAATCCTTTAAAGTGTTCATTTGGAGTGGAATCCGGCAAGTTTTTAGGTTTCATCGTGAGCGCTAGGGGCATTGAGGCTAGTCCAGCTCAAATTACTGCATTAAAAGAAGTCAAAGCTCCTAGAACAAAGAAGGAATTGCAAAGTCTCAATGGAAAGGTCGCCGCCTTGAGTCGGTTCATTTCCAAAGCCACAGATAAATGCATCCCATTCTTTGACGCTCTAAAGAAAGGAAAGAAAAACTTCGATTGGACTCCCGAATGCCAAAAGGCTTTGATGAATTGATTCGCCATATGGAAACGCCTAAAATACTTTCTAGGCTTGGCGATGGCGAGGATCTTCTTATATACTTGGCAGTATCATCTCATGCTTTAAGTGCAGCGCTGATACGAGAAGACAAAAGGATTCAACATCCAGTTTACTATATCAGCAAAAGACTCACTGGGGCAGATATGAATTACTCTAAGTTGGAAAAACTCGCCTATTGCCTACTAATTGCATCTAGGAAGTTGAGGCAATATTTTCAAGCTCACCCTATCAGAGTCCTCACTGATCAACCTTTAAAGCAAGTCCTGTTTCGCCCTGAGACTTCGGGTCGTCTTCTAAAGTGGAACATTGAACTCAGTCAGTATGACATCACTTATCATCCCCGAAAAGCAATCAATGGACAAGCTTTAGCGGATTTCATCGCAGAGTTCACAGATAAGGGTAACAGTGAGGAGGAAACGGTCGACGATTCCCCAATCCAATGGAAGTTATATGTCGCTGGTGCGAGAAACGACTACTGTTCTGGAGCCGGAGTTGTACTTGAGACCCCTGAAGGCCGATCATTATGCTATGCACTAAGATTGGAATTTCCTTCAACAAACAATGAAGCAGAATACGAAGCCCTTATCGCTGGCTTAAGGATTGTTAAAGAATTAAACATCCGAGCATTACATATATTCAGTGATTCTCAGCTTATTGTATGCCAAGTCAAAAAGGAATTCCAAGCAAAAGGGGGGAACCTGCCCGCCTACTTGTCAAAGGCTTGGGAACTCCTGGGTGATTTCGGTCATTACATGATAAGTCACATTCCTCGAGAAGAAAACATGAAAGCGGATTCTCTCGCAAAGTATTCTAGCACGGGCGAAGCTCAATTTCTGGGGTTAACTCCGGTGGAGGTCCTATCGACTCCCAGCATTGATGAGATGGACATTGATTGGATCATGAGCATGTCTCAAGAGCAAGAATCATGGATGACTCCGATAACAGAATATCTGCTCAATGGATCCTTACCAGGGAACTCAAAAGAATGACAAAAGCTACTAAAAAAAGCCTCTCGATACATAATCCAGGATGGCCGATTATACAGACGGGGATTCTCAATGCCATTACTTCGATGTGTATCCAGGGAAGAGTCCAAAGCAATCCTAGCAGAGGTACACGGAGGAGAGTGTGGTGATCATTCAGGTGGCCAAACATTAGCAAAGAAAATTCTCCGATACGAATATTTTTGGCCAGAAATTAATCGAGATGCAGCAGAGTATTCCCGAAAATGTGACAGATGCCAAAGGTTCGCCAAAATTCCTAAAGCTCCTTCCACTGAACTCACACAGATGGTCAGTCCATAGCCGTTTGCAATATGGGGGATAGACCTTGTAGGTCCGTTACCAACTGCCAAATCTGGAATTAAATATGCCATTGTTGCTGTAGATTATTTTACTAAGTGGGCAGAAGCTGAACCACTGGCTACTATCACCTCAAAGAAGATGATAAGTTTTGTGACTAAAAACATCATTTGCAGATACGGTGTGTCTCAAAAAATAATTACAGACAATGGTACTCAGTTTGAAAGTGAAGAATTCCAAGATTTTTGCAAGCAATTCAAAATCCAGAAAAGCTTCTCAGCAGTGGCTCATCCGCAGGCAAACGGGCAAGTGGAAGCCGTGAACAAAATTATTAAGTCAACCATCAAAAAGCAACTTGAAAGAGCGAAAGGTGGTTGGGTCGATAAGCTACCACTGGCACTATGGGCATACAGAACCACTCACAAAACTGCGACTGGGCACACCCCGTTTTCATTAGCATACGGGTCAGAGGCAATGATTCCGGTAGAAATAGAGGTTCCTTCACATAGAAGAATCCATTTCAATCAAGCAGAAAACGAAAAGCTACAGCTTGAAGCGCTAGATCTCCTTGATGAAAAAAGAGATGAGGCTAATCACAGAATTGCAGCTCATCAGCAAAGGATAGCCAGACATTTCAATTCCAAAGTTCGCCAACGCAGCTTTGAGATTGGAGACCTAGTCCTGAAGAGAATTATGACAGCGACAGGTGTGTTTGGGCCAAATTGGGAAGGACCATATGTCATAGGTCAGAAGCTTCTTGACGGCACATTCAAACTCACTACTATTGACGGAGATCAAATTCCAAGGGCATGGAACAGCAATCATTTGCGTCCATACTTTACTTGAAAATTTTGTCGAAATATTGTAAAAAGAATTATGAAAGTATGATTCTTGTAATTGAAGGCCATTGTAAAACTGATGCAAGTAAATAATGAAAAAATATAAAGTGGATGTAGGCCCAATTTCCTGGCCGAACCACTATAAATCTGGTGTTCCTTATTACTATTGCATGTTTGCTTTATTTTCGATATAAAGAGTACATAGAATGTATTGTTGAAATGTCGATTTAAATTTTTGCAGACAATGGAAGTGAAACTTGCACATAATAAGACCTAGTGATTCTCGCCAAATTTCAAGTCACAAAAGCTCCAAATTCAAATCCTAGATAGGAAGTACTTCAATTGAACGGCCTATGATTTCGACAGAAACGGGCCTTTGCTAATAAATTGAGATCGTTTGAACAAACAAACATCCAATTAAGAAGCTGATGCTCGTTCTCACGAACTTGCCTGACAATGAAGTACATTTCCTTGGATTAAACAAGTCACTTGTAAAAAAGAAGTGGATCACTGAAAAAGCATAAGCAAGTGGACAAGGGAACAACCAAAGCCATCATCGGCAGCACAAATCCTCTTCGGAGGCACAACTCTTTGGAGAATAAAGACCTCTAATGGGTCATACGCCACAAAAAAGAAAGTTCTCTACTCAACAAAAAAGATTGGAGGAGTCATGACCCTCCAACCATGAGAGAGTAACTTCCAGGCGATGAAAACCCTCTCTGAGGCACATTTCACCAGGAGTTGAAGTGTAACAACCGCTCTTCGGAATTTCACTTCACCAGAGTTGAAATGTAAACAAAATAAAAGCCCTCTTCGGAGGCCCATTTCACCAGGAGCTGAAGTGTAACAACCGCTCTTCGGAATTTCACTTCACCAGAGTTGAAATGCAAACAAAATAAGGACCTCTTCGGAGGCACATTTCACCAGGAGTTGAAGTGTAACAGCCGCCCTTCGGAATTGCACTTCACCAAAGTTGAAATGCAAAACAAAATAAAGACCTTTCTGGAAGCCCACGTTTCACCGAGATTGAAATAAAACTTCCAAGTGTTGAAACGTGAAAAGGCTTTCTTCAAAGGCACAACTCTTTGGAGGTACACGTTTCTCCAAGATTGAAATTAAACTTCCAAGTGTTGAAACGTGAAAAATCCCTCCTCAGAGGTACAACCCCCTCCCGGGGACACAATCAAAAAGAAAGACTTCTTCGGAAGCCCACGTTTCACCGAGATTGAAATAAAACTTCCAAGTGTTGAAACGTGAAAAGGCTTTCTTCAAAGGCACAACTCTTTGGAGGTACACGTTTCGCCAAGATTGAAATAAAACTTCCAAGTGTTGAAACGTGAAAAATCCCTCCTCAGAGGTACAACCCCCTCCCGGGGACACAATCAAAAAGAAAGACTTCTTCGGAAGCCCACGTTTCACCGAGATTGAAATAAAACTTCCAAGTGTTGAAACGTGAACAGGCTTTCTTCGAAGGCACAATTCTTTGGAGGTACACGTTTCACCAAGATTGAAATAAAACTTCCAAGTGTTGAAACGTGAAAATTCCCTCCTCAGAAGTACAAATTTGTATTTCAAAAAAAAAAAATATATATATATCCTCATCAAGGGCATGCTTTAACTTTCAAAGGAAGAGTGATTTACCTATTTTAGAAAATAACCTTCCTCAAAAAAAAAAAAAGGAAGAAAGTTAAAGTACCCTTCAGAGGCCCGCTTTACCACATAGAAGAATTCACTAGGAAAAATGCATACATAAATAAAAAAAAGTGATTTCTTCGAAGGACAAAGCGTAAAAACTTATGTGAAGGAAGTCGTACTCTACGAAAAATTTCTTCAAGAATGAAGTAATTACTCTTCAGAAAATAAGAGTGCAAGTCCCCTCAAAGTATAAAATATTGCAGCAAGCTTATGGTATGGGGGCAACATGGTATAGTTACATACAAAATGGTATAGCTATATCGGTAAAATACGCGCAAGCAACATACCACAAGTTCACCGCAATATCATATAAATAAACTTGTGCAAAAATGAATAATAAATGCATTCTCAAATTCAAACAAGAGTCTGTACAAATAAAGGATCATTTTATTCAATTGCAGATACAGGTTTCAAAATAAAAAAAAGCAGGGGCCGGTGCCTGCACAACATCCGACCATTACACAAAAAAGGAATCAAAAAGCCCGAAGTCCGACTCTTCACTTCTTCTTACCACCTTTGGACCCTTTGCCTGGCCGAATGATTAGTTTTTCAGGTCTATCTATAGGCATAAGGGAAGAAGGAGAGGGAGGTGCAACCGGTGCAACTTCTGGTTCCTCTTCAGTAGTGATGATTTTCTTCCCCCTCCTCTTCGATGTTCCGTGCTTCTTTCTTCTCTTCGAAGAAGACTCACTCCCTGGAGTAACAAGAGCAGACAAAACTACGTCATCAGAAGGAGTCCGCTCCGGAGAGATCTCGCCTCCTTCAAGTCCCTCGTCTTTCTGCTCTTGCGAAGCGATTGGGTCATCTAAGCCATGAAGAGCCTCAATCTGCTCCTCTTGTGACCCGGGCTGTGAAGCAGAAGGAGGAGTCACCTGAAGAGACGGAGGAGGGATAACCGGAGGAAGTGAAGTCTGCATAGCACTTGGTGTTTCAACTGCAGAAGAAGAGAAATTAAAAATATTAGTATCTCCCCGAAAGAAGGGAGATATGGGTTCTTCGAGATTCAAGAAGTAATCGAGAAGCTCATCAAACTTTTGAGGAGTAGGCAAGCAATCCACCTAAATCGGACCAATGTCAAAATTACCTGAAGATGTTTGCTTCGTTAGTTCAATCTCATAATTCTGAGCCCCGATATCCTCCAAAGCCTCATCATCAGTAGGGGTAATTACCCCGGTTCTTGTAGGAGGCAGCGAATGAGCACTGGAACCTGTAATGTCCACTTCGGAAGAAACTAAAGGACGTTCAGAAGTGGTAGGTGGTATTTCTTTCTCAGAACGTTCCCCTTCCGCCATTCCGGCCCGTACCCTGGCGAGTTGCTCTTTTCCCTTGGCAAGAGCAGCGCGGGCATCATCATCGAGATAATGCTCTTCAAGAGCTGTCTTAGCGTAGCCAGCACCTTTACCACCTAGTATATCGAGTGCTGCCTCCCAAACTTCAGCTAATGTAATTTAATACTTAGGGCCTAGAAAGGCAAGGCTGCCACGCCCCAAAATGCTGTGCAGATAAAAATCAAATAATGTGGAGCTAATGTCAGCTTTGGTTGCTTGATGGGCCTCTTCGGCCGCGAGTTTACCAGCAACAGCCTCGTCACGCTCCTTTTCGGCCATGGCAAGTCATGCTTTTAACATCTCTATCTCCAAGCTTTGAGAGCCGGTCTGTTCTCGCAGCTGTAAAGTTTCAGCGCGATATTCTTCTATGACCTTCTCCTTGTGTGTAAGCTTATCTTCGACTGCCCTTTGACTGGCATGCACATCTCGTACTTGTTGCTGAAGCATGCTCTCCTTTTGAGAATAGAGAGTAGACGAAGTAGCTAATTCTTCCTTAAGCTTTTCTACTTCCGCTTCCAGCTTTTCATTATATGAAGCAATACTTCTCATTTCGGCGTCATGCTGTTCGAGAGTCTTCTGCCACTCAGCCTTATCGTTCTCCATTTTGAGCATGGCCTCGAGATTGGCTCGGTTAACCCTCTGAAGCTCGTCGACAAGTTTTTGCCAGTTCGACATTCTTTCAATATCGGTCCTGACAGAATCAAGATTTCGCAGCATAGCCGACTTGTCGAGAGGAACCAAGTCGAGATCAAATCGAACCACTCTCAGGCACCACTGAGGGAATCGACTTTGAAGAGTGGGAGGACCTTGCCCAACTTGGTATGCGGGCCGTTTGATGATTGTTTGAATGTCGGAACGAACGGGGGCAGGAGATTCAGCAGGAACATTTTGAGAAACTGTCGGCGTTGTTTCTTCAGTAAGTTTAGCCCGCTTGCTAGAAGAATCTTCCATGTGACATTTACCTCTCTCATCGTGAGTCTTTCTTTTTTGGGTGTCATCATCTCTGTAGGGAGGGTCATGTCTTTCTTGTTCTCTTCGGTGACGTTCTTCATATGCTCGTCTCTCGTCTGCTTTCCTGATGGCCCTCTCTTCATCCGATTCTCTGTAAGAAGGGAGGTGACGCCTATAATCATATTGGCTACGCCTCCTGTAGAGCTGGAAATCATCATAATATGAACTGCTGCGCCCCATTGGAGAATCTGGAATAAAAATAATAAGCTTTAGAAATCTTTAAAGTATAAGAAGATGAATGCGTAGAAGTGCTGAAAAATCCTAAGTGTTGTGTAACGTGTAAGCTACATGCATCAAGTTACAGACCACTCTGTGGAGTAGAGGTAGTGATAACTTGAGTAGAAGGGGTTGACATTTGTTGTAGAGAAGATGTCGCCTCAATTACAGAAGAGAAAGTTTTGGAAACATCATCCTTAAAAAGTTCTTGAGAAGTCACAATTAAATCGCTCAACCCCTCGAAAACATCATCGCCATCATGTTTTTTGGGACTGGCTTTCTCAACTCCTTCGTCAGCAAATCTTCCGGAAGATCGTGGAGTTTCTTCCTCTTCGATAACTGGGGCAAGTGCGGACTTGTCGGACGGCCCCGCAACGTCCTTCGAAATTGAACACTTCACTAGTGGAGTTTCTATAGAGGTTCCTCCCTGCATGTGCTCTTTAGTAGAGACCGGGGCATCAGGAGATTCCGTCGGAGAATCAGGAATTTCAGTTGGGACTTCACGAAGCTGAGTGAAGCGAGAGGAATGAAGAAGCCCATATTGATGTAAAAATCCATCATTTAACAAAAACTTTATACTCCTCTCTTCTGCCGCCACGGCGTTCAATCTCTCAAAAATTTGTTTATAGAATGGATCTCTAGAGGGAGGAGGAAGTGCTAAAACAGAAAAAAGAAGAAGAAGCCAAGTTAGCATTTAGCAACTCAGATTTCGAAAAGCCCAAGTATGGAGAAATAAAAACAGGAAAATCTTACTTCCTACTCTCCAGATGGCATAAAACCCTGGAGGGCAGCGAACAAAGAAATACTGATTTTGAAACCATGAACGCTTTCAGGAAGATCAGTGATAAGCTTGCGGTTTCGAGCACTCCTTATAACTACGATAGAGGGATGATCTTTAATTTTTGTGAATGAGCAGAAGTAGCAGATTTCCTCAAAGCTCGGTAATCGGCCCAGAACTCTACTAAATAGCACACATAACCCCATCAGAATGGCATGACCATTAGGGTGCAATTGGAATGGAGAGATAGATAATCGAAGCAAGAACTGCTGAAGGAAGTCATTGAAAGGTGGTATAGCACCGCTCAAGCACATTTGGCGGTTGACAGCAATAAAGCCAGAAGGGGGCCTATCTGCAGTATCATTTGGCCCCGACAGTAAGGCATCAGCTTCGGCAATGCCAAACTGGATGAGCAATTGGTTAAACACCCGCTGATTCAGAGTTGTGGGGGTTCTCTCCGGAGGGTTATCCAACAGGTTGGCTACTGGGAAGACTTCTTCAGCCTGGCCCATCGGTTCTTCTTGTTGAGATGTCATTCTACACAAGCAACTGGATGTTCAAATGCGAAGGTGCACGTTTCCTAAAAGTGTGAAGTGTTGTGCAGAACTAATGAAAATAACAAGTAAATATAACTGGAATTAAACTGGTTGACGATTGATCGACTATAGTAATTTCAGAACTTGTTAATTTAAAGTTCAAGCATAATATTAGTGCAGGCTGGTCAGTTTCAATTGACTATTTCAGTGTTGCTTTAATATTCTACTTGAAATCGATAGCACTTCGTTCACACGATTTGTTTAAGTTAATTATCTGATATTAACTAATCTGTCATTTGATATGGGCAGTCGATGACAGTATATTCGTCCCAGTTTTCTGTGAATGTTGTATTGAACAGATTGTTAGCCTGCAAGTCAAAATAACCTGTGAATGAATGCAATAAAATTCAACAGTTCAAAGTTTATGCAATGGTTCAAAGTTCGAGCAGAATTCACGCAAGCCCTAACTCGTCAACGGCTCAAAAATTTTGAGTCGGTAGTGCCGTAAGTCGTAAGTCGTGAGTCGTAAGTCGTATCTCGGCCACGACTCAAGGCTTAGGCCGTGAAGCATGTTGGGTCGGATCATGGTTGTTGGATCGCACAGAAATGACCGAGTCGTACCTAAAGCATTATTTGAATCAATCTGACCAACTAATCACCTAACTCCTAACCAGGTTACCCTCTAACCCATAAACCATTTCACTCTTAACTCCTAACCCGTTAATCTTCCAACTTTTAACCCATTAACCCAATAAGCTCTCAATCAACAATCCTAGCTCTATCGCACCGCTAAACCGCCTCGAATCGTAAACCATCAGAACAGATAACCCTAAGTCCATTGATGACCAAAGCAACCAAGTTCGCAGGGCTCAAAGGGGCAAATCGAAGATGGAGATGGGGCGCATAAGCTAGGAATAATCGAAAATCATAAGGAGAGCGAGATCGCTTACGCAATATGATGATAGGGATGATCGATGGAGAATCTGGTCGAAATCGCTTTTGAAAGCTTGAATGTGCGTTAATGGCAGACACGGTTTAAAGGTTAGGGAATGAGAAGAGAAGGTGAACGACTCAGGTTTTTATAACGTTGGGCAGTAGAGTTTGAGTCGGCACACGTGTTAAGATAAGTCGAAGCACACGACCTACGACTTAGGCGTGTACTGCGAGGGGCAAATGTTAACCATGTTCTGCCAACGAGATGAAACTTGGGCCGACTCATCCACTTAAGGTCTTTAACGACTCATTGGATTTACGACTCAAGGGGCTTCAGCAACTTAAGGAAAGGACCGACTCAACTGGTAGCGACTCAATTGGCTGACGAGCTAAGGCTCAAGGCAACTTAGAGGAATGGAACGACTCATGGAGGTTAGCGGTTCATGATACAGGCCGACTCATTGTGTTACCGACTCAACGAAGTTCACGGCTCATACGAGACGACTCAAGGACCGAACCGACTCATCTACTTAAGGACTAGACCGACTCATCTACTCAAGGTTCGTAACGACTCAGTGGACCAAAGACTCAACGAGTTAATGCCTTAGAAGAGCAGAGCGGTTTAACTAGTTAGTGGTTTATGGGGTAGACCGACTCAGGGTTTCCAACGACTCAAGGTGACTAACGACCTATCATAAGTCGCTGGCGACCTAAGCATACGAGGAACAAGCTCAATGCCATTTCATCTATGCCACTGCTTGCTGACTCGTGGTATGTGAGTCGGTCACGGTTCATTCTGAGTCGGTCACGACTCATGACTTAACAATTCCAGCCCAGAAATTTGCCTATAAATACATGGCCACCTCCAACATTCAAAGGACTTTTTGGCTCATTCATTTCAAGCGCCGTTACTCTGCCGCATTCTGAACTACTTCAACACCTTCAAGGAACTTCACGAAGAAATCAAACATGTCTAACATATGTTCAAAGATTTGGATCGACATTGAAGTTTAGGCTACTTGTTCTAAGTCACTTGAAACTCAAAGTGTGTTGTAATCGAAGTGTAACTGCATTGACCTGTAATCAAATCGTCAATAAAGATATTCAAAGTGGACGTAGGCTATCTCTTAAGCCGAACCACTATAAAATTGATGTTGTTTACTGTTTTTTCACTATTATCTGCTTATAATCTGTTCCCGAGTTATCGGGTGGTGCTTTCACGATCTCACTTCATACACCGGGGTGTTAGCGTTCAAATTTTAGCATTAACGGGTCCTAATTCCATCAAATGAAGAAGTTAGCCAAAAATCAGCTTATTTCAAATTGATTTCAATTGAATTGATTTCTAGGCGTTTCGAGCCTGTACGATCGAACGGTAAGTCTAATTGTTACGAAACTTAAAATCCTACAATAACTCACTGCTACGGATCCGATGAAATTAGTTTCGTCGAAATCCGAGTCAGTGGCCAAAATGGCTATTTTCACGTTAATTAAATTAATTAAAATTAAATTAATTAAATCACTTTTGCAATTCAAATTTAATAATCAACAAATTTCATTAATCTTGATTACCAAGACCATTACAATAATTTGAAATAGTTTTACATATCAATTCAGTGTTAAAAATTTCACTGATTGCAGTATTCAATTTAAATTTGTAATTAAAACCAATTTAATTATAATTTAACTTCAATAAATTGCTTTAATTTGATTTCAACCTTTATATTCAACCTATTATAAATCTAATAACATAGTTAATATTTGTTTTACATTTCATTACATTAATATACTCCAATTTCCATCTTTTATTTGTATTAACTATTATATTTCCACTATTGAATTTTTTTTCAATTTTATCATAATTTAAAATCTCAATAAATTAATTTATCTTTGTTTCATTCTTTACATTTCATAGATTATTGCTTTGTAAATAAAATTTACATGTCTATACCTTTTATTACGTTCACACTACAGTTATTGTCTTACTCCACATTAATGTAACATTTACTTACGTTATTTGCAATTGATTAATTAAATTGGTAACAGATAACAACTTGTCACTTTTTACCTTTCATTACATTTATATGTTTATTACTTACAAACAAATGTTACAATTGCTTTTATAACACTAATTTTATTCGACTATCTTTAATTATATACTATTACACATAATTAGTTTAATATTTACTTTTGTTTTCATATATTCAATTTATGACCAAGTGTAACCTTTAAATTAATTCAATTAATTGGAATTTCATTGAAGTTGTTAATAATTAACTTACAATAAAATTGTTCCACTTCATTTTTGTTATTATTCATTAATAATTCCAAATTTTTATTTCTTTCAATATTAAATTACTAAAATATTAATAAATTAACAAAATTCATTATCAAAAACTATGGGTCGTTACAATAATATGACTGGATTTTCTATAAAAGTGTTTTGGTTATTGTAAGATAATAATCTGTCATGTTTATGTGTGACAAATGTAGTTAATGCCCTGTTATTACCCCGATATAAGCCCGCTATATCTCATAGCGGATTTCTACCGCTATGATTTTTCCATGTAGCCCTAAAATATAGCCTTTCCGCTTTAAGCCCTGCTATTTCCGCTATATCCCGTTATTTCCGTTATATCTTATTTAATAAAATGAATTAAAAAATTGTATTTATACATTGTAAAAATTACGAAACTAAGTTATTTGATTTAATTTTTAATATATTTTCAGAAATGAAAATACTCTAATATTCTACTAAATTCAATTATGTTATATATAACAGTTTTACGTTTATTTAAAGTATATTCACACATGTTTTTGTTTAAAACTATTTATCTATTAATTATAATTAAATTGAATGATAATTTTTCATTTAATTTCCATTTATATATTTGTAAAAAATTAAGTACGGGTTTTACATGCTATTTTAGAGTCATCCGCTATATCCCGCTATATTCTCGTTGTATCCCCGCTTTGACTTTTTGCACCTCTATCGCTTTGAATCTGCTAAGCGCATTAACTGCACAGTGTATGACATGGTCTTACGAGTTACCTTTTTTCTTTTCAAAGGAATTTGATAACTTAAGTAATTTATATTAAGTGTGTTTACTCACGCTGGTTTCCAGCCTGACTCGGGTGTTACTTTATTGTAATGCTCGGGTCAGACCGAGTGTAACAAATTCAGGTTAGGATGGTTTGGAGCTCAGGAGATGAGTTGGATGGCAGAGACGTATCACGCGTTCTTGATTATATCCCACTGTGTGTTCATCTTTTGTGAGGAAAAGTTATTATAATTGTCTATATTTCTATATTGATGGTTGTACTCCGATAATTTGTATATACATTGACAATCACCGTTTTCTTGTATAAAAATCTATTATTGTATATAATATTTTGTTCCGCTACGATTGTGAGATTTTGTGTTGTTGTTTCTTTTTCTTCTATCACTTTCTTCTTAAACCATAATAATCTGGTATTTCCAACACTCGATTGCTCGGCATTCTATACAATGAACATATTAGTGTCGATTTTCAAGGGTTGAAAATCCCCGGTTGTTACACTATGTGTGTGTGCGTATTTATATTATTTTAAATGATTTGAAATGGAACCCGGAATTCATTTCTTAAAACTTTATGATAATTAGTAGCTTTTAATTATTTTAATAGAATGGAATCTTAACTATTTTAATAATTGGAAGCTTCTAAAATGAAAAGTAAGAAATTATATACTAAGTGATTAATGTAATATATAAGAAATTAGAAATTTGTAACTTGTAAATTTAAAGATATGAAAATTTGGAAGATGTAAATTATTAAACATTTTGTTAACTAAGTTGAATAAGATAAACTTGTGTAACATCCAATTACAATCTTAAAGCACATATATATAACTTACCAGAAATGTTTAAAAAGATGTAATGTTAAATAAGAATACGTAGTAGAATATTTTACAAGTAAAACTTAAATAATGAAAATATTCAAATGGAATTATTTCAATAAATAAGAATTTTGATGTACAAGAAATGTTATAAGCATAAGTTAACGTTTTGAAATGCTAACAATTTGATTGAATAGCAAAAGTGAATACTATATTAAGTAAGTGATTATAACTTTAGAAAATGTTGAATTGATTCAGAAATAGATTTAACATTCAATGATACTAACAGTAAAGAATGAATGTAAATTTAAAAGTTAAGAGACTTAAGTTGAATGATTCATTAGATTGAAATCAAACTATATAAACAATGAATGTAAATAAATAAAGATGATTCTGTATAAATGTATGAGAATTTAAAATATGTGGAAAGCAAACGAATGTGAATTTAATTACAAAGAAACTTATATAATATTTTAAGAATTAATTTATTTATGTCTAAATAATTGAATGTAAATAACATACGTAAGTAAATGAATGTAAATTAATGAAAAATAATCATTGTGTGAATGAATGAAAACAGATGAATAGTAAATGATGTGAAAGGAAATTAATAAGAATAAACTAGAATAATATTTGGAATTCTTTGTTGTTTGGCCTACGGATGTTTGGGAAATGATGTTTCAATTTGTTTGAGGGTGTATGAATAACCTATTAAGGAATTACCAAAGGCTGCTGAGCGTAAGGTGTACTTGGTAGTAATTTATCAACTTTTAACAATGAGAAGTTCTAAATCTGGACAACAATTGGTTGTGGTTGTTATGGATGTATGGTTGATTCCTTGTTGCATATAATGGTCTTATTGTTTTGTTTTGCATATGTTTTGGGTTGATTTGGTTTTGTTACTAATTGGAACAACTAGATATTTCTCTTATACATAATTCTCACTATTTTGGTAATTATGAGTGAAATATATGTTTATGGAAGCAATGAGTACTGCATTTAGTGTTAACGCTAAAAATTGAACGCTAACACCCCGGTGTGTACAAAGTGATTGTGAAAGCACCACCCGATAGCTCGGGAACAGATTATAAGCAGATAATAGCAGAAAAGTAGTAAACAACATCAATTTTATAGTGGTTCGGCTTAAGGAAGAGCCTACGTCCACTTTGAATATCTTTATTGACGATTTGATTACAAGTCGATACAATTACACTTTGATTACAACACACTTCGAGTTACAAGTCACTTAGAACAAGTAGCCTAAACTTCAATGTCGATCAAAATCTTTGAATCCATGTTGGACGTGTATGATTTCTTCGTGAAGTTCCTTGAGGCGTTCTTTGTATCTCAAAAGCTTTAAGTGCTGAAGTAGCTCGGAATGCAGCAGAGTAACGGCGTTTGAAAATGAATGAACCAAAAGTCCCCCAAATGTTGGAAGTGGTCATGTATTTATAGGAGTTTTCGGCCTTGAGTCGTGAGTCGTACCCGACTCATCGTTAACTCGTAGCCGAGTCAGGTTGGGTCGTGGACGACTCAACAGGTTGAACCCCAGCTTCGTACCAGAGCGCCTTCGATCCTCTGAATATAGCACAAGTCTTAAGTCGTATACGAGTCATTCCTCTTTGATATAAGTATCATGATAGCGGGCTGCGACTTAGTGACTTTAGGTCGTGGACGAGTCATGGTGAGTCGTCTCATGTTAACACGCGGCCGACCTACTGGGTTAGCTCACGGCTTGGTCCAAAGCTATGCTCCCATTCAAATGAATAACACAAGTCCTGAGCCATTCACGAGTTAACCAGTGCAACTTTCCTTGATGTTAGTATGAGTCGTACACGACTCATCATAAGTCGTATGTCGTCAACGAGTTATCTCATTATAGCATGGTATTGAACTTGTCTCAGAAGTTTTAGGTCGTATCACCTTTATGTCGCATTCCTCTTAAGTCGTAGACCTCCATAAGTCGTGACATTCCTCAGGTCGTTAATGTCTTAACTCGCAAGCCTTCCTTAACCCGTAAGATTCCTTAACTCGTAAGGTTCCTTAACTCGTAAAGTTCCTTAAGTAGTAAGGTTCCTCAAGTCGTACAATCTCTCCTTGGGTCGTTGAGTCGTAACCCTTTAAGTCGCTTTGAGCTTTAGGTCGTTAACTTGTTGAGTCGGTGACTTGTTGAGTCGTGGGTCTTCCTGAGTCGTAGATCCTTCCTGAACCGTTAAGCACCTTAAGTCGTGGCCCATCCCGGGCCTTAACTCGTTGACTCCTTTAACTTGTGGGCCTCTTAACTCGTAGGCTGGAACGAGGTTAACATTTGCCCCTCGAAGCACACGCTTAAGTCGTAAGTCGTGTGCTTCGACTCATCATAACCCGGGTGTGCTGATTCGAGTTCCAGCTCTTCCAGATATAAAACGCTTGATTCGTTCCTCCTATCTCCCACTTCTCATTACCTATCCTTTAAATCGCATCCGCCATTAACGCATCTCCAAGTTCTCACAGGCGATTCCAACTTGATTCTCCTCCGATCATCTCTGACATCACACTACGTAAGCAATCTTGCTTCCCTTTCGATTGTCGATCATCATTAACCTATGCGCCCCGTCCTTACCTCCAATTTACTCCCTTGAGCCTTGCAAGTTTGGTCACTCTAACCATCAATGGATTTAAGGTTGTCTGATCTGATGATTTGCGTCTTGAGGCGATTTAGTGGCATGATAAGACTAGGGTTGTTGACTGAGAGTTTATTGGGCTAATGGGTTAAAGGTTGGAAGATTAACGGGTTAGGAGTGAAATGGTTTATGGGTTAAAAGTTAGAAGGTAAACTGGTTAGGAGTTAGGTGGTGAGTTGGCCAAATAGAGTTGAATATTGCCTTAGGTATGACTCGGCCATTTTTGTATGATCCAGCAACCTTTGCGACTTAACCATGATCCGACCCAACATGCTTCACGACTTAGGCCTTGAGTCGTGGCCGAGATAGGACTTGGAGATTTTCTTATTACTTTGAACTAGAGCTTTTCCCTTTTTCCACAACTTACGACTCAGGCACTGCCGACTCAAAACATCAACGACTCAAAATTGAAGTGACCTGACTCAACTTGCTTCCCAATCCTTAGGTCATGGACGAGCTAGCCAGAGAATCAAAGATTTATCTTAACCCGTAGGAAAAATTTTTGAGCCGTTGACGAGTTAGGACTTGTATGAATTCTGTTCGAACTTTGAACCATTGCATAAACTTTGAACTGTTGAATTTTATTGCATTCATTCACAGGTTACTTTGACTTGCAGGCTAACAATCTGTTCAAACGAATATACTGCCATCGACCGCCCACATCAAATGACAGATTAGTTAATAACAGATAATCAACTTAAATAAATTGTGTGAACGAAGTGCTATCGATTTCAAGTAGAATATTAAAGCAACACTGAAATAGTCAATTGAAACTGACCAGCCTGCACTAATATTATGCTTGAACTTTAAATTAACAAGTTCTGAAATTACCGTAGTCGATCAATCGTCGACCAGTTTAATTCCAGTTATATTTACTTACTATTTTTATTAGTTTTGCACGACACTTCACACTTTTAGGAAACGTGCACCTTCATATTTGAATATCCAGTTGCTTGTGTAGAATGACTTCTCAGCAAGAAGAATCGATGGGCCAGGCAGAAGATGTCTTCCCAATAGCTAACCTATTAGATAACCCTCCAGAGAGAACTCCCACTACTCTGAATCAGCGGGTGTTCAACCAACTGCGCATCCAGTTTGGTATTGCTGAAGATGATGCCTTACTCCCGGGACCAAATGACACTGCAGATAGGCCCCCTCTCGGCTTTATCGCTGTTAATCGCCAAATGTGCTTGAGTGGAGCCATTCCTCCTTTCAATGACTTCTTACGACAGCTTCTTCTTCGCTTAACTATCTCTCCATTTCAATTACAGCCAAATGGTTATGCCATTTTAATAGGGCTATGCGCACTGCTCATGAGGACATTTAATCGCTTTCCCAGCTTTGAGGAGATTTGCTATTTATGCTCACTCATAAAATCTAAGGACCATCCCTCTTTACACTTGTGAGAAGCGTGAGAGGCCGTAAATTGATTATGGGTCTCTCTGAAAGTGCTCATGGATTTCTGAATCAGTACTTCTTTGTTCGTTGCCCCCCTGGGTTTTATAGCATCTGGAGAGTTGGAAGTAAGTTTTGTTCTTTCCATTTGGACTTTTCCGAAATTCCAATTGTCGAGTGCTAACTTTTGCCCTTTACCTTTGCAGCATTTCCTCCTCTTTTAAGAGATTCAAGACATAAGGCGACCTTTGAAAGATTGAGTGCTGTGCCAATGGAAGAGAGGAGCGTTAGGTTCTTACTGAGGGATGAGTATTTGCACCAACTCGGGCTTCTACACCCTTCTCGGTCTATCCATCCTCGCGAAGTTCCTGATTCTCCTGCTGAAGCATTTGATGCCCCAGTTCCCACTAAAGAGCCTGTGCGGAGTGAAACTGCTATCGAGGCTTCACTAGTGAAGTGTTCAACTCCGAAGGATGCTGCGGGGCCGTCTGACAAGTCTGTACTTGCCCCAGTCATTGAAGAAGGAGAGCTTCCGCATCGGGCAGAAAAGACCATCGAAGAAGGAGCTGATGGAAGGAGCCTTGCCGGGCGTGATGGTGAAGACATCTTTGGGAATTTAGGTGACATAATAATCACCTCTCAAGAACTCTTTAAGGATGACTCTACCACTGCTAAAATTATATCTTCGGCGGCCGAAACGACCTCTGCTCTTAAGCAAAATCCTTTAGCACAAGAACTGCCATTAGATACAAAGCCTGTCACTACCCCCCGACTGTCGAGTGGTTCGTTGTTCGGCGCGTATAGTTTGCACGTCACGCACACCTTAGGATTTTTCAGCACTTCTATGCACTTATCTTCTTATACTTTAAAGATTTCTAAAGCTTATCTTTTTTTTTATTTCAGATTCTCCGATGGGGCGCAGCAGCTCATACTAAGATGATTTCCAGCGCTACGGGAGGCGTAGCCAATATGATTATAGGTGTTACCTCCCCTCTTACAGAGAATCTGATGAAGAAAGAGCTTCCCGAAAGGCTCAAGAGAAGAGGGCTCAAGAGGAGCGCTACGAAAGAAAGGAGAGGGAAGAGCGCCACGATTCTTCACAGAGAGGTGACGATTCCCATAAAAGAAAAACCCATGATGACAGAGGAAAAGGTCATGTGGTTGAAGATTCGAGCAAGCGAGCGCGACATGGTGAGAAGCACACCACTATAACTCCTGAAAAGGTTACCGCCCCTGCCTCGCTTGATATTCCTTCCGGCTCTCCCGCTCTCGGGAAGTCACACATCCAAACTATAATTAGCAGACCCTTATTCCAAGTTAGACCGGGTCTTGCCACTTTGCAAAGTCGATTTCCTCAATGGTGTCTGAAGGGAGTAAGGTTTGACCTTGACTTGGTCCCCATTGACAAGTCTGCCATGTTACGAAACCTTGACGCCGTTAAGCTTGACATTGAGAGGATGTCGAACTGGCCGAAACTTGTTGACGAGCTTCAGAGGGTTAATCGTGCAAACATAGAGGCCATGCTCACCATGGAAAATGATAAAGCCGAATGGCAAAAGGTGCTCGAGCAACATGACACCGAGATGAGAAGCATTGCTTCTTACAACGAGGAGCTTGAAGCAAAAGTTGAAGAACTGAAACAAGAGCTTGTTGCTTCCTCTACTTCTTATTCTCAAAAAGAAGAAGTGCTCCTCAAACAAGTGAGAGATGCCCATGCTAGCCAAAGGGATGCCGAAGACAGGCTCGAAGTGCAGAAAAGAATTAGCGAGGGCTATGTCGCTGACATTGAAGAGCTTCAGAAGAAAAACAGCTCCCAAGAGGCGTAGATTCAAATGCTGAAGCTTCAACTTTCTAAAGCTGAAATGGAGCGTGATGAGGCCGTTGCCGGCAAAATTGCAGCTGAAGATTCTCACGAGGCAACGAAGGCCAATATTAGCTCAACATTATTTGATTTCTATCTGCACAGCATTTTGGGGCGTGGTAGCCTCGCCTTTCTAGGCCCTAAGTATGAAATTACACTAGCTGAAGTTTGGGAGGCAGCACTCGATATGCTCGGTGGTAAAGGCGCTGGCTATGCTGAGTCAGCTCTTGAAGAGCATTATCTTGATGATGATGCCCGCACCGCTCTTGCCAAGGGGAGAGAACAGCTTGCAAGATTGAGAGCCGAAACAGCGGCAGGAGAATATTCAGGAAAAATCACCTCAACTACTCTAATTCAACCTTCTCCTTCAGCCGAAATTGATATTATCGGTTCTAGTTCTCATTCCCCATCTCCTAATAAAGTCACCACTGATATTACAAGCATCCAAGGTGGAGATGAGGGCGGCGAGAGTGCCGAGGCACAGGCTTACGAAGTTGACATCAGGGAACCGACTTCTGCAGGTAACCCTACTGACAATCTAGCCCAAGTAGACTGCTCATCTGTTTCTTATGAACTTGATGGGCTTTTTGACTACTTCTTGAATCTCGGCGAACCTTTATCTCCGCTTTTTGCTGACTTAAACTTTTTTCCTTCCGCAGAGAAAACGTTGGACATTGTTCAGGCTTCTCCTCCTCCAATTATTCCTTCTCCACTTCCTAAGGTCACTCCTCCTTCTGCCTCGCAACCCGGGTCACAGGAAGAGCAAATAAAAGCCCTTCACGGCTTAGATGATCCCGTTGCTTCTCAAGATCCGAAAGGAGAAGAAACTGAAGGAAGCGAGAGGACGCCAGAACCCACTGGCTTCGACGCTGAACCGTTATCCAAACTTCTTTCTCCAGGGAGTGGGCCTTCCTCCAAGAAGAGAGGGAAGCAGGGAGTTTCCAAGAAGAAGAATAAGAAGGAATCTTCAACTGGCGAAGAAGAGACGGAAGAAAGTCCGATCGAGCCTCTTTCTCCTTCATCCCCTACCCTTACAAGCCGACCTAAAAAGTTGGTTATTCGGCCAGGTGCGGGCTCGAAAGGTGGGCGGAAGAAGAAATGATGGCTCTGGTTCTATGGCTTTCATATCGCTTTTTTGCCTTTTTTGTATGCAATGACCGGAAATTGTGCGGGTACCGGCCCCCCACTTTTCTTTTGTTGGAACCTGTACCTGTATGTAAAATAGTGTTGAATAAAATGATTCTTTTTCTTTGTATAAACTTCTGTCTATATCTGAGAATGCATTTAATATTCATCTTTGTACAAGTTTCTTTGTTCGATATTGCAGTGAGCTTGTGGTATATATATTGTTCGAGCGCAATTTTACCGATGTAGTTATGCCATGCTGCCCCTATACCATAAGCCTATTGTAATATTTCATTTTATGAGGAACTTGTGCTTTTATTTTTTAGAGAATAATTATTCCACATTTGGAGGAATATGATTTCATTAAAAAATAGAGCACAAATAAGTTTCTATGCTTCAACTTTCGAAGATATCACTCTTTATTTTGTGCATATACACATTTTATTGAATGAAATCTTCTATGTGGTAAAGCGGGTATTTGTAAGACACTTCAACTTCTTTTTGAGGAAGAGAATTTTCTAGAACAAGTAGTTCACTCTTCCTTTGAAAGTTAAAGTGTGCTTTTAATGAGGAATTTTTTTTTATTTGCCACAGTGAAGGGCTTCTTGATTTTTGTTTCTTTGAAAAGTTGCACCTCTGAGGAAGATTTTTTCACGTTTCAACACTTGGAAGTTTTACTTCAATCTTGGTGAAACGTGTGCCTCCGAAGAGGTTTTTATTTTGTTTTACATTTCAACTCTGGTGAAGTGAAATTCCGAAGAGCGGTTGTAACACTTCAACTCCTGGTGAAATGGGCCTCCGAAGAGGGCTTTTATTGCCTGGAAGTTACTCTCTCATGGTTGGAGGGTCATGACTCCCCCAATCTTTTTTGTTGAGTAGAGAACTTTCTTTTTTGCGGCATATGCCTCGTTAAAGGTCTTTATCCTCTGAAGAGTTGTGCCTCCGAAGAGGGCTTTAGGCTCCGAAGAGTAGCATTTGGTCTCCAAAGAGAAGCATCTGGTCTCCGAAGAGAAGCATTTGGTCTCCGAAGAGAAGCATTTGGTCTCCGAAGAGAAGCATTTGGTCTCCGAAGAGAAGCATTTGTGTCTTTCTACCATGTGCTTCTTAGCGATTCCTTGTTATCACTTCGGGTATACGCCCCTTTCTTTTGCAAGCTATTCCTTTTTGCTCAAAGAGAGTGCTATATTACCAAGTGAAACCACGGGGCAAATGCAAGAGTCTGGAACTTTCTTGTTCAGAAAGTGCCCGTTTTAGTGGAATCATCAATTGTTTGCAAGTAGCACTTCTTTGAGTTCGGAGCTTTTGCAACTTGTGATTTGCTTATGTCGTGGTTCGTGAGAATCGCTTAGCCTTATGATATGTTGAATGGACAGGCTTTACTTTGATTGCCTGCAAATTTAAATCGACATTTTAATAATACATTTAGAGTATCTTACATATCGAAATAAAATGAGCAATAGTAAAAACACAAAGTTTATAGTTCTGAAATTCAAATCAGCTTTACAATGGTTCACAGCGCAAGAATTATACATCTATCATCGTTTTACGAGTTCAAACAATGAAATTAAGCAAGGTACGGATGCAAATAAATGCTGTTCTAAGATCCCGGAGGATTCATTGTTTTTGATCCATATGTCAATTTATGACAAGTTTCTCGGACTCCTGCTCTGCAGTTTTGTCGCGTGAGCCGGATTGATTAGCAGGACGTTGCACCCCCTGAGCGGATGAGGTTGGGTCAGTTCTGTCTTTCTTCACATATTGTTGCAGTTTATTCTGTTTCAGCAACTCTTCAATCACATTTTTTAATTGGCGGCACTGGTCTGTGTCGTGACCGGGCTGATTGTGGAATCGACAGAATTTTTTGTTATCTTGTGCACCTCTACCCATCTCAGGTGGTTTGGGATACTTGATGACATCCTTCGTTGCCAGGTAAATCCTTTCCGGTGTATCAGTAAGGGGGGTAAAACTTGAAGGGTCAAAGCGGCGAGGTTTCTTCTCATTTCCCTGCTTCTTTCCTCCGTCGTTTTCCCTTTTCTGGCTTCCGGACCCTTCTCTGTTAGAAGCATCATTGTTATCTTTGACTTCAGCTATAATTATCTTAGATGGCCCTGAGAGGATTTCTAGCCGCATGAATTCGTCGGCCTTTTTATAGAACTTCTCAAGTGAATTAGGTTCTTTCATTTTCAGCCATCTTCCAAACTCGCTTGATCTGTTGATGGCTCGCATTAAGTATGTTAAGATCATTCGGGGCTCCGCGTTATCTACCTCAGCCAGAGCTATGTTGAAATGGTTCAAAAAAGACTTGATGGATTCTCCAGGTGCTTGTTCAAGGCCGGACAGTGACATTATATCTTTCGCCCTTGATGCATACAACCTGAATTGTTCTTTAAATTTTCGGGTTAAATCGGAAAAGTGATCTATGGATCGAGCCGGTAGCTTGGTGAACCAAAGCAAAGCAACCCCTTCCAAATACACAGGAAAGTATCGACATTTAATCTCATCTGATGCTCGTGCCCCAGTCATATGCCAATCGTATATGTATAAGAATTGGTTGGGGTAGCTAATCCCTTGATAGGCCGGGATAGTAGGAGGTACAAAATTCTTGGGAAACACTGCCTTTAAGATCTTTTCGGTGAGTAGAGTTTTGCTCGGGGCAAACCCCCAATCCTTTTCATCCTCGTGCCTCTGCATGCTTTCTTTCATAATTGAGCGAATCATCCCTGATAGGTACTCCTCATCATTCGGAGGCCTCTCCTGGCAGATGTCAGCTGCTCTTTCGTAAGTACGAAAGGTTGGCTGTGGCCTTGTACCTTCAGCTTGGGAAGGTGCCCCTGCGGCGGTGCCTTCTGCTCTTTGAGGAATACCTTTCTCTTGGGAGTCACGGGCATCTTTGGCAAAGGTTGTCTCATTATTCACTGGTTGACGGTTAGTCCCAAGCAAATCATTCAACCTATTCAAGATTAAAGCATTTTGTATATTTTGAGCCTCCAACTGCGCATTCTGAGCATTCAACTGCTGATTCAACCCTAGAATTACAGCGTCCAATTCTGCCCTTGTAACTCCAACAGTTGGAATTGCCTGATTTGGTGTCGGAGAAGTGGAGGTTCCCTCATTTGCACTCCCGGATCTGACAGATCTACTCTTCCTACCGGGAGCCATAATTTCTGATAAACTTCTGGTCTTCAAACAGATTCTCTCAACAATCTTTCATGGAGCAATGGTGAAGACAGACTGAGTTCAGTTCTCAGTGAAAGCACCAAAAATGTTAACGCTAAAAATTGAACGCTAACACCCCGGTGTGTAGAAAGTGATTGTGAAAGCACCACCCGATAGCTCGGGAACAGATTATAAGCAGATAATAGCAGAAAAGTAGTAAACAACAGCAATTTTATAGTGGTTCGGCTTAAGGAAGAGCCTACGTCCACTTTGAATATCTTTATTGACGATTTGATTACAAGTCGATACAATTACACTTTGATTACAACACACTTCGAGTTACAAGTCACTTAGAACAAGTAGCCTAAACTTCAATGTCGATCAAAATCATTGAATCCATGTTGGACGTGTATGATTTCTTCATGAAGTTCCTTGCGGCATTCTTTGTATCTCAAAAGCTTTAAGTGTTGAAGTAGCTCGGAATGCAGCAGAGTAACGGCGTTTGAAAATGAATGAACCAAAAGTCCCCCAAATGTTGGAAGTGGTCATGTATTTATAGGAGTTTTCGGCCTTGAGTCGTGAGTCGTACCCGACTCATCGTTAACTCGTAGCCGAGTCAGGTTGGGTCGTGGACGACTCAACAGGTTGAACCCCAGCTTCGTACCAGAGCGCCTTCGATCCTCTGAATATAGCACAAGTCTTAAGTCGTGTACGAGTCATTCCTCTTTGATATAAGTATCATGATAGCGGGCTGCGACTTAGTGACTTTAGGTCGTGGACGAGTCATGGTGAGTCGTCTCATGTTAACACGCGGCCGACCTACTGGGTTAGCTCACGGCTTGGTCCAAAGCTATGCTCCCATTCAAATATATAACACAAGTCCTGAGCCATTCACGAGTTAACCAGTGCAACTTTCCTTGATGTTAGTATGAGTCGTACACGACTCATCATAAGTCGTATGTCGTCAACGAGTTATCTCATTATAGCATGGTATTGAACTTGTCTCTGAAGTCTTAGGTCGTATCACCTTTATGTCACATTCCTCTTAAGTCGTAGACCTCCATAAGTCGTGATATTCCTCAGGTCGTTAATGTCTTAACTCGCAAGCCTTCCTTAACCCGTAAGATTCCTTAACTTGTAAGGTTCCTTAACTCGTAAGGTTCCTTAAGTCGTAAGGTTCCTCAAGTCGTACAATCTCTCCTTGGGTCGTTGAGTCGTAACCCTTTAAGTCGCTTTGAGCTTTAGGTCGTTAACTTGTTGAGTCGGTGACTTGTTGAGTCGTGGGGCTTCCTGAGTCGTAGATCCTTCCTGAACCGTTAAGCACCTTAAGTCGTGGCCCATCCCGGGCCTCAACTCGTTGACTCCTTTAACTCGTGGGCCTCTTAACTCGTAAGCTGGAACGGGGTTAACATTTAGTTTCATAAATAAAGCGTTGTTGCCCAACATATAGGTACATTTTCGGATTACAGTTTTATAGCGATATTTTATTGTTTTTCTTGCGGTTTGAGATGTTTTACTTTTGAAATATGATATATTCGCGCAAAGGAGACTCTGTCGAAATTTTCCATGAATTTATGACTTAGAAATTTTTTGTCAAAGTAAAAATATTTTCAATCTTTTATTAAACTTGAATATGAAAGATTTAGTTGTTTATAAATTGATATATTTTATTTAAAATACTTAATTATGTAAGTTTAAAGTGTTTACAAATTGATTAGTTGAATAAAAATATATTAGCTTCTTAGTTCTTTCCTTTTCCTTCTCAAGGACAAAAAGTTTTGAGTGGAGATAAGTGTAACGACCCGTATTTTTCGATAATAAAAGATATTAAATTAAATAAGATTTTAAAATTCAATGCTGTAAGAAAATAAAATTTATGATTTATTAATAAGAAAAATAAATTGAAGATGATTTGATAACATCAATTTAATGTAATTGACAACTGTTTTAATGTAATTGAAATCAATTGAAATAATTGTAAAGTTAAATTGGGTATAACTGTAATTAAGGAATAAATTCGATGTTGTATTAATAATGAAATTGTATGTTATTTTTTTTAATTGGTTTTAGTATATAATGTGAAATCAATTATTTGTATGCGAATTTATGATCTTGTTGTAAACAATAAACTTATAAATGTGATTAAATTACGTAAAAGTAACAATTACTTATTTATCGTCCTATTATTTAATCCATTGAAATTAATTTGGAAATTAGTATAATTTCATGTAATTAAATGTTGCATAAATATGTGTTTAGATGATAACCGAAGAATTTAAATGTAATAAAGTATAAATTAATGTTAATTACATTTATATGATAATTTAGGATGGAACATAAGTGTGCAATTCAAACTAAAAAGAAACTGATTGAAATTAAATTATAATTAACTAGTTTTTACTATAGTTGTAATTTGAATTCTGAAATTTATGTAATACTTAAATCTTGGGTTTAATAAGGAAACTTTTTTCAAAATATTATAAATTTCAATGTATTCAAAAATGATGAAAATTGTTAACTTTTAATTTAGAATTTAAAAGTAAATAAACTAATTTAATAATAATTTATTTAATTAATGTGAAAATAGCCATTTTGGCCACTATCTCGGATTTCAACAAAGCTAGTTTTATCGGATTCGTAACAGTAAATTATTGTAGAATTTCAAGTTTCGTAGTGATCGGACTTGTCGTTTGATCGTGCAGGCTCGAAATGCGTAGAAATCAGTTTAATGAATTCAATTAAAATAATTTGATTTTAAAAGCTAACTTCTGTATAAAAGGAAATTTGGATTTGAAACTACTTCCATTGTGTTTAAAAATGTCGAAAACATATATTTTGATATATGGGTTGACCTAGTTTCGTTTTAGGGACGAAACGAGCTTTTCGGGTCCTTGTTTGCGTTTCGACCCAAATCGGTTTTTCTATTCTTTTATTATCTAACTTTGTCTATATAAATAGATTTTGTTTCTAGCCCTAATAGCCTCTATTTTATTATTTCTATACGTATCTATCTATTTAATCTATTTGTTTCTTCTTCCTTCCAATGGCTGTAGATCCAAAACCCTAATTCAATTTCAAATTCAGATCAAAAATCAAACTTCTCAAAACTAGGCCATATATATTGTTGAAAAGCTCTTGACGAGCGCAATCTACTGCAGCAATTCATTTTTCAATTTGATGCATCGTTTGACAGTAAACGAGGAAGAACCTCGCTGTCCATTTCTAGGGTTTATGATCCAATGGTGGATCGTCGACCGTTTGACGATCGGGAGGCGGCATTGGGAAGAAGGAGTCGAGCAGGTCATAGATCTATGGTTCGTTCATTTTCAAGGGGTCGTGGTTTGTTAAAAAATGGCAATGAAGTGGGCGGCGGCGTAAGACGTTTGGAGGCGATGTGGTCGTCGTGCGGCCAAGGGGAAGGTGCGACTTTGGGAGGCAAGGTCGGTGGAGCTCCCTGATGTGGTCGAAACTTGACCAAGCAGCGGCAGTAGTCACATTGAGGTGGTGGCTGTTGCATGAGAATATGCGATCGAGTTAGGGTAAGAGTTTGTGTTGATTTATTTTATTAATTTATTTCTAATATGCATAACTTTTTCATATGTGCGTGGATTCATGCGTGGATTTCTCCATTGCGATCGTATCGAAATTCCAGACATTATATAATTGGTTTGGTTGAATTCTGGGACTGTTCAATTTTTAGGCTTAATTTGGAATTTTAATCGATTTGAACTCAAAGGTGAGTGTTTTAACCCAATCACAACTACCAAATCGTCTTATGTTAGTTAAATTAAATTTATGATGTGATTATAAATTTATTGATTACTGTTTGGCATTTTAAACTCATTTGAATTAAATATTGAATTTAAGTTGCCAGTTAAATACCGGATAATGATAACCAGTTTATTTGTTATGTGTTATTGGTTGAATTGAACGATAATTGTGATGGATGCATAATCGTTGATATTTAGATGATTGGATACTATGCTTATTTTTATGTGTCGTTCTCACACTACAAGTTCCCATAGTTATGGTTAGAAAATCATTATCGGTTGAAATGACACATATCCGAACGATTTTATAGATTAGTGAAAAATCCTTATGAGTTGAAATGATAAACTCGAGCGATTTTATGGATTTTGAAATTTTTTCGGGATTGCAAGTTGAAATGATATATACCCATAAATTTAAGTTATTGTGCATTGAAACGATATATACCATATCACTTGACCATATGGTAGAAAATTATATACGGACACCAGATTGGTTAAATTAAATGATTTTAAATCCTTGATTTGAAATCCAGTTAAATGATATTATGAAATAGAATTTTACTTATATGAAATAAATTATTTTCAAGATCCAAGCTTTTAAATGTTGAAATTGAAATTGGTTTAAATGAATTGTTTAAAGAATTTAAATTGAAATTTTAAAGTTGAATTTTGGAAATATAAATGAAATTTATCAAAAAATTGAGTTATTGTAAACATTTGAATATTTAAACTTTGAAATCTATTGAATTTTAAGTGGTAAATTTATGGTTCAAACATGGATTGGAATGCGATATAGATTGAATGGGTTTAATGAGAATTTGAATTGAAAGATTTAAAATTGAGTTTTTTGATTTGAAACCTGGATATGATCCATGTTTGTTGAAATGAAAGAAACAGTTTGATTTGATATTATTTTCAAATAAATTATTTTAATAATTTTTTTTTTTAAATCTAATATTTTGAAATTTCAGATTATTTAGATTTTCAGACTATTTACTATATAAACCATTTCCAATAATCAAACCATTTTTATATTAAGCTATTTTATTTGATTTAAAATCCTTAAACTATTAAACTCCTTTTAACTATTAAAACTATTTTTAAAGTACTTTAAACTATTTTAAACTATTATAAACTATTTCTAATATATTAACTCTTTTAATATATATAACCTATTTTAATATATAAAGTATTTCTGATATATAGATAACTTTTAATATGTATATATGTATATATATACATATATATATATATATATCCTACTTTTATATATAAACTCTTTCAAAAATATAAATTATTTTAATCTATAACCTATTTTCAAAATATAAACTATTTTTAAGGTATAAATATTCCAATATGTAAACTACGTTCAATATTCATATTGTCTAAAGTAAGATTTAATTGATTTAAATGCGATTATTGTAATATAATGGTTTAACCTCTTTCGTAGTCATGATTTTGAAAATGAATATGATATATAGTGAATATTGATTTTGAAGGTGAATATGATTTCGAAAGCAATATGATTTTGAAGTGAATATGATATATTGATACTAATATGAATTGGTTTTGGAAATGTAAAAGAACTAACTAGTGTGAAATAAGCGTTTGGTTGTTAAAGAGATTGGGATCAAATATTGTAATAATCTCTGCCAATACCGAAAACCACTTTAACAACTGTGCACATGGTGGAGAATCCAGAATGAAGTAGGATGGTTTGACGAACGATTCTGTGTGAGGTATGAATCTAGCCTTAACTCCCTTGGGTCAGTTTGATGTCGCTAAAACTAGAGCTTTACCGGGCCAAGTGTGGTCGCTCCTCATATCAGATACATTTCTTCGATACCATATTTATTACTTTGTGATTGATTTGGTGGCCACCCCTCGATTGATTTTGGAAGTGTGTTCCGAGGTGGGCGATAGTAGCTCCTATGCGGTACCAGCAGCCCAGGAGTGCAAACGGTAGAATCCAACCCTGGCATTGCCTTGCGTGACCTGTCACATGCCTTATTGAGCCTCCTACGAGTTTGGTTTGTGTCGTACACTACGTGCGTATTATACTATGTATTTAGATTGTTTAACGGATCCTTAGGATTTGGATTCCCAAACATCTCTTAAGTTATTGCATGCACGTTAGACACTGACTAGGAGATGTAAAATCCCGTAAACATCTCTGAAGCTTTACAATCATATTTATTTACCATTGACTTAACTTAAATAAGATCTTTAATTTCTGCATGAGTGTTTCGTCTTTTCATTATGCTCGGGTTAGTCTGAGCTTTTCAGTGCATTGAAGACTTTATTTCTGGAGTACGAAGATAGGGATTTGTATATTATTTATTTTTCTATATGTTCCACCGCATCATGTTGTTCCGGTGCATTATTTATTATTCCTGCTTTATGTATAACTCTGATATGTATTGTAACTTTAATCAAATGTTATTTGTAAAACAGCTTCATGAACTATTTATTTGATTATTATATTTTGTCATTCCGTTATGAGATTCTGTATTTTTTTTCTTTCTTTTCTCTTTTTTTCTTATTTACCGCATAATAATCCTCCCTTTTGAATGGTTTGGATTTGACATGTGTGTTTGATGTGTGGTTTGTTGTCGATTTAAACTATCTAAAAAGGTGGGTCGTTTGAAATGGTTAAACCATTCAAAAGAAAGCCCTTACTAAATTAGCATAATGAACTCTTTATAAAACACATTCGATGATCCTTAACTTTTAAGTACATCAAATATGTTGCGCTTTACATAAGCTGATCAAATCGACATTTTGACGATCGAGCTCTTAGATCTATCTGGTAGCTTTGTTCTAGTGTTACAGTTAAACACTATGGTCCTTTTGTAATTAATTAAACTGAATACTTGATCTCATGGCACTATCTATTGGTTTATTTCAGATGAACTTACTTTATTGAAGTATCGTACACTACGAACTATGATATTCTCTATACAATATTTATATGCGATAGTATATGTATCTAAAATCCATATATTGTAATGCATTTGTAGTTACGGTCTTGACCAAATAAACATGCAAGTGAACAAATTATGAATGTATTTAGTAGCTGTAAAATCAGGCGCTTTCACGGGTATTGAAACATTAACATGCAAGAAGTATTTATCAGTAAGTATATGTTATATTTCTTCTTATCAACCTTCAATTCAGTTTATGTTTATATTTCATTGATAGTTTTTTAACATCGTATTAAATGCATAAATTTATCATTCTAGATTATTAAAACATTATATCGCATATATTCTTATAATATTAGAGTGGTTAAATTTTATCATTTCTGTAATGACCTTGAATTTTATCAATTTAGTCTAGGAATAATTAATTTATTTTCAACATTCAAATAATGGATGTAATAATTAAATAGGCATTTAAATTTATAATAGGAGATTTTGTTTTAATTTTGTTAATAAAATATGTAGTTTGACAAAAGACTAAAAATATGATCAGAGTTTGTTTTCTGAATTTCGACCTCTTGTTGAACTAAAAATTCATTAGAGGTTGTAATACCTTTAGTTATATATTTAAAACAAAATTTTATGATTAGGATAAGAAACATATTTTTGAAAAGATAGAAAAGAATAAAAAAATTAAAATTTAAAATGTGAAGTGATGGGTTTGAAATTTCAAAAGATACGTGAGGTAAATAAGTGTACAAAAGGTACTAAATCTTCCTATTATCTTTCATATAATCAACTTAAGTAAAAAAACACCATAATATCCACTATACTATCCTTTATGTAATTCATTGATTTTGAAAAGCAAGACGATGGGCATCTTTAAATATAAAAAATTGTTTAGCTTGTAAATGAAGTAAAGTGGTTCTATAAAATAAGATGGAAGCAACTTATTTTATCCCCATATCAAATTTTTCAACCCCATGGCTTCTTAGTAAAAATGCAGTAAGAAACTTTTAAAAAAGGAGCAAAGTTAGTAAATAGGAAATTGAGTTAACATAGAAAATCAAAATCAAATTCAATACTCCTCATTAAATCGAAAAATAAATTGTATTTAGTCTCATATTGTAAGATCTTCATTTAGTATGGTTTTGGAGTTGCTCGAGCATGGTTTGGGTAGCTTGGCCGAGCCATGGCTAATTTGAGGTGGCTAGGGATAGGTATTGTGACGAATAGGGTCATCGTGTCGCAAAATCAAGGGTTGCAATAGGATCAGGGGTGGAGGGGCACCTAGTAGCAAAATTTGATAATGATCGGAGCTTGGAAGTGGATCATGACTTTGTGTGGAAAAGGAGTGGCGACAGGTCGAAAATCAGTGAGAGGAGTTGGAGGTCAAGAGAGAGGTATAGATGGGACGAGGAGGAGATGGCGAATATATTGGTAGTCTAGGCAATGGCTTTAGGTGAGACTTCAAGTGTGCAAGGTGCATGACAGTGCACGTTTTTCACTTCCAGAATTTTCAAATTAGGAATGAGAGGAGAAGAAGAAGGAGAAGGTGGAGGATGGGGGTTGGATTTATAGGGTATTGGGTTAGGCTTTTTATGAGGGAAAAATTAAAAGGTAGGTCAAAAAACCTTCTTGTTCTTCAAACGTTCTCAAATCAAAATTCTTCCCTTTCATTCTCAAATGAGAATACAGGGAATTTTAGTTTCATACAATATCTTAATTTAATTTTATGGAATGATCAACCATTTTTTCTATATTTTCATGTTGTGAATCCTAGCAGTAATATATTCCATATATATATATATATATATATATATATATATATATATATATATATATGCATATATATATATATATTTGAATTGGAATTAACGAACGACTATTACCTATATTAGTTTTGCCCGATTGATTGGGTGAGACGATTTATGTTAACTATATTAGTTAATATATAAACTACATGTGTTAGCTTTTAAAAATCATATTATGCTCATATTCTACCCGATTAAGATGTGGGTTTTTTCATTTGGTTTCGATGGACGAGCACAACATTTTAGTGTAGCTTATAGACGTTTTGGCTAAGCATGGAATTATGATATATTAAAAAAAACTAAATTTAAATTATGTTATTTATAATAATAACGTCATTTAAATTATATGCCTTAATAGGTGATATTTATTTGGTTAAATACAAAACTATTAAGTTAAATTGGATTGAATAAATTATTGTGGACATCTATTATGCAGAATAAATCCCTATTCCGCGTTTGCTAAGACAATTGTTAATTGGTGAAATTAATTAATTTGTGGATTAATTAATATAAATTAAATGATAAATTAACTATTGATTGTTAATTGTTGATTGGCCGAAGCTTGGTAGCCTGGCCATATTGAATATGATACCGACATATGTATCCCTTTGTGATATAAAAATAAATAGTAGCTTGTTTAAGTACCATTGCGGTCACTAAGCCTTGGATTCGATCAATGTTTGAAGTTTACCAATTTCTTAATTGGATTGTTTTGAAGTTAATTTTATTTTATTTTAGTAATGTTTTAAATTTAATTATATTTTAATTAAAAATGCTTTAAAGTTAATTATATTTTCTTTAAAAATGTTTAAAGTTAATTACAATTCTATTGATGATATTTTAGTGTAAATTATGTTTAATTAAGGATGTTTAAGTTTATTAAAAAAAATTAATTAATGAAGTTTATTTGCGCCAAAATTGGTCACAAACCCCAAATATCGTGAAAGCATAAATATATGAACACAGATCAGCAGTATATAATCACCGATCACAGATCTAAGTAATGTAGAGAGTAAAAATGAAGAATAACAAACTTAAAACAGAAAGAGATAGATAGAGACATAAGATTTATAGTGGTTCGGCTATCTCCGGCCTACATTCACTTCCAATTTGATGATTTTATTGATGTATCCATGCTGATTACAACGAGTTACAACTCATTACAATAGTAAAATCCGAGTACAATGATGAATTCGATAGAGTCTGGATGTAGGAGAGCCAAAAGTCCATTTTCTGTAGGCCTTGGGAAGTTATTTATAGGCTTAGACTGCAAATACCTCGCTCAGATCATGGAAGACCTCTTTTGGCACGTGAATGGGCCCACTTGATCGATCCCCGGTGATTTTGACTCGATCCGTGATTGATACGAACGAATTTTGTATCAATTAAGATCTTGCCCAATCGAGTCGATATCGATCACAAACATTCTTTAGGTTGTACGAAAGCTCCTTAAAAATTTGGTGGCATCTGGACTTGTAGGTTGTGAGATATGATCGATGCAAGTTGTAGTTTTCATGAAGGCTGAAGCATTCGTCTCCACCTATTCTTCTCCATCCCCTCATATTAACTGCATCGATGACGTGGCTCGGAAGTCCAAGGGAGATCCACTTTTGACGTCGAGTTGGCTGCTTCCTTCGTATCGATCGATACGAACATGGCTCCTGAACCCTTCGTATCCACCCAACATAGCCATTCTGAGTATGCCCTTCGTTCTTCTTCATATCGTTGCATGAGTGGGTTCTTCATATCGATCAATAATTGATTGACATGAAATGCTTATCCAAGTCCCTACGACCACTGCTTCATCGTTCGTATCGATCCCAGCCTTGATCGATACGAAATGCACTGACATACTTCGCCATCCAATCGGTACATATGTGTCGATATGAAATGCGCAGCCTGAGTCCATCTTTATCAATACGAATGCATCGATTCAAAGTAAGTAGTCGAATCCACTTCTATCGATACGAACTATATCAATACGAACTGTATCGATATGACAAGCCGATACAAAATCAGTTCCTTCCAATATTGGTCCATCCATATCCCGAGCATACGAACTCTGATTGACCTGAAATTTAAAACGTAGCCTCTCCTAACCTTGTCCATCATTCTCTATCGATTCCGTCTTGATTGGAGCTCAGTCAGATTTTGACGACATCGATCATGGCCTTGCTTCCAATCGGTCTCTAAAGCTTGATATCCATCCTTTCTAGTTACTTTATCGATATTCCGGCCTTGACAAAAAGGTGGGATAACATTTTCCCCCCAAAAAATGCCTTGTGGTAAGAAGGCGTGTTTTGAAAAGCCCCGAATCTGACATCTGAAGTCCATATTTCATCCATAACCATGCCTTCCGATTCATAATCCAATCCATTACCAATTCATCCTATCCAAGTGCCACATTCTTGATTGCTCCAAGTCGATGTCCGATTCCAAATCCAGTAACCAAATTCTCATCCAATTCCACATCCACCTGAACCCGCCAACCGAGTCATAGTCCATCCTTATCCAATAACCGAATCGAGGACCTCTTTGGATCGATATCTAAGTTCATAGCTATCAATAGCCCATATCTAAATTCACAACCTTTTCGGGTTCTTGCCAAGCGTAGTCCACACTCGACGACCTATATTGAAGAATACCTTGGTGTCCTTGGTTCAGTGTCCTTTAACGCTGAGCAATACCATGGGTTAAGTCCTACGCTGAATCCTTGTCGCTACGGACCCTTGCCGAGCATAGTCCATAATCGACGACCAGAAATAGTAACCGATAAATATTATGGAGCCTAAGTCCTAGGCCGAATTTTGGTCTCTCTGGACCCTTGACGAGCATAGTCCATACTCGATGGTTTGAATAAGCTCATTCGCTATGTTCGGACGAAGAGACTTTCCCCTTTCCAGGCATAATCCATATCCGACGACCACTTGCCAAAAACCAGATAAAAATCCAATCAAAAACCAATCCCAAATCCAGATCAAATTAGATAACCAAAAATCCATACTTGAAATCCGAACCAGAAAACAAGCACCCAAACTAAAGTCCAAAGTTGAGAGAAAACTAAACCAGGAGTTCAAACCAAACTCCGAAACCAAACCAGAAAAAAGAAAATGTTCAAACCAAAAAAGAAAAAACAGATTTCACAAACTATAGTGTCATGACCTTATCATCATCTCAGAGCGTGCCTAAGGGCTATCTTCATCCCTATACATGAGTAAGTGACTTGGCCGTTCGCTCGGAATTTGCTACTTATTCTATATCATTCCTATCAGTTGATAACCGATCAACCATCATTCCTGGATCTTATGCCATTGTTGTTTGAGTTAGATGGTGGCCACTCTTGTTCTGACGCTGCATTTCGAGCTCCAACATATTGTTGCAAATGACCGCTCCTTACATGCTCCTCGATTATATCCTTTAGATGCCTGCAGCTGTTGGTATCATGTTCGTCCAAATCGTGAAAGAGACAATGCCTTCCTGATGCCCTTTCACGTTCCAAGGGTTCTTTCCTTGCTGGCCGTCGGTAGGGAAGGCGATCCTGAGTCTCCATTAATATCTGTTCTAACGTTTCGTTCAATCCTGTGTAAGTGGAAAATTTTGACTCTCTCCACCGCTTCCTTGCCCTTCCAGATTCGTCATTCAACTTCCTTTTTCCTTTATCCTTATCTTTATATGAGCTTCCGTTGGATGGCCCTCCATCCTCAGCCGCATTCACTCCCTTCAATTTCATATCTAAACATGCATCCTCTTGTCGAAGGAATCACTTAGCTTCGTGAAATTTCCATGTCCTGATAGATCCCTCTTCCAACTGTCTGAACCACATAGCAGCTATATCCAACAAGTACAGAGGGAAACACCAGGCCATAACCTCCTCCGAAGCCCCAGCACTTCCATATGTCTCGTGTATCTCATCAAGTGATCGGTAGGATCATCTTTTCCATTGTATACCTCCAGCGTAGGTAGCTTGAACTTTGGTGGGTTCCAAGCCATTCTGATGTCACGAGTAAACAGACTCCTATTTACACCTTCCAGATCTCTTTTTGTTAAACCACCATGCATAGTTCGCTTGATAATCTTAGCCAACCCAGCGTTGTCCATCAAGGGTTACCAATCGAGTCCTCGAGGGAATTCTGGTACGTACTCTTCATCACGCGCTCCTGTATTCCTTCCAGCATCTTCTTTTGTGGTATCACCTAGAGTTCCTCTATGGATCAGTCCATCGTTGCCGGGTGGTATGCCGTCGAGTCTGGATCCATCCAGATTAGCAGTTGTGTGCTGATTAGGGGTTATGCCCTATTGAGTTACTCCATATGATTGCCTGTTGGGTCCTTCGGTTCTAGCTCTGTGGGTCTGAACTCCAGCAACTCCAGCTGTCCCCACCTGTCCAAACTGCCTGAGAAGGTTCTGCATCATTTCCTCCTTCTTTTTAGAAGATCTTCATGCATAGCTTTCATCATCATCTCCATCTCTTCTCTAATGATGAACGCCGAAGTCTGATTAGCTCCTGAAGATGCTTCCTGGCTTCCTTCATGCTGACTTCTCTCTGCTCTTTGCCCCCTTGTTGATTGCTTTGTCATGGTTCCTTCTAGATCTGATCCTTTAGCCTTTGAAATCTGAACTTCAAATCCAGTATTGCGGGTGCTAGTCACTCTCGGTGGAAGCACCAAAGTGTTTGCACCAAAATTGGACACAAACCCCAAATATCGTGAAAGCACCAATGTATGAACACAGATCAACGGTATATAATCATAGATCTAAGTAATGTAGAGAGTAAAAATGAAGAATAACAAACTTAAAACAGAAAGAGATAGATGGAGAAACAAGATTTATAGTGGTTCGGCTATCTCCGGCCTACGTCCACTTCCAATTTGATGATTTTATTGATGTATCCTTGCTGATTACAACGAGTTACAACTAATTGCAACAATAAAATCTGAGTACAATGATGAATCCGACAGAGTCTGGACGTTGGAGAGACAAATTTCCATTTTCTATAGGCCTTGGGATGTTATTTATAGGCCTAGGCTGCAAATATCTCGCTCAGATGTTGGGAGACCTCTTCTGGCACGTAAGTGGGCCCATGCGATCGATCCTAGGTGATTTTAAATCGATCCGTGATCGATACGAATGAATTTCGTGTCGATCAAGATCTTGCCCAATCGAGTCGATATCGACCACGAACATTCTTTAGGTTGTATGTAAGCTCCTGTGAAAATTCGGTGGCATTTAGACTTGTAGGTTGCAAGATATGATCGATGCAAATTGTAGTTTTCGTGAAGGCTGAAGCGTTTGTCTCCATCTATTCGTCTCCATCCCCTCATATTAACCGCATCGATGACGTGGCTCGAAAGTCTGTGGGAGATCCATTTTGGACGTCGAGTTGACTGCTTCCTTCGTATCGACCGATACGAAAACGGTCGATACGAACATAGCTCCTGAACCCTTCATATCCACCAAACATAGCCATCCTAAGTATTCTCTTCGGGTCTTCTTCGTATCGACGCATGAGTGGGTCCTTCGTATTGATCGATAATCGATCGATACGAAATGCTTATCCAAGTCCCTGCGACCGCTGCTTCATCCTTCGTATCGATCCCAACCCTAATCGATACGAAATGCACTGACATACTTCGCCATCCAATCGATGAATATGTATCGATACAAAATCCGTAGCCTGAGTCCATCCTAATCGATACGAATGCGTCGATCCAAAGTAAGTAGCCGCATCCACTTCTATCGAGATGAACTGTATTGATACGAATTGTATCGATACGAAAACACCAATACGAAATCATCTCCTTCCAATATTGATCCATACATATCTTGAGCATATGAAATCCGATTGATATGAAATTCGACATGTAGCCTCTCCTAACTTTTTCCATCATTCCCAAACGATTATGTCTTGATTGGAGCTCGGTCCAATTTTGATGACACCGATCATGGCCTTGCTTCCAATCGATCTCTAGAGCTTGATATCCATCCTTTCCAGCTAATTTATCGATATTCCAGCCTTAACCAAAAGGTGGGATAATAAAGTTTAACTTAATTAATTAAACTATTAATGTTGTTTAAAGTTATTTATTTATTTGTTTATTTAAAGGGTTTGAAAGATTAATTATTTATTATATTAAAGATATTTTAGTTGATTAATTATTTTAATAAAAAGGTTAAAGGTTAATTAAATACATTAATCAAAGTGGTTTAGGTTAATTAATTAACTAATGAGTTTAACTTGATTATTCTTATTTATGAGGTTAAAGTTAACTAATTAATTAATTGTTAACAAAGGATATTATGGTTAACTAATTATTTAATTAATGATATTTAGAAGTTAATTAGGTGGTGTGATTAATGATGTTTAAAGTAATTAAACGGTGTACTTAATTGTGTTTAAGTTAATAAAGTGATTCATTTGGAAGTATTTATCAAGAATATTTTACAAATAAAGGAGATAATTATAAATGGCATTTCATAAATAAAGGGAATCGAGTTTAAATTCTATTTATTTAGAAAACACATTTAAAGGTTATAGTCCATATAGCGATAGTTGCTATGGATGCAGTTTTTGAAACTCTATGGTTTCTTTACATTGAAAAAGTTTATCTACTTTAGACATTTGGGAACTCCTTTCAAATACGATTAGAAAGTTAGAAAATCAATTTATGAAGGGGTTTACAATTTATGAACATATTCTAATAATTATTTAGTTATTGCTTTAAAGAAATGTTTTGAATAAGAGATTGGAGATGACAAATAAAATGTAAGATTTATCAAAGGAATCTTACGTATAATTTTAGTAATTTATAAGTTGCATTTATTTGTAAAAGCACATATTTATAAATGTTGTTATATAGAAGAAGCTTTTTAAATATGGAAGAAACTTATAAAGGGGGATTTTAAATTAAATAGAAGGAGATTTTAAGGGAATTTGATAAACGAGATTTATAAAAAGACTTGTAAATATGGGATGCTTTTATTAAAAATTTAAGCGTTTTAGGTTTATAGTAAAAATTATTTTAAATGACGGTTGTTTTAAACCCAATCTAATATGTTTTAGGAAACATGCTATCTTCTTTTGATTTTGTGAATATACTTATACCGTTGAGATAAGTATATGGTTATATTTTCTCAACATTGAAAATATAATGATTTACACTTATTCTATTGGGATGAGTATATGGTTATATATTCTTAGTATAATCTTTTGTGAATAAACCTATCCTGTTGAGATAAGTATATGGTCATATTTTCTCAGTATTGAAAATATAGTGTTTGTGAATATACTTATTCTATTGAGATAAGTATATAGAAATCATTTTCAAGTATTTATAAAGTGTTAAATTAATAAAAGGATAAATTTTCAAACAAGGCTTGGCTAGAAAACTATTTGTGCAAATAGGCACGGTAGAAAACTAATTGCAAAAAATAGGCCCCTTATATAGCTTACGCAAATATGGATTGCGTAAGCAATAAATTGGGCTTTAATATTCCAGCAAGCATAGAATATATCTCGCACTTCTGAAACCTCTCTCCTTCTTCTCAAAATCCATCCAATCCCCATTCCAACCTAACTATTTTCCCAAATCTAACCTCTCATTTTACATTCAGCCACGCACTTGTTTAATCTCTAGATGAAAGACACTTCTTCATCTTTACAAAACAGAGGTAATAATTTATGTTGTTAATTTTTTTTAATTTTTATTGTTGCCGATAATTAATAATTATTTTTGTTGGTGTTGATAAGTACTAGCTATTGGTGTTGTTGTTGTTGACATATTAGTTAATGGTTAATAAAATTGGAAAACTTAGTTACAAATTGGAAACACTATTTGAAATGTTAATGTTGTATTGTTTATTTTGAAGGTACATGATTGTTTGGGAGATTGATGATGAGACGTTGATGAAATATTATGATGTACTTGAAGTATAAATTGGTATTGTAGGCTTAAGTCACATTGACGGTGATGTTGATCATGTTTTGGAGACACGATTAGATCCAATACTGCATAATTCCATTCTGGATCATCACCTTTACATGCTCGTTTATGTGAAGTTGTTTATAACCAAAGACCCGGTCATCAAAATCGCATTGATGGGAATATGCTAATGCCTCTATGTTCTGTTGGTCCATCCATGCCACGAGTGTAGCAACCATATCCAATTTCTGACTGTGGAGATATGTGTGTAGTTATCGTTTGCGGAAAGGAAAAGAATGTCGAGCGAAAATTTTTCGGTTGCAATTTGTACAACGAACATAGATTGAGCCTGCGTGAAGTTGAATGTTGTAATTACTTTAAATGGATTGATCAACCATTGTGCGAAAGGGCACTCGAGTATGCCAATGTATTGCAAGTCAAAATAAGATGTTTGAAAAAGGTGAATGAAGAACTAAGAGAAACCAGTTAGGGGCCAAGATTTTGCTAGTCATTTGGGCCTGGGAGAACATTGTCACTTTCTTGTTTTTTTTGGGAAATGTAGTATATAAATTTGTATTTCCAAATTGTTTATTGATGTTTTGTAATATGTATCATGTGCTAGTTAATCACTTGGATAAACAATGATGTGATTTTGGGTTTAAATGTAATGTATAACTATAGTCTTGATTATGTTGGTGAAATATATTGGTAATGTCATTATATTAATTTGCTTGCTTTCTTTTGCTTAAAGATTGATTTAACTGCTTTTGGTTGAAGATTGCCTAAGGAAACAACGTCTTCTTAGGAAAATAAGGTATTAAATCAACAAATTTTTGTTTAGGATTTTGTCACAAAATCAAGATTTTTAATGTAGTCCTCTAATTTATTTTCTAGATAATATCAGTGGTTCCAACTATATTTTAATATGATGGAGAATTGTTGGTTGATGAAGAAGGTAAACTAAGATATATTGGTGGAAAGCAAAAAGGGTTAAAAATAAAAAATTATTTTATTTTTGTAGAGCTACAATAGGCATTTTAAGTGACAAAGGTCAATCCTCCGAGTATGATTTAAAATTAGCAGTGAAATGGGATAGAGATGATGGTTCATCCGCTATTGATTTAGAAGATGATGATGATGATGATATGAACTCTACGTTTTTGGTTGGAATGAGAGCGATAGAAATATTTATTGCAAAAGCAGAACATATTAATGTGGTAGAAACACATTAGTCCATAATTTCTATGGATGAGCATAGGTATAGCGGAATGGTTTTAGTATCTTCAAGTCAAGCACAAAATATGGGGAATAACTCTGTATATCCAAATCAATTGCAAGCATTGGGAAAGTGAATAATATTATACTCTAGCACTTTCAGTTCGACTTATGTTCATGGAATTTACTCTTACCGTTATTTTTTTATTTGTTATATCGAAATAAATGCAACAGAAGAAACATTCATTGGTTGTACTGATGACGACGATCATGTTGATATTGCAAATGATAGCGAAGTACAATTGGATAGCATGCAATTAGCTTGTGCGGATGATGTAGATAGAACTTCGGTGAACCAAGTGGAGGGTAACAATTATGGCAATCATATATAAAGGCAGTCAGCAGGTTGATGATGGAAATGTCAAAGATGAGCAAATCACATATGAAGATTCCCTAGCCAATGATTTATGCACCACAATAATGATGGTGAAATTAATTATGGATAATTTTCAATTAGAAGTGGAAGTGTTTGGAAGAGAATGTGCTAAAAAAGAACCATGAGTTGGGTTTAGAAAGTAAATAGAAGCTCATTGAACAATTATGTGAATGAGAGATTAAATGTTCAATTTCTTTTCAAGTACTAAAATTGCATGCAAATTAATACATGGTTCGTTAGGATGTGGATGAAGCGTGTCCTTGGAGAGTGCATACTAGCCTATTAGTGAGAAAATCTCAAAATTAATGGAAAACAACAACATATGACAGTGATCAAACTTGTTTAAATGCAACTGTCATCTAAAACCATCGACAGGTAACATCAAAGTTTATATATAGCAAAATACTTTCCTTGGTTAAAGCTGAAATGTAACGACCCAGAATTTTTATTAATTAAAATTGAATATTTAATTAATTTTAAATATTTATAAGTGAAATTTGTAAGTCGAATAAATTTTATTTCGAATAATTGGATTTAATTGGATAATTAAATCGATAATTTAATATGTTAAATTATGGAAATAATTGAAAATTGGGTTAAATATGATTGAAAATGAAAAGCGAAATTTTATTTTATCATGTTGAAGTTAGAACGATATTTTAGAACTTTTAAAATCGAATTAAAAGTTAATTTGTGAAAATTGAATATTTTAATATTTAATCGACTAGTGAAATTAGTCAATTTTTGAACAGTCTCAGAATTGGACGAGACCAGTTCCATTGGATCCGTAATAGATAGTTATTACCGGATTTCAATTTTCGTGTCAATCAGAGTTATCGTTTGATCGTGGCAGCTCGAAACGCATCGAAATTGTTTTAATATTAATTTGGCGAGTTAAAATAGCCATTTTTCAAAAAGTCTCGGATTTCGATGAAACTAGTTTCACCGGATCCGTAATGTGATATTATTATATGGTTTCAAATTTCATGTCAATCGGATTTACCGTTTGTCCGGTACAAGCTAAAACGCCTAGAAAATCGTTTAAATCGATTTAATTTAAATTGAACGTTTATTACCATAACTCGCACAGATGACCGAATTAGCTCCCGAAACACGTTCCATTGTGTTCGGAACGTGGGGTAAACCTTAGAAACGCCAACCGGCATGCTTCGTTTGGAGTTCGGAAATTCCGGGTGAATAGTAAATTGGAAAATTTTCTATAAACCCCCCCCTCTCTTCATTTTTGCAAAAAAATTAAAACCTAGGTCAAACACTTACAGCCGCCGCCTCCCCTATTATGAATGGCTAGAAATTATCAGTCTTCTCCCCTCAATCTCTCTTAATCCATGCAATATTATCAAAAACTTTCTGAAGCAAAGATGAAGAGCATCCCGAGAGCTTTCGATCCATACGGATATGATCGTGTTTGGAGCGTCGGAGGGGGAGATAAGTGGGGCCGAAGCATGTGGGTTGAGCACGTGTTTCAAGGCTCTAGGGGTAGCCGAGTTGCATATTGTGGTGGCCGTGGGTAGAGCAGGTTAGGGGCTTCAATATGGAGGCAGTTGATTGAATTATCGTCGAGCGTGGAGGAGGCAATAATTAACCCTATATGGAGCAATGGGTTTGTTGTTGCGGCTAGTAATCTGTAGATGGAGACGTGGGGAAGAAGATGCAATGTAGGGCCGAGATCTACAGGGGTTTGGATCCAAGGGCTTGGATCGAATAGGTTTAAAAAAATTAAAATTTATGTTGTAAATTTTATATAAAATTCGTGTAATTTGTAAAATGCATAACTTTTTCATACGAGGTCGAAAACGCGCGAAACCAGTTGCGTTGGAATCGTACGGACGAGCACTACGCTATGGAATTAGATTGGAGTCGTTTGGAGTTTGTGAGAATTTCGGGTCAAATTAAACGTCCGTATAATTTTATTCGAAATAAATTGCTAAAACGAAATTGAAATCGAGGTGAGAACTTCTCACTCAATCGAATCGGTTTCGATTTTTATTTTAAATAGTTAGATTTAAAATTGTTGAATGTATGTTTGAATGATGATTGTTGTCTATTCATTGTTAAAATAGACATTATGCGCCGTTAGTAAGCGGATGTTATTTATTAAAAACATATACCGCGAATATTTCATGAACAATGAAATTGGTATTATATATAATAGTAATATATATATATATTCGCATATGTATATATTGCAGTTATTGATTTCCCGCATTGTATAGCGGATGAGACCCTATTGCGCCGTCTATTAAGCGGATAATATTTTAAATCCCATATACCGCGATAATTCCGTACTGGAGCGGAATTGGTATTGTGCTAATGTTTGTGGATGCAGGAAAACAGGTTGGAGGGATCCAACTGATTCCTCAACAGTATATATTTGATTTCAGATATTTTGATATTTGATGGACTATCATATCGATATATGATATCGTTGTTGTCGTGATTGACTATTTGGTGTGTAGCATCATTGGACCAAGTTTTGGAATTTTAAAATGATTTTAAAGTGATTTTTGAAAGTATACGTTATAAAATATTTTTGGAATTGATCCATTTTAAATAAATAACTTTATGATTTTTAATGTTATAAAAATTATGATTTTTGAGAAATATAGTTAAAGGTTGATTATTGAAAATATGAGGCTAATGATTTTATAAAATAGTTCAAATTAGGATTCTGAATATATTATAAAAAGTTGAAAATATAGGATTTATAAAATTTGATTATTTTATAAATCAAAAATGGTGAAATTATAAAGGAGTTTAAAGACATTTTAAAATATTAATATGAATTGATTTATATAAGAGATTTATAAATGGATATTTATAAATTGAAATATTGAAATTATAAAACGAGTTTTTATAAGTGTTGAATGAAGTGAAAATGAATTGCATAAGTGAATGGAAGTTATAAAATTATAAATGGTGAAGTTATAAATAAAATTTATAAATAGTAAGATTTATAAATTTTGTGAAGTTATTAAAGAATATATTTGGGGAAATAAATGAATCTTATAAGTTATAAGATTTATAATTTGGAAAATCTTAAAAAGAACGATGTTGTAAAATAATCGTTTTATAAGCATTTAACTTATAATATGAACCTTTGGTTTATAATTGAGTTATAAAGTGAATAGGTTAATAAAGGAGGTTTATAAAAGGAAGTAGTTATAAAATAAATAGAAATGGAATTTATAAACGTTGTTTTATAAGTTCGCAAACGACTTATTTTGATAAGAAAATTGTTGAAACTTATTTATGGAGTTATATTCACGTTTTAGACAGTGAATAATCCTTTAAAATAAAATGAATAGAAATGATGAAATTGTTAACGTAGTATATTCACGTTTTTGAATAGTGAATAATATGTTAAAGAAATTGTTTTGAATATGATGTTTTAAATAGAATTAAAACGATCTAAAGATGTTTTCAAAACGTGTTGAGATTCGAAATCATAGATTTCAACATTCATTGTTGAAATAGACGTTTTCGAGAAATAGAAGGAAATGGTGGACTATAACACTGTTGTTATAGTAAATGATTTCCGAAAGGAAATGTTTTGTATAGTATTGGGATTTATATATCTATTTTAATTTCGAATCCCTATACTAGTGATTTTGGGTTGTCGTAACGATTTTTTACGCAACATTCGTTTTGGCCCAAATAAATAGGTTTAAGAGAATGATTTCCTTAAATAATGAAATATATACTTAATCTCGATTTAAGTATATTTAATATTTTCCAAGTGTTGAAAATAAATGGATTTGTGAATTACTTATTAAATAAGTATGGAAATGTTTTCCAATATAAAGTGAATATTTGAGAATTTATCTTTTTGAAGATAAATTGAAATGAATAATTGAAATCGTATATGCGTGGATATTTTGGAATGAAAATTCACTATGGAATTTATAAAAGAAAAGGGAATCTGTTTAAAAATAAATATTGATTTATTTTTGAAGTGTGAAAATTATATATCTTGTAAAGATATCTTTGGGAAATAAATAATTAGGAAAATTATTTGGAATCTAGTGATGTTGTGCATATCCATTGATAGTTCAATAACGGACTATCAATATTTACCTTTGGAAGGTATTTGTTGTGATTTGCTTGGATTTGAATGCTACACTTATTTTTAAATTATTGCGCTCGTTATTCGGATTACCCATTCCGAATAGTGATACGACGTAATGGATAGCATTGATGACCGGTGTTGAAGACCAGGTATTTGCGAGAGCGATAGGATGACCTATCGATTGACTCTGCACCGAGTTGCTCCGGTATAGAGTTCTCCATATGTGATGGGGAATCCGATCAGGATTGTGGATATCCGGATTGCAAGGACTTCTTTGTAAGTGCCTTCGGTTCTGTTCGAGCCCAGAACAGACTTGTATGGATTGTATATCTGACATTACAAATTGAGATATAAAGCCGATTTCTTTCAAATATATTTCTATTGGTGGGGGAGAATTTATTCTTTTAGCTTAACACCCTTCTCTGAGACATACGAGCTCAGAGGTTATGTAGTTGATGGTTATCAGCGATATATTCCCAATTTGGTAATGTGACATGCTGAGTGTTGCTGTGAAATGATCATTGTGTTGATCATTTGTGATAGGATCATTTGTTTGATCGTTTATCTTTGTGATCATCTCTATGATCATTTGTTGACCCAAAGCATGGCTTTTGTATAAAGTATGTTTTTGTGGACGAGACTTCGTCGAGCCTCACACCCCGGAATGGTCAAAACAGGAAAGATGCGGCAAGGTTATGAGGGGTAGCTCCCTTTAGGGTATGTACATTTCCTTCTGGAAAAGGGTGGTATCATGGTATGGAGCCCAGATACTTACTCATGTTGAAACACTTTACTTATGATGGTGTGATGTTGATGACGAGCGCTCGGTTAAAGGTCCCAAAGGACCAGGGGATGGCATACTCGTGTCAGTAGTTACCCAGTTAGGGGTAGCCCGGCCTTGTGTTGGAAGAGATCCGGTTTGGTTCTCGGGGACGTCCTTCCAGAGGCTGTAACGACCCACTATTTTGTACCATTCGAATTCGACAATAATAGAACATGTCGAGCTGAATAGTTCAAAATAATAGATTGTAAATATAGCTAAAGAACAAAAGAAATCAAATACACAGAATCACAGGCACGGATATCAGAATCTCACAGCGGAATATAAAATAATACAGTGGTACATGAAGCCACTTAAAACTTTTACCAAACAGAATTACAGAATTACATTGTTTATAATTTCCAATACAATTTTAAACATAAATAGAACAAGTCTTCAAAGGTCTTGATTTCAAATAAGATAAAACAGAAAAGCTTCCAGCAGCATGAATGATCTACGAGTGTCCTAGCTCTGGAGAGGAAACTGAAGCTGCAACTCAGGCTGACCCGAGCGTACAATAAAACAAAACACTCGAGTCAGGACATACATACTTATATAATGTAAGCTAAATCAAGTGTACTGTAATATAAAGCAAGTAACTCAAAGGATGCTTGGGATCGCCCATCCTCTAAGGATCCGTTAAACTATTTACTATGTAATATATTGCGCTATTATAATAATGTCTATATTAAAATAAACTTACTTTTTAATAGCGTTAAGGCTTTACATTTTCCACCTTAACACGTAATAGTCCCAGTAGTCCATCCAATATCATAGCTCCTCCTACTCGGGAAGCAACTAGAGGATACCACACGGGCTACGGGAGAAAACCAAACTCGTACAAGGCTCGATATGGTAGGTGACACGGCACAACTAGGCAATGCCAGGGTAGATATACCAATTGCTATCCGGACCGGTGGTAACGCGAAGCCACAGCAACCGCCCACCTCGAACAACACTCCCAAATCAAAGGTGCGCACCAATACAATCACAAGAGTAATAGAATGGCATACGAAGAAGTGCGTTCGATCAGAGGAGCTACCTCATTAATCCGAGAATCGCTCCTGTTTTAGCCACCTTAAGCCAACTCACGGGAGTCGGGTCCACGTATATACCTTTCAAGAAACCGCCCCCACCATCCTACTTCATTCTGGAATCTCCACCGCGTACACGGTTGTCAAAGTGGTTTTCGGTATCGACAGAGAGTATGTCCATATCCGATCCCGGTCTCTTTGCCAACCGAACGTTATTATAACCCGTGGTTATAGTTTTGAAATAGTATTTATACTTTCATATCAAATATATTTCAAATACCTTCAATTTCAAATCCTTGATTTAAAACATTTCCTTTGAAGATATATCATTTCAATTTATTCAATTAAATTTGGAATTTATCTCTTTTATCAAAATAGAAATCAATTTCTCCATTTGAAATTATCAAAAATCAATTTCTAAATCCTTTTATTCATTACATATTAAATTCCAAAATTTTACTTATTCCCAACATAAACTTTCATAAATTTTCTAAATAAATCAACTTTCAATTTCTACAGCACTTATGAAATGCTATCTAAAGTTACGGGTTTAAAAGGGTCTAATTTTAAAAGACAGCATTTAAATGCTGTAGTGGATTTTTAGCAAAATCTATTTCCAAATATAACTTATTATTTATTAATTGAAATTTTATTTTCAAAATCCAGAATTTCTAAAACAAGTTATATTCCGAAATTCTTAATTCAACTTTTATTTATCTAACATTTTAAAGTATTATAAATCTTATAAAAATCACTTGAACCCGAATATCCTCAATTTATAAATTTAATCAACTTAAATTATTTCAGAAAATAATATATATAAAACACGGGCCTGTATAAGATTTTCTAGCCTAGGTCAAGTGAAGACGGATTTATATCATTTCAATCCGATATTTACAAATCCCGGGTTCTATCATTTCGAACCCGCAATCCCAAGATATCAGTTTAATAGTTAACAGAATAAATGAACAAAATCACCATTAGGCCTATCATTTCAGCCCATACAGTCTATATTAACAGGGAACTTGCAGTGTGATTTAAGCAGTAAATAATAATAACATAATATGACTGCAGATATAATATAGCAGATGAATAACTGATGTGGTGTCAATTTAAAATAGGGTTCATCATTTTATACAGCATTTCAGACAGATAGTAGTGAAATAAAATTTCTACATATACACTTGCAATAATTTACGAAATATAAATACGTATGTCTGGTGAGAAATACTCACCTGGATGTTGCAGAAAATTTGAATTCAAAAACGACGATTCACCGGTAAAGACCGACAGAGGGTAATGATCAAAATTCTCGGACGTCGCCTAGATTCAAATCTAGGACAAAAGTAAAAATATAGAATACGCGACTTTAGAATTTATGGTCAAAGAAAAATTTAAAATGGGACGAAAATTTGTTTGACTTGCTCGACTACTCCACCGTGCAATATGACCAAATATACCTTAAAACGTGAACCAGGCTAACTCTAAAATTTCGACAAAATTTCCTAAAGTCAGACTAAGAAATATGGGGACGTTTTCCTACTCTATGTCGTGATACGCATGTACACGTGCACACTTTAAATTTCAACTTGCTCATTGTACACGTACACGCGCCAAACATTTATTGTTGCTTGAATCTATTCCACTTAATCTCCACCACTCGTACTCATCTCCTACTGCCAAATCAACTTAACTTTTCCAATATTCTTTACATTTTGTTCGTTCTTAAATCAAAATTTCCAGGCTTTAAAATGTAACAGGCAACTCAAGCCTATCTTTCCAGTTCACCGAGTCACAAACACAACTGCTTCGAGCAAAATGTAAAATCTTCGAGTTATTATAGTCCAAACTTCGGGTCACATGCACCACTTGTGAAAACTCACATACTTGCTCTCTGCTAATATTTTGAAAACCCTACCCTACTCCTTTTAACAACTCCAGACACTCATGTCCCTACAATTCTATACTTCAAGTATGCATTCTTTTTCATTGCTTTAACGTATATTTTTTTTTTCCACAATTTGAACTTCCCAGGTTTCACCACAACAGACCACTCACGCAAGCCCACCAACAACACCAATTACTGAACTTGAACACTTCTACCTGCCTACCTTTATCACTAGCACCTACCAACTCCGGTCTTCACCATCACTACAAAGCTCGGTCCATAATATCCATAGCCATGCTTTACTGGTACATGTGCACACAGTGATGCCAAGCCATGCACAGCCTTCAAACTTTTACATATATGCAGACTACTTTTAAAACATAATTGCAACTGAAAAACTCCCCTAACACTCGTGCTACCAAGTATAATATGATGTATAACTAAAGCAAGAAACTCCCCCTCTGATACACTTTCTACCTTCCCATCTGATACATCCCCATACTTCCCAGCCTTCACAAGAACACCAACTCACGCAACAACCCAATCTCACCCAGATCTACATGCATCTAAATTTCTACGTGTCTGTGACACACGTGCACGGTGATACAATTTATGTACAGCCTATGAGTTTATGCAGACTATTCTTTGATATTAGATACAATATGAAGTATAAAACAGAAGCAAAGAGCCCAGCCACCTTCCTATTTAAAATGGACAAGGCTAACACGGGAAAGGCCGAGCAAGGCAAATGGAGAAAAGAAAAAAAAAGAAGCTGGAAAAAGAGCATTTACCTGATGAGCTCGAACGAAAAAAAAATGGGTTGAAGGCAGAGTAAAGAGATGTAGAGGAGAATGGATTTATAGGCAAGATTTTTTTCGAAATTTTAGAGGAAGTAAATGGTAGAATACGTATCAGTTTTTTTTTCTTCAATAATTGTTGTTGATATGCGAATTTTCCCATCAGTTACAAAAGGAGTTACAAGCTTTGATAAAGGGGAGAATGAATGGCTTGCGTGATTTATGGTTTGATAACTGATGAAACAGAGGGCAGAGGAAAAGAATTTATATGCACGTTCCAGTGGTTTTTGTAAAGTGCATGCAAGATTGATATACACGCTACTTTCTAAATTTAAAGCTTGCGTGATAAATGCACAGAGAAGAAAAGCAATATGAATTGGCTTCGACTGAATAGGCAAATGATGTTTACCCAAATTTTTGCTTGATCAAATTCGAAAATTTGTAAACAAAAGGCAGTGGGAAATAAATAAACAGGAGATAAGGCTTTAGTGCTTTATGAACAAGAGGAAAAGCGTGATCACAGGAAGGCCAAATCTGGTATTTGCGTGATATGGTATACGTGATTTATGACCGGTTACATGATTTGAACGTGATCTATTTCTAGTTAATAAATTTTGATTTTTTTTTTGTTTGATAGCATTAAATGAAAATGGTAAATTTCTTATGTAGGCTTTAGGACTAAAAGTATACAATTTGTTTTTTAAAAAGTCAAAACGGTCCTTTAAAATAACGACCGTCTTAAAATTACTGACTGATATTTTTCTTCAAAAATATTTAAAAATATGATTTTTACACTACGTTAAACTGGCGTAATATAAAACATCAAAAATTTCTATAGAAATAACATTTTACATTCACACGTTTTATTATGTCACTTATACCCAAAAATTTACGCGTCTTTTAAACGCGAAAATTAACAGTTCAAACATAGCTTAAATTTTCACAGTTATTATTAAATTTTATTGACATATATACTTTTATAAAATATATCTTCAAATTAAATATTTAAACTGTATTGTTAAACATAACTTATATAAAATGTTATTTCAAAATTGAACAATTAAAATAAAATAAATTGCTAAAACTAGGGTTGTTACACTCTCCCCCACTCAAGAACTTTTCGTCCTCGAAAAGTAACGAAAGAAAAAGAAACAAAGGAAAGACAAGCTAGGTAAACAAGTACCTTAAACGAATAGTTCTGGATTTGAAGCACGAATGCTCTCCTCCGTTTCCCATGTGCAATCTCGCTCATCGGTGCTCCATTGCACTTTGACCAACGGGACGGATTTCCTTCTGAGTTGTTTCGTACCTTGACCGACGATGCGAAGCGGCTTCCTTCCAATAGTCAGATCAGGTTCGATGTCCAGACCATCAAGAGCAGTAAGCTGGATGACTAGAGATGGGTCGTGAAGACAGCGACGAAGGTGAGATACATGGAATACATTGTGAATTCCGGCAAATTTCTCGGGTAGATCTAGTCTATAAGCAAGAGATCCAATCCTCTCTGAAATACGGAATGGACCGATGAATCTAGGTGCTAGCTTTCCTCTTCGACCAAACCGGACTACATTCTTTAAAGGAGAGATCTTCAGAAACACCAAATCACCAACATCAAATTCTAACCTCCTTCTACGCCGATCAGCGTACTTCTTTTGTCTGTCTTGAGCAACTTTTAATCTCCTCTACCTTCTCTGAAGCTTCTAGAATCATCTCGGGACCAAGAACTAAGCGGTTACCAGACTCGATCCAACAAGAAGGAGATCTACACGGTCTCCCGTATAAAGCAGCAAAAGGGGACATCTCAAGGCTAGCCTGATAACTATTGTTATAGGTGAATTCTACAAGATGAAGATGATCTTCCCAAGATCCTCCGTAGTCCAAAATGCAAGCACGTAGAAGATCTTCAAGAATTTGATTTACCCTTTCAGTTTGACCGTCAGTTTGTGGGTGATAAGCGGTGCTCAAGTTCAACCGAGTACCCAAGGATTCTTGAAACGCTTTCCAAAACTGACTGGTGAAAATAGGATCTCGATCGCAAACAATGCTAAGAGGGACGCCATGGAGGCGAACAATCTCCCTCATATAGATTTCGGATAAACTCGAAGCTGTGCGGGTAGATCTGACTGGAATAAAATGAGCAGACTTAGTCAGTCTATCCACAATAACCCAGATGCTCTCATTTCCTCTGCGGGATCTTGGCAATCCATCAATAAAGTCCATAGAAACCTGTTCCCACTTCCAGTTTGGAATCTCCAAAGGCTGCAACAATCCGGGTGTTTTCTGATGGTCTGCTTTGACTTGCTGACAAGTCGCACATCTACTTACAAAAATAGAGACATCTCTCTTCATTCCTCTCCACCAATATAGTTTCTTCAAATCCTGGTACATCTTAGCTACGCCAGGGTGGATGGAAAGTCGGGACTGATGATGTTCCCGAAGTAATTCCTGCCTTAAACCATCAATATTTGGGACACAAATTCTTCCATTTATCCTTAAAATTCCTTTATCATCAATCTGAGCTCCCTTTCCATCAGAACTACTACTATCTCTGCTCCGGACATTCTCCTTAATCAATCTGATGATCCTGTCCTCATCTTGCTTAGCCACGATACGGTCCAATAGGGGAGAAGAAACAATGAGCTGACACAACAAAGATTTCTTTCTACTCAGCGCATCTGCCACTACATTAGCTTTCCCGGGAGTATAGTTGATGTCGAGATCATAAGAAGCAAGAAACTCGAGCCATCTAACTTGTCTCTGATTTAAGTCTTTCTGGGTAAAGATATATTTCAGAGATTTATGATCAGTGAACAGATCAAACTTAGCTCCCAAGAGATGGTGTCTCCAAAGCTTCAAGGCAAATACAACAGCCAACAACTCTAAATCGTGGGCAGCATAGTTAGCTTCATGTGTCTTCAGCTGACGACTAGCATATGCAATTACTCTCCCCTCTTGCATTAGCACTGCTCCCAAACCTTCTCGACAAGCATCGGTGAATACTGTTAATCTTTCACTTCCATTTGGTACAGTAAGAACTAGTGCGGAGGTGAGCTTATCCTTTAATTCCTGGAAAGCAGCTTTACACTTACTGCTCCATACAAACTGGACATTCTTCCGAGTTAGAGCAGTCAGAGGTGCCGAAATCCGAGCAAAATTCTCGATGAACCTTCGGTAGTAGCCGGCAAGGCCTAGAAAACTGCGGATATCGGTAGGAGTCTTAGGTTCTTCCCAATCTTGGATTGTAGCAATCTTGATTGGATCAACAGAAACTCCTTCTTTAGAGACAATGTGTCCAAGGAATCGGACTTCTTCTTCCCAGAAATGGCATTTAGAGAACTTAGCCTTCAATTGGTGGTTCCGAAGAGTCTCTAAAACATACTTCAAATGAACTCTATGTTCTTCCTCAGACTTGGAGAAAACAAGGATGTCATCAATAAAGACAAGGACAAACTTATTAAGCACATCTCGAAAAACTCGGTTCATCAAGTCGACGAAGAAAGCAGGGGCATTTGTCAAGCCAAAAGGCATAACTAGCCATTCAAAGAAACCATTCTCCGTTCTAAAAGCAGTTTTGGGAATGCTTTCCTCAGCAATTCTTAGCTGATGGAAACCTGTAGCTAAATCAAGCTGAGAGAAAACAGTTGCTCCATAGAGTTGATCGAACATATCATTTATGCGCGGCATAGGATATCTGTTCTTCATGGTAAGCTTGTTGAGTTCCCTATAATCAACACACATCCGGAGAGAACCATCAGATTTGGTGACAAAGACTATAGCTGCTCCCCACTCAGAGAAGCTTGGTCTAATCAGTCCTTTAGAAGATAAGTCTTGAATCTGATTCCTTAATTCGCTCTTCTCTCGTGGTGCCATCCTTCTAGGTGGAAGGACTACAGGTCGTGCTCCAGGGATAAGATCGATGCGGAAATCAATTTCCCGCTTTGGAGGTAGAGAAATGACTTCACCAAACACGTCGGGGAATAGTTTGACTACAGGGGTAGAATGGATATCATCCGGGAAAGTGTCAAGAGAATAGATGAAACTACCAGCAAACTCCTGAGGCAATCTACACTGGATTTATAAAGGATTCCCCAAATCATCTTTAAGAGCAACAGTACGAGAACTACAAGAGATATCTGCACCATGCCTATCTAACCAATCGCCTCCGAGTAGAAGATCGAAAGCGTCGAAACCCAAAACATAAAAGTCTCCAGTGAAGCATTGTTGGAAATGGAGGAGCTTCACATCCCTACAAACTTTACTAAGGTTCGCAGGACCACCGATGGGGTTTGAGACACATAAAGGTATGGGAGAAAGTTCAGGAGAAAGGCGGTGTTCAAATTTATTACAGAGATCGGATGAAATGAAGCTGTGGGAAGCTCCGGTATCGAATAAAACTCGAACAGGTAATTTGAACAAAGTAAAAGATCCTTGAAGGGTACCTTGAGAATCATCTGGGGCTGGAGCTGATACTGGTGCGGGTGCAGGCTGCGGAGCTGTCGAAGATGCAGAAGTTACTGCAAAGACTCCGGATGTTGTGCCTCTCTTTTGAGTGGGACAATCCTTCTTGTAGTGTCCTGGCTGGAGGCAAATGTGGCATAGATCTCTCCTAGCAAACTGAGTAGGTGGTGGAATGGCAGCACCCAAAGTAGGACAGCGATTAGCAAAATGTCCCTTCTGGTGGCACCTATGGCAGGTGATGGTAGACAGATCCACAGGTGGCCTCGCAGAAACAGAAGATGATGATGAACCTAGCCCTTGAGTCTTGTTCCTCTTATTGCGGTAGAAATTTGACTTCCTCTTCCTTGAATTTCCAGAAGACTGGGCTGATGCAGAAGAAACAGCAGGAGTGGCCTTAGAGGTAGGGTTCTCATACCTGAGAGCCATATCCATCAATGCCGTGAATGACCCATGCACATGAGTAATGAGTCGATCGTAGAACTCAGGTCGAGCTCCAGCGATAAACTTCTCGTTCAGCTTGAGCGGGGTATCAATCAGGTTCAGGCCATATTGTGAGAGTTCGTTAAACTTCCTCTCATACTCCGTGAAGGTCATATTGCCCTGCTTAAGATCCATGAATTCACGGTATAGCTGAGACTTGCCCGCTTCGGGCATCCACTTGGCCAAAAAGGCCTCCCTAAAGCACGATAAGAGTTTAAAAGATAGATTCAACAATGGAATTTCAAATCCGAATTTGGACAACCAAAAGATACCTAAATTGCTCCCAAGTGAGGTCAGCCTCATTTGTTTGAGCAGTAATAGATAGCCACCAGTTCAAAGCAGCGCCTTTCATTTGCCAGGCGGCGAGTTGCCTCTGTTGGGCATTTGTAATCTCGAGGCAGGAGAAAATCCTTTCTAGATCTCGAAGCCATTGTTGAGCTTCTATGATAGTCTCTGTCCCCATAAATTTTGTGCCACCTAGCTTAACATAGTCCTTGCACAATTTAGTGAAACGGACAGGGGCAGCAAGAGGAGGAACGACTTGCCCTCGACCTCGATTATTTCTTCTATTCATCCTGAAAGATTAAGGATGGATACTAAGGATAGAGGAAAATATTAAGATGTTCTAGGATAAGATAAAATTAAGAAACTAACAAGAGCTCGAATATAACGATGGAGAGAAAAGAAAAAAAAAAGTGTTGGAAACTTATTTTAAAATAGGAAATTTTATACTAAAATACTTCCTTTAAAATCTTTTTGAAATCCTTTTATATTTTTAAAATACGTTCTCTCACAAGAAAAGATTCCGGAATTTGACTTCACTCATTCTAGAGTATTGCTACTCTATCTCTAATGAGTTTTTGTTCCTTAGGCTATGGTTAAAACCTGGCTCTGATACCAACTGTAACGACCCACTATTTTGTACCATTCGAATTCGACAATAATAGAACATGTCGAGCTGAATAGTTCAAAATAATAGATTGTAAATATAGCTAAAGAACAAAAGAAATCAAATACACAGAATCACAGGCACGGATATCAGAATCTCACAGCGGAATATAAAATAATACAGTGGTACATGAAGCCACTTAAAACTTTTACCAAACAGAATTACAGAATTACATTGTTTATAATTTCCAATACAATTTTAAACATAAATAGAACAAGTCTTCAAAGGTCTTGATTTCAAATAAGATAAAACAGAAAAGCTTCCAGCAGCATGAATGATCTACGAGTGTCCTAGCTCTGGAGAGGAAACTGAAGCTGCAACTCAGGCTGACCCGAGCGTACAATAAAACAAAACACTCGAGTCAGGACATACATACTTATATAATGTAAGCTAAATCAAGTGTACTGTAATATAAAGCAAGTAACTCAAAGGATGCTTGGGATCGCCCATCCTCTAAGGATCCGTTAAACTATTTACTATGTAATATATTGCGCTATTATAATAATGTCTATATTAAAATAAACTTACTTTTTAATAGCGTTAAGGCTTTACATTTTCCACCTTAACACGTAATAGTCCCAGTAGTCCATCCAATATCATAGCTCCTCCTACTCGGGAAGCAACTAGAGGATACCACACGGGCTACGGGAGAAAACCAAACTCGTACAAGGCTCGATATGGTAGGTGACACGGCACAACTAGGCAATGCCAGTAGATATACCAATTGCTATCCGGACCGGTGGTAACGCGAAGCCGCAGCAACCGCCCACCTCGAACAACACTCCCAAATCAAAGGTGCGCACCAATACAATCACAAGAGTAATAGAATGGCATACGAAGAAGTGCGTTCGATCAGAGGAGCTACCTCATTAATCCGAGAATCGCTCCTGTTTTAGCCACCTTAAGCCAACTCACGGGAGTCGGGTCCACGTATATACCTTTCAAGAAACCGCCCCCACCATCCTACTTCATTCTGGAATCTCCACCGCGTACACGGTTGTCAAAGTGGTTTTCGGTATCGACAGAGAGTATGTCCATATCCGATCCCGGTCTCTTTGCCAACCGAACGTTATTATAACCCGTGGTTATAGTTTTGAAATAGTATTTATACTTTCATATCAAATATATTTCAAATACCTTCAATTTCAAATCCTTGATTTAAAACATTTCCTTTGAAGATATATCATTTCAATTTATTCAATTAAATTTGGAATTTATCTCTTTTATCAAAATAGAAATCAATTTCTCCATTTGAAATTATCAAAAATCAATTTCTAAATCCTTTTATTCATTACATATTAAATTCCAAAATTTTACTTATTCCCAACATAAACTTTCATAAATTTTCTAAATAAATCAACTTTCAATTTCTACAGCACTTATGAAATGCTATCTAAAGTTACGGGTTTAAAAGGGTCTAATTTTAAAAGACAGCATTTAAATGCTGTAGTGGATTTTTAGCAAAATCTATTTCCAAATATAACTTATTATTTATTAATTGAAATTTTATTTTCAAAATCCAGAATTTCTAAAACAAGTTATATTCCGAAATTCTTAATTCAACTTTTATTTATCTAACATTTTAAAGTATTATAAATCTTATAAAAATCACTTGAACCCGAATATCCTCAATTTATAAATTTAATCAACTTAAATTATTTCAGAAAATAATATATATAAAACACGGGCCTGTATAAGATTTTCTAGCCTAGGTCAAGTGAAGACGGATTTATATCATTTCAATCCGATATTTACAAATCCCGGGTTCTATCATTTCGAACCCGCAATCCCAAGATATCAGTTTAATAGTTAACAGAATAAATGAACAAAATCACCATTAGGCCTATCATTTCAGCCCATACAGTCTATATTAACAGGGAACTTGCAGTGTGATTTAAGCAGTAAATAATAATAACATAATATGACTGCAGATATAATATAGCAGATGAATAACTGATGTGGTGTCAATTTAAAATAGGGTTCATCATTTTATACAGCATTTCAGACAGATAGTAGTGAAATAAAATTTCTACATATACACTTGCAATAATTTACGAAATATAAATACGTATGTCTGGTGAGAAATACTCACCTGGATGTTGCAGAAAATTTGAATTCAAAAACGACGATTCACCGGTAAAGACCGACAGAGGGTAATGATCAAAATTCTCGGACGTCGCCTAGATTCAAATCTAGGACAAAAGTAAAAATATAGAATACGCGACTTTAGAATTTATGGTCAAAGAAAAATTTAAAATGGGACGAAAATTTGTTTGACTTGCTCGACTACTCCACCGTGCAATATGACCAAATATACCTTAAAACGTGAACCAGGCTAACTCTAAAATTTCGACAAAATTTCCTAAAGTCAGACTAAGAAATATGGGGACGTTTTCCTACTCTATGTCGTGATACGCATGTACACGTGCACACTTTAAATTTCAACTTGCTCATTGTACACGTACACGCGCCAAACATTTATTGTTGCTTGAATCTATTCCACTTAATCTCCACCACTCGTACTCATCTCCTACTGCCAAATCAACTTAACTTTTCCAATATTCTTTACATTTTGTTCGTTCTTAAATCAAAATTTCCAGGCTTTAAAATGTAACAGGCAACTCAAGCCTATCTTTCCAGTTCACCGAGTCACAAACACAACTGCTTCGAGCAAAATGTAAAATCTTCGAGTTATTATAGTCCAAACTTCGGGTCACATGCACCACTTGTGAAAACTCACATACTTGCTCTCTGTTAATATTTTGAAAACCCTACCCTACTCCTTTTAACAACTCCAGACACTCATGTCCCTGCAATTCTATACTTCAAGTATGCATTCTTTTTCATTGCTTTAACGTATATTTTTTTTTTTCCACAATTTGAACTTCCCAGGTTTCACCACAACAGACCACTCACGCAAGCCCACCAACAACACCAATTACTGAACTTGAACACTTCTACCTGCCTACCTTTATCACTAGCACCTACCAACTCCGGTCTTCACCATCACTACAAAGCTCGGTCCATAATATCCATAGCCATGCTTTACTGGTACATGTGCACACAGTGATGCCAAGCCATGCACAGCCTTCAAACTTTTACATATATGCAGACTACTTTTAAAACATAATTGCAACTGAAAAACTCCCCTAACACTCGTGCTACCAAGTATAATATGATGTATAACTAAAGCAAGAAACTCCCCCTCTGATACACTTTCTACCTTCCCATCTGATACATCCCCATACTTCCCAGCCTTCACAAGAACACCAACTCACGCAACAACCCAATCTCACCCAGATCTACATGCATCTAAATTTCTACGTGTCTGTGACACACGTGCACGGTGATACAATTTATGTACAGCCTATGAGTTTATGCAGACTATCCTTTGATATTAGATACAATATGAAGTATAAAACAGAAGCAAAGAGCCCAGCCACCTTCCTATTTAAAATGGACAAGGCTAACACGGGAAAGGCCGAGCAAGGCAAATGGAGAAAAGAAAAAAAAAGAAGCTGGAAAAAGAGCATTTACCTGATGAGCTCGAACGAAAAAAAAAACTGGGATGAAGGCAGAGTAAAGAGATGCAGAGGAGAATGGATTTATAGGCAAGATTTTTTTCGAAATTTTAGAGGAAGTAAATGGTAGAATACGTATCAGTTTTTTTTTCTTGAATAATTGTTGTTGATATGCGAATTTTCCCATCAGTTACAAAAGGAGTTACAAGCTTTGATAAAGGGGAGAATGAATGGCTTGCGTGATTTATGGTTTGATAACTGATGAAACAGAGGGCAGAGGAAAAGAATTTATATGCACGTTCCAGTGGTTTTTGTAAAGTGCATGCAAGATTGATATACACGCTACTTTCTAAATTTAAAGCTTGCGTGATAAATGCACAGAGAAGAAAAGCAATATGAATTGGCTTCGACTGAATAGGCAAATGATGTTTACCCAAATTTTTGCTTGATCAAATTCGAAAATTTGTAAACAAAAGGCAGTGGGAAATAAATAAACAGGAGATAAGGCTTTAGTGCTTTATGAACAAGAGGAAAAGCGTGATCACAGGAAGGCCAAATCTGGTATTTGCGTGATATGGTATACGTGATTTATGACCGGTTACATGATTTGAACGTGATCTATTTCTAGTTAATAAATTTTGATTTTTTTTTTTGTTTGATAGCATTAAATGAAAATGGTAAATTTCTTATGTAGGCTTTAGGACTAAAGTATACAATTTGTTTTTTAAAAAGTCAAAACGGTCCTTTAAAATAACGACCGTCTTAAAATTACTGACTGATATTTTTCTTCAAAAATATTTAAAAATATGATTTTTACACTACGTTAAACTGGCGTAATATAAAACATCAAAAATTTCTATAGAAATAACATTTTACATTCACACGTTTTATTATGTCACTTATACCCAAAAATTTACGCGTCTTTTAAACGCGAAAATTAACAGTTCAAACATAGCTTAAATTTTCACAGTTATTATTAAATTTTATTGACATATATACTTTTATAAAATATATCTTCAAATTAAATATTTAAACTGTATTGTTAAACATAACTTATATAAAATGTTATTTCAAAATTGAACAATTAAAATAAAATAAATTGCTAAAACTAGGGTTGTTACAGAGGCGTTCTCATGTGGCAATGTGAAGTTCCTTGGCCTGACCATTCGTTGGAAATCCAAAGAAACAATACGATCATGTATGGTATTAGTTGTAGAACCTATCATTCACTTATGGTGGCGTCCCACTGTTTGGAGGGTAGCTATAGTAGGCATAGTCTAGAATGTCTATGCTGGCTAAGATTTATATCTTTATTTTCGAAATGAATTTTTCCTACACTATGCACTAGTAATAATATCAAATGTTCTTTTTAATACGTATCAAGCATCTTTGACTATCATAAGGAGAAATCTCCTCCGATTCTGCGTTTGCCTTGTGTGTGTGTGCGGGAGGCCTTATGGTAGTCTCATTTTTAAAAGCATTGCGAATTGACTTTAAAAATATTCCTCTATTTTGATTTTAAAGATAAATAAACTGTTTTGAGTTCTCACACCAGTCACATGACTGACTCGGAGTTTATTGTTTTCCTTCCTAAACTCTGGGTGCCCACCAATTTCCACACGGGCAGTCAAGAGTTAAGGTTTATCAGGATATTCTGGAATTCAGGAGTTGCTGGAGGCAAGATGGATGGCATGGCATATTACTAGTATATAGTATTTCTTTTCCGCTGATGTTGTTGTTTTTGTTGTACACTCTGATGATATGATGTAATCAAATGTGATGTAATGTAATAACAGATATAGTTCTTTGTTTAAAGATTATTCATTTATCTATTATATGTTGCTCCGCTGCGAATTGTGAGATTCTGATATTGTTCTGTTGTTTTCTGTTCTGTTCCGTTCTATTTTCTTTTCTCTCTATTTTCTATCTTTTCTCTCTTCTTCTGTCCTTTTCTTCTTCTTAAAACGCTAACTATTCGGTTTTTCGGCAACGAAAAATCGCGTAAGTTAAATTTGGTATCAGAGCATATGGTTAAGCGACAACCATGGTTCTGTTGGATATTACTCATTAGAGATGGAGTCAGTAGTACTCTAGAATGAGTTTTAGTGTAATAATAGCTATGAGAGCGTATTTGTTAGTGAATATATAAAATTGTTTTATATTGTGATGATTGGTTTATTGAGTGGCATATGAACCTTCGTCAGCACGGTCTCGACAACAATGCCGAAGCGGTTTATAAACACTTGTATAGAACAATTCGACACAGTATTGTTTTAAAATTGGGTAAAAGAAATAATTTTACCTTGATTTATATTTTTGTATATAAAGGAATAATTTTTCAGAATTATTAAAGTATATATAAGTTGATTGCTAAGTTGTTTGAATAATCTAAATTAAAGAATAATTGTATAAGTAAAAAGAATTATAAGAATTGAATTATAATTAATGTGATTTACATTGTGAAACAAACTTATATATATAAGAAGTGAAACTATATGAATATATTTATGAATATGAGTTGTAATAAAAAATAAATTTAAAGTTAAATGGAAATTTACTTTAGAATTGGAATCTGAATTGATTTATAAGTGGGAATTTAAGTTAAGTAAAGCCAAATAATGTTTGAAATGGAATATAACTTAAGAGATGTTGAATGAAGTTGATTTCGGTATCAAAGTAAATTATTAAAGTTAAGTGGTAAATGTGAACTTGAGTTATATAAATGAAATTCAACTTTAGAAATTAAATTGAATTAATGGATTGAATGTTAATCAATTGAATGTAAATTAAGTTGATATGAAATAATGAATGTAAGTGTTAATTCATTAAAATCTAAGGTTATTGGAAAATTGAATAATTGAATGAAAATCAATTTAATTAAACCAATTGAAAGTGATGGTGTTAAAACAAATTGAGTGAATATAAGCAAAGGAATTTGGTTGTAATAAATATACTTTGGTTGTCATATGATTGTTAGTTGATTATATATAATTCATTAAGAGTTAATGAAATTGAAAGCTAAAGTAATTGGAATCCAATTGGAAGTTAAGTGAATCTTAAATAGAATTGAATTTGATTGGAAGTGAACCAACTTGAATATGAATTAGTGAATATAAACTAATTGAAAATGAATGTTAGAAACATCCACTATTAATGAATCAATTGTGATTAAATTGAAAACCATTTCATTGAATATTAATGAGAATATGAATGAATATTTATTGGTTATGAATGCTAGTTGGATGATAGTTGGTTGATAGTTGAATTTATTGCTTTTGTTTCATTTGCTATGTTGGCATACATAGTTATTATGTTGCTATATGTTGTATATCGATACTATTGTCTATATACATGTTTCTCATGTTGTTTGTTGAGTATTTAGTAGGTGCGGATCGCGTTTGCTTCGCATTTGGAGCTCGCTTTCGCGCTATATTAGCTGTATATGCTCGCTAATAAAATATAAGGTACATATCTCGGATTAAATATCGTACTTTTACACTTTTTCCCTGCGGGATGCCTCATTACTTGATGAGAAGTATATTTGTGATATATATATTGTCATTTTTTTTTGGATCGAGCCGCGCAAAGGAGACTATGGCGAATTTTTCCGAAAATTTAAGGCGTTAGAAATTTTTTTGAGAAAATTGGGAAATTTGTGAAAACTATAACTTTCATTTTGGAATTGAAAGTTAAACGATGTAATTGGTTTTGAAAAGGATAACTAAGTATGATTAGAAAACTTAGTAAAGTATGGTAAGAAGTCTAAATTTGTTTTGGGAAAGTTGATAAATTCTGTAACTTTTCTTACTTAATAATTTCGAGGACGAAATTCTTTTAAGGGGGGAAGTATGTAACGACCCAGAATATTTATTAATTAAAATTTAATATTTAATTAATTTTAAATATTTATAAGTGAAATTTATAAGTCGAATAAATTTTATTTCGAATAATTGGATTTAATTGGATAATTAAATCGATAATTTAATATGTTAAATTATGGAAATAATTGAAAATTGGGTTAAATATGATTGAAAATGAAAAGGGAAATTTTATTTTATCATGTTGAAGTTAGAACGATATTTTAGAACTTTTAAAATCGAATTAAAAGTTAATTTGTGAAAATTGAATATTTTAATATTTAATCGACTGGTGAAATTAGTCAATTTTTGAACAGTCTCAGAATTGGACGAGACCAGTTCCATTGGATCCGTAATTGTTAGTTATTACCGGATTTAAATTTTCATTTCAATCAGAGTTATCGTTTGATCGTGGCAGCTCGAAACGCATCGAAATTGTTTTAATATTAATTTGGCGAGTTAAAATAGCCATTTTTCAAAAAGTCTTGGATTTCGACGAAACTAGTTTCATCGGATCCGTAATGTGATATTATTGTATGGTTTCAAATTTCATGTCAATCGGATTTACCGTTTGTCCGGTACAAGCTAAAACGCCTAGAAAATCGTTTAAATCTGTTTAATTTAAATTGAACGTTTATTGCCATAACTCGCACAGATGACCGAATTAGCTCCCGAAACATGTTCCATTGTGTTCGGAACGCGGGGTAAACCTTAGAAACGCCAACCGGCACGCTTCGTTTGGAGTTCGGAAATTCCGGGTGAATAGTAAATTGGATAATTTTCTATAAACCCCCCCCCCCTCTCTTCATTTTTGCAAAATAATTAAAACCTAGGTCAAACACTTACAGCCGCTGCCTCCCCTATTATGAATGGCCAGAAATTATCAATCTGCTCCCCTCAATCTCTCTCAATCCATGCAATATTATCGAAAACTTTCTGAAGCAAAGATGAAGAGCATCCCGAGAGCTTTCGATCCATACGGATATGATCGTGTTTGGAGCGTCGGAGATGGAGATAAGTGGGGCCGATGCATGTGGGTTGCTCACGCATTTCAAGGCTCTAGGGGTAGCCGAGTTGCATATTGTGGTGGCCGTGGGGAGGGCAGGTTAGGGGCTTCAATATGGAGGCAGTTGATCGAATTATCGTCGAGCGTGGAGGAGGCAATAATTAACCCTAATATGGAGCAATGGGTTTGTTGTTGCGGCTAGTAATCTGTAGATGGAGACGTGGGGAAGAAGATGCAATGGAGGGCCGAGATCTACAGGGGTTTGGATCCAAGGGCTAGGATCGAATAGGTTTAAAAAAATTAAAATTTATGTTGTAAATTTTATATAAAATTCGTGTAATTTGTAAAATGCATAACTTTTTCATACGAGGTCGAAAACGCGCGAAAGCAGTTGCGTTGGAATCGTATGGATGAGCACTACGCTATGGAATTGGATTGGAGTCGTTTGGAGTTAGTGAGAATTTCGGGTAAAATTAAACGTCCGTTTAATTTTATTTGAAATAAATCGCTAAAACGAAATTGAAATCGAGGTGAGAACTTCTCATTCAATCGAATCGGTTTCGATTTTTATTTTAAATAGTTAGATTTAAAATTGTTGAATGTATGTTTAAATGATGATTGTTATCTATTCATTGTTAAAATAGACATTATGCGCCGTTAGTAAGCGGATGTTATTTATTAAAAACATATACCGCGAATATTTCATAAATAGTGAAATTGGTATTATATATAATAGTAATATATATATATTGGCATATGTATATATTGCAGTTATTGATTTCCCGCATTGTATAGCGGATGAGACCCTATTGCGCCGTTTATTAAGCGGATAATAATTTAAATCCCATATACCGCGATAATTCCGTACTGGAGCGGAATTGGTATTGTGCTAATGTTTGTGGATGTAGGAAAACAGGTTGGAGGGATCCAACTGGATTCCTCAACAGTATATATTTGATTTCAGATATTTTGATATTTGATGGACTATCATATCGATATATGATATCGTTGTTGTCGTGATTGACTATTTGGTGTGTAGCATCATTGGACCAAGTTTTGGAATTTTAAAATGATTTTAAAGTGATTTTTGAAAGTATACGTTATAAAATATTTTTGGAATTGATCCATTTTCAATAAATAACGTTATGATTTTTAATGTTATAAAAATTATGATTTTTGAGAAATATAGTTAAAGGTTGATTTTTGAAAATATGAGGCTAATGATTTTATAAAATAGTTTAAATTGGGATTTCTGAATATATTATAAAAAGTTGAAAATATAGGATTTATAAAATTTGATTATTTTATAAATCAAAAATGGTGAAATTATAAAGGAGTTTAAAGACATTTTAAAATATTAATATGAATTGATTTATATAAGAGATTTATAAATGGATATTTATAAATTGAAATATTGAAATTATAAAACGAGTTTTTATAAGCGTTGAATGAAGTGAAAATGAATTGCATAAGTGAATGGAAGTTATAAAATTATAAATGGTGAAGTTATAAATAAAATTTATAAATAGTAAGATTTATAAATTTTGTGAAGTTATTAAAGAATATATTTGGGGAAATAAATGAATCTTATAAGTTATAAGATTTATAATTTGGAAAATCTTAAAAAGAACGATGTTGTAAAATAATCGTTTTATAAGCATTTAACTTATAATATGAACCTTTGGTTTATAATTGAGTTATAAAGTGAATAGGTTAATAAAGGAGGTTTATAAAAGGAAGTAGTTATAAAATAAATAGAAATGGAATTTATAAACGTTGTTTTATAAGTTCGCAAACGACTTATTTTGATAAGAAAATTGTTGAAACTTATTTATGGAGTTATATACACGTTTTAGACAGTGAATAATCCTTTAAAATAAAATGAATAGAAATGATGAAATTGTTAACGTAGTATATTCACGTTTTTGAATAGTGAATAATCTGTTAAAGAAATTGCTTTGAATATGATGTTTTAAATAGAATTAAAACGATCTAACAATGTTTTCAAAACGTGTTGAGATTCAAAATCATAGATTTCAACATTCATTGTTGAAATAGACGTTTTCGAGAAATAGAAGGAAATGGTGGACTATAACACTGTTGTTATAGTAAATGATTTTCGAAAGGAAATGTTTTGTATAGCACTGGGATTTATATATCTATTTTAATTTCGAATCCCTATACTAGTGATTTTGGGTTGCCGTAACGATGTTTTACGCAACATTCATTTTGGCCCAAATAAATATGTTTAAGAGAATGATTTCCTTAAATAATGAAATATATACTTAATCTCAATTTAAGTATATTTAATATTTTCCAAGTGTTGAAAATAAATGGATTTGTGAATTACTTATTAAATAAGTATGGAAATGTTTTCCAATATAAAGTGAATATTTGAGAATTTATCTTTTTGAAGATAAATTGAAATGAATAATTGAAATCGTATATGCATGGATATTTTGGAATGAAAATTCACTATGGAATTTATAAAAGAAAAGGGAATCTGTTTAAAAATAAATATTGATTTATTTTTGAAGTGTGAAAATTATATATCTTGTAAAGATATCTTTGGGAAATAAATAATTTGGAAAATTATTTGAAATCTGGTGATGTTGTGCATATCCATTAATAGTTCAATAACCGACTATCGATATTTACCTTTGAAAGGTATTTGTTGTGATTTGCTTGGATTTGAATGCTACACTTATTTTTAAATTATTGCGCTCGTTATTCGGATTACCCATTCCGAATAGAGATACGACGTAATGGATAGCATTGTTGACCGGTGTTGAAGACCGGGTATTTGCGAGAGCGATAGGATAACCTGTCGATTGACTCTGCATCGAGTTGCTCCGGTATAGAGTTCTCCATATATGCTGGGAATCCGATCAGGATTGTGGATATCCGGATTGCAAGGACTTCTTTGTAAGTGCCTTCGGTTCTGTTCGAGCCCGGAACAAACTTGTTTGGATTGTATGTCTGACATTACAAATTGAGATATAAAGCCGATTTCTTTCAAATATATTTCTGTTGGTGGGGGAGAATTTATTCTTTTAGCTTAACACCCTTCTCTGAGACGTACGAGCTCAGAGGTTATGTAGTTGATGGTTATCAGCGATATATTCCCAATTTGGTAATGTGACATGCTGAGTGTTGCTGTGAAATGATCATTGTGTTGATCATTTGTGATAGGATCATTTGTTTGATCGTTTATCTTTGTGATCATCTCTATGATCATTTGTTGACCCAAAGCATGGCTTTTGTATAAAGTATGTTTTTGTGGACGAGACTTCGTCGAGCCTCACACCCCAGAATGGTCAAAACAGGAAAGATGCGGCAAGGTTATGAGGGGTAGCTCCCTTTAGGGTATGTGCATTTCAACTGGAAAAGGGTGGTATCATGGTATGGAGCCCAGATACTTACTCATGTTGAAACACTTTATTTATGATGGTGTGATGTTGATGACGAGCGCCCGGTTAAAGGTCCCAAAGGACTGGGGGATGGCATACTCGTGTCAGTAGTTACCCAGTTAGGGGTAACCCGGCCTTGTGTTGGCAGAGATCCGGTTTGGTTCTCGGGGACGTCCTTCCAGAGGCGTTCTCATGTGGCAATGTGAAGTTACTTGGCCCGACCATTCGTTGGAAATCCAAAGAAACAATACGATCTTGTACGGTATTAGTTGTAGAACCTATCATTCACTTATGGTGGCGCCCCCCTGTTTGGATGGTAGCTATAGTAGGCATAGTTCGGAATGTCTATGCTGGCTAAGATTTATATCTTTATTTTCGAAATGAATTTTTCCTACACTATGCACTAGTAATAATATCAAATGTTCTTTTTAATACGTATCAAGCATCTTTGACTATCATAAGGAGAAATCTCCTCCGATTCTGCGTTTGCATTGTGTGTGTGTGCGGGAGGCCTTATGGTAGTCTCATTTTTAAAAGAATTGCGAATTGACTTTAAAAATATTCCTCTATTTTGATTTTAAAGATAAATAAACCGTTTTGAGTTCTCACACCAGTCACATGACTGACTCGGAGTTTATTGTTTTCCTTCCTAAACTCTGGGTGCCCACCAATTTCCACACGGGAAGTCAAGAGTTAAGGTTTATCAGGATATTCTGGAATTCAGGAGTTGCTGGAGGCAAGATGGATGGCATGGCATATTAGTAGTATATAGTATTTCTTTTCCGCTGATGTTGTTGTTGTTGTACACTCTGATGATATGATGTAATCAAATGTGATGTAATGTAATAACTGATATAGTTCTTTGTTTAAAGATTATTCATTTATCTATTATATGTTGTTCCGCTGCGAATTGTGAGATTCTGATATTGTTCTGTTGTTTTCTGTTCTGTTCTGTTCTATTTTCTTTTCTCTCTATTTTCTATCTTTTCTCTCTTCTTCTGTCCTTTTCTTCTTCTTAAAACCCTAACTATTCGGTTTTTCGGCAACGAAAAATCACGTACGTTACATTTGGTATCAGAGCATATGGTTAAGCGACAACCATGGTTCTGTTGGACATTACTCATTAGAGATGGAGTCAGTAGTACTCTAGAATGAGTTTGAGTGTAATAATAGCTATGAGAGCGTATTTGTTAGTGAATATATAAAATTGTTTTATATTGTGATGATTGGTTTATTGAGTGGCATATGAACCTTTGTCAGCACGGTCTCGGCAACAATGCCGAAGCGGTTTATAAACACTTGTATAGAACAATTCGACACAGTATTGTTTTAAAATTGGGTAAAAGAAATAATTTTACCTTGATTTATATTTTTGTATATAAAGGAATAATTTTTCAGAATTATTAAAGTATATATAAGTTGATTGCTAAGTTGTTTGAATAATCTAAATTAAAGAATAATTGTATAAGTAAAAAGAATTATAAGAATTGAATTATAATTAATGTGATTTACAATTGTGAAACAAACTTATATATATAAGAAGTGAAACTATATGAATATATTTATGAATATGAGTTGTAATAAAAAATGAATTTAAAGTTAAATGGAAATTTACTTTAGAATTGGAATCTGAATTGATTTATAAGTGGGAATTTAAGTTAAGTAAAGACAAATAATGTTTGAAATGGAATATAACTTAAGAGATGTTGAATGAAGTTGATTTCGGTATCAAAGTAAATTATTAAAGTTAAGTGATAAATGTGAACTTGAGTTATATAAATGAAATTCAACTTTAGAAATTAAATTGAATTAATGGATTGAATGTTAATCAATTGAATGTAAATTAAGTTTATATGAAATAATGAATGTAAGTGTTAATTCATTAAAATCTAAGGTTATTGGAAAATTGAATAATTGAATGAAAATAAATTTAATTAAACCAATTGAAAGTGATGGTGTTAAACCAAATTGAGTGAATATAAGCAAAGGAATTTGGTTGTAATGAATATACTTTGGTTGTGATATGATTGTTAGTTGATTATATATAATTCATTAAGAGTTAATGAAATTGAAAGCTAAAGTAATTGGAATCCAATTGGAAGTTAAGTGAATCTTAAATAGAATTGAATTTGATTGGAAGTGAACCAAATTGAATATGAATTAGTGAATATAAACTAATTGAAAATGAATGTTAGAAACATCCACTATTAATGAATCGAGTGTGACTAAATTGAAAACCATTTCATTGAATATTAATGAGAATATGAATGAATATTTATTGGTTGTGAATGCTAGTTGGATGATAGTTGTTTGATAGTTGAATTTATTGCTTTTGTTTCATTTGCTATGTTGGCATATATAGTTATTAGGTTGTTATATGTTGTATATCGATACTATTGTCTATATACATGTTTCTCATGTTGTTTGTTGAGTATTTAGTAGGCGCGGATCGCGTTTGCTTCGCATTTGGAGCTCGCTTTCGCGCTATATTAGCTGTATATGCTCGCTAATAAAATATAAGGTACATATCTCGGATTAAATATTGTACTTTTACACTTTTTCCCTGCGGGATGCCTCATTACTTGATGAGAAGTATATTTGTGATATACATACTGTCGTTTTTTTCCGAATCGAGCCGCGCAAAGGAGACTATGGCAAAAAATTTCGAAAATTTAAGGCGTTAGAAATTTTTTTGAGAAAATTGGGAAATTTGTGAAAACTATAACTTTGATTTTGGAATTGAAAGTTAAACGATGTAATTGGTTTTGAAAAGGATAACTAAGTATGATTAGAAAACTTAGTAAAGTATGGTAAGAAGTCTAAATTTGTTTTGGGAAAGTTGATAAATTCTGTAACTTTTCTTACTTAATAATTTCGAGGACGAAATTCTTTTAAGGGGGGAAGTATGTAACGACCCATAATTTTTATTAATTAAAATTTAATATTTAATTAATTTTAAATATTTATAAGTGAAATTTATAAGTCGAATAAATTTTATTTCGAATAATTGGATTTAATTGGATAATTAAATCGATAATTTAATATGTTAAATTATGGAAATAATTGAAAATTGGGTTAAATATGATTGAAAATGAAAAGGGAAATTTTATTTTATCATGTTGAAGTTAGAACGATATTTTAGAACTTTTAAAATCGAATTAAAAGTTAATTTGTGAAAATTGAATATTTTAATATTTAATCGACTAGTGAAATTAGTCAATTTTTGAACAGTCTCAGAATTGGACGAGACCAGTTCCATTGGATCCATAATAGTTAGTTATTACCTGATTTCAATTTTCGTGTCAATCAGAGTCATCGTTTGATCGTGACAGCTCGAAATGCATCAAAATTGTTTTAATATTAATTTGGCGAGTTAAAATAGCCATTTTTCAAAAAGTCTCGGATTTTGACGAAACTAGTTTCATCGGATCCGTAATGTGATATTATTGTATGATTTCAGATTTCATGTCAATCGGATTTACCATTTATCCGGCACAAGCTAAAACGCCTAGAAAATCGTTTAAATCGGTTTAATTTAAATTGAACGTTTATTGCCATAACTCACACAGATGACCGAATTAGCTCCCGAAACACGTTCCATTGTGTTCGGAACGCGGGGTAAACCTTAGAAACGCCAACCGGCACGCTTCGTTTGGAGTTCGGAAATTCCGGGTGAATAGTAAATTGGAAAATTTTCTATAAACCCCCCCCCCCCCTCTCATCATTTTTGCAAAATAGTTAAAACCTTGGTCAAACACTTGCAGCCACCGCCTCCCCTATTATGAATGGCCAGAAATTATCAATCTGCTCCCCTCAATCTCTCTCAATCCATGCAATATTATCAAAAACTTTCTGAAGCAAAGATGAAGAGCATCCCGAGAGCTTTCGATCCATACGGATGTGATCGTGTTTGGAGCATCGGAGGGGGAGATAAGTGGGGCCGACGCATGTGGGTTGCGCACGCGTTTCAAGGCTCTAGGGGTAGCCGAGTTGCATATTGTGGTGGCCGTGGGTAGAGCAGGTTAGGGGCTTCAATATGGAGGCAGTTGATCGAATTATCGTCGAGCGTGGAGGAGGCAATAATTAACCCTAATATGGAGCACTGGGTTTGTTGTTGCGGCTAGTAATCTGTAGATGGAGACGTGGGGAAGAAGATGCAATGGAGGGCCGAGATCTATAGGGGTTTGGATCCAAGGGCTAGGATCGAATAGGTTTAAAAAAATTAAAATTTATGTTGTAAATTTTATATAAAATTCGTGTAATTTGTAAAATGCATAACTTTTTCATACGAGGTCGAAAACGCGCGAAACCAGTTGCGTTGGAATCGTATGGACGAGCACTACGCTATGGAATTTGATTGGAGTCGTTTGGAGTTAGTGAGAATTTCGGGTAAAATTAAACGTCCGTTTAATTTTATTCGAAATAAATCGCTAAAACGAAATTGAAATCAAGGTGAGAACTTCTCACTCAATCGAATCGGTTTCGATTTTTATTTTAAATAGTTAGATTTAAAATTGTTGAATGTTTGTTTGAATGATGATTGTTATCTATTCATTGTTAAAATAGACATTATGCGCCGTTAGTAAGCGGATGTTATTTATTAAAAACATATACCGCGAATATTTCATAAACAGTGAAATTGGTATTATATATAATAGCAATATATATATATATATATATATATATATATTGGCATATGTATATATTTCAGTTATTGATTTCCCGCATTGTATAGCGGATGAGACCCTATTGCGCCGTCTATTAAGCGGATAATATTTTAAATCCCATATACCGCGATAATTCCGTACTGGAGCGAAATTGGTATTGTGCTAATGTTTGTGGATGCAGGAAAACAGGTTGGAGGGATCCAACTGGATTCCTCAACAGTATATATTTGATTTTAGATATTTTGATATTTGATGGATTATCATATCGATATATGATATCGTTGTTGTCGTGATTGACTATTTGGTGTGTAGCATCATTGGACCAAGTTTTGGAATTTTAAAATGAGTTTAAAGTGATTTTTGAAAGTACACGTTATAAAATATTTTTGGAATTGATCCATTTTAAATAAATAACGTTATGATTTTAAATGTTATAAAAATTATGATTTTTGAGAAATATAGTTAAAGGTTGATTTTTGAAAATATGAGGCTAATGATTTTATAAAATAGTTTAAATTGGGATTTCTGAATATATTATAAAAAGTTGAAAATATAGGATTTATAAAATTTGATTATTTTATAAATCAAAAATGGTGAAATTATAAAGGAGTTTAAAGACGTTTTAAAATATTAATATGAATTAATTTATATAAGAGATTTATAAATGGATATTTATAAATTAAAATAATGAAATTATAAAACGAGTTTTTATAAGTGTTGAATGAAGTGAAAATGAATTGCATAAGTGAATGGAAGTTATAAAATTATAAATGGTGAAGTTATAAATAAAATTTATAAATAGTAAGATTTATAAATTTTATGAAGTTATTAAAGAATATATTTGGGGAAATAAATGAATCTTATAAGTTATAAGATTTATAATTTGGAAAATCTTAAAAAGAACGATGTTGTAAAATAATCGTTTTATAAGCATTTAACTTATAATATGAACCTTTGGTTTATAATTGAGTTATAAAGTGAATAGGTTAATAAAGGAGGTTTATAAAAGGAAGTAGTTATAAAATAAATAGAAATGGAATTTATAAACGTTGTTTTATAAGTTCGCAAACGACTTATTTTGATAAGAAAATTGTTGAAACTTATTTATGGAGTTATATTCACGTTTTAGACAGTGAATAATCCTTTAAAATAAAATGAATAGATATGATGAAATTGCTAACGTAGTATATTCACGTTTTTGAATAGTGAATACTATGTTAAAGAAATTGTTATGAATATGATGTTTTAAATAGAATTAAAACGATCTAACGATGTTTTCAAAACGTGTTGAGATTCGAAATCATAGATTTCAACATTAATTGTTGATATAGACGTTTTCGAGAAATAGAAGGAAATGGTGGACTATAACACTATTGTTATAGTAAATGATTTCCGAAAGGAAATGTTTTGTATAGTATTGGGATTTATATATCTATTTTAATTTCGAATCCCTATACTAGTGATTTTGGGTTGTCGTAACGATGTTTTACGCAACATTCGTTTTGGCCCAAATAAATATGTTTAAGAGAATGATTTCCTTAAATAATGAAATATATACTTAATCTCGATTTAAGTATATTTAATATTTTCCAAGTGTTGAAAATAAATGGATTTGTGAATTACTTATTAAATAAGTATGGAAATGTTTTCCAATATAAAGTGAATATTTGAGAATTTATCTTTTTGAAGATTAATTGAAATGAATAATTGAAATCGTAGATGCATGGATATTTTGGAAAGAAAATTCACTATGGAATTTATAAAAGAAAAGGGAATCTGTTTAAAAATAAATATTGATTTATTTTTGAAGTGTGAAAATTATATATCTTGTAAAGATATCTTTGGGAAATAAATAATTTGGAAAATTATTTGGAATCTGGTGATGTTGTGCATATCCATTGATAGTTCAATAACCGACTATCAATATTTACCTTTGAAAGGTATTTGTTGTGATTTGCTTGGATTTGAATGCTACGCTTATTTTTAAATTATTGCGCTCGTTATTCGGATTACCCATTCCAAATAGTGATACGACGTAATGGATAGCATTGATGACCGGCGTTGAAGACCGTGTATTTGCGAGAGCGATAGGATGACCTGTCGATTGACTCTGCACCGAGTTGCTCCGGTATAGAGTTCTCCATATGTGATGGGTAATCCGATCAGGATTGTGGATATTCGGATTGCAAGGACTTCTTTGTAAGTGCCTTTGGTTCTGTTCGATCCCGGAACAGACTTGTATTGATTGTATGTCTGACATTACAAATTGAGATATAAAGCTGATTTCTTTCAAATATATTTCTGTTGGTGGCGGAGAATTTATTCTTTTAGCTTAACACCCTTCTCGGAGACGTACGAGCTCAGAGGTTATGTAGTTGATGGTTATCAGCGATATATTCCCAATTTGGTAATGTGACATGCTGAGTGTTGCTGTGAAATGATCATTGTGTTGATCATTTGTGATAGGATCATTTGTTTGATCGTTTATCTTTGTGATCATCTCTATGATCATTTGTTGACCCAAAGCATGGCTTTTGTATAAAGTATGTTTTTGTGGACGAGACTTCGTCGAGCCTCAAACCCCGGAATGGTCAAAACAGGAAAGATGCGGCAAGGTTATGAGGGGTAGCTCCCTTTAGGGTATGTGCATTTCCTTCTGGAAAAGGGTGGTATCATGGTATGGAGCCCAGATACTTACTCATGTTGAAACACTTTATTTATGATGGTGTGATGTTCATGACGAGCGCTCGGTTAAAGGTCCCAAATGACCGGGGGATGACATACTCATGTCAGTAGTTACCCAGTTAGGGGTAACCCGGCCTTGTATTGGCAGAGATCCGGTTTGGTTCTCGGGGACGTCCTTCCAGAGGCGTTCTCATGTGGCAATGGGAAGTTCCTTGGCCTGACCATTCGTTGGAAATCCAAAGAAACAATACGATCTTGTACGGTATTAGTTGTAGAACCTATCATTCACTTATGGTGGCGCCCCACTGTTTGGATGGTAGCTATAGTAGGCATAGTTCGGAATGTCTATGCTGGCTAAGATTTATATCTTTATTTTCGAAATGAATTTTTCCTACACTATGCACTAGTAATAATATCAAATGTTCTTTTTAATACGTATCAAGCATCTTTGACTATCATAAGGAGAAATCTCCTCCGATTCTGCGTTTGCATTGTGTGTGTGTGCGGGAGGCCTTATGGTAGTCTCATTTTTAAAAGCATTGCGAATTGACTTTAAAAATATTCCTCTACTTTGATTTTAAAGATAAATAAACTGTTTTGAGTTCTCACACCAGTCACATGACTGACTCGGAGTTTATTGTTTTCCTTCCTAAACTCTGGGTGCCCACCAATTTCCACACGGGCAGTCAAGTGTTAAGGTTTATCAGGATATTCTGGAATTCAGGAGTTGCTGGAGGCAAGATGGATGGCATGGCATATTACTAGTATATAGTATTTCTTTTCCGCTGATGTTGTTGTTGTTGTACACTCTGATGATATGATGTAATCAAATGTGATGTAATGTAATAACTGATATAGTTCTTTGTTTAAAGATTATTCATTTATCTATTATATGTTGTTCCGCTGCGAATTGTGAGATTCTGATATTGTTCTGTTGTTTTCTGTTCTGTTCTGTTCTATTTTCTTTTCTCTCTATTTTCTATCTTTTCTCTCTTCTTCTGTCCTTTTCTTCTTCTTAAAACCCTAAATATTCGGTTTTTCGGCGACGAAAAATCGCGTACGTTTCATGAAACAAATATGATTGCGAGAACAGTTCAAGAGACAATGTTAAATATATTACATATAAAAGTGAGCTATTCTCAAGCGTGGCATGGACTACGAAAAGCAGTTGCACTAATTTATGGAGATTAGGAATCGTCATACGCAGAATTGCCTAAATATCTTTAAGCCGTGGAATGCACCTACCCTAGAACCGTAAATGAAGTTATTCATATTTGTGGTATTTTTTATAGTGCCTTTTGGGCTTACGGACCTTTTATCGATTGTTTCATCCACTATCGACCTATACTATCTATTGATGGCACTCACTTATACGCAAAGTATCTGGGTACGTTACTAGTAGCTACCAGTGCAGACACAAACCAAGGTCATTTTCCATTAGCCTTTGCTATTGTACAAATAGAGTCATGGCAAACGTGGTGTTGGTTTATTCGTTGCATATGAAATTATATGCCTTTTGTATGTACCCGATGTATTACATTTATCTTAGATCATATGAAAGGAATTCCACGTACGCTAAGTCAAGCATGCCTAATCGAACATCATCATTGCTACTGTATTTATCATATTAAAGCAAATTTCAAGAAAGAAAGGTTTCGTAATAAGCTACAAATTTTGGTACATACATGTGCCACGGCATTGGACGTTGCAAAATATATTGAATTAGGAAAACAGTTGAAGGCTGTAAATCGAGAAGTCGATTCATGGGTTGAAAGTAGTTTCAAAAATTAGGAATCGAGATGGACTCTTTGTCACAATGGTGGAATAAGATTTACTCTAATGACAACTAATTTTTCTGAAAGCTTTAACGGTGTGCTGAAAGAAACTAGGAATTACATGTTAGATCATTGGTCGCAAATACGTTTCATCGATTAAACCATTACTTTTTCGAATGCCGAACTCAAGTAGAAGAGTGGATGTCATAGTTGACGCTGAAGTGGGATGCATTAGCAAAAAAAAGAATGAAAGAATCAAAGCTCCTACCTACAGAGAGATATAGCTTAATAAAATGGCAGATGAAAGATGTTCATATGTTATATGGTGAATATCGATGATAATATCGTCAAATGTTTGTCCAACATGCCAACTTTAGATCATTTTCTATGCTTCTATGTATTAGCAGCATGTTCATGGGGTCAGGTGGTGCAATCGTGTGCACTCTGACTTAATCTCAACGTGGTACATAATGGCTATGTATACCACTGCTTATGCTCCTTCATTCCACCTGTACCTGATATTCGTCATTGAGATGTCTACGAAGGTCCTATTATACAACCGCTACTAGTGCTTAGAAATTCAAGACATCCACGTTCTGCTTGAATAAAAGGTTTCATGGATCTGCCATCTTCATCCAACCATGATAGATGTAGCATATGCAGTGCTTTTGGCTATAAGAATAAATCATGTCCTCGTTGAATTGTTTCCTATGCATGAGTTGTTGTATTTAATTGTTGCATATTTAAGAAAGGTTTGATTGTAGTCTTGTTTTAATTTAAGAATTGTTGAACTCTAATGTTCTCTTCAATGTAAGAATTCTTGAACTCTATTCCCATTTTCTTTGTTGTAGCAATATGGAGTTTAATTCATGATGTAAGATGTTAACTTAGTTATATGGTGTTGTATTAGTGCAATAGGTTGAGTTTTGAGGTTGTAGATATGTGGGAATGGAGCAGCTAGTTGATGTCCTTTTGAACACTAGAACATGGCTTGTGCATTTTTGAAATGCGCAAGCTATATTCACAAATATAACTTTTACGTTTTGAAATGTGCAAGTTATATTCGCATATATAACTGTGCATTTCAAAAGTGCGCAAGTTATATTCTAGTGTTCTAAAAAACAATGACCTGCTGCTCCTTTATCCACTATCCAATACCCTCATACCCTCAACATTCCATCAACGTAAAATCATTTATATGCCAATACGAACAACAAACTTTCATCAATACAACTGAATATCATCAACACAAACTATCAACATTACATACCAAGATCATGTTCCAACAAAGCCAAAAAAATACCAAACCCAATATGAAGTTGACAAAATATACCATCTATACACGACATAAACATCAAGAACGATATAAACAATTAAATAAACAACAACATGATATATCATCCAACAGTAAAACTGCTCAATCGTAAGCCTTCTAACCTAAAGAAGCATGTCTCTTTTCTTCTTGAACTTTGGGATTCGTCAAAGGTTGAAACATGTATTTCTTATTCTTGAGTAGGATCAAAATTATTTCCTCCTATTGTCTCTCTCATTGCTGCCACTTTTCATTTTTCTCTAGAGTTGTTGACCAACATACCCAAATTTTTGTTTGCCTCCATTCCAAATAGGCTACTGAGGATGAACTTCTCCCTCGACGTCGTGTATTCCCTCCATTTCTGTATGTGGTTCCTCCCTTGCTATTTGTCCTTCCTCCGCTTCATCCGCCATTGTATATGTCTGCTTCCCTGTAAGTGGTTTTTCTTTCTACAATACGTAAAGGCCCTGTTGGGCTTCTTAACACGTTTCTACCTAGAATCGTATCAAGTATATGTCATAAGTCAATACATCTAGTTTTCACCTTCTCTAGCTCCATACGATTCTTTTTAATTTCATCAACCACATTCAAAGTTGTAATGATCCCGTTTTTAAATCAAATTTAAACTAGTAATTAATATAAAATTTTGAAATTAATTCGAATTAATTTGGATATTTCAAAATAAATAAGATATGTATTGTTGTATATAGATTGTTATTTGTATTTGAATTTGAAAATTCAAATATAAAAATATTTGGATTTAAAAATAATACATATGTGATTTTTAGTAGAAAGTAATTTAGTTTTAAAACATTTTCTTTTATGGTTATATAAATATCAATATAAGAAATTACGTTTGAAAATAGGAATAAATTAATAAAACATATTAATATAAACTAAATGCATTATAATGTAATATACAAATTATAAAAACAATATGCTCATGCAAAATACAAATGTAAGCCATTAAGACATAAAGATTAACAAGTGTAATAATGTTATCATTAAAATTAACAAGTGTCACCTTTGTTTTTTTTATTTTTTGAGATAATTAATTAAAATGGAAACAAAATTATATAAACACTACATCTCCTTCTTTCTCATTTCTTTGATCCTCACTCTTTAAAAATCTGAGAAAAGGAAGTACAAACCAGTTAAATAAATTCAAGAATTTTTTTTATCTCAAGCCAATATTCAACTCAGTAATTTAAAAAATCAAATTCAACATCAAGTGTAGATTCATCTCAATAAAAGCAAACAAAGCAATAAAAGGAAACAAAGATTAAAAGCTCAAGCCTGTAAAACAAAGTTTAACTCAGCAAAGATTCAATTGAACAAATCAAGAACAAGTTCAATTCAAATAAAAAAAAAACAAGGCAGACCAAAACTCGAACGTATTTTCCAGTTTTCAAGTTCCAACTCTCTGTTTTCGAACACAAAGGCGAGTAAACTCTTTAAAAATCCAGAATATCACATGTTATTTGTAATAATTCTTGAATTAAATTTGTAAAGTGTTTGCATGCATACAATTATATGTACATATATGCAGAGATGCTTGTGAATGTCAACTACAGGCAGAAATGCTCCATGTTCTAGGTTTCCAAGCATTGAAAACCTGTTTAAAAATTTCAAATGCTCCTACTCTAGTCCTTTTTAGGTTTCAAGATTCAAACGAAATATGTTTGCATAATCATGTTTTATCCTTTCAAAATAATTTCAAGCCTGATTGATTAAAATATTCTCTGGAAAATCAATGGATACAGGAAAACTCAAAAATATTGGAATTTTAAACATCATAATTTTTGGTTTCAGATATATCATCTGAAATGATTTCAAAAATTATGAATTTTAAAAGTGAAATCGAAATTTTTAAGTACGAATCCATGGAGAACTTAAGGGTTGAACGATGCTGGGTTTATTGGCAATTTCTGGCGATCGGGGTAACAATGTGTCTCGCTATTGAATCTGGAGCTGGCTTGGTGGTCAGAGATAATAAGAAAAATGTAGTGTGAAGTGATAATCTAAGATGGCGACGGTATGAAAGTGTTATAGGGTTTAAACCCAATTTTTAGTTAGGATCGGAAATCGTGTCGCCGTAGCATCGACGATGCATCGGAGTTCGTCGGACGTGGGACAAACGATGCTCAGGAGTTCGATGAAGCTTGGGTCGGAGTTGCATGGCCTCTAGTGGCCTGAGGCGGCGAAGCGAATCAATTTGGTTGATCAAAGTTTCATTCCAATTTGTGATGGAAAGAAAAATCTTGAGTTCGTCGACATTGTGGGTTTCTGCGTGCTTTGGTGGCCAGGGAAAGTTGTGGTCGACTTGTCGACAGTCGTAGCATCGACCGGAGATGGCTGGAGTGCATGTGCATGTGCATGGCATCGAATTTCTATCAGAGATTTGAGTTTGAGGAAGATGATATTTGTCTTGGGTCAAACTCGAGATTAAACAAGGTTTGACATGAAGGAAAAAAAAGTGGGTTGCTCGGGGACGTGCTCGGGAGAAACATGATTGGGCTCGGGTTTTTGTGGTTTCCAGTTTTTGAAAGAAAAGAAAATACAAGTTTTTAAAAATTTAAACTTAAGCAAGTCTAAAACAAAATTCTTAATCCATTTCTTTTGGGAAATAAATATTGATTTAAGTTTAGGGACCAATCAAAGGTTTTAAAATAAAATTATTTTGAAATTAACTAAGTTTAAATGTGTTTTAATATATATATATATATATATATATATATATAACCTTTGTTTTCAAAAAATAAACTTAATATCGTAATTGATTACAAAGGATGAGGTGTTTTAATCCGTAATTTAACTTAAAGGTTTAAGTTAAGTGGCTAATGATAATTAATTACAAGATTTATTAAACGAGGTTTAAATGGTAATTAAAGTAATTAATAAAGATAAAATGGTTTATCTTTTAAATAATTAAGTAATTAATGATTTGTTAACACAATTTCTTACAGATTAATTACCTAATTAACTACTTAATTAAAAAGGTTAATTAATTTACAATTGAGAATTTATTAATTAAGGTAATTAATTAAGGAATACTTAATTAATGAAAGTGGTTAAGATTTAATTAATTAATAACTAAGGATTAATTAATTAATAATTAAGGATAATTAATCATTAATTAAGAATAATTAATGAAAGTAATTATGTGATTAATTAATTATAATCACACGATTAATTAATCATTAGATGATTGATTATTATTGAATGATTTGTATTGGTTGATATCTTTGATATGTGATTGTGATACTTTGTGATATGACATGATTTGTGCTGAGCCGTGACATCTATGATATATTACTATGTGAATGTGAAAACCCCTTGGCCGATAAAACGGCATTTGAATTTCGATGCGACAGGGAGTCGGATTCCAGATGGTTATCCGAAACACACATCGAATGTTAATAGTGAATCTTTGTGACTTATATATCCACATGTTTTAAAAATAAGCGCTCATTATTCGTTTTATCCAGGAGAGAACTTTGTGTCATAAAACCCATTCCGAATAATGATACGATGGAATTGGAGTGCATTTGAAGACTATTGGTGAAGACCGGGTATTTTCGAGAACGATAGGATTACGTGTCGAATGTCTCTGTACCGAGTAGCCACGTTATAGAGATCTCCATACGTGATGGAGAGCCCAATCGGGATTGCGAATTCTCGGATTGCAAGGGCTTCTTCCTTTATTGGACGAAGTGCCTTTGGTTCCATTCAGATCCAGGATGGACTTGTATGGTTGTATGTCTGACATTACATTTTGAGATATAAAGTTGATTTCTATCAAATACATTTCCGTTTGATGGTGGAGAATTTATTCTCTTGGCTTAACACCCTTCTTTGAGACGTACAAGCTCATAGGTTATGTAGTTGACGGTTATTAGTGATATACTCCCAATTTGGTAGTGTGGCATGCTGAGTGCTGATCATTTGATGATCGAAGCATGGATTTTGTGAAAAGTATAGCTTTGTGGGATGAGACTTCATCGAACCTCACACCCCGAAAATGGTCGAAATAGGAATGATGCGGCAAGGTTATGAGGGTCGCGCCCTTTAGGGTATCTACATTCCCTGTTGGATAATAAGTGGTATTCTGGTATGGAGCCCAGATAATTTGCTTTGTGGTTGTTGGTGTTGAGGGCCCTCGATAAAGGTCGGTTACGACCGGGGGATGGCATACTCGTGACAATTAGTTACCTAGTTACATATGTAACCCGGTTTTGTGTTGGCAGAGATCCGGTTAGGTTCTCGGGGCATCACTCCAGAGGCGTGCCCATTCGGTAAAGGAAGTTCCTTAGCCTTGGCCTTTTTTTGGAAATCCAATCACCCAATATGAGCCCTTTATGATTTCAGCTGTATAACCTGCCATTCTTAAATGGTAGCTATAGTAGGCATATTATAATGGTACCTATGCTAGCTAAGATTAATATTATACTTTCGAAATTTTCACACTATGCACTAATAATAATACCAAAAGAGTTTCTCGTATCAAGCATGTTTGACTATCATAAGGAGAAATCTCCCCCAAGTGTGCGATTGCATTGTGTGTGTGCCGGGAGGCCTTATGGTAGTTTCATTTTTCAAAAAGCATAACAAATTTCTTTTTAATTTTTTTTTTATAAACAACTTATTTTGTTTACTCATACCGGTCCCATGATTGACCCTGAGTTTATTGTTCCCTTCCTAAACTCTGGGTGCCCATAATTTCCACATGGGCAGCGTAGAAGCAGGTTATCCATTTTCTAGAGCTAGTTCAGATTTGGAGCTAGGAATCTTTGAAGCCTTTTAGAGTTTTTGGTTTGGAAGCTATCGGATTTTGAAAGCTCTTAGTTTAAAGTCTTTGGAGCTTTTGGATTGAAGGTGCTTATGTTGGATCTTTTTGAAGATTCTGTTGTTGTTCCACTGTTATTGTTTTGTTGTTGTATCATCTACATTCTACTCTGATGATGGTGGTTATTTGTTGTAATCAATTGTCTAATAATGTAGTATCCATGTTGTATCAATGTTGTGATAAATGAAATCATCTTTTGTTTCCGCTGTTTTTGTATTCATCTAATGTTGTTATAAGCTCCACCGAACTGGAGTTCAACGTTTGAATCTCCAGCAGTCGAATACAAGTGAGGTACTTTATTTTGATTTTTGAACACTGGATTTTGGGTCATGAAAAGTGGTATCAGAGCTAAAGGTTGAATAAGAACTTTAGCTTCAGAGTGTAACACATTAGGTGACTCATTAGAGATAGGGTTAGAAATATCCAAGAATGAGTATATCCCTAAGATATCTTGTCTGCATGCCTAAATCAAGTTTTCTTACTATTTATAGATAGTGAGAATGAGCGGGAGAAGAGGACGAGGTAGGTGTGATGTCTCGGAAATTTAGGCAATATTTATTTAATAATTTCCATTAATAATTATTTTAAAATGTGAAATATTGATTTAATAATCTAATTCAAATAGAAATTATCTTGTGAAAACTAATAATTATTTAGTTGACCAATGTTATTCTTTTCAAAATTTATAATAATGATAATTTTATATTTGGGAATTTTATTCTTTTCAAAAATTTAAAATATTTAAATGATAAAATGATCTTTCTAAGCTAATTTAAAGAACATTTCATTTATAATGTATATACGTGTATACATTGTAAATAGAGAATTTGATTTAAATTTAAATTTAATATGGATATTTTCAAATTATTATATATATAGATGTATAAATTATGAATTGATTAAATTGATTGAAATTAGTATTGAAAACTTTTCATAAGTTGTTTTAAAAAATCTATCTTATATTTTACAAAGAAATATAAGTAAATATTTTTTTTTTAAAATATAATAGTTTAAATTGTATTTTTATAATAAAAGTTTATTTTGTTTTATTTTAAAAATTATTTTCTTTTGAAATAGACTTAGTTCTTATATATTAAAGTATAATTTTAAGTTTGAAAACTTTGGGATAAAATTGAATTCAATATTTTTCTTCTTTTTAAATTTTCTCTTTTGAAATTTTAGCTTTTAAAATGTTATTTTAAAATATTCAAATAAACATTAAAATGTATAATGTTATGAGGAAGTTTATATGTAAACATGTAAAGGCTAAATGAAATAAAACATTTAAAAACATGTTAAATTAAATTAGAAATTATTTTAGAAATGAATTTAAATACATTCATAAATTAGGAATTTATTTTGATATTAAAATTGTACATGTGTTAAGCATTTAACTAATAAAGAAGACACTTGTAAAATGTGACGACCCGGAATTTTGAGCAATATCAATTTAATAATCTTTGATAATAATTAAATTGATTTGATCATTTTTTTCATTATAAATTGATAAGTTAAAATTATTTTAAAGAGGCTGATAATAATAATTTGTTAATATCTATTAATATTTTTCTTAACAATATAAATAGGTAAGTTTAATTCTTTTGAAAGCTAATGATTTGGGAATATTTATTTTGGCAATTTAAAATTGGTAAGATTTATTTTTAAAAAGTTAATCAAAGTATTTTCTATTGATATATCTTGTAAATAGGAAGTTTTAATGTAATAAAAGCTCTATATTCAAATTGTAATATATATATATATTTATATATATTAGAAATAGGGAAATATTGGTTTGAATTTAATAAGTGTTTTCAAACTTTATTTTATATAATTTGTAAGTTGAAATGTTAATTTGATTTAATACTTTTAAAAATGATATTTAAAATTTAAATTAAAAGTTAATTTGTTTAATATTCTTTCATTTTAGTTTTAACATAAGATAAATTTATTTAAAAAAAATATAATAATAATAAAAAAATAACACTTGTAAAACATTTAAAATACATGTAAAAACACTTGTAAGCATATAAGCTTAGGTGTAATGAAATTAAATCATCCAAGGGACAAATGTCAAATTTTCTTATTAATTAAATTTAAAATCAAATTATAAAAAGAGGAAGAGTTTTATTTTCAACAAATGTTTCTCTTCATTTTGAATCAAAACAAAGATCAAAAATCAAAAGAAATAAAATTTTAAAAAAAAAAACTGTAAAAATCTGAAATTTGAAGAAGAAGTAGAGTGTGAAACAAAAAGAGGATAATCCGGAAAGTTCAAATCAGAAGATAAGCCGGAATCTCAGATCAGAGGCAAGATCTTCAAGTGCAAATATATAAAATCTGGAAAATGCAGACAAGAAAACTAAACTTCAACATGCAAGTGAAAATTTGAAAAGGGTAGTGAAATTTCAGGCCTGGAAACAAATATACAGTTCTGTCTTCTGCAAACAGGTGAGTAAACTTTAAATCATAAAAGTTTAAATAAATGAAAGTTGTGCATGTGAATTTCTGTGATGATGGATACCTTGCATGTAAGCATGTAGAAGAAATCTCTGTGTTTAGTTTGTTTAAAAATGCATGTTTAAAATTTCCTGATGATTCTCTGCATTTTTAAGATTTCAGAGTACATTTAAACAAAAATTTCAAAATTTACTTTACAAGTCTCTGTTAAGCTTGAATCTTCGATGCAGTATGTTTATTTAAACATGAATTAAGGTTTAAATTTTTATTCAAAAAGAATTAGTTTGAAAATCTACTGAATCCAGGATAGTACAGTAGGAAATTTAAGATCTTGCTAAAATCAAATATTATAGTTAGTTGTTTAAATCTTATATTTTGCATCAACTCAGAAAAACATGATTTTTAAAATAAAAATCCTGATTTTTAGTTTTGGTTTGGGGTAGAAATTTTGTTATCACCGGAAATAGGTCTCTGGGAAAAATCTGGCGGCTATGTTGGTTCTGGGTGATGAGCTTTGGGTCGAGGTTGAAATAGTGATCAGGGAATCCAAAAAAAATCATGGGAGTGGAAACCCTTCATCAAGGAATTTGGTATTAGGAGAACTAGGGTTTTACTCAGTGATTGGGTAGCGTTCGAATAATGGGTTGACTGGGAATTCGTAGTGGATCGAGTGGCACAAGATCGTGGGGTTAGTTGCGTGGAGGAATTGCGGTGGTGCGGCCAGAGTTTCGTGGCGATCGATGGTCGAGGTTGGTGGGTTCGGTGGATTTACTGATGAAGGGGCTGTTACAGGGTTGGTGCGATCATCTCGTTTTTGTTTTGGGTCGCGTGATTGCCGATCAATGGTCGTTGACGTGTTAGTGGACGAGGAGGAGCTTGCGCGTGCTGTCGTTGATGGCGGTGGTGGAGTTGGCGCGACGTGCATGTGCACGGTGTATTGATGGTATCAGTGAAGGTTGGGTAGTTTGAGAAGATGAAATTTTACTTGAAGTAGTGCTCGTGAAAATACAGTGTTCGGCTCGAAGTAAAATTAATTGATGATGTTTTGGTTAAGTTGGAAGCAGAGGAGGTTGCTGAAATTTTGCTCGAGAGTTTTGGGTTAGTGACTCGAAGTCATGTCTGGGTATGGCTCGAATACATTTTATTGTTACATGTTTTACGTAGAAATAGAACATGTTTCAGTTTTTAATTAGTAGTAAAAGTTTTAAGTGTAAACTGAAATTTAAAATAAGTTTAAAACCTAGGTTTGAAATCCGATTTCAAATTAGTTCGAATCTGAGTTTTTTTCAAAAAAATTGAGTTTTGATTTAAATTTGGTTTTAAAAAAAACTTTTAAGTGTAAAATAAATTTTATTTTAAATTTAAATTGAAAGTTTAAATTGTAAAATAGAAATTTAAAATAAGTTTTAGACCTAGTTTATAAAATCTGGAATTTCAAGATTTAGTTTGAATAAATTAATTCCAAGATTATTTGATTAATTGGGAAGATAATTGAGATTAATTAATGGAATTAATTATAAGTTAATTAGTTAATGAGATTCATAGATTAATTAATTAATGATGCAAAGGAAAGTGTAATTACTTAGCATAAGTAATTGCAGAATAGTTAATGTTTATAATTAATTGAAACTAGTGAATATGATATGGTAATTACTTAAGAACTTAATTAATTAAGTTACCTCATGTAAGTAACTAAGGGATAGTTAATTACAAATGGTATTAATTAAGGATTTATTAATGAATATGTTTAATTAAGGTAAGTCAATTATAGTTAATTGCTTTATGACAGTAATTTAAAATTTTATTTAATAAGAATGGTTAAGGCTAATTTGTCCATGTGATAATTTAGGTTTAATTAATTAATAATTCAAGGTATAAGTTAATGAATTATAAATTAATTAATTAATAATTAGAGGTTGATTAATTGAGGTTAATTAACCAATGAAATTACTTAAAGGAAGTAATTAAGGGAATTATTTGAGGGAAGTAATGAAGTAGTAATTACTCAGTGTGAATAAAAGGATTTATTAATGAGGTTGATTAAGGGGTTGATTTAATTGATATATGTAATTAAAGAAAGTTAATTACTAATGTGATAAATCAAGGTTGACTAATTATTAAGTGTAATTAGAAGAATAATTCATTGGTGAAGGTATAAAAGTTAATTACAGTGAATGGTTAGGAATAATTAACTTAATTAAGGGTTGATTACTTAAATGTAATTAAAGGATAAATAGAATGATATTGGCAGCCTTTGATTAATTGTTATTTCCAATATGTGTTTTGTGATGTTATGTGATAAGATATGTTGATTTAAATTGTGATGATGTGGTTATCTATTGATGATGAATTAGGTGACATCTTGTATTAAAATTTGAATTGTATTCACTTGAGTAATTTAAGTAAGGTTATATTGGTTTTGAAGAGACCGGAGTCGGGTATTAGTAAATACCCGAAACCACTTCGATTCCTTATAAATTGATATGTGAAATCAATAAACTGATATGGAATGATTTAAGTGAATTGGACTATAAAGTCTAAATTCGGACGCTTAGGAATTGATGAGTATAATAAGTGTTGTCTACCAAACCTGTGAATTTGTAAAATTGTTATGAGTTATCCCGGGTTAAAAACTGGTTAATGTTTTGGTGTATTCCATATTGGATGGGTTTACTCACGCTGGTTTCCAGCCTGACCCGGGTGTTACTTTGATGTAATGCTCGGGTCAGACCGAGTATTACAGACTTGTAGGTAAGGACGTTCTGGAGCTCAGGAGGAGAGCTGAAGGTCAGGAACGTATAGAGTGTTTATCCGCTGTGATATATATTGTTATTTATGGAAAAAGTTTTTGTAAACTGTCCAGTGTTGTGAAATTATTGTAACTCTGATGTAAAATGTAAATATACTGATACAGTTCTGCTTTGTAAACTGTTATTATTTACTATTATATTTTATCCGCTGCGAATGTGAGATTGTGTGTTTCTTTTCTGTTCTTCTTTCTGTTCTTCTTTTCTCTAACTATCTGGAATTTTCGGGATCGAAAATTTCGGGTCGTTACATTTGGTATCAGAGCGAGGTTAAGCGAGAGCCTTGGCTCTGGTGGGATTACTCATTAAGGATAGGGTAAGTGGTACCCTAGAATGAGTTGAGTGTGTGTGTGTGTGTCTATATATATGAGAGAGAGTACTTGTTATTTTCTTATATAAAGGTTTTTAAATGATTTCAAAAGTAAATGAATCTTATATAAGAAATAGATTATCTATTATATTAAGAAAATTGGTTGTAGTATTAATTAAATTAAAAGTAATAGTAAGAATTAAGTGGTAATAGAATTACAACCAAATTTAAATTAAATTAAAGACAAGTTTGAAATGGATTCAAACTGAAATTAAATCCTGAAATTGGGAAAGGTTTCAGGATAAGGATAATCAATTAATTTATGTAATTAATTAAACTTTATTTAATGAGATTAATTAATGGATAATAATTGGAATTGATAAATAAGAAGGAGTTACTTAATGAAGTAACTAGAGGTAAGTAATTTAAGGGACAATTACATAATGAAGGTAATTAAGAAATAAGTTAATTACGGAATATGATTAATTAATGATGTAATTAATTTAAAGAAATAACAAATAATATTATTTAATGCATTTGAATGAAATGGTCCTATTTCAAATAAGAGTTGTTTGAAAATTTAAAAAGAAATTTGTTTTGAATTAAAACCAAAGGTGGTTTAAAATTTTGAAGTATAACTTGGTATGTAAAAGAAATTAATATATATACATGTGGATATACATAATATCAAAGGTGGTTTGAAATAAATTCTAAATGGTGAGTTTTGAATTTGGAATAAGATGTGATACCCAAAGTGATAAGTTTTTGAACTTAATAAGTGGGAAGATTATTTATGAGAATTTTAAATTTGAAATTGAAGTTCAAACTGGGAAAGGTTAACTGTATTAAGTAAATTGAATTTAACTTGGGAAGTTAAATGGTTGATTTGAATTGGGAGTTTGTGTGATCTCAAAATGAGTTTGAGATCTGGAAATTTGAAGTAAATGGATGTCTTAAAATAAATTGGATAAGATCATCCTATTGCTAATAATAATCTTCAAATTTTGAAATGAATTTTTTAAATGAATGAGAGATGGAGTATGGTAATCCATTGTTGAGATAAAAGGAAAATTGATTTAAAGGAATTAAATCAACATTTGAAGTATTAACTCAAATTTATATAATTCGAGATGGTTTAAATTTGAAATTTGAATTAGTTCAAATTGAATTTGATTTGAATCAACTGAAATGGTGATTGAATATGTATAAGTATAAAAAAATTCAAATGGAAAATTTGAATTAGGTTAATTGGAAACAATTTGAAATTGAAGAGGGTTCAATTTGAAATTAGTCCGAATTGATTTGAATAATTTGGAATTGTAATTAAAATTGAATAGTTTTAAATTCAAGTGGAATTTGAATTAAATTTTGGAGGAAATCAAGAATAATTCAACTTGATTTGGAAATGGAATTTGAAATTGGGATTAATTCAAACTGGAGTTGAAATGGATTGGAATTGAAGTGGGTTCAATTAAATGGATATTAGTCCAAAGTGATTGGAATAACTTGGATTGTAATTAAAGTTGAATATGTTTAAAATCAAATGGAATTTGATTTAAATTTGAAAGGGATAGAGAATTAATTCAACTTGAATTTGGAATAAATCAAGTTCAATGGAAATTGAAGTTATTTAAATTAGAATTTGGTCAATTTAAATGGAAGCGGAATTTTAATTTGATTGATGAGAATGAAGATTGGGAAGTGAACTGTTTTAACTCTGGACTACTTTTAATATAAATTGTTTTAATATAAACCTATTTTCAAAGCTATTTATTATATATACAACTTTTCTTTTAAAAGCCAAACTATCCTATATTTGTTTTACAATTATTTTTGAAACTATTTTACAAAACTAATTACTATCATAATATTATTTTGCAATTATCTAAAATTTCTATAATTATTTTAACTATTTTCTAACTATTTTACATCTATTTTACAAACTAGTAATTATTTTCAACTACTTATCTATTTTCAAATTTTTCAAGCTATTTTCTAGATAAACTGGTCGGAGTTTAAACTGTTATTTGTTAAATACCCAATCGAGATAAAATAGAGATGATAATCCATATAGTTTGAAGCAAATGTGAGTAAGTGAATGAAAATCAAAGTGAATGTGAATAGAAATGAAATTGATTTGGCTAATAACCAATAAAGATAAATACGTAGGGTGTACGTATGTTATTCTATTCGCATAGTGATTTGATCCAGATTCGAGCACAGAATTTCGAGATAATATGTCTATCCGAGTTGGAATTTTTCACTCGATTTTCGACGGCGAACCCGGATATGAATTGTTGATTGGTTTTGGATATTCTCTATCATAGTTAGGCTATGCAAGGAGAATGACGATTTCTGATCAAGAAACCAGATTTGTGTCCACACTAGGAAGTCGGGTGGGCGATACTAGTTCGGAGATGAAATAGTGTGATCAAGTGAGCGATCAGATTGGTATAGCGTACGGATGATATGTGTACATCGTATGGATTTGAATGAAATTGATATTGAAAGGAATAATCAAATTTTAATATTTGATTTTGAGTAAACAAAGTAAGTATCTTTGTTTTATAAGATAAAACTCCCCTTGATGAATCTTTTGCCAGAAGGAAAGGATTTTGAAAATGTTTGAAATATAAAAAGAGTTTTATACAGGTTTGAAATGATCCAAGGTTTTGAAAATTATATATATCTTTATATATATGTACAAAGGATCTTATGAGGATTTTTGGAAAAAGGTTTTGGGAACCTATGGATTTGGAAAGGCTTTTGATTTTTGGGTAAAATCAATATTGAATTTGGAAAGCCTAGTTTGCGAATTATCGATTTTGGGATAATCGATTTTGAGTAAAGGAGATTTGTATGAGATCATAGTAGGTGTAAGATTTAAAGATACTATATATATATATATAGTATAAGTATAAAATGTTTTGATGATGCTCTGGAGAAAAGGGCGCTCCCTTGGAATGGACTTCTCAGGAGTACCACCGGGTGGTGCTTCCTTGAGCCCCAAGGGGGGTTCTAAAGTTGATCCTGTGAGGAGTCCAGACAAAACTAGTTCCTGAGGATTATGAGTAGAGTATACCATAGCGAAAGTCGTGTGTGCCGTTGAGAGCAAACAGTTACATGGACTTTTGCTGCGACGGCAACGTAACCCAGGATGTAACGGCGATCTATGGTATAACATAGAGAAAGTCGTGTGTGCCGCTGAGAGCCAACAGTTTGCGTTTGATTTTATATCGGTAGACTGCGACCTATGTAGGAGTGGAGAGGTTTCATTTCGACAGCGAAAATCAGAGGCCGCTGAGAGCCTTCAGTTACATGGACTTTTGCTGCGACGGCAACGTAACCCTGGATGTAACTGTGATCTGTTGTGTGGGTTCCATGGCGTAATTGAGAGGCCGCGGAGAGCCTGCAGTTACATGAACTTTTGTTGCGACGGCAACGTAACCCTGGAATGTAACTGTGACCATGGATGGGGGTGATGATTTCCGGAGCATTCTCACCAAAGATATATCCTCTATTTACAAAAACTGTTTTCTATATTTTCAATAAAATTATTTTCCAAGTATTTTCACTGGGTGTTGAAAATGGGTCGGCTAAGTACTTATAGATTTTCAGTCCTACGCCTGATCAACGTATGACCGAATTTCTATAAGAACGAAGATGGACTTGTTGAGACATCGAGTTATAAAAATATTTTAAAATGATCAAAGAATATTTTAACTGATTTTAAATATTTAATAAATTCTGGCTTCGTTCCTTTTCGAGGACGAAAAGATTGAAAGGGAAGAGGAATGTGACGACCCGGAATTTTGAGCAATATCAATTTAATAATCTTTGATAATAATTAAATTGATAAGATCATTTTTTCATTATAAATTGATAAGTTAAAATTATTTTAAAGAGGCTGATAATAATAATTTGTTAATATCTATTAATATTTTTCTTAACAATATAAATAGGTAAGTTTAATTCTTTTGAAAGCTAATGATTTGGGATTATTTATTTTGGCAATTTAAAATTGGTAAGATTTATTTTTCAAAAGTTAATCAAAATATTTTCTAATGATATATCTTGTAAATAGGAAGTTTTAATGTAATAAAAGCTCTATATTCAAATTGTAATATATATATATATATTTGTATATATTAGAAATAGGGAAATATTGGTTTGAATTTAATAAGTGTTTTCAAACTTTATTTTATTTAATTTGTAATTTGAAATGTTAATTTGATTTAATACTTCTAAAATGATATTTAAAATTTAAATTAAAAGTTAATTTGTTTAATATTCTTTCATTTTAGTTTTAACATAAGATAAATTTATTTAAAATATATATATATATATATAATATAAAAAAAATAAAAAAAATAACACTTGTAAAACATTTAAGATACATGTAAAAGCACTTGTAAGCATATAAGCTTAGGTGTAATGAAATTAAATCATCCGAGGGAGAAATGTCAAATTCTCTTAATAATTAAATTTAAAATCAAATTGTAAAAAGAGAAAGAGTTTTATTTTCAGCAAATGTTTCTCTTCATTTTGAATCAAAACAAAGATAAAAAATCAAAAGAAACAAAATTTGAAAAAAAAACTGTAAAAATCTGAAATTAGAAGAAGAAGTAGAGTCTGAAACAAAAAGAGGATAATCTGGAAAGTTCAAATCAGAAGATAAGCTGGAATCTCAGATCAGAGGCAAGATCTTCAAGTGCAAATATGTAAAATCTGGAAAATGCAGACAAGAAAACTAAACTTCAACATGCAAGTGAAAATTTGAAAAGGGTAGTGAAATTTAAGGCCTGGAAATAAATATATAGTTCTGTCTTCTGCAAACAGGTGAGTAAACTTTAAATCATAAAAGTTTAAATGAATGTAAGTTGTGCATGTGAATTTCTGTGATGATGGATACCTTGCATGTAAGCATATAGAAGAAATCTCTGTGTTTAGTTTGTTTAAAAATGCATGTTTAAAATTTCCTGATGATTCTCTGCATTTTTAAGATTACAGAGTAAATTTAAACAAAAATTTCAAAATTTACTTGACAAATCTCTGTTAAGCTTGAATCTTCGATGCAGTATGTTTATTTAAACATAAATTAAGGTTTAAATTTTTATTCAAAAAGAATTAGTTTGAAAATCTACCAAATCCAGGATAGTACAGTAGGAAATTTAAGATCTTTCTAAAATCAAATATTATAGTTAGTTGTTTAAATCTTATATTTTGAATCAACTCAGAAAAACATGGTTTTTAAAATAAAAATCCTGATTTTTAGTTTGGGTTTGGGGTAGAAATTTTGTGATCACCAGAAATAGGTCTCTGGGCAAAATCTGGCGGCTTTATTGGTTCTGGGTGTTGAGCTTTGGGTCGAGGTTGAAATAGTGATCAGGGAATCCAAGAGAAATCATGGGAGTGGAAACCCTTCATCAAGGAATTTGGTATTGGGAGAACTAGGGTTTTACTCAGTGATTGGGTAGCGTTCGACTAATGGGTTGACTGGGAATTTGTAGTGGATCGAGTGGCACAAGATCGTGGGGTTAGTTGCGTGGAGGAATTGCGGTGGTGCGGCCAGAGTTTCGTGGCGATCGATGGTCGAGGTTGGTGGGTTCGGTGGATTTACTGATGAAGGGGCTGTTACAGGGTTGGTGCGATCATCTCGTTTTTGTTTTGGGTCGTGTGATGGCCGATCAATGGTCGTTGACGTGTCAGTGGACGAGGAGGAGCTTGCGCGTGGTGTCGTTGGTGGCGGGGGTGGAGTTGGCGCGACGTGCATGTGCACGGTGTATTGATGGTATCAGTGAAGGTTGGGTAGTTTGAGAAGATGAAGTTTTACTTGAAGTAGTGCTCGTGAAAATATAGTGTTCGGCTCGAAGTAAAATTAATTGATGATGTTTTGGTTAAGTTAGAAGCAGAGGAGGTTGCTGAAATTTTGCTCGAGAGTTTTGGGTTAGTGACTCGAAGTCATGTCTGGGTATGGCTCGAATATATTTTGCTGTTACAGGTTTTACGTAGAAATAGAACATGTTTCAGTTTTTAATTAGTAGTAAAAGTTTTAAGTGTCAACTGAAATTTAAAATAAGTTTAAAACCTGGGTTTGAAATCCGATTTCAAATTAGTTCGAATCTGAGTTTTTTTGAAAAAATTTGAGTTTTGATTTAAATTTGGTTTTAAAAAAAAACTTTTAAGTGTAAAACATATTTTATTTTAAATTTAAACTGAAAGTTTAAATTGTAAAATAGAAATTTAAAATAAGTTTTAAACCTAGTTTATAAAATCTGGAATTTCAAGATTCAATTTGAATAAATTAATTCCAAGATTATTTGATTAATTGGGAAGATAATTGAGATTAATTAATGGAATTAATTATAAGTTAATTAGTTAATGAGATTCATAGATTAATTAATTAATGATGAAAAGGAAAGTGTAATTACTTAGCATAAGTAATTGGAGAATAGTTAATGTTTATAATTAATTTAAACTAGTGAATATGATATGATAATTACTTATGAACTTAATTAATTAAGTTACCTCATGTAAGTAACTAAGGGATAGTTAATTACGAATGGTATTAATTAAGGATTTATTAATGAATATGTTTAATTAAGGTAAGTCAATTATAGTTAATTGCTTTATGACAGTAATTTAAAATTTTATTTAATAAGAATGGTTAAGGCTAATTTGTCCATGTGATAAATTAAGGTTTAATTAATTAATAATTCAAGGTATAAGTTAATGAATTATAAATTAATTAATTAATAATTAGAGGTTGATTAATTGAGGTTAATTAACCAATGAAATTACTTAAAGGAAGTAATTAAGGGAATTATTTGAGGGAAGTAATTAAGTAGTAATTACTCAGTGTGAATAAAAGGATTTATTAATGAGATTGATTAAGGGGTTGATTTAATTGATATATGTAATTAAAGAAAGTTAATTACTAATGTGATTGTTAACTCCTCTTCGTTGGAAACTGGAAAATGTGGAGCGACCTAACTAGACCAACGACCTAAGAGACCTAGCAACCTAAAGGATAATGCGACCTAGCGACCTAAAGTTAATGCAACCTAGCGACCTAAAGGATAATGCGACCTAGCGACCTAAAGCTTTAACGACCTAAAGTTTCAGCGACTTAGCGACCTATGAGCCAGAGCGACCTTACAGCTTAAAGGATGGAGCGACCTAACGGCATGATTGTCTTAGCGACCTAACTGCCCACTGACCTAAAAAGGCCGCGACCTAAGAAAGCTGCGACATAAAAGATGTCCCGACCTAAAGTAGGCCACGACCTAAGAGACTCAACGACCTAAAGACTCCAGCTATGGCTACAGGAAAGTACTCACGACCTATGATAGGTCGCTAACGACCTAAGATAGGTCGCTCTCGACCTATCTGCATGAATAAAGAAGCCACCTATGCCATGCCGCTAGGGGATAGGTCGCTCACGACCCTGGACTTGTGCAAATCAGCCTGCGTGTTCTTGTGAAAGAGAAGTCAGTGCATCTTAGGTCGGTCACGACCTACGACCTAACTCCGAAAAATGCCTATAAATACGACCCTAGTTCCAACTAGCAAAGGACTTTTGGGCTCATTCATTTCAAGCATCGTTACTCTGCTGCATTCCGAACTACTTCAACACTTAAAGCTTTTGAGATACAAAGAACGCTTCAAGGAACTTCACGAAGAAATCATACATGTTCAACATGAATTCAAAGATTTTGATCGACATTGAAGTTGAGGCTACTTGTTCTAAATGACTTTAAACTCAAAGGGTGTTGTAATCGATGAATCTTGTAAAGGGTTGTAATAATATCAGCAATAAAGGAGTTTAAAGTGGACGTAGGCTCTCTCTTAAGCCGAACCACTATAAATATCGTGTCTTTTAATACTTTTCTGTGATTCTTACTTTTTTCTGGTACCCGTACTAATGGATGGTGCTTTCACAACTACACTCTACACACCGGGGTGTTAGCGTTCAATTTTTAGCGTTAACATTTTTGGTGCTTTCACTGAGAATTGAACTCAGGCAAATCGTCATCATTGCTCCACGAAAGTTTGTTGAAGTAACCTCTCTGAAGACTAAAAGTTTATCCGAAATCATGGCTCCGGGTAGAAAGAGTAGATCTGTAAGATCTGGAAATGCTCAAGAGGGAACCTCCGCTTCCCCTGTATCGAATCAAGCAACTCCAGCTGTCGGAGTTACAAAGGCAGAGCTGGATGCTGCAATCTTAGGGCTGAACAAGCAGATAAATGCCCAAAATGCACAATTCGAGGCTTAGAATGCCCAAAATGCCCTAATTCTGAATAGGTTGAACGATTTGCTTGGGGCAAACCGTCAACCGGCAGGTAATGAAAGGAACTTTGCTGGCAACATTCATGATGCTGAAGAAAGGAATGCTCCTGAAAGGGCTGCTAGCCCCTTTGAACAAACACTTCCTGAGGTTGGTTGATCTAGAACTCGACATGATGAGGGGTATCTTTCTGGGATGGTCCGACAAATCATGAAAGAGAGTATGCAGAGGGTTGAAGACGAGAAAGAATGGGGTTTTGCCCCAAGTAAAACTCCATTTACTGAGAAAATCTTAAAGGCTGAATTCCTAAGGAAGTTTGTCCCTCCAACCATTCCAGCTTACAAAGGAACAAGTGATCCGAAAGAATTCTTGTATAAGTATGATTGGCACATGACAGGTGCCAGGGCTTCTGATGAAATAAAGTGCCGATAGTTTCCTGTATACCTGGAAGGTGTAGCTCTGCTTTGGTTCACCAAGCTGCCAGTCCGATCTATCGATCAGTTTTCTGACTTAACCCGGAAGTTCAAGGAGCAGTTCAGACTATACGCTTCAAAAGCCAAGGATATTATGTCATTGTCAAGTTTAGAACAGAATCCGGGTGAAACTATCAGATCTTTCTTGAATCGCTTTAATATAGCGCTGGCCGAGGTAGACAATGCAGAACCACGGATGATCTTGACCTATCTGATGAGGGCCATCGACAAGTCGAGCGAATTTGGAAAATGGCTTAACATGAAGGAACCAAATTCCCTTGAAAAATTCTATAAGAAAGCAGATGAGTTCATACGCCTGGAAAGCCGTCCTGTACTGGTAAAGGCAGTGTTAGAAAAAGCTGAAGATAACATTGCTGCTCAACGCAAGAGTGAATCTGCTGGACTGAAAAGGGAAAATAACGATGGAAAGAAACAGAAAAATCTGAAGAGGCCTCGTTCCTTCAATCCATCGGAATATACTCCTTTATCAGATACACCAGAGCATATATACCTTGCCACTAAAGATTCTGTTGAATATCCTAAACCTCCTGTTCTGAGAACCGGGAGGAAAGCTGTGCAAAGTGGGAAATTCTGTCGCTTTCATAATCAACCTGGTCATGATACGACGAATGCCGCCAATTGAAAAATCTGATTGAAGAGTTGCTAAGGGAAAACAAGCTGCAGCAATTTGTGAAAAAGAATAGCAACAATCCTGCTTCGTCTAGTCAGGGGCAGCAAGCTCCTGCTCATTAGCCTAGGATAGGTGAGAAGGCAGCAGGGCATGAATCTGGAAGGCCCATTATCAATGTCATTACAGGAGGACCTCACCCAGCAGGCAGAAGCTGGGGTGAGATGGAAAGGTATACCCGAGCTTTGAATTACGTACCGACCAAAGAAGATGTATTCGTTTTGGAAGGTGCTATGCCCCTGAAGCAGCAAAGAACCTTCAATGAAGATATTGTGTTCAGAGCCAGGGATTCCGCAGGTATTGAAGCTCCTACCTTTGATCCCTTAGTCATCTCGGCTGGTATCGGGCCAGCTATTGTCAGAAGAGTTCTCATTGATTGTGGCGCATCCTGCAATATCCTCTTCAAGAAAACATTCGACCAGATGAGGATCCCTATGGCTGATGTGCAAGCCTCATCGCAGAAAATCACTGGCTTCACTGGGGAGCCAAAACAGCCGATAGGAACCGTTGATTTGTTTGTGGAACTTGGAGAAGGAGAGAGAAAAGTGGTCCGCAAGCAAACTTTTGTGATTGTCGACGAATTTTCTGCTTACAATGCTTTCCTTGGCCGTCCAACTCTCGCAACATTCAAAGTTGTTCTGGCCCCATGGTGCCTCACCATTAAATTTACCACAGATAATGGAGTGGGGGTTATAAAAGGGGATCAAAATGCGGGGCGGGAATGTTATCTAACAGAGCTACGAGAAACCAGAAAAAGAGAAATGGGAAAGGATGCGGCAGCCCCAGTCCGCATCAAAGAACCAGCCTTGTAGCAATTACAGGGCGGACCCTGCACTGGCGAGCACAGCGGAGCAAGGAAAGAGATGGATCCTAGAAAAGTCAGTGCAGGGGAGAATAGAGTGGTACCGGCGGAAACGACAATACCAGTACCTCTTTACCCAAAGGACCCAAACAAGGTGTTGAATGTGGGATCACAACTTAATGTGTCAATTCAGAATATCTTAATATCTTTTTTAAAGGCAAATTTGGATGTTTTTGCTTGGACTCATGCCGATATGTGCGGAATATCCCCAGAAGTTGCAGTACACGCTCTAAATATTGATCCAAAATTCACACATGTGAAGCAGAAAAGGAGAACTCAAGGTCCAGAAAGGTCAGCAGCATTAAAAGAAGAAGTTGATCGGCTCATGGAGAATAATTTTATTAAAGAATCTACCTATCCGAATTGGGTTTCGAATCCAGTGCTGGTTAAGAAAGCCAACGGAAAATGGAGAGTATGCATCGATTTTTCAGATCTAAACAAGGCCTGCCCCAAAGACTGTTTCCCATTACCCAGAATCGATCAACTGGTAGACGGAACAGCGGGACACGAATTGTTATCTTTCATGGATGCTTACTCCGGATACGACCAGATCATGATGCATGAGCCAGATCAGGAGGACACAAGCTTTATCACTGACATTGGTCTTTACTGCTACAGAGTTATGCCCTTCGGGTTGAAGAATGCAGGGGCAACATACCAAAGACTTGTTAATGCTATGTTCAAACCGCAATTAGGCAAGACTATGGAAGTCTACGTCGATGACATGTTAGTAAAGTCTAAGAACGCAGTGGATCACATAGAACACTTAGAAGACATGTTCGCAGTCCTCCGAAAATACGGAATGAAGCTCAATCCTTTGAAATGTTCATTTGGAGTGGAATCCGGCAAGTTTTTAGGTTTCATCGTGAGCGCAAGGGGCATCGAGGCTAGTCCAGCTCAAATTACCGCCTTAAAGGAAATCAAAGCTCCTAGGACAAAGAAGGAATTGCAAAGTCTCAATGGAAAAGTCGCCGCCTTGAGTCGGTTCATTTCCAAAGCCACAGATAAATGCATCCCATTCTTTGACGCCCTAAAGAAAGGAAAGAAAAACTTCGATTGGACTCCCGAATGCCAAAAAGCCTTTGATAAATTGATTCGCCATATGAAAACGCCTCCAATACTTTCTAGGCCTGGCGATGGTGAGGATCTTCTTATATACTTAGCAGTATCATCTCATGCTTTAAGTGCAGCGCTGATACGGGAAGACAAGAGGATTCAACATCCAGTTTACTATATCAGCAAAAGACTCACTGGGGCAGAGATGAATTACTCTAAGTTGGAAAAACTCGCCTATTGCCTACTAATTGCATCTAGAAAGTTGAGGCAATATTTCCAAGCTCATCCTATCAGAGTCCTCACTGATCAACCTTTAAAGCAAGTCCTGTTCCGCCCTGAGGCTTCGGGTCGTCTTCTAAAGTGGAATATTGAACTCAGTCAATATGACATCACTTATCATCCTCGAAAAGCAATAAGTGGACAAGCTTTAGCGGTTTTCATCGCAGAATTCACAGACAAGGGTAACAGTGAGGAGGAAACAATCGACGATTCCCCGATCCAATGGAAGTTATATGTCGATGGCACGAGAAACGACTACTGTTCTGGAGCCGGAGTTGTACTCGAGACCCCGGAAGGTCGATCATTATGCTATGCACTAAGGTTGGAATTTCCTTCAACAAACAATGAAACAGAATACGAAGCCCTTATTGCTGGCCTAAGGATTGCTAAAGAACTAAACATCCGAGCATTACAGATCTTCAGTGATTCTCAACTTATTGTATGCCAAGTCAAGAAGGAATTCCAAGCGAAAGGAGGAAATCTGCCCGCCTACTTGTCAAAGGCTTGGGAACTTCTGTGTGTCTTCGATCACCACACGATAAACCATATTCCTCGAGAACAAAACGCGAAAGCAGATTCTCTCGCAAAGTACTCTAGCACCGGCGAAGCTCAATTTCTGGGGTTAGTCCCAGTAGAAGTTCTGTCGGCACCGAGCATTAATGAGATGGACATTGATTGGATCATGAGTATGTCTCAAGAGCAAGAATCATGGATGACTCCAATAACAGAATATCTGCTCAATGACTCTCTACCAGGGAACTCAAAAGAACGACAAAAGCTACTGAGAAAAGCCTCTCGATATATAATCCAGGATGGTCGATTATACAGACGGGGATTCTCAATGCCATTACTTCGATGTGTATCCAGGGAAGAGTCCAAAACAATCTTAGCGGAGGTACATGGAGGAGAATGTGGTGATCATTCAGGTGGTCAAACATTAGCAAAGAAAATTCTCCGATACGGATATTTTTGGCCAGAAATTAATCGAGATGCTGCAAGCTATTCCCGAAAGTGTGACAGATGCCAAAGATTTGCTAAAATTCCTAGAGCACCTTCTATTGAACTCACACAGATGGTCAGTCCATGGCCATTTGCAATTTGGGGAATGGATCTCATTGGACCGCTACCAATTGCCAAATCTGGAATCAAATATGCCATTGTTGCTGTAGATTATTTCACTAAATGGGCTGAAGCTGAACCATTGGCTACTATCACCTCTAAAAAGATGATAAACTTTGTGACTAAAAATATCATTTGCAGATATGGTGTGCCTCAAAAAATAATTACAGATAATGGTACTCAGTTTGAAAGTGAAGAATTCCAAGATTTTTGCAAACGGTTCAAAATCCGAAAGAGCTTCTCAGCAGTAGCCCATCCGTAAGCAAATGTCAAGTGGAAGCAGTAAATAACATTATCAAGTAAACCATCAAGAAGCAACTTGAAATAGCAAAAGGTGGTTGGGTCGATAAGCTACCGCTGGCACTATGGGCATACAGGACTACCCACAAAACTGCGACTGGGCATACTCCGTTTTCATTGGCATACGGATCAGAGGCAATGATTCCGGTGGAAACAGAGGTCCCTTCACATAGAAGAATCCATTTCAATCAAGCGGAGAATGAGAAACTACAGCTTGAGGCACTAGATCTCCTTGATGAAAAAAGAGAAGAGGCTGAGCTCAGAATTGCATCTCATCAGCAAAAGATAGCCAGACATTTCAATTCCAAAGTTCACCAACGCAGCTTTGAAATTGGAGATCTAGTCCTAAAGAGAATTATGACAGCAACAGGTGTGTTTGGGCCAAATTGGGAAGGACCATATGTCATAGGTCAGAAGCTTCTTGACGGCACATTCAAACTCACTACTGTTGAAGGAGATCAAATTCCAAGGGCATGGAACAGCAATCACTTGCGTCCATACTTTACTTGAAATTTTTTTTGAAATATTGTAAAAAGAGTTGTGAATGTATGATTCTTGTAATTAAAGGCAATTGTAAAACTGATGCAAGTAAATAATGAAAGAATATAAATTGGATGTAGGCCCAATTTCCTGCCCGAACCACTATAAATCTTGTGTTCCTTATTATTATTACATGTTTGCTTTATTTTTGATATAAAAAGTACATAGAATGTATTGCTGAAATGTCGATTTAAATTTTTGCAGACCATGGAAGTGAAACTTGCACGCAATAAGACCAAGTGATTCTCGCCAAATTTTGAGTCACAAAAGCCCCGAATTCAAATCCTAGATAGGAAGTACTTCAATTGAACGGCCTATGATTTCGACAGAAACGGGCCTTTGCTAATAAATTGAGATCGTTTGAACAAACAAACATCCAATTAAGAAGCTAATGCCCGTTCTCACGAACTTGCCTGACAATGAAGTACACTTCCTTGGATTAAACAAATTACTTGTAAGAAAAGGAAATGAAAGCTTGAAAAGAAAAAAAAAACAGAGGATCGCTGAAAAGGCATAAGCAAGTGGACAAGGGAACAACCAAAGCCATCATTGGCAGCACAAGTCTTCTTCGGAGGCACAACTCTTCGGAAGATAAAGACCTCTAATGGGTCATACGCCACAAAAAAGAAAGTTCTCTACTCAACAAAAAAGATTGGAGGAGTCATGACCCTCCAACCATGAGAGAGTAACTTCCAGGCGATGAAAACCCTCTCTGAGGCACATTTCACCAGGAGTTGAAGTGTAACAACCGCTCTTCGGAATTTCACTTCACCAGAGTTGAAATGCAAACAAAATAAAAGCCCTCTTCGGAGGCCCATTTCACCAGGAGTTGAAGTGTTACGACCGCTCTTCGGAATTTCACTTCACCAGAGTTGAAATGCAAACAAAATAAAGACCTCTTCGGAGGCACATTTCACCAGGAGTTGAAGTGTAACAGCCGCTCTTCGGAATTTCACTTCACCAAAGTTGAAATGCAAAACAAAATAAAGACCTTTCTGGAAGCCCACGTTTCACCAAGATTGAAATAAAACTTCCAAGTGTTGAAACGTGAAAAGGCTTTCTTCGAAGGCACAACTCTTTGGAGGTACACATTTCACCAAGATTGAAATAAAACTTCCAAGTGTTGAAACGTGAAAAATCCCTCCTCAGAGGTACAACCCCCTCCCGGGGACACAATCAAGAAGAAAGACCTCTTCGGAAGCCCACGTTTCATCGAGATTGAAATAAAACTTCCAAGTGTTGAAACGTGAAAAGGCTTTCTTCAAAGGCATAACTCTTTGGAGGTACACGTTTCACCAAGATTGAAATAAAACTTCCAAGTGTTGAAACGTGAAAAATCCCTCCTCAGAGGTACAAATTTCTATTTTTTTTTTAAAAAAAAGGAAGAAAGTTAAAGTACCCTTCAGAGGCCCGCTTTACCACATAGAAGAATTCACTTGGCAAAATGCGTACATAAGCAAAAGAAAAAAGTGATTTCTTCGAGGGACAAAGCGTAAAAACTTATATGAAGGAAGTTGTACTCTACGAAAAATTTCTTCAAGAATGAAGTAATTATTCTTCAGAAAATAAGAGTGCAAGTCCCCTCAAAGTATAAAATATTGCAGCAAGCTTATGGTATGGGGGCAACATGGTATAGTTACATACAAAATGGTATAGCTACATCGGTAAAGTACGCTGAAACAACATACCACAAGCTCACCACAATATCATATAAATAAACTTGTGCAAAAATGAATAATAAATGCATTCTCAAATTCAAACAAGAGTCTGTGCAAATAAAGGATCATTTTATTCAATTGCAGATACAGGTTTCAAAATAAAAAAAGCAGGGGCCGGTGCCTGCACAACATCCGACCATTACACAAAAAAGGAATCAAAAAGCCCGAAGCCCGACTCTTCACTTCTTCTTACCACCTTTGGACCCTTTGCCCGGCCGAATGATTAGCTTTTCAGGTCTATCTATAGGCATAAGGGAAGAAGGAGAGGGAGGTTCAACCGGTGCAACTTCCGGTTCCTCTTCAGTAGCAATGATTTTCTTCCCCCTCCTCTTCGACGTTCCGTGCTTCTTTCTCCTCTTCGAAGAAGACTCACTCCCTGGAGTAGCAAGAGCAGACAAAATTATGTCATCAGAAGGAGTCCGCTCCTGAGATATCTCACCTCCCTCAAGTCCCTCGTCTTTCTGCTCTTGCGAAGCGATAGGGTCATCTAAGCCATGAAGAGCCTCTATTTTCTCCTCTTGTGACCCGGGCTGTGAAGCAGAAGGAGGAGTCACCTGAAGAGATGGAAGAGGGATCACCGGAGAAGGCGAAGTCTGAACGATGCTCGATGCTTTCTCTACAGGAGAAAAGAGGTTAAAGTCAGTAAAAAGAGGAGATAAAGGCTCATTAAGATTCAGGAGATAGTCAAAAAATTCATCAAGGTCGTGGGAAGTGAACAAGCAATCAGTTTGAACTGGTCCAGCAATAAAGTTACCTGCGGCGGTTGTCTTTATAATTTCAATCTCATAATCCTGGGCTTCGGTGCTCTCCTAAGGCTTCTCTACAACATGGGGAGTTGTAACTCCGAGATCGGTTTTATCTTGAGGAATAGAAGATGAGCTAGGGCCAGCTATATCAACATCAGCTGAAACCGAAGGAGGAACAGGGGCATTTACAAGCGCTTCCTTCTCTTAGCACCCCTCCCCTGTCGTTTCAGCTCGAAATTTAGCAAGCTGCTCTTTTCCCCTAGCTAGTGCTTCCCGAGTTTCCTCATCAAAATAATATTCTTGAAGGTGGTCTTCGGAGTAACCAGCGCCTCCAAGCAAATCTACGGCAGCCTCCCATACTTCAGCCAATGTAATCTCATATTTGGGACCCAGAAATGAAAGGCTGCTGCGCCCCAAGATACATTGAAGATAAAAATCAAATAATGTGGAGCCAATGTCAGCTTTGGTTGCTTGATGGGCCTCTTCGGCCGCGAGTTTACCAGCAACAGCCTCGTCACGCTCCTTTTCGGCCATAGCAAGTCGAGTTTTTAACAACTCTATCTCCAAGCTTTGAGAGCCGGTCTGTTCTCGCAGCTGTAAAGTTTCAGCGCGATATTCTTCTATGACCTTCTCTTTGTGTGAAAGCTTATCTTTGACTGCCATTTGACTGGCATGCGCATCTCGTACTTGTTGCTGAAGCATGCTCTCCTTTTGAGAATAGAAAGTAGATGAAGTAGCTAATTCTTCCTTAAGCTTTTCTACTTCCGCTTCCAGCTTTTCATTATAGGAAGCAATACTTCTCATTTCGGCGTCATGCTGCTCGAGAATCTTCTGCCACTCAGTCTTATCGTTCTCCATTGTGAGCATGGCCTCAAGATTGGCTCGGTTAACCCTCTGAAGCTCGTCGACAAGTTTTTGCCAGTTCGACATTCTTTCAATATCGGTCCTGAAAGAATCAAGATTTCGTAGCATAGCCGACTTGTCGAGAGGAACCAAGTCGAGATCAAATCGAACCCCTCTCAGGCACCACTGAGGGAATCGACTTTGAAGAGTGGGAGGACCTTGCCCAACTTGGTATGCGGGCCGGTTGATGATTGTTTGAATGTCGGAACGAACGGGGGCAGGAGATTGAGCAGGAACATTTTCAGAAACTGTCGGCATTGTTCCTTCAGTAAGTTTAGCCCGCTTGCTAGAAGAATCGTCCATGTGACCTTTACCTCTCTCATCGTGAGTCTTTCTTTTTTGGATATCATCATCTCTGTGAGGAGGGTCATATCTTTCTTGTTCTCTTCGGTGACGTTCTTCATATGCTCGTCTCTCGTCTGCTTTTCTGATGGCCCTCTCTTCATCGGTTTCTCTTCGAGGGGGGAGATGATGTCTATAGTCGAATCGGCTGCGTCTCCCGTATTGTTTAAAGTCGTTATAATAAGAGCCGCTCCGCCCATTGGAGAACCTGAAATTAAAGAAAAAACAAGGTTTGAGAATCTACCAGGAATAAGAAAGTCAAGTGCATCCTAAGTGCGTGTGACGTGTAAAACTACTCGCGGCAAACTAGACTACAAACCAGTCATCGACTGAGGGGTAGTGGTAGTTATTGTGGAAAATTGCACTTCCGGGGCTGTGGAAGTGTGCTTGAGAGTAGAAGTTGCTTCAATCGCTGGAGATGTGACTTTGGCAATGGCAGGATCATCCCTAAAAAGTTCTTGAGAAGTGACTATTATGTCACTTAAACTCCCAAAAATATCAACTCCAAGATCAACGTTCTTATCAGTATGAGGAAGGGGCTCCTCTTCTTCAGTTATGGGGGCAAGTGCAGGCTTTTCGGATGGCTCCGCATCATCCCTTGGAGTGGAACATTTTACTAGTGAAGTTTCTATAGAGGTTCCTCCCCGCATGTGCTCTTTAATAGAGACCGGGGCATCAGGAGTTTTCATCGGAGAATCGGGAACTTCAGTTGGAACTTCATGAGGTTGAGTAGAACGAGAAGAATGTAAAAGCTCAATACGATGAAGAAGTTCATCTGTCAATTGAAATTTTGCGCTCCTCTCTTCAGCAGCCACAATGCTTAGCCTTTCAAAGACTGGCTTATGAATGGAATCTCTAGAAGGAGGAGGAAGTGCTGTAAAAATAAGGAATGGAATCAGCATCTAGCAATACGAACCATGAAAAACTTAGAATAAAATTGAAGAAAGAAGGGAAAGAAGATCTCACTTCCTATTCTCCAGTCTGCGTAAAATCTTGCGGGGCAACGAATATAGAAGAATTGATTCAAAAAACCATGTGCACTCTCTGGCAAATCCAAAATTAGTTTACGGTTCCTCGCACCTCTTACAAGTACAATTGAAGGGTGGTCCTTGTTCTTCGCAAAAGTGCACAAGTAACAGATTTCCTCAAAACTCGGAAGACGGTCAAGAGTTCTCCTGAACAGAACGCACAATCCCATCAAAATGGCATAGCCATTGGGATGCAGTTGGAAAGGAGAGATCGTTAGTCGAAGAAGGATTTGTTGAAGAAATTCATTAAAGGGAGGAATTACTCCACTTAAGCACATTTGGCGATTAATGGCAACAAAACCGGAAGGTGGTCTATCAGCAAAATCATTTGGTCCAGGGAGTAAAACTTCTGCCTCGGCAATGCCAAATTGAACACATAATTGATTAAGCACCCGCTGTTTCAGAAGGGTAGGAGTTCTTTCCGGATGGTTCTCTAGTGGAATAACAATCGGGAAAGCCCCTTCGACATGTTCTATCATCTCTTCTTGTTGAGACGTCATTCTACATGAGTAACTGGATGTTCAGATGTGAAGGTGCACGTTTCCTAAAAGTGTGAAGTGTTGTGCAAAAATAATAAAAATAACAAGCAAAATAACTGGAATTAAACTAGTTAGCAACTGATCGATTGTGAGATTTTAGGACTTTTTAATTTAAAACTCAAGTGCAGTGTTAATTCAAACAAAATTCTAGCTTTGCTTTAACACTTCATTTGAGTCGGTTGAGTTACAGCATTTCACTCACACAATTCATTTAAGTTGATTATTCTTTATCAACTAATCTGTCATTCGATGTGGGCAGTCAATGACAGTATATCCGTCCCATTTTTCTACAAATGTCATATTTAACAGGTTGACGGCTTTAAAGGGATCTATAAGGAAGTGCAATAGAATTCAAGTCCAAACAACTCAATCGGATTTTTTTCAGAAAAAATTGCACAAGTCATAGGTCGTCCAACGACCTAGTATAGGTCAGAGCTCCCTTAGGTCGCACTGTGCAAGTTAAGAGGTTCAAGGCAATCCAAATCATCTAAGTCCTAGCTCGGTCGCAACCTAACCCAGCAGTTCAAAGCAATGCGCTTTCGCCTAAGTCCTAGGTCGCGAAAGTCCTAGGTCGCGAGGTTCTATAGGTCGCGCAGGTTCATGGGTCGGTTCTAATAGGATCTTGAGCAAGCTCCCGCTCAAGTGAAAAACCTCGCTTCCCTCAACCAATCACCTTCTTCTCCACTAACCCATTAACCCGTTATCACTCATGAGCAAGTCCATCATCCCCTTCGTAAAAATTCATCATTCCTACATACCACTGAATCATCCAGGAATCAAATCCAAATACCTCCGATCCATTAATGTTACCGTGCCTTCTTGAATCACAACGATGACACATCGAACGGCGATCAAAGATCGATCGTAATAATCATTCAAAATAGGGCACAACACATGAATTGGACTCGAGGCGGAAAACGTGGATTCATAATTGGATGACGATTATCGTGGGTTAGAGATTGAATTCACTTACGTATTATGTTGGTGAAGATAAATTGACAGCTAAATGGGTTGAATTTGCCTTCGAGAACTTGATAATGGCCGAATAGGAAGTTCAGAGCAGATGAGGTGAAAGAGGAATGACCTATGTCATTTATACCCCAGGGAAGTGAGATGTGAATCGACACACACGACCTAATTTCCTCGATAGGTCGCTCGCGACCTAACAACTCATCAGAGCTCGAGTTAAGAGAATCGAAGCACACGACCTATGACCTAGGCACGTACTTCGAGGGGCAAATGTTAACTCCTCTTCGTTGGAAACTGGAAAATGTGGAGCGACCTAACTAGACGAACGACCTAAGAGACCTAGCAACCTAAAGGATAATGTGACCTAGCGACCTAAAGTTAATGCGACCTAGCGACCTAAAGGATAATGCGACCTAGCGACCTAAAGCTTTAACGACCTAAAGTTTCAGCGACTTAGCGACCTATGAGCCAGAGCGACCTTACAGCTTAAAGGATGGAGCGACCTAATGACATGATTGTCTTAGCGACCTAACTGCCCACTGACCTAAAAAGGCCGCGACCTAAGAAAGCTGCGACATAAAAGATGTCCCGACCTAAAGGAGGCCACGACCTAAGAGACTCAACGACCTAAAGACTCCATCTATGGCTACAGGAAAGTACTCACGACCTATGATAGGTCGCTAACGACCTAAGATAGGTCGCTCTCGACCTATCTGCATGAATAAAGAAGCCGCCTATGCCATGCCGCTAGGGGATAGGTCGCTCACGACCCTGGACTTGTGCAAATCAGCATGCGTGTTCTTGTGAAAGAGAAGTCAGTGCATCTTAGGTCGGTCACGACCTACGACCTAACTTAGGTCGGTCACGACCTACGACCTAACTCCGAAAAATGCCTATAAATATGACCCTAGTTCCAACTAGCAAAGGACTTTTGGGCTCATTCATTTCAAGCATCGTTACTCTGCTGCATTCCGAACTACTTCAACACTTAAAGCTTTTGAGATACAAAGAACGCTTCAAGGAACTTCACGAAGAAATCATACATGTTCAACATGAATTCAAAGATTTTGATCGACATTGAAGTTGAGGCTACTTGTTCTAAATGACTTTAAACTCAAAGGGTGTTGTAATCGATGAATCTTGTAAAGGGTTGTAATAATATCAGCAATAAAGGAGTTTAAAGTGGACGTAGGCTCTCTCTTAAGCCGAACCACTATAAATATCGTGTCTTTTAATACTTTTCTGTGATTCTTACTTTTTTCTGGTTCCCGTACTAACGGGTGGTGCTTTCACAACTACATTCTACACACCGGGGTGTTAGCGTTCAATTTTTAGCGTTAACAGTGATAAATCAAGGTTGATTAATTATTAAGTGTAATTAGAAGAATAATTCATTGGTGAAGGTATAAAAGTTAATTACAGTGAATGGTTAGGAATAATTAACTTAATTAAGGGTTAATTACATAAATGTAATTAAAGGATAAAAGAATGATATTGGCAGCCTTTGATTAATTGTTATTTCTAATATGTGTTTTGTGATGTTATGTGATAAGATATGTTGATTTAAATTATGATGATGTGGTTATCTATTGATGATGAATTAGGTGACATCTTGTATTAAAATTTGAATTGTATTCACTTGAGTAATTTAAGTAAGATTATATTGGTTTTGAAGAGACCGGAGTCGGGTATTAATAAATACCCGAAACCACTTCGATTCCTTATAAATTGATATGTGAAATCAATAAACTGATATGGAATGATTTAAGTGAATTGGACTATAAAATCTAAATTCGGACACTTAGGAATTGATGAGTATAATAAGTGTTGTCTACCAAACCTGTGAATTTGTAAAATTGTTATGAGTTATCCCGGGTTAAGAACTGGTTAATGTTTTGGTGTATTCCATATTAGATGGGTTTACTCACGTTGGTTTCCAGCCTGACCCGGGTGTTACTTTGATGTAATGCTCGGGTCAGACCGAGTATTACAGACTTGCAGGTAAGGACGTTCTGGAGCTCAGGAGGAGAGCTGAAGGTCAGGAACGTATAGAGTGTTTATCCGCTGTGATATATATTGTTATTTATGGGACAAGTTATTGTAAACTGTCCAGTGTTGTGAAATTATTGTAACTCTGATGTAAAATGTAAATATACTCATACAGTTCTGCTTTGTAAACTGTTATTATTTACTATTATATTTTATCCGCTGCGAATGTGAGATTGTGTGTTTCTTTTCTGTTCTTCTTCTTCTTTCTCTTCTTCTTTTCTCTAACTATCTGGAATTTTTGGGATCGACGGGTCGTTACATAAAACATTTGTCATACTAAGATAACAAGTGGCAATGTTAGTCCTTTTGGAAATTAATTAATATAGATAAGGAAACTTAGAAATTCATTCAAAACAATTATCTTCAATTGAAAAACTGAAAATCAGATTTTAGATGAAATCTACAAAACCCAAATTTGTTCTAAAATTCTGCAAACCAAACACAAATCTATTAGAAGTCTGCAAATACAATTTTGCTTAAAAATCTGCAAGTTACAACATCAATATGAAGATTAATTTAACTCTAAGCAAAATAAGAAATGGAGTTCAGCTGCATGATCAAAATCAACATCACCAAGCAAATGCAGTTTTAATAATCAACAACAACAAGAAAATCAACTTCAATGCAAGCATTTACCAGATCAATCAACAGCAAATACAAACCCAGATTCAATTTTCAAATCAGGTTCCAGGAAAATGTGAATGTAACTCTGCGTTGCTTCTCTGCTTCTTCAATAATTAGGTGAGTAAATTTCTATTTTAAAAATAGTTCTTCTTTTAAAAAATCAAGCTAAAGTAAGTTTCTAATATTCATGTTTCAAACTTAATCAGTTTTTTTTTAAAATCAAAAACTGTTATAGATGAAACTACTCTGTTTTTTTTAAAAGTGAGTAACCTTGCAATACAAAAACATAAGCTATCTGTGCATGTGTACTGATAGAAATAATCATGTTTGTATGATTGTATTGTGATTCTGTGTATATATATATAAATATATATATGTGTTTCAGGATTCTATATATCTGTTCTTGGCCTTGAAACTAAGTTTTTAATAGAAAATCCATTATCAACTGGTTTGATCTCTGTTAGGATTTGTTATGTAAATAGAAAGTGTTTGTTTAGTATGAATATAAGTTTATAAATATAATTAAGTTAAATTAAAGAAAACTGTTGTCTCTGTAAACAATAAAAATCAGTTAATATTTAAATAATCAAATCTAAAACATCTTAAATCATTGAAACAGTTTTATAACTTGAATGCATGTTTGAAATCATGATTTGTAAAACAAAAATCACATTTTTAAATTTACTACTGTGTGAGCATTTCTGTATTTAGCAGAATGGGGATTTTTGGGTTTTTCTAATTGCCTAGTGGATTTTGGAAGCTGTAATTCTTCTTGGAGATGGAGGGATGATGGGTGAGTAGGGGAAAATTGTGAGCTGGATGGCCAGAGGTTGGTGGCGACTGTAATAGCTATTTTCAGGTTTCTAACCCTGGTTTCTGAGGGTAGGGGTTTTTGTAGATTTTTGATTCCTCTGTTGCACCGAGTATTGCGAGGTTTTGGAGTTTAGCAGAGGGAATGTATGCGAAGGAATGGCTGGAGTCGTAGGTGATATGTTGGTCGGAGGTGTGATCGGCGGATGGTTGAAAGGTTTTGAAATTTTGAGTGCTATGATGTTTCCAGGTTGCTTGATTCACTGGATTTTTATTTCGAACTGCTATGGGGATTTCGGTTGTCGTGATCAGGTGTGGGGTTGGTCTGCGATGTGGTGAAGGGGTTAAGGGTGGCTGTGGGTGGCCGGAGCGTCAGTGCATATGCATCGTGCACATATTTGTTCTGATGAACTATTTTGGGAATGGAGCATTGTTATATCTCGAAGTTTTCTCGGGTATTCATGTTTCTGTTTCGAAGGAGATAGGGTTTAAACTCGAGGTAGTTATTGAGTGGTCTCGGGTAAGTATGGGTTCAGGTTTTATAAACCTGAAACTGTGCGGTTCTAAAATTGAATGAAATTCAAATTTTATAAGCAGGGATTTAAGTTAAAAGCTTAGGTTGAATTTGAATTCAAGTGAACTTTTGAATTCAAAGTTTTTAAAATGAAAATTTTAAATTTAAAGCAAGGTTTAAAATCTAGTTTAAATATAAGTTCAAGTTTACTATAGATTCAAATTCTTGAATTTAAAATCAATTTGTAGTTTTAAATATTGAACAAGTTTAAAATATTTTAAAGTAGAATTTAAAAATGAATTTGTTTTCAAATAAGTTTTAAACATGATAAAAATTCTTTTCTTAATATTTGAATTAAAGATATGAAGTGTTTAACTTTTATTTGAAAGTTAAAAAATCAATTTATTTTTATGCTTGTTTTCTTTTAAGAAAATAAAGTAATTTAATTTTAAATTTTTCTTATATAAGTAACTTATATAAGTAATGATGGTTTTTCACTTTTATTTAAAGGTTTATAATTTATTTAAATTTGGATAATGTTTAAATAGTTAAACATTTTAAAATCTTAAATTCTAAAATGGAATTTGAATTAAATTTAGAAATGTATTGTTTTAAATACATTTGAATGTTAAGGAAGTCATTAATAGGTAAATGAATTATTTTAGAAATAATTAAAGATAATGAAGAATTTACTTATTTATTTGATTTAAATAAATGATTTAGATTAATTTTTAATTAGAGATGATTAATGATAATTAATCTAAGATAAATTTCTTAAGTAATTATGAAAAGGTTGTTAGTTAATAATGATAATTATCTAATGATTATTAAGTAATTAATTAATGAGATTAATTTTGATAATTAATTGGATTTATTAATTGAATATAATCAATTGTAATTTGTTAAACATAATTACTTGATAAAGTATTAAGGGATTAATTACTTATTGTAATTAATTATGGTAATGTGATTTGTTTAAGTTAATTAATTTAGTTTAATTAATTTAAGATAATCATTTGATGATTTAATAAGAATAATTACTTAAATTAATGGAGCATTATTACTTAGAGAAGTAATAAATGATAATTACTGGAATGTATTTTGCGAAGATGATTTTTAATGAAGTAATTTGGATAATTACTTTTGTAATTAATCAAGGGATTAATTAATGAAGATAATCAATTATGGGATAATTAATTTGCTATGAGTAATTAAGGGTAGTTAATTACTGGATTAATATTAATCAAGTGTGATTAATAATTGTATTTTAATTTTAGATTAATTACTAAATGTAATTAATTTTAAATAAAGTAATTAATTTAAATATAGATTAGAGATATTAATTAATATAATTAATGATGTAATTAAGAATTGTTTAATTAAGGAATAATTAATAATTAAGTGATTAACTAATATAATTAATTAAGGATAAATGTAATTAATTATAGTTAATTAATAAATGAAGTAATTAAATGTTAATTACTTATGATTAAGGTTAATTAATTTTGTGAAATTAATTAAAGACTAATTATTATTGTAATTAGAGAATGATTAATCAAAGGTGTTTAATCAAGATGAATTCTTAGTGAATGATTAATTAACTAGGTTAATTAATTCATGGATATATAAGCAGGATTTATAAATGTGTTAAGTAATTTAATTTATTTTAAATTAATTCGAGATAGAAGTAATTAATTTAATTCATTTTAAATTAATTATAGATGTTATCATTGCTTATGGATGATATTGGTATTTCATTGGATGGTTGTGACCTCAGTAATGAAATGAGTAGTATCTATATGATATGGATGCTTAGTTAAAGTATGATAATATTGATTATCTGATTGTGATAATTATCTGTTTGTGATAATAATACAGATTATCCGTTTATGATGAGAATGTGATTATCTATTGTGATATGTGAATTATTTATCTGTGTAAATAGATAATGATGAATTGAATTAACTATTCAAACTAAGTTCACTTGGACATTAAGATGGCGTTTGGATTTCGATGAGACTGGGATCGGGTTTCCAAATTTGGAATTCCGAATACCACATCGATCCAAATTAAACGTTAGGTCGTGAATCTCAAGTGAAGAGTGAAGACTCGAGGTGTTAGAACTATTCATCAGTATAACTCTGAGGGTGATTCCGTGATGAGTTTGACGGAAATAGTACTTTCAGGTTCGAGATGGTGATTCAGAGTGCAAGGGTTATCGTCGTTAACTCTGAGGGTGATTCCAAAATGAGTGTAATGAGATAATGCCTTCGGTTTCATTCGAACCCGGAACGAACTTGTATGGACTGAATGCATTCAGAACATCGTCATGTGGACGATGAGCATTCTAAGATTGATATGTCCTATAAAGGTAATCGTAGCCTCAAGCCTCATCAACCGGGAATGGCTAAAACAGGGGAGGTGCAGCAAGGCTAAGTGGGTCATGCCCAAGTAGGACGAGATTTACACCTGTCTAGAGGTACCATTATATTTCATTTGTATGGCAGTTGGCGACGGCCAATCTACGGGGTGGTCTTGTTCGGGACTGTTCAGTAATGAATGGTCCCGGCCTTGTGTTGCAGGGGAGTTAGGGTGGCTCCTCGGTACGGTGATCTAGGCAACGTACTGTGACGGGCGGTACCCCGGTAACCTTGCCATTGATGGAATCCATAATCCAATAAGTGCCTGTACGGTTTTGATTGTGCCCAACTATGTTGGAACGTAAGATGTAAGCATTCCACCTATTTCTGTATTTTATTTTGAAAACCCTAGACATTATTATAATATCACTAGATTTCCTATCAAATGTTTTGGTTAGCGTAAGGTAAAAACTTTTCCATGTTTATGTGTGGAAGTCTTACGTGATACCTTTTCTTTTCAAAGAATTTTCAAAGTTAAGCAACTTTAAACCCGTTTACTCACACCAGACCCATGTCTGACCCGAGTGTTTATTTTCTGTTTTATTAAACTCTTGGGTACTCATATTACGTATGAGTAGTTAAGTGATTCAGGATTGCTTTGACGAGTTCTGGAGGAGATATGGAGTAGGAGGCTTCAGCGTTTAGATATTGTAGTGATTCCGCTGTGTTTGAGTTGTATATGTTTTTCTCTGATGTACTTGAATTGTAATTGCTAGACAGATGTTTATAACTGTCTAGTTTGTATTGCATTAGCTGTATAACTCTGATGTATATGATACAATGTAATGTTTTATGTGATATAATATAATTTATTCATTCCGCTGTGGGATTTTGATGTCGTTTGTTTCTTTCTTTTCTTTCTTTTCTATTTTCTATCCCTTTCTTTCTTCTTAATGATGCGTCTTTCTATGGAATGAAAGGCGGGTCGTTACAGTAGGGGACGGGGAAGTACCACTACAACTGATCAAGTCCCTACAACAACAGCTATTCCTATTCAACCTCGGCATAATCTGGCTGATTTATATCGAAGTTTCTCAAGGCTTGGGGGAAAGCCATTCATTGGTAAGGAAACTATTATTGAAGCACAAGCCTGGATTCGATCGTGTGAAAGGATTTTCCGAGGACTAAATTTGGAGGATGACCAGATTAGATTGATAGCTTCTTGGCAACTCCAAGAGGAAGCTCTAGCCTAGTGGGAGACTGTTATATTGGATGAGCCAGAGGATGAGTTCACTTAGGATCAATTCAAAGAGGTGTTTGAGAAACGTTATATGCCGTTTGCTTGTATCTCCAGAATGTACCAGGAATTCACATATTTGAAGCAAGGGAGTTTATCTTTTAAGGTGTACTTGATCAAGTTTAACGAGCTATCTCGATTTGATTCCAGAGTTGCTAAATACACCTCTGAAGAAGAATGAAAGATCTATTCGAGGAATGAACGAGAAGTTCCATGAGAGAATCATATCCTACGTAAAGGAATCTTTTTCGATTTGATAGATATGGGTTATAGATATGCTATTTGGATAAGCAGGAAGTTCCAGAGGAGAAAGGAAGTGCAAGCAATCCGAATTGGAAGAAAAGGAAGTTCGAAGGGAAGAAACCGTTGCAAGGCAAAGAGAAGAAGAACAATCAGGAGGATAAGGCAAAGGATATTACTTGTTACAATTGTTTGGAGAAGGGACATTGTTCAAGTAGATGCGAGAATCCGAAAAAGCAAGGAAAGAAAGAACAACCTATGAAGACAAGTCCAGGATCAAAGGAATGTTATTATTGTCATAAGCCTCAACGCGTAGTTAAAGATTGCCCAACAGGGAAGCAAGCACTAGTAGCGCGATAAAACATGACCCTTCAACTTCAAAGACAAGTAAAGGAAAAGGAGTTTTAGAGGGTAACCTTCTCATTTATGATAGAGTTTTTAGAGTTTTGTTCGATACGGGAGACACGCATGGCTTTATCTCCCAACAAACCGTAAACCAATTGAAACTTGAACGCGAATTTATGGATGAACCCTTTTCCGTGAAGAATCTGGTTGGTGGCCCTGCGAATCTTTGTCTATATTGTAGGAAGGTTCCTATCTCGTATTCTTTCCATCAATTTCCTATCAATCTTTTTGTCCTCGACTTCAATGAATTTGAAATCTTACTCGGAATGAACTAGCTAACGAAATACAAAGCTAAATTAGATTACAACAATCGAACAATTTCGGTTAAAACCAAATTTGGGAATTTTATCGAAATTTCTTATGAAGGCAAAAGTCCGAAGAGAAATAAGCTAATGCATACTTTGGGGTATCCAAACCTAGTCAGGAATCTACACATGTTGTCCGGGAATTTCCAAACGTATTCGAAGAGGTTAAATCTTTGCCTGAATTCAGAATTGACTTAGTTCCCAATGCTCGTCCTATTGTTCATGCAAGCCGCATGATGGCAACCAAGGAAAGAATAGAATTAGTCAAGCAAGCCCGAGATTTTATAGAGAAAGGATTGATATGCCCTAGTGTTTCTAGTTGGGTTTCAGCCGTGGTATTCGTCACCAAGTCTGATGGATCTTTAAGATTGTATGTGGATTACCGCGATCTCAATAAATTAACTCTCAAAAACAAATTTCCTTTGCCCAGAATCGATGATCTGTTCGATCAGTTGCATGGCGCTCGATTCTTTTCAAAGATAGATCTAGCCCAAGGATTCCATCAACTGAGAATTGTTGAAGACTGTATTCACTTAACTGCTTTCAGGGGTCCTGACACATTCTACGAATGGTTAGTTATGCCTTTCGGACTAACCAATGCCCCCGCATATTTCGTAGATTTAATGACTCGAGTTTTCGAGAAGGGTTGAATAAATTCATTCTTGTGTTTATTAACGATATTCTGATCTATTCCAAAACGGAAGAAAAACATGCCGAGCACTTGAGAATTGTTTTGGAAATATTGAGAAGGAACATTCTATTTAGCAAATTTTCTAAATGTCATTTTTGGATCAAGGAAGTTAGATTTCTCAGTCATATTGTTACTGAAGAGGGAATTTCGGTAGACCCTGGTAAAATTTCTGCTATCCTAGACAGGAAGCAACCCACTACTCCGAAAGAAGCCAGAAGTTTTCTAGGATTAGCTAGATATTACCGAAAGTTTGTCCAGGGTTTCTCCAAGTTGGCTAGTTCGTTAAATAAGCTAGCTATGAAGAATGTTAAATTTGATTCGAGTGCGAAATACGAAGATGTGTTCCAGGAGTTGAAGAGGGGATCGACTACTTCTCCCATTCTCGCTATTATTAATGGGATCAAGGTTTATCTATTTATACAGATGCTTGTGGTGATGGTGTGGATGCTGCGCTAATGTAGGAGGGTAGAGTGATTGCCTACGCGAGTAGACAATTGCGACCATATGAGATAAACTACTCAACCCACGATCTCGAACTTTTGGCTGTTGTCTTTGCTTTGAAAAACTGGCGTCATTATCTTCTGGGTAAGAATCTCTTTCAGCTTTTCTAAAAAAAAAAAAGTTTAACTTAACTTAATATTTATACTTAATAATTCCATCTTGTTTTAGGTGAAAAATTCGAATTATTCACCGACCATAAATCTCTGAAGTATCTCTTTACCCAGAAGGATTTGAATCTGAGGCAGCAAGTTGGTTGGAATTCCTAGCATCATATGACCTGGATATTTTGTATACAACGAAAAAGACAACGTGGTAGCCGACGCTTTGAGTAGAAGGCATGCTATTCTTGCTCCTCTTGTTGTCACTTCTACTCTTCTTGAGAAGATCGCAAGTAAGCAGAAAGAAGAAAAGTTTCTTCGGGAAATTTATGGAAGGATTCGTCTAGGTGAAGATTCCAACTTTGGAATCAATAGTTGTAGAATTATAAGATTGAAAGGCAGGATGTGTCCCAGACATCCTGAACTAAAACGTGATGTTTTGGACGAGTGTCACATCTCCAAGCTTAGTATCCATCCAGGAGTTAATTAGATGTATCGAGGTATCGAAAGAACTATCTGGCGGAAAACAATGAAAAGAGTTATATCTATTTATATTAGTCGTTGTGCTACTTGTCAGCAAATTAAAAGTGATCAAAAGAAGTTGGCGGGTTAACTCCAAGCATTGGAGGTGCCTAAGTGGAAATGGGATTAATGGATTTCGTAGACGGGTTGCCACAAACTCGGAAAGATAATGAGGCAATTTGGGTTATCGTGGATCGTCTGACATGGACTGCTCACTTTATCCCGGTAAAATCTACCCGAATGACAGCAAGTTTGGCAATGTTGTATATAAAAGAAATTGTTTGTCTCCATGGTATACCGAGTAGTATAGTGAGTGATCGTGACCCGATCTTCACTAGTAGATTTTGGGTGGCATTTCAAGCCGCACTAGGAACCAAATTGAACTTCAATACTGCTTACCATCCTCAATCTGATGGGAAAATGGAAAGAATAAATAGAATTTTAGAAGACCTTTTGCGTGCTTGTATTCTTGACTTTGGCGGTTCATGGGAGCACCATTTGCTTCTGGTTGAATTCTCATATAATAATAGTTATCATGCCAATATTGAGTTGGCTCCTTTCGAAGCATTATATGGTCATTCGTGTCTATCACCTGCATGTTGGATTGATTCAGGTGATAGACTCATTCTTGGACCAGATATGAAAATGGAAGCTACCAAGAAAGTTTATTTTATTCGAAAGAAATTGAAAATGGCTCAAAATCGTCAGAAAAGTTATGCTGATCTCAGAAGAAGAAATTTAGAATTCCAGGTTGGAGATTCTATCTTTCTAAAGATTTCTCCAATGCATGAGGTGTTGAGGTTTGAAAAGACTGGTAAGCTGGCACCTCGATATATTGGTCCTTTTCCTATACTGGAGAGGATCGGTCCTTTGGCTTATCGAGTGTAGCTACCCAATTGGTTATCAGGCGCGCATGATGTATTTCATGTTTCTCACCTTCGAAAATATGTACATGATCTAGACTGTATCATTGAAGAAATAGCTCAGCAGGATTTGGAGATCACACCAAATTTGGCAGTGAAGAGAGAACCGTTAAAGATAATTGATCGAGATGAAAAGCAGCTGAGAAATAAAGTGGTGATACTGGTAAAAGTTCAATGGAGTGGTGATCTAAATGACTGTACTCGGGAAACAGTGGATAGCATGCAGAAGTCCTAACCCAATTACAGAGTGGATATTCCGGCTTGATTGGTAAGCCATTTCTCTATCTTTTTATGTGTTTGTATATTCTTTGGTTGTCTTTCTCTTTCAAATCTAGAGGATGAAATTTTCTTAAGGGGGGAATCTGTAACATTCCCATTTTTAAATCAAATTTAAACTAATGATTAATATAAAATTTTGAAATTAATTTGAATTAATTTGGATATTTCAAAATAAATAAGATATGTACTGTTGTATATAGATTGTCGTTTGAATTTGAATTTGAAAATTCAAATATAAAAATATTTGGATTTAAAAATAGTGCATATGTAATTTTTAGTAGTAAGTAATTTAGTTTTAAAGCATTTTCTTTTATGGTTATATAGATATCAATATAAGAAATTACATTATAAAATAGGAATAAATTAATAAAACATATTAATATAAACTAAATGCATTATAATGTAATATATAAAATCTAAAAACCATATTCTCATGCAAAATACAAATGTAAGCCATTAAGATATAAAGATTAACAAGTGTAGTAATGTTATCATTAAAAATTAACAAGTGTCACTTTTTTTTTTTTTGGAGATAATTAATTAAAATGGAAACAAAATTATATAAACTATACATCTCCTTATTTCTCATTTCTTTGATCTTCACTCTTTAAAAATCTAAGAAAAGAAAGTACAAACCAGTTAAATAAATTCAAGCATTTTTTTATCTCAAGCCAATATTCAACTCGGTAATTTAACAAATCAATTCAACATCAAGTCTAGATTCATCTCAATAAAGGAAAACAAATCAATCAAATGAAACAAAGATTAAAAGTTCAAGCCTATAAAACAAAGTTTAACTCAACAAAGATTCAATTCAGCATATCAAGAACAAGTTCAATTCAAATCAAAAATAACAAGGTAGATCAAAAACCAAAAATATTTTCCATTTTCAAGTTCCAGCTCTTTGCTTTTAAACACAAAGGTGAGTAAAACTCCTTAAAAATCTGGAATATCATGTGTTTTCTGTAATCATGCTTGAAGTAAATTTGTAAAGTGTTTGCATGCATATAATTATATGTGTATATATATATATATATGCAAAGATACTTGTGCATGCCAGCTTAGGCAGAAATGCCCTCTGTTCCAAGTTTCCAGGCATCAAAAACCAATAAATTTTTTTTCAAATGATCCTTCTCTAGTCCTTTTTAGGTTTCAATATTCAAATGAAATATGTTTGCATAACCATGTTTTATCCTTTAAAAATAATTTCAACCCTAATTGATTAAAGTATTCTCTGGAAAATCAATAGGTACAGGAAAACTCAAAAATGTTGGAATTTCAAACATCATAATTTCTGGTTTCAGACATATCATCTGAATTTTTTTTTAAATGATGAATTTTAAAAATGAAATCAAATTTTATAAGTATGAATCCATGGATAACTTATGGGTTGAACGATATTGGGTTTATTGGCAATTTCTAGTGATCGGAGTAACAATGTGTCTCGTGATTGAATTTGGAGCAGGCTTGGTGGTCAGAGATCATCAGAGAAATAATGGGTGAAGTGATAATCTACGGTGGTGATGGTACGACAACGTTATAGGGTTTAAACCCAATTTTTAGTTAGGATCGGATATCATGTTGCTATAGCATCGACGATGCATCGGAGTTCGCCGGACGTGGAGGAAACGATGCTTAGGAGTTCGATGAAGCTTTGGCCGGGTTGCGTAGGCTCTAGTGGCCAGAGGCGGCGAAGCGAATCAATTTGGTTGATCGAAGTTTCGTTCCATTTTGTGATGGACAACAAAATCTTAAGTTCGTCGACGTTGTGGGTTTCTAGGTGCTCTGGTGGCCAGTGAAAGTTGTCGTCGACTTGTCGACGGTCGTAGCATCGACCGGAGATGGCTGAAGTGCATGTGCATGTGCACGGTATCGAGTTTGTATCAGAGATTTGGGTTTGAGGAAGATGATATTTGTCTCGGGTCGAACTCGAGATTGAACAAGGTTTGACTTGAAGGAAAAAAGTGGGTTGCTCGGGGACATGCTTGGGAGAAACATGATTGGGCTTGGGTTTTTATGATTTCCAGTTTTTGAAAGAAAAGAAATTACAAGTTTTTTAAAATTTAAAATTAAGCAAGTCTAAAACAAAATTCTTAATCCATTTCTTTTGGGAAATAAATATTGATTTAAGTTTAGGGACCAATCAAAGGTTTTAAAATAAAATTGTTTTAAAATTAACTAAGTTTAAATGTGTTTTAATATATATATAATCTTTGTTTTGGAAAAATAAACTTAATATTGTAATTGATTAAAAAGGATGAGGTGTTTTAATCCGTAATTTAACTTAAAGGTTTAAGTTAAGTGGTTAATGATGATAATTAATTACAAGATTGATTAAACAAGGTTTAAATTATAATTAAAGTAATTAAGAAAGATAAAATGGTTTATCTTCTAATTAATTAAGTAGTTAATTATTTGTTAATATAATTACTTAAAGATTAATTACTTAATTAATTAATTAATTAAAAAGGTTAATTAATTTATAATTAAGAATTAATTAATTAAGGTAATTAATTAAGGAATAATTAATTAATGAAAGTGATTAAGATTCAATTAATTAATTATTAATATTTAATTAATTAATAATTAAGGATTAATTAATTAATAATTAAGGATAATTAATCATTAATTAAGGATAATTAATGAAAGTAATTATGTGATTAGTTAATTATAATCACACGATTAATTAATCAATAGATGATTGATTATTATTGAATGCTTTGTATTGATTGATATCTCTGATATGTGATTGTGATATGACTTGCTTTGTGTTGAGCTGTGACATCTGTGATATATTACTGTGTGAATGTGAAAACCACTTGGCCCATAAAACGGCATTTGAATTTTGATGTGACAAGGAGTCGGATTCCAGATGGTTATTCGAAACCCACATCGAATCTTAAAAGTGAATCTTTGTGACTTGTATATCACGTGTTTTAAAAATAAGCGCCCATTATTCGGTTTAGCCGAGAGAGGACTTTGTGTCATAAAACCCATTCCGAATAGTGATTCGATGAAATTGGAGTGCATTTGAAGTCTAGTGGTGAAGACCGGGTATTTTCGAGAACGATAGGATTACCAGTCGAATGTCTCTGCACGGAGTAGCTACGGTATAGAGATCTCCATATGTGATGGGGAGCCCGATCGAGATTGTGAATTCTCAGATTGCAAGGGCTTTTTCCTTAATTGGACGAAGTGCCTTCAGTTCCATTCAGACCCAGGATGGACTTGTAGGTTGTATGTCTGACATTACACTTTGAGATATAAAGCTGATTTCTATCAAATACATTTCTATTTGGTGGCGGAGAATTTATTCTCTTAGCTTAACACCCTTCTCTGAGACGTACGAGCTTAGAGGCTTTGTAGTTGATGGTTATTAGTGATATACTCCCAATTTGGTATTGTGTAATGATGTTGTACCCATGTTGTATCAATGTTGTGATAAATGAAATTGTCTTTTGTTTCCGGATTTTTTCTATTCATCTAATGTTGTTATAAGCTCCACCGAACTGGAGTTCGACGTTTGAATCTCCGACAGTCGAATATAAGTGAGGTATTTGATGTCGATTTTTGAACGCTGGATTTCGGGTCGTGACAAAAGTGCTATATATCCCACTTACCTATGCAAAATGCAAAACAATATAACAATGAATATGACCTAAAAGTATGAATAATCAAAATTTTTGAATTAAAATACCAAATCATGCTCTAGTGGAACTTGGAGAATGTATGCAACCAATCTCCTAGCTGATTTTTTTTTTAAATATAATGATGAGTTATTTGCCAATACAATTACTCATACTCACACAACGATGTTGGAGGATTAGGTGCTTATTCGGCATGATCAATTCTTGAATTCCATAAAGAGATACTTTCCTAAAGGAATTCCGTCCAACTACTAGGTTCTGGGTTTAATGGAACTACGTGATCAGGAATGTGGTAGTGGTCAAAGCCAAACTGTCTCATCTATAACAACCTGTAATTTAACCTCTTTAAAGTATGGATATTTAATATATTTTTAAATAAATAATTAATGGTTTTACAACTAAAATAAAAATTTTGAAATAAAAAATACAAACGGTTAAATAGTTTTTCAAAATGGTTTACAAAAATATTTAGTTCGAAGAAAAATAGAAAATACGACTGGAAACCATTTTTCGAATTTTCCACTTCTCAGTGTTGGAAAGTTGTCGCAAAAAATTGTGCAACTTTGAGTAATACAGACACACATCTATAATAAGTCAGAATTTATTTTAATATAGTTATACACATATATTAACTTAAATAACTATGATAAGTATGATATGACTTATTATGTAAGTGTTTAAAAATAAGATGGAAAATTGTCATAAAAACATCATTCCAAATATGAAGTAAAATGAAACATAAGGAGACACACGTGCACTTGAGTTAGGGAGACAAGCTAAATGAGGTGGAAACAATGGAAAAGAGGTTGTGTACTTGAATAGTAAATTGGTAATTTAATTTATCCCTTTGTATATAGCAAAATTCTTAATTTAATTTCACATTTTCCGTTCATTCTTCACTTTCTAAAATTTTTCCTTAAGATCTTAAGGAAATTTCCATGGCTTCCATGGTTATTTCAAAGTGGAAAAAAAATCTAAATTTTCATCTCCTAAGTAAAAATATATCAATACCACCTCCATCTTCGTTCTCTACATTGTCCAACTAAACAAACTAGACCCATATTCACTTGCTTGGCCAAGCCAACTTCAATAAGTCCGAACGATATTGTCTACTTAAGACCACTAAAATACCATTTTTTTTCCAAAGTAGAAGCAAAGGTCTCGATTGTGTTCAAGTTCATGCGAAAGGTAGAGTTGAATTTGCAAACTTTTCGTAAGTAAAAATCTCACCTTTCAAACTAATTTTTTTTAACTTTAATTTTGCTTATGTTTATGGCTTGTGAATGATTGTTTATATGTATTATGATGTGACGAATGTTGATTTAGTTTATGCTTTGAAAAGTTGTCACCTTGGTAGTTGGTAAGCGAGTTAGTAAGCATCTTGAAAAGTTAGTAGTAAAAGTTAAATATATTATCAGCAATTGCTTTCTACATGTTGTATGATAGTTAAGTACTTTGTGTTATGCTTTGCTTATGGTTATGTTATGTGTAGATGTAAAGAATATAACATGAAAATAGTTGCCGAAGTGTCCGTATAGCGATTATCGCTATATCGGCACTTTCAGTAAACATATCCTTATCGAAAATTTTCGATTTATTCCTCGAGCTTGGATTTTGTTTTATAAGTTAATAAAGTTGTTAAACAAGGATGATTTCTAATTTAATTAATTATTTTAGCAAATTTTATAATATAATTAATTAATTAACTAATAGGGTTAATTAATAACTTGTTAATGATGAGTTTAAGTTTAATTAATTAACTTATTAATGATGTATTAAAATTTAATTAATTACTTTGTTAATGATACTTAAAATTTATTGAAAATTTTATCCAATAATGATTAAGGTTAGTTAATTATTTAATAATGGTGGATTAAAATTAATTAATAATTTTAGTTAATGGTGATTAAAATAAATTAACTTATTTCAATTAATGATTTTTAAATCTGATTAATTAATTTAAATTTAATTAATCTATTCTTCAATTATGGTTTAAATTAATTAATTTAAATAATGATACTTATTTATTATTAATTAATTTAATTAATGATGCCTAAATTTAATTAATAAATGTAGTTAATGAGATAAAATTTAATAAATTAATTTAATTGATTCTATTAATTTAAAGGTGATTAACCTTTTTAATAAAAAGGTATTTTGAAGTCAATTATACAAATTGATTAATGAAGTTTAAAAATAATTAATTATTCTCATTTATGATAGCTAAAGCGAAGTATCCAATTAAATAAGGATGTTGAAAGTTATTAAATCCTTTTATAATGATGTTTTAAATTTGGTAAACTCTTTTGACAAATGTTTTGAAGCTAATACTTGTAATGTGAAGCCCAAGTACGAATTCGGCTTTTTAAAAGAAAATTCTAAATTGTTTATGGAAATGAATTAATTCTGTAAAGCGATTCACTTGTATGGAAATAATTTATTTGTATAATTAGCACTAAACATCAAAGAAGTAGATTAGTCGCTATTTTGAAAGTTAAGAATAATCGTGATACATGATTCGAGGTAACACTACCTTGACTTGTCCAGTATTATTGTTAACTAATAAATAGTATAAGTTTGAATTCGATGAGTGGTGATAAGAATACAAGACTTAATTTCTATATACGATCGTTTTACATCCTCGATAGTTAGTTTGTCAACTATCGGTTACTTCTGCTTCATTATTATCGTCATTCTATGACGATGTATAGCTCCGTCAAGCATCGATATCTTTTGTTGGAAATGACTAAATCCAAAGTGCGAGAGGAAACCAAGCTATGTGGGATTACTCCCATTAGGATACTTTCACATCTCATCTAGATTGGATTCAGTGGCGCTATTAAATGTGAAATATTTGGATACTCGATAAGGTTTGGTGGGGTCCGGCTTGGTATTACCGAGAAGTGTCATGGAGTATCTCAGAAGTATATTACTAGAGGTATACATCAAGGGTGGTGCATCTTCATTGTCATTTGTTGGAGATTTTCCTCTCCTTTTTTGATTTAAAACTCCAAATTTGTTTCCTTAATTTAATCGAGAAGAGTCAACCACTCTTCGCGATGTTTAATTATTTACCCATTCTTCATGTTTGGATGTTGATTCACGTGAGAGTAAACTCGTTCGATGTTCAGCGGCGTGGTCTCATATTTTTGTGTTTAATCACACACATATTGATTTATATTTTTTTTACTCATACCAGACATATCATCTGACTCGAGCTGTTTGTTTTCCCTAATCTCGCGGGTACTCAATTTTGTTTGAGTGAGAGAACATCATATATAATATATATGATGTTCTATATAATATATATGATGTTCTCAGAGAACATCATATATAATATATATGATGTTCTCTCAGAGAGAACATCATATATATTATATATGATGTTAGTTTGAGTGTAACAGGGATATGTAGGCTTTTTAAAGACGATGTTCGAGTAGGAGGCTTTCATCTTCTTAGTTATCTATTCTGCTATATTATCGTGTTTGTGTAAGTGTATTTTTTTAGCATATGTAAAGGTAGTTTGTTATAACCGTCTAAGCTGATTTGTAGTACTTGTGTAACTCTGATAACTTCCTGTTAAGGAGTAACCTGATGTAATATTGACTGTTATGGTTTATTTTACAATTTCTTTTTGAGGTTTTTTATTATGTTCTCTATTTAACCCCACGACGATTCACCTTTTCCGATGCTTGGCAACGATACACGAACACAAAGAATGTGTTAAGTGTCGTTCCTAGGGGTCAGAAAGGTAGGTCATTACAGTTGGTAATAGAGCTTCGGTTGAGCGAACACCTTAGCCTAATTGGGGTACAACTCATTAGAGATAGCATGAGTAGAGCCTTAGAATGAGTTAACCTTGAGAGAGCGTTCCTTTTCTTCCCTAAAAGTCTGGTTTTAGATCCTTTATTACAGTTTCCCTTTTTCCATCATTGACCCTATCTGTGTATTCTAATGATACCTGTCACTTATCCAGGTTATTGAAAATGAGTACAAGAGGAAGAAGAGGGAGGGGATCTGGAAAAAGAACAACAGCAAATGGTAGAGCTGCTAGAAATGAGCAAGTTGTAGAGCCGCTAGCAGAAGCAGTGATCCGAGTTTAGCCGCCTCAGAACATTGTGAACCTGCGTAAGACTTACACTGCTTTAGGTGGTAGGCCTTTCTATGGAACTGAATATATTAAGGGAGTTCAGATATGGATCCGCTCTTGTGAGAGGATATTCGGGGATCTTCAGTTGGGAGATGCTAGAAAGAGATTACTGGCATCGTGTCAGCTTCAAAAATGAGCAATGATTGGTGAGATTCAATCACCAAGAATACACCAAAAGAAGATTTCCCTTGGATGCAGTCTAAGGAGGTTTTTGAAGCTCAATTTATCCTAGAGGCGGAAAGGACTTAGTTCCAAAATTCTATGGATTGAAACGGGGTGAGATGATTGTGGCACAGCTTGAGCATAGGTTCAATGCATTGTCAGGATTGATTGATACTCCACTTAAAACGATTGAAATGTTCCTGAAAGGAATGCGACCATAATTTCATCGAGAAATGACCAATCATCTCAATGGTACCTTTAACAATCTGATCAGTATGGCTTTGAGATTTGAGGCTCGTGATATTGAGCAAGGAGTTCAGAAAGAAGTAGTGCCAGCAGTTAATGCCCTACCTTATCGATGATACCAGTTGCTAGCAAAGCCATTTTTCAAGCGTAAAGGGAAGAAGAAGTCATCAGGGAAGAAGCCTGGAGGTGGAGGATCAGCTCAAAACAAGCAGTTAGACTTAACCAAGATCCTTTGTTATAAGTGCAACAAAATGGGCCACTTTGCAAATTAGTGCCCGAACACAACTAGTGGGCCACTCTGCTACAATTGCACCAAACATGGACATAATAAGAACTAGTGCACTTTTCCAAACAAGGGATCTCAACAACAAGGTTTTTCTATTATGGAAATAAGATCTATTCTACAGACCTAATAGGAAAGCAGGTGTTGCAAGGTATAATATTCATTTATGATATTCTTGTTAGAGTGTTTTTTGATACGAGTGGGATCCATACTTTTATCTAATATTACCTAATGAACCAGTTGAATCTTAAATATGTTATTCTCGATAATTTTCTTTGTGTGTCGAAGCCAATTGGGGGTGCGCCCATTTTTAACACCTTATGTTTGAATGTGCCATCGAAATCGACCTTTCATTTCTGACTTGTTTGTCTTCGAGTTCATGGGTTTTGTAGTATTATTGGGAATGGACTATTTATCTAAGTTTAAAGTGTCTTGGACTGTGTTAGAACGGTGATCGTAGTAAAAGATGTAATAGGTAGATGCGTTGATATATCCTGTGGAGAGCCTAGGGGGTTGATGAGAAGTTTTTTGTATTCCCTCGAAGTACCCAAAGAGGAGATAAGGAATATACCAATCGTTTGGGACTTAAACTATATTTTTGAAGAAGTGCAAGGTTCACCTCCTAATCAGGAAGTAGGGTTCTGCATTGATTTGATTCTAGAAATCATACCTATTGTACAACCTTTTCGAAGGTTGGCTCTAATGGAAAGAAGAGAACTGGAGAAGCAGATGTTCGCGGAAAGGTTTGATCAGACGTGGCACATCAAGTTGGGGATCGCAAGTAGTGTTCGTTACCAAGGCCGATGGTTCCCTTAGATTACTTGTGGATTACTAAGAATTAAAGAAGAGGACTATCAAGAATAAGTATCCATTACCTAGGATTGATGACATGTTTGACTATCTCCATGGAGCTTGGATATTTTCTCATTTGGATTTTGCCACTAGTTTTCACCAAGTAAGGGTAGCCGAAGAGAGTGTACCCTTAACAGCTTTTCATACCCCTAATAGTTTTTACAAGTGGTTAGTCACGATGTTTGGATTGACCAACGCAGCGGCTTATTTCGTGGACTTGATGAATAAAGTGTTTCAGGATTTTCTTAACAAGTTTGTTCTAGTCTACATTGATCACATCCTCGTTTATTCTAATATGGAGGAAGAGCATAAGTACCATCTTCAAATTGTTCTAAGTATTTTAAGAAGTCATGTTTTAAAAGAAAAGTTCTCTAAGTTCCATTTCTGGAAATCCAAAGTCATATTTCTAGAGCATGTAGTTTTATGAGAAAGCATATCAGTGGACCGAACTAAAGTAGTTGCGGTTCAAGGTTGGAAGAAACCAAAAGGTGCGACTGAGGTAAGAAGTTTCTTGGGATTGGCAAGTTTTTATAGAAGATTTATTAAATATTTCTAAAAGATTTCTTCCCTTCTAATAATGTTAATGAAGAAGGACGCTAAGTTTATTTGGACACCCAAGTGCGATCAAGCATTCAATGAGTTAAAGGAGAAATTAATGAGAGCTCCTATCTTGACTATTCCAGATAGGAATGAAGGATTAACAATTTACACAGATGCTTGTCGGACATGATTTGGAGCATTTTTGATGTAGGATGGTAAAGTAATAGCATATGCGAGTCGACATTTGAAACCTTATGAGAAAATTTGCGCTACGCATGATTTGGAGCTTTTGGCTGTAGTCTTTGCATTGAAGGAGTGGAGGAACTATCGGTGCAAAATTTGAGATATACACGGATCACAAGTCATTAAAATATCTCTTTACCTAAATGGATTTGAACTTATGGCAGTAAAGACCGTTGGAGTTTCTCGTGTCTTATGACCTAGAGATTCTTTACACCCTAGAGAAAGCAAATGCCATTGTAGATGCGTTGAGTAAGAATGTAGCGACGATTGCAAATTTGGAAGTTAAGCCAGCACTAGTGGAGAGAATTGCGTATTTCCAAGAAGAACCTTGTTCTAGCTCGTCTTAAGAAGGATGTTGAAGACAGAATTATCTCTAGTTTTCAGATAGACTTTCGAGGCATTTTTAGAATGAATGGACGAATTTACGTGCCAAATGTTAATGGAATTAGACAGGATGTGCTGAGAGAGTGCCACCTCTCATGGTTATATATCCACCTAGGAGTAACTAAAATGTTTGAAAATATGAAGAAGATCTTTTGGTGGAAAGGATGAAGAGAGACATTTCGATCTTCGTGAGCCGGTGTGCAAATTGTCAATAGGTCAAGAGTGACCAGCAGAAGACTGCTGGGTTACTCCAACTATTGGAGATACCTAATTGGGAGTGGGAGCAAGTATCCAAGGACTTTATCGATGGGTTACCTAGAACATGAAGAGGTAATGAAGGCATTTACGTATAACAAAGAGCGCCCACTTTATTCCGGTGAAGTCAACTAGAACTGTAGCTTCTTTGGCAGTAATTTATTTGAGGGAGGTCGTTTGACTGCAATGGAATCCCAATAAGTACAGTCGCTGATTGAGATCCCGTCTTCACCAGTCATTTTGGAGAGCATTGCAAGCCACTTTAGGGATAGAGCTGAATTTGAGCACAGCCTATCACCCGTAGATAGACGGACAAACTGAAAGGGTGAACCGGATTTTGGAGGATCTTTTAAGAGCGTTTATTTTGGATTTTGTAGGATCATGGGAAGATCGCCTTTACTTAGTAAAGTTCTCCTACAACAACAGTTACCATGCTAGCATTGGCATGGCACCCTATGAAGCTTTTTATGAGCGGCCATGTAAATCACCTTCATGTTGGGTTGTGACTGGAGACCGTTTAGTTCTTGGACCAGAGATGATTTAAGAAGCATCAGAGAAAGTGGCTACGATCAAGTAAAGGATGAAAAAAGCTCAAGATCGACAGAAAACTTATGCCGATCAACATAGAAGGGACTTAGAGTTTGATTTCGAAGATTTGATATTTATGAAAATTGTCCCGATGAAAGGAGTTGTAAGATTCATTAGGGTAGGAAAGCTAGCACGCAAATTCATTGGACCATTTAGAGTCCTTGAGAGAATTGGATCATTGGCCTGTAGAGTAGAATTGCCTGAAAGATTGTTAGAAGTTCATTATGTCATTCATGTATCTCATTTGAGAAAGCATGTTCATGATCCATCTTTGATTGTTAAGTTATCTATTCCAGAAGACTTAGAAATAGAACCGAATTTGACTATTGTCCGACACCCAGTTCATATTGTAGACCAAGATGAAAGGAGATTGAGGAACAAGTTGTTTAAGCTTGTGAAGATTCAACGGAGTGACGACCCTCGCAATTGTACTTGGGAGATTGAGGATCGTATTAGAGAAGCTTACGGTGCTGTAAAGTCAGGCTAGTTGTTTGAATGCATTATGTATGTCTTTTATGGCAAAGTTTCCTTGCATTGTTATATATGAATTTCTTGGTATAATACATACCTTTTAGATTGTCTCTTTGTGAAGTAGTTTCGGGGCCGAAATTCTTTCAAGGAGGAGGAGTGTAACAACCCGTAATTTAACCTTTTTAAAATATGGATATTTAATATAATTTTAGATAATTAACTAATGGAATTATAACTAAATAAAACTTGTAAATAATAAATACTGATGGTGAAATAATTTTTTAAAAAAGTTTACAAAAATATTTAGTTCGAAGAAAAATATAAAATGTGACCGGAAATCGTTTTTTGAATTTTCGACTTTTCAGTGTCGGAAAATTGTCGAAAAACGTTTTGTGCATTTGAGTAATACATATACACATTTATAATAAGATAGAATTTATTTTAATATATTTATACACGTCTATTAACTTAAATAACAATAATAAGTATGATATGACTTATAGTATAAGTGTTTCAAAATAAAATGGAAAATTTTCATAAAAACATCATTTCAAACAGTAAGTAAAATGAAACATAAGGAGACATAAGTACACTTGATTTTTAAATGCATGTTGGCAAGGGGGAGACAAGCTTGATGAGGTGGCAACAAAGGAAAGGAGGTTATGTACTTTAGGAGTAAATTGGTAATTTAATTTATCCCTTTGTATATAAGCAAAATTCCTAATTTAGTTTCTCATTTTCCATTCATTCTTCACTTTTTAAAACCTTTTCTTAAGCTCTTAAGGGAATTTCCATGGCTTCCATGGTTATTTCAAAGTGGTAAAAAATTTGATTTTTCATCTCTTAAGTAAAAAAATTATCAATACCATATCTATCTTCATTCTCTACATCACCTAACTAAACAAACTAGACCTATATCAACCTCTTCACTTGCTCGGCCAAGCCTACTTCAACAAGGCCGAACCATATTGTCCACTTAAGCCCTCTAAAGTACCATTTTTTCTAAAGTAAAAGCAAAGATCTCGATCATGTTCAAGTTTGTGCGAAAGATAGAGTTGAATTTGCAAACTTTTTGTGAGTAAAAATCTCACCTTTCAAACTAATTTTTTTAACTTCAGCGTTGCTTATTTTTATGGCATGTGAATGCTTGTTTATATATATTATGATGTGATGAATGTTGGTTTAGTTTACGCTTTGAAAAGTTGTCACCTTGTAGTGAGTAAGCGAGTTAGTAGGCATCTTTAAAAGCTAGTAATAAAAGTTAAATTTGTTGTTATTGATTACTTTCTACATGTTGTATAATAGTGAAGTACCTTGTGATATGCTTTGCTTATGGTTATGTGATGTTAGATGTAAATAAAGTGATATGAAATAGTAGTCAAAGGGTCCGTATAGTGACTAACGCTATATTGGCACTTTTAATAAACATATCCTTATCCAAATTTTTTGATTTATTTCTCAAGCTTGTGTTTTGTTTTACAAGTTACTAAAGTGGTTAAATAAGGGTGATTCCAAATTTAATTAATTATTTTAATAATTTTTTTTAAATGTAATTAATTAATTAATTAGGTTAATTAATAACTTGTTAATGATAAGTTTAAATTTAATTGATTAACTTATTAATGATCTGTTTAAATTTAATTAATTACTTTGTTAATGATACTTAGAATTTATTCAACATTTATTCTAATGATGATTAAGGTTAAATAATTATTTAATAATGGTGGATTAAAATTAATTAACTGTTAACGCTAAAAATTGAACGCTAACACCCCGGTGTGTAGAAGGTAATTGTGAAAGCACCACCCATTTGTACGGGAACAAAGTATAAGCAAAGAAATCACAAAAAGCTATAAAAGACACAATTTTTATAGTGGTTCGGCTTAAGATCTAGCCTACGTCCACTTTAAAGCTCTTTATTGCTGATTTGGTTATAATTCTTTACAATCAACTCCGATTACAACACACTTAGACAAATAGCTCAAACCCCGATGTAGAAGAATCCTTCGAATGCATGGCGAATGAGTTATTTTTCCTCTTGAGATTTGTTGAAATGTCTTTGGTGATTGGATTGATAGAAGTGTTGCTTGAACGTTGCTTGAAGTCGAGACAATGGCAGAGTAATGGCGTCCAGGAAGTGAGCCCCCCCTCCAAAAGGTCCCTTGAATGTTGGAGGTGGCCATGTATTCATAGGCAAATTTCTGGGCTGGAATTGTTGATCAAGTCATAAGTCGTGACCGACTCAGGATGAACCGTGACCGACTCAAGATGAGCCGTGACCGACTCACATACCACGAGTCAGCAGGCAGCGGCATAGATGTATCGGTATTAAGCTTGTTCCTTGTTCGCTTGAGTCGCCAGCGACTTATGATAGGTCGTTAGTCATCCTGAGTCGTTGAAATCCTTAGGTCAGTCTGCCCCATGAGTCGCTAACTCCATGAGTCGTTAACCCGTTGAGTCGGTCTGCCCCATGAGTCGCTAACTCCATGAGTCGTTAACCCGTTGAGTCGGTCTGCCCCATGAGTCCCTAACTCCATGAGTCGTTAACCCGTTGAGTCGGTCTGCCCCATGAGTCGCTAACTCCATGAGTCGTTAACCTGTTGAGTCGGCCGGCACCTTTAAGTCGCTAAGGTTATAACCCGGTGAGTCGTTATTCCTCCTGAGTCGTTGAGTCGTAACCCTTCAAGGCCGTTAAGTCGGTAACTCCTCAAGGCTGTTGAGTCGGCAACCAGATAAGGCTGTTGAGTCGGCAACCAGATAAGTTGAGTTGCTGGCTTACTTCACTCTTTAAGTCGTATACCGTTTTGGTCGGGGCGCTGCCCCGCACCCCGCCGGGGGCGCTGCCCCCTGGACCCCCGCGACCTGACCGGTCAGGTCGAACACCGTAGGCGGTGGCGTTGCCCCCGCACCCCTACCTAGGGGGGTTGGCACCCCCCCTGGACCCCCCTCCGTAGGGGATCTTATCTGAAAATTCATTCAACAGAACTTGCTTTATTGGGAGGTTAAATCGACCATCCTTCGAGATGAACTATCATTGGCTTCTCGGTCGATTTTTGATGTCACGGCCTTGGTGAAAAAGTGGAGTTAACACTTGCCCCTCGAAGTATACGCCTAGGGACTAGGTCGTGTGCTTCGATTCTTCTTAACTCGTGCTTTACTGAGCTGCTGAGCTTGTACTTAGGCAACTTTGCTTTGTTTTGACCTGAAGCCTTTTAAACTTGACCAATGCGATTCAATGGAACTTTGACCTGAACTTGTTGCATCTCTTTATAGATTATTTTAACAACCTGTTAAACGCACCATTTGCAGAAAAATAGGGCGAATATACTCATCACCGATTGCCCATATCGAGTGATGGATTAGATCAAAGAACTGGTATTTTACTGTAAGCAAATTAGTATGGTCTTGATGAAGTGTTGCGAATCAATTATCTTGGATGAAGTATCAACACAAAGTTTACACAGTTATAACTGCTATCTGCATTGACACCGCACTTACTTTCAAATAACAAGCCTTGAATTCTTCTGAATTGACATATGCCAACCAGTATTATTTCAAGTATTGCTTTATTTACTTGTTATTTTAGTAGCTTTGCGCAACACTTCACACGCTTTTAGAAAACGTGCACCTTTACTTCTGAATATTCATTTCTTCATATAGAATGTCTTTTCGATAAGAAGAGTAGTGGGGTAAACTGGATCTTCCCATTTCTAGGATTTTCAAAATCTGAGTTGTCCGGTACTAATTTCATTCTTTACTTTTGCAGCACTTCCTTCCTCTTTCCGAATATCCCAGTAAGAAGTCAATTTTTAAAAGACTAAGTGCTGTGACGGTTAAGGAGAGGAGCGTTAATTTTTTTTGCTGAAAGATGGATTTTCGCACTAGTTCGGACTTTTGCACCCTTTTTGGTTGACTTAGCTTCACGATGCCCCTGGTTTTCAAGAAGAAACTTCAGATGCCCCAGCTTTCGCAAAGGAACTTGCATCAATGGAACCTATTGCGGAAGCCTTATTGGTGTAATGTTTTACTCCATTTGACGGTGTGGGGTCATCCTTCTTGTTTTGCCTTTTGAAACCCACACGTGCATAACAAATTTTATAGAAACTTTTGTCTGTATTTGAGAATGTATTTATTCCTCATTTTCATACAAGTTTCTTTATTCTCTTTGCATGATATTGCAGTGAGCTTGTGGTACGTTGCTTGGGTACTGCTTTTATTAATGTAGCAATATTATATTGCCCCCATACCAAAACTCATTGTAATATTCTCCATTTTGAGGAGATTTTGGAGAACAATTCTTCTGTTTTTAGAAGACTTGTACTCTTACTTTAGAGAATAACTCTTCCATTTTGAGAAGGCATGCACTCTTTCTTTAGAGAATAATTTTCCATTTTTGAGAAAATATTATTCTTGCTTTAGTAGAGTGCGCCTTGTGTTGGAGAAGCCTTTCTTCTTCTTTTTTTTTTGTTGCGCCTCGCTGGAGGGCTTTGATTTGACATTTCAACTCTGGAGAAGTGGGCCTCCACAGAGATTGCACTTCAGCTCCGGTGAAATGTGCCCCCGAAGAGGTCTTTATTTGGCATTTCAGTTCTGGAGAAGTGGGCCTCCGAAGAGTTTGCACTTCAGCCCTGGGGAAATGTGCCCCCCGAAGAGGTTTTTATTTGGCATTTCAGCTCTGGAGAAGTGGGCCTCCGAAGAGTTTGCACTTCAGCTCTGGTGAAATGTGCCTCCGAAGAGGTCTTTATTTGGCATTTCAGCTCTGGAGAAGTGGGCCTCCGAAGAGTTTGCACTTCAGCGGTGAAATGTGCCCCTGAAGAGGTCTTTATTTGGCATTTCAGCTCTGGAGAAGTGGGCCTCCGAAGAGTTTGCACTTCAGCGGTGAAATGTGCCCCCGAAGAGGTCTTTATTTGGCATTTCAGCTCTGGAGAAGTGGGCCTCCGAAGAGTTTGCACTTCAGCGGTGAAATGTGCCCCCGAAGAGGTCTTTATTTGGCATTTCAGCTCTGGAGAAGTGGGCCTCCGAAGAGTTTGCACTTCAGCGGTGAAATGTGCCCCCGAAGAGGTCTTTATTTGGCATTTCAGCTCTGGAGAAGTGGGCCTCCGAAGAGTTTGCACTTCAGCGGTGAAATGTGCCCCCGAAGAGGTCTTTATTTGGCATTTCAGCTCTGGAGAAGTGGGCCTCCGAAGGGTTTGCACTTCAGCCTTCAGCTCTAGTGAAATGTGCCCCCGAAGAGGTTTTTATTTGGCATTTCAGCTCTGGAGAAGTGGCCTCCGAAGAGTTTGCACTTCAGCGGTGAAATGTGCCCCTGAAGAGGTCTTTATTTGGCATTTCAGCTCTGGAGAAGTGGGCCTCCGAAGAGTTTGCACTTCAGCGGTGAAATGTGCCCCCGAAGAGGTCTTTATTTGGCATTTCAGCTCTGGAGAAGTGGGCCTCCGAAGAGTTTGCACTTCAGCGGTGAAATGTGCCCCCGAAGAGGTCTTTATTTGGCATTTCATCTCTGGAGAAGTGGGCCTCCGAAGAGTTTGCACTTCAGCGGTGAAATGTGCCCCCGAAGAGGTCTTTATTTGGCATTTCAGCTCTGGAGAAGTGGGCCTCCGAAGAGTTTGCACTTCAGCGGTGAAATGTGCCCCCGAAGAGGTCTTTATTTGTTTCCTGCCTGCTCGCCCATGTCTTTTCACCATTTGATCCTCAGTGATTCCCCGTTATCATTTCCAAACCCACATTTCCTTCTTTTGGAAGTAGTTTATTTTATCAAAAGAAGTGTACTTCATTGCTAAGTGAGCTTGCAGTGGCGGACACAGGCTACTTAATCGAATGTTCGTTTGCACAAACGATCTCAATTAGTTTGCAAGGGCCCACCTCCAGTTGAATCACTCGCTGTTTGCTTGAAGCACTTCTTTTGTAGGATTTGGGTCTGGAATTTTTGTGGCCTGATATTCGTCCGTTGAGCGATTTGTAGGAATCGCTTGGCTTTGTGATGTGTTGACTAGGTGAGCTTTGCTTTGATTGCCTGCAACATTAAATCGACATTTTTGCAATATATTTTAAGATATTTGCATATCGAAATGAAACAAGCATTTTATCATAATAGAAAGCTCAAGATTTATAGTTTCTATTATTTATTTGCACTGTTTTTACAACAGCATTTTATACAGGAATCATAAATCCAGTATTATTCTATGAATTTTAAGCAAAAGCCATTAAGCGAAATATGGCCATTAGGCATCATCTTCCAGAACAAGGATATTCTCTCCCTCCGGGGCTTGTCTCAAAGCACGAGCATATCTTTCCATCTCGTCCCAACTTCTGTCCGCTGGGTGAGGGCCCCCCCTGTGATAGCATTAATGATAAGCCTCTCAGATCCCTGCGTTGCAGTTCTTTCATTTGGGCCGTAATGATGAGTGAGAAGTATTTGCCCCTGAGTGGATGAGGATGGATCATTCCTGTTTCTCCGGACATATTGCTGAAGTTTATTCTCTCTCAATAGCTTCTCAATCAGATCCTTCAAATGGCGACACTCGTCAGCGTCATGGCCAGGTTGATTGTGGAATTTACAGAATCTTTCACTTTGCGTGGCATTTTTCCTAAGTCTCAACTTTTGTGGTTTAGGATATTCAACAATATCCTTTGTTGCTAAGAAAATGTTCTCTGGAGTATCAGTTAAGGGAGTATAATCCGACGGTTCAAAGTGGCGGTTTTTCTTTGGATTCCCCTGCTTTTTCCCATCATCATTCTTCCTTTTCTGTCCTCTAGATTCTCCTTTATTAGAAGTAACATTGACATTCTGAATTTCGGTCACGACTGCTTTTGTTGGCACAGGAAAGCTTTCCAAGCGCATAAACTCGTCGGCCTTCTTATAGAATTTCTCAAGTGAGTTTGGCTCCTTCATTTTTAGCCATTTTCCAAATTCACTCGATTTATCGATAGCCCGCATCAGGTAAGTCAAAACCATCCGTGGCTCTGCGTTATCAACCTCGGCCAAGGCTATATTGAAGCGGTTTAAGAACGATCTGATAGACTCCCCGGGATTTTGTTCTATACTAGAGAGTGACATTATATCCTTGGCCTTTGTAGCATATAGCCTGAACTGATCTTTAAACTTTCGTGTTAAGTCGGAAAATTGATCCACGGATCTAACTGGCAGCTTTGTGAACCAAAGTAAGGCCACTCCCTCTAAGTATATCGGAAAGTATTGGCACTTGATTTCATCTGTTGCTCTTGCCCCGGTCATATGCCAATCGTACTTGTACAGGAACTGATTAGGGTCACTTGTGCCTCGATAGGCCGGGATAGTAGGAGGTACAAATTTCCTTGGAAACTCTGCCTTCAAGATCTTTTCGGTGAACGGTGTCTTACTTGGAGCAAACCCCCAATCATTTTCATCCTCTTGCCTCTGCATGCTCTCTTTCATAATTGAGCGAATCATCCCTGATAGGTACTCCTTATCGTTCAGAGGCTTTGCCGGGCAGAAGTCAGCTGCTCTTTCAGAAGTTTGCCTGGGCAAATGTTCGCGAAAAATTGGCTGCGGCCTTGAACCTTCAGCTTGAGAAGGTGCCCCTGCGGCGGTGCCAACTGCTCTTTGAGGGATACCTTTCTCTTGGGAATCATGGGCATCATCTGCAAAGGTCTCTTCATTATTTTCTGTTTGACGGTTGCCCCCAAGTAAAGCATTCATTCTTTCCAGCATTAGAGCGTTATGGGCGTCCATTTGCTGATATAACCCAGAAACTGCAGCATCAAACACCTCTTGTGTAATTCCAACACTCGGAGCTGCTTCATTTGGAGCAAGAGAAGTGGTAGTATTCTCATGAGCATCACCGGACCTATCAGATCTGAGCTGTCTTCCAGTAGACATTATCTCGGATAAACTTCTGGTCTTTAGAGAGATTCTTTCAACAAACTTTTGTGAAGCAATGGTGAAAGTATTCCTGAGTTCAATTCTCAGTGAAAGCACCAAAAATGTTAACGCTAAAAATTGAACGCTAACACCCCGGTGTGTAGAAGGTAACTGTGAAAGCACCACCCGTTTGTACGGGAACAAAGTATAAGCAAAGAAATCACAGAAAAGCTATAAAAGACACAATTTTTATAGTGGTTCGGCTTAAGATCTAGCCTACGTCCACTTTAAAGCTCTTTATTGCTGATTTGGTTATAATTCTTTACAATCAACTCCGATTACAACACACTTAGACAAATAGCTCAAACCCCGATGTAGAAGAATCCTTCGAATGCATGGCGAATGAGTTATTTTTCCTCTTGAGATTTGTTGAAATGTCTTTGGTGATTGGATTGATAGAAGTGTTGCTTGAACGTTGCTTGAAGTCGAGACAATGGCAGAGTAATGGCGTCCAGGAAGTGAGCCCCCCCCTCCAAAAGGTCCCTTGAATGTTGGAGGTGGCCATGTATTCATAGGCAAATTTCTGGGCTGGAATTGTTGATCAAGTCATAAGTCGTGACCGACTCAGGATGAACCGTGACCGACTCAAGATGAGCCGTGACCGACTCACATACCACGAGTCAGCAGGCAGCGGCATAGATGTATCGGTATTAAGCTTGTTCCTTGTTCGCTTGAGTCGCCAGCGACTTATGATAGGTCGTTAGTCATCCTGAGTCGTTGAAATCCTTAGGTCAGTCTGCCCCATGAGTCGCTAACTCCATGAGTCGTTAACCCATTGAGTCGGTCTGCCCCATGAGTCGCTAACTCCATGAGTCGTTAACCCGTTGAGTCGGTCTGCCCCATGAGTCCCTAACTCCATGAGTCGTTAACCCGTTGAGTCGGTCTGCCCCATGAGTCGCTAACTCCATGAGTCGTTAACCTGTTGAGTCGGCCGGCACCTTTAAGTCGCTAAGGTTATAACCCGGTGAGTCGTTATTCCTCCTGAGTCGTTGAGTCGTAACCCTTCAAGGCCGTTAAGTCGGTAACTCCTCAAGGCTGTTGAGTCGGCAACCAGATAAGGCTGTTGAGTCGGCAACCAGATAAGTTGAGTTGCTGGCTTACTTCACTCTTTAAGTCGTATACCGTTTTGGTCGGGGCGCTGCCCCCTGGACCCCCGCGACCTGACCGGTCAGGTCGAACACCGTAGGCGGTGGCGTTGCCCCCGCACCCCCACCTAGGGGGGTTGGCACCCCCCCTGGACCCCCCTCCGTAGGGGATCTTATCTGAAAATTCATTCAACAGAACTTGCTTTATTGGGAGGTTAAATCGACCATCCTTCGAGATGAACTATCATTGGCTTCTCGGTCGATTTTTGATGTCACGGCCTTGCTGAAAAAGTGGAGTTAACACTAACCATTTTAAATAACGATAATGACTAAAATAAATTAAGCTTATTTCAATTAATGATTTTAAATTTGATTAATTAATTTAAATTTAATTAATCTTTTCTTTAATTATGTTTTAAAATAATTAACTTAATTAATGATATTTATTTATTACTTAACGATGTCTACATTTAATTAATTAATGCATTTAATGAGATAAAATTTACAAAATAAATTTAATTGATTCTGTTAATTTAAAGGTCATTAACTTTTTTAATAAAAGGGTATTTTGAAGTCAATTATTCAAGTTGTTTAATGAAGTTTAAAGATAATTAACTATTCTCATTTGTGATAGCTAAAGCGAAGTATCCAATCAAATAAGGATATTGAAAGTTAATAAATCCTTTTATAATGATGTTTCAACATTAGTAAACTCTTTTAACAAAGTGTTTTGAAGCTAATACTTGTAATGTGAAGCCCAAGCATGAATTTGGGTTTTCAAAAGAAAATTTTGAATTGTTTATGGAAATGAATTAATTTCCTTAAAGCATTCACTTGTAAGGAAATAATTTATCTGTATAATTGCAATAAACATCGAAAAAGTAGATTTGTCGCTAGTTTGAAAGTTAAGGATGATCGTGAGACATGACTTCGAGGTAACACTATCATGACTAGTCGGTATTATTGTGACGACCCAGGTTCTGACGCCTGAAAATTGGCATCCAATACGTCACCCGTATTCGAATGCTGGAGATTCAAACGTTGGAGTCTGATTCGCTGGATCTTATAACACATTGGGTGAAAAAACAAAGCAGAAACAGAGAAGAATTTTATGTATAAACAATATGGATACAACATAGATACAACAAATGAACAATATCAGAGATCAATATATACACAATAATGGAACAAGAATACAGCGGAATAACATGGTCTTCATGAGAAAGAGAAAGAGCAAGAATCCCACAAACTACATCTTCATTGCCAAAGCTCCAAAGATTACCAAAGACTTTCATATCCAAAACCAAAAGCTCAAACCACTATCATGCTGTAGTGAAATAAGTGGGATCCTTGAACCAAAGACTTCAAGGCTACAAAACCTACATCTACTATCTGAACCTTCTCCAAAATCTACTGATAACCTGACTCTAGGCTACCCGTGTGGAAAATTATGGACACCTAGAGTTTAGAAAGGGAACAACAAACTCCAGGTCCGTCATGGGCCTGGTGTGAGCAAAAAAAACAGTTATTTGAACAAAAAGAAATAAAAAGAAATTCGTTATGCTTTTTGAAAAATGAAACTATCATAAGGTCTCCCGCCACACACACAATGCAATCGCACACTTAGGGGGGGGGTTTCCTCCTTATAGCAGTCAAACATGCTTGATATGCGAAAATCCTTTTGATATTATTGTTAGTGCATAGTATGGAAAACATTTCGAGAGTATAATATTAATCTTAGCAAGCATACGTATCATTATAGTATGCCTACTATATCTACCATGTTAAATGGAAGGTTCTACAACTAAAATCGTACGGGCTCGTATTGGGTGATTGGATTTCCAACAAATGGTCAAGGCTAAGGTACTTCCATTCCGAATGGTTATGCCTCTGGAGGGACTCCCCGAGAACTTAACCGGATCTATACCAACACAAGGTTGGGTTACCTCTGTAACTAGGTAACTAATTGTCACGAGCATGCCATCCCCCGGTCGTCATCGACCTTTACCGTGGCCTCCCCAAAAAATTCCAACAACCACATAAGTTAAATATCTGGGCTCCATTCCATGATATCACTTTTTATCCAGAAGGAAATTCACATACCCTAAGGGGCGTGACCCCTGTAACCTTGCTGCATCCTTCTTGCTATGACCATTTTCAAGGTGTAAGGTTCGATGAAGTCTCGTCCCACAAAGCTACGCTTCACACAAAAGCCGTGCTTCGATCAACCATTGATCAGCACTTAGAATGCCATATCAACAAAACCTCTGAGCTCGTACATCTTAGAGAAGGGTGTTAAGCTAAGAGAATAAATTCTCTACCACCAAATAGAAATGTATTTGATATAAACCAGATTTACATCCTAAAGTGTAACGTCAGAATACATCCATACAAGTCCATCCTTGGTCTGAATGGAACCAAAGGACTTCGTCCAATTAAGGATAGATGACCTTGCAAATCCGGATATTCCCTAATCACGTCCGGACTCCCTATCACTTAGGGTAATCTTTATACCGGAGCAACTCAATGCAGAGACAATCAACACGTCATCCTTTCATTTTCAAATATATCCGGTCATCACCACTGTCTTCAAATGCAATCCATTTCGTCGTATCATTATTCGAAATGGGTTTTATGACTTAATGTCCTCCCTCGGCTTAACCGAATAATGAGCGTTATTTTTTAAAACATAGGATACATTGATATCTTAGTTAAGTAACACTTTTTAGCCCTTGTTTCCCAAAACCTTTCCTTTTGAATGGTTTAAACAAATTTCCATCTTTAATCTTTTAAACAAAAGATCCATCTTTAATTGACATTACTTGGGAATTAATTTCTAGGGAATTAATTGACTAAATAAATTAATTACTTGGGAATTAATTTCCTAATCCTGACTAATTGACATTAATTAATTACAAACCACTTGTTATTATTTTAATTAATTAATGAAATTAATTTATCAATCCTTAATTACATACATTAATTATCCCTTAATTAATTATCCTTTAATTAATTACATTAATTACTTAACCTTTAATTAACTAATTATCTTTTAAATTAATTAATTAACCTTTAATTATCAATTAATTAACCTTTAATTTCTTAATTAATCACATTAATTAATCAATTTGATTAAGTGACATTAAGTAATTAACTATCCCTAAATTACTTTCATTAACTAACCTTTAATTACATTTATTAATTAATTATCCTTTAAGTAATTATCCTTTAATTACTCACATTGAGTAATTATTCTTTCAGTAATTATTCTTTAATTACTTACATTAATTAACTAACCCTTTAGTTAATTACATTAATTAATTAATTAATCCTTACATTAAGTAACTAATCCTCTAATTAATTACATTGAGTAATTTTCCATTAATTACTTACACTAAGTAATTATACTTTATTAATTACTAAGACCTTAATTAATTAAGATAAATCATTTACCTTAATTAATCACTATAATCAATTATCCTTTCATAAATTAAGACCTCAATCAATTAAAGATAACCCATTATCTTAATTGATTACTTAATTAAATCAATTAAATCTTCTTTAAATGAAATGTAGGTAATTAATTTATTCAAAAACACTTAAGACCTTTTATTAATTAAAGTTTAATTACCCTTATCTTAATCACTTACTCAATCACATCCCTTTATTTTGAAAACAATTAGAGATTTAATATGATAGTTAACTAATATCATTATTTAAACCAATTTTTTTTTAAAACATTAACTTTTACATTTAACTTTGAAACTAGTTTTAAAAATCTTGTTTAATAATTTTACTTTGGAACTTGGTAAATTTCTTTGAAAAAATATTTATTTTAACATACTTTAACACTCGATCGTGCTTTTATTTAAAAACCTGGTTATTATTTTATAAACATGACCATTCTCTTGCATTTTATAAAACTTGTTAATATACCAAGAAAACCCGAGCCAAATTACAAAATCCCCGAGCCAATTAAAAGAAATCCCTAAGCTACTCGCATTTTCCATTTGCTTCGAGAAAACACGCGTTCTACTTCGAGACCGACCCGAGGAAACTCGTCTTTCCCAATTCCTCAACCACTTCCAGATTCAAACATGCATGTGTGCACGTGTACACCTCACATCGCTATTTCGATCACCTACGCCGTTGCCGACAAGTCGACGACCTTTCTCTCTAATGCCACGACCACACAGATCGATCGATCTTGCCTTAATTCAAAATTGAGCAAGTCAACATCTTCCAGGAACTCAAGTCGATCGAAAAAATTGGCTCGCCTCGCCACCCAAGATCGCCAGAGATCAAGCGAACTCGTCCAGAACTACACCGATGACCCACGCGATGATTCCCCCTAGTTCGATCGATTCTGATCCACTCTTGATGATGTACGAACCCGAGAACCAACGTCGACCAAACCAAGACATTAAACCCTAAATCGACGACGTGCCGCCAACATGGTCATCTATAAATTCTCCAACCATTTTTCCTTTGATATACGAACCTCCAGCCACCTCCAGCTTTAAACCCGACGTCCACCCATCACAGATCAATGAGAAATCGACAAAACTAGCAAATCCGTTCATGTCAAAAGTTCCCATCATTCCCAAGCTTAAAAATCGTGATTTTAACATCAAAAATCATTATTTTGCAAAACGAATCTAATCCTATGATCAAAACTTGAAATTGTAAACATTGATTTTTGACTTATATAGGATCATCTTTGTTATTTATCATTTTTGAAAAAAATATTCAACTAAAACACTTGAAATTATTTTTCAAAAAAAAGTTACATTGATACAATCATTTCTTCTTCAAAGATCTTAACCTGAATTTGATTATATGAAGAGCAAATGGATTTATTTAATGAATCCGAGCCTGTAGCACAACAGAGCATATGTATATGCATATATACAGACATGCACCAGGTATTTCCTATATATATATATATACACACACGTATAAAACTATTTAGTTTACTCACCTGGATATTGTATAGAGAACTTGAAAATTGTATTTGAATTTGCAACTTTGAAACTGGAAAATGACTTGATCCTGGAAACTTGGTTTTGATTGATGTTTGAAAACTGGAAATAGAAGATGATGTGTAACTTTGTTTTTAGTTATGGTGATCTGAATCTTGCTTTGGGCTTCAAGTTGAATTTGAATTTACTTGATTTGCTTACTTCTCAGGTTTGAGATTTTTGTAAAAGATTACTTCAGGTTTGAAATAATCTGAACTTGTTTTTGATTTCTTTTCTGGTTTGTTTTTAGTTTTACTTTCTGGTTTTGATTTTCTTTTCAGATTTGTTTCTTTGATTTGAATGTGTGAAAAGAAAATGAGAAAGGACACTTGGTGTGTATTTATAATCAATTTTTAATTTTATTTATCATTTTAAAAATAAGAAGAAATTAATGACACTTGTAAGTGCATGTTAAAATCAAGCTAACGTTTGTTATTATGTATGTTATAATACTTATACATGTTTAATGCATGGCATAATCTTTTTACACTTGTAATTTTTTGCATATTATAATGTCTTTAATATGATTTTATATTTATATATGTTTTATATGATTTATATCAGGAAATTATTGTCAAGGAAAAAATTTCACAACTTTTTAGCCTCAAGGACACACCTTCAATATTTTATCCTGAAGGACAACTTTCTGTAGGTATCAGCTTTTAGTTATTGATAGCAGTTTTTACGTATCAGATTGTAGTTATCGGTAGCAGTTTTTAGGTGTCAGTTTTTAGCTCGGTAGCAGTTTTATTTTCCTTATGAACAATTTTGGAAAATGTTTGTCCTTATGAATAATTTTTAGAAGAATGTTTGTCCTTGTGGCAAAAATATTGAGGTCGTGTCCTTAAGGCAAAAAACATAAAAATCTTTGTCCTTTAAATTAATTCCCCCTAATTTATATTATATTTATATAACCTTGAAGAAAATTATTTAAAATTAAATTATACATTAAAGAAATAAACACACACACACACACATATATATATATTATATAAGCCCTTAATTAGCTTTTTAAAATTATTATATTAAACTTCCAGATCACAATATATACATATATATAGTTAGAAATCAATTTTTTATTAGTTTTAAAATATAGAGTTTTTAAATCCAAAATATTTTTAAAGATATTTAATTTTTTTGAATTTCAAATCAAAATCCTATTTCCAATCTATAAATATATATATATATATATATATATATATATATATATATATATATATAAACAAACAGTTATCTCATTTTTTGGAAAAATTTCATATTAATCAAAAAATTTGTATTAATTACTAAATTAAATTTTGCTTAAAAACGGGATCGTTATAGATTTCCCCCTTAAGAAAATTTCATCCCTTAAATTTGCTAGACAGGGAGACAAACAAAAAACATATAAACACATAAAAAGCTAAAGAAATGGCTTATTAGATCAAGCCGAAATATCTATTCTACATTTGGGATGGAATAAATCAAAATATCATCAATAAATATAAGAACGAACTTATTCAGCACTTCACGAATTACTCGAGTCATCGGTCCTACGAAATACGCAGGAGCACTGGTTAGTCCGAAGGGAATAACTTACCATCTGTAGAATATATCAGGACCCCAATAAAAAACAGACAAATGGATACAATCTTTTGAAATTCTCAACTGATGGAATCCTTGGTCTAGGTCCATCTTGGAAAAGAATCGAGCACCATGCAATTGATCGTACAGATCATCGATTCGGGACAAAGGAAATTCTTGAACAATATGGATTCCAAACTCCGGTCAGAATACCCTAAAGTATACCTTATCTTGTCCCTCTTCGAACTTGGATCCAAACAAGAAATCACAACGAGATTCTCAAATTTAGTTTTGACTGAAATCGTTCGATTGATACAATTTAATTTAGCTTCATATTTTGTTAACCAAATTCATTCAAATTAAAATTTCAAATTCATTAAAGATAAGAACGAAAAGGCTCATAGGAAACTGATGATGAGATTACGAAATAGGAACCTTCTACAACGTAAATAAAGATTCGCAGCGCCCCCTACCTGGTTCTTCACACAAATAGGTTCGTTTACGAATTCGGGTTCAAAATTTAACTCTCTACGGTTTGCTAGGAAATAAAACTATACGTGGATCCAATGTCGAATAAAACTCTAACAATTTTAATTAATCATTCTTTAATTACTTTCACTAATTAACAAATCTTAATTACTTAATACCCTAATTAATTAGAAGATAGATTTATGTGCTCCAAATCGGTAAAATCTCGATACATCCTGGAAATAGTAGTGGAAGGCATATAACGCTGCTCAAATACTTGCTGGAATTTGTCCCATGTAAACTCATCTTTCGATTCGGCCAAAGTAATGGTCTTCCACTATATCAAAGCTTCTTCCTGGAGTTGCCAAGAAACTGTCAAAGAATTGAAATTGGATGATGATCAAAGGAGATTGATGGAAAAAGTTGTTCCTTATTGTTAGAGGGTCTCGACCATTTGTAGTGGTACTCCCCTGTCCCCTACCTTATCCTCTTCTTGCACACATTCTCACTATCAGTGAATAGTAATAAAATTAGCTGAGGCATATGGACAAGATATCTTAGGGAATGTACTCATCTCACCTAATGAGTTATACTCCAAAGCTAAAGTTCTTACTCAACCTTTAGCTCTAATACCAAATGTGACGACCCGGGTTCCGACGCTCGAAAATCAGCATCCAATACGTCACCCATATTCGAATGCCGAAGATTCAAACATTGGAGTTCAGTTCGCCGGAGCTTATAACACATTAGGTGAAAACAACACAGCGGAAACAAAGAAGAATTTTATTGATACACAATATGGATACAACACAGATACAACAAATGAACAATATCAAAGGTCAATATATACACAATAATGGAACAACAATATAGCAGAACAACATGGTCTTCAAGAGAAAGAGAGAGAGCAAGAATCCAACAAACTGCGTCTTCATTGCCAAAGCTCTAAATATTTCCAAAGACTTTCATATCCAAAACCAAAAGCTCGAACCACTATCATGCTGTAGCAAAGCAAATGCGATCCCTAAACCAAATACTTTAAGACTTCCAAATCAACATCTACTATCTTAACTAGCTCTAAAACCTACTGATAACCTGACTCTAGGTTGCTCGTGTGAAAATTATAGACATCCAGAGTTTGGAAAGGGAACAATAAACTCCAGGTCAATCATGAGACTGGTGTGAGCAAACAAAAGCAGTTATTTAAACAAAAATAAATGAAAAGAAATTAGCTATGCTTTTTGGAAAATGAAACTACCATATGGTCTCCCACTACACACACAATGCAATCGCACACTTGGGGGAGGTTTGTCCTTATAGCAGTCAAACATGCTTGATACATGAAAATCCTTTTGATACTATTACTAGTGCATATTGTGGAAAACATTTCGAAAGAATAATATTAATCTTCGCCAGCATACGTACCATTATAGTATGCCTACTATACCTACCATGTTAAATGGCAGGTTCTACAACTAAAACCGTATGGGCTCGTATTGGGTGATTGGATTTCCAACACATGGTCAAGGCTATGGAACTTCCTTTCTGAATGGGTACTCCTCTGGAGGGATGCCCAAAGAACCTAACCGGATCTCTGCCAACACAAGGCCGGGTTACCTCTGTAACTAGGTAACTAACTATCACGAGTATGTCATCCCTTGGTCGTCACCAACCTTTACCGAGGCCTTACCAAAAAATTCCAACAACCATAAAAGTTAAATATCTGGGCTCCATGATATCACTTTTATCCAAAAGGAAATGCATATACCCTAAGTGGCGCGACCCCCGTAACCTTGCTTCATCCTTCCTATTTCGACCATTTTCGAGGTATGAGGTTCAATGAAGTCTCGTCCCATAAAGCTACTCTTTTTACAAAAGCCATGCTTCGATCAACCAATGATCAGCACTTAGCATACCATGTTAAGGCTAAAATTTGAACGCTAACACCCCGGTGTGTAAAGTGTAGTTGTGAAAGTACCACCCGATGATTCGAAAACAGAGTATAAGCAGAAAACTGCAGAAAAAACAGTAAACAACAGCGATTTTATAGTGGTTTGGCTAAATAGTTTGCCTACGTCCACTTTGAATATCTTTATTGACGAATTCGTTACAGATCAATACAATTCTTCCCAAGTACAATACACTTTGAATTACTAAACACTTTGAACGAATGGCTTAAACTTCAATGTGAGTGAAAGTCTTCAAATCCACGTCGGATGTATGAGATTCCTTCTTGAAGTTGTTGGTAGCGTTCTACGTGTCTTGAAAGCCTTGAGTGTCGAGTCGGTTTGGAATGTAGCAGAGTATCGGTGCTTGGAAAGAATGAGCCAAAAGTCCATTTAATGTTGGAGGTGGTAGTGTATTTATAGGTGTGATTCTAGGCAGCAGTTTTTCGTTCAAGTCATGAGTCGTGACCGACTTTAGTTGAGTCGCGGCCGACCTATAGAGGCAAATCCACGGTCTAGTAGAGTTAAGCTGACTTACCTGATTTCACGCAAGTCCAAAGTCGTAAACGAGTTATGGGGCCAGGTCATAAAATGATGAGGTATCCGATTCGCTTGCTTAGGTCGCGAACGACCTACCATAGGCCTTAGGTCGGTTTGCCCCATGATTCGGCCAACGTCTTTAAGGCATTAAGGTTATAACCCGGTGAGTCGCTGTCCCTGTTAAGTCGGCAACCAGTTGAGTCGTCACTCATTCTGAGTCGGTTCATAGGTTAGGTCGGCAACAAGCTACGGCTGTTGAGTCGGAACTTCCTTTGAGCCTTAAGTCGGTCTGCTTATCAAGTCCCTTAGGTCGGTATCCTTCTTAAACCTTATGCAGTTAGGTCGGTCTTCCATGCTAAGATATTAGGTCGACATCCCTTTATGCCTTGGGTCGGAAGAACTTGGGTCGCTAACTGTTTGATATGCTAGATCGGTGAGTCATGGCCGAGATGGAGTTAACATTTACCCCTCGAAGTACACGCCTAATGATTGGGTCGTGTGCTTCGATGTCCTTTAACTCGTCCGCCACTAGGTCGGTTGCGACCCAACAGTTATATCTGCCGCTTCAGGCATCCCTACTGTAAGGTATAAAACATCCATCTCCTTCTTTTTCATTACTTGTTCCCTTGCTCAATTCTGCCATTAAAATATTCTCAAGTTTCTGAAGGCGATTTCATTCCAACTGATCACCGATAATCTCTACCATTCATTACGTAAGTGATTTTACTCTTCTTTCGACCGTAGATTACTATCGATTCTTGAATTCTGTTGCTCGAACTGGAATTGCCTCCTTGTACGATGCTCCATCACGAATCCCATCACATTTGTAGTTGATGAAGCCTAGGTTGCTCGATTCGGCTTCAGATGATCGTTGATACAACTAAGATGGTTTATCACCTTAGACTTGATGATCTCTGATGGCAGGGTATTGGACTTGTAACAATTTCGAATTGTTGTATTGGGTGATTCGAGAGCAGGAATGAAGGCTGTTGTTGATGAAATGGTTATCGGGTTAATGGGTTGGATGGAGTGAAATGTTGGTTCGGAGGCGACTCAGCAAATTCGGATGACCTAATTTTTTGGCCGACCTAAACTCTGAGAATTGAATCATGGCCGAGTTAACACTTGGGGAAATTCCCACTTCTTCGAACCGGAGCCTTTCTCCTGATTACTCCACGACTTAGAGGACTACCGGTTTAAGGAACGAAGGAACTTAGCCTTAACTCGCGAAGGATTTTTAAATCATAGCCGACTTAATACTTAAGCTTTGGACGTGTTGTCATTTAGGAGCATAGACCCACTTTGGGAATTTGACTTGAACTGCCGAACTACGTTGTCTGAATTTTGAACTGCCCCAATTTTAAACTCGCTTGAATCTCATTGTATTATTTCACAGATCGGATTAACTTAAAAGCTGCCAACCTGCTGAAAATAACAAACAAAGAAACCAAGGCGAAAATACTGCCATTGACTGCCCACATCAAATGACAGATTAGTCGAGACGAGACAAGCAACTTAAATATTTTGCATGAAATGTTTGTGAATTAATCAACTAAAGTTAAACATTGATGCAAAATGTCAACAATGTGAACTGATTTGTCTGCATCAACATTATACTTGCATATTTTGGCTTAAAACAATAGTCCCTGGGTTTCATAACTAACAAGTGCTTGCTAGTTTTCATTCCAGTTATATTTGTTTATTGCTTTGTTAATTTTACACAACACCTCACACATTTTAGGAAACGTGCACCTTGATGTTTGAATATCTAGTTATTTATGTAGAATGACTTCCCATCAAGAAGAAATGGCAGCTTAAGAGGAAGAAACTTTTCCGATAGCTCTTCCTATAGAGGACCCTCCAGAGAGAACCCCAACTATTCTAACTCCGAGAGCATTTACTCAGCTGCCCACTCAATTTGGTTTTACTGAAAGTGATGCCCTACTCCCTGGGCCAAGTGATACCGCCGACAGTCCTCCCCGTGGCTTTATTGCAATCAATCGTCAAATGTGTTTAAGCGGGGTGATCCCACCTTTTAATGACTTTTTCCGAATTCTTCTCCTTCGGTTGTCAATCTCTCCGTCCCAACTTCATCCTAATGGCTATGCCATCTTGATGGGGTTGTGTGTTTTGTTTAGAAGTACTTTTGACCGCTTACCAAGTTTTGAAGAAATTCGTTGCTTATGCTCGTTTGCAAAGAGTAGAGATCATCCTTCCCTTATAATTGTGAGGAGTGCTAGAAACCGCAAACTTATTTCTGATCTTACCAAAAGCGTTCATGGATTTTTGAACCAATTTTTCTTTGCTCGCTGTCCCCCAGGGTTTTATGCCGCTTGGAGAGTAGGAAGTAAGATTACCTGTCTCCATTTTCAAGCTTTCTCGAGATCCTAATTTCCCATTGCTAATTTCATTTTTTGCTCTTTTCAGCACTTCCTCTTCCCTCTAGAGATCCGGTCCATAAGCAGACTTTTGACAGATTGAGTGCCGTGGCCGTAGCAGAGAGAAGCATCAAGTATTTGTTGAGGGATGAATTTTTGCATCAATACGGGCTTCTACATACTTCTCGTTCTACACATCCTCATGAAATCCCAGACTCCCCGGCTAGAGCGTTGGATGCCCCAGTTTCTACCGACACATCCATACCAAAAGGACCTGCTCCCGAGGCTTCGCTAGTGAAGTGCTCCACTTCTGTTGATGTTGCGGGGCCATCTAACGAACTTGCCCCGGTTATTGAGGAAGAAGAGCCTCAGGGATCTCCCCGACGTTCATAGAAATCTGGTGAAGAAGCCGAGAAAACTAGCCCAGTCAAGCAGAGCAGGGACGATACTTTCGAAGGGCTGAGCGACCTCTTTGCCACCTAGCAAGAGATCTTTAAAGATGATCCTATCACTACCGGGGTTTCTTCTTCAATAGTTGAAGCGACTTCTATTCTGCAACAGACTCCGTCAACTCAAGAGTTGACGCTAATTATTACACCCACAACTACTCCTCAATTAAAGAGTGGTTCGTAGTTTGATGCGCATAGTTGGCACATCACACACACTTAGAAATTTTCGACACTTTTATGCTTCTGACTCTTTGTACTTTGAAGACTTCTAAAACTTATCTCTTTTTATTTCAGATTCTCCGATGGGACGCAGCAACTCATACTACGATGACTTCCAGCGCTACGGGAGGCGTAGCCAATATTATTATAGGCGTTACCTCCCCTCTTACAGAGAATCCGATGAAGAAAGAGCCGCCCGAAAGGCTCAAGAGAAGAGGGCTCAAGAGGAGCGTTATGAAAGAAGAGAGAGGGAGGAGGCCATGATTCTTTGCAGAGAGGCGACGATTCCCATAAAAGAAAATCCCATGATGACCGAGGAAAAAGTCATATGGTTGAAGATTCGAGCAAGCGAGCCCGACATGGTGAGAAGCACACCTCTACAACTCCTGAAAAGGTTACTGCCCCCGCCTCGCATGACATTCCTTCTGGCTCTCCTGCTCTTGGGAAAGCAGATATTCAAACAATAATCAGCAGGCCCAAATTCCAAGTTGGACCGGGCCCGGCCACTTTGCAAAGTCGGTTTCCACAGTGGTGTCTGGAGGGAGTAAGGTTCAAGCTTGACTTGGTCCCCATTGACAAGTCTGCCATGTTACGAAACCTCGATGCTGTCAAGCTTGATATTGAGAGGATGTCAAACTGGCAAAAACTTGTTGACGAGCTCCAAAGGGTTAATCGTGCAAATATAGAGGCCATGCTCACTATGGAAAATGATAAAGCCGAATGGCAAAAGGTTCTCGAACAACACGATACTGAAATGAGGAGCATCGCTTCTTACAATGAAGAGCTTGAAGCAAAAGTTGAGGAACTGAAACAAGAGCTCGCTACTTCCTCTACTTCCTATTCTCAAAAAGAAGAAGTGCTCCTAAAACAAGTGAGAGACGCTCATGTCAGCCAAAGAGACGCCGAAGACAGGCTCGAAGTGCAAAAAAGAATCAGTGAGGGCTATATTGCTGATGTTGCAGAGTTTCGGAAGAAAACCAGCTCCCAAGAGGCGGAGATTCAAATGCTTAAGCTTCAACTTTCCAAAGCTGAAAGGGAGCCGTTGCCGGCAAAATTACAGCTGAACAATCTCACGAGGCGACGAGGACCAACATCAGCTCAACATTATTTGATTTCTACCTGCATAGTATCTTGGGGCGCGGTAGCCTCGCCTTTCTAGGCCCCAAGTATGAAATTACTCTGGCTGAGGTTTGGGAGGCTACACTCGATATGCTTGGTGGTAAAGGCGCTGGCTATTCTCAGTCAGCTCTTGAAGAGCATTATCTTGATGATGATGCTCGCGCCGCTCTCGCCAAGGGGAGAGAACAGCTTGCAAAATTAAGGGCCGAAACAGCGGCAGGAGAATATTTGGGAAAAACCATCTCAACTGTTCCAATTCAGCCTTCTCCTTCGGCCGAAATTAACATTATCGGTTCTAGTTCTCATTCTCTATCTCCTACCAAAGCTACCACCGAGATCACAAGCATACACGGTGGAGATGAAGGCGACGAGGGTGCTGAGGCACAGGCTTACGAGGTTGACGTCAGGAAACCGACTTCTTCAGGTAACCCTACTGTCAATCTTGCCCAAGTAGACTGCTCATTTGTTTCTGAGGAGTTTTATGAGCTTCTTGACTATTTCCTGAATCACAGCGAGCCTTTATCTCCTCTCTTTACTGACTTTAACTTCTTTTCTTCTGTAGAGAAAGCACCGAGCATCGTTCAGACTTCTCCTCCTCCAATTATTCCTTCTCCGCCTCTTAAGGTCATTCCTCCTTTTGCCTCGCAACCCGGGTCACAAGAGGAGCAAATAGAAGCTCTTCACGGCTTGGATGATCCTGCTGCTTCTCAAGATCCGAGAGGAGAAGAAACTGAAGGAAGCGAGGAGACCCCAGAGCCTACTGGCTCCGATGATGAACCGCTAGCTAAACTTTTTTCTCCAGGGAGTTGTTCTTCCTTCAAAAAGAGGGGAAAGCAGGGAATCTCTAAGAAGAAGAAGAAATCTTCAATTGGCGAAGAAAAAACGGAAGAAAGTCCGACTGAGCCCCTCTCTCCTTTGTCCCCTACCCTTAGAAACCGGCCTGAGAAGTTGGTCATCCGGCCTGGTGCGGGCTCAAAAGGTGGAAAGAAGAAGAAATGATGGCTCTGGTTCTGTGGCTTTCGTATCGCTCTTTGCTTTTTGTATATACTGACCGGAGATTGTGCGGATACCGGCCTCCGTTTTTCTTTTGCTTTTTACTTTGAAACTTGTACCTGTATAAAATTCTAGTAGTGTTGAATAAAATGATTCTTTTTCTTTGTACAAACTTCTGTCTGTATCTGAGAATGCATTTATTATTCATTTTTGTACAAGTTTCTTTGCACGATATTGCAGTGAGCTTATGGTATACTTTTTGAGCGCAATTTTACTGATGTAGTTATACCATGTTGCCCCTATACCATAAGCTCGTTGCAATATTTTATATTTTTAGGGGACTTGTACTTTTATTTTCTAGAGAATAATTATTCCATACTCGGAGTAATATTATTTCGTTAGAAAACAGAATACAACTAAGTTTTTACGCTTCATCCTTCGAAGATATCACTTTTTATTTTGTGCATATACACATCTTACTGAATGAAATCTTCTATGTGGTAAAGTGGGTATTTGAAAGGTACTTCAACTTCTTTTTGAGGAAGAGAATTTTCTAGAATAAGTAATTCATTCTTCCTTTGAAAGTTAAAGTGTGCCTTTGATGAGGATTTTTTTTTTTTTTTACTTGCCACAGTAAAGGGCTTCTTGATTTTTGTTTCTTTGAAAAGTTGCACCTCTGAGGAAGACTTTTTCACGTTTCAACAACTGGAAGTTTTATTTCAATCTTGGTGAAACGTGTGCCTCCGAAGAGGTCTTTCTGCTTGATTGTGCCTCCGGGAGGAGGTCTTTTTATTTCTGCCTCTGGAAAGAGGTCTTTCTGTCTTATTGTGCCTCTGGGAAGAGGTCTTTTTGTTTCTGCCACTTGGGAGAGGCTTTTTTTTTATATTTCAACTTTGGTGAAGTGAAACTCCTAAGCGGCTGTTGCACTTCAACTTCTGGTGAAATGTGCCTCCGAAGAGGTCTTTATTTTGTTTTGCATTTCAACTCTGGTGAAGCGAAACTCCGAAGAGCGGCTGTTGCACTTCAACTCCTGGTGAAATGTGCCTTCGAAGAGGTCTTTATTTTGTTTTGCATTTCAACTCTGGTGAAGTGAAACTCCTAAGAGCGGCTGTTGCACTTCAACTCCTGGTGAAATGTGCCTCCGAAGAGGTCTTTATTTTGTTTTGCATTTCAACTCTGGTGAAGTGAAACTCCAAAGAGCGGCTGTTGCACTTCAACTCATGGTGAAATGTGCCTCCGAAGATTGCCTGGAAGTTAACCTCTCATGGTTGGAGGGTCATGACTCCTCCAATCTTTTTTGTTGAGTAGAGAACTTTCTTTTTTTGCGGCATATGCCTTGTTAGAGGTCTTTATCCTCCGAAGAGTTGTGCCTCCGAAGAGGACTTGTGCCTCCGAAGAGGGCTTTAGTTGTTCCTTGTCCACTTGCTTATTCCTTTTCAGCGATCCTCTATTTTTCTTTTCAAGCTCGCCCTCCCTTCTCTTACAAGTAGTTTGTTTAATCCAAAGAAGTGTACTTCATTGCTAGGCAAGTTCGCGAGAACGGGCATAAGCTTCTTAATTGGATGTTTGTTTGTTCAAACTTCTCAATTTATTAGCTAGAGCCCGTTTTCGGCGAAATCATTGGCCGTTCAATTGAAGCACTTCCTATCTAGGATTTAAATTCGGGGCTTTTGTGACTTGAAATTTGTTTGTTGAATGATAACAAGAATCACTTGGTCTTGTAATGTGCAAGTTTTATTTTCGTTGCCTGCAAAAATTTAAATCGACATTTCAGCAATACATTTAATGTACTTTTCATATCGAAAATAAAGCAAACATGTAATAATAATAAGGAACACAAGATTTATAGTGGTTCGGCCAAGAATTTGGGCCTACATCCACTTTATAGTCTTTCATTATTCGCTTGCATCGGCTTTACAATTGCTTTCAATTACAAGAATCATACATTTATAATTCTTTTTGCAATATTTCAACAAAGCTTTCAAGTAAAGTATGGACGTAAGTGGTTGCTATTCCAAGCTCTTGGAATTTGATCTCCTTCAACAGTAGTGAGTTTGAATGTGCCGTCAAGAAGCTTCTGACCTATGACATATGGTCCTTCCCAATTTGGCCCAAACACACCTGTCGCCGTCATAATTCTCTTCAAGACTAGACCTCCAATCTCAAAGCTGCGTTGGCGAACTTTGGAATTGAAATGTCTGGCTATCCTTTGCTGATGAGCTGTGATTTTGAGCTCAGCCTTTTCTCTTTTTTCATCAAGGAGATCTAGTGCCTCAAGCTGTAGTTTTTCATTCTCCTCTTGATTGAAATGAATTCTTCTATGTGAAGGGACCTCTGTTTCTACCGGAATCATTGCTTCTGACCCGTATGCCAATGAAAACGGAGTATGCCCAGTCGCAGTTTTGTGGGTAGTTCTGTATGCCCATAGTGCTAGTGGTAACTTATCGACCCAACCACCTTTTGCTCTTTCGAGTTGCTTCTTGATGGTTGACTTGATAATTTTGTTTACTGCTTCCACCTGCCCGTTTGCCTGCGGATGAGCTACTGCTGAGAAGCTTTTTCGGATTTTGAATCGTTTGCAGAAATCTTGGAATTCTTCACTTTCGAACTGAGTACCATTGTCTGTAATTATCTTTTGAGGCACACCATACCTGCAAATGATACTTTTAGTCACAAAACTTATCATCTTTTTAGAGGTGATAGTAGCCAGTGGTTCAGCTTCTGCCCATTTAGTAAAATAATCTACAGCAACAATGGCATATTTGATTCCAGATTTGGCAGTGGGTAAAGGTCCTACAAGGTCTATCCCCCATATTGCAAACGACCATGGACTGACCATCTGTGTGAGTTCAGTAGAAGGTGCTCTAGGAATTTTGGCAAATCATTGGCATCTGTCACATTTTCGGGAATAGTCTGCTGCATCTCGATTAATTTCTGGCCTAAAATATCCGTATCGAAGAATCTTCTTTGCTAAAGTTTGACCACCTAAATGATCACCACATTCTCCCCCATGCACCTCAGCTAGGATTGTTTTGGACTCTTCCCTGGATACACATCGAAGTAATGGCATTGAGAATCCCCGTCTGTTTAATTGGCCATCCTGGACTATATAGCGAGAGGCTTTCCTCAGTAGCTTCTGTCGTTCCTTTGAATTTTCCGGTAAAGAGCCATTGAGCAGATATTCTGTTATTGGAGTCATCCATGATTCTTGCTCTTGAGACACGCTCATGATCCAATCAATATCCATCTCATTAATGCATGGAGCCGACAGGACTTCCACTGGAGTCAACCCCAGAAATTGAGCTTCGCCTGTGCTAGAGTACTTTGCGAGAGAATCTTCTTTCGTGTTTTCTTCTTGAGGAATATGGCTTATCGTGTAATGATCGAAGTCACACAGGAGTTCCCAAGCCTTTAACAAGTAGGCAGGCAGATTTCCCCCTTTCTCTTGGAATTCCTTCTTGATTTGGCGTACAATAAGCTGAGAATCACTGAAGATCTGTAATGCTCGGATGTTTAGCTCTTTAGCAATTCTCAAGCCAGCGATAAGAGCTTCGTATTCTGCTTCATTGTTCGTTGAAGGAAATTCCAATCTCAGTGCATAGCATAATGACCGACCTTCAGGGGTTTCAAGTACAACCCCGGCTCCAGAACAGTAGTCATTTCTCACGCCATCAACATATAACTTCTATTGGATTGGGGAATCATCGATCGTTTCCTCCTCACTGCTACCCTTATCTATGAATTCTGCGATGAAATCCGCTAAAGCTTGTCAGTTGATTGCTTTTCGAGGATGATAAGTGATGTCATATTGACTGAGTTCAATGTTCCACTTTAGAAGACGACCCGAAGTCTCAGGGCGAAATAGGACTTGCTTTAAAGGTTGATCAGTGAGGACTCTGATAGGATGAGCTTGGAAATATTGCCTCAACTTCCTCGATGCAATCAGTAGGCAATAGGCGAGTTTTTCCAACTTGGAGTAATTCATCTGTGCCCCAGTGAGTCTTTTGCTGATATAGTAAACTGGATGTTGAATCCTCTTGTCTTCTCGTATCAGCGCTGCACTTAAAGCATGGGATGATACTGCCAAGTATATAAGAAGATCCTCACCATCGCCGGGCCTAGAAAGTATTGGAGGCGTTTCCATATGGCGAATCAATTCATCAAAGGCTTTTTGGCATTCGGGAGTCCAATCAAAGTTTTTCTTTCCTTTCTTTAGAGCGTCAAAGAATGGGATGCATTTATCAGTAGCTTTGGAAATGAACCGACTCAAGGCGACGACTTTTCCGTTGAGACTTTGCAATTCCTTCTTCGTTCTTGGAGCTTTGACTTCTTTTAAGGCGGTAATTTGAGCTGGACTAGCTTCAATGCCCCTAGCGCTCACGATGAAACCTAGGAACTTTCCGGACTCCACCCCAAATGAACATTTTAAAGGGTTAAGCTTCATTCCGTATTTCCGGAGGACTGCGAACATTTCTGCTAAGTGTTCTATGTGATCCACTGCTTTCTTAGACTTTACTAACATGTCATCGACGTAGACTTCCATAGTCTTGCCCAATTGCGGTTTGAACATAGCATTAACAAGTCTTTGGTAGGTTGCCCCCGCATTCTTCAGCCCGAAGGGCATAACTCTGTAGCAGTAAAGACCAATATCGGTGATAAAGCTCGTGTCCTCCTGATCTGGCTCATGCATCATGATCTGGTTATATCCGGAGTAGGCATCCATAAAAGATAACAATTCATGTCCCGCTGTTCCATCTACCAGTTGATCGATCCTGGGTAATGGGAAGCAGTCTTTGGGGAAGGCCTTGTTTAGATCTGAAAAATCGATGCACACTCTCCATTTTCCGTTGGCTTTCTTAACCAGCACTGGATTTGAAACCCAATTCGGATAGGTAGATTCTTTGATAAAGTCATTCTCCATGAGCCGATCAACTTCTTCTTTTAATGCTGCTGACCTTTCTGGACCTTGGGTTCTCCTTTTCTGTTTCACAGGCGTAAATTTCGGATAAATATTCAGAGTGTGTACTGCAACTTCTGGGGATATTCCGCACATATCGGCATGAGTCAAAGCAAAAACATCCAAATTTGCTTTTAAAAAAGATATTAAGATATTCTGAATTGACACATTAAGTTGTGAACCCACATTCAACACCTTATTTGGGTGCTTCGGGTCAACAGGTACTGGTAGTGTCGTTTCCACTGGTACCACTCTATTCTCCCCTGCACTGGCTATTCTAGGATCCATCTCTTTTCGTGCTCCGCTGTGCTCGTCAGTGCAGGGTCCGCCCGGTAATTGCTACAAGGTTGGTTCTTTGATGCGAACTGGGGTTGCCGCATCCTTTCCCATTTCTCTTTTCCTTGCCTCTCGCAGCTCTGTCAGATAACACTCCCGCCCGGCATTTTGATCCCCTTTTATAACTCCTACTCCATTGTCTGTGGGGAATTTAATGGTGAGGCACCATGGGGCCAGAACAGCTTTGAACGCTGCAAGAGTTGGACGGCCAAGGAAAGCATTATAAGCAGAAAATTCGTCAACAATTACAAAAGTTTGCATGCGCACTACTTTTCTTTCTCCCTCTCCGAGTTCGACAAGCAAATCAATGGTTCCTATCGGCTGCTTTGGCTCTCCAGTGAAGCCAGCGATTTTCTGTGACGAGGCTTGCATATCAGCCATAGGAATCTTCATTTGGTCGAATGTTTTCTTGAAGAGGATATTACAGGATGCGCCACAATCAATGAGAACTCTTCTGACAATAGCTGGCCCGATACCAGCCGAGATGACTAAGACAAAGACAATATCATCATTGAAAGTTCTTTGTTGTTTCAGGGGCGTAGCATCTTCCAAAACAAAGACATCTTCTTCGGTCGGTACATATTTCAAAGCCCGGGTATACCTTTCCATCTCACCCCAGCTCCTGCCTACTAGGTGAGGTCCCCCCGTAATGACATTGATAACAGGCCTTCCGGATTCATGCCCTGTAGCCTTCTCACTTGTCCTGGGTTGATGAGCAGGAGCTTGTCGCCCCTGACTAGACGAAGCAGGATTGCTGCTATTCTGTTCCACAAATTGCTGCAGCTTGTTTTCCCTTATCAATTCTTCAATCAAAATTTTCAATTGGCGGCATTCATCGGTATCATGACCGGGTTGATTATGGAAGCGGCAGAACTTTCCGCTTTGTACAGCTTTTTTCCCGGTTCTCAGAACGGGAGGTTTAGGATAATCAACAGAATCTTTAGTGGCAAGGTAAATACGCTCCGGCGTATCTGATAAAGGAGTATATTCCAATGGCTTGAAGGAACGAGGCTTCTTCAGATTTTTATGTTTCTTCCCATCGTTATTTTCCCTTTTCTGCCCTACAGATTCACTCTTGCGTGGAGCAGCAATGTTATCTTCAGCTTTTTCCAATACTGCCTTTACCGGTACATGACGGCTTTCCAGGCGTATGAACTCATCTGCTTTCTTGTAGAATTTTTTCAAGGGAATTTGGTTCCTTCATGTTTAGCCATTTTCCAAATTCGCTCGACTTGTCAATGGCCCTCATCAGATAAGTCAAGATCATCCGTGGTTCTGCATTGTCTACCTCGGCCAGCGCTATATTAAAGCGATTCAAGAAAGATCTGATAGTTTCCCCTGGATTCTGTTCTAAAATTGACAATGACATGATATCTTTGGCTTTTGAAGCATATAGTGTGAACTGATCCTTGAATTTCCGGGTTAGGTCAGAAAACTGATATATAGACCGGATTGGTAGCTTGGTGAACCAAAGCAGAGCTAACCTTCCAGATATACAGGAAAATATCGGCACTTTATCTCATCAGAAGCTCTGGCACCTGTCATGTGCCAATCATACTTATACAAGAATTCGTTCGGATCGCTTGTCCCCTTATAAGCTGGAATAGTTGGAGGGACGAACTTCCTCGGGAACTCAGCCTTTAAGATCCTTTCGGTAAACGGGGTTTTACTTGGAGCGAAACCCCATTCTCTCCCGTATTCATCCCTTTGCATGCTCTCTTTCATGATTTGTCGAACCATTTCAGAAAGATACCCCTCATCATTTCGAGCTTTAGATCCACCAACTTCAGGAAGTGTCTGCTCAAAGGGGCTGGCAGCCCTCTCAGGAACGTTCCTTTCCTCAGCATCATGAACGTTGACAGCAAGGTTCCTTTCAATATTCGTTGGTTGACGGTTTGCCCCAAGCAAATCGTTCAACTTATTCAAAATTAGAGCATTTTGGGCATTCTGAGCCTCCAATTGTGCATTTTGGGCATTTATCTGCTGGTTCAGCCCTAAAATTACAACATCCAATTCTTCTTTTGTAACCCCAACAGGTGGAGTGGCTTGATTAGGTACTGGGGAAGCGGAGGTTCCCTCTTGAACATTTCCAGATCTAACAGATCTACTCCTTCTCCCTGGTGCCATGATTTCAGATAAACTTCTAGTCTTCAGAGAGATTGCTTCAACAAACTTTCATGGAGCAATGATGATAATTCTCCTGAGTTCAGTTCTTAGTGAAAGCACCAAAAATGTTAACGCTAAAATTTGAACACTAACACCCCGGTGTGTAAAGTGTAGTTGTGAAAGCACCACCCGATGATTCAGGAACAGAGTATAAGCAGAAAACTGCAGAAAAAACAGTAAACAACAGCGATTTTATCGTGGTTCGGCTTAATAGTTTGCCTACGTCCACTTTGAATATCTTTATTGATGAATTCGTTACAGATCGATACAATTCTTCCCAAGTACAATACACTTTGAATTACTAAACACTTTGAACGAATGGCTTAAACTTCAATGTGAGTGAAAGTCTTCAAATCCATGTCGGATGTATGAGATTCCTTCTTGAAGTTGTTGGTAGCGTTCTACGTGTCTTGAAAGCCTTGAGTGTCGAGTCGGTTTGGAATGTAGCAGAGTATCGGTGCTTGGAAAGAATGAGCCAAAAGTCCATTTAATGTTGGAGGTGGTAGTGTATTTATAGGTGTGATTCTGGGCAGCAGTTTTTCGTTCAAGTCATAAGTCGTGACCGACTTTAGTTGAGTCGCGGCCGACCTATAGAGGAAAATCCACGGTCTAGTACAGTTAAGCCGACTTACCTGATTTCACGCAAGTCCAAAGTCGTAAACGAGTTATGGGGCCAGGTCATAAAATGATGAGGTATCTGATTCGCTTGCTTAGGTCGCGAACGACCTACCATAGGCCTTAGGTCGGTTTGCCCCATGAGTCGGCCAACATCTTTAAGGCATTAAGGTTATAACCCGGTGAGTCGCTGTCCCTGTTAAGTCGGCAACCAGTTGAGTCGTCACTCATTCTGAGTCGGTTCATAGGTTAGGTCGGCAACAAGCTAAGGATGTTGAGTCGGAACTTCCTTTGAGCCTTAAGTCGGTCTGCTTCTCAAGTCCCTTAGGTTGGTATCCTTCTTAAACCTTATGCAGTTAGGTCGGTCTTCCATGCTAAGATACTAGGTCGGCATCCCTTTGTGCCTTGGGTCGGCAGAACTTGGGTCGCTAACTGTTTGATATGCTAGATCGGTGAGTCATGGCCGAGATGGAGTTAACATAGCACATTACCAAATTGGGAATATATCACTAGTAAATATCAACTACATAACCTCTGAGCTCGTACGTCTCAGAGAAGGGTGTTAAGCTAAGAGAATAAATTCTCCGCCACCAAACATAAATGTATTTGATAGAAACCAGCTTTACATCTCAAAGTGTAACGTCAGAAATACATCCATACAAGTCCATCCTAGGTCTGAATGGAACCGAAGGCACTTCGTCCAATTAAGGATGAAAGCCCTTGCAAATCCGGATATTCCTTAATCAAGTCTGGACTCCCTATCACTTAGGGTAATCTCTATACCAGAGCAACTCAGTGAAGAGACAATAAACAGGTCATCCTTTCGTTTTCAAAAGTACCCGGTCTTCACCACCGTCTTCAAATGCAATCTATTTCGTCGTATCGCTATTCGGAATGGGCTTTATGAGCGCTTATTTTTAAAAACATATGTACACATTGGTGTCTTATTGAAGTCACACTTTTTAGCCCTTGTTTCCCAAAACCTTTCCTTTTGAATGGTTTAAACAAATTCCATTTTTAATCTTTTAAACAAAAGATCCATCTTTAAGACCCTCTTCGGATTCAAACAAGGTTTACCAAATCTTTAACAAGATTCATTCATAGCTTTCAAAACTATTTCCATTTGATTTACACATAACTCGAAATTATTTCAACAAAAACTAGAAATTCTTTCTTTATACAAAGCTATTATCATTTGAAAACAAATGTTTTTCGTTTTGGGAAAATCCAATTAAATTTTCTCAAGTTATAGCCTTTTAAAGTATAAACAAAAAAATCAGCGAACTGCCGTATCCTCGGCAAGCTCTATTTGAGTTAAATTTAAATTCCCAAAATAATTCATTAAAAATGGTTTAAAATCCATATATATACATTATGTAACCTGTATAACCCTTTTAAACCATACTATTATTATTTTAATTTCGAAACTTTAACAAACCATATTATATTTAAAAAAAATTTAATTCCAAAATTTCCTTTTCAAAAGTTTTTCATATTTAACCCAAATCACTTTCGAACCTTTTGGATTCAAAATTCATATTTTAAATAAAATAATAATAAATTCAAAATACCCATGACTTAACCAATTTCCCGTGAAATCCACATTTTTGTATGTATTGTGTGTAGGGGTTTTGCATACAACCATAAAATATCACAACCATCATAAATCCAAGAACAACAATATCAATAAGCGGTATAATCCTATAATGCTTATATTTCATTCACAGATAAACATGTAAATTTATCATAGATAAATAAATTACATTTATCACAGCTCAATCCAAAGCAATCTTATCACAGAACATCACATATCAAAGATATCAAACAATTCAAGGCATTCAATATAATCCAACAATATAATCCAATCATCCATAAGCAAGATAAATTAATTACATAGTTTATAATTAATTTCGTTTAAACCAAATAAATTAATTACTTAGGAATTACTTACCTAATCTCGACTAATTAACATTAATTAATAACAAACCATTTGTTATTATTTTAATTAATTATTGAAGTTAATTCATCAATCCTTAATTACTTACATTAATTAATTACCCCTTAATTAATTATCCTTTAATTAATTACATTCACTAATTAACCTTTGATTAACTAATTACCTTTTAAATTAATTAATAACCTTTAATTATCAGTTAATTAGCCTTTAATATCTTAATTAATCACATTAATTAATCACCTTGATTAATTGACATTAAGTAATTAACCATCCTTAAATTACTTTCATTAACTAACCTTTAATTACTTTTATTAAGTAATTATCTTTTAAGTAATTATCCTTTAATTATTCATATTGAGTGATTATTCTTTAAGTAATTATTCTTTAAATACTTACATTAATCAACTAACCCTTTAGTTAATTACATTAATTAAATAATCCTTATATTAAGTAATTAATCCTCTAATTAATTGCATTGAGTAATTGTCCACTAATTACTTACACTAAGTAATTATACTTTATTAATTACTAAGACCTTAATTAATTAAGATAAATCATTTGCCTTAATCAATCACTATAGTCAATTATCCTTTCATAAATCAAGACCTCAATTAATTAAAGATAGCCCTTTATCTAAAATGATTAATTAATAAAATCATTTAAATCTTCCTTAAATGGAATGTAGGTAATTAATTTATTCAAAAATATTTAAGACCTTTTATTAATTAAAGTTTAATTACCCTTGTCTTAATCACTTACTCAATCACATCCCTTTATTTTGAAAACAATTAGAGGTTTAATATGATAATTAACTAATATCATTATTTAAACCAAAACAATTTCAAAACATTAACTTTTACATTTAACTTTGAAACTATTTTAAAATCTTGTTTAATAATTTTACGTTGGAACTTGGTAACATTTCTTTGAAAACTTATTTATTTTAACATACTTTAACACTCGATCATGCTTTTATTTAAAAATCTGGTTATTATTTTATAAACATGACCATTCTCTAGCATTTTATAAAACTTGTTAACATACCAAGCAAACCCGAGCCAGATTGCAAAATCCCCAAGCCAATTAAACAAAATCGCAGAGCTACTCACGTTTTCCATTTTCTCCGAGACAACATGCGATCTACTTCGAGACCGACTCGAGGAAGCTCGCCTTCCCCTATTCCTCAACCATTTCCAAATTCAAACATGCCTGCATGCACGTGTACACCTCACCGTCGCCATTTCGATCACCTACGTTGTTGCCAACAAGTCGACGACCTTCCTCTCTAATGCCACGATCACCCAGATCCGTCGATCTTGTCGTAATTCAAAATCGAGCAAGCCAACATCTTACAGGAACTCAAGTCGGTCGACAAAATCGGCTCATCTTGCCACCCAAGATCGCCAGAGATCATGCGAACTCGTCCAAAACTACATCGATGACCCACACGATGATTCACCCTCGTCCGATCGATTCTGATCCACTCTCGATGACATACGAACCCTAGAACCAACGTCGACCAAACCAAGACATTAAACACTAAATCGACGTCGTGCCGCCACCATGGTCATCTATAAATTCTCCTACCATTTTTCCGTTGATCTACGGACCTCCAGCCACATCCATCATCGATCAACGAGAAATCAACGAAACTAGCAAATATGTTCATGTCGATAGTTCCCATCATTCCCAAGCTAAAAAATCGTGATTTTAATATCAAAAATCATCATTTTGCAAAATGAATCTGATCCTATGATCAAAACATGAAATTATAAACATTGATTTTTGACTTATATAGGATCATTTCTGCTATTTATAATTTTTGAAATAGATATTCAACTTAAACACTTGAAATAATTTTTAAAAATAAAGTTACATTCATACAATCCTTTCTTCTTCAGAGATCTTAACCTGAATTTGATTATATAAAGAGCAAATGGATTTATTTAATTAATCTGAGCCTGTAACAAAACAGAGCATATGTATATGCATATATACGTACATGCACCATGTATTTTCTATATATACGCACACATAAATACTTTCATTTATCCATGCAACCATATCTACAATCATTACTTCACAAATTTTTCAAATGCAATAAAGATAAAACAGTTTAGTTTACTCACCTGGATATTGTACAGAGAACCTAGAAATTGTATTTGAATTTGCAACTTTGAAACTGGAAAATGATTTGATCCTGGAAACTTGGTTTTGATTGATGTTTGAAAACTGAAAAGAGAAGATGATCTGCAACTTTATTTTTAGTTATGGTGATCTGAATCTTACTTTGGGCTTCAAGTTGAATTTGAATTTACTTGATTTGCTAACTTCTCAGGTTTGAGATTTTTGTAAAAGATTACTTTAGGTTTGAAATAATCTGAACTTGTTTTTGATTTCTTTTCTGGTTTTGTTTTTAGTTTTACTTTCTGGTTTTGATTTTCTTTTCAGGTTTGTTTCTTTGATTTGAATACGTGAAAAGAAAATGAGAAATGAGAGTAGATGTGTATTTATAATATCTTTTTAATTTTATTTATCATTTTAAAAATAAAAAGAAATCAACGCCACTTGTAAATGCATGTTAAAATCAAGCTAACATTTGTTATAATGTATGTTATAATACTTACACATGTTTAATGCATGGCATAATCTTTTTACACTTGTAATTTTTTTTCATATTATAATGTCTTTAATATGATTTTATATTTATATATGTTTTTATATAATTTCTATTATATTTATATAAACTTAAAGAAAATGATTTAAAACTAAATTATACATTAAAGAAATAAACACACACACACACACAGATATATATATATATATATATTATATATAAGCCCTTAATTAGCTTTTGAAAATTATTATATTAAATTCAAAATATAACTTCCAAATCACAATACATACATACATATGTAATATATATATATATATATATATATATATATATAATTAGAAAACAAATTTTTGTTAGTTTTAAAATATAGAGCTTTTAAATCTAAATTAAGATATTTAATTTTTTTGAATTTCAAATCAAAATCATAATTCCAATATATATATATATAAACAAAAACTAATCTCATTTGTTTTGGAAAAATTTCAAATTAATTCACAAATTAATCCAAAAATTTGTATTAGTTACTAAGTTAAATTTGGCTTAAAACTAGGATCATTATAATTATTGTTAACCAAGACATAGTATAAGTTTGAATTCGATGAGTGGTGATAAGAATACAAGACTTAATTTCCATATACAATCGTTTTATCTCGATAGTTGGTTTCTCAGCTATCGGTTACTTCAGCTTCTTTATTATCATAATTCTAAACGATGTGTTGCTCTGTTAAGCATTGATTTGTTTTGTCGAAAATGACTAAATCTAAATCACGAGAGGAAGCCAAGCTATGTAGGGTTGCTCCAATTGGGCTACTTTCGCATCTCATCTAGATTGGATTCAACAGCTCTATTAGATGTGAAATATTCGGATGCTCGGTAAGGTTTGGTGGGGTTTGGCTTTGTATTGTCCGAGAAGTGTCACAGAGTATATGAGCTTCTCAAAAGTATATTACTATAGGTATATTTCAAGGGCGATGCACCTTCCTAGTCATTTGTTGAAGATTTATCTTTCCTTGTTTGATTCGAACCATCAAATTTGTTTCCTTAATTTAATCGGGAGGAGTCAACCACTCTTTTTGATGTTTAATTATTTATCTATTCTTCACGTTTGGATGTTGATTCATGTAAGAGTAAACCTGTTCTGTGTTCAGTGGTATGGTCTAACATTTTTGTGTTTAATCACACTCCTATTGATTTTAATTTTTTTTACTCATACCAGACATATTGTCTGACCCGATTTATTTGTTTTCCCTAAACACTCGGGTGTTCAATTTTATTTGAGTAGTTTGAGAGTAACAGGGCTATGTGGGCTTTTTCAAGACGACGTCCGAGCAGGAGGATTTTGTAACAACCCTAGTGTGGAGATTACCTACTATTATTAAATTATAATTAAATAATTATTGCCAATTCTTCTAAAATAAAAATCATTTCCACTTATTATCACTCCAAAAAAAATAAAATAAAGTTTGGAATTTCATTTTCTCATTTTAAATTTCAAAATTCATTGTTTATTCCAAATAAACAATTTTCAATTTTCAATTTTATTTTAATTCGCAATATTAAATTATAACTACCGTTATAATTTAATATTTATAGGTAATATCCAAAACCAGGGTTGTTATAGCAGGTAATCTCCAAACCAGGGTTGTTACAGCTTTCATCTTCTTACTTATCTATTCCGCTGTATTATCTTGTTTATGTAAGTACGTTTTGTTTCAGCATATGTAAAGGCAGGTTGTTATAATTGCCCAAGCTAATTTGTAGTACTTTGTGTAACTCTAATAACTCCCTGTTAAGGATTAACCTGATGTACTATTGTCTGTTATGGTTTATTTTACAGTTTCGTTCTGAGGTTTTCTATTCTGTTCTTTATATAACCCCATGACGTTTCATCTTTTAGATGCTTGGGCAATGTCACATGAACACCGAGGATGTGCTAAGTGTCATTGCTGGTAGTAAAAAAGGTGGGTCGTAACATCATCACTCAGCCTGGAGCATATAATTCAAAGTCCAAAAAAGGATTAGTCTAGTCTTAGTGATCCAACCCGCATACATATACTCAACATTAGGATGCCTAAATTTAATCAACAAATAATATGGTTCCCAAGTCATGGCGCCATCTACTAACTAATCTAATTCATTTTCGAGAGTTTCATGCTAATTCCTAGCACAATTCCACCTACCACCGAACGGAAGGTAAGGACCTAAATTCGTAGGAATTCTTACAACAGGCCGTCCAATAGCCATTTGAGATCAAGACCATATTTGCAACAATGTTGCAGATCCATCTAAAACTTTTCTTTTTCTAAAGAAACATTTGTCATCTCACTGTACAAATAACAAAGTACAACACTTCCCCATGAATGGTAACCACAATTTGTTAAATCTTCCAAAAATGCCAAAAATTTCAAATTCAATCTACCTTTTAAATAATCTGAAAAAAGAAAATAACTTAAAAGTACAAGATAATGTCATGACTATGACGAAGTATATCTATATCCATCGCATCTTCACCTATTGGTTCAGAAAATTCACTTTTAAACCAAGTCATTTCTAGTTCACTTTTAGATTTTATCGCCTCTTTCGGTGGAAATATAACAAGAAAATCATACATAACTCCTATAATCAATATCCAAATTTCATAAACATACCAGGAAACCGTCCATATCTGGACTGAAAAAAAAGTAAACATCAACTTGAGTTACTTTCATTATCCTGCTCTAAATAAAAAGTACTTGTCTCGGGTCTCCTTCTAATGCCTTAATAAGAAGATGATCTACTTTAATATAATCAACTTGCATTGCTTTCTAAAACCCAGCTATTTTTAGGCTTTGTTCCAACCTAGGATCTTTGAAATTTATTTCTTTAAGTTTGAATGAATGATCACAAAGTTTAATTGTTTCTACATCCTGATTTATAACAGGGAATTGCGATTAGTAATTCATATTTGCATTTTGGATTAATAATAATTCAATGCGTATAAAATAAATACTTTTGGAAGTAAATCATTTTGACTTCTATAATGATCTTCAAGATAAAGAACACTTCTATCTTCAGGTCCGGGAGGCAATTCTATAATATGTTTATCACCCAATTATTCATTCAAATGAATTTTGCAAATTGGATTTTTGGAATGATCTATCAATAACTAAAATTTCAACTATGACAACAACTTTTGGAATGATCTATCAAAAACTAAAATTTCAACTATGACAACAACACTAGGTGGTAATTATCATCGACAACACCAACAATACTTTTTACCATTACCAACAGCAATCACTTGTTAATTTAGTATAGTTTTCAATAAAAAAAATTACCTCTAATTGCCATGAATGAAGAAGTTCTTTCCATTTAGATCTAAAATAATCAATTACTTCAAAGTATACATAAGGATAATGTAAATTGGAGGTTTGATTTGGGAAAATAGTTGGGTTGGAATGGGGATTGAGATGGATTTCGAGAAGAATAATAGGGGTTTAGGAAGTGGGGGGTAGTTTTTGTGCTTGCTGGAATTTTGAAGCCCAATTTATAGCTTGCGCAATCCATATTTGCGCAAGCTGATTGCGCAAGCCAAGTATTTAAAAAAAAAGTATAGCTTACATAATCCATATTTGTGCAAGTTATATAAAAACGAGGCAGATTTTTGTAATTAGTTTTCCGCTGAGCCTATTTGCACAATATAAATCTCGTCTCATTCTCCTATGACAAATGATAGGGAGATTCATCCACTTAAACAGTTGGAGGTGATCCCTGCTCCTATCTATTTTATATTTATTTTGAAAGAAATGAAGTTAAACTTATCGAAAACTATCAAATGTTGGTTTAAAGAGACTTGGATCGGATAAGTATGAATTATATGAAAACCACTTCTATCCAACACAAATATGTATTGAAAATATCTTAAAGATGATGGAATTGAAGATGGAGCTCTTTGAAGTGCAAGGGCTACTTACTACGGATTCTGAGAGTGATTCCAAAATCGATATAGTAGAAGTAGTGCCTTCAGTTTGTTTATGTCCTGAAAAACTTATACGAAAGAATGTTGGCACTGCATTCCTGCTTGGAGGGAAATGTTAGCATTCCAAGTAGGATTCCTATATAGAATGTAAAAGATAGCCAAAAATTTTACAATAATTAGATTCTGGCATAATAGTTACAGAACTAGAACCGAAAAGGCACATATTGGATAATGGATTCCATCAACGAATGGCCTACTGGGGTACCGTCCATTAATGACTGGGTGTTGTTTTCCTACAATGCTCAAGTCAGCTCAGGTATATTTTCTAGATTTAACTGGATACCTTTTGGAGATTTCAGGAGACGAGCTGGATGATTCCAAGTTATACTTCCATATTTCTTTTATCTTCCGCTACTTGTTTTTGTTGTATTTTTTAGCAATTGTAAGGATGTGATGAACCGGGCAATTTTCGAACCTCGAAAATCAACACTAATACGTCCACTGTATTGCACGCTGAGCAATTGAATGCTGGAAAACCGATCATTATGGGAAAGAAAGTAAAGAGAAGAGGAGAAGAGAAGAAGAAGAGAGAAAGAAAAAAAACACAGAATCTCACAATCGCAGCAGAACAACATAAAATAAAATATCAATGATCTTTACAATAGAGAAACTGTAATCTTTAATATACATACATCAATCAGAGTACACAATCAAGTCAAAATTATCAGCCTGGGCAGTTATAATAACATATCCTCACAAATGTTGATAATTTCAACAACAATGCAGCGAAGAATAAACATATACGTGGTATATGACCCGAAGACCTCCAGCTCGTCTGTTGAATCTCCAAAACACAAAATCCAAATCTGTAAATATGCTCAGTCTGACCTAAGTATTGAAATGGAAGAACGTCTGGATTAGTCTGGTAAACCAGCATGAGAAAACACATCCCAAATTTATTTTAAAGTTATGAAAACTTTTCTTTATCGAAACTAAAGTATCTCGTAAGGCCATGCCGCATATAAACACGGACGGGTTTTTACCTTACGATAACTAAAATATTTCGTATCAAATCATCTAATATTATACTAGTGTCTAGTATACAAGTAATATTCAAATAGCCAAAATTGTTACATTGGTTAAACTTGATGGCGTAATAATTTTACAAACAAACTAGCAGGCATGTAGCGGAGAATGGATTCTATACAAACGACAAGGTAAGGGACTACCTACTAGCAGTACACCTCTAGAAAAATGTACCTAGGTTCTAGATACTGAACTCCTAAACCAACACAAAACTGGCCTACCCCTTCCTAGACAGTACCAAGTATGGCATTTCCTCGGTCGTTCCCAACCTATCCGTAGCCACATCATACAAATACTCGAATATAAAGGGTAGTCTAGAATAGTGATGACCATATCCTTATGGGAGCAACCCACATAGCCCAACCGCTTCTACCATGTTCTTGTCATTTTTGGCTGATGTAACGACCCATAAATTTTCGATGTTAAATTTTTATTATTTTAGTAATATTTTATGAGTTAATATTGAAAGACATAAAATATTGCAATTTTATAATGGAATGATAACTAAATTTAGACTGAAACAATGTTAATACAAGTCAATTGTCAACAATCTAAATGAAACTCCAGTTCATTTTATTTAAGCATGATACGTTTGGTTATAAAACTAAATATAAGTAACAAATGTAAACATTTAGTTATTGTACAAAATAGTTAGTTAATGGTAATTAAATAAGATCGGTATTGTGTAAGGAATGATAATATGGATGGTGTTAATGGTTACGCTGATTTATAGTGGGATGTAAAAGGTAATAAATTTATGTGTAATTTGGATAATAAAATAAGTTTATTTATGGAGTTAGACTGGTTATATTATCTTAGGCTATAAACCAAATAGAAGAGAACAAGCGTAAATCTTAAGGGTATAATAACAATTATTATATATTTCCTAATTTATTGGTCAATCAATTTATTTGAAATAAAGTCCTCTTGAATGTTAAGTAATTTTAATACTGTTATAGAGGAAACGTTATTTAATGATTTTTAATTTTAGTAACGGAAGAGTGAATGAGAATTTACAGAGAACATAAATTATTTATTAGTAAAAAGGAGTACATATTGAACAAATTTATGATAATTGGATAATGCAGTGTTATTGAAAATTAATTAGTGTTATATATGGGATTTATATCTAGGTGGGCAAGTAATAAACTTATAAATGAAAGAAAGTGAGTAGGTGACCCTTTATTTAGGTTATTTATTCATTTAGTCTGTTAAATAAAAATTTGGGAATCAGATCTCAATTAAGGGAAATTAAGTTGTACGTTAATTTGAAATAAAATCTATTAAATGTTACATTTATAGGGAATGTAGTACGAATGGTTAGAGATTGTCAAATTTGGTAAAAAGGGATTGGACTTGGGAAACTTTGTTAATTGAGTTTAAAACCTTAATTAATACACGTATGTGACAAGATTCACATTTTTAAAAAATAACCATTGATACAAATCTAAGATGTATATAGAAGTATTAATGTAGTGAAAGACAAACAAATATTAACTATGTTATTTGTGTAATTATGAATAGGAATACCAAAGGCTAATTGTAGTAAGGAATATAAGTGGTAGAATAATAAAAATTTATGATTTTATTTTTGTTATCATATGTTAAGAGATATGTTTATGATCTTAATTTGAACTTCTACTAATAACATGTATTACAGTAAGATAAAAAAATGATAACATACGTCAGGTGTATTTAATGACATTGTTTGAATGTAATTAATAACGGTGATTATAATAATAAATGTTAATAAAGAATAAGAATGAATAAGTTTAGTAAAAGAGTAAACATTCATTTAGTAAAAATGTTTGGCAACTGAAAGATTGATTGTAGAGATGAAAAACTATTATTTAGTAAGAAATATATATAATTACTGTTTGTAGCGAATAGTGTATTATTATGTTTAAATTACTATTAGATAGGAAATAATTGTTATATTTCTCATTACATTCATTTAGGCTATTTTGAAACTTAATTAATTGAAATTAATGTAATTGAAAATTTCCAATTAATAGGAGAGAGAATACTAATTGTAAATTAATAGGTGTAAATAAAAGCAGCATATGTTTTGTGAAAATATAGGGAAAGTTTGATATAATAAAAAGAAAATTCTACATCAAATAAAATGAATGTTTCATCTGTGATTGTATGTTTAATTTCATTAAAATAAGAACAGAAAGATTGATTTTAAAGAAAGAAATATATGTTTATTTGAACTGTGTTTTAGCTTACAGACTGATTACAAGAATAGAAAAATAATCTTTTTATTAAGCTTGTGTATAAACAGTAAATTTATAAACGTGTTTAAATAAACAATTGTTCTATTTCTTTATCCATTTTAGTTGTCTGTTTTAAAATCTAACTTGGCAAGTAACTGCAATTAATGTAATTCAAATGTTTCAATTAAAAAGAAAGGAAACGTTGATTTCAATTAATAGATTTAATAAAAGAAACACACGTTTTGTGTTAAATAAAAAGGGTGTTTTAATGGAAATAGAAGATCATTTTGAGAAAACAAAATTGAACGTTCTCATTTTTAAGGTAAGTATAAATATTTTATTTTGCGTAGATAAAAACCTAAATGCGTACAAAATTCTACTTTCGTTTGCAAACTTTTCCATTCCTACGTACATTCCCTTATCTATTATTAATGCCTGAAGCTTTAATAATAAAACGTGACATTTATTTTTGTCCCTCCACATTCATTTCCTAATTATAAATAACCTACATCTTATTTCTTCTTCTACATTTTGTTTCTCCTAACTCCCCATATTCAAAAGCTCTTATTCTTGCAACTCCAAAAGCATTCTATTATAAAAATGATTTTTTTCATTTTTCGTACCGGAGAAGAACGAGGTCCTGTAGCGTGCTAAAGCTTTTGCTGACGTGGCTTATATTTTTGTTAGGTATGCTTATTTGTTTGTTTAAATTAATTTTGTTTTCAAGCGATTTAACGCGTGTAACTTTCTCATACGAACTCCGTTCCACAGCCGATTTTTTTTGTTAGGATCGTAATAAAATTCCGGATCTTTTGACGCTGGGTTGGACGAATTTGAAGACTGTCCAATTTTTGGGTTTAAATTGAATTTTAATTCAATTTAAATTCAAAAGGTGAGTGTTTTAACCCACTAACAACTTCTAAGTTTTCTTATGTTTGTTAAATTGATTTAAGATATGAGTAGAAATTTATTTATGACTGTTTTGCATATATATATTTTTCATCATCTCAGTTAAATCGCAATTATTTACTTTAACTATTAATTAATTTTATTATTGCATATAAATTGACAGTTAAAATTATTTATTTTGCATATAAACTGCAAGTTAAACAGTTATTTATTTATTTATTTATTTTGAATATAAACTGTTTGTTGATACCTGTTATATTTTATATTCTCTATTGATGTTTGTTTAAATTGATGATGATTGAAATAAAATTGGTTGATGATTAATATTGGGTGAATGGATGGTATGTTCTATATTATATAAACTACAAGGTATTATGCATTCTCATTTCATTCGGGATTGCAATTTGAAATGATATACAACCGCATTTTTTTATTTTTAAATTTGTGGATTGAAATGATAAATATCTGCATCACTTGACCATAGGATAGAAAATTATATACAGGCACCGCGGTATATATATAAAATTATTTTTGAAATGATTTCTAATGTTTGGATAGGATGCGGTTTAATAAATATTAATTTTGATCTTATATAAAATCTTATTTTATATATACATATATAGTTAAATTATTAAATTTAAGCTATGTATGAATTCATTAAATGGAAATAAATAAGTTGAAAAATGGAGTTTGATAATTTATATTTATGATTAAGTACAGGTTTAAGATATTGTACATATATATAGAGAATTTTAAATAGTTCAAATCAATCAAGATTGGAAATTAAATTGGAAATTTATTTGGAATTGGGCTTATTTAAAAATTAAACTCCACAAGTTGGTTTAAACTTATTAATCTTGGAAATTTTAAAGGTATGATATTTATAACTGGATTTTTATTCAAGATAAATTAAATGAATAATTCTAGTATAAATAAATGAAAGGAAATATTTAGTGTTAATAAATTTGGTTTTATTTTAAATGGTTATGTATCTATTATGTAAACGTTTCAAAACTAAATAATAGGACACTGAATTAGTGAATAGAAATTCCCAACCTTTGTTTTGAAAGTTGTTAAATACTCAAAGTTTGAAAATATTGAAATCGAAGTGTTTTTATTCAAACTGAAAGTGAATCTAACGGTTATGGGTTTAGACTGAATTTAAAGTAAATAAAATTGTAAAGGCGTGGAAATTATTTACTTTATAAAGAAATTTTAAATTCAACTGTTTTATTTTATATACTGTTAAATATCCAAACCATTTAAGTTTTGAAAGTTATGGTTTTAATGCTATGAATTTTGAAGTATTATGTGTTAACGCTAAAATTTGAACGCTAACACCCCGGTGTATAAAGTGTAGTTGTGAAAGCACCACCCGATGGTTCGGGAATAGAGTGTAAACAGAAAGTCACAGAAAAAGCAGTGAATAACAACGATTTTATAGTGGTTCGGCTCAAGGCAAGCCTATGTCCACTTTAATTCTCTTTATTGCTAAACCGATTACAACTTTACAACAATCTTCAATTACAATTACGACGAGACAAACAACTAGAACTTTGGTAGAGAGGAATTCTTCGAATCCATGTAGATTGCGTTTGATTTTCCCTTGAAGTTAGTTGAGATGCCTTTCGAACTTGAAGTGTCGGGTGAGTTGAGAATTCGGCTGAGTATTGGCGCTTGAAATGATTGGCCAAAAGTCCCCTGCTAGTTGGAGTTAGGGCTGTATTTATAGGAGTGGTTCTGGGCGAAATTCAATCTCCAAGTCCTAGGTCGCGCACGACCTAAGGTAGGTCGTGGGTCGGCACCGATCTCTTATGCCCGGTCTACAGCTTAAGCCAAAGACCAATGTTTTTCCAGCCTCGTTTCTTAAGTCTTAGGCCGTTGCCGAGTTAATGTGCTCTGCGTTTGGTTTTAACACTGTATCTCCTTTGTATCCTTAGGTCACGGCCGACCTAGCATAATCATAAGTCGGTCACGACTCAAGTGTGGACCAATTTGTTCTTAACAGTTAATTCGGCGACCAACTTGGGTAGTTAGATCGGTACACGCGTTGGGTCGGTGGACTTATGTAAGCCCTAGGTCGGAATCCCCTTGAACCTTAAGTCGGCATCATTTCAAGATGTTAGGTCGGAACTCTCTTTGAGGCATTAGGTCGGCATGCTTCTCAAGTCCCTTAGGTCGGTATTCCTCTTAAGCCTTATGCAGTTAGGTCGGTCTTCCATGCTAAGATACTAGGTCGGCACCACTCTGTGCCTTAGGTCAGCAGAACGCTGGGTCGCTAACTGTTTGATATGCTAGATCGGTGGGTCTTTTAGGTCGGTTATTCTTGGATTGGTAACACTTGACCGAGGTGGAGCTAACATTTGCCCCTCGAAGTACACGCCTAATGGTTAGGTCGTGTGCTTTGATAGCCTTTAACTCGTCCCTTTTAAGTCGGTAGGTCGTATGCGACCTAACAGTTAGACTGTACATGTCGCTTCAAGTCTTCCATTGCAGGGTATAAGTTAGCCTTCTTCCTCTTTCTTCGTCACTTACTCTCTTGCTTAATTCCGCCATTGAAGTATTGTCAAATTCCTAAAGGCGATTTCATCCGAACTGATCACCGATAACCTCTACTATCCATCGCGTAAGTAATTTCACTCTTCTCTCGATCGTAGATTACTGTCAATTCATTAGTCCTGCTGCTCGAATTCGAATCATCTTCTTGAGCAATGCTCCACCACGAATCCTATCATATTTGTAGTTGACGAAGCTTAGGTTGCTCAAGATGATCGCTGATTCAACAAAGGCAGTTTACCACCTCAAGTTCGATGATGTCTGATGGCAGAATGCTGGATTTATAACGATTTCGAGTTGTTTAATTGGGTGATTCGATAGCATGAGTAGAGGCGGGTGATTCGATAGCATGAGTAGAGGCGGCTGCTGATGAAATGGTTATTGGGTTAACGGGTTGAATGCCATGAGATGTTGGTTCGGGAGCGAGTTAGTGAGTTTAGGTGACTTAGTTTTTGGCCAACCTGGCTCTGAAGTCGTGGCCGAGATAATACATGGAGAAATTCCTGCCTATCGAATCGGAGCTTTCTTTCTTATCTCCCCCTTGCGACCTAGAGGAATGAGCTGCCGAACTAAACTATCCAGGCTTCAACCCGCTACCGACTTAGTGCTATCCTGCAAGAGACTTTTAAACCGTAGCCGAGTTGACCCTTAAGCTTTGGGCGCGTTGACATTTTAAGAGCATAGACCCACTTTGAGTATTTGACTTGAACTGCCAAACTAAGTTGTCTGAGTTTTGAACTGCCCCAACTCTAAACTTGTTTGAATCTCATTATATTATTTCACAGACCGCATTAACTTATAAGCTGACAACCTGCCGAAAATAACAAACAAAGAAAACCAAGGCGAAAATACTGCCATTGACTGCCCACATCAAATGACAGATTAGTCGAGACAAGACAAGCAACTTAAATATATTGCAGGAAATGCTTGTGAATCAATCAACTAAAGTTAAACATTAATGCAAAGTATCAACAATTTGAACTGATTTGTCTGCATCAACATTATACTTGCATATTTAGGCTTAAAACAATAGTCCCTGGATTTCATAACTAACAAATGCTTGCTATTTTTCATTCCAGTTATATTTGTTTATTGCTTTGTTAATTTTAGACAACACCTCACACATTCTAGGAAACCTGCACCTTGATGTTTGAATATCCAGTTATTTATGTAGAATGACTTCCCATCAAGAAGAAATGGCAGCTCAAGAGGTAGAAACTTTTCCGGTAGCTCTACCTATAGAGAACCCTCCAGAGAGAACTCCAACCATTCTAACCCCGAGAGCATTTACTCAGCTGCGCACTCAATTTGGTTTTACTGAGAGTGATGTCCTGCTCCCTGGGCCAAGTGATACTGCCGACAATCCTCCCCGTGGCTTTATTGCAATCAATCGTCAAATGTGTTTAAGCGGAGCGATCCCTCCTTTTAATGACTTTCTCCGAATTCTTCTCCTTCGGTTGTCAATCTCTCCGTCCCAACTTCATCCTAATGGTTATTCCATCTTGATGGGGTTGTGTGTTTTGTTCAGAAGAACTTTTGATCGCTTACCAAGTTTTGAAGAAATCCGTTATTTATGCTCGTTTGCAAAGAGTAGAGATCATCCTTCCCTTATAATTGTGAGTAGCGCTAGAAACCGCAAACTTATTTCCGACCTTACCGAAAGCGTTCATGGATTTCTGAACCAATTTTTCTTTGCTCGCTGCCCCCCATGGTTTTATGCCGACTGGAGAGTAGGAAGTAAGATTACTTGTCTCCATTTTTAAACTTTCTCGAGATCCGAATTACCAATTGCTAATTTCATTCTTTGCTCTTTTCAGCACTTCCTCTTCCCTCTAGAGATCCGGTCCATAAGCAGACTTTCGATAGATTGAGTGTCATGGCTGTAGCAGAGAGAAGCATCAAGTTTTTGTTGGGGGATGAATTATTGCACCAATACGGGCTTTTGCATACTTCTCATTGTACACATCCTCATGAAATCCCAGACTCCCCGGCTAGAGCATTGGATGCCCCAGCTTCTACAGATACATCCAAACCAAAAGGACCTGCTCCCGAGGCTTTGCTAGCGAAATGTTCCACTTCTGTTGATGTTGTGGGGCCATCTGACGAACTTGCCCCGGTTATTGAGGAAGAGGAGCCTCAGGGATCTCCCCGATGTTTACAGAAATCCAGCGAAGAAGCCGAGAAAACTAGCCTTGCCAAACAGAGCAGGGATGATACTTTCGAAGGGCTGAGCGACCTCTTTGCCACCTCACAGGAAATCTTTAAAGATGATCCTATCACTACTGGGGTTTCTTCTTCAGTAGTTGAAGTAACTTCTGTCCTGCAGCAGAATCCGTCAACTCAGGAGTTGACCCTGATTATTACACCCACAACCACTCCTCAATTAAAGAGTGGTTCGTAGTTTGATGCGCGTAGTTTGCACGCCACACACACTTAGAATATCTTTTCGGCACTTTTATGTTTCTCACTTTTTGTACTTTGAAGACCTTTAAAACTTATCCTTTTTATTTCAGATTCTCCGATGGGGCGCAACAGCTCATACTACGATGATTTCCAGTGCTACGGGAGGCGTAGCCAATATGATTATAGGCATTACCTCCCCTCTTACAGAGAATCTGATGAAGAAAGAGCCGCCCGAAAGGCTTAATAGAAGAGGGCTCAAGAGGAGCGCTACGAAAGAAGAGAGAGGGAAGAGCGCCACGATTCTTCATAGAGAGGTGACGATTCCCATAAAAGAAAAACCCATGACGACAGAGGAAAAGGTCATGTGGTTGAAGATTCGAGCAAGCGAGCCCAACATGGTGAGAAGCACACCACTACAACTCCTGAAAAGGTTACCGCCCCTGCCTCGCTTGATATTCCTTCCGTCTCTCCCACTCTCGGGAAGTCAGACATCCAAACTATAATTAGCAGACCCAAATTCCAAGTTGGACCGGGTCCTGCCACTTTGCAAAGTCGATTTCCTCAGTGGTGTCTGAAGGGAGTAAGGTTTGACCTTGACTTGGTCCCCATTGACAAGTCTGCCATGTTACGAAACCTTGACGCCGTTAAGATTGATATTGAGAGGATGTCGAACTGGCAGAAACTTGTTGACGAGCTTCAGAGGGTTAATCGTGCAAACATAGAGGCCATGCTCACCATGGAAAATGATAAAGCCGAATGGAAAAAGGTGCTCGAGCAACATGACACCGAGATGAGAAGCATTGCTTCTTACAATGAGGAGCTTGAAGCAAAAGTTGAAGAACTGAAACAAGAGCTTGCTGCTTCCTCTACTTCTTATTCTCAAAAAGAAGAAGTGCTCCTCAAACAAGTGAGAGATGCCCATGCTGGCCAAAGTGATGCCGAAGACAGGCTCGAAGTGCAGAAAAGAATTAGCGAGGGCTATGTCGCTGACATTGAAGAGCTTCGGAAGAAGAATAGCTCCCAAGAGGCGGAGATCCAAATGCTTAAGCTTCAACTTTCTAAAGTTGAAATGGAGCGTGATGAGGCCGTTGCCGGCAAAATTGCAGCTGAAGAATCTCATGAGGCAACGAGGGCCAACATCAGCTCAACATTATTTGATTTCTATCTGCATAGCATCTTGAGGCGCGGTAGCCTTGCCTTTCTAGGCCCTAAGTATGAAATTACACTAGCTGAAGTTTGGGAGGCAGCACTCGATATGCTCGGTGGTAAAGGCGCTGGCTACGCTGAGTCAGCTCTTGAAGAGCATTATCTTGATGATGATGCTCGCGCCGCTCTTACCAAGGGGAGAGAACAGCTTGCAAGATTAAGGGCCGAAATAGCGGCAGGAGAATATTCAGGAAAAATCACCTCAACTACTCCTATTCAACCTTCTCCTTCAGCCGAAATTGACATTATCGGTTCTAGTTCTCATTCCCCATCTCCTACTAAAGTCACCACTGATATTACAAGCATACAAGGTGGAGATGAGGGCGGCGAGAGTGCCGAGGCACAGGCTTACGAAGTTGACATCAGGGAACCGACTTCTGCAGGTAACCCTACTGACAATCTTGCCCAAGTAGACTACTCATCTGTTCCTTATGAACTTGATGGGCTTTTTGACTACTTCTTGAATCTCAGCGAACCTTTATCTCCGCTTTTTGCTGACTTAAACTTTTTTCCTTCTTCAGAGAAAACGTCGGGCATTGTTCAGGCTTCTCCTTCTCCAATTATTCCTTCTCCGCCTCCTAAGGTCACTCCTCCTTCTGCCTCGCAACCCGGGTCATAGGAAGAGCAAATAGAAGCCCTTCACGGCTTAGATGATCCCGTTGCTTCTCAAGATCCGAAAGGAGAAGAAACTGAAGGAAGCGAGAGGACGCCAGAACCCACTGGCTCCGACGCTGAACCGTTATCCAAACTTCTTTCTCCAGGGAGTGGGCCTTCCTCCAAGAAGAGAGGGAAGCAGGGAGTTTCCAAGAAGAAGAATAAGAAGAATCTTTACTGGCGGAGAAGAGACGGAAGAAAGTTCGATCGAGCCCCTTTCTCCTTCATCCCCTACCCTTACAAGCCGACGTAAAAAGTTGGTCATTCGGCCAGGTGCGGGCTCAAAAGGTGGGCGGAAGAAGAAACGATGGCTCTGGTTCTGTGGCTTTCATATCGCTTTTTTGCCTCTTTTTTTTGCATGCAATGACCGGAAATTGTGCGGGTACCGGCCCCCCGCTTTTCTTTTGTTGAAACCTGTACCTGTATATAAAATAGTGTTGAATAAAATGATTCTTTTTCTTTGTATAAACTTCTGTCTATATCTGAGAATGTATTTACTATTTATTTTTGTACAAGTTTCTTTGTACGATATTGCAGTGAGCTTGTGGTATATATTGTTCGAGCGCAATTTTAACGATGTAGTTACGCCATGCTGCCCCTTTACCATAAGCCCATTGTAATATTTTATTTTATGAGGAACTTGTGCTTTTATTTTTTAGAGAATAATTATTCCACATTTGGAGGAATATGATTTCATTAAAAAATAGAGCACAAATAAGTTTCTTCGCTTCAACTTTCGAAGATATCACTCTTTATTTTGTGCATATACACATTTTATTGAATGAAATCTTCTATGTGGTAAAGCGGGTATTTGTAAAGTACTTCAACTTCTTTTTGAGGAAGAGAATTTTCTAGAACAAGTAATTCACCCTTCCTTTGAAAGTTAAAGTGTGCTCTTAATGAGGATTTTTTTTTTTTTTACTTGCCACAGTAAAGGGCTTCTTGATTTTTGTTTCTTTGAAAAGTTGAACCTCTGAGGAAAAAATTTTCACGTTTCAACACTTGGAAGTTTTACTTCAATCTTGGTGAAACGTGTGCCTCCGAAGAGGTCTTTTCTGCTTGATTGTGCCTCCGGGAGGAGGTCTTTTCATTTCTGCCTCTGGGAAGGGGTCTTTCTGTCTTATTATGCCTCTGGGAAGAGGTCTTTCTGTTTTATTGTGCCTCTGGGAAGAGGTCTTTCTGTTTCTGCCCCTTGGGAGAGGCTCTTTTTTTTTTTAGCATTTCATCTCCGGTGAAGTGAAACTCCGAAGAGCGGTTGTTACACTTCGACTCCTGCCGAAATGGGCCTCCGAAGAGGGCTTTTATTTTGTTTTACATTTCAACTCTGGTGAAGTGAAATTCCGAAGTGCGGTTGTAACACTTCAACTTCTGGTGAAATGGGCCTCCGAAGAGGGCTTTTATTTTGTTTTACATTTCAACTCTGGTGAAGTGAAATTCCGAAGAGCGGTTGTAACACTTCAACTCCTGGTGAAATGGGCCTCCGAAGAGGGCTTTTATTTTGTTTTACATTTCAACTCTGGTGAAGTGAAATTCCGAAAAGCGGTTGTAACACTTCAACTCCTGGTGAAATGGGCCTCCGAAGAGGGCTTTTATTTTGTTTTACATTTCAACTCTGGTGAAGTGAAATTCCGAAGAGCGGTTGTAACACTTCAACTCCTGGTGAAATGGGCCTCCGAAGATTGCCTGGAAGTTACTCTCTCATGGTTGGAGAGTCATGACTCCTCCAATCTTTTTTGGTTGAGTAGAGAACTTTCTTTTTTGCGGCATATGCTTCGTTAGAGGTCTTTATCCTCCAAAGAGTTGTGCCTCCGAAGAGGACTTGCGCCTCCGAAGAGGGCTTTAGTTGTTCCTTGTCCACTTGCTTATGCCTTTTCAGTGATCCTCTATATATTTTTTTTAAGCTTGCACTCCCTTCTCTTACAAGTAATTTGTTTAATCCAAAGAAGTGTACTTCATTGCTAGGCCAGTTCACGAGAACGGACATAAGCTTCTTAATCGGATGTTTGTTTGTTCAAACTTCTCAATTTATTAGCTAAAGCCCGTTTTCGGCGAAATCATTGACCGTTCAATTGAAGCTCTTCTTATCTAGGATTTAAGCTCGGGAATTTTGTGACTTGGAATTTGTTTGTTGAATGATAACAAGAATCACTTGGTCTTGTAATGTGCAAGTTTTGTTTTTGTTGCCTGCAAAAATTTAAATCGACATTTCAGTAATACATTTAATGTACTTTTCATATCGAAAATAAAGCAAACATGTAATAATAATAAGGAACACAAGATTTATAGTGGTTCGGCCAAGAATTTGGGCCTACATCCACTTTATAGTCTTTCATTATTCACTTGCATCGGTTTTACAATCGCTTTCAATTGCAGGAATCATACATTCATAATTCTTTTTACAATATTTCAACAAAGCTATCAAGTAAAGTATGGACGCAAGTGATTGCTGTTCCAAGCTCTTGGAATTTGATCTCCTTCGACGGTAGTGAGTTTGAATGTGACGTCAAGAAGCTTCTGACCTATGACATATGGTCCTCCTAATTTGGCCCAAATACGCCTGTCGCTGTCATAATTCTCTTTAGGACTAGATCTCCAATTTCAAAGCTGCGTTGGCGAACTTTGGAATTGAAATGTCTGGCTATCCTTTGCTGATGAGATGCGATTCTGAGCTCAGCCTCTTCTCTTTTTTCATCAAGGAGATCTAGTGCCTCAAGCTGTAGTTTTTCATTCTCCGCTTGATTGAAATGGATTCTTCTATGTGAAGGGACCTCTGTTTCTACCGAAATCATTGCCTCTGATCCGTATGCCAATGAAAACGGAGTATGCCCAGTCGCAGTTTTGTGGGTAGTTCTGTATGCCCATAGTGCTAGTGGTAGCTTATCGACCCAACCACCTTTCGCTCTTTCAAGCTGCTTCTTGATGGTTGACTTGATAATTTTATTTACTGCTTCCACCTGCCCGTTTGCCTGCGGATGAGCTACTGCTGAGAAGCTTTTTTGGATTTTGAATCGTTTGCAAAAATCTTGGAATTCTTCACTTTCGAACTGAGTACCATTGTCTGTAATTATTTTTTGAGGCACACCATATCTGCAAATGATACTTTTTGTCACAAAACTTATCATCTTTTTTGAGGTGATAGTAGCCAGTGGTTCAGCTTCTGCCCACTTAGTAAAATAATCTACAGCAACAATGGCATATTTAATTCCAGATTTGGCAGTTGGTAACGGTCCTACAAGGTCTATCCCCCATATTGCAAACGGCCATGGACTGACCATCTGTGTGAGTTTGGTGGAAGGAGCTCTAGGAATTTTGGCGAATCTTTGGCATCTGTCACATTTTCGGGAATTGTCTGCTGCATCTCGATTAATTTCTGGCCAAAAATATCCGTATCGGAGAATCTTTTTCGCTAAAGTTTGACCACCTAAATGATCACCACATTCTCCCCCATGCACCTCAGCTAGGATTGTTTTGGACTCTTTCCTGGATACACATCGAAGTAACGGCATTGAGAATCCCCGTCTGTATAACTGGCCATCCTGGACTATATAGCGAGAGGCTTTCCTCAGTAGCTTCTTTCGTTCTTTTGAATTTTCCGGTAAAGAGCCATTGAGCAGATATTCTGTTATTGGAGTCATCCATGATTCTTGCTCTTGAGACACACTCATGATCCAATCAATATCCATCTCATCAATGCTCGGAGCCGACTGGACCTCCACTGGAGTCAACCCCAGAAATTGAGCTTCGCCTGTGCTAGAGTACTTTGCGAGAGAATCTGCTTTCATGTTTTCTTCTCGAGGAATATGACTTATCATGTAATGATCGAAATCACCCAGGAGTTCCCAAGCCTTTGACAAGTAGGCGGGCAGATTTCCCCCTTTCGCTTGGAATTCCTTCTTGACTTGGCATACAATAAGCTGAGAATCACTGAAGATCTGTAACGCTTGGATGTTTAGTTCTTTAGCAATCCTTAAGCCAGCGATAAGGGCTTCGTATTCTGCTTCATTGTTTGTTGAAGGAAATTCCAATCTTAGTGCATAGCATAATGATCGACCTTCAAGGGTCTCAAGTACAACTCCGGCTCCAGAACAATAGTCGTTTCTCGCGCCATCGACATATAACTTCCATTGGATTGGGGAATCGTCAATCGTTTCGTCCTCACTGTTACCCTTACCTGTGAATTCTGCGATGAAATCCGCTAAAGCTTGTCCGTTGATTGCTTTTCGGGGATGATAAGTGATGTCATATTGACTGAGTTCAATATTCCACTTTAGAAGACGACCCGAAGTCTCAGGGCGAAACAGGACTTGCTTTAAAGGTTGATCAGTGAGGACTCTGATAGGATGAGCTTGGAAATATTGCCTCAACTTCCTGGATGCAATCAGTAGGCAATAGGCGAGTTTTTCTAACTTAGAGTAATTCATCTGTGCCCCAGTGAGTCTTTTGCTGATATAGTAAACTGGATGTTGAATCCTCTTGTCTTCTCGTATCAGCGCCGCACTTAAAGCATGAGATGATACTGCCAAGTACATAAGATGATCCTCGCCATCACCAGGCCTAGAAAGTATTGGAAGCATTTCCATATGGCGAATCAATTCATCAAAGGCTTTTTGGCATTCGGGAGTCCAATCGAAGTTTTTCTTTCCTTTCTTTAGGGCGTCAAAGAATGGGATGCATTTATCTGTGGCTTTGGAAATGAACCGACTCAAGGCGGCGACTTTTCCATTGAGACTTTGCAATTCCTTCTTCGTTCTAGGAGCTTTGACTTCCTTTAAGGCGGTAATTTGAGCTGGTATAGCCTCAATGCCCCTAGTGCTCACGATGAAACCTAAAAACTTTCCGGATTCCACTCCAAATGAGCATTTTAAAGGGTTAAGCTTCATTCCGTATTTTCGGAGGACTGCGAACATGTCTGCTAAGTGTTCTATGTGATCCACTTCTTTCTTAGACTTTACTAACATGTCATCGACGTAGACTTCCATAGTCTTGCCCAATTGCGGTTTGAACATAGCATTAACAAGTTTTTGGTATGTTGCCCCTGCATTCTTCAGCCCGAAGGGCATATCTCTGTAGCAGTAAAGACCAACGTCGGTGATAAAGCTCGTGTCCTCCTGATCTGGCTCATGCATCAGGATCTGGTTATATCCGGAGTAGGCATCCATAAAAGATAACAATTCGTGTCCCATTGTTCCGTCTACCAGTTGATCGATTCTGGGTAATGGGAAGCAGTCTTTGGGGCAGGCCTTGTTTAGATCTGAAAAATCGATCCATAGTCTCCATTTTCCGTTGGCTTTCTTAACCAGCACTGGATTTGAAACCCAATTCGGATAGGTAGATTCTTTGATAAAATTATTCTCCATGAGCCGATCAACTTCTTCTTTTAACGCTGCTGACCTTTCTTGACCTTGAGTTCTCCTTTTCTGCTTCACAGGTGTAAATTTTGGATCAATATTTAGAGCGTGTACTGCAACTTCTGGGGATATTCCGCACATATCGGCATGAGTCCAAGCAAAAATATCCAAATTTTCCTTTAAAAAAGATATTAGGATATTCTGAATTGACACATTAAGTTGTGAACCCACATTCAACACCTTGTTTGGGTCCTTTGGGTCAACAGGTACTGGTATTGTCGTTTCCACTGGTACCACTCTATTCTCCCCTGCACTGGCTTTCCTAGGATCCATCTCTTTCCGTGTTCCGCTGTGCTCGCCAGTGCAGGGTCCGCCCTGTAGTTTCTACAAGGCTGGTTCTTTGATGTGGACCGGGGTTGCCGCATCCTTTCCCATCTCTCTTTTCCTTGTTTCTCGTAGCTCTGTCAGATAACACTCCCGCCCAGCATTTTGATCCCCTTTTATAACTCCCACTCCATTATCTGTGGGAAATTTAATGGTGAGGCACCATGGGGCCAGAACAGCTTTGAATGCTGCGAGAGTTGGACGACCAAGGAAAGCATTATAAGCAGAAAACTCGTCAACAATCACAAAAGTTTGCTTGCGGACCACTTTTCTTTCTCCCTCTCCAAGTTCTATAAGCAAATCAATGGTTCCTATCGGCTGTTTTGGCTCCCCAGTGAAGCCAGCGATTTTCTGCGATGATGCTTGCACATCAGCCATAGGGATCTTCATTTGGTCGAATGTTTTCTTGAAGAGGATATTGCAGGATGCGCCACAATCAATGAGAACTCTTCTGACAATAGCTGGCCCGATACCAGCTGCGATGACTAAGAGATCCAAGGTAGGAGCTTCAATACCTGTGGAATCCCTGGCTCTGAACACAATATCATCATTGAAAGTTTTTTGTTGTTTCAGGGGCATAGCACCTTCCAAAACAAATACATCTTCCTCGGTCGGTACATACTTCAAAGCTCGGGTATACCTTTCCATCTCACCCCAGCTCATGCCTGCTGGGTGAGGTCCTCCCGTAATGACATTGATAACAGGCCTTCCAGATTCATGCCCTGTAGTCTTTTCACCTGTCCTGGGTTGATGAGCAGGAGCTCGTTGCCCCTGACTAGTCGAAGCAAGATTGCTGCTATTCTTTTCCACAAATTGCTGCAGCTTGTTTTCCCTTATCAATTCTTCAATCAAAATTTTCAATTGGCGGCATTCATCGGTATCATGACCGGGTTGATTATGCAAGCAGCAAAACTTTCCGCTTTGTACAGCTTTTTTCCCGGTTCTCAGAACGGGAGGTTTAGGATAATCAACAGAATCTTTAGTGGCAAGGTAAATATGCTCCGGCGTATCTGATAAAGGGGTATATTCTGATGGCTTGAAGGAACGAGGCTTCTTTAGATTTTTCTGTCTCTTCCCATCATTATTTTCCCTTTTCTGTCCTACAGATTCATTCTTGCGTGGGGCAACAACGTTATCTTCGTCTTTTTCCAATGCTGCCTTTACCGGTACAGGACGGTTTTCCAGACGTATGAACTCATCTGCTTTCTTGTAGAATTTTTCAAGGGAATTTGGTTCCTTCATGTTAAGCCATTTTCCAAATTCGCTCGACTTGTCGATGGCCCTCATCAGGTAGGTCAAGATCATCCGTGGTTCTGCATTGTCTACCTCGGCCAGCGCTATATTAAAGCGATTCAAGAAAGATCTGATAGTTTCACCTGGATTCTGCTCTAAACTTGACAACGACATAATATCCTTGGCTTTTGAAGCGTACAGTCTGAACTGCTCCTTGAATTTTCGGGTTAAGTCAGAAAACTGATCTATAGACCGGATTGGAAACTTGGTAAACCAAAGCAGAGCTACACCTTCCAGATATACAGGAAAATATCGGCACTTTATTTCATCAGAAGCTCTGGCACCTATCATGTGCCAATCATACTTATACAAGAATTCGTTCGGATCACTTGTTCCTTTGTAAGCTGGGATAGTTGGAGGGACGAACTTCCTTGGGAACTCAGCCTTTAAGATTCTTTCGGTAAACGGGGTTTTACTTGGAGCGAAACCCCATTCCTTCTCATCTTCATTCCTTTGCATGCTTTCCTTCATGATTTGTCGAACCATTTCAGAAAGATATCCCTCATCATTTCGAGCTTTAGATCCACCAATTTCAGGAAATGTCCGCTCAAGGGGGCTAGCAGCCCTCTCAGGAATGTTTCTTTCTTCATCCTCATGAATGTTGCCAGCAAAGTTCCTTTCATTACCCGTTGGTTGACGGTTTACCCCAAGCAAGTCATTCAACTTATTCAAAATTAGGGCATTTTGGGCGTTCTGAGCTTCCAATTGTGCACTTTGGGCATTTATCTGCTGGTTCAACCCTAAGATTACAGCATCCAACTCCGCTTTTGTAACTCCAACAGGTGGAGTGGCTTGATTAGGTACTGGGGAAGCGGAGGTTCCCTCTTGAACATTTCCAGATCTAACAGATCTACTCTTTCTCCCTGGAGCCATGATTTCAGATAAACTTCTAGTCTTTAGAGAGGTTACTTCAACAAACTTCCGTGGAGCAATGATGACGATTTGCCTGAGTTCAATTCTCAGTGAAAGCACCAAAAATGTTAACGCTAAAATTTGAATGCTAACACCCCGGTGTATAAAGTGTAGTTGTGAAAGCACCACCCGATGATTCGGGAACAGAGTATAAGCAGAAAGTCACAGAAAAAGCAGTGAATAACAACGATTTTATAGTGGTTCGGCTTAAGGCAAGCCTACGTCCACTTTAATTCTCTTTATTGCTAACCGATTACAACTTTACAACAATCTTCAATTACAATTACGACGAGACAAACAACTAGAACTTTGGTAGAGAAGAATTCTTCGAATCCATGTAGATTGCGTTACATTTTCCCTTGAAGTTAGTTGAGATGCCTTTCGAACTTGAAGTGTCGGGTGAGTTGAGAATTCGGCTGAGTATTGGCGCTTGAAATGATTGGCCAAAAGTCCCCTGCTAGTTGGAGTTAGGGCTGTATTTATAGGAGTGGTTCTGGGCGAAATTCAATCTCCAAGTCCTAGGTCGCGCACGACCTAAGGTAGGTCGTGGGTCGGCACTGATCTCTTATGCCCGGTCTACAGCTTAAGCCAAAGACCAATGTTTTTCCAGCCTTGTTTCTTAAGTCTTAGGCCGTTGCCGAGTTAATGTGCTCTGCGTTTGGTTTTAACACCGTATCTCCTTTATATCCTTAGGTCACGGCCGACCTAGCATAATCATAAGTCGGTCACGACTCAAGTGTGGACCAATTTGTTCTTAACAGTTAAGTCGGCGACCAACTTGGGTAGTTAGATCGGTACACGCGTTGGGTCGGTGGACTTATGTAAGCCCTAGGTCGGAATCCCCTTGAACCTTAAGTCGGCATCATTTCAAGATGTTAGGTCGGAACTCTCTTTGAGGCATTAGGTCGGCATGCTTCTCAAGTCCCTTAGGTCGGTATTCCTCTTAAGCCTTATGCAGTTAGGTCGGTCTTCCATGCTAAGATACTAGGTCGGCACCCCTCTGTGCCTTAGGTCGGCAGAACGCTGGGTCGCTAATTGTTTGATATGCTAGATCGGTGGGTCTTTTAGGTCGGTTATTCTTGGATTGGTAACACTTGACCGAGGTGGAGTTAACATTATGTTTTCAAAGTTATAATTCAAATGTTTGGGTTTCAGATATTATAAATTTTAAAGCAGTATGATTTTGGAAAAGATATATGTGAAATAAAAATGATATTATACTGATTTGGGTTTATAAATGATATCAAATTTATTTGATTTTTAAAACAAAAAATGGTATCGTATTATATGGTTTTGAAATGGGTATATATTCTGGTTTTGAAAGTAAAACTATTTTGATAAGACTGTGGTGTTATAATAACGTTTGGTTGTTGAAGAGACCGGGATCGGAAGTTGTCATACTCTCTGCCAATTCCGAAAACCACTTTAACAACCGTGTATGCGGTGGAGATTCCAGAATGAAGTAGGATGGCGGCGGCATTTCCTTTGAGGTAAATACGTGGACCCGACTCCCGTGAGTTGGCATAAGGTGGCTAAAACAGGAGCGATTCTCGGGCCAAGGGGGTTAGCGCCCTTTATTGGACACATCCCTTCGACTCTATACTCTGACTTTGGATTGATTCGGTGGCCACCTTTATTTTTTTTGATTTTGGGGGTGTTTGTTCGAGGTGGGCGGTAGCTGCGGCTATGCGTTACCACCAGTCCGGATAGCAATTGGTATATCTACCCTGGCATTGCCTAGTTGTGCCGTGTCACCTACCCTAGCGCGCCTTATACGATTTTGGTTTTGTACCATACCTATGGAGTGCCCTCCGACGATGCCCAATACGGGGGAGATTACGGTACTGTATAGACTATGGGAATATATAACTGTGTTAAGGTGGTAAATGTAAAGCCTTAACACTATTTAAAAGAAAGTTTATTTTATAATTAGACACTAGTATAATAGCGAAATATACTACATAGTAGATAGTTCAACGGATCCTTAGGAGATGTAAATCCCGAGCATCTCTTAAGTTATGCACTCATATTTATCTCTGTTGATTTAACTTACATAAGATCTTTTAGTTCTTACTCGAGTGTTTTGTCGTTTCAATTCGCTCGGCTCAGTCCGAGCGTTTCAGGATTTGAAGATTTTATTCTGGAGGACGAAGACGAAGATTTCTAGTATTACTATCTATTATATTATTCCACTACACCATTTGATTCCACTGCATTGATATTTATTGGTATGTGAACTCTGATATTTATTGTATAAAGAAAAATCAATGTTTTGTAAACAGTTTTTTGAACTGTATATTTATTATTATATTTTATCGTTCCGCTGCAAGATTCTATTTTGTTTTTTCTTCTTTCTTCATCTTCTCTATGTTTATCTTATTTACCGCATAACAATCCGCCCTTCCGTATGGTTTGAATTGGCACGTGTGTCGATTTAAAGCATGCGAAAAGGCGGGACGTTACATCTGGTATCGGAGCTTTGGTTTAGCGATAAACCTTAGCTTTATAGGGTTTGACTCTTTACTAATAGGGTAGTAATACCCTACGGGAGTAGCTGAATGTATATATATGAGAGAGCGTATTTGTTAGTGTTATAAAAATGTTTTAATATTGTGTTAATCTGTTCCGTTTTGTATTTATAAATTCTGGTTGGTGCATGGGACGCTATGACATCAATAGGGATTTCTAAACACTTAATATGACAGACCGACATAATATTTGTTTTTAATATAGGTGAATGAAATAATTTTGCCTATTATATTTTCTATATAAAATAAAAAATTTCAAATGATATCTGTATTTGGCTGCAATAGATTGGTTGTTAGGTAATAAATTGCATAAATAAAAATATAAATACGATTAAAAATAAAATAAATGAAATTTGGGAAATTTAGAACTTAAGATTCGGGGTTTTGAAATTTCTTTCGAATAAATTTTGGAATATAATAATATTGTTTATAAGTACTTTCTGATATAAATATTTATTATAATTTGGAAGAATTTTTTTAAAGAATATTTTGGAGAAAATAAGTTTTGTAGTTTCCTCTCTGTCGTTGGAAAATAATTTCGGTGATGGCGGCCGCATCATCGACTTTCATTTTCGAGTTTCGAAGGGGGAAGGCCACTGTAGTAGTTCTGCTGCAGATTCATTTTTTAAAAATATATAAATTTTGAATTGTTTTAAATATAATTAGAGATATATAAGTTGTAAGAATATATTTATCTATTGTTTTAAAATAAATTGAAAATTTAACCCGGTGTTAAATTCTTAAATTTCCACTAATTAATTGTTCAATTATTGTAGTGAAATGAAAGGTAAGTAATTAATAATTGAAACCTCTAATTTAGGTAAGAGAATTAAGGTTAAGTTATAAAGGAAATAAAAAGGAAGTTGAAACTGTAACTTATAAGGAAAAGGTAAAAATTTATTGAACAATGAATTAATTAAAATAAATGAGAAAACTTGTATAAATTTCAATTACATTCTTTAAAAGCATATATATAACTTACCAAATATTAAAAGTTTAAATGTTAATAAGAAAATGTAATAGATATTGTATAAGTAATGAATTAGAGGTAATGAAAGTAATTAATGAAATTCCTTAATAAATAGGAATTTGATGTTGTAATATTATAATCTTAAGTGTAATTGAAAAGACTACTAATTGAAATAGAAAGGTAGGTATTATAAATGGAAGAAAATAAATAAAATTAAGTAGTATATATGGAATATAATAAACTTAAGTAAAGGATTGAAGCTATTTATTAATAAAATAAGAAGAAAAGATGAATTCGGTAAATATATGAGTGTAGACTAAAATTAATGTATTAATGTGCTAAGAAATCGATTTGCAGATGAATACTATAAACAAATGAAGTTATGCAATATGAAATGAAAAGAGAAATTTTTTTTTATATATATTAGTATAAGTGAAAACAAGTGTAATAAACACTAAATTAATGAATGGAGATAAAAATTGTAAGAAATAAATGTAAAGTAATAAATGAAATTTATAAGAATTATCTTGATTTATTATTTGGAATTGTTGCTTGTTTGGTTTATGGTTGTTTGGGGTAAGATAATTTAAATTTGGATTTGGATGAATGAATAATCTATTTAGTTTTATCTAAGGCTGCTGAGTAAATGATGCGCTAGTAGTTTTTTCTTCATTCCATGCAATTTAAAAGTTTTGAACCTGAACAACTATTTGTTTGTTTGATTGAATGGTTGTTTTGTATTGTGTATGCTGTTTTTTGAAATGGATGTTTGTTGTATTGATTTTTTGTTAGTGATTGAAACCACCTAAATATTTCATTTTTTATAAATTGTTATCCCTTTGGATTATATAAGTAAAATGTAGGTTATGGAAGCAATTGCTACTGCTTTTGGTTCCATAAAATAAGCGTTATTGCCCGACAAATATGTACGTTTTCGGATTACGAGTTTTAGTGTTATTTTTTTTCCCATGTTGGGATATATATTATTTTGAAAATATATGATATATATTATTATAATTAAAATTTAATTTTCTTCCGAACCTCTCCGTACAAAGGAGACTCTGCCGAAATTTTCCGAAAATTTCGGACTTAGAGAATTTTTTTTCCAAACTTTAGTAATTTAAATATAAAAGATTAAATAGTTATAAATTAGGATATCTTATTTAAAGTAATTAATTTTTTAAATTTAATTGTTTATAAAGTTAATGTTTCGATAAGATGTATTGTTTATATTTCTTCTTTTTTCCTTTTTTTCCTTTTCGGGGACGAAAAGTTTTGAGTGGGGGAGAGTGTAAGGACCCATAAATTTTCGATGTTAAATTTTTGTTATTTTAATAGTATTTTATGAGTAAATATTGAAAGAAATAAAATATTGCAATTTTATAATGGAATGATAACTAAATTTAGACTGAAACAATGTTAATACAAGTCAATTGTCAACAATCTAAATGAAACTCCAATTCATTTTATTTAAGCATGATACGTTTGGTTATAAAACTAAATATAAGTAACAAATGTAAACGTTTAGTTATTGTACAAAATAGATAGTTAATGGTAATTAAATAAGATCAGTATTGTGTAAGGAATGATAATATGGGTGGTATTAATGGTTATACTGATTTATAGTGGGATGTAAAAGGTAATAAATTTATGTATAATTTGGGTAATACAATAAGTTTATTTATGGAGTTAGATTGGTTATATTATCTTAGGCTATAAACCAAATAGAAGAGAACAAGCGTAAATCTTAAGGGTATAATAACAATTATTATATATTACCTATTTATTGGTCAATCAATTTATTTGAAATAAAGTCCTCTTGAATGTTAAGTAATTTTAATACTGTTATGGAGGAAACGTTACTTAATGATTGTTAATTTTAGTAACGGAAGAGTGAATGTGAATTTACAGAGAACGTAAATTATTTATAAGTAAAAAGGAGTATATATTGAACAAATTTATGATAATTGGATAATGTAGTGTTATTGGAAATTAATTAGTGTTATATACGGGATTTATACCTAGGTGTGCAAGTAGTAAACTTATAAATGAAAGAAAGTGAGTAGGTGACCCTTTATTTAGGTTATTTATTCATTTAGTATGTTAAATAAAAATTTGGGAATCAGATCTCAATTAAGGGAAATTAAGTTGTACGTTAATTTGAAATAAAATCTATTAAATATTACATTTATAGGGAATGTAGTTCGAATGGTTAGGGATTGTCAAATTTGGTTAAAAGGGATTGGACTTAGGAAACTTTGTTAATTGAGTTTAAAACCTTAATTAATACACGTAAGTGACAAGATTCACACTTTAAAAAAATAACCTTTGATACAAATCTAAGATGTATATAGAAGTATTAATGTAGTGAAAGACAAACAAATATTAACTATGTTATTTGTATAATTAATGGATAGGAATACCAAAGGCTAATTGTAGTAAGGAATATAAGTGGTAGAATAATAAAAATTTATGATTTTATTTTTGTTAACATATGTTAAGAGATATGTTTATGATTTTAATTTGAACTTCTACTAATAACATGTATTACAGTAAGATAAAAAAAATGATAACATACGTCAGGTGTATTTAATGACATTGTTTGAATGTAATTAATAACGGTGATTATAATAATAAATGTTAATAAAGAATAAGAATGAATAAGTTTAGTAAAAGAGTAAACATTCATTTAATAAAATTGTTTGGCAACTGAAAGATTGATTGTAGAGATGAGGAACTATTATTTAGTAAGAAATATATATAATTACTGTTTGTAGCGAATAGTGTATTAATATGTTTAAATTACTATTAGATAGGAAATAATGGTTATACTTCTCATTACATTCATTTAGTCCATTTTGAAACTTAATCAACTGAAATTAATGTAATTAAAAAATTTCAATTAATAGGAGAGACAATACTAATTGTAAATTAATAGGTGCAAATAAAAGCAGCATATGTTTTGTGAAAATATAGGGAAAGTTTGATTTAATAAAAATAAAATTTTACATCAAATAAAATGAATGTTTCATCTGTGAATGTACATTTAATTTCATTAAAATAAGAACAGAAATATTAATTTAAAAGAAAGAAATATATGTTTATTTGAACTGTGTTTTAGCTTACAGACTGATTACAAGAATAGGAAAATAATCTATTTATTATGCTTTTGTATAAACAATAAATTTATAAACGTGTTTAAATAAACAATTATTCAATTTCTTTATCCATTTTAGTTGTCTGTTTTAAAATCTAACTTTGTAAGTAACTGCAATTAATGTAATTCAAATGTTTCAATTAAAAAGAAAGGAAACGTTGATTGGAATTAATAGATGTAATAAAAGAAACACACGTTTTGTGTTAAACAAAAAGGGTGTTTTAATGGAAATAAAAGATCATTTTGAGAAAACAAAATTGAACGTTCTCATTTTTAAGCTAAGATAATTTTTTTTTTTGCGTAGATAAAATCCTAAATGCGTACAAAATTCTACTTTCGTTTGCAAACTTTTCCATTCCTACGTACATTCCCTTATCTATTATTAATGCCTGAAGCTTTAATAATAAAACACGACATTTATTTTTGTCCCTGCACATTCATTTCCTAATTATAAGTAACCTACATCTTATTTCTTCTTCTACATTTTGTTTCTCCTAACACCTCATATTCAAAAGCTCTTATTCTTGCAACTCCAAAAGCATTCTTTTATAAAAATGATTTTTTTCATTATTCGTACTGGATAAGAACGAGGTCCTGTAGCGTGCTAAAGCTTTTGCTGACGTGGCTTATATTTTTGTTAGGAATGTTTATTTGTTTGTTTAAATTAATTTTGTTTTCAAGCGATTTAACATGTGTAACTTTCTCATACGAACTCTGTTTCACATGCATTTTTTTTTTGCTAGGATCGTAATAAAATTCCGGATCTTTTGACGCTGGTTTGGACGAATTTGAAGACTGTCCAATTTTTGGGTTTAAATTGAAATTTAATTCAATTTAAATTCAAAAGGTGAGTGTTTTAACCCACTCACAACTTCTAAGTTTTCTTATGTTTGTTAAATTGATTTAAGATATGAGTAGAAATTTATTTATGGCTGTTTTGCATATATTATTTTCATCATCTCGGTTAAATCGCATTTATTTAATTTAACGATTAATTAATTTTATTATTGCATATAAATTGACAGTTAAAATTTATTTATTTTTCACATAAACTGCTAGTTAAACAGTTATTTATTTTGAATATAAATTGTTCGTTGATACCTGTTATATTTTATATGCTTTATTGATGTTTTTTAAATTGATGATGATTGAAATAAAAACTGTTGATGATTGATGTTGGGTGAATGGATGGTGTGTTCTATATTATATAAACTGCAAGGTATTACGCATTCTCATTTCATTCGGGATTGCGGTTTGAAATGATATACAACCGCATTTTTTCATTTTTAAATTTGCGGATTGAAATGATAAATATCTGTATCACTTGACCATAGGATAGAAAATTATATACTGGCACCGCGGTATATATATAAAATTATTTTTGAAATGATTTCTATGGTTTGGATAGGATGCGGTTTAATAAATATTAATTTTGATCTTATATAAAATCTTATTTTATATATACATATATAGTTAAATTATTGAATTTAAGCTATGTATGAATTTATTAAATGGAAATAAATAAGTTAAGAAATGGAGTTTGATAATTTATATTTATGATTAAGTACATGTTTAAGATATTGTGTATATATATAGAGTTTTAAATAGTTCAAATCAATTAAGATTGTAAATTAAATTGGAAATTTATATGGAATTGGGCTTATTTAAAAATTAAACTCCACAAGTTGGTGTATACTTATTAATCTTGGAAATTTTAAATGTATGATATTTATAACTGGATTTTTATTCAAGATAAATTAAATGAATAATTCTAGTATAAATAAATGGAAGGAAATATTTAGTGTTAATAAATTGGGTTTTATTTTAAATGGTTATGGATCTATTATGTAAACGTTTCAAAACTAAATAATAGGACAACGTATTGTTGAATAGAAATTCCCAACCTTAGTTTTGAAAGTTATTAAATACTCAAAGTTTCAAAATATTGAAATCGAAGTGTTTTTATTCAAACTAAAAGTGAATCTAAAGGTTATGGGTTTAGACTGAATTTAAAGTAAATAAAATTGTAAAGACGTGGAAATTATTTACTTTACAAAGAAATTTTTAATTCAACTGTTTTATTTTATATACTGTTGAATATCCAAACCATTTAAGTTTTGAAAGTTATGGTTTTAATGCTATGAATTTCGAAGTATTATGTTTTGAAAGTTATAATCCAAATGTTTGGGTTTCAGATATTATAAATTTTAAAGCAGTATGATTTTGGAAAAGATATATGTGAAATAAAGATGATATTATACTGATTTGGGTTTATAAATGATATCAAATTTATGTGGTTTTTAAAACGAAAAATGGTATCGTATTATATGGTTTTGAAATAAGTATATATTCTGGTTTTGAAAGCAAAACTATTTTGATAAGACCGCGTTGTTATAATAACGTTTGGTTGTTGAAGAGACCGGGATCGGAAGTTGTCATACTCTCTGCCATCTCTGAAAACCACTTTAACAACCGTGTACGCGGTGGAGATTCTAGAATGAAGTAGGATGGTGGCGGCGTTTCCTTTGAGGTAAATACGTGGACCTGACTCCCGTGAGTTGGCATAAGGTGGCTAAAAAAGGAGCGATTCTCGGGCCAAGGGGGTTAGCACCCTTTATCGGATACATCCCTTCGATACTATACTCTGACTTTGGATTGATTCGATGGCCACCTTTATTTTTTTTTATTTTGGGGGTGTTTGTTCGAGGTGGGCGGTAGCTGCGGCTATGCGTTACCACTAGTCCGGATAGCAATTGGTATATCTACCCTGGCATTGCCTAGTTGTGCCGTGTCACCTACCCTAGCGCGCCTTATACGATTTTGGTTTTGTACCATATTTATGGAGTGCCCTCTGACGACCACCAGTACGGGGAGATTATGGAACTGTATAGACTATAGGAATATATAACTTAGTTAAGGTGGAAAATGTAAAGCTTTAACGCTATTTAAAAGTAAGTTTATTTTAGAATTAGACACTAGTATAATAGCAAAATATACTACATAGTAGATAGTTTAACGGATCCTTAGGAGATGTAAATCCCGAGCATCTCTTAAGTTACTGCACTCATATTTATCTCTGTTGATTTAACTTACATAAGATCTTTTAGTTCTGACTCGAGTGTTTTGTCTTTTCAATTCGCTCGGGTCAGTCCGAGCGTTTCTGGATTTGAAGATTTTATTCTGGAGGACGAAGATGAAGATTTGTAGTATTACTATCTATTATATTATTCCACTACACCATTTGATTCCACGGCATTGATATTTATTGGTATGTGAACTCTGATATTTATTGTATAAAGAAAAATCAAATGTTTTGCAAACAGTTTTATGAACTGTATATTTATTATTATGTTTTATCGTTCCGCTGCAAGATTCTATTTTGTTTTTTCTTCTTTCTTCATCTTCTCTGTGTTTGTCTTATTTACCTCAGAACAGTCCGCCCTTCCGTATGGTTTGAATTGGCACGTGTGTCGATTTAAAGCGTGCGAAAAGGCGGGACGTTACAGCTGATGAGGTTAGAGGTAACGATTACCTTTCACATAGCACATTTCACTCTGAATGCCACACTGCCATTCCCATAATCACATGACTGATTTCTACAAATGTATTGCCTCTGAGCTCGTACGTCTTAGGAAAGGGTGTTAAGCTAAGAGAAGTTGCTTTCTCCCCCATTAACAAATGATACATTCATAGAGATCAATTAATGCAATTAGAAATTCAACGTTAGACATTTTTTCGTACAAGTTGTCCAAGAACAGGACAAACTGAAGGTACTCTCCTACCACATCCTATCAGGAATTACCCCTAGAATTAGTAGCGAGAATTCCTTGCATATCATATATTTTCATAACGAGCACTACTGCCACCATAAATATATAATATGGTAAATTTCACCTTGAGGGACTAGTGGCAAGTAGCCCTACATCATGAAGATCTCCGTCTTTAAAATCATAAACATGCACTTTCGAATGCATGCATTAGTCCGAAGTGGTTCTCGGATAAATCTGACCACAATATCTCTGAACAATAACAAAAAAGAGTTTCTTAACTTCATACAGAATTCTCTTAAACTTATCATTTTTCCAACTATCAACTTCCTATTCTTCGACCAAGCAGGAATGCCAGTAGATTGGAGTACAATAGACACTCTGCACTACTCGAATCGAAAATCTAAATCCAAATGATAATCAAGCCTACATAGTCGGCTTCTTGCTAAATGTGTGTCTAATAAGTTCCCACTTCAAGTCAAGGAACAAAAATGGCCAAATTTGATAGTATGTTATTTAAGTATTAAAGCAACGAACAATATCTAGCACATAAGTAGTCGCTAGGCCCATTTAATTAATCTTTTATTAATTAAATCAACTTCCAAACATTTACTTCAAATTATCTTTGAAAAAGATATATTCACAAAACCATTTTAATCTTAGGAAAACATTTCCATATACTTATATCAACAGTATAAGCAGGACACTATCATTTGGAGACACGCCTAATAGATTTTTATAACTGCATAACTCTAGGATTCATAGATCTTTAGACATGTTTTAAGTATAAGAAGCAAAGTTCCTATACTACCAAGCCTTTAGTACGATCATAAGAACAATTCGTGTATTTCAACATGGAAGGTCAAAACATCATTCACAGGGTCAAAATGAATGTTACATAAAACATCATTATGACAACCCAAAAAAAATTAGTATAGGGATCAATTAATTAATTAATTATATATCTCGTATACTATATGGAAACATTCCCTTTCGAAAATCATTTAATATAACAACAGTGTTATAGTCCATGCCTTCCATACTTCCTTGGAAACGTCTACTACAATAATAAATGTTGAAATCTATGTTTTCGATACATATCACATTTTAAAACATGTTCAAAACCATTTAGATTCCATTTGGAATTTTGCTTTCAAAACACTACTTTAAAAAGATAAATTACTTTTTAAAACCATTAACCCCATCAAAAACATTACTTTCAACGTTCCTTTTAAAAGATTATTCAAATTTTAAAACTTTGGAGGTATCTCCTTTATATAAAAATCCATATTTAATTCTCAACATAAATCATTTCCATATTTTATAAGACTATGTTTATAAATCTCCTTTCTATTTTATAAAACTTCTGTTTTGTAAAATCTCTATATTTAAAAAATCCTATATATGAATCATTCTTTTAAAAATTCCTTTACTATCAAACACCATTTATAAATCCATATTTCTATAAATCTAATTTATTTATAAAATTCAATCATAAATCCATTACCTAAATAAATTACAAATCCGTTTATAAAATAATTATAAATTCTAACTATAAGTCTATTCCATAATTTTTAAAATATCACTTTTATAAAACATTTATATAAGCTTATCCAAAATATATTTTCATAGTATTTCATAAAACTATACTTTTATAACATCAAAAATCATAACTTTTACTTGTTTAAAAACAAATCCAGTCCTTTTAGTAATTTAAAAATCATTAAAACATATATACTTCCAAAATCTCTTAAAAATCATTTCAATTCAAAATGACTATTTAATAGTATTTAAAAATACTAAAAACATAGCCCACCGCTACCATAACACTAAATATGCAAAACAAATCCAATGTCATCAAATATGACATTCAACATATGATATATCAAAATAAATGAAAATAAATTCAACAGCGTGAGGAATCCTATTGTATTCCTTCAACCAGTCTCCCTATATAACATACAGCGTATAATCAAATAATATAAAAATCTAACGCTTCGAGGCGGGATTCGTATATAAAAGGGTCATCGGCTCTTACACGGGAACGCAATAGAGTCTCATCTGCTCCAATAGGCGGGAATATATCCAAACCAACTAAGAAATATAATATTACATCCAAACAAACAATAAACATCATAAATTATATTTTTTTCCACTTATTTAAAAATATAAGCGGGTCAGAATGGTGAGTTTACTCACAAAAATGTCAGAGATCGCCAAAGCGCTCCTGTTTGAATTAAAATTGAACGGTCATTTAATTTAACCAAAAATTCCAACTAGCTTCGAATTCATCCAATCCATCCCCATTGCATAGTAATTACTGATTCAAATGAAAAGCAACTTATCGCATTTGAAATGGACCTCGTATAAGAAAGTTATGAATTTATAAATATACGATATAATTAATATTAAACTAAACTAAATTAACATAAAGTTTAAATTAAATTATCTTCCATCATCTCCCTCCTTTTCTCGCACGCACAAGCAATCTCCACGCTGAAGCTTCGTTTTTTATTTTTCTTTTCAAACGATCATGCCACCAGTTCCTCCACCGCCGACCTCCATCCAAGCGCCGCCTCACTCGTAGCCTCCCGCCGACCTCGCCTCGCTCCAGCCCCTCGCACTCGCGTGCATTGCGTGAATAAAAATCACAAATGAAAAAAACTACACCGAATCCATTTTTCTGCTCACGTTTGGACAAGCTTCGCCGCCCTCTCGATCATCGATTCGACGATCCAACCGAGGTTTAAGCTCGTCTCCTCGTGTTCTACATTTCTTCAGTTGAAGACGAAGGCTAATTCGGCCTCTAGAGGCTCCAATCGATTATGGCCATTGGATGATTAATTTTAATTGTTGGCAAAATTTATTTTAAGGTTAGGTTTTGCAAATGGAAGAAAATATAGGGCTATTTATAGAAAAATTTCCAAAGTACTATTCATCCATGAAAATTTCGAAACCCAAACGAAGCGTGCCGTCTTGCGTTCTATATGTTATACCCCTATTCCAAACATAATGAAATATATATCGGAAGGCAATTCCATCATATTTCGAAGATAACTTTCAAAATCAAATTAGTTTTCTTAAAATTACTTTAATTAATTTCTACGTGTTTCGAACTCGCACGACCAAACGATATGTCCGATCGCCATGAAATTCGACAACATATAATAATGTACTATTACGGATCCAACAAAACTGGGTTCGTCAAAATCTGGGATGGTGCCCTAGAAGACTATTTGTATACGTTAATTAAGACGAGTAATTTTAGAAATTAATTTAAATCACTTTTAATTCAAATTTAAAAGTTCATTATCTCCTTTCTCATTCATATAGATTTTAAAATAACATTAGAAATCATTTTCATTCATATTAAATTCAAAATTATATTATTTTAAACAGTTCCAAATATTAATTTTCATAATTTAATTGTTCAAATAAATCGCTATATTTGAAATATAAGTTATTTAAATTATAAAATTAACTTTTCAAAATAAAAAATCAATTAAATATTCCAAAATCAAACGATTGAAATTCTAGGTCGTTTCAAATGATGGGTTGTTATAGATGTCCACTGGCCAATGATATGTTAGTATTGTACACTGATTATTGTATATATATGAAACTACTCTTTGTAAAGATCCGCTTATATTATGAGATTCTGTTATATCTTTGTTTTCTTTCACCCTAACTATCTGTCTTTCCGATACTCAAAAACTCAGCAAATGAATATCGTAGACGTATTATGTCAACTTTTGATATCAGAGCTAAAGGTTAAGTGAGAACCATGGCTTTGGTGAGGTAAAATCATCAGAGAGTAAGGTAAGTGACACCCTATAATGAGTTCAAATGTGTGTGTATATGTATACAAGAGAATATTTGTTAGTGCTATCAAATTTTTTATGTTTCGTTGATTGGTATCTTGAGTGGCTTATGAATTCTGGTCGATGTGCCTTATCAGCGTCATCGATAGGAGTTTCCAAACGCTTAAAAAAATTGACAAGGTATTGGTTAAAAATGGGTAAATGAATTAGTTTTACCTAAGATTATATTTTATAAAGGAATGATTTTCAAAAATTAATGTAGTAACTTTGAGAAAGTTTGTTGTTAGGGAATGATAATATTGAACTGTTATCATTTTTTATTTGATTGCTTGTACTTAGCTAGTTTATGAGCAATTTTTGCTTTTTACTACATGGGTTAGGTCGGTAGTAATTTTTAGGAACATTGAAACGAACACGTTGTGAATTCAGTTTCATGATTTGACTATAAGACGTTTGGAACTAATGTTGAGATAAAAATTTAATTAAACTAAGGGGAATGTTTATTGTAATAAACAGGGATATAAAATTTGAAAATGATTTTATATAAGAAAGTGAAATTATATAAGTATGATTTATAAACATGGTATGTAAATAAAGATGGATTTGAACTAAGAATTTTATAATTTAAATTCCAGGTTGTTTTGGAAAATTGATTTTCAAAGTTTGAAAATTTAGTAATAATATTATTTGATAATTTTCATGAATATAAATACTTTATAGAGACTTTAAAAGATAATTAGCATTAAATTCACTTCGATCGTTGGAAAATAATTCCAATGATGATTGCAACATCATCGGTATTCATTTTCGAGTTTCTAAGTAGGGATTGCTGCCATAATAATTTTTGTTTCAAGTGCTTTGGATAAACTAAATCTTGGTTTGAAATATAGGATGTATGATTTGGTATACTAATGTTATAAGCATATTATTATTCCAAAATTGGAAAAAAACATCTAGGTGATTAATTCTTTAGTTTTTGAATAAATAATATGTGGACTCGTGTAACCTAGACATTAGAGCAGGTTGGTTGTGCATTTTTCTATAATAAATTGTTTGGTATTTTTCATTTGTTAAGATAAAAATTGGATTTCCAATGATTTTGGACAGTTGGAAATTCCTGAATTTATATAGGAATTGAAAATTATTTTTTTATGAAATTATGAGAAAATAAATTTTGTAACTTATAATTGTGAGAAGATAGTAAGTTAAGACCAGTTTTGAATTTGTTGAATACCTTGGTTTAAAAAAAAGCTATGAAATGGTATGTTTACTCTTGAGCTTTAAAGGAGTATTATATGAATATGAACTCGAGTTAGAAAACGCTAATAAAACTTGATTTAAGTTTTATAAAATAATTTTCATAAATAAATATAAATTGGTATAGGGATAACCAATAAGAGTGAGTACATAAGTTTTACTTATATCTTTTGCTCATATAACTATTTTTGATCAGAGATACAGATATATGACTTGAAGTGTTTCACACCGACCCGAATGGGGATTATCATTTGATTCTTGATGGTAAACACTTGGTGAGGGTTGTTTGTAACAACCCGATATTTTCATCCATTCGCATCCTCACATGTCGGACTTGAATTGCTCAAAATATCGCATTGTAAATAAATTTGAAGCAGATTAAATACAATCATAGAATCACAGACACGGAAATATCAAAATAACTCGCAGCGGAAATTAAAATACCATAGTAGTTCATGAAGCTACTATAACAAACTCTCAAAACAAAATACATAATATCAGTCTGAAAAACATATACAATAGGAATCCAAATATATAGAAGTTCATAAATACCAGAGCTGAAATAGAACAACTGAACTGAAACAGAGGGATAACTAGATAAGCAAAAGTCTCCAGTAATTCCTAGCTCCAGAAAAGAAATCCAAAGCTAAGCTATATATACTCAGCCTGACCCGAGCGTAAAGTAAAACACAAAACACTCGAGTCAGAACATACATACTTATATAATGTAAATTAACTCAAGTGAACTTTAGTAGAAATGCACAATAACTTAAAGGATGCTTGGGATCGCCTATCCTTTAAGGATCAGTTAAACCATAAATTAAATACATTCTGTGGTTAAAATTCCAAAATGGTAATTTATACTTCAAAATCAAATATCATAAAATTCAATATCATTTCAAATCCATTTCAAAATATCAAAATATCATATCCTTCCAAAACCAGATTCATTTTTATTAAATTTAAATACCATTCCAAGTCACATTTCGAATTGTTTATATTTCAAATCAAATATTCCATTTAAAACCAATTAAAATGAAGTTATTATATTTAAAATCAAATATTCAATTCTGAAAATTTTACCATTTTCAGAATTCATTTATTCACTTGAATTTATTAAAACAGTGAAATTTTTAGTTTTCGCGGCACTTAGAAAATGCTACGGAAAGTTTCATTTTAAAAAAATTCAATTTAACAAAGATAGTATTTTAAAGAAATGCTGTAATAGTTCATGTTTCAAATAAAGCTTTAGTTCAATTCTGCAACTACAGCACTTAAAAAGTGCTGTAATAGCCCTTAGTTCATTTTTGTTTATTAGTTCATTTGTATCAACTACAGCACTTAGAATTGCTGTAATATCCTTTACTTAAGAAATGATAGCATTTCAAAAATGCTGTTAATTAAATTCCAAATTTCAATACAATTTCATAACCAATTAATTTTTTTAATTAAACCATTTTTAACTTATAAAAATCATATTTTCTTACTTTAAAATGATCATTTAAATACCCTTTAATTTATGATTTTATAAAGTGAAATTTTCATACAAAAATCAAATTTCTTCAATAATTCACTTATAAAAATTAATGTATAATTTTATAACATTTCAATTACTTTAAATTTTAGTTTAGTTTACCATTTCATAAATTAAATTTAAATTTCATTTTATTTTTCTTAACTTAACTTTTATTTTAAAACACATTTCACATTTTCCAAGTTAAGTTATATTTCAAATTTCAATTTTAAACATTTATTTATTTAACTACTTTTAATTTATAGAAAAATCAATAACACTTTATAGAATCATTTTAAATTTAAATTTGAATCAAATTATCATATTTTCTTACTTAACTTAAACTTCATTTATAAACAAAATCGTAAATTCCAAAATTGACTTATACTTCACATTCCACTTTACCATTTATTTTTTTCACTTATTTAACTTGTAGAAAATCACAAATATTTCATAAAAATCATTTTTAATTAAATTTAAATCAAAAAAATCATAATATTTACATTTTTATAATATTTTAAAATTTTTAGAAAAATATATATTAACTACGGTCTATATATAATTTTCTAACCTAAGTCAAATGATACGGATAATATATCATTTCAATCCGTAATTTGCAAAGGAAAAATCCGAATTTTATCATTTCAAACCCAGAATCCCAAGTAAATGAAATAAAAATCGTTCAGGCATATCATTTCAGCCCATAACAATTTTTCCCTATTCTAAAGTCCGTTCGGGTATGTATCATTTCAATCCATAGTGATTCTAATCTATAGGGAACTTGCAATGTGATAAACTAATATAAAGAAAATAGTACAGCATTATATAACAGTAACAGATGATATGACAGGTGAATAAACAGGGGTGAACATCATATGATCATATCATAGGAAGTTATAACATAATAATATAATTACAGATTCACAGGATGTAAATTTACTAATTATATAAGTACAAATGTTTGGTGAGATATACTCACATCTTAATGCTGGAGTTATCAGTTCAAATGACACAACGAATTCCAGAAGGCATGATGATATGAAAATAGATTCAAGTGGAAGAGAACCAAGCTAATGATCTTGTCACATCCCATAAACAAAACCAAATATAAATATAAATTCAATACACATTGAATTTGAAACAACTTTGAAATTAAAGCAAATTGAACACAATAGTTTTTGCCATGCTTTCAACATCTACTTGCTCGGCCTAGGGGTGAATATGGTCGGGTTTGGTGTGGCTTTTGATCAGGTTTGAGTCTATGGAGGCACGGCTACATGTGCTAGAAGTGGCAAATGAGTCACAACACATGAATGTGAGGAGACAAGGCAACATAGTGAAGTTTTGGTCAACTTTTGGGCTCGGCTACATGGTCCTTGGGCTCGGTCATTGTGACGCCCCACCTCTATACCCACGCTAGACAAGAACATTACTGTGAATGCTGTCAACTAGCACGGAGAATAAGGCTGTTGAGGAGCGACCCTCTGTATAATTGCTTTGTGCGAGTACCGATATACCGGATAAAAATATAACTTTTCATCTCAAGAGTAAATCCGACATACCGACACAAACTCAAAGCTACTACACAGTGGCTATAAAGGTCTTCGGAAACAAATATAGAAACAAACATAACACAAATCAGTCACAAACAGTTCATATCACAAAGGCGGAAATAGATATGAATATTACACATGAAAGTGTATATCAGAGTAGTGGTCTAAAAAGATCCACAATATCACAAAAGAATAGTTACATGAACTACACAAAAGAATAAGTATACATTATGGAGTCTATATCTCAAATGTATACAACAAAAACTACTAATCTAAGTAGTTAACCAAAAGTGAGAGGAATCAATCCCAAGAGAGAAGTCAAGCAGAAGCACCTGTAACATCTCGGTCTGACCCGAGTATTATTTAATAAGAAAATAATAAACGGACCAGTCTAGCTATAAATATCAGGTGAAACGATATAGAATAAGAGATATGACTAAACACATAATAATCACTATGCCAAGCTGTGATATATATAAGTAATTGAAAATCAACAAGAGATTAATCAATATCACCAAATCTACACAAGAATCAAAGAAATGTCATACTCCTTATTTCGTTCACCAAACCACAAATATTGACGATAATATCAACGTCAATCACAAAAGTCAATGACACACAAATTCACCAATGCACAAATATTGACAATAATATCAATGTCAATCAAAAAAGTCAATGACACACAAATTCACCAATGCACAAATATTGATAAAACTTATCAATGGAAATCGTGAATATTGGTGAAACACAATTCTAGAAATCATCTCAAGAAATCCAGAAATCACAAAGGGGGGGAGGCCTATCACAAACGGGAGCATAAAGCCCACCAACACGTGTATCACAAACGGAATGCTAATTCCATGGTTGCTAACCATCACAAATTGAGCCGAAGCTCCACAAACGGCCCGAAGACCATGGGTTGCTACCCCACCAAATTGAGTCGAAACTCCACAAAACAGGGTTTAGTCTCCCTCGCAGACAAAGAGACATCGCACATTGCTAGTCTAAATCACAAAGATGATCGTCATGATCATCAAGAAGTGTCAATTACACTAAGCTTGTAAATATATGAGTTTAGCATCATGTCCCATAACCACTAGCTTAACTTAAATATTTACGAACAAATTGTAAGTTTCCACTAGAAAATTGTCATAAGAGATTCAATCGAACAAGTCCAAGAATTAACCGAACAAGTAAACGCAAGTGTTTCATACCACTTGTTTTACTAAGCCGTTTAATTAGATTTCTCATACGAGTGAGGTAAAGGTTTGTATATACTAATAGATTGGAAAATGGTTTAAGAAACGAGCTTTGTTATTGAAAATAGAGTTGAAATCATTTTTTTGAAAGAGTTTTGATATTTACTACTAGTATTGAAACCTTTATATTTTTAAAGCGACAAATCACAAAAATGATTGTAGAATAATCAATCACCGAAATTCACATTCGAAGACGTGAATAAAATCCAAAGAAATCGATACTGAATCCATCAAAATGGATATTCCCAAAAATCACGATGAAAATGTCATCAAAGTCCATAATAAATGATAACAACAAAAAGGGAATCAACACGAATCGATTAAAGTTGGACATATACTCATAAACAGCGAAAACTGCACATTTCAGACGTCTGAAATTACCTTCCAGACGTCTGAACCACTAACCAGACGTCTGGATGGATTTCCAGACGTCTGAAATTCTTCTCTGCCTTTTCGCGTTTTCCAGGGACCAATTCCAGACGTCTGAATTTCCAAACCAGACGTCTGAATTTGAAACCAGACGTCTGAAATTGGGTTCAGACGTCTGAAATCCCCCTGTAGGCAAAAATCAGCCTTGCCCAAAAATGGGCGAAAATCCAAACGGAAGCGATCGGACAAGCGACGAAGACAAGGGATTAATGCCAAGAGACAACCCTGCCTTATAGGCTCTCCGAAACACCTCTTAAAGCATGATCAAACATCAAAGTTATGATTCTTAATGATTTGGCTTCAAACACCAAAAATTGGAATATTTACAAATCTAATCCAAATCAAATGCAATTGCACATGAATAATTGTTAGGAATTCATACCTAACAACCAAAGATACTTATAGTCATAGATGTGAGATAAAAATCTCACTTTTTCACAAAATCAAACAAGAAGAAGCTTGAAAGCAAATGGAGAATCAACCTCTCTTCAACACAACCCAATTGAGCTTGAATCTAAGCTCAAAAACAAGAACATTCCCAAAATTAGGTTTAGGATTTTCTGAAATTGGTAAGAGAATAAGTTGGAGAAGAAGAAGAGAAGCTTACCAATGGGTTCTTCTTGAGTTTGGAGCTAGGAATTTGATTTGCGAGAGAAACTAGTGTTTTGGAGTTTTTAATTTCCAATCTCTCCCACCATTAATGTTATAAAAACTGAAAAGAGAAGAGAATGAGGGTGAGTGGGGAAGAGTGGCTCAGATTTGAGCATAAGTTAACATAGGGCTGAGCCCAAAACCAAACCCAAAGTGAAAAGTAGCAAAAATCAACTTTCTCCAAACATATCGAAGCTTATACTCAAAAAGGTCGCAAACGACATTTTAAACTCAATGGGAGTGGTCCCGAGTCCTAATTCGACCGTATGCAAAAAGTAGCTTTTCGGACTAAAATCCGACTAACGATAAAATATTCAAATAAAATATTTAAATATAAAATCGATAAATATGCGGGTTGTTATAGACTCCCCTCCTTAAAGAAATTGCGTCCTCGCAATATTTAAGAAGAGAACATAAAGTAACAACCATAAAAGCAAATTCAATCACAAAAGAAACTTGAAATAAGAAGTTCACCTCAAAGAGCACGAGAAAGTAAGTCCGGATGTGTTCGCTCGATGTACTCTCTAGATTCCCAAGAACAATCCTTAGGATTTGAAGACCATTGAATTTTAACAAGCGGAACATCTTTATTTCGAAGTCGTTTGACTTCCGAAGCAATGATACGAATAGGATGTTGCTCATAAGTTAAATTAGAAGAAACTTCAATCTCTTCCACAACACCGGGCTCAAGAACAGAATCGGAATCTCGAAGACATTTCCGAAGTTGAGAAACGTGAAACACGTCATGGATAGCAGAAAATTAAGCCGGTAATAAAAGGCGATAAGCCATGGAACCAATACGTTCAATGATAGAAAATGGCCCAATATATCGAGGCGCCAATTTTCCCGATCGACTGAAACGTACAACACCTTTCATAGGTGAAACACGAATGAACACAAGATCTCCCTCAGAAAATTCTAACTTCCTTCTCCGGTTATCGGCATAGGATTTTTGTCTACTCTGGGCTTCTTTCATCCTATGACGAATAAGATCAATCTTTTCTGTGGAATCACGAATAAAATCTGGACCTAAAACCAGCTTCTCACCGGCCTCAAGCCAACAAGAAGGAAATCGGCATGGCCTTCCATAGAGTGCCTCAAAAGGTGCCATACCAATACTAGATTGGAAGCTATTATTATAGGAAAATTCAACAAGTGAAATATGATCTTCCCAACTTCCACCAAAATCAAGAACACAAGCACGAAGAAGATCTTCAAGAGTTTGATTCACACACTCGGTTTGTCCATCGGACTGGGGGTGATAAGCGGTGCTAAAATTAAGCTTCGTTCCTAAAGCTTTTTGAAGACTCTTCCAAAATCCACTAGTAAACAATGGATCACGATCGCTAACAATAGAAGTAGGAACTCCATGCAATTTAACAATTTCTTTGATAAAGATTTTGGCCAAAAGAGGAACGGTTCGATTAGATCGAACGGGAATAAAATGGGCGGGTTTAGTAAGTCTATCAACGATCACCCATAAGCTATCATGACCCGAACAAGAACGGGGAATGCCGTAAATAAAATCCATGGAAATTTGATCCCACTTCCAAATAGGAATTTCTAAAGGTTGCAATAACCCACCGGGCCTTTGATGTTCGGCTTTAACGAGTTGGCAAGTCATGCAACGCTTAACGAAGTTAGCGATGTCAAGTTTCATTCCCTCCCAATAATAAAGTCGCTTCATATCCGCGTACATTTTACTACTACCGGGATGAATGGTGAATTTAGAACGATGTGAATCTTCTAAAATATCTTTACGAAGATCACTAATATTTGGCACGATGAGTCTACCAAATCTCCGAACGCCGCGACGAGAATCGATATCAAAGTCTTTCAATCCTTCAATATCAATCTTATCCTAAATATTTTGGCTAAGAAGAGCCAATTCGGGATCTAGCCTTTGAGCCTCAAGAATGCGGTCTAAAAGAGAAGGATGAGCCTCAAGGCTACATAAAACAAGAGATGAACATAAATCGGGAACACGCTCTCGAATCTCACAAGTGGTTAAGATCTCGAGATCGTTCCATTCGGATATTGTCATAGAAACAACAGCTTGTTGTTTACGGCTAAGAGCATCGGCGACACGATTACCCTTACCGGGGGTATAAAGAATATCAAGATCATAAGGAGCAAGGAACTCGAGCCAACGCTGTTGACGCAAATTAAGTTCCTTTTGGGAGAATAAATACTTCAAGGACTTATGATCGGTATAAAGAACAAATTTCTCTCCTAAAAGATAATGACGCCAAATCCGAAGAGCAAAAACAATAGCCGCGAGCTCTAAATCATGAGTGGCATATCTAGTCTCAACAGGCTTTAATTGCCTAGAAGCATAAGCAATAACACGTTCTCTTTGCATAAGAACGGCACTCAAACCAACGTGACTAGCATCGGTATAAACAACGAAATCTTGATTCCCCTCGGGAATAACAAGAATAGGAGCATCAGAAAGGAGTTCTTTTAATTTCTGAAAAGAAGTTTCACATTTGTCCGACCAAATGTATTTAATGCCTTTCTTGGTCAAGCTAGTGAGAGGCACGACAATCTTAGAAAAGTCTTTAATAAAACGACGGTAAGAGCCCGACAATCCGAGAAAAATACAAATCTCTGTCACACTCTCCGGTCTCTTCCAATCTTGAATCGCTTCAATCTTTGATGGATCCACGGAAATTCCGGATTCGGAAATAATGTGACCAAGGAACTTTACCCGAGATTGCCAAAAATGGCATTTAGAAAATTTCGCCTTTAATTGATTACTCCTAAGAGTTTCCAACACAATCCGAAGATGTTTTTCATGCTCCTCCTCGGTTTTAGAATACACAAGAATATCATCGATAAAGATGAGAACAAATCGGTCGAGAAAATCTTTGAAAACCCGATTCATAAGGTCAACGAAATACGCCAGAGCATTCGTCAAACCAAATGGCATAACAAGCCATTCATAAGATCCATACCGAGTACGGAACGATGTCAAAGGAATGCTATCCTCTGCAATACGAAGCGGATGAAAACCGGTAGCCAAGTCCAATTGTGAAAAGACTCTAGCACCACTAAGTTGGTCAAATAAATCATCAATCCGAGGTAAAGGATATTTATTTTTGATAGTAAGATCATTAAGCTTGCGGTAGTCAACGCAAAGCCTAAGTGTACCATCGGATTTCTTCATGAAAATAGCCGAAGCTCCCCAAGGCGAGGAACTAGAGCGAATAAATTGCTTCGTCTCCAATTCGGATAATTGTTTACACATCTCCTCGTTTTCTTTATTGGACATACGATAAGGAGGACGAGTGATAGGTTGAGCTCCAGGAATGAGAATAATTCTGAACTCAATTGCTCGCTTAGGTGGTAATCCTAAAACGGGCTCGAATATGTCGGAAAATTCCCAAACGACGTGAATAAGAGAAATAATATCACCCTCATCATCATCGTCGTCATCACGAGGGTTTAAAGAATATACAGATGCAACCAAACTGGAATCTGAATCTTTAAGATTAACAGAAATCTGCTTAACAGATTGAGGATGTCGAAGATGAATAGTCCGCTCAGGACATAGGATATGGGCTTCATAACGGTTAAGCCAGTCCATTCCCAAAATCATTCCAAAGCCTAAATAATGCATGACATGCAAATCGGCTAGGAAAGAAAAATCACACAAAATAATCTCGACATCTTTACGCAATAAACTGATTGTTGCAGATCCACCAACCGGATTCGCAATTCTCAAAGAAGTCATCAAACACAAAACATCCAAAGAAAAAGCATCAACAAGTTCTTTTGATATAAAAGAATGGGACGCACCCGTATCAAAAAGAACTCGAATAGGATGATCACGAAATAAAATAATTCCATCAAGGATAGAATGAGGCATACCTTGACCACGAGATGTGTTTCCATAGGCTTGAGCAACATTTAACTTTCCCTCCTTCCTGTCCTGAAGCTTGGGGCATGAAGATATAACATGTCCGGGAACTTTGCAGTAGCGACAAGAGAGAGACTTTAGGCACTTGTTCGCATAGTGGTCCTTCGAACCACAATTATAGCATTCCCCACGGCCAAAGGAAGAAGTCTTTGCCACGGAGGTAGCTTGTTTCCCCTTTTTATTGGGATAAGGACCTTTAAATTTGTTTGGCCTCTTCTTGTTATTGTTGAAGTTTGGTTTGGAACCCACCACTTCAACATCATTCTCTCTATCCGCCTCTTCAAGACGAAGAGCGATATCAACGAGTTGGTCGAAAGAAACTTCTAATTTTAGAAGTAATGGCTTCTTGAGACTTTTGTTTAAGCCATAAACAAATCTCTGATTCTTCTTCAGAGGGGTGTTGATGTATTCAACCCCATATTTGGAAAGCGACTCGAAGGAGGCGACGTAATCAGTCACGGAGGACTCACCTTGAACAAGGTCTATAAATCGTCGAGCCAATGTCACTTTCTCAGCTTCTGGCACGAATTTTAATTCGAAGCGTTCCCGGAATTGCTCCCAGGTGTGATCCGCTTCATTAATCTCAGAAATAAGAAACTCGTACCAGTCCAATGCTCTTTCTTGGAGCATACTAGAGGCCACCTGAACTCGGTGAAGGTCAATAAGATTCATGCGCGAAAAGATGCGATCGCATGTTCTAAGCCAAGCTTGGACTTCAATAACAGTTTCGGAATCTTTGAATGGCTCCCCACCCAAATTGGTGTAATCGCTGCACAAGCGTGCAAATCCCGAATTTGGGTGAGTAGGTTCCGGGTTAGCTCCAGCTGCTTGAGCATTAGTTACCAAATCAAGAAGCTGTTGAGCAGTCATAAAAACTCCATCCTGGGGTGGAGTGCTAGATGGCACGGCTCTGGGGCGGCCAGGTCTAGACATTTCTCTTCCTTTAGAAAGAAAGAAGAGGAAGAAGAAGGTTATTCACCAAATTGAATATCAAGCAATCTTGATAGACAAAACAAGGAATCATAAAAGAAAATAGGATAAGACGGTACGTAGACCCAAATAAAATCCTAAAGCACGACTCCTAAGATGGACTTAGGACGATGATCCTTGTTATAATATTCCATATTGTTCCGAAGTTTGGCTCTGATACCAAGCTGTGGCGCCCCACCTCTATACCCACGCTAGACAAGAACATTACTGTGAATGCTGTCAACTAGCGCGGAGAATAAGGCTGTTGAGGAGCGACCCTCTGTATAATTACTTTGTGCGAGTACCGATATACCGGATAAAAATATAACTTTTCATCTCAGGAGGAAATCCGACATACCGACACAAACTCAAAGCTACTACACAGTGGCTATAAAGGTCTTCGGAAACAAATATAGAAATAAACATAACACAAATCAGTCACAGACAATTCATATCAAAAAGGCGGAAATAGATATGAATATTACACATGAAAGTGTATATCAGAGTAGTGGTCTAAAAAGATCCACAATATCACAAAAGAATAGTTACATTAGCTACACAAAAGAATAAGTATACATTATGGAGTCTATATCTCAAATGTATACAACAAAAACTACTAATCTAAGTAGTTAACCAAAAGTCAGAGGAATCAATCCCAAAAGAGAAATCAAGCAGAAGCACCTGTAACATCTCGGTCTGACCCGAGTATTATTTAATAAGAAAATAATAAACGGATCAGTCTAGCTATAAATATCAGGTGAAACGATATAGAATAAGAGACATGACTAAACACATAATAATCACTATGCTAAGCTGTGATATATATATATGTAACTGAAAATCAACAAGAGATTAATCAATATCACCAAATCTACACAAGAATCAAAGAAATGTCATACTCCTTATTTCGTTCACCAAACCACAAATATTGACGATAATATCAACGTCAATCACAAAAGTCAATGACACACAAATTCACCAATGCACATATATTGACAATAATATCAATGTCAATCACAAAAGTCAATGACACACAAATTCACCAATGCACAAATATTGATAAAACTTATCAATGGAAATCACGAAAATTGGTGAAACACAATTCTAGAAATCATCTCAAGAAATCCAGAAATCACAAAGGGGGGGAGGCCTATCACAAACGGGAGCATAAAGCCCACCAACACGTGTATCACAAACGGAATGCTAATTCCATGGTTGCTAACCATCACAAATTGAGCCGAAGCTCCACAAACGGCCCGAAGACCATGGGTTGCTACCCCACCAAATTGAGTCGAAACTCCACAAAACGGGGTTTAGTCTCCCTCGCAGACAAAGAGACATCGCACATTGATAGTCTAAATCACAAAGATGATCGTCATGATCATCAAGAAGTGTCAATTACACTAAGCTAGTAAATATATGAGTTTAGCATCATGTCCCATAACCACTAGCTTAACTTAAATATTTACGAACAAATTGTAAGTTTCCACTAGAAAATTGTCACAAGAGATTCAATCAAACAAGTCCAAGAATTAACCGAACAAGTAAACGCAAGCATTTCATACCACTTGTTTTACTAAGCCGTTTAATTAGATTTCTCATACGAGTGAGGTAAAGGTTTGTATATACTAATAGATTGGAAAACGGTTTAAGAAACGAGCTTTGTTATTGAAAATAGAGTTGAAATCATTTTTTTGAAAGAGTTTTGATATTTACTACTAGTATTGAAACCTTTATATTTTTAAAGTGACAAATCACAAAAATGATTGTAGAACAATTAATCACCGAAATTCACATTCGAAGACGTGAATAAAATCCAAAGAAATCGATACCGAATCCATCAAAATGGATATTCCCAAAAATCACGATGAAAATGTCATCAAAGTCCATAATAAATGATAACAACAAAAAGGAAATCTACACGAATCGATTAAAGTTGGACATATACTCAAAAACAGCGAAAATAGGCAAAACTGCACATTTGAGACGTCTGAAATTACCTTCCAGACGTCTGAACCACTAACCAGACGTCTGGATGGATTTCCAGACGTCTGAAATTCTTCTCTGCCTTTTCGCATTTTCCAGGGACCAATTCCAGACGTCTGAATTTCCAAACCAGACATTTGAATTTGAAACCAGACGTCTGAAATTGGGTTCAGACGTCTGAAATCCCCCTGTAGGCAAAAATCAGCCTTGCCCAAAAATGGGAGAAAATCCAAACGGAAGCGATCGGACAAGCGACGAAGACAAGGGATTAATGCCAAGCGACAACCCTGCCTTATAGGCTCTCGAAACACCTCTTAAAGCATGATCAAACATCAAAGTTATGATTCTTAAAGATTTGGCTTCAAACACCAAAAATTGGAATATTTACAAATCTAATCCAAATCAAATGCAATTGCACATGAATAATTGTTAGGAATTCATACCTAACAACCAAAGATACTTATAGTCATAGATGTGAGATAAAAATCTCACTTTTTCACAAAATCAAACAAGAAGAAGCTTGAAACCAAATGGAGAATCAAACTCTCTTCAACACAACCCAATTGAGCTTGAATCTAAGCTCAAAAACAAGAACATTCCCAAAATTAGGTTTAGGAATTTCTGAAATTGGTAAGAGAATAAGTTGGAGAAGAAGAAGAGAAGCTTACCAATGGGTTCTTCTTGAGTTTGGAGCTAGGAATTTGATTTGCAAGAGAAACTAGGGTTTTGGAGTTTTTAATTTCCAATCTCTCCCACCATTAATGTTATAAAAATTGAAAAGAGAAGAGAATGAGGGTGAGTGGGGAAGAGTGGCTCAGATTTGAGCATAAGTTAACATAGGGCCGAGCCCAAAACCATACCCAAAGTGAAAAGTAGCAAAAATCAACTTTCTCCAAACATATCGAAGCTTATACTCAAAAAGGTCGCAAACGACATTTTAAACTCAATGGGAGTGGTCCCGAGTCCTAATTCGACCGTATGCAAAAAGTAGCTTTTCGGACTAAAATCCGACTAACGATAAAATATTTAAATAAAATATTTAAATATAAATTCAATAAATATGCAGGTTGTTACAGTCATGACATGTTTCAGATCTGGAAAGAGGTAAGGCTGAAGGTAAATGGTCATATCATGGTGGTGGTGGAGCATGGGGAGGTGGCCAAGGCAATCCAAGGTGATGGTGATGAAGACTAGGCTCGATTAGGCATGTTTTAAGGAGTTTGCAACATTTTTATGACGACCCGGAATTTTCGAGCATTTAAAATCGTAATATTTAATTGATTTTAAATATTTAAAGGTTAATTTTGACTTGAATTCAAATATCACAATTTATTTGATAATTAAATTATTGAATTAGATAAGTTGAAATTGGGTAAAATGTTGAATCTGGAATTCTAAGCTTGTTAAAAATAATTTGGATACTTATAATATTTATATTGATAATACTGAGGATAATAGTAGTTGTGAAATTGAATTTAACAATTATTTATTCGGTTTTAAAATTTAATCGTTTAATTTGAATTTAAAAATAGCCTTCCGAGACACGGTATCGGAATTCGATGAAATCAGTTCCATTGGGTCCGTAATATTGAATTATTATCGAATTTCAAATTCCGTATTGATCGGAGTTGTTTTGTGAGCATATGTTACATAAACGCGCTGAAATTATATCGAAATTTAAAATTAATAACTGGATTCAAAAGCTATCTTGTCCATACGATCGAAATTAGGACTCGGAATCTTTTCCATTGCGTCCGGAATAGGGGTTTAACATTATAAATGCCTAGCGGCACGTCTCGATAGGAAGTCGAGATTTTTAGTTGCAAATTCGAGACGATTTAAAATTTAAATTTAAATATAATATGTTGTATTATTTCATAGTCAAAATTCCTTCCCATCAAGAACTGTAGTAAGTTTATCCTTATACGCAAGGGTCACGTTCATTCTTTTCTCAGTTCAAAAGCTTTTCAAAGCTTCTGCTCTAATCCATCACGTTTCTTTATTTTATTGGTTCTCTTCGTTCCCCAATACATCAATTGCCTTTCTCAATCAAAATCAAACTCGAAAAAAGAGAGGGTAATGGCGGAAATCGACTTCGGCTACATAAAAAAAGGGATAAATCGAATTAGTTAGTTCGGAGGGGAGCTCCACGCGCGTGCGACTCGAGGAGAGGCGACGAGGGAAGGATCTGAGCGATGGGGTTCGTATGCGATCGTATCGCACGCGAGGTTGCCGCGACTGCAGTTTAGGGTGGCAGTCTGAGGTGGTTTTGGCAGCGAGGGTTCGTGGTCCAGATACGTTGTGAGTCAGGGTTCGAGTGGGAAGCCTCGCGCATTGAAGCGTCTATCGATTTGGGGGAAACTCGAGATTAGGGCTTTGGATTGTGTCGCGTTCGTGCATGAGAACTCGGTGACCTGGTGATGTAGTTTCAAGCTCGACCGATGAGGTATCACTATAAGTTTATTTAATTTATATATATGTATATAGGCAGGAAAATGTTTATAGCAAATTTAAACTTATATTAGTTTTCATTATATATATTTCTAGGCAGATTTAAAGAAAAAAAATGAAATGGAAAAAAAATGAATGGACTACAACAAAGTATATTTATATACAGTTTACATATTTCAATATTTAATAATATAATTAAACAGATATATATATGGTAATATAATAAAGTATAAACATTTCTATTTTAATTAAATGCATATATATAGTTTTGAAAAAAAAATGTGTGAAAGTTTATATAAATTAGTTTCTATGAAATCTATTTAAGTCATTTTATAAATATACATTTGATTTCAAAACTAACCCTAAAAAAAATGTACAAATACATATTTTAGTTACTAAATTATTATAAAATAGTTATGAAAGGGAAATTTGCTTAAAACTAAAATATTAGCTGGTTAAATTTAAATAAAATTGGTTGGTCGATTAATTCAAATATTAAAAAACTATGTAATTGTTAGCCAAGGTCCGAAGTCATGAAAAATCAAGTCGGGTTGGATGGATGGCAAAATAAAATCGAAGGTGAGTTAATCTCACTCATTTTAAATTTAAATTTAAATGATTAAATTTAAATAATTGTTTGAATGGCTAAATTGATTGATGTGCTATAGTATGATATATTTTGGAATTGGCATATTATATTATGCTAACATCTGTGGATGCTGGGAAAATAGGTTGGAGGGATCCAACTGGACCCCTCAACATTTATTTGAATTATTTAATACTCTCTATAGTGATTATTTGATATTCTATGATGAATTATATTGGAATATTGAATACTATGGCTCGATTGGATATAATTGGGTATAATGAATTTCCAAAAGTATATAAATTGGGTTTTGGAATGATAATAAAAGAAGTGAAATTGTAAGTAAAATAATTATGGAAATCTGAATAAATTTAAGAATGAAGGGAAAAAGAAATAAAGTGGCTTAAAAAAATTCAAACAAACAAATCTTGAGTGTAGAAAGGGTAATTTGGAACAATCAGAAGATTGATGAATTTTAAACTTCAGTGTTATTATTTAAAAGAACAAAACATTTATTTAAAATTTAAGATTTAAATTATTTAAGAAGAATAAAGAAGAAATTGGGAAAAATCCGAAATTTGTATATTTCAGTTAAAAGATTTGTAATCAAACGAAAAATAATAATAATAATAATAATAATGAAAAAGAAAGTTCATAATTGATGAATTTTGAAATGAACTGATAAGTAAAGAAATTTATTTTAAATGGAATAAATTGGGAATCAATTTGGAAAAATTGACTTAAGTGATTAAGATTGGAATTTCTCTATAGATAACCAAGTACGTTTTTAAAGTAATTTTTTTTAGATATAAATTAAAGGTTTTGAAGTTGTTTTTAAAAAGCAAGTTTGGAAAATTTATCATTTCTAAATATTTAAATTTCTAAAGTAAGTATTTTCTTTCAATCTATTATGGTAGTAATTATTTAAAGAATGACTTAGTATTATGTTTTTAAAAGTGTGAATCTAGTTTTATATTTTATTAAGTAATCTTATTTTCAAATATTCATATAGTATGTATTTTTAATAAATTATTGAAGTGGTTTTTAAAATAAATGTTTTAAAGTAAATTTCAAAGTAAAGTGTTTTAAATTATTTTAAAATTTTAGTTTTGTGCTTGATGATTTCAGTGGAGATAGAAAATATCTGGGAAAGCTTATTTTGGAAAAGAAACATAGTTTGGAAACTATTTTCAAAGGATTGAAAATAGAAATATATCTTGTCAAGATATTTTGAGATAAATAAATAATTTGGGAAATTATTTATTGTTGGATGGTTGTTTGTGAATATTAATTTATAGTTAAATAACCGACTATCAATATTGGCCAAATGCGTTGATCGTTTCGAAGAGACCGAGATCGAGATTTATTTCTCGAAAACCACTTCAATCTGATTTGTACGTTTCGTGGAAAACGATTTTGGATTCGAAGATGGACCAATGAAGTGCAAGGGCTAGTCGCTACTAATCCTGAGGATATTTCCAAAATGGATGTAGCAGGAATAGTGCCTTCGGTTCCGTTCGAACCGGGGACGGACTTGTATGGATGAATGCTTTCGAAACATCGTCGGGTGGACGATGGGCATACTAAGGGATATGTTCTAAAAAGGTAACGCTTAGCCCCAAGCCTCGACAACCGGGAATGGCTGAAAATCAGCGGTTATGCAGCAAGGCTTCGTAGGTAGCCCCCACTTGAGGGTGAGGTCATCCCTGTCTAGATGTCCCTTTTATTTTGGCTTAGTGGGCGGTTGCTGATCCCAACCGCGGGGTGATCTTGCTCGGGACTGTCCAGTAAAGGATGGTTCTTGTCTTGTGTTGCCGAGGAGTTAGGGTGGCTCCTCGTTACGCTGATCTATACCAGGTACTGTGACAGGTGGTACCCCAGTTCCTAGCCATTAGTTGGAAATCCATTTTGCCTACGCGCCCGTACGGTTTTGATTGTGCCCAATTATTGCTGAAATGTGAGATGCAGGCATTTTAGCTAGATTCTATTTTACTTTCTATAGACACTATTATAATATCATAGGATTTTAATAAAAATTGTTTTAGCTATCGTAAGGTAAAAACCCGACATGTTTATTTGTGGCATGGTCTTAGGAGATGCTTTTGTTTTCAATGGATTTTGAAACTTTAATAATCAATTGGGTGTGATTTTCTCACGCTGGTATTCCAGACGGACTCGGGTGTTATTTAACTGTAATGCTCGGGTCAGACCAAGTATTATAGGTTACATGATATGATGCCGTGGAGCTCAGGAGATGAGCTGGATGACGATACATATATCCGTACTTGTTTTATATACATATTCCGCTGTGTTGAGTTGCTGTGTATCCATTTGTATGTTGTTGTTGTTGAACTGTGATTGTTGTACTCTGATGATGTAATATATATATAAACAGATATACTTGATTTGAGTAAAGATCATTTATTATCTATTATATTTCATTCCGCTACGATGGTTAGATTCTGTTGTTGTTTTCTATTTTCTTCTTCTACCTCTTCTTCTTTAACCCAAATGGTTCGTATTTCTGTATAACTTTAGTTGATTTAGGTAGAATAGTGATGACTCAAGGGGTACGAATTTGTGGGCTGTTATAATTTTTGTGGAGTTTTTGGTCATGGGGAAGGTATGGCCAGATCTGGTCAGAGGAATAGGATGTGATAGGTGGTTGATGGTGAGGAGGAGGAGGTGGTGGAGGTGATGGCCAAGGCACTAGAGTCGAGAGCATGCAAATATGTGAAGAAATATGGCCAAAACAAAGCAAAAGGAAGAAGAAAAGGTAGAAAAGAAGGAGAGGCCATTACCAAAACTTCTTAGCCATGGAAATGAAGTGAGAAATGAAATTTATCATGTGAATATTGATTGAGACACTCATGGCTACAAAGAAATGCACGGCCAAAAAGAGCAGGCAAGTGAAAAGTCAAGAAAATGAAGAGTTTGGTAAATGAAAAGTCTTAGGTTTTATAGTCAAGTCTCTTCATATTTTCTTTTTCCTAAAATCAACTAAAACCATTAACATTAAGTAAATGAAATAGAAAATGAAAACAAAATAAAATTAACTGAAGTAAATAAATAAGTTTTAAGGAAAATAGAAAAAGAAATGAATAAATAGTTTAATAATTGTGAAACAAAACTCGAAAATTTACAAACAAAATATCATTAACTTTAGAAAATAATTACTATACTTCTAAACCAATAAAAAGTCAGGTAAAATAAAATAAATACTGAACAAATAAAGAAAAATAAAAATAAATCATTATTTTTAGGAAAAATAGAAAAATAAATAAAGAATTGCTTTAATTAATTGAAACTAGAAATTAGAAATTGTAAACAAAATACAATTGACATTGGAAAATTTCAATTACACTTTTAGAATGTTTTAAAACTAGAATACATATATAACATGTTGTGTTACACATATAAACATAAACTAAACATGACATGGCAACAAAATATTGTTTGTATAAAATTAAAATAAACAAATTTTGTTAAATACAACAAATTACATACAATAGTGTAAAAGGCACAACTTTCACAATATTAATCAGATTTCAATGAAACGAAAAGCAGCATTCTTAAAATTTTATTTACATTCATAATAAAAGATAAATTCAAAATTTTCGAAATTTTAAACTAAAAGTCAAAGTTTGACCATATCGACCAAAATTCACCTTATCTTGAAAATATTCTATTTAGTCATGTTTCGAATTCTAATTCACATCAAAATCAAAATTTATATTTAAAATAACAAAATTTATCCATTTTAAATAAATAAAATAAAGATTTTAAATCAGAAATTCGGTTTAAAATAATTAAAATATACAATTAAAAATTCACAACATGCAGGGTTGTTACACTCTCCCCTACTCAAAGCTTTTCATCCCCGAAAAGGAAGAAGTCAGGAAACAAATAGAAAGAATAATAAGTTGAAAGTCATCCTCTAAAAAGAAGGTAGGAGGATATGAATATCTAGAAAGGAAAAATAGGATAATAAGAATATCTAGGAAGGAAAAATAGGTTGAAAGACAAGGATGAACCATTATTTTAAAACTGTATAATTTCAATTTGAATTCTTTTAATATTTATAACATTTTAAACATTTAATAATATGATGAATAGTCATTTGATTCAAATTTGATAGTTCGAAGTAAACAATTTTTAAAACATTTTTAAATCATTTAGAAAAGTGAAATAAATGATCAAAATATCCTTTATATAATGCTTTATCATAATACTTTTATAACTCGATGTCTTAACAAGTTTACTTTCGTTCGCAGACTTTGGCCATGCGTTGATCGGGCGCAAAGCTAGAATTCTCCAGGTACTTAGTAGACACATTTCAACACCCAGTGAAAATACTTGAAAAACCTTTAAAAACAGATATGGAAAGTACAATCCAAACAAATAAACCAAACCAAACATTTGTCTAACCATGGATCACAGATACACAATGGTTACGCCTGGATCCTCTAGGAAACATCTGTACCTGTAAGCTATCTCGGCCTGTGAATTACGCCATGAAGACTAGTAGACCGCAGATACACAATGGTTATGTCTGAATCCCCCAGGAAACATCCGTACCCTTAAGCTATCTTAGCCAGCGGATTTCCCTACTAATACGACCTACATAGATCGCAGGATACACAATGTTATGCTTGGATCCCCCAGGAAACATCCATACCACTAGGGCATCTCAGCCAGGCTAATTACGTTTTGCAGTCGCGATCATAAGAGCATGGAGACTGCCATGGAATTCGATGGACACTCGAGTATCATATCTGAAAAACCCAAATCAGAGAGAATAATATCGATAGAATGAATCCACAATGTGGCCACAAAGCGGATATCAAGCAGAAGGCACTTTCCATTTCTTTACTTCGAAAATATGTATCATATAGTACCTTTCAAAATCACTTTCAGATATCATACTTATATTAAGTCCATCATATATAAGATTTCATTTTCAAATCCAATACTTACTAAAATCAATAGTATATCAAATCATACTTATATAGACTTCAATCATATAAGATTTCTCTTTCCAAACTGAGTACCTTTTCAAATCAACTTCGTACTTATACAAATAATTTTTATATAAGTTTGGTAACTCACAAATCAAAGTATTTAGTAAAACAAGGTTCTTAATTTCAATTCCTTTCAATAACGTTTTAGTTTCGAAATCATATATGATTTCGCCAAATCATTTCTTCCAAATTATATATATTCAGTTTCAAAGTTTTTCAAAACAGTAGATTTAGAAAATAATCCCAATTTCCAAATCAACAAAATTTATGTCAAACAAATTAATTTCCAAAACCATCATATAAATACTGAGTTTAAAATTTGAATCTATTTTCAAAACCAAATATTTACCTCAAAATCAATTATTCCCAAAATAATTTCCAAGTTACAATTATCCCTCTAAAACCTTTAAACTATTTATTTCTATTCAAAAGATCAATTTACCTTTTCAAACTATTTAAAACTAAATTTTATTCAAAACATTCCAAAACTAAACTCCGTATCAGTATAATTCAAAATAGTTTTATTCATTTACTTAACAAAACAGTTTCAACTCATTTACCTAATCGAATGATTTATATTTTTCCACGATTACTTAGCTTTGAAAACTAAACCTTGATTTGGAAGTGCTGGAACGTTTAAAAATAGTCGAAGAAATCATATTAAAAATCCAAAAGTTGGAAATTACTAACAAATCAGTAAATCAATTTCAATATATAAGATTGCAACAAAACAAATCTGAAACTCGAGGACTGAACACCGGCTCACAATAAATCATTTCAAATATATATATATATATATATATATATATATATATATATATATATATTTCTTTCAAACATCAAACCATACTTCGATATCTGAAAATAAAATTCATTTCACAAAATCACTCGCGGAACAAAGCTACTAGAGTGGCCTCTCCCCACTCAGAAACTCGAAAATCAATGTCGATGATGCATGCATTCATCACCGAAATTATTTTCCAACGACATAAGTGGGTTCTGGACTTTTATTTTCTTGAAACTTCTTTGAAATCACTTAGAAATCTTTAGAATTCATTTGAATACATTTGAAACATTTTTATTCGGAGAAATATCTTTAAATCATATTATTATTATATATATTTCCAAAATCTTAAAACCAATTTCAAAACACCGGAGTTCGATTCCTCGAAATTCAATTTTAAAATCCTTCAGTTACAAATCATTTTATATAAGTCAAATTCTTATAAAATTTTCAAAATTTCAACTCCTTTCGAAACTTAAAATCTTCATTTTTAAAGATATAAAATCCTTACCGAAAACATTTTAATTTTATATACAAAATAGGGTCATACTTATCAAAATAATAATTTCGATGTTGCACAAATTAAAAATACAATCAAACACAAATTTTCAAGGGATGATTCAAGTATGGATTTCAAACAAACAGAGATTTAAATTTAGAGGAACTCTAATCAAATAGAATTTTGATTCGAAAATAAGCTCGAGCGAAGAAGAGATTATTTTATTGCCAAATAGAAGATGGATAAGCCTTTATAAATCACGGGTGACCTTAACCGGTCAACCGTGACTTCAGGAATATAATCAATTCGAAAATCTACGGCAAATCGACCTTCGATCGCTAGAGATAGAATGCAGATAGGGCAGGAGATAAATAGCATTGTAAACCTAGGATACAGGAATCTCTGGTGAATCAATGCCAATTGTAAAGGAGTTTCACCCCTTTACAAATCATTCAAAGATTTACGGAATCACCGACCTTTATAGAGGTCATTCAAAGTGGAGTTATATAATGCCCCAAAATCAAAAGGATAAAAAAATAGGGAAGACAAGACGGGATTTCAGAACCAGTCGGAGCGTTCCAAAGGTCAAGGAGTCCTAATTGATAAGAATCCTAACCAAGAGATTTCTAACAAGGTGGATACTGAAGAGATGAAGTTTAGAAAATTTTGATTTAAAGATAAGAAAAATTTTGTACCAAAATAATCTTTAAAAACCTTTAAAATCATTTGGAAATCATTTTATACATCGAAAATATGTTCTCACACAAAGAAAGGATTCTGAGATTGATTTTACTCATTTTAGGATATTTCTACACTATCTCTAATGAGTTTTTTCTCCTCAGGCTATGGTTTGCCTAAAAACCAAAGCTCTGATACTAACTATAACAATCCGATATTTTCAGCAATTCGCATCCTCAAATGTCCGACTTGAATTGCTCAAAATACCGCATTGTAAATAAATTTGGAGCAGATGAAATACAATCACAGAATCACAGACACAGAAATATCAGAATAACTCGCAGCGGAAATTAAAATACCATAGTAGTTCATGAAGCTACTATAACAAACCCTCCAAACAAAATACATAATATCAGTCTGAAAAATATATAAAATAGGAATCCAAATGCAGAGAAGTTTATAAATACCAGAGCTGAAATATAACAACTGAACTGAAACAGAGGGATAACTAGATAAGCAAAATTCTCTAGCGATTCCTAGCTTCAGAAAAGAAATCCAAAGCTAAGTTGTAAGTACTCAGGCTGACCCGAGCGTAAAGTAAAACACAAAACACTCGAGTCAGGACATACATACTTATATAATGTAAAACAACTCAAGTGAATTGTAGTAGAAATGCCAAATAACTTAAAGGATGCTTGGGGTCGCCTATCCTCTAAGGATCAGTTAAACCATAAATTAAATGCATTCCGTGGTTAAAATTCCAAAATGGTAATTTATACTTCAAAATCAAATATCATTTAAAATTCAACATCATTTCAAATACATTTCAAAATATCATATCTTTCCAAAGCCACAATCATTTTTATTAAATTTAAATACCATTCCAAATCACATTTCAAAATGGTTTATATTTCAAATTAAATATTGCATTTAAAACCAATTAAAATGAAGTTATTATATTTAAAATCAAATATTCAATTCTCAAAATTTTACCATTTTCAGAATTCATTTATTCACTTCAATTTATTAAAACAGTTAAATTTTCAGTTTTTGCAGCATTTAGAAAATGCTACGGAAAGTTACATTTTAAAAAAGTTCAATTTAACAAAGATAGTATTTTAAAGAAATGCTGTAATAGTTCATGCTTCAAATAAAGCTTTAGTTCAATTCTTCAACTACAGCACTTACATAGTGCTGTAATAGCCCTTAGTTCATTTTTGCCTTTTAGTTCATTTGTATCAACTACAACACTTAGAATTGCTGTAATATCCTTTACTTAAGAAATGATAGCATTTCAAAAATGCTGTTAATTAAATTCCAAATTTAAATAAAATTTCATAACCAATTAATTTTTTTAATTAAACCATTTTTAACTTATAAAAATCATATTTTCTTACTTTAAAATGATAAAATACCCGTTAATTTGTGATTTTATAAAGTGAATTTTTCATACAAAAATCAAATTTCTTTAATAATTCACTTATAAAAATTAATGTACAATTTTATAACATTTCAGTTACTTTAAATTTTAATTTAATTTACCCTTTCATAAAGTAAATTTAAATTCTATTTTATTTTTCTTAACTTAACTTTCATTTTAAAACACATTTCGCATTTTCCAAGTTAAGTTATATTTCAATTTTAAACATTTATTTATTTAACTATTTTTAATTTAAATCAATAACGCTTTATAAAATCATTTTAAATTTAAATTTAAATCAAATTATCATATTTTCTTACTTCACTTAAACTTCATTTATAAACAAAATCATAAATTCCAAAATTAACTTATATTTCACATTCTACTTTACCATTTAGTTTTTTCACTTATTTAACTTGTAGAAAATCATTAATATTTCATAAAAATTATTTTTAATTAAATTTAAATCAAAATATCATAATATTTACATTTTTATAATATTTTAAAATTTTTAGAAAAATATATGTTAACCACATTCTGTATATAATTTTCTAACCTAAGTCAAATGATACGGATAATATATTATTTCAATCCGTAATTTGCAAAGGAAAAATCCGAGTTTTATCATTTCAAACCCACAATCCCAAGTTAAATGAAATAAAAATCATTCAGGCCTATCATTTCAGCCCATAACGATTTTTCCCTATTCTAAAGTCTGTTCAGGTATGTATCATTTCAACCCATAGTGATTCCAATCTACAGGGAACTTGCAATGTGATAAACTAATATAAATAAACAGTATAACATTATATAATAGTAACAGATGATATGATAGGTGAATAAACAGGGGTGAACATCATATGATCATATCACAGGCAGTTATAACATAATAATATAATTTACAGATTCACGGGATGTAAATTTACTAATTATATAAGTACAAAAGTCTGGCGAGATATAATCACCTCTTATTGCTGGAGTTATCAATTCAAATGACACAACGAATTCCATAAGGCATGATGACATTAAAATAGATTCAAGTGGAAGAGAACCAAGCTAATGATCTTGTCACAACCCATAACAAAATCAAATATAAATATAAATTCAATACACATTGAATTTGAAACCCCTTTGAAATTAAATCAAATTGAACACAATAGTTTTTTCCATGCTTTCAAGTTCTACTTGCTCGGCCTAGAGGGTGAATATGGTCGGATTTGGCATGGCTTAGGATCAAGTTTGAGTCTATGAAGGCACGGCTACATGTGCTAGAAGTGGCAAATGAGTCACAACACATGATTGTGAGGAGACAAGGCAACATAGTGGAGTTTTGGTCAACTTTTGGGCTCAGCTACATGGTCCTAGAGCTCGGCCATGACATGTTTCAGATCTGGAAAGAGGTAAGGCTGAGGGTAAATGGTCATATCATGGTCGTGGTGGAGCATGGGGAGGTGGCCAAGGCAATCCAAGCTGATGGTGATGAAGGCTAGTCTCAGTTAGGCATGTTTTAAGGAGTTTGCAACATTTTTATGGAGTTTTTGGTCATGAGGAAGGCATGGCCAGATCTGGTCAGAGGAAGAGGATGTGATAGGTGGTTGATAGTGGGGAGGAGGATGTGGTGGAGGTGATGGCCAAGGCACTAGAGTGGAGAGCATGCAAATATGTGAAGAAATCGTGGCCAAAACGAGGCAAAAGGAAGAAGAAAAAATAGAAATGTAGGAGAGGCCACTACCAAAATGTAACATCCTAATTTAATTTAAATTTGGTAGCTTATTTGAACTTTTGAAATTAATTTGAAAATTTTCGAAAGAAATAAAATATTATTAATATTGAATATTACAAAAAAAAACATATGGATACAAATATAGTATTTGATAGTTTAAGCTTTAAATTAATAATAATAAAAAATTATAAAAACAAGAATTATGTTAAACCATAAAAAAGAATATGTGTTATAAATTAAATGTTGATAGTTAAACGTTAAATAGAAATAAAATTTAGAATGTATGTTAGTAATAAGATTTTATGGTTATATGGAACATAAGATAAATACATATCAATAATTATAACATTTTTTTAAGCACAAGGGTATAAAATAAAACAAGACAAGAATGAAAGTATGTTGCTGTGAATTTTATATTAGCAAGGCAAACCAATACAAATAACTAAAATTGCTTTCTTTATATATATCTACATCTATACCTGTTCGTTCAATAACATAGTAAAGCCAGAGAAAAGAAAAAAAATATAAACATCACTATTCTTATAAACTCAAGATCATTCAACAAAACAAAACAGAAAAAGTTCAAAGGCAGATCATCTGCAGGGTTTCAAAACAACAGGCAGCTCCCTGTTTCAAAGAAAATTTCAAGTGAGTAAACAACTATTTCAAAAAAACATGAATTTGTATGTTTCATGAATAACTTTTGTTTGTTGTATATGTTAAATAAGAAGTTTTGTATAGTTCTGTGCACTGAGAAATTCTATTATGGTTTGTTCTCCTATATTTCTAGTTTCAGGGCAGGGTAAAGTTGAAACAAATTAATACATCTCCATACCAACATTTTTAAGCTTAAGATTCTGAACAAAATATGTTTGTTTAAACTTGAATCACAGCCTAAAATTTGTTTAAAGCTTAAAAGTGAAGTTGTGGTTCTGTAACATTCAGTTTTACAATAAAAAGTAAATTTTTGGATAAATTCGAATATTGTTAATTATTAATTCGATTATACAACTTGAATCCTCAATACAAAACAAGATTTTTAAAACAAAATTGGTGATTTTTAGTGAAGTATTTTGAGTGTAGTTCCATGTTGAACCGAAGACGCTTTTTCGACCATTGCCATCGATCAAGAAATTTTTTCATGTTAAAATTTTGTTTGAAGCTGGTTTGAACATAGATGATCTTAGGAAAATTATCGAAAAAAATTTCTATTGCATAAATTGGTGGTACGAGTTCAATTTAAGGTTAAAGCTCGAGTTTTGGACGTGTTCAATGGAAAGATGTTTGCGTCCTCTTGGAGTGATCGAGTGGCACGAAATTGAGAGGGAGCGTAGAGTGGGGTATCGGCAACACGAAACCGGAGTCATGGATTTTCTGGCGAATGGCGCGAGGAGGACGAAACGTTTTGGTTTGGGTATGTTCGAGTTACAGTTTCAACGAAAGGGTGAATTTCGATTTCGAGTTTTTCTGTGTCGAATCGAGCTTTGGTTTCGAGCATAGGGATGAATTACGACTTGCCGAAGGTCACGAAGTCCACTGGAGCGGCGGCGCGACGCTGTGCACGTGCACAACGTCGATTTCGTGTTAGGAAGTTTGGGTTGGGGAGAAACTCGAAGGAGTGCTCGAGTAGGAGATGGGTTGGCTCGGGTTTTCTCGCGTACATGTGAGTTATTTCAGCAGTTGTTTAAGTTTAAAACTTAAGCCAGAAAAAAAAGGAGAAGAAGAAGAGAGTACGAGAGGGAAAGAAGATGACTCGAGAAAAGAAGGAGAGAAACTTGAGTAACACTCGAGTAAAACCTGGGTATGCTCGGGTTGTTTTCAAAATAGATTAAGCCCGATAAATTTCAAGTTATAATGTTAAACAAAAATTTAGTAATTATGAAGCAACTAATGCTGACTAATTTAAGTTAACAATTCGTTTCAATTTTTAATTAACCAAGCAAATAGTAACAATGTTTTAAAAATCTAATGAATACTTTAACTAAATAATTAATTTAAGATCAGTGTTAAAGTTAATTAACATTAAAGCTTTTCATAATTATAATGAATTGATTTCAAAGTAATTAAGGAAGATTTTAAACTATGAATTAAGATAAATAATTATTATTAATTAATTGTTTGGAAAGGGTAATTAGGAATGATTAATTTATAATTTGGTTAATTAATAATTAAGTGTCTAATTTATTTATAATTAAGAATTGTTAGTTAGATAATTTAAGCTGATTAATTTATAGTTAATTAAGTTAATTGATTAAGAAATAATTTATTAACAAAGTTGATTAAGATTTAATTAATTTATTTATCATTAAGAATAATTGATCAATGATTAAAATAGTTGTGTGGTTAATTCACTTAAACCACATTGGAAAATAATTAACTACTATTGTGCACTGGATTGATATTTTTGTTGGGGTTGTAATACTATGTGATGTGAGTTGCCCTGTGCTGAACTGTGATTTGTGATTTAATTCTGTATTGACGTGAAACCTCCTTTTGCCCGTAAAACGGCGTTTAAACTTCGATGTGTTGGGAGTCGGATTTCAGTTAGTTATCCAAAACCCACATCGAACCCTGAATGTGAATCTTTGTGATTGATACATCCACGTGTTTTAAAAATTAACGCTCACTATCCGGTTTAGCCGGAAAAGGACCTTTGCGTCATTTAACCCATTCTGAATAGTGATACGTCGAAATGAATAGCATTTGAAGACGGTGGTGAAGACCGGGTGTCTGCGAAAACGATAGGATAACCTATCGAATGTCTCTGCACTGAGTTGCTCCGGTATAGAGATCTCCACATGTGATGGGAAGTCCGATCAGGATTATGGATACCCGGATTTGCAAGGCCTTCTTCCTTCATTGGACAAAGTGCCTTCGGTTCTGTTCAAACCCGGAGCCGACTTGTATGGTCGTGTGTTTGACACTACACTTTGAGATATAATGCCGATTTCTTTCAAATACATATCTGTTGGAGGCGGAGAATTTATTCTCTTAGCTTAACACCCTTCTCTGAGACGTACGAGCATAGAGGTTATGTAATTGAAGGTTATCATCGATATACTCCCAGTTTGGTAGTGTGGCATGCTAAGTGCTGCTGTGTGTTGATGATCATTTGTTGATCATTTTTGTTCAAAGCATGGCTTTCGAGTAAAGCGTAGCTTTGTGAACGAGACCTCTTTCGACCTCACATCCCGGAAATGGTAGAAACAGGAAAGATGCGGCAAGGTTGTGAGGGTCGCGCCCTTTAGTGTATGTCATTTCCTTCTGGAAAAAGGTAGTACCATGGTATGGAGCCCAGATATTTACCTATGTGGTTGCTTCAATCTCATTTACTGTGTGGTTGTTGCTTTGTGGTAAAGGGCCTTCGGATAAAGGTTGCAAACGACCGGTGGGTAGCATAGTCGAGTAGTAGCTACCTAGTTACAGAGGTAACCCGGTCTTGTGTTGGCAGAGAGCTGGTTAAGTTCTCGGGACGTCCCTCCAGAGGCGTACCCATGTGGCAGTAGGAAGTTCCTTAGCCTGACCATTTGTTGGAAATCCAAAGAAACAATACGAGCCCTGTACGGTTTTAGTTGTATAACCTGCTGCAGCATGGCGGTAACCTGCCATAAAACATGGTAGCTATATTAGGCATACGACGAATCGTTGTATGCTGGCTATGATTAATATTATATTTTCAAAATGTTTTGTTCACTATGCACTAGTAATAATATCAAAGAATTTTTCTCGTATCAAGCATATTTGACTATCATAAGAAGAAATCTCCTCCAATTCTGCGATTGCATTGTGTGTGTGGCGGGAGGTCTTATGGTAGTTTCATTTTCAAAAAGCATACCGGATTTTCTTTTATAAATCTTGTTTATTTAAAAGCAACTATTTTTGTTTACTCATACTAATCCCACGACTGACCCAGAGCTTATTACTTCCTTTCTAAACTCTAGGTGCCCATAATTTCCACATGGGCAGCCTAATAGCTGGTTTTCATGTTCTGGTCGTAGCAGTATTTTGGAAGCTCTTATCTTGGAGATATTTTAGAAGCTTTTGGGATCTCAGGTGTTTAGTCTATGGATGTTCGTTATCGCTTCATTTCTTCGAAGATTTTTGGCATATGATCACTTGGTGTTCTATTATGATGTTCTATTAGGAGTTGTGACATATGTAGTATGATACTCTGAAGTATTAATGGATATTATGATGATGTTATATCTGTGATGTAGTGCATGATATTCATTTTGTTTCCGCTATTTTATATTCATCTGATGTTGTTATAAGCTCCATCCAACTGAAGTTCGATGTTTGAACTTTTGGTAGTCGAATACAGGTGAGGTAATTAGTGTCAATTTTCGAACATTGGATTTCGGATCGTGACAAGTGGTATCAGAGCTGAAGGTTGAGTAAGAACTTTAGCTATGGAGTATAACACATTAGATGGCTCATTAGAGATAGGGTGAAGTATACCCTAGAATGAGTGTAACCGAGACTGAAACCCCAAATTTTCTTAGTCTATTTATTTTAACTGCTGTTATTCCTTAAGATATCTCGTCCGAATATCTAAACCAATTTTCTTTCTATTTACAGATAGTAAGAATGAGCGGACCAAGAGGAAGAGCTGGTAGGCGAGGAAATGCCACAGCACCTAGACAAGTTCCCCCAACGGCAGAAGCAGCAATATCTATTCCGCATCAGCCGAATCTGGCCGATTTAGATAAGAATTTCTCATGACTTGGTGGTAAGCCATTTACCGGCAAGGAGTCGATTATTGAGGCTCAAGAACGAATCAGATCATGTGAAAAAATCTTTAAAGGGCTTAAATTGTAAGACGATCAGAAGCGACTCATAGCTTCTTGGCAACTTCAAGAAGAAGCCTTAGCCTAGTGGGAGACAGTCACTATAGATAAGCCAGAAGACGAGTTTACTTGGGAGAAATTCAAAGAGGTATTGAGAAGCGCTATATGCCATCAGATGGAATTTCTTGAATGTACCAGGAATTCATGGACTTAAAGCAAGGGAGCTTGTCATTCGAGGAGTATTTAAACAAATTCAATGAATTGTCTCGTTTTGGTCCAGAATTGGTAAACACACCATTAAAGAAGAATGAAAGGTTCATTCGTGGGATGAATAAAGAGTTCCATGAAAGAATGACCGGCCACGTTAAAGAATCCTTTTCAGATTTGGTTGATATGGGGTACAAATATGCTACACTTGGTATGCAAGAAGCCCCGGTGGAGAAAGGAAATTCGAGCAATCAAAATTGGAAGAAGAGGAAATTTGGAGGCAAGAAACCATGGCAGGGTAAGGAGAAAAAGAAGAGCAATAAGGGAAGCACAGCAGAGAATGTCACTTACTATAATTGCTTGGAGAAGGGCCATTATTCTAGCAGACGTACGAAGCCTAAGAGACAAGTCAATCAATCCGTTAAAGCGAAGCCCAGGAAATGTTATTATTGTCAGAAATTGGGACACGAAGTTAAAGACTGCCCAGCATTAAGCAAGCTCAGACAGCCAAGGTGTACATAGTCAAAGACCAACATGCATCTTCCAAAGCAGAAAAAGGGAAAGGAGTTCTGGAAGGTAATCTCATTATTTACGATAGCATTGTTGGAGTTCAATTTGACACGGGCGCTACACACAGTTTTATCTCTCAGCAAGCCATTAATGAATTGAATCTTGAGCCTGATTTTGTTGATGAGCCTATATGCGTAAAGAATCCAGTTGGACGTCCCACGAACCTTTGTCTTCGATGCAGAGACGGTCCTATCTCATATTCTTATTACCAATTCCCTATTGGTCTCTTTGTTCTTAATTTTAACGAGTTTGAAGTCTTATTCGGAATGGCTTGGCTAGCAAAATTGGAAGCCAAATTGGATTGCAATAATCGATTGATTTCAATTAAAACCAAATTTGGAGATTTTATTGAGATTTCTTGTGAGGACCCAAGTCCTAAAAGAGAAGGGTTGATGTATAACTTGGGTTATCCCGAACCCAGTCTGGAGTCTATACTAATTGTTAGAGATTTTCCTGACGTGTTCGAAGAAGTGAAATCTTTACATCCACATCGAGAAATAGAATTCAGAATCGACCTTGTACCTAATTATCGTCCTATCGTTCATGCAAGTCGCATGATGGCACCCAGGGAAAGGGTTGAATTAGTTCAGCATACCAAGGATTTACTAGCAAAAGGGTTAATTCGACCTAGTGTTTCTGAATGGGGTTCAGCCGTCGTATTTGTTGCTAAATCAGACGGATCTTTGAGATTGTATGTAGATTACCACGATCTCAATAAGCTGACTCTCAAGAATAAATTTCCACTAACTAGAACTGATGATCTGTTTGATCAATTGCACGACGCTCATTTCTTTTCGAAGATGGATCTAGCCCAAGGGTTCCATCAAGTACGAATCACCGAAGATTGTGTCCATTTGACCGCTTTCATGGGTCCGAATATGTTCTACGAATGGTTAGTCATGCATTTCGATCTAACCAATGCTCCAGCATACTTCGTAGATCTTATGACTCGAGTGTTCTGGGAAGTATTGAATAAATTTGTGCTCGTGTTTATTGATGATATTTTGGTCTATTTCAAGACTGAAGAGGAGCATGCCGAGCATCTTAGAATTGTTTTGGAGATATTAAGTAGAAATATTATATTCGCAAAATTTACCAAATGCCACTTTTGGGTCAAAGAAATTAAATTTCTCGGCCATATTGTTAATGAAGAAGGAATTTTCGTTGATCCTAGCAAAATTTCCGCTATTCATGACTGGAGAAAACCCACTACCCCAAAATAAGTTAGAAGCTTTTTGGGTTTAGCAGGTTATTATCGGAAGTTTGTTTAGGACTTTTCTAAGATTGCTAGTCCGTTGACTAAGCTGACAATGAAGGATGTAAAGTTCAATTGGACTCCGAAATGTGACGAAGCTTTTCAGGAGTTGAAGAGGAGATTGACCACGGCTCCTGTTCTCGCTATTATCAACGAGAATCATGGATTATCTGTTTATACCGACGCTTGCGGTGATGGTTTGGGTGCGGTATTAATGCATAATGGGAGGGTAATTGCCTATGCGAGTAGACAGTTACGTCCTCGTGAAAGAAACTACCCAACCCATGATTTGGAACTTTTAGCTGTTATCTTCGCTTTGAAAATATGGCGACATGAAAAATTCAAATTATTCACCGACCACAAATCTTTGAAATATCTCTTCGCCCAGAAAGATCTAAATCTGTGACAACAACGTTGGTTGGAATTTATGGCATCTTATGACCTAGACATTCAATATATGCCCGGGAAAGCCAATGTAGTTGCCGACGCTTTAAGTAGGAGACATGATGTTCTTGCATATCTTGTTGTTACTCCCACTCTCCTTGAAAAGATCGCCAACAAGAAAAAAGATGACAAATTCCTTCATGGAATTTGTAAAAGAATACATCATGGGAAGGATTCCAGTTTTGAAGTTGATGATGATGGAGTTATAAGGATGAAAGACAGGATTTGTGCCCCAGACACCCCTGATCTAAAACGTGAAGTCTTGGATGAATGCCACAAATCTAAGCTTTGCATCCATCCAGGAGTTAACAAAATGTATAGAGATATCAAAAGAACTTTCTGGTGGAAGACAATGAAAAGAGACATATCTATATATGTGAGTCGCTGTGCTACTTGCCAACAAATCAAAAGTGATCAAAAGAAAATGGAGGGTTTACTACAGCCTTTAGAGGTACCCAAGTGGAAATGGGACCAAGAATCGATGGATTTCATCGACGGTTTGCTTCGTACTCGGAATGGAAATGAAGCAATTTGGGTTATTGTGGACCGTTTGACTAAGACAGCCTACTTTTCGCCAGTGAAATCTACCCATACGACAGCAAGTTTAGCCGAATTATATGTGAAAGAAATTGTTCGTCTCCACGGTATTCCTAGCAGCATAGTAAGTGATCGTGACCCGATCACCACTAGTAGATTTTGGGAGGCATTTCAAGATGCATTGGGAACAAAACTGAATTTCAGCACTACTTATCACCCACAATCTGGTGGGCAGACTGAGAGGATTAACCGAATCTTAGAAGACCTATTACGTGCTTGTATACTTGATTTTGGCAGTTTTTGGGAGGACCATTTACATTTGGTCGAATTCTCATATAACAATAGCTATAAGGCCAGTATAGAGACGGCTCCTTTTGAAGCTTTATATGGTCGTCCATGTCGATCACCCGCATGCTGGATTGAGACTGGTGATAGACTGGTCCTTGGACCGGATATGATTAAAGAAGCCATAGAAAAAGTTGATTTTATATGGAAGAAATTGAAAACGGCTCAAAGTCGTCAAAAGAGTTATTATGATCGTAGAAGAAGGGATTTGGAATTCCAGATTGGAGACTCTGTCTTTCTCAAAGTATCTCCTATGAGAGGTGTATTAAGGTTTGGGAAGACCGGTAAGCTAGCACCACGGTATATAGGTCCTTTTCCTATTCTGGAAAGGATCGGTCTTTAGATTATCGAGTACAGCTGCCTAGCTGGTTGTCTGGCGTGCATGATGTGTTCCACATTTCTAATCTTCGAAAGTATGTGCATGATCCAGATAGTATTATTGAAGAAGCTGCTCAGCAAGATCTCAAAATCACTCCCAATTTAAAAGTTAAAGGAGAACCGATAAAGATTGTAGATCGCGATGAAAAGCGATTGAGAAACAAAGTTGTGAAACTGGTTAAAGTTCAGTGGAGTGGCAATCCAAAGGACTGTACTTGGGAAACTGAAGATAATATGAAAAAATAATATCCCAATTGCAGAGTGAATATCTCGGCTTAAACTGCTAAGCCATTTCCTTATTTTTTTCTAAATTCGTATATTCTTTGTTTTCTTTTCTCTCTCTTTCAAATATCGAGGACGAAATTTTCTTAAGGGGGCATATTTGTAACATCCCAAAAATTTTAATTTTAATTTGGTAGCTTATTTGAACTGTTGAAATTAATTTGAAAAGTTTCGAAAGAAATAAAATATTATTAATATTGAATATTACATAAAATGATATGGATATAAATATAGTATTTGGTAGTTTAAGCTTTAAATTAATAATAATAATAAATTATAAAAACAAGAATTGTGTTAAACCATAAAATAGAATATATGTTATAAATTAAATGTTGACAGTTAAACATTAAATAGAAATAAAATTTAGAATGTATGTTAGTAATAAGATTTTATGGTTATATGGCGACATAAGATAAATACATATCAATAACTATAACATTTTTTAATCATAAGGGTACAAAATAAAACAAGACAAGAATGAAAGTATGTTGTTGTGAATTTTATATGAGCAAAGCAAACCAATTCAAATAACTAAAACTGCTTTCTTTTTATATATCTACATCTACATCTGTTCGTTCAATAACATAGTAAAGCCAGAGAAAAGAAAAAAAATATAAACATTACCATTCTTATAAACTCAAGATCATTCAATAAAATAAATCAGAAAAAGTTTAAAGGCAGATCATCTGTAGGGATTCAAAACAACAGGCTGCTCTCTGTTTCAAAGAAAATTTCAAGTGAGTAAACAACTGTTTCAAAAAAATTGAATTTGTATGTTTGATTCATGAATAACTTATGTTTTCTATATATGTTAAATAAGAAGTTTTGTATAATTCTGTGCACTGAGTAATTCAATTATGGTTTGTTCTCCTGTGTTTCTAGTTTCAGGGCAAGGTAAAGTTGAAACAAATTAATACATCTCCATACAAACATTTTTAAGCTTAAGATTCTGAACAAAATAAGTTTGTTTAAACTTGAGTCATAGCCTAAAATTTGTTTGAAGCTTAAAAGTGAAGTTGTGCTTCTGTAACATTCAGTTTTACAGTAAAAAGTAAATTTTTGGATAAATTCGAATATTGTTAATTATTAATTCGATTATATAACTTGATTCCGCAATGCAAAACAAGGTTTTTAAAACAAAATTGGTGATTTTTAGTGAAGTATTTTGAGTGCAGTTCCATGTTGAACCGAAGACGCTTTTTCGGCCATTGCCATCAATCATGAAATTTTTGCATGTTAAATTTTGTTTGAAGTTGGTTTGAACATTGATGATCTTAGGAAAATTGTCGCAAAAAATTTCTATTGCATAAATTGGTGGTACTAGTACAATTTAGGGTTAAAGCTCGAGTTTTGGACTTGTTCAGTGGAAAGGTGATTGTGTCCTCTTGGAGTGATCGATCGGCACGAAATTGAGAGGGAGATTAGAGTGGGGTGTCGGCAACATGAAGATGAAGTCGTGGATTTTCTGGCGAGCGGCGCGAGAAGGACGAAGCGTTTGGGTATGTTCGAGTTACAGATTCAACGAAAGGGTGAATTTCGATTTTGAGTTTTTCTGGGTCGAATCGAGCTTTGGTATCGAGCATAGAGATGAATTGCAACTTGCCGATGGTCGCGAAGTCCATTGGAGCAGCGACACGACGCCGTGCACATGCACAACGTCGATTTCGTGTCAGGAAGTTTGGGTTGGGGAGAAACTCGAAGGAGTGCTCGAGTACTTCGAGTAGGAGATGGGTTGGCTCGGATTTTCTCGCGTTCGTGTGAGTTGTTTCAGCAGTTGTTTAAGTTTAAAACTTAAGCTAGAAAAAAAGGAGAAGAAAAGGAGAGTATGAGAGGGAAAGAAGATGACTCGAGAAAAGAAGGAGAGAAACTTGAGTAACACTCGAGTAAAACCTGGGTATGCTCGGGTTGTTTTCAAAATAGATTAAGCGCGATAAATTTCAAGTTATAATGTTAAACAAAAATTTAGTAATTATGAAGCAACTAATGCTGACTATTTTAAGTTAAGAATTCGTTTCAATTTTTAATTAACCAAGCAAATAGTAACAATGTTTTAAAAATCTAATGAATACTTTAACTAAATAATTAATTTAAGATCAGTGTTAAAGTTAATTAACATTAAAGCTTTTCATAATTATAATGAATTGATTTCAAAGTAATTAAGGAAGATTTTAAACTATGAATTAAGATAAATAATTATTATTAATTAATTGTTTGAAAAGGGTAATTAGGAATGATTAATTTATAATTTGGTTAATTAATAATTAAGTGTCTAATTTATTTATAATTAAGAATTGTTAGTTAGATAATTTAAGATGATTAATTTATAGTTAATTAAGTTAATTGATTAAGAAATAATTTATTAACAAAGTTGATTAAGATTTAATTAATTTATTTATCATTAAGAATAATTGATCATTGATTAAAATAGTTGTGTGGTTAATTCACTTAAACCACATTGGAAAATAATTAACTACTGTTGTGCACTGGATTGATATTTTTGTTGGGGTTGTAATACTATGTGATGTGAGTTGCCCTGTGCTGAACTGTGATTTGTGATTTAATTCTGTATTGATGTGAAACCCCCTTTTGCCCGTAAAACGGCGTTTAAACTTCGATGTGTTGGGAGTCGGTTTTCAGTTAGTTATCCGAAACCCACATCGAACCCTGAATGTGAATCTTTATGATTGATACATCCACGTGTTTTAAAAATTAACGCTCACTATCCGGTTTAGGCGGAAAAGAACCTTTGTGTCATTTAACCCATTCTGAATATTGATACGTCGAAATGAATAGCATTTGAAGACGGTGGTGAAGACCGGGTGTCTGCGAAAACGATAGGATAACCTATCGAATGTCTCTGCACTGAGTTGCTCTGGTATAGAGATCTCCACATGTGATGGGAAGTCCGATCAGGATTATGGATACCCGGATTTGCAAGGCCTTCTTCCTTCATTGGACAAAGTGCCTTCGGTTCTGTTCAAACCCGGAGCTGACTTGTATGGTCGTGTGTTTGACTCTACACTTTGAGATATAATGCCGATTTCTTTCAAATACATATCTGTTGGAGGCGGAGAATTTATTCTCTTAGCTTAAAACCCTTCTCTGAGACGTACGAGCACAGAGGTTATGTAATTGAAGGTTATCATCGATATACTCCCAATTTGGTAGTGTGGCATGCTAAGTGCTGCTGTGTGTTGATGATCATTTGTTGATCATTTGTGATCAAAGCATGGATTTTGTGTAAAGCGTAGCTTTGTGAACGAGACCTCTTCGGTCCTCACATCCCGGAAATGGTTGAAACAGGAAAGATGTGGCAAGGTTGTGAGGGTCGCGCCCTTTAGTGTATGTCATTTCCTTCTGGAAAAAGGTAGTACCATGGTATGGAGCCCAGATATTCACCTATGTGGTTGCTTCAATCTCATTTACTGTGTGGTTGTTGCTTTGTGGTAAAGGGCCTTCGGATAAAGGTCGCAAACAACCGGTGGGTAGCATAGTCGAGTAGTAGCTACCTAGTTACAGAGGTAACCCGGTCTTGTGTTGGCAGAGAGCTGGTTAAGTTCTCGGGACGTCCCTCCAGAGGCGTACCCATGTGGCAGTAGGAAGTTCCTTAGCCTGACCATTTGTTGGAAATCCAAAGAAACAATACGAGCCCTGTACGGTTTTAGTTGTATAACCTTCTGCAGCATGGCGGTAACCTGCCATAAAACATGGTAGCTATATTAGGCATACGAAGAATCGTTGTATGCTGGCTATGATTAATATTATATTTTCAAAATGTTTTGTTCACTATGCACTAGTAATAATATCAAAGAATTTTTCTCGTATCAAGCATATTTGACTATCATAAGAAGAAATCTCCTCCAATTCTGCGATTGCATTGTGTGTGTGGCGGGAGGTCTTATGGTAGTTTCATTTTCAAAAAGCATACCGGATTTTCTTTTATAAATCTTGTTTATTTAAAAGCAACTGTTTTTGTTTACTCATACCAATCCCACGACTGACCCGGAGTTTATTGTTTCCTTTCTAAACTCTAGGTGCCCATAATTTCCACATGGGCAGCCTAATAGCAGGTTTTCATGTTCTGGTCATAGCAGTATTTTGGAAGCTCTTATCTTGGAGATATTTTAGAAGCTTTTGGGATCTCAGGTGTTTAGTCTTTGGAAGTTCGTTATCGCTTCATTTCTTCGTAGATTTTTGGCATATGATCACTTGGTGTTCTATTATGATGTTCTATTAGGAGTTGTGACATATGTAGTATGATACTCTGATGTATTAATGGATATTATGATGATGTTATATCTGTGATGTAGTGCATGATATTCATTTTGTTTCCGCTATTTTATATTCATCTGATGTTGTTATAAGCTCCATCCAACTGAAGTTCGATGTTTGAACTTTTGGTAGTAGAATACAGGTGAGGTAATTAGTGTCAATTTTCGAACATTGGATTTCAGATCGTGACAAGTGGTATCAGAGCTGAAGGTTGAGTAAGAACTTTAGCTATGGAGTATAACACATTAGATGGCACATTAGAGATAGGGTGAAGTATACCCTAGAATGAGTGTAACCGAGACTGAAACCCCAAATTTTCTTAGTCTATTTATTTTAACTTCTGTTATTCCTTAAGATATCTCGTCCGAATATCTAAACCAATTTTCTTTCTATTTACAGATAGTAAGAATGAGCGGACCAAGAGGAAGAGCTGGTAGGCGAGGAAATGCCACAGCACCTAGACAAGTTCCCCCAACAGCAGAAGCAGCAATATCTATTCAGCATCAGCCGAATCTGGCCGATTTAGATAAGAATTTCTCATGACTTGGTGGTAAGCCATTTACCGGCAAGGAGTCGATTATTGAGGCTCAAGAACGAATCATATCATCTGAGAAAATCTTTAAAGGGCTTAAACTGCAAGACGATCAGAAGCGACTCATAGCTTCTTGGCAACTTCAAGAAGAAGCCTTAGCCTAGTGGGAGACAGTCACTATAGATAAGCCAGAAGACGAGTTTACTTGGGAGAAATTCAAAGAGGTATTAGAGAAGCGCTATATGCCATCAGATGGAATTTCTTGAATGTACCAGGAATTCATGGACTTAAAGCAAGGGAGCTTGTCATTCGAGGAGTATTTAAACAAATTCAATGAATTGTCTCGTTTTGGTCCAGAATTGGTAAACAACTTTTAAAGAAGAATGAAAGGTTCATTCGTGGGATGAATAAAGAGTTCCACGAAAGAATGACCGGCCACGTCAAAGAATCCTTTTCAGATTTGGTTGATATGGGGTACAAATATGCTACACTTGGTATGCAAGAAGCCCCGGTGGAAAAGGAAATTCGAGCAATCAAAATTGGAAGAAGAGGAAATTTGGGGGCTAGAAACCATGGCAGGGTAAGGAGAAAAAGAAGAGCAATAAGGGAAGCACAGCAGAGAATGTCACTTACTATAATTGCTTAGAGAAGGGCCATTATTCTAGCAGACGTACGAAGCCTAAGAGACAAGTCAATCAATCCGTTAAAGCGAAGCCCAGGAAATGTTATTATTGTCAGAAATTGGGACACGAAGTTAAAGACTGCCCAGTCATGAAGCAGCTCAGACAGCCAAGGTGTACACAGTCAAAGACCAACATGCATCTTCCAAAGCAGAAAAAGGGAAAGGAGTTCTGGAAGGTAATCTCATTATTTACGATAGCATTGTTGGAGTTCTATTTGACACGGGCGCTACACACAGTTTTATCTCTCAGCAAGCCATTAATGAATTGAATCTTGAACTGATTTTGTTGATGAGCCTATATGCGTAAAGAATCCAGTTGGACGTCCCACGAACCTTTGTCTTCGATGCAGAGACGGTCCTATCTCATATTCTTATTACCAATTCCCTATTGGTCACTTTGTTCTTAATTTTAACGAGTTTGAAGTCTTACTCGGAATGGATTGGCTAGCAAAATTGGAAGCCAAATTGGATTGCAATAATCGATTGATTTCAATTAAAACCAAATTTGGAGATTTTATTGAGATTTCTTGTAAGGACCCTAGTCCTAAAAGAGAAGGGTTGATGTATAACTTGGGTTATCCCGAACCCAGTCTAGAGTCTATACTAATTGTTAGAGATTTTCCTGACGTGTTCGAAGAAGTGAAATCTTTACATCCACATCAAGAAATAGAATTCAGAATCGACCTTGTACCTAATGATCGTCCTATCGTTCATGCAAGTCGCATGATGGCACCCAGGGAAAGGGTTGAATTAGTTCAGCATACCAAGGATTTACTAGCAAAAGGGTTAATTCGACCTAGTGTTTCTGAATGGGGTTCAGCCGTCGTATTTGTTGCTAAATCAGACGGATCTTTGAGATTGTATGTAGATTACCACGATCTCAATAAGCTGACTCTCAAGAATAAATTTCCACTACCTAGAACTGATAATCTGTTTGATTAATTGCACGATGCTCGTTTCTTTTCGAAGATGGATCTAGCCCAAGGGTTCCATCAAGTACGAATCACCGAAGATTGTGTCCATTTGACCGCTTTCATGGGTCCTAATATGTTCTACGAATGGTTAGTCATGCATTTCGATCTAACCAATGCTCCAGCATACTTCGTAGATCTTATGACTCGAGTGTTCTGGGAAGTATTGAATAAATTTGTGCTCGTGTTTATTGATGATATTTTGGTCTATTTCAAGACTGAAGAGGAGCATGCCGAGCATCTTAGAATTGTTTTGGAGATATTAAGGAGAAATATTCTATTGGCAAAATTTACCAAATGCCACTTTTGGGTCAAAGAAATTAAATTTCTCGGCCATATTGTTAATGAAGAAAGAATTTCCGTTGATCCTAGCAAAATTTCCGCTATTCTTGATTGGAGAAAACCCACTACCCCAAAATAAGTTAGAAGCTTTTTGGGTTTAGCAGGTTATTATCGGAAGTTTGTTCAGGACTTTTCTAAGACTGCTAGTCCGTTGACTAAGCTGACAATGAAGGATGTAAAGTTCAATTGGACTCCGAAATGTGACGAAGCTTTTCAGGAGTTGAAGAGGAGATTGACCACGGCTCCTGTTCTCGCTATTATCAACGAGAATCATGGATTATCTGTTTATACCGACGCTTGAGGTGATGGTTTGGGTGCGGTATTAATGCAGAATGGGAAGGTAATTGCCTATGCGAGTAGACAGTTACGTCCTCTTGAAAGAAACTACCCAACCCATGATTTGGAACTTTTAGCTGTTATCTTCGCTTTGAAAATATGGCGACATTATCTTCTGGATTAAAAATTCAAATTATTCACCGACCATAAATCTTCGAAATATCTCTTCGCCCAGAAAGATCTAAATTTGTGACAACAACGTTGGTTGGAATTTATGGCATCTTATGACCTAGACATTCAATATATGCCCGGGAAAGCCAATGTAGTTGCCGACGCTTTAAGTAGGAGACATGATGTTCTTACATATCTTGTTGTTACTCCCACTCTCCTTGAAAAGATCGCCAGCAAGAAAAAAGATGACAAATTCCTTCGTGGAATTTGTAAAAGAATACATCATGGGAAGGATTCCAGTTTTGAAATTGATGATGATGGAGTTATAAGGATGAAAGACAGGATTTGTGCCCCAGACACCCCTGATCTAAAACGTGAAGTTTTGGATGAATGCCAAAAATCTAAGCTTTGCATCCATCTAGGAGTTAACAAAATGTATAGAGATATCAAAAGAACTTTCTGATGGAAGACAATGAAAAGAGACATATCTATATATGTGAGTCGCTGTGCTACTTGCCAACAAATCAAAAGCGATCAAAAGAAAATGGAGGATTTACTACAGCCTTTAGAGGTACCCAAGTCGAAATGGGACCAAGAATCGATGGATTTCATCGACGGTTTGCTTCGTACTCGGAATGGAAATGAAGCAATTTGGGTTATTGTGGACCGTTTGACTAAGATAGCCTACTTTTCGCCAGTGAAATCTACCCATACGACAGCAAGTTTAGCCGAATTATATGTGAAAGAAATTGTTCGTCTCCACGGTATTCCTAGCAGCATAGTAAGTGATCGTGACCCGATCACCACTAGTAGATTTTGGGAGGCATTTCAAGATGCATTGGGAACAAAACTGAATTTCAGCACTGCTTATCACCCACAATCTGGTGGACAGACTGAGAGGATTAACCGAATCTCAGAAGACCTATTGCGTGCTTGTATACTTGATTTTGGCGGTTTTTGGGAGGACCATTTACATCTGGTCGAATTCTCATATAATAATAGCTATGTTAACGCTAAAAGTTGAACGCTAACACCCCGGTGTGTAGAAGGTAATTGTGAAAGCACCACACGTTGGTACGGGAACAAAATATAAGCAGAGAAATCACAGAGAAGCTATAAAAGACACAATATTTATAGTGGTTCGGCTTAAGATCTAGCCTACGTCCACTTTAAAGCTCTTTATTGCTAATTTGGTTACAATTCTTTATAACAATCTTCAATTACAACACACTTAGACAAATAGCTCAAACTCTGGTGTAGAAGAATCCTTCGAATGCATGGCGAATGAGTTAGATTTCCTCTCAAGATTTGTTGAAATGTCTTTGGTCATTGGAGTGATAGAAGTGTTGCTTGAACGTTGCTTGAAGTCGAGACAATGGCAGAGTAATGGCCTCTAGGAAGTCCCTCCAAAAAGAAGAAGAAGTCCTTTGCTAGTTGGAGTTAGGGTCATATTTATAGGCATTTTTTAGAGTTAGGTCGTAGGTCGTGGCCTCCCTAAGCAAGGTCGTAGGTCGTGACCGACCTAAGTATGGTTGTAGTCAACCTGAAGAGTATTGGTGCTTCCTTCCTTATGCTGATTTGCACAAGTCCTAGGTCGCAAGCGACCTATCCCCCTACGGCATAGTATAGTTCAACTCCTTTATTCTGGCAGTTAGGTCTCTAACGACCTACCCTAGGTCGTGAGTAATTTCCTGCATCCATAGTTGATCTTAAATCGTTGAGTTCCTTAGGTTGCGACCTTCCTTAGGTTGCGGAGCTTCATAGGTCGGTGGACAGTTAGGTCGCATAAAATCTTTAGGTCGCTTGCTTGCTTATCTGGTTAGGTCGCGGCAATCCTTAGCTCGCCAGGTTACTTCAGTAATTAGATCGTCCCCTTTTTTAGGTTGCTTGTTCTTTGAGGTCGAGACAGTCTTAGGTCGCAACACTTTAGGTCGCAGCTACTCTGTTAGGTCGCGAAGCTTGATAGGTCGCTCTCCTCTTTAGGTCGAGCCATCTTTAAGTCGCTAGACCATTCCTATAGCTTGGTCGTTCCATGTCTTTAGGTCTTAGGTCGCTAATGAAGGGGAGTTAACATTTGCCCCTCGAAGTATACGCCTAGGTCGTAGGTCGTGTGCTTCGACCTTCTTAACTCGTGCTCTGATGAGTTGTTAGGTCGCAAGCGACCTATTGAGGAAACTAGGTCATGCGTGTCGATTCACATTTTACTCCTCCGGGGTATAAATAGCTTAGGTCGTTCCGTCTTCATCTCATCTGTTTTAATATCTCACTCGGCCATTAACAGAATTTTGTGATTTCGAGAGCAATTCTGAGTTTAATCGTCCACCGATTCATTCCTGCTATCATATTGCGTAAGTATACTTAATCTCTATCCATCTCGCGATCATCATTGAACCACGAATTTCCATCTCTGAACCTCATAACAATTTTGTATGCCGCGTTTCATATTTTGAGTCAAGTCGTGGTCGATTTTGATCGCCATTATTTGTAATTCATGAAAGCATAGTAGTGAGTTGAATTCGTGATTCCTGTGAACGTGGTAGTATATCGGATTTGTGATGAGTTTGAGGCGATTTGGGTTGGATTCTTGGGTAATTCATGACGATGTAGGAGGAAGATGGTGAATTATGGTGTTTCGAACTAATTGGCTTACAAATTTGGAGGAGATGAGGAAGGTTCCAACGGGTTAACGGGTTAATGGATTTTTAGCTACACGGGTAATGGAGGAGATGATGTGGCAGCGTGTGAGTGGAGGGTCGACTTTAGGGTGGTCTGCTTGAATATAAACCATGCGACCTAACTTCTTAGCGATCTAACTTTGTAACGACCTAAGTTTTTGCGGCATTGGTTTTAGGTCGCGGCCGACCTTAGACTTAAATTCCTGTGACACAGAAGTTAGGTCACTGCCGACCTAGTACTTGGATGGTTTGCCCATGAACTTTAAACCGAACGACTTAACAGCTTAGCAACTTATCACCTTTGAATGACTGCATAGGGACTTAACATATCAACGACCTATCTTTTGCGATATAAGCTTGAGGTCGCGGCCGAGTTAGGACTTGACTGATCCGCATCATTTTGACATAAAGCCTTGAACTCTTTTATTTGCACAATGCATCCTAATGAAGCCCCGACCTATGCTAGGTCACTGGACGACCTAAGACTTGTGAAATTTTGTGAGGACTTGGTTGAACTGTTTGAACTTTGAACTATATGGACTTGAATTCTGTTGCACTTTGTTTTAGGCTATCTCTAATGCTAATAACCTGTTAGACATAACATTTGCAGAAAACTGGGACGAATATACTGCCATTGATTGCCCACATCGGATGACAGATTAGTCGATAAAGAATAATCAATTTAAATGAACTGTGCGAATGAAATGCTGTGAACCAATGAATTCAAGTGAAGTGTTAAAGAAAAACTAAAATATCCAATTAAAGCTGATTCGTTCGCATTAACACTACACTTGAGATCTATATTAACAAGTTCTGAAATCTCATAGTCGACTAATTGTCAACTAGTTTGATTTCAGTTATGTTTGCTTTCCCCCTTTTTTTTAGTTCTGCACAACACTTCACACTTTTTAGGAAACGTGCACCTTCTCATCTGAACATCCAGTCGCTTATGTAGAATGATGTCTCAACAAGAAGAGATGATAGAACACGCTGAAGGGGTTTTCCCGATTGCTATTCCACTAGAGAATCCTCCGGAAAGAACTCCTACCCTTTTGAAACAGCGGGCGCTTAATCAATTATGCGTTCAATTTGGCATTGCCGAGGCAGAAGTTTTACTCCTTGGACCAAATGACTCTGCTGATAGACCACCTTACGGTTTTGTTGCCATTAATCGACAAATGTGCTTGAGTGGAGCAATTCCTCCTTTTAATGAATTTCTCCGGCAAATCCTACTTCGACTGACGATTTCTCCTTTTCAGCTGCACCCTAATGGCTATGCTATTTTGATGGGATTGTGTGTTCTGTTCAGGAGGACTCTTGATCGTCTTCCAAGTTTTGAGGAAATCTGTTACTTGTGCACTTTTGCGAAGAACAAGGACCATCCTTCAATTGTACTTGTAAGAGGTGCGAGGAACCGCAAACTTATTTTGGATTTGCCGGAGAGTGCACATGGATTCCTGAATCAATACTTCTACATTCGTTGCCCCGCAGAATTTTACGCAGACTGGAGAGTAGGAAGTGAAATCTTTTTTCTCTTTAATTTTATTCTAAGTTTTACCTGGTTCGTATTGCTAGATGCTGATTCCATTCCTTATTTTTACAGCACTTCCTCCTCCTTCTAGAGATTCCAGCCATAAGTCAGTTTTTGAAAGGCTAAGCACTGTGGCTGCTGAAGAAAGAAGCGCAAAATTTCTATTGACAGAAGAACTTCTTCATCAGTTTGAGCTTCTACATCCTTCTCGTTCCACTCAAATACATGAAGTTCCAACGGAGGTTCCTGATTCTCCGACGAGCACTCCTGATGCCCCAGTCTCCACTAAAGAGCACTTGCAGGGAGGAACCTCTATAGAAACTTCACTAGTTAAGTGTTCAATTCCGAAAGATGTTGCGGGACCTTCTGACAAGTCTGTACTTGCCCCAGTTATTGAAGAGGAAGAACCCCCTCGATCTACTAGTGAAGGAGTTAAGAAAGCAAGCTCCAAAAAACAAGATGGCGATGATGTTTTTGAGGGGTTGAGCGATTTAATTGTGACATCTCAAGAACTTTTCAAAGATGATGTTTCTAAAACTGTCTCTTCTGTAATCGAGGCGACATCTTCTTTACAACAAATGTCAACTCCTCCTACTCAAGTTATCACTACCTCTATTCCACAGAGTGGTTTGTAACTCGATGCGCGTAGTTTACACGTTACACGACACTTTGGATTTCTCATCACTTCTACGCACTTATCTTCTTGTACTTTAAAGATTTCTAAAGCTTATTATTTTTATTCCAGATTCTCCTATGGGGCGCAGCGGCTCGTACTATGATGATTTCCAGCGCTACGGGAGGCGTAGCCAGTATGATTACAGGCGTTACCTCCCTTCTCACAGAGAATCGGATGAAGAGAGGGCCATCAGGAAAGCCGACGAGAGACGAGTATATGAAGAACGTCGCCGAAGGGAAGAAGAAAGACATGATCTTCCCCACAGGGATGTTGATACTCAAAAGAGAAAAGCTCATGATGAGAGAGGAAAGAGTCATATAGACGATTCTTCAAGCAAGCGGGCTAGACTTACTGAAGAAACAATGCCAATAGCTTCTGAACATGTTTCTGCTAAATCTCCTGCTCCCGTTCGCTCCGACATTCAAGCAATCATTAACCGGCCCGCATACCAAGTTGGGCAAGGTCCTCCCACTCTTCAAAGTCGATTCCCTCAGTGGTGCCTGAGAGGGGTTCGGTTTGATCTCAACTTGGTTCCTCTCTACAAATCGGCTATGCTTCGAAATCTTGATACTGTCAGGACCGATATTGAAAGAATGTCAAACTGGCAAAAACTTGTCGATGAGCTTCAAAGAGTTAACGGAGCCAATCTCGAGGCCATGCTCACAATGGAGAACGATAAGGCTGAGTGGCAGAAGACTCTCGAACAGCATGACGCCGAAATGAGAAGTATTGCTTCTTATAACGAAAAGCTGGAAGCAGAAATGGAAAAGCTTAAGGAAGAATTAGTTACTTCATCAACTTCCTATTCCCAAAAGGAGAGCATGCTTCAGCAACAAGTACGAGATGCGCATGCCAGTCAAAGGGCGGTCGAAGATAAGCTTGCTCACAAGGAGAAGGTCATAGAAGAATATCGTGCTGAAACCGTACAGCTGCGAGAACAGACCGGCTCTCAAAACTTGGAGATAGAGTTGTTAAAAACTCGACTTGCTATGGCCGAAAAGGAGCGTGATGAGGCTGTTGCTGGTAAACTTGCGGCCGAAGAGGCCCATCAAGCAACCAAGGCTGACATTAGCTCCACATTATTTGATTTTTATCTGCACAGCATTTTGGGGCGTGGCAGCCTTGCCTTTCTAGGCCCCAAGTATGAAATCACACTGGCTGAAGTTTGGGAGGCAGCACTTGATGTGCTTGGTGGTAAGGGTGCTGGATATGCTGAGTCAGCCCTTGAAAAGCATTATCTTGACGATGAAGCCCGCGCCGCTCTTGCCAAGGGAAAAGAGCAACTTGCCAGAGCGCGGACTGGTATGGCGGAAGAGGAGCGTTCCGAAAAAGGAGCACCGCCTACTACCTCTGAACGTCCTCTAGTTTCTTCTGAAGTTGACATCGCAGGTTCCAGTGCTCATTCACTGCCTCCTACAAGAACCGGGGTAATTACCCCTACTGATGAAGAGGCTTTGGAGGACATTGGGGCTCAAAATTACGAGATTGAACTGACGAAGCCAACATCTTCAGGTAATTTCGACATTGGTCCGATTCAGGTGGATTGCCTGCTTATTCCTCAAAAATTTGATGAGCTTCTCAATTACTTCTTGAATCTCGATGAACCCATATCTCCCTTCTTTTGGGAAGATACTAACATTTTCAATTTCTCTTCTTCTGCAGTTGAAACAACAAGTGCCGTGCAAACTTCGCCTTCTCTGGTTATTCCTCCTCCATCCCTTCAGGTGACTCCTCCTTCTGCTTCACAACCTGGGTCACAAGAGGAGAAAATTGAGGCTCTTCATGGCTTGGATGACCCTATTGCTTCGCAGGAGCAAAAAGATGAGGGACTCGAAGGAGGCGAGATCTCTTCGGAGCGGACTCCTTCTGACGACGTAGTTTTGTCCGCTCTCGTTACTCCAGGGAGTGAGTCTTCTTCGAAGAGAAGAAAGAAGCATGGGACATCGAAGAGGAGGGGGAAGAAAATTATCACCATTGAAGAGGAACCGGAAATTGCACCGGTTGCACCTCCCTCCCCTTCTTCCCTTATGCCTTCAGACCGACCTGAAAGACCTGAAAAGCTAATCATTCGGCCGGGTAAAGCGTCTAAGGGCGGCAAGAAGAAATGAAGAGTTGGGCTTTTTGATTCCTTTTTTGTGTAATGGTCGGATGTTGTGCAGGCACCGGCCCCTGCTTTTTTATTTTGAAACCTGTATCTGCAATATCTGCAATTGAATAAAATGATCCTTTATTTGTACAGACTTTTGTTTGAATTTGAGAATGCATTTATTATTCATTTTTGCACAAGTTTATTTATATGATATTGCGGTGAGCTTGTGGTATGTTGTTTGAGCGTACTTTACTGACGTAGCTATACCATTTTGTATGTAACTATACCATGTTGCCCCATACCATGAACTTACTGCAATATCGTATACTTTGAGGGGACTTGCACTCTCATTTTCTGAAGAATAATTACTTCATTCTCGAAGAGAATTTTCGTAGAGTGCAACTCCCTTCATATGAGTTTTTACGCTTTGTCCTTCGAAGAAATCACTTTTTCCTTTTGCGTATGTATACATTTTGCCAAGTGAATTCTTCTATGTGGTGAAGCGAGCCTCTGAAGGGTACTTTAACTTTAATTCTTCCTTTGAAAGTTAAAGTATGCCCTTGATGAGGATTTTTTTTTTTTTTTTTTTTTTTTAAGATAGAAATTTGTGCCTCTGAGGAAGGATTTTTTCACGTTTCAACACTTGGAAGTTTTATTTCAATCTCGGTGAAACGTGGGCTTCCAGGAAGGTCTTTATCTTGTTTTGCATTTCAACTTTGGTGAAGTGAAATCCCGAAGAGCGGTCATGACACTTCAACTCCTGGTGAAATGGGCCTCCGAAGAGGGCTTTTATTTTGTTTGCATTTCAACTCTGGTGAAGTGTAATTTCGAAGAGCGGTCATAACACTTCAACTCCTGGCGAAATGGGCCTCCGAAGAGGGCTTTTATTTTGTTTGCATTTCAACTCTGGTGAAGTGAAATTCCGAAGAGCGGTCATAACACTTCAACTCCTGGTGAAATGTGCCTCAGAGAGGGTTTTCATCGCCTGGAAGTTACTCTCTCATGGTTGGAGGGTCATGACTCCTCCAATCTTTTTTGTTGAGTAGAGAACTTTCTTTTTTGTGGCGTATGACCCATTAGAGGTCTTTATCCTCCGAAGAGTTGTGCCTCCGAAGAGGACTTGTGCTGCCGATGATGGCTTTGGTTGTTCCTCTGTTCACTTGCTCATGCCTTTTCAATGATCCTCTGCCCCCCCTTTTTTTTTTTACAAGTAACTTGTTTAATCCAAGGAAGTGTGCTTCATTGTCAGGCAATTTCGTGAGAACGAGCATTAGCTTCTTAATTAGATGTTTGTTTGTTCAAACGATCTCAATTTATTAGCAAAGACCCGTTTCTGTCGAAATCATAAGCCGTTCAATTGAAGTACTTCCTATCTAGGATTTGAATTCGGGGCTCTTGTGACTTGAAATTTGGCGAGAATCACTTGGTCTTTTTATGTGCAAGTTTCACTTCCATTGTCTACAAAAATTCAAATCGACATTTCAGCAATACATTCTATGTACTTTTTACATCGAAAATAAAGCAAACATGTAATAATAATAAGGAACACAAGATTTATAGTGGTTCGGCCAGGAAATTGGGCCTACATCCACTTTATATTCTTTCATTATTTACTTGCATCAGTTTTACAATTGCTTTCAATTACAAGAATCATACATTCATAATTCTTTTTACAATATTTCAACAAAATTTTTAAGTAAAGTATGGACGCAAATGGTTGCTGCTCCACGCCCTTGGAATTTGACCTCCTTCAACAGTGGTGAGTTTGAATGTGCCGTCAAGAAGCTTCTGACCTATTACATATGGTCCTTCCCAATTTGGCCCAAACACACCTGTCGCTGTCATAATTCTCTTCAGGACTAGGTCTCCAATCTCAAAGCTGCGTTGGCGAACTTTGGAATTGAAATGTCTGGCTATTCTTTGCTGATGAGCTGCAATTCTGAGATTAGCCTCATCTCTTTTATCATCAAGGAGATCTAGCGCTTCAAGCTGTAGCTTTTCGTTTTCTGCTTGATTGAAATGGAGTCTTCTGTGTGAAGGGACTTCTATTTCTACCGGAATCATTGCCTCTGACCCATATGCCAATGAAAACGGGGTGTGACCAGTCGCAGTTTTGTGAGTGGTTCTGTATGCCCATAGTGCCAGTGGTAGCTTATCGACCCAACCACCTTTTGCTCTTTCAAGTTGCTTCTTGATGGTTGACTTAATGATTTTGTTCACGGCTTCCACTTGCTCGTTTTCCTGCGGATGAGCTACTGCTGAGAAGCTTTTCCGGATTTTGAATCGCTTGCAAAAATCTTGGAATTCTTCACTTTCAAACTGAGTTCCATTGTCTGTAATTATTTTTTGAGGCACACCGTATCTGCAAATGATGTTTTTAGTCACAAAACTTATCATCTTCTTTGAGGTGATAGTAGCCAGTGGTTCAGCTTCTGCCCACTTAGTAAAATAATCTACAGCAACAATGGCATATTTAATTCCAGATTTGGCAATTGGCAACGGTCCTACAAGGTCTATTCCCCATATCGCAAATGGCCATGGACTGACCATCTGTGTGAGTTCAGTGGAAGGAGCTCTAGGAATTTTGGCGAATCTTTGACATCTGTCACATTTTCGGGAATACTCTGCTGCATCTCGATTAATTTCTGGCCAAAAATATCCGTATCGGAGAATTTTCTTTGCTAATGTTTGGCCACCTGAATGATCACCACATTCTCCTCCGTGTACCTCTGCTAGGATTGCTTTGGACTCTTCCCTGGATACACATCGAATTAATGGCATTGAGAATCCCCGTCTGTATAACCGGCCATTCTGGATTACGTATCGAGAGGCTTTTTTCAGTAGCTTTTATCGTTCTTTTGAGTTCTCTGGTAAGGATCCATTGAGCAGATATTCTATTATCGGAGTCATCCATGATTCTTGCTCTTGAGACATGCTCATGATCCAATCAATGTCCATCTCATCAATGCTAGGAGTCGATAGGACCTCCACTGGAGTTAGCCCCAGAAATTGAGCTTCGCCTGTGCTCGAATACTTCGCGAGAGAATCTGCTTTCATGTTTTCTTCTCGAGGAATGTGGCTTATCATGTAATGATCGAAATCACTCAGGAGTTCCCAAGCCTTTGACAAGTAGGCGGGCAGATTCCCCCCTTTTGCTTGGAATTCCTTTTTGACTTGGCATACAATAAGCTGAGAATCACTGAATATCTGTAGCGCTCGGATGTTTAATTCTTTAGCAATCCTTAAGCCAGCGATAAGGGCTTCGTATTCTGCTTCATTGTTTGTTGAAGGGAATTCCAATCTTAGTGCATAACACAATGATCGACCTTCAGGAGTCTCAAGTACAACTCCGGCTCCAGAACTGTAGTCGTTTCTCGCACCATCGACATATAACTTCCACTGGATCGGGGAATTGTCGACCGTTTCTTCCTCACTGTTACCCTTATCTGTAAATTCTGCACTGAAATCCGCTAAAGCTTGTCCATTGACTGCTTTCCGGGGATGATAAGTGATGTCATACTGACTGAGTTCAATATTCCACTTTAGAAGACGACCCGAAGTTTCAGGGCGAAACAGGACTTGCTTTAAAGGTTGATCAGTGAGGACTCTGATAGGATGAGCTTGAAAATATTGCCTCAACTTCCTAGATGCAATTAGCAAGCAATAGGCGAGTTTTTCCAACTTAGAGTAATTCATCTCTGCCCCAGTGAGTCTTTTGCTGATATAGTAAACTGGATGTTGAATCCTTTTGTCTTCCCGTATCAGCGCTGCACTTAAAGCATGAGACGATACTGCCAAGTATATAAGAAGATCCTCGCCATCGCCAGGCCTAGAAAGTATTGGAGGCGTCTTCATATGGCGAATAATTCATCAACGGCTCTTTGGCATTCGGGAGTCCAATCGAAGTTTTTCTTTCCTTTCTTTAGGGCGTCAAAGAATGGGATGCATTTATCTGTGGCTTTGGAAATGAACCGACTCAAGGCGGCAACTTTTCCATTGAGACTTTGCAATTCCTTCTTTGTTCTAGGAGCTTTGACTTCCTTCAATGCAGTAATTTGAGCTGGACTGGCCTCAATGCCCCTAGCGCTCACGATGAAGCCTAAAAACTTGCCGGATTCCACTCCAAATGAACATTTTAAAGGATTGAGCTTCATTCCGTATTTTCGGAGGACAGCGAACATGTCTGCTAAGTGCTCTATGTGATCCAGTGCTTTCTTAGACTTTACTAACATGTCATACGTAAACTTCCATGGTTTTGCCCGGTTGCGGTTTGAACATAGCATTAACGAGTCTTTGGTATGTTGCCCCTGCATTCTTCAACCCGAAGGGCATAACTCTGTAGCAGTAAAGACCAGTGTCGGTGATAAAGCTCGTGTCTCCCTGATCTGGCTCATGCATCATGATCTGGTTATATCCGGAGTAAGCATCCATAAAAGATAACAATTCGTGTCCCGCTGTTCCGTCTACCAGTTGATCGATTCTGGGTAATGGGAAGCAGTCTTTGGGGCAGGCCTTGTTTAGATCTGAAAAATCGATGCATACTCTCCATTTTCCGTTGGCTTTCTTAACCAGCACTGGATTTGAAACCCACTTCGGATATGTAGATTCTTTGATAAAATTATTCTCCATGAGCCGATCAACTTCTTCTTTTAATGCCGCTGACCTTTCCGGACCTTGAGTTCTCCTTTTCTGCTTTACAGGTGTAAATTTTGGATCAATATTTAGAGCGTGCACTGCAACTTCTGGGGATATTCCGCATATATCGGCATGAGTCCAAGCAAAAACATCCAGATTTGCCTTTAAAAAAGATATTAAGATATTCTGAATTGACGTATTAAGTTGTGAACCCACATTCAACACTTTGTTTGGGTCCTTTGGGTCTACAGGTATTGGTATTGTCGTTTCCACCGGTACCACTCTATTTTCCCCTGCACTGACTTTTCTATGGTCCATCTCTTTCCTTGCTCCGCTGTGCTCGCCAGTGCAGGGTCCGCCCTGTAATTGCTGCAAGGCTGGTTCTTTGACGCGGACTGGGGCTGCCGCATTCTTCCCCATTTCTCTTTTTCTGGTTTCTCGTAGCTCTGTCAGATAGCACTCTCGCCCAGCATTTTGATCGCCTTTTATAACTCCTACTCCATTGTCTGTAGGGAATTTAATAGTGAGGCACCACGGGGCAAGAACAGCTTTGAACGCTGCCAGAGTTGGGCGACCAAGGAAAGCATTGTAAGCAGAAAATTCGTCGACAATCACAAAAGTTTGCTTGCGGACGACTTTTCTCTCTCCTTCTCCAAGTTCCACAAACAAATCAATGGTCCCTACCGGCTGCTTTGGCTCCCCAGTGAAACCAGCAATTTTCTGCGATGAGGCTTGCACATCAGCCATAGGGATCTTCATTTGGTCGAATGTTTTCTTAAAGAGAATATTGCAGGATGCGCCACAATCAATGAGAACACTTCTGACAATAGCTGGTCCAATACCAGCCGAGATGACTAGAGGATCCAAAGTAGGAGCTTCGATACCTGCGGAATCCCTGGCTCTGAACATAATATCATCATCAAAAGTTCTTTGTTGCTTCAAAGGCGTAGCACCTTCCAAAACAAATACATCTTCCTCAGTCGGCACATACTTTAAAGCTCTGGTATACCTTTCCATCTCACCCCAGCTTCTGCCTGCTGGGTGAGGTCCTCCTGTAATGACATTAATAATGGGCCTTCCAGATTCATGCCCTGCAGCCTTCTCGATCGTCCTAGGCTGTTGAGTAGGAGCCTGTTGCCCCTGACTAGATGAAGCAGGATTGTTGTTATTCTTTTTCACAAATTGCTGCAGTTTGTTTTCCCTTAGAAACTCTTCAATCAAAATTTTCAACTGGCGGCATTCGTCGGTCTCGTGGCCGGGTTGATTATGGAAGCGGCAGAACTTCCCACTCTGTATAGCTTTTTTCCCGGTCCTTAGAGGAGGAGGTTTAGGGAAGTCAACAGAATCTTTAATGGCAAGGTCGATACGCTCCGGCGTATCTGATAAAGGAGTGTACTCTGATGGCTTGAAGGATCGGGGCTTCTTAAGATTACTCTGTTTCTTCCCATTGTTATTTTCCCTTTTTTGCCCTACAGATTCATTCTTGCGTGGAGCAACAGTGTTATCTTCAGCTTTTTCCAACACTACTTTTACCGGTACGGGACGGCTTTCTAAGCGTATGAATTCATCTGCTTTTTTATAGAATTTTTCAAGGGAATTTGGTTCCTTCATGTTTAGCCATTTCCCAAATTCGCTCGACTTGTCAATACCCTTCATCAGATAAGCCAATATCATTCGCGGTTCCGCATTGTCCACCTCAGCTAACGCTATATTAAAGCAGTTTAAGAAAGATCTGATAGTCTCTCCTGGACCCTGCTCCAAACTTGACAGTGACATGATATCTTTGGCTTTTGAGGCATATAGTCTGAACTGCTCCTTGAACTTCCGGGTCAAGTCAGAAAACTGATCGATAGATCGGACGGGCAGCTTGGTGAACCAAAGCAAAGCTACGCCTTCGAGATACACAGGGAAATATCGGCACTTAATTTCATCGGAGGCTCTGGCACCTGTCATGTGCCAATCATATTTGTATAGGAATTCATTCGGATCACTTGTCCCCTTATAAGCTGGAATGGTCGGAGGGACAAACTTCCTTGGGAATTCAGCCTTTTAGATTTTCTCAGTAAATGGAGTCTTACTTGGGGCGAAACCCCATTCTTTCTCGTCTTCGACCCTCTGCATACTCTCTTTCATAATTTGTCGGACCATTCCAGAAAGATACTCCTCATCATGTCGAGTTCTAGATCCACCAACCTCTGGAAGTGTTTGTTCAAAGGGGCTAGCAGCCCTTTCAGGAGCATTTCTTTCTTCAGCATCATGAAGGTTGCCAGCAAAATTCCTCTCATTACCTGCTGGTTGACGGTTTGCCCCAAGCAAATCGTTCAACCTATTTAGAATTAGGGCATTCTGGGCATTTTGAGCTTCGAGTTGTGCATTTTGGGCATTGATCTGTTGGTTCAGCCCTAAAATTGCAGCATCCAGCTCTGCCTTCATAACTCCGACAGCGGGAGTGGCTTGATTCGATATAGGGGAAGTAGAGGTTCCCACTTGAATATTCCCAGATCTGACAGATTTACTCTTCCTCCCAGGAGCCATAATCTCGGATAGACTTCTGGTTTTCAAGGAAATTCTCTCTACAAACCTCTGTGAAGCAATGATGATAACTCTCCTGAGTTCAATTCTCAGTGAAAGCACCAAAAATGTTAACGCTAAAAGTTGAACGCTAACACCCCAGTGTGTAGAAGGTAATTGTGAAAGCACCACCCGTTGGTACGGGAACAAAATATAAGCAGAGAAATCACAGAGAAGCTATAAAAGACACAATATTTATAGTGGTTCGGCTTAAGATCTAGCCTACGTCCACTTTAAAGCTCTTTATTGCTAATTTGGTTACAATTCTTTATAATAATCTTCAATTACAACACACTTAGACAAATAGCTCAAACTCTGGTGTAGAAGAATCCTTCGAATGCATGGCGAATGAGTTAGATTTCCTCTCAAGATTTGTTGAAATGTCTTTGGTGATTGGAGTGATAGAAGTGTTGCTTGAACGTTGCTTGAAGTCGAGACAATGGCAGAGTAATGGCCTCTAGGAAGTCCCTCCAAAAAGAAGAAGAAGTCCTTTGCTAGTTGGAGTTAGGGTCATATTTATAGGCATTTTTTAGAGTTAGGTCGTAGGTCGTGGCCGACCTAAGCAAGGTCGTAGGTCGTGACCGACCTAAGTATGGTTGTAGTCAACCTGAAGAGTATTGGTGCTTCCTTCCTTATGCTGATTTGCACAAGTCCTAGGTCGCAAGCGACCTATCCCCCTACGGCATAGTATAGTTCAACTCCTTTATTCTGGCAGTTAGGTCGCTAACGACCTACCCTAGGTCGTGAGTAATTTCCTACATCCATAGTTGATCTTAAATCGTTGAGTTCCTTAGGTTGCGACCTTCCTTAGGTTGCGGAGCTTCATAGGTCGGTGGACAGTTAGGTCGCATAAAATCTTTAGGTCGCTTGCTTGCTTATCTGGTTAGGTCGCGGCAATCCTTAGCTCGCCAGGTTACTTCAGTAATTAGATCGTCCCCTTTTTTAGGTTGCTTGTTCTTTTAGGTCGAGACAGTCTTAGGTCGCAACACTTTAGGTCGCAGCTACTCTGTTAGGTCGCGAAGCTTGATAGGTCGCTCTCCTCTTTAGGTCGAGCCATCTTTAAGTCGCTAGACCATTCCTATAGCTTGGTCGTTCCATGTCTTTAGGTCTTAGGTCGCTAATGAAGGGGAGTTAACAAGCTATAAGGCCAGTATAGAGATGGCTCCTTTTGAAGCTTTATATGGTCGTCCGTGTCGATCACCCGCATGCTGGATTGAGACTAGTGATAGACTCGTCCTTGGACCAGATATGATTAAAGAAGCCATAGAAAAAGTTGATTTTATATGGAAGAAATTGAAAACGGCTCAAAGTCGTCAAAAGAGTTATTATGATCGTAGAAGAAGGGATTTGGAATTCCAGATTGGAGACTCTGTCTTTCTCAAAGTATCTCCTATGAGAGGTGTATTAAGGTTTGGGAAGACCGGTAAGCTAGCACCACGGTATATAGGTCCTTTTCCTATTCTGGAAAGGATCGGTCTTTAGCCTATCGAGTACAGCTGCCTAGCTGGTTGTCTGGCGTGCATGATGTGTTCCACATTTCTAATCTTCGAAAGTATGTGCATGATCCAGATAGTATTATTGAAGAAGCTGCTCAACAAGATCTCAAAATCACTCCCAATTTAAAAGTTAAAGGAGAACCGATAAAGATTGTAGATCGCGATGAAAAGCGATTGAGAAACAAAGTTGTGAAACTGGTTAAAGTTCAGTGGAGTGGCAATCCAAAGGACTGCACTTGGGAAACTGAAGATAATATGCAAAAATCATATCCCAATTGCAGAGTGAATATCTCGGCTTAAACTGGTAAGCCATTTCCTTATTTTTTTCTAAATTCGTATATTCTTTGTTTTCTTTTCTCTCTCTTTCAAATATCGAGGACGAAATTTTCTTAAGGGGGGATATTTGTAACATCCCAAAAATTTTAATTTAAATTTGGTAGCTTATTTGAACTTTTGAAATTAATTTGAAAAGTTTCGAAAGAAATAAAATATTATTAATATTGAATATTACATAAAAAGATATGGATATAAATATAGTATTTGGTAGTTTAAGCTTTAAATTGATAATAATAATAAATTATAAAAACAAGAATTGTGTTAAACATAAAATAGAATATATGTTATAAATTAAATGTTGACAGTTTAACTTTAAATAGAAATAAAATTTAGAATGTATGTTAGTAATAAGATTTTATGGTTATATGGCGACATAAGATGAATACATATCAATAACTATAACATTTTTTAATCATAAGGGTATAAAATAAAACAAGACAAGAATGAAAGTATGTTGTTGTGAATTTTATATGAGCAAAGCAAACCAATTCAAATAACTAAAACTGCTTTCTTTTTATATATCTACATCTATACCTGTTCGTTCAATAACATAGTAAAGCCAGAGAAAAGAAAAAAATATAAACATTACCATTCTTATAAACTCAAGATCATTCAATAAAATAAATCAGAAAAAGTTTAAAGGCAGATCATCTGCAGGGATTCAAAACAACAGGCTGCTCTCTGTTTCAAAGAAAATTTCAAGTGAGTAAACAACTGTTCAAAAAAATTGAATTTGTATGTTTGATTCATGAATAACTTATGTTTTCTATATATGTTAAATAAGAAGTTTTGTATAATTCTGTGCACTGAGAAATTCAATTATGGTTTGTTCTCCTGTGTCTCTAGTTTCAGGGCAGGGTAAAGTTGAAACAAATTAATACATCTCCATACAAACATTTTTAAGCTTAAGATTCTGAACAAAATAAGTTTGTTTAAACTTGAGTCACAGCCTAAAATTTGTTTGAAGCTTAAAAGTGAAGTTGTGCTTTTGTAACATTCAGTTTTACAGTAAAAAGTAAATTTATGGATAAATTCGAATATTGTTAATTATTAATTCGATTATATAACTTGAATCCGCAATGCAAAACAAGGTTTTTGAAACAAAATTGGTGATTTTTAGTGAAGTATTTTGAGTGAAGTCCCATGTTGAACCGAAGACGCTTTTTCGGCCATCGTCATCAACCAAGAAATTTTTGCATGTTAAATTTTGTTTGAAGTTGGTTTGAACATTGATGATCTTAGGAAAATTGTCGCAAAAAATTTCTATTGCATAAATTGGTGGTACTAGTACAATTTAGGGTTAAAGCTCGAGTTTTGGACTTGTTCTGTGGAAAGATGATTGCATGCTCTTGGAGTGATCGAGCGGCACGAAATTGAGAGGGAGCGTAGAGTGGGGTGTCGGCAACATGAAGATGGAGTCGTGGATTTTATGGCGAGCGGCGCGAGAAGGACGAAGCGTTTGGGTATGTTCGAGTTACAGTTTCAACGAAAGGGTGAATTTCGATTTTGAGTTTTTCTGGGTCGAATCGAGCTTTGGTATCGAGCATAGAGATGAATTGCAACTTGCCGAAGGTCGCGAAGTCCATTGGAGCAGCGGCACGACGCCGTGCACATGCACAACGTCGATTTCGTGTCAGGAAGTTTGGGTTGGGGAGAAACTCGAAGGAGTGCTCGAGTAGGAAATGGGTTGGCTCGGATTTTCTCACGTTCGTGTGAGTTGTTTCAGCAGTTGTTTAAGTTTAAAATTTAAGCTAGAAAAAAAAGGAGAAGAAAAGGAGAGTACGAGAGGGAAAGAAGATGACTCGAGAAAGAAGGAGAGAAACTCGTGTAACACTCAAGTAAAACCTGGGTGTGCTCGGATTATTTTTAAAATAGCTTAAGCCTAATAAATTTCAAGTTATAATGTTAAACAAAAATTTAGTAACTATGAAGCAACTAATGTTGACTATTTTAAGTAAAGAATTCGTTTCAAGTTTTGATTAACCAAGCAAAATAGTAACAATGTTTTAAAAAATCTAATTGATACTTTAATTAAATAATTAGTTTAAGATCAGTGTTAAAGTTAATTAACATTAAAGCTTTTTATAATTATAATAAATTGATTTCAAAGTAATTAAGGAAGATTTTAAAATATGAATTAAGATAAATATTGATTATTAATTAATTGTTTGAAAAGGGTAATTAAGAATGATTAATTTATAATTTGGTTAATTAATAATTAAGTGTCTAATTTATTTATAATTAAGAATTGTTAATTAGATAACTTAAGCTGATTAATTTATAATTAGTAGCTAATTAAATAATTGATTAAGAAATAATTTATTAACGAAGTTGATTAAGATTTAATTTATTTATTTATCATTAAGAATAATTGATCATTGATTAAAATAGTTGTGTGGTTAATTCACTTAAACCACATTGGAAAATAATTAACTATTGTTGTGCACTGGATTGATATTTCTGTTGGGGTTGTAATACTATGTGATGTGAGTTACCCTGTGCTGAACTGTGATTTGTGATTTAATTCTGTATTGATGTGAAAACACCTTTTGCCCGTAAAACGGCGTTTAAACTTCGATGTGATAGGGAGTCGGATTTCAGTTAGTTATCCAAAACCCACATCGAACCCTGAATGTGAATCTTTGTGATTGATACATTCACGTGTTTTAAAAATTAGTGCTCACTATTCGTTTTAGCCGGAAAAGGACCTTTGTGTAATATAACCCATTCCGAATAGTGATACGTCGAAATGAATAGCATTTGAAGACGGTGCTGAGGACCGGGTGTCTTCGAAAACGATAGGATAACCTATCGAATGTCTCTGCACTGAGTTGCTCCGGTATAGAGATCTCCACATGTGATGGGAAGTCCAATCGGGATTGTGGATACCCGGATTTGCAAGGGCTTCTTCCTTCATTGGACGAAGTGCCTTCGGTTCTGTTCAAACCCGGAACAGATTTGTATGGTCATGTGTCTGACACTATACTTTGAGATATAAAGTCGATTTCTTTCAAATACTTATTTGTTGGTGGCGGCGAGTTTTTTCTCTTAGCTTAACACCCTTCTCTGAGACGTACGAGCTTAGAGGTTATGTAATTGAAGGTTATCGGCGATATACTCCCAATTTGGTAGTGTGGCATGCTAAGTGCAGTTGTGTGTTGATGATCATTTGTGATCAAAGCATGTCTTTCGAGTAAAGCGTAGCGTTGTGGACGAGACCTCTTCGGACCTCACACCGCAGAAATGGTCGAAACAGGAAAGATGCGGCAAGGTTCTGAGGGTCGCGCCCTTTAGTGTATGTCATTTCCTTCTGGAAAAAGGTAGTATCGTGGTATGGAGCCCAGATATTTACCTATGTGGTTGCTTCAATCTCATTTACTGTGTGGTTGTTGCTTTGTGGTAAAGGGCCTTCGGATAAAGTTCGCAAACGACCGGGGGGTGGCATAGTCGAGTAGTAGTTACCTAGTTACAGAGGTAACCCGGCCTTGAGTTGGCAGAGAGCTGGTTAAGTTCTCGAGATGTCCCTCTAGAGGCGTACCCATGTGGCAGTAGGAAGCTCCTTAGCCTGACCATTTGTTGGAAATCCAAAGAAACAATACGAGCCCTGTACGGTTTGAGTTGTATAACCTGCCATGCTGCGTGGCGGTGACCTGCCACAAAACATGGTTGCTATAGTAGGCATTCGACGAAATGTTGTATGCTGGCTAAGATTAATATTATATTTTAAAAATGTTTCCTTCACTATGCACTAGTAATAATATCAAAGAATTTTTCTCGTATCAAGCATATTTGACTATCATAAGAAGAAATCTCCTCCAATTCTGCGATTGCATTGTGTGTTGGCGAGAGGTCTTATGGTAGTTTCATTTTCAAAAAGCTTACCGGATTTTCTTTTATAAATCTTTTTTATTTAAAGCAACTGTTTTTTTACTCATACCAGTCCCACGACTGACCCGGAGTTTATTGTTTCCTTTCTAAACTCTGGGTGCCCATAATTTCCACACGGGCAGCCTAGTAGCAGGTTTTCGTGTTCTGGTGTTAGCAGTATTTTGGAAGCACTTATCTTGGTGATATTTTAGAAGCTTTTGGGATCTCAGGTGTTTATTCATTGGAAGTTCGCTATCTCTTCATTTCTTTGATGATTTTTCACATATGATCACTTGTTGTTTTATTGATGTTCTGTTAGGAGTTGTGACATATATAGTATGATACTCTGATGTATTAATGGATGTTATGATGATGTTATATCTGTGATGTAGTGCATGATATTTATTTTGTTTCCGTTGTTTTATATTCATCTGATGTTGTTATAAGCTCCATCCGACTGGAGTTCGATGTTTGAATTTTTGGCAGTCGAATACAAGTGAGGTATTTAGTGTCAATTTTCGAACATTGGATTTCAGATCGTGACACAAAACTTCTTAGCCATGGAAATGAAGTGAGAAATGAATCATCTCACATGAATATTGATTGAGAAACTAACGGCTACAAAGAAATGCACGGCCAAAAAGAGCAAGCAAGTGAAAAGTCAAGAAAATGAAGAGTTTGGTAAATGAAAAGTCTTAGGTTTTAAAGTCAAGTCTCTTCAATTTTTCTTTTTCTTAAAATCAAATAAAACCATGAAAATTCAGCAAACGAAATAGAAAAAAAAAATAAACTGAAGTAAATAAATTAGTTTTAAGGAAAACAGAAAAAGAAATAAATAAATTGTTTAATAATTGGAAACAAGACTCAAAAATTTACAAACAAAATATGATTAACTTTGGAAAATTATTACTATACTTCTAAACCAATAAAAAGTCAAGTAAAATAAAATAAATGTTGAACAAATAAAGAAAAATGAAAATAAATAATTATTTTATGAAAAATAGAAAAATTAAAAAAGAATTGCTTTAATTAATTGAAACTAGAAATTAGAAATTGTAAACAAAATACAATTGACATTGGAAAATTTCAATTACACTGTTTTAAAACTAAAATACATACATAACATGTTGTGTTACACATATAAACATAAACTAAACATGACATGACAACAAGATATTATTTATATAAAATTAAAATAAACAAATTTTGTTAAATACAACAAATAACATACAATAGTGTAAAAGGCATAACTTTCACAATATTAATCAGATTTCAACGAAACGAAAAGCAGTATTCTTAAAATTTTATTTACATTAATAATAAAAGGTAAAATTTAATTTTTTCAAATTTTCAAATTTTTAAACTTAAAAGTCAAAGTTTGACCATATCGACCAAAATTCACCTTATTTGGAAAATATTCTATTTAGTCATGTTTGGAATTCTAATTCACATCAAAATAAAAAATTATATTTAAAATAACAAAATTTATCCATTTTAAATAAATAAAATATAGTTTTTAAATTAGAAATTCAGTTTAAAATAATTGAAATATACAATTAGAAAATCATAAAAAACAGGGTTGTTACATTGTTGGTATGAAATCAAAGTCATCTATCATAGTATATGACTATGCAAGGAGAATATAGGTTCCAAATCAAGGAGCCTGATTAGAGTCCTCACTAGAGATGTCGGGTGAGCAATACAAGTTTAGAAGAGAAGTTATGTATTCTGATAAGTGATCGGATAGTGCGTACGAATGATTTATATACATCATACAGGCTTAAGAAATGTTAAAGTAATTATGGGTTTGTTTTGTGGGTTAGATGAGATGAAATTTCAATGAAGAAATTCTTTTAAAGGGGGAAGAATGTAAGAACCAAAATTTTGCAATTTAATTTGAGAATATTTAATTTATTTTAAATATTAAAATAATGGATTTAATAATTAATAGGCTTGTAAATTTATAATTTATAATAGGAAATTTTATTTTTGAATTTTTTTATAAAAATATGTAGTTCGATAAAAGACTGATGTTTTTGGCGAAGATGGTCGCAAACACCCAGTTGTAATGAAAACACCAATGTCAAAAAATAATATCCAAATAGAAAGATAAGCATGCAAACCACAGAATAGATTACAGAAAAGTAAACGACCATGCAAGTTTTATAGTGGTTAGGGAAACTCCAGCATACGTCCACTCCAATAATCTTTAATTTATACTGTAAGATTGCAAGTACAGTTGTCTTTGCCTTAGAAAAATAATGGAGGAAGAGATAAGGAGTGATGAAGGAGTGCCAGCTGAATAGTCCCTTGCAATGAGCCAAGTTCACAGTATTTATAGGTAAAGACATGCGTGAATCGGGCTGAAATTTCGGCAGAAGAACCTCCAGACATATACGGCCCAAGCTACAAAATTTGGGATCGATCGGACATCAAATAATAATTTATCCGGTCATTCCATACTAACTCCAATGGGCCTGCGATTATTTTTATGTGGTCCCCTATGCCTCCAGTCCAAGCTCCTAAAGTTTCACGCCATTCCGACTTAACGTTTGTGAGATATCGATCGATCATCACTGTTTTGACTAAAAATTGGATCATAGGAGATCATTCTATGCTTCATCCATGTGAGTTATGATCGATCATGTGGGTTCTCCATGATGGTAGCTATTTTCTCTACAAATTTTGTTCAATTCCAACATACTGTTTGTGAGATATCACGTTTTCCATAAAACTATGGATCGTTATGCTGATTTGTACGATCCATCAAATAAAGATCGACCTATTTTCTAAGATTTCATCCATTTGAGTTGTGATTGATCATGGGGATTCTCTATGATGTAAGATATTTGCTTTTTAAATTTTGTACAATTTTGATGTACCATTTATGAGATATCGTGTTTTCTGTTGAACTATGGATCGTCATGCTGAATTGTATGACCGTTCTAATAACAATCGGACTATTTCCAAGATTTCATCCTTTTGAGCTGCAATCAATCGTGTAGTGCTCTATGATGTAAGATACTTGCTCTCCAATTTTCGTACAATTATGATGTATCGTTTATGAGATATCGCGCTTTCCGTAAAACTATGGATCATTATGCCGATTTGTATGATCGTTCCAATAACAATCGGCCCGTATTCCAAGATTTCATCCTTTTAAGATGTGATCGATTATTGGCATTCTCCATGATTTAAGATACTTAATCAATAAATTTCGTGCAATTCCGTTGTACCGTTTGCGTGATATCGTATTTTTCGTAAATCTATGTATTGTTTTGCAGATTTGTACGATTGTTCAAATAACGTCTTATTTTCTAGGATTTTATCCTTTTGAGCCATGATCGTCCAAAGGGGAGCTCCATGATGTGAGACACTATATCTCTAAATTTCATGCAATTCTGACATATTATTAGTGAGATATTGCATTTTCCTTAAAACTATGGATCGTTATGGCTGATTTGTACGATCGTTTCAAAAACGATCGACCTTTTTTCCAAGATTTGTGGTTTTGTTATGCGATCATTTTTGTGGGCTCCACTTTTCTATACAGTGATGATTTGTAAGTTTCAAGTGCATTGGCTTTGTAGATTTTGAGATATTGATCGACCTTAATCGATTTATGTTGTTTTATGAATCGTTCCCGATCGATCAGTATAAATTCTTCCTTTGCCCATAACTCGAGCATACGAACTCCGATTGACTTGAAATTTGAGATATGGCCTCATGAGGTCTTCCTTTTCACTTCATAATGATTGCATCTTGATTGGGATCCAGTCCGAATCCGTCCAACTATTGTCCATAGTTCCAAATATAATCGATTTCCCAACCCGATAACCATCTCTCCTAGTTTCCCGCCTTGATGATCACAAAAGCCATTTATACAACTTTTATGATATACTACCTGGTCAAAAGATGGTATAACATTTGTCCCCCAAAACATGTCTTGCGGTAGGAAGGCTTGTTTTGAATTACCATAAGTCCAATGTTCGAAACCCATTAATGACCTATGAACAAATCTGCGATCTTGCCTGACTGTTATAATGGCCATTCGAGACCATAAATAAAATTCATACCCGTCCCAGGCTGATGATGATCATTTGAGATCAAGTGCCTATTCAAGGTGAAATGTGATCGTTCGAGATCGAGTGCCCATTCGAGGCGAAATGTGATCGTTCGAGATCGAGTGCCCATTCGAGGCGAAATGTGATCATTCAAGATCGAGTGCCTTTCGTGGAAAAATGCTTGTTTTTCACATTCAAGTGTGTTCCAGAATCATTTATTATGGTAGTTTATCGCCATCTCACAGCATGCCTAGGGACCGACCTCGATCCTGTCCATTTGTAAGTGACTTGGCCATTTTAATGTGGTCTTTCTTTTACTTCATGCCATCCCGATCGAGAGATGATGACCTATGCCCTTATGTCGGGCTCACTCCAATTTTTGGTAGATGATAACTGCTTCTATTTCTTTATTGCTATCCATTTTGCTTACAAAGCCATCTAAATCTATTCCTCCAGTTCATAGGGCATAATGCAAATTCGTTCTCCTTGGCCGGGGTCGGTTGCTCGAATCCATATCCAAATCTGCTAGTTCCGCTTGAAGTCCTTGATTCCAATTTCCAACTGTTCCTGCTACTCCATATCCTTCGTTTTGTGTTCCAGCTTGTTCCATCTGCTTGAGGAGATTTTGGATCATATCCTCTTGTCTCTTTAGCATCATTTCCTTCATAGCTTCCATCATCCTTTCCACCTTATCTCTGGTGATGTGTGTGTCTATATATATATATATATATATATATATATATATATATATATATATATATATATATATAGACACACACACACACACTTGATTTTCTCAGCCCCAGAAGAAGCCTCCTGGCTTCCTTTATGGTGACTCTTATATGTTAATGGCCTCCTTGTTAATTGTCTAGCCATTTGCTTCCTAGATCCAAGTATCCAAGCTTCCAAATCCATGGGTGCAAGTCCTTCTCAGTGAAAGCACCAAAATATTTGTGCTAAAAATGGTCATAAACACCAGGTTGTATACGAAAGCACCAATTTCTAAAAACAATATCCAAATATATAGATAAGCAAGCAGATCACAAAATAGATTATGAAAAAGTAAATGGACATTTAAGTTCTATAGTGGTTCGGCAAACTCCGGCCTACGTCTACTCCAATAATCTTTTATTTATACTGTAAGATTATAAGCACATTTATTTTTTCCTTAAAAAAAGAAAGGAGGAAGAGATAAGAAGTGATAAAGGAGTGCCAGCCAACTTGCAATGAGCCAAGTCCGCTGTATTTATAGGTGAAGACGTGCATGGATCGAGCTGTAATTCGACAGAAGAACCTCCATGTAAAGGCCCGCAAATCCATACCCTTTTGAACTGACAAAATCCAACATCACTACTGTCCAAAGTGGCACAAAAGTACGAATCTTCGGGTAAAAAGAAGAAAGAGCTAGAAGAAGAAGAAATAAAAACAACATCAGAGTCTCACAATCGCAGCAGAACAAAATATAATATATGATAACAGCTTTTAAATACAAGAAATCTGTATTGTTATACATATACATACGATCATCAGAGTATAACAAACATCCATGCAGAGACAACTTAATACTTATCCATACACAGTGGAAATAATAGTCAAATACGGAAGTATGCTCTTTCATCCAGCTCATCTCCTGAGCTCCTTAGCTTTTAACCTGATCCTGTTAAACTCGGTCTGACCCGAGCATCATATAAAAACAACACCCGAGTCAGTCTGAAAAACCAGCGTGAGAAAATCACACTCAATTGGATTGGATTATTAAAGTTTCAAAAACTCTTTGAAAACAAAAGCATCTCGTAAGACCACGCCACAAATAAACATGCCGGGTTTTTACCTTACGATAGCCAAAACTTTTTTTATCATATTCGTCTGATATTATAATAGTGTCTGTAGAAAGTAAAATAGAATCTAGCTGAAATGCTTGCATCTCACATTTCAGCAATAGTTTAGCACAATCAAAACCGTACATGCGCTTATTGGAGATTGGATTCCATACAATGGCAGGGCTGCCGGTGTGCCGCCCGTCACAGTACCTGGTCTAGATCAGAGTATCGAGGAGCCACCCTAACTCCCCTGCAACACAAGGCCGGAACCATTCCTTACTGAATAGTGCCAAATAAGATCACCCCACGGTTGGCGCGACCAACCGCACACTAAGCCGAATAAAAAGGGACATCTAGACAGGGGAAACCTTACTCTCAAGTGGGGGCTACCCACGAAGCCTTGCTGCACCTCCCCTGTTTTAGCCATTCCCGGTTGATGAGGCTTGAGGCTAAACGTTATCTTTCAACAACGAGTCCCACTTAGAATGCTCATCGTCCATCTGACGATGTTCTAAAAGCATTCTTCCATACAAGTTGCCGTGGGTCTGAACAAACCGAATCACCGTCTTCATCATCTTCACGGTCTTCATTCGTTATCGTTCAAACCAGATCGAAGTGGTTTTCGGATAATTAAATCCGATCCTGTACTCTTCGAAACGATCAACACATTGGCCAATATTGATAATCGGTTATTTAACTATCAAATAATCATCCACAAAAACCAATCATGTCTTAAATAATTTTCCTCAAATTATTTATCCCAAAATATCTACTTAAGATATTATCTTCATATTTCAACCCTTTGAAATTAGACTCAATTTACTCTATTTCTCGTGGAACTATTTAAGTCTTTTCCCATTACTTATAATATTTTTTCCCCCACTTCATTAGTTCTCAAAACTTGGAAATATTTCTTTATCTATTTCTTTCCTCAAAATCCCTTTACAATCTCATTTGTAAATTTTCCAAACTTATTTCTCATGAATCCTATAGATCCCAGAATTCCCTAGTTGATTCCCGTTTATATTTCCAAAGCCATTTAGCTTATTAAAAAATCAGGTTCATTCATGTTCTTCTTGTGAATTTTATCTCACCTCGAAATTCACTTATCTTATACTTGGGATTTATTCATGTTCTCATAACTCTCTATAAAATCTTCCCTAAAGATCTTATTCAAATTAATTACGCTTGCTTTGCTTCTGAAGAGGATTTATAATTAGATTTTCAAAACATTTTTGAAAACATCTTGACTTATAAAATAAGAATAATAGATTTATTTCAAGTTATGGTTTAAGGTAAAATTAAGTATGAATATTTAAAATCATATTCAGTTATTAACATATTTACAAAGCTGATTTAGAAAACTAGAATATATTTCTAAAAAATACTAAGCATTAAAATAATTATTCCAAAATATTCTAAATTTAGATATTAGTTCCTTACAAATTCTATAGTATAGTAATTTTTAAAAATATTCCTTTAAAACAAATTTATATTCTTAGAAAACCCAATATTCATCAATAAATTCCTCTTGACCATATTCTCATTTCTTTCTTTCGGAAATATTCGACTATTTCCTTTCAAAACAAATTTTCATAACTCAAATTAAGTCATCGCCATGACTTATCTCTTTACATATCCACTGATAACTTCTATCTCATTCATAAACCCCGTTTATAAATCTATAAACTCCCCTGAGTTTTCCATTTATTTATAAAAACAATTTATTCAAAAATCCTATATTTATAATTTTTATTCTCAATAAAATTACATATTGTTCCTTTATAAAACTCCATTTCGTTCCTTAAATAAATTCTTTTATTTTATTTCTTAATAAAGTTTTTCTTTTCTTTAAATCCATTCATTGATTACAATATTTCTTTAAGTCTTTAGTATATAATTTAAATTTTCCCCAAAACTCAACTTTACCCAATTTAAGTATAACCAAGGTAATAAATATTCTTTTATTTTACTTTATTTTCCATAGAAGTAAATCCAAATCCTAAATAGATATTTTCTATTTAATTCCATTTTAGTTTCCCCTAATTAAAGTATTTATGATATTTAAAAATTACCCAATTCCAACTTCCATGTTATTTAACACTTAATAATTCAATTCGCACATAATTTCATATTAATTCATCCAACCTGTCATATGACAACATATATATGGTAAATAAATATCTTTGAGGAATCCTGTTGGATCCCTCCAACCTGTTTTCCCTACATCCACAGATGTTAGCACAAATTAAAATATCAATTCCACTTCAAGGTGGTATATTGCAGTATATGGGTTTCTTTATTATCATCCAGTGAATAAATTATTATCAACCAAACACATCCAATGATTTAAATTTAACATTTAAAATTAATCTACGGCATCCAAATGAGTGAGAAAATCTCAACTTTGCTTTTAAGTTGCAATCCCTTCTAATCTTGACCCGATTCCCGACTTTTGACCTTATATAAACAATTATATGATTTTTATTAATATTTGAACAAACCGAACAATTAATTTCCGTTTAAATAAATTTATTCTTTAACTCTAATAATTTAATTTTAACTAATGATTTATTTCAATAAATAATTAAATTTTAAACTAATCCTCCTTTATAAAAATCTTTTAGTGACTAAAATAATTAAATAAGTAAGTTAAACAAATTAATCACCTAAGTAAATTATTTTTAAATGAACTAGCAATATTTAAATGTAAAGGTATATGTTTATTTTAATCTCTTCTTTGTAATTACTTATACCAAAATGACCTGTATTTATTTTAAAAATCTTATCTTTATATTTTTTCCCAAAGACCTATATATATATATATATATATATATAAAAAAATTTTCTTCATAGGTTTAAAATTCCAATATTTATATAGACTTTATAGCGTCCTATAATACCTATATTTCAAACCTGTCTATATATAAATTCTTCAACATTTAAAATTTCAATTTTCAAAACCTTGTCCATTTTTATGTGTTTACAGTTTATACATAAAATCTGCATATTCGTATACTTATATATAATTTAAAAGCCATACACTTTACTGCAGTTCCCATATATAATTTCCAGTTTGTATATATATACAAATTAAATTTAAAAACCCAACAACTGATATATACTTTAGGGAAATAAATTTCCTAACTACACAGTTTCTTTATTTATTTTTTAATAATCCATATATATTAACATAAATCTGAAAACTAAAATCGTACCTCACTGTCGAACTACGGCTGCCTCGCAAGCCTCTATCACCAGCCACTATCGAAGACACAGTGGACTCGCCTGCTAGAAAATTGCGACATCCCGTTGCGCGTGCCGACAAACCATCAAGTCGTGACTCTCATCAACGCCCTCGACTCGACTCCGACTCCCCATCTTCGCGCGCGCGACCACGTGAGCAAAACCAAGCCACCGCTTCAAAACCCTAGATCCCATCTATTTTGTCCTCGAGACTCCACGACCAAGCAGCACTCACGTGCCTCCTCCCTCTCGTCTTCCGGTCGGCCGCGCGACCCTCGAACTCCTCGCAACAACCGTGGTCGCCTCCCCCTTAAAGCCGCGCTTGTCTCCCCTAAGTTGAATCGATTTCAAGCTAGGGCTTTTTTATAGATGACAAAAATCGATTTGAAGAGGAAGGGGCATGCGACCTTAAATTAGATTTCGTTGAATTGTATCTTCGTTCGAACGAAGATCTGAAGTGGAATGCCATTTTATTTTCGTTTACTTTCGAATTTGAGTTTGAGGAAGAAAGAAGAAAAGGAAGGATTTTCGTTCGAAAGTTAAATTTGAAGTGGCTGCCATTTATCAATTCATTCTAGATCTCGTGAATGGAAAAAAGAAGAAGGAGGATAAGCGATTTAAAGATAAACAAAGGGATTTTAGCTTCCGAGGGAAGACAGAGAGTACGTGATGAAGTGAGAGGAGTAGGCCGGCTTTAACAGTGGTAGGTTGGCTAAAGAAAATGTAGGGTGGCTGTGATTTAATTTTTGATCAGACATATATATATATATATATATATATATATATATATATATATATATATATTTAAATCGATTAATAATTGTCTAGGCGTTTATATTTCGTACGATCACACGATAGTTCTGAATGCTACGAAATTTGAAATCCGATAATAATTCAATATTACGGATCCAATGGAACTAGTTTTGTCAAATTCCGAGACAGTGCCTCGGAAGGCTATTTTTAAATATTAAATTAAACGATATATTTTTAAAATTAAACAACCACTGTTAAACTAAATTTCAATCCATCTATTATCTTCAGTATTATCTATATATATTTTACAAGCCTTTAAAATATTTTTAACTAGCTTGAAACTCTAGATTTTAAATTTTACCCAACATCCAATTACGACTTTAATAATTAATTTATTCAATAGACTATTATATTTAAATTCTAAATCCTTTTTATTAAATAAAGCCAAACTTTTCGCACTAAATTCAATTCATAGTTCAAATCAATATTTAAATTCATTTTAAATATCCCAAATTAACCGTTATAAAAATCCGGGTCGTTACATTCCTTCCCCCTTAAAATAATTTCGTCCCCGAAATTACTAACATAGAAGAATGCCCAAACCCACTAACTTTTTAGAAGCTACTTAGTTAGACTTGTTATTCACCATCCAAATCTTTTCCTTTTCCCAAACAATGTATTTTCCAATTCTAACTTCAAAATCTTTTATTCCAATTCCAGTTTTAAATCGTTAGTCGTTAGTAAAAATATTTTTTCCCAAAAATTTCAATTTTTTTTCTAACTCCCAAAATTTATGAAATTTTTTGACAAAGTCTCCTTTGTACGGAGGAGCTTTTGCAATTTGACAATAGATATAAATATATATACATCGACCCACATGGTCGGAAAAACCAAAAACAGTTCATATTTCCTATTTTGTATTGCATAGGCGTACCTTATTTAGCATTTTTAAGCACTCGGCTTATTTATTTAGCATTTGCACGTCCCAAAATCCCGCTAAACGTTCTTTTGATAGCTGTACTTACTCAATTTAAACATATGAGTAACATATCTATGAAATTTATAATATTTTACTCATATAAGCAACTACAACACATCAATAACATAAGTAATGCACTATAAATACTTCCATTAGCCATTTGTACAGTTTCCAAACTAGTTCAATTTGTTTTCATCCGATTCGTATACTATGTGCATTCAACTTAAGTGATTTTCCAACCCATTTGCCTATCTCCAATTAGATTCAAGGTCTGTACAACCGATTTTAATTTGTATTGATTGCAAATCAATCTTTGCTACTCTATTAATTTATAATAACAACAGTGCCATTTTATAAACAATATACACGATGCAGTTTAAATAAACAATTGATAAGGTCTCAAAATTAATCCAGTTGGTATCTCGATTTTTAAATTATCCTATCCAGTTTGAAATGATTTTTAACTCATTTTCTTACATTCACTTCATTTATATCTAAACAACTCATATTCATTGCATTTGATTTACAAAATCCACTTTATTTATTTCTATTAATCCATCGGATTTTATTTAATCTTGTTTACAACAAACGACAATCAATTTTTATGCAATTCGACGAGATTTATGCAAATAAACTATCACTTGAGCTCATAACCATTTTAAATTGGTTTTAACTCAATTTATATCAGTTTCATTTCATTTTAACTTATTCATAACCATACACTATATATTTTTATTATGTTTGCATAGGTTCCATTCGAAACCACTTTATTCAGCTTGGAAACATCCCATTAAAATATTTACTTAAGTCGAGCTTCTATTCAATGATTTGCTTAAGTTATTTATTTTCTTCAACTTATTTCAATCCCATAACCCAAGTTTATTTTACTTGTAAACAATCTCCATTTTAAATCCTTGATTTGGTTTTTTTTTTCAAATCCATTCCACCTACTAATTTAATTCAATTTTCTTATTCACTTATTCATTTTAAATTTTAATTCACATTCATAGTTCACTTCCGAATCTACTTATTTAATTATAAGACCATTTCCAATTTTATTTCAACTCTCTTGTATTTTATTTGTAATTCAATCCATTCTTGTTTCATTTGACAATACTTCAATTTAGTTTACTAACAATATACGTTGAATATTATTTATTCAAGTTCTATTTAATTCAGTTTACTTATCATTTTAAAGTCCATTCCATTTTAATTTATTTACACACCATACATTTGCATTTTATTCCATCTATGCATTGGTTCCTTATAAACCATTTTATTAAGCTCGATATTCAATGCTTATAAATTAATAATCATTTTCCAAATTAAATTCAACCAAGTTTTCATTTAATGGGCTTTCACCCTTACTCGAAGCCAAGGTTCTATTGTTTTTAACTTAAGTAAATTTACTTATTCCAACTTCATACTTAAGTTCAGCTTCATTTTCAGTTTAATTTGATTCTCATCTAATCAAATTCCATTCAATTCAATTAGCCATTCTCGTAATCCATTTAAATTCCAAATTTACATACTCAATTCATCAGAATTTATTTTATTAACATCAAGGTCACGTTTAACTTATTTATAGTCGAATTAGATTTTATTCAACCAATTTAAATCTTGTTAACATATTCAATTAACCAGTTTATTCCAAATTAGTTCACTTCCACTTTACAATTCAATATTTGATTTTATCTTCAAAAATCATTCTATTACTTTACTTGAGTTCAATATTATTTTATAATTCAAGTTTGGATTTTTTTTATTTCATTCTCCAAATACAAAACAATTTTATTTTGGCCTACTATTTAACTTCTCCATATTTTCTCTTATAAGTCATACATTCATATTTTTCACATTCCTACCCATTTAAAGCTTGAATATATTCATATTTCTTTTTAGGTCGAGATTGAACACACATTTACAGCCAAAAATATTCTTAATCAATGTGTTGCCAATTTCCTTTATAAGCTATCAGAATATATTTACTCCAATTCAATTTCATTTCAACTTACTTTTATTTATTTAAGTCAAAATTTAATTTTATTTAACATCATCTATAACGCAACAGAATATTATTTCAATTTAACTTGTTTAACTTAACTTTCGTTAAATCAAGCATCATACTATTCTTTTTAATCTAGCAATTCACTTGGATTTAATTAAGAACTTAATTACACTTAATATCATCCATGTCTCAATCCATTTCATTTCAACTTAATTCAAATCCAATTATTAAGCTTAAGTTAATCTCAACCCAATTTAATTTCTATTAAATTTCCCAATCCAATCCATTCACGTTCCAAATTTTATTTACTTCATCGATCTATTTATATTATTATTATTGTATTATTTTTCATCATTGGTTAAATTCCAAAAATTAAGTATTCAACCGAGTTCAAGTTAAATCCTCATTTTACTTCACTTTCAATTTTTAACTCCAACATTCAATCTCATACTTTCCTTGGTTATATAAACCATTTTAAATCTTTATAATCTTATTTAACTATAACACTATCATTCAAACACTTTAATTACATATAATAATTTGCAGAAAATTTATTTCTTGTTTATATCAAAATATATTTTTGGGTAAAATTATTTCATTTACCCGCTTTCAAAAACAATATTGTGTCGAATTGTTCTATTCAAGTGTTTAGAAACCCCTTCGACACAGTTGTACAGACTGTGCTGACGAAGGTTCATATGCCACTTAATAAACCAATCAGCAAAATATAAAACCATTGTATCCACTAACAAATATGCACTCATATCTATTAATACTCTCAAACTCATTCTAGAGCACTACTGACTCTATCTCTAATGAGTAATTCCCACTAGAGCCAAGATTCTCACTTAACCTTTCAGCTCTGATACCAAGTGTAAAGGCCCGCAAATCCGTACCCCTTTGAACTGACAAAATCCAACATCACTGCTGTCCAAAGTGGCACAAAAGTACGAGTCTTCGGGTAAAAAGAAGAAAGACGTAGAAGAAGAAATAAAAACAACGTCAGAGTCTCACAATCGCAGCGGAACAAAATATAATATTTAACAACAGCTTTTAAATACAAGAAATCTGTATTGTTGTACATATGCATACCATCATAAGAGTATAACAAACATCCATACAGAGACAACTTAATACTTATCCATACACAACGGAAATAATAGTCAAATACGAAAGTACGCTCTACCATCCAGCTCGTCTCCTGAGCTCCTTAGCTTTTAACCTGATCCTGTTAAACTCGGTCTGACCCGAGCATCATGTAAAACAACACCCGAGTCAGTCTGGAAAACTAGCGTGAGAAAATCACACTCAATTGGATTGGATTATTAAAGTTTCAAAAATTCTTTGAAAACAAAAGCATCTCGTAAGACCACGCCACAAATAAACATGTCGGGTTTTACCTTACGATAGCCAAAACATTTTTTTATCAAATTCATCTGATATTATAATAGTGTCTACAGAAAGTAAAGTAGAATCTAGCTAAAATGCTTGCATCTCATGTTTCAGCAATAATTGGGCACAATCAAAACCGTACAGGCGCTTATTGGAGATTGGATTCCATAAAATGGCAGGGCTACCGGGGTACCGTCCGTCACAGTACCTGGTCTAGATCAGAGTACCGAGGAGCCACCCTAACTCCTCTGCAATACAAGGCCGGAACCATTTCTTACTGAACAGTCCCAAATAAGATCACCCCACGGTTGGCGCGACCAACCGCACACTAAGCCGAATAAAAAGGGACATCTAGACAAGGGAAACCTTACTCTCAAGTGGGGGCTACCCACGAAGCCTTGCTACACCTCCCCCGTTTTAGCCATTCCCGGTTGATGGGGCTTGAGGATAAACGTTACCTTTCAAGAACGAGTCCCACTTAGAATGCTCATCGTCCACCGACGATGTTCTGAAAGCATTCGTCCATACAAGTTGCCCTAGGTCTGGACAAACCGAATCACCATCTTCATCATCTTCACGGTCTTCATTCGTTATCGTTCAAACCAGATCGAAGTGGTTTTCGGATAATTAAATCTGATTCCGGACTCTTCGAAACGATCAACGCATTGGCCAATATTGACAATTGGTTATTTAACTATCAAATATCATCCACAAGCAACAATCAAGTCTTAAATAATTTTCCTCAAATTATTTATCCCAAAATATCCACTTAAGATATTATCTTCATATTTCAACCCTTTGAAATTAGACTCAATTTCCTCTACTTCTTGTGGAACTATTTAAGTCTTTTCCCATTACTTATAATATTTTTTTCCCCCACTTCATTAGTTCTCAAAACTTGGAAAATATTTCTTTATCTATTTCTTTCCTCAAAAATCATTTACAATCTCATTTGTAAATTTTCCTAACTTATTTCTCATGAATCCTATAGATCCCAGAATTCCCTAGTTGATTCCCGTTTATATTTCCAAAGCCATTTAGCTTATTAAAAATTCAGGTTAATTCCTGTTCTTCTTGTGAATTTTATCACACCTCGAAATTCACTTATCTTATGCTTGAGATTTATTCAAGTTCTCATAACTCTCTATAAAATCTTCCCTAAAGATCTTATTCAAATTAATTACGCTTGCTTTACTTCTCAAGAGGATTTATAATTAGATTTTCGAAACATTTTTGAAAACATCTTGACTTATAAAAGAACAATAATAGATTTATTTCAAGTTATGGTTTAAGATAAAATTAAGTATAAATATTTAAAATCATATTCAGTTATTAACATATTTACAAAGCTGATTTAGAAAACTAGAATTTATTTCTAAAAATTACTAAGCATTAAAATAATTATTCCAAAATATTCTAAATTTAGATATTAGTTCTTTACAAATTCTGTAGTATAGTAAATTTTAAAAATATTCCTTTAAAACAAATCTATATTTTTAGAAAACCCAATATTCATCAATAAATTCCCCTTGACCATATTCTCATTTCTTTCTTTCGGAAATATTCTACTATTTCCTTTCAAAACAAATTTTCATAACTCAAATTAAGTCCTCGCCGTGACTTATCTCTTCACATATCCACCGATAACTTCTATCTCATTCATAAACCCCGTTTATAAATCTATAAACTCCCCTGAGTTTTCCATTTATTTATAAAAATAATTTATTCAAAAATCCTATCTTTATAATTTTTATTGTCAATAAAATTACATATTGTTCCTTAATAAAACTCAATTTCGTTCCTTAAATAAGTTCTTTTATTTTATTTCTTAATAAATTTTTGCTTTTCTTTAAATCCATTAATTGATTACAATATTTCTTTAAGTCTTTAGTATATAATTTAAATTTTTCCCAAAACTCAACTTTAAACAATTTAAGTATAACCAAGGTAATAAATATTCTTTTATTTTACTTTATTTTCCATAGAAGTAAATCCAAATCCTAAATAGATATTTTCTATTTAAGTTCCATTTTAATTTCCCCTAATTAAATTATTTATGATATTTAAAAATTACCCAATTCCAACTTCCTTGTTATTTAACACTTAATAATTCAATTCGCATGCAATTTCATATTGATTCATCCAACCTGTCATATGACAACATATATATAGTAAATAAATATATTTGAGGAATCCTGTTGGATCCCTCCTACCTCTTTTCCCTACATCCACAGATGTTAGCACAAATTAAAATATCAATTCCATTTCAAGGTGGAATACTGCAGCATATGGGTTTCTATAATATCATCCACTGAATAAATTATTATCAACCAAACACATCTAATGATTTAAATTTAACATTTAAATTTAATCTATGGCATCCAAATGAGTGAGAAAATCTCACCTTTGCTTTTAAGTTGCAATCCTTTCTAATCTTGACCCGATTCCCAACTTTTGACCTTATATAAACAATTATATGATTTTTATTAATATTTGAACAAATCGAACAATTAATTTCCGTTTAAATAAATTTGTTCTTTAACTCTAATATTTAATTTTAACTAATGATTTATTTCAATAAATAATTAAATTTTAAACTAATCCTCCTTTATAAAAATCTTTTAGTGACTAAAATAATTAAATTAGCTCGTTAAACAAATTAATCACCTATGTAAATTATTTTTAAATGAACTAGCAATATTTAAATGTAGAGGTGTATGTTTATTTTAATTTCTTCTTTGTAATTACTTATACCAAAATGACCTGTATTTATTTTCAAAATCTAATCTTTATATTTTTTTCCAAAGTCCTATATATATAAAATTTCTGTATAGATTTAAAATTCCAATTTTTATATAGACTTTTCAGCAACCAAAAATCCCTATATTTCAAACCTGTCTATATATAAATTCTTCAACATTTAAAATTTCAATTTTCAAAACCTTGTCCATTTTTATATGTTTACAGTTTATGCATAAAATCTGCATATTCGTATACTTATATATAATTTAAAACCCATATACTTTACTGCAGTTCCCATATATAATTTGCAGTTTGTATATATATACAAATTAAATTTAAAAACCCAACAACTGATATATACTTTACGGAAATAAATTTCCTAACTGCACAGTTTTTTTTTAAATAATCCATATATATTTACATAAATCTAAAAACTAAAGTCGTACCTCACTGCCGAACTACGGCTACCTCGCGAGCCTCTATCACCAGATACTGTCGAAGACACAGTGGACTCGACTGCTAGAAAATCGCGAAACCCCGATGCGCGTGCTCACAAACCATCAAGTCACGACTCTCATCAACGCCCTCGACTCGACTCCGACTCCCCATCTTCGCGCGTGCGACCACGCGAGCAAAATCAAGCCACCGCTGTCAAAACCCTAGATCCCATCGATTTTCCCCTCGAGACTCCACGACAAAGCAGCACTCACGTGCCTCCTCCCTCTCGTCTTCCGGTAGGCCTCGCGACCCTCGAACTCCTCACAACAACCGAGGTCGCCTCCCTCTTAAAGTCGCGCCTCGTCCCCCCTAAGTCGAATCGATTTCAAGCTAGGTTTTTTTTACAGAAGACAAAAATCGATTTGAGGAGGAAGGGGCATGTGACCTTGAATTGGATTTCGTTGAATTGTATCTTCGTTCGAACGAAGATCTGAAGTGGAACGCCATTTTCTTTTCGTTTACTTTCGAATTTGAGTTTGAGGAAGAAAGAAGAAAACGAAGGATTTTCGTTCGAAAGTTAAATTTGAAGTGGCTGCCATTTAACAATTCATTCTAGATATCATGAATGGAAAAAAAAGAAGGAGGATACGCTATTTAAAGATGAACAAAGGGATTTTAGCTTCCGAGGGAAGACAGAGAGTACTTGATGAATTGAGAGGAGTAGGGTGGCTTTAACAGAGGTAGGTTGGCTAAAGAAAACATAGGGTGGCTGTGATTTAATTTTTCATCTGACACACACACACACACACACACACACACATATATATATATATATAAATCGATTAATAATTGTCTAGGCGTTTATATTTCGTACGATCACACGATAGCTCCGAATGCTACGAAATTTGAAATCCGATAATAATTCAATATTACAGATCCAATGGAATTATTTTTCGTCGAATTCCGAGACTGTGCCTCGGAAGGCTATTTTTAAATATTAAATTAAACGATATATTTTTAAAATTGAACAACCACTGTTAAACTAAATTTCAATCCATCTATTATCTTCAGTATTATCAATATATATTTTACAAGCCTTTAAAATATTTTTAACAAGCTTGAAACTCTAGATTTTAAATTTTACCCAACATCCAATTACGACTTTAATAATTAATTTATTCAACAGACTATTATATTTAAATTCTAAATCCTTTTTCTTAAATAAAGCCAAACTTTTCATACTAAAAATCAATTCATAGTTCAAATCAATATTTAAATTCATTTTAAATATCCCAAATTAACCGTTATAAAAAGCCGGGTCGTCACACTCTAGGTCCGTACAACCCGACCAATTAAATTTCGGATCGATTGGACACCAGAAAATATTTAGTTGATCGTTCCATTCTAACTCCAATGGGGTTGTGATCATTTTTATGGGGTCCTCCATGCCTCCAGTCCATGCTTCCAATGTTCCACGCCATTCCGACTTACGGTTATCGATCGATCTTCGCTGTTTTGATTAGTAATTGGACCATAGGAGACCATTCCATGCTTCATCCTTTTGAGCTATGATCAATCATGTAGATTTCCCATGATGTTAGCTACTTACACTTCAAATTTCTTGCAATTCTGACATATGTTTGTGAGATATCACGTTTTCCGTAAAACTATGGATCGTTATGCTGATTTGTACAGTCATTCCAATAACGATCGGCCTATATTTGAAGATTTAATTCTTTTGAGCTATGATCGATCATGGAGGTTCTTGATGATGTAAGATACATCATCTCTATATTTCATGCAATTCCAATGTACCGTTTATGAGATATCGTGTTTTCCGTAAAACTATGGATCGTTATGCTGATTTGTATGATCGTTCTAATAACGAACAGCCTATTTTCCAAGATTTCATCCTTTTGAGCTAGGACCAATCAGGAGTTTTCTCCATGATGTAAGATACTTTCTCTCCAAATTTTGTGTAATTTCGACCAATCCTTTGTGAGATATCGCATTTTCCGTAAATCTATGGATCGTTATGCTGATTTGTATGATCGTTCCAATAACGATTCGCCTATTTTCCAAGATTTCATCCTTTTAAGCTGCAATCTATTGTAGATATGATCCATGATGTAAGATACCTTCTCCCAAAAGTTTGTGCAGTTCCGACGTACCGTTTGTGAGATATCGCATTTTCCGTAAATCTATGGAGTGTTATGCTGATTTGTACGATCCTTCCAATAATGATCGCCCTATTTTACCAGATTTCATCATTTTGAGTTGTGACTGATCATGAGGGTGATCCATGATATGTGATACTTTCTCTCCAAATTTCATATAATTCCAACGTACCATTTGTGAGATACCGAATTTTCTGTAAAACTATAGATCGTTATTGCTGATTTTACGATAGTTCCAATAATGATTGGCCTCTTTTTCCATGATTTGGGAGTTCTGTCGTGCGATCATTTTTGTGGTTTCCACTCTTCAATAAAGTGATGCTCTGATAGTTTCAAGTTTATTGGCTTTGTAGATTTTGAGATATTGATCGATCTTCGTCGATTAACGTTGTTTTATGAATCGTTCCCAATCGATCCATATAAATACTTCCTTTGCCCATAACTCGAGCATAAGAACTCTAATTGACCTGAAATTTGAAATGTGGCCTCATAGGCCTTCCTTGTCACTTCATAATGATTGCACCTTGATTGGGACCCGATCTGAATCTGCCTTACTATTGTCCATAGTTCAAAATATAATCGATTTCCCAGTATGATAACCGTCTCTCCGGGTTCCTACCTTGATGATCACAGAAGCCACCTAGCCAACTTTTATGATATGCTGCATGGTCAAACATGGTATAACAACTAAAAATGTGATCTGAGTCTTTTCGGATTTCTACCTCTTATCGAATTAAAAATTCATTAAAAGTTGTAATACCTTTAGTTATATGTTTATAACAACATTTTATGGTAAGATAATAAACATGTTTTTGAAAAGATAAAAAGAATAAAAACAAAAGTAATTTTAAAATTTAAAATGTGAAGTGATGGGGTTAAAATTTCTAAAGACACCATAAGTAAATAAGTGTCCAAAAGGTAGTAAATCTTCCTATTATCCCTCATATAACCAATGTAACGACCCGAAATTTTATCACTTTGACTTTTGGAATATTTAATTAGTTTAAATATTCGATTTGGAATTTTTAAAATATAATAAAATAAGATTCAAATAATCATTCAATTTTTGATGACATGCTTTTAAGTTAATTTATTGGATTTTTCCTTAATTTTTAAATTGGAAAATAATTAAATTGCGTTTGACGTATTTTACGTCGAACGTCAGGATTTTCGAAGTTTGACGGAATTTGATAATCAGTGTATTTTATTATTGTTTTAAGACCGTGTTACAGTATTTTACGTGAGGGTATTTAGTTTTTGATCTTTCGCAGCTCATACACGAACATCATGCGGTGTTGCGGGTACTCGAAATCAAATGTACACGTACACAGTGACTCATCCTTACACACAGTGCACATCATATCATTCCAGCGTGCCTACTCTAATAAGCATAACAACCGTACCCTAGCTCTTCCCATATCTTATCTCTGCATTATCCTTTGATCATAGCCTTAAACTATGGATCTTATTGTAGTATCATGCCTCTGTTATGATTAAGCCGTTGCATATATATACACCTTGAATCATAAGAAATAAGGGTTTTTTTCAATTTCCTAATACTTTCAAAGAAAACCATGAGAACACAAACTCGAACCTCATTCAAAAATCAATCATTCCTAATCGTTCAATAGTTAGCCCAAACTACCACAATCAAAGTTATTTCCTTCCACAATTCCTTTAAGAACGTTTTTCTTAAATCGCATTGAAAATATTTATATCAGAAAATACTTTTAAATACTTCTAATATTATATTCCAGAATCTTTTGAAAAAAATTTCAAAACCTGGAATTATGTTCTCAAATTTTCAGTTCTTATTTACTTTACATGTAATTCCTATTTTACAATCAATATTTATGAAATTTCACTACCTAACAAATAACATATCACATCCAACTATATCATTTTTAAAAATTATTATTGTATATACAAAATATGATACTAGGTAAAATTATTTCATTTACTTATATTTCCAAAACAATATTGTGTTGGTCTGCCCTTGTAACAACCTCGGTTTTGGTGATTACATGTAAGTAGTTATAATTTAATACTTACAAGTAATCACCAAAACCAGGGTTGTTACAACCCTATTAAGTGTTTAGAAATCCCCATCGAGGTAATAGCGTCCTATGTACCGACCAGAATTTATAAATACTAAACAGAACAAATTAACTTAAAATAAAACATTGTTATAACACTAACAAGTACACTCTCTCAAATACATTTAAACAACTCATTCTAGGGTATCCCTACCCTATTTTTAATAAGTCAAACCCCACAAAGCTAAGTTTATCGCTAAACCAAAGCTTTGATACCAAATGTAATAAGCCACCTTTTTGGACAGTTTAAATCGATAATAAATCACACATATCGAACTCAAACCATTCAAAAGGGAGAATTGTTATGGGGTAAATAAGAAAATGAAGAGAAAGAAAGAAAAACAAAACATAGAACCTCACAATGGAATGAAAAAATATAATAATCAAATAAACAATTCATGAAGCCGTTTTACAAATAATATTTGATTACACTTTTACAATACAGATCAGAGTTATACATACAACAGGAATAAATAAATAATGCATTGGAAAAACATGATGCAGTGGAACATATATGAAATAATATAGATAAGATACTAAGTCTTGTATTCGTCCTCCAGAAAAATAGTCATCAATACACTGAAAAGCTCAGACTGACCCGAGTGAAATGAAAAGACAAAACACTCCAGTCAAAACTAAAAGATCTTATGTAAGTTAAATCAACAGTAAATAAATATGAGTGTAACGGATTTAGAAATGTTTACGAGATTTTACATCTCTTATCGAGTGTCAATCGTGCATGAAATAACTTAAGAGATGTTCGGGATTCCATCTCCTAAGGATCTATTAAACTATCTACTATGTAGTAATATACGCTATTATAATATATCAATCAGTAAAGTAAAGAATTAAAATAGTGTTACAGTGTTACCCATATCCCCCTTAACACATTTTTATATAAATGTTGTAGTCTATACAGATTGTAACGACCCAAAATTTTCGACCTCGAAATTTCGACACTAATACGTCCACAATAAAAGTGTCGAGCAATCGAACGCCGAAAATTCTAGATTGTTAGGGTAAATAAGAAAGTGGTAGAAGAAGAACAGAAGACAACAGCATCTCACATTCACGGCAGATTAAATATAATATCAAATAATAGCATTTATACATAGAAAAGCTGTAATTATCAGATTACATTCAATATATCAGAGTACATTCATTCACAATATAAATTGGATAGTTGTAACAACTTGTCCCAGAATATAAAACAATATATCTACAATACACAGCGGAATAAACACCATACGTTCCTGCCATCCAGCTCGCCATCTGAGCTCCAAAACGTCCTAACCTAAAAATCTGTAGTACTCGGTCTGACCCGAGCATTATAATAAAGTAGCACCCGGGTCAGGCTGGAAATCAGCGTAAGTAAACCCAAAATACTAGAAATACTAAGATATAAAACTTATTTGAAACCCAGGGTAACTCATACTCCACTACGAGTTCTTAACTTGTTATAGCCAACACTTATTTCACAAACAATCCCTAAGTACCACTACAAAGTTTCAATGGTCCAGTTTACTTAAATTATTCCATTCCAGCCTATTGATTTCACATATCAAATCTATAAAGAATTATTGTAGATTGCAAATCGAAGTGGATTCGGGTATTTACTAATACCCGACCCCGGTCTCTTCGAATCCAATGTTATTCTTTAAACCAAAATGTTTAAGTTTAAACAATACAATTTATATTCAGGATTTCATATTCAGACAACAATTCATCTCAGATAGATAACCCACAATATCACAGTTCAACCAAAGTATCTCATATCACAAAGCATCACAAATCACATATCAGATATATCTAATAATCTAAGTCATTCAATATATCTTAATCATCTATAAGCAGGATAAATTAATTGTACAATTTTTAATTAATTTAATTACTTTTAAATCCTTCTTACTTAACATTAATTAATTACAAACCATTAATTAATTAATCATTCTTTAATTATTCATCTAAATTAATTATCCACAATTACTTTCATTAAGTAATTATCCCATTGGTTAATTGTCCTCAAATTAATTAACCTTTAATTATTAATTAATCCTTATTCATTAATTAATCTTCAATTATTAATTAATTTAACCTTTAATTACTAATTAAATTAATTAACCCTTAACAAATTACTCCTTTAATTACTTGCATTAAGTAATTATCATTTAAGTAATTAATCTCTAATTACTTACATTAATTAATCATTAATTGCTAATTAATTAATCTCTAATTACCAATTAATTAATTTATAACCCTTAATTATTAATTAATTAATCTTTAATCATTAGTTAATTAATTTCTTTTTAATTATTTACATTAGTTAATTACCCCAATTTCTTAAGTCTTTAATTAATCTAAGATAAACCATTATCTTAATAAATTACTTAATTATCATTATTTAAATCTTATTAAATTAAATCCTTTTAAATTATTTATTATTAGCATACAAAATCAGTTATGCCTTATGATTAATTAAAATTCAATACATATATTCTTAATCTCTTACTTGATCACATTTGGAAACACTTAGGGATTTATCTAATTAATTAACTTAATAATTATTCAAAAGCAAAGCAATTTAAATTTAAAGACATTAGGTTTTATAAATAATTTTTGAAACTTGTTTATAAAACTTGATCAATTCTTTTATTCGAAAACTTGTTTAATTTCCTTTTTGAAAAATGTTTGCTTTGAAAACTTGTTTAATTTCCTTTTTGAAAAATGTTTGCTTTGAAAACTTGTTTTAAAATTTTGCTTTGCCTTGAAACTTGGTTTATTTTCCTATATGCTTTAAATCGTTGGTTATCTTGCTTTAAACCTGATAATACTTTACTTCCCATATTTCAAACCTGTTATTATACAACAACCCGAGACCAAATCATAAATACTTCAAGTAACAACTCGGGCTTCACTTTTACTCGATAAACCCGAGTTCGACATCGATCAAAACCCTGCCTTCCCCGAAGCTCCACATCACATAGCAACCATAAATACGAGACGACCCCTGTGCACGTGCACCGACGATCGATGCTACTCCGGCCAACGTTACGACCGCCGACAAGTCGACGATAACCTTGCCATCGCTCCCATCTACCCCGATCTCCCTGACACATCGGCAATCAAAATCGATCAAGTCGATTCAACAGAAACCTAGACCCAAAAACATACCATCACCTAAATCAACTTCTCGCCTCCACCGTAGACCACCAGACACCATGTCGCCTCACCTAGAGCTGCACCAGTCCCATATCTTCCTTCTCCCCTCCATCCATACATTCCGATACACTCACGCTGCTGGAATCGAACGACAAACACATCTCGACCCAATGAGGCTCTAAACCCTATATTCCCTTCACTGCGCCACCACGGCACCAGAAAAATTAAACTATTATTTTAATAGTTTTTGTATTATATTTTCAATTAGTTTTATATTTTTTAAACTTATATACTAAATTTATTTTTCATGTGTAAATTTTAAAACAAAGTATACAACCCTTTTATTAATTCTTATTTCAAACTATCAAATAACCAATGTTTCTTACTCACAATATATATGCATATATATACATAAGGTTTGAAATATCTTATGTGAATTTTTGATATATATATATATATATATATATATATATAGGTATCCACACCTTTTCAAATTTCCATATATTCTACTACCCATGGCATATATAAATATAAATATTTACACACTTGTATATTTGTATATGTATACATTTAAAATTTTCAACATTCTAAAATTTGCATATATCTATTTATATATTTATATATATATTCAAATATTTATCAGAATTTTATTTGTTCAACTTACAAATCTATATTTTAATAAATTAAACCATGTTAATTATCAATTAACAGATTTTCAAAATCCGGGTCATCACATTCCTCCCCCCTTTAATTCTTTTCATCCTCGAAATGGAACGAAGCCAGAATTTTATTAAAATGCTTATTATTAGTTAAATTATCCTTCAAACATTTTTAAGTATAAACTCCTTTTTATTCAAAAATTTAAAAATACTTTAAAATCTCCATAATACTATCAAAATAGCTTTGTAAAAAATACTTTTTATAACTCGATGTCTCAACAAGTCCATCCTCGTTCTCATAGAAATTCAGTCGTACGTTTATCAGGTGTAGGACTGAAAATCTATAAGTACTTGGTAAACCCGTTTTCAACACCCAGTGAAAATACTTGGAAAAATATTTTCAAAAACATTGTGAAAATATAGAAATCGTTTTTTGTGAGAAAGCTTTGGGAATCATCACCCCCTCCATGGACATAGTTAACCCGATGATTACGTCGCTATCTTGGCAAAACCATTGATAACTGTAGGCACTCCGCGCCCCTCAATTACGCCACGGAACCCGCCATATATCGCAGCTACACCTAGGGTTACGTCGCCATCACGGCAAAAATCCATGTAACTATAAGCATCAGCGCCCTCGAATTTCGCTGCCAAATGAAACTTCACCACTCCTACATAAATCGCAGACTACATCAGTCGAGTTCCAATGCAGCCTCTAGGGACTCACTGCCACACGACTTTCGCTATGTCTTCATAGATCGCAGTCTACCAATGTTACATTGCCATCACGGCAAAATCAAACGTAGACAGTTGGCTCTCATGGCCACATGACTTCTGCTATGGTCCGTAGTAGATCATAATGACATCGAGTTACACTGTCGTCACAGTATAACCCAAATGTCTCTGTATGCAATAACAAATCTGATCGCTCATTTGATTACACAATTTTACTTCCGAACTAGTATCGTCCACCCGAATTCCTAGTGCCGACTTAGATCTGGTTTCTTGATCAAAAATTGTCATTCTCCTTGCATAGACATAACTATGATAGAGAATTTCTAGAACCAATCAAAAATCCATATCCAAGGTTCGTCGTCGAAAATCGAGTGGAAAATCCGAACTCGAATCGATATACTATCTCGAAATTCTGTGCTCATATCTGGATCAAATCATTATGCGAATAGATAACATACGTACATCCAACGTATTTATCTTCATTGATTATTAGCTAAATCAATTCTCTTTTTATCCACCTTCATTTTAATTCTATTCACTTATTCACAATTGCTTTAATTCCCATTTGGGTTATCACTTCATATTTTAAATAGTTTGCACTCTAACTAGCTTAAATTTATAAAATAGCTTGAAAAGGTTTAAAATAGATATGTAGTTGTAAAATAGTTATCAGTTGTAAAATAGCTGTAAAATAGTTAAGTAATTATAAAATAGTTGTAAAATAGTTAAACTGTTTGTAGAATAGTTAGATAGTTGCAAAATAGTTGTAAAATAGTAATTAGTTTATAAAACTGATGTAAAATAGTAATTAGTTTCAAAATAGTTGTAAAATAAGTATAAAATGGTTTGCATTTTAAAAAGAAAAGTTATACAATAAATAGCTAGGAAAATTAGATTTAAAACAATTTATATTAAAGCAATTTATTCAAAAATAGTTTCAGAGTCAAACTGGTTCAATTTCTTAATTTTTCATTCCAATTACTTCAATTTAAATTTCCACTTCTATTTAAATTGATTCAATTTTAATTTAACTTGAATTAACTTCAATTTCTATCGCAAATTCAAATCAACTCCCATTTGAATTTAAACTTGTTCAACTTCAATTCACTTCCAATTAATTTAATTCAAATTTTCCATTTAAATTTATCTCAATTCCAATCTCAATCTTTAAATCATCTCGAATTATATAAATTCGAGTTAAATTTTAAAATGTTGATTTAATCTCCTTATATCAAATTAACCTTTGAATTTAATTTAACAGCATACGTCTTTAAACAATTTAATTTATTACCTCGTTTTGACTTCTAACTTTGGAACCAATTCTTAAACAATTTCAGTTTACGAGTTTCCCTTTTGTCATTTAAATCCTAAATTCAAAGTGATTTCATTTCGTAAATTTCAAATTTTATTTCTAAAAATCAAAATCATTTAAATATTTTCAATTAAAGTTTTACTTCCATTTAATTTCAGTAATGGATATATTACCTCAATCCATTCCTTAATTTATTTGAAACAATCTAATTTATAGTTTTATAAATTATTAATAACAATAAGATAATATCAAGTTAAGTCAAAGTAAATAAAAATCAAAAAAAAAAATTAAAACATCCATCAATAGCATCCATCTCACATTTTCAGATCTCAAACCCGTTTTGAGATCACACATAACTCCTATTCAAACCAACCATTTAACTTCCCTAAATTAAATCTCAATTTCATCTTGAAATTTCCAGTTTAGGTTGTTTATTAAACTTATTTAACTTTCCTTAAGTCAAATTCAATTCATTTCATCCAGTCAACCTTACCCAATTTGAATTCTCTATTTCAAATTTTAAACTTCTTATCAATATCCTTTTCCACTTATAAGTTCAAAAACTTATCACATTGCAGGGAAAATTCAAAACTCAACACTTAGTGTTTACTCCCAATTAACTTGTTATTATGTATATCCCACATATATATACATATTTATTTCTTTTGCACCCTAAGACATATTTTAAATTTTAAACAATTCTTGGTTTTTAGTTCAAAACATATTTTTTTAAAATTTAAAATAATTCTTGGTTTAAGATAAGATTCTTACATTCAAAAATATTCTAAATAACATTATTTATTATCTCTTTTAAAACTTTTGAAATAATTTAAATTCATTCCAATTTACAAGTTACGCTTATCTAAATGTTTACTTCCATAAAACATTCCATTTTGCTTTATCAATGTTTATTAGAAAACAAACATCCTATTATTAAGATACAATGGACAATTTATAATAGTTATCATATCTAGAAATCATACACACCTTATATTCCATAATTATTTGCTGGAAAATCATATCAAGGTAACTTATTTTAATGTTTTGGAAAATTTCTCTAGGATTTTATTCTCTAGTTTGAATCCATTTCAAACTTATCTTATGTGACGCCCCACCTCTATACCCACGCTAGCCAAGAACACTACGGAGTAATGCTATCGACTAGCACGGAGAATAAGGCTGTTGAGGAGCGACCATCCATGTAATTGTTTTGTGCGAGCACCGATATGTCAGATAGTAAAACATGCATTTTATTTCAAGAGGAAATCCGACATACCGATACAAACTCAAAACTACTACACAATGGCTATATAAATCCTTCGGAAACAAATATAGAAACAAGCATAACATAAATCAGTCACATATAATTCATTTCACAGAGGCGGAAGAAGATATGAATATATAACCAACACATGAAAGTGTATTTCAGTGTAGCGGTCTAAAAAGATCCGCAATAACACAAAAGAATAGTTACAAGAACTACACAAAAGAATAAGTATACATCATGGAGTCTATATCTCAATTGTATACAATCCAAAAACTACTAATCTAAGTAGTTAACCCAAAGTCAGAGAAATCAATCCCAAGTGAGAAGTCAAGCTGAAGCACTTGTAACATCTCGGTCTGACCCGAGTATTATTTAATAAGAAAATAATAAACGGATCAGTCTAACTATAAATATCAGATGAAACGATATAGAATAAGAGATATGACTAAACACATGATAATCACAATTCCAAGCTATTATATATATATATATATATATATATATACACACACATAAGTAAATGAAAATCAACAAGAGATTAATCAATATCACCAAATCTACACAAGAATCAAAGGAAATGTCATACTCCTTATTTCGTTCACCAAACCATAAATATTGACGATTATATCAATGTCAATCACAAAAGTCAATGACACACAAATTCACCAATGCTCAAATATTGATAAAACTTATCAATGGAAATCACGAAAATTGGTGAAACACAAATTCTAGAAATCATCTCAAGAAATCCAGTCAATGACACACGAATTCACCTATGCACAAAAATTGATAAATCATATCAATAGAAATCACAAAAATAGGTGAAGCATAAATTCCAGAATTCAACACACGAAATCCAGAAATCACGAGAAAAAGGGGGGGGGAGGCCTATCACACGAACGGGAGCATAAAAACTCACCAACATATGTATCACACGAACGAGAAGCTATCTCATGGTAGCTAGCCATTAATTTTTGACACACGAACGGCCCGAAGGCCATGGGGAGCTACCCCACCAATTTGAGTCGAAACTCCACAAAAACAGGGTTTAGTCTCCCTCGCAGACAAAGAGACATCGCACATTGCTAGTCTAAACCACAAAGATGATCGTCATGATCAACGAGGTGTCAATTACACTAAGCTAGTAAATATATGAGTTTAGCTTCATGTCCCATAACCACTTGCTTAACTTAAATATTTACGAACAAACTGTAGATCTCCACTATAAAATTGTCACAAGAGTTTCAATCGAACAAGTCCCAGAATTAACCGACGAAGTAAACGCAAGCGTTTCATACCACTTGTTTTACTAAGTCGTTTAATTAGATTTCTCATACGAGTGGAGTAAAGGTTTGTATATATACTAATAGATTGGAAAACGGTTTAAGAGAATGAGTTTGGTAATAAAATAGTGTTGAAATCGTTTTGATGAAAGAGTTTTTACATTTACTACTAGTTATTCAAAACCTTTATATTTTGAAGTGACAAAACACAAAAATTGATTGTAGGAACAATCAATCACTAAAATTCACATTCGAAGACGTGAATGGAAATCCAAAGAAATCGATAAAGGATCCACCGAAATGGATATTAAAAAATCCCTAAAAAGGAGTCATCAAAGTCATAATAAATGATAACAACACATAGGAAACAACACGAATCGATTAAAGTTGGAAATTCAAACAACTAGGCGAAATAGGCAAAATTGCACCAGGTCGGTCGGCCGGCTACAGAGCTCGGTCGACCAGACGCTGTTCTACAAAAATTATCGGGAAGCAGGTCGGTCGGCTGAGCCCTGTAGCCAGTCGACCGGACCAGAGACAAAAAGGTGCTTATGCACTTTAGTAGCAGGTCGGTCGACCGGCCCAGGGGTTCGGTCGGCCGAACCTGATGTTCTGCAAATTGAAACCTATTTCAAATGAGGTACAAATCTCGACCAAATTGCAATCGCACGAGCAACGGCGCTAAGGGTTTATGCCAATCGACTACCCGGCCCTATATTCTCCTCGATACATCACCAAAAACATGTTCAAATATCAAAGTTAGGAATTTTAAAGATTTGAACTCAAAACACTAAAAATTGGAATATTCACCAAATCAATCCAAACCAAAAGCAAATGCACACGAATAAGTGTTAGGAATTCATACCTAACAATCGAAGATAAATCATAGACTTAGATGTGAGATTAAAAAGCTCACCTTTGAACCCAAACTATTGAAGAAGAAGCTTGAAAGCAAAGGAGAATCAACCACTCTTCAAATTCAACTCAAGAAGCTTGATTCTAGGCTTTAAAAGAAGAACATTCCCAAAGTTAGGTTTAGGAATTTCTGAAATTGATAAGAGAATGAGTTGGAGAAGAAGAAGAGAAGCTTACCAATGGGTTTTCAATTAGTTTGGAGCTAGAGTTTGATTTGCAAAAGAAAACTAGGGTTTGGAGTTTTAATTTCCTCTTCCACTCTCCACTAATATAAAAGCTTGAGTATTAGGAAATGAGGAATGAAGGAATGAAGAGGAGAAGGGGTTGGGACTGAATACATAAGTGGCTCAGCCCAAACCAAAGCCCTAAGTAAAAAGTAGCAAAATTCAACTTCTCCAAACATATCGAAGCTTATACTCAAAAAGGTCGCAAACGACATTTTAAACTCAATGAGAGTCGTCCCGAGTCCTAATTCGACCGTATGAAAAAAGTAGCTTTTTGGACTAAATTCCAAGTATCGATAAAATATTTAAATAAAATATTTAAATATAAAAATCGACAAATATGCGGGTTGTTACAGACTCCCCTCCTTAAAGAAATTGCGACCTCGCAATATTTAAGAAGAAGATATATAGTAACAACCATAAAAGCATATTCAACACAAAAGAAGTTTGAAATAAGAAGTTCACCTCAAAGAGCATGGGAAAGTAAGTCCGGATGTGATCGCTCGATGAACTCTCTAGACTCCCAAGAACAATCCTTAGGATTTGAAGACCACTGAACTTTCGCAAGCGGAACATCCTTATATCGAAGTCGTTTGACTTTCGAAGCAATGATACGAATAGGATGTAGCTCATAAGTTAAATTAGGCGAAACTTCAATCTCTTCCACAACATCGGGCTCAAGAATAGAATCGGAATCTCGAAGACATTTCCGTAATTGAGAAACATGAAACACGTCATGCATAGCAGAAAACTGAGCCAGTAATGATAGGCGATAAGCCAAGGAACCAATACGTTCAACGATAGGAAATGTTCCAATGTATCGGGGCGCTAACTTTCCCGATCGACTGAAACGTACAACACCCTTCATAGGTGAAACACGAATTAACACAAGATCTCCCACAGAAAATTCTAACTTCCTTCTCCGGTTATCGGCATAGGATTTTTGTCTACTCTGGGCTTCTTTCATCCTATGTCGAATAAGTTCAATCTTCTCTGTGGAATCACGAATAAAGTCTGGACCTAAAACCAGCTTCTCACCGGCCTCAAGCCAACAAGAAGGAGATCGGCATGGCCTTCCATAGAGTGCCTCGAAAGGTGCCATACCAATACTAGATTGGAAGCTATTATTATAGGAAAATTCAACAAGTGAAATATGATCTTCCCAACTTCCACCAAAATCAAGAACACGTGCATGAAGAAGATCTTCAAGAGTTTGATTCACACGCTCGGTTTGTCCATCGGACTGAGGATGATAAGCGGTGCTAAAATTAAGCTTCGTTCCTAAAGCTTTTTGAAGACTCTTTCAAAATCCACTAGTAAAAAATGGATCACGATCACTAACAATAGAAGTAGGAACTCCATGCAATTTAACAATTTCTTTAATAAGAAGTTTGGCCAAAAGAGGTACGGTCCGATTGGACTGAACGTGAATAAAATGGGCAGATTTAGTAAGCCTATCAACAATCACCCATAAGCTATCATGACCCGAACGAGAACGGGGAAGGCCATCTATAAAATCCATGGAAATCTGGTCCCACTTCCAAATTGGAATTTCTAAAGGTTGCAATAACCCACCGGGCCTTTGATGCTCGGCCCTAACGAGTTCGCAAGTCATGCAACGCTTAACGAAGTTAGCGATGTCAAGTTTCATTCCCTCCCAAGAATAAAGTCGCTTCATATCCGCATACATTTTACTACTACCGGGATGAATGGTAAATTTAGAATGATGGGAATCTTCTAAAATATCTTTACGAAAATCACCAATATTTGGTACGATAAGTCTACCAAATTTCCGAATGCCACCACGAGAATCGATATCAAAGTCTTTCAAACCTTCAATATCAATTTTATCCTTAATATTTTGGCCAAGAAGAGCCAATTCAGGATCTAGCCCTTGAGCTTCAAGAATGCGGTCTAAAAGAGAAGGATGAGCCTCAAGGCTACACAAGACAAATGATGAACATAAATCAGATACGCGGTCTCGAATCTCAAAAGTGGATAAGATCTCGAGATCGTTCCATTCGGATATCATCATAGAAACAACAGCTTGTTGTTTACGGCTAAGAGCATCGGCGACAAGATTACCCTTACCGGGGGTATAAAGAATATCAAGATCATATGGTGCAAGAAATTCGAGCCATCGCTGTTGACGCAAATTAAGTTCCTTTTGAGAGAATAAATACTTCAAGGATTTATGATCGGTATAAAGAACAAATTTCTCTCCTAAAAGATAATGACGCCAAATACGAAGGACGAAAACAATAGCCACGAGCTCTAAATCATGAGTGGCATATCTAGTCTCAGCAGGCTTTAATTGCCTAGAAGCATAAGCAATAACACGTTCTTTTTGCATAAGAACGACACCCAAACCCACACGACTAGCATCGGTATAAACAACGAAATCTTGATTCCCCTCGGGAATAACAAGAATAGGAGCATCAAAAAGAAGTTCTTTTAATTTCTGGAAAGAAGTTTCACATTTGTTCGACCAAATGTATTTAACACCTTTCTTCGTTAAGCTAGTGAGAGGCACGACAATCTTATAAAAGTCTTTGATAAAATGGCGGTAATAACCCGCCAATCCAAGAAAACAACGAATCTCCGTCACACTCTCCGGTCTCTTTCAATCTTGAATCGCTTCAATCTTTTAAGGATCCACGGAAATTCCGGATTCTGAAATAATATGACCGAGAAACTTCACACAAGATTGCCAAAAATGGCATTTAGAAAATTTTGCTTTTAATTGATTACTCCTAAGAGTTTCCAACACAATCCGAAGATGCTTTTCATGCTCCTCCTCGGTTTTTGAATACACAAGAATATCATCAATAAAGATGAGAACAAATCGATCGAGAAAATCTTTGAAAACTCGATTCATAAGGTCAACGAAATAAGCCAGAGCATTCATTAGACCAAATGGCATAACATGCCATTCATAAGATCCATAACTAGTACGGAACGATGTCAAAGGAATGCTATCCTCTGCAATACGAAGCTGATGAAATCCAGTAGCTAAGTCTAATTGTGAAAAGACTCTAGCACCACTAAGTTGATCGAATAGATCATCAATCCGAGCTAAAGGATATTTATTTTTGATAGTAAGATCATTAAGCTTGCGGTAGTCAACGTAAAGCCTAAGTGTTCCATCGGATTTCTTCACAAAAATAGCTGAAGCCCCCCAAGGCAAGGAACTAGAGCGAATAAATTGCTTCGTCTCCAATTCGGATAATTGTTTACGCATCTCCTTGTTTTCTTTATTGGACATACGATAAGGAGGGCGATTGATAGGTTGAGCTCCAGGAATGAGATTAATTCTGAACTCAATTGCTCGCTTAGGGGGTAATCCTAAAACGGGCTCGAATATGTTGGAAAATTCACGAACGACGTGAATAAGAGAAATAATATCTTTCTCATCATCATTATCGTCATCACGGGGATTTAAAGAATATAAAGATGCAACCAAGCTGGAATCCGAATCTTTAAGATTGATAAAAATATGCATAACAGATTGAGGATGTCGAAGATGAATAGTCTGCTCGGGACATAGGATACGAGCTTCATAATGGTTAAGCCAATCCATTCCCAAAATCATTCCAAAGCCTAAATAACGCATGACATGCAAATCGGCTAGGAAAGAAAAATCACACAAAATAATCTCGACATCTTTACACAATAAACTGATTGTTGCGGATCCACCAACCGGATTCGCAATTCTCAAAGAAGTCATTAAAGCAACAACACTTACGAAAAAGTATCAACAAGCTCTTTTGATATAAAAGAATTGGATGCTCCCGTATCAAAAAGAACTCGAATAGGTTGATCACAAAATATAATAATACCATCAAGGATAGAATGAGATATACCTTGACCACGAGATGTGTTGCCAGGGGCTTGAGCAACATTAAGCTTTCCCTCCTTCCTATTTTGAAGTTTGGGACATACATGCATAAAATGGTCCGGGCTTTTACAATAGCGACAAGCACGAGGCTTTGAACACTTGTTCGCAAAATGGTCTCTGGAACCACAGTTAAAGCATTTCCCTTCAGTAGACGAAAAGGTCTTTGTAGCAGGAGTTGCTTGCCTCCCTTTCTTATTGGGATAGGGACCTTTGAATTTGTTTGGCCTCTTCTTGTTGTTGAAGTTTGGTTTGGAACCCACCACTTTAACATCATTTTCCCTATCCGCCTCTTCAAGACCAAGGGCGATATCAATGAGTTGGTCGAAAGGAAATTCTAATTTTAGAAATAATGGCTTCTTGAGGTTTTTGTTTAAGCCATAGACGAACCTCTAGTTCTTCTTTAAAGGGGTGTTGATGTATTCAACCCCATATTTGGAAAGCGACTCAAAGGAGGCGACATAATCAGTCACGGAAGAATCACCTTGGACAAGGTCTATAAACCGTCGAGCCAATGTCACTTTCTCTACTTCTGGTACAAATTTCAACTCGAAGCGTTCCCGGAATTGCTCCCAGGCGAGCTCCGCTTCATTAATCTCAGAAATCAGAAGTTCGTACCAGTCCAATGCTCTTTCTTGGAGCATACTAGAGGCCACCTGAACTCGGTGAAGGTCAATAAGATTCATGCGAGAAAAGATTCGATCGCATGACCGTAGCCAAGCCTGTACTTCAATAATAGTTTCAGAACCTCTAAATGGTTTCCCACCCAGGTTGGTGTAATCATTGCACAAACGTGCAAACCCAGATTTAGGGTGAGTAGGTTCCGAATTAGAACCAGCTGCTTGAGCATTCGTGACAAGGTTAAGAAGTTCTGGGTAGTCATAAAAACTCCATCTTGGGGTGGAGCACTAGATGGTCCAACTCTGGGACGACCAGGTCTAACCATTTCTCTTCTTTAAGAAAGAAAGAAGGAGAAAAGTTATTCTCAAAATAAATATCAAGCAATCTTGATAGATAAAACAAGGAATCATAAATGAAAATAGGATAGAACGGTACGAAGACTCGAATAAATCCTAAAGCACGACTCCTAAGAAAGACTTAGGATGATGATCCTTGTTATATTATTCTACATTGTTCCGAAGTTTGGCTCTGATGCCATGCTGTGACGCCCCACCTCTATACCCACGCTAGCCAAGAACACTACGGAGCAATGTTGTCGACTAGCACGGAGAATAAGGCTGTTGAGGAGCAACCATCCATGTAATTGCTTTGTGCGAGCACCGATATGTCAGATAGTAAAACATGCATTTTATTTCAAGAGGAAATCCGACATACCGATACAAACTCAAAACTACTACACAGTGGCTATATAAATCCTTTGGAAACAAATATAGAAATAAGCATAACGTAAATCAGTCACAGATAATTCATATCACAAAGGCGGAAGAAGATATGAATATATAACCAACACATGAAAGTGTATTTCAGAGTAGCGGTCTAAAAAGATCCGCAATAACACAAAAGAATAGTTACAAGAACTACACAAAAGAATAAGTATACATCATGGAGTCTATATCTCAATTGCATACAATCCAAAAACTACTAATCTAAGTAGTTAACCAAAAGTCAGAGAAATCAATCCCAAGTGAGAAGTCAAGCTGAAGCACCTGTAACATCTCGGTCTGACCCGAGTATTATTTAATAAGAAAATAATAAACGGATCAGTCTAACTATAAATATCAGAAGAAACAATATAGAATAAGAGATATGACTAAACACATGATAATCACAATGCCAAGCTGTGATATATATATATAAGTAAATGAAAATCAACAAGAAATTAATCAATATCACCAAATCTACACAAGAATCAAAGGAAATGTCATACTCCTTATTTCTTTCACCAAACCATAAATACTGACGATTATATCAATGTCAATCACAAAAGTCAATGACACACAAATTCACCAATGCACAAATATTGATAAAACTTATCAATGGAAATCACGAAAATTGGTGAAACACAAATTCTAGAAATCATCTCAAGAAATCCAGTCAATGACACACGAATTCACCTATGCATAAAAATTGATAAATCATATCAATAGAAATCACAAAAATAGGTGAAGCATAAATTCCAGAATTCAATACACGAAATCCAGAAATCACGAGAAAAGGGGGGGAGGCCTATCACACGAACGGGAGCATAAAAACTCACCAAAATATGTATCACACGAATGAGAAGCTATCTCATGGTAGCTAGCCATTAATTTTTGACACACGAACGGCCGAAAGCCATGGGGAGCTACCCCACCAATTTGAGTCGAAACTCCACAAAAACTGGGTTTAGTCTCCCTCGCAGACAAAGAGACATCGCACATTGCTAGTCTAAACCACAAAGATGATCGTCATGATCAACGAGAAGTGTCAATTACACTAAGCTAGTAAATATATGAGTTTAGCTTCATGTCCCATAACCACTAGCTTAACTTAAATATTTACGAACAAACTGTAGATCACCACTAGAAAATTGTCACAAGAGTTTCAATCGAACAAGTCCAAAATTAACCGACGAAGTAAACGCAAGCGTTTCATACCACTTGTTTTACTAAGTCGTTTAATTAGATTTCTCATACGAGTGAGGCAAAGGTTTGTATATATACTAATAGATTGGAAAACGGTTTAAGAGAACGAGTTTTGTAATAAAATAGTGCTGAAATCGTTTTGATGAAAGAGTTTTGTAATTTACTACTAGTATTCAAGACCTTTATATTTTGAAGTGAAAAAACACAAAAATTGATTGTAGGAACAATCAATCACTAAAATTCACATTCGAAGACGTGAATGGAAATCCAAAGAAATCGATAAAGGATCCACCGAAATGGATATCAAAAATCCCTAAAAAGGAGTCATCAAAGTTATAATAAATGATAACAACACATGGGAAACAACACGAATCGATTAAAGTTGGAAATTCAAACAACTAGGCGAAATAGGCAAAATTGCACCAGGTCGGTCGGCCGGCTACAGAGCTCGGTCGACTGGTCCCTATTCTACAAAAATTCTCGGGAAACAGGTCGGTCGGCTGAGCCCTGTAGCCGGTCGAACGGACCAGAGACAGAACGGTGCTTATGCACTTTAGTAGCAGGTCGGTCGACCGGCCCAGTGGTTCGGTCGGCCGAACCTGATGTTCTGCAAATTGAAACCTATTTCAAATGAGGTACAAATCTCGACCAAATTGCAATCGCACGAGCAACGGCGCTAAGGGTTTATGCCAATCGACTACCCGGCCCTATATGCTCCTCGATACATCACCAAAAGCATGTTCAAATATCAAAGTTAGGAATTTTAAAGATTTGAACTCAAAACACTAAAAATTGGAATATTCACCAAATCAATACAAACCAAAAGCAAATGCACACGAATAAGTGTTAGGAATTCATACCTAACAATCGAAGATAATTCATAGACTTAGATGTGAGATTAAAAATCTCACCTTTGAACCCAAACGATTGAAGAAGAAGCTTGAAAGCAAAGGAGAATCAACCACTCTTCAAATTCAACTCAAGAAGCTTGATTCTAGGCTTTAAAAGAAGGACATTCCCAAAATTAGGTTTAGGAATTTCTGAAATTGATAAGAGAATGAGTTGGAGAAGAAGAAGAAGAGAAGCTTACCAATGGGTTCTTCAATTAGTTTGGAGCTAGAGTTTGATTTGCAAAAGAAAACCAGGGTTTGGAGTTTTAATTTCCTCTTCCACTCTCCATTAATATAAAAGCTTGAGTATTAGGAAACGAGGAATGAAGGAAAGAAGAGGAGAAGGGGTTGGGACTGAATACATAAGTGGCTCAGCCCAAACCAAAGCCCTAAGTAAAAAGTAGCCAAATTCAACTTTCTCCAAACATATCGAAGTTTATACTCAAAAAGGTCGTAAACAGCATTTTAAACTCAATGGGAGTGGTCCCGAGTCCTTATTCGACCGTATGCAAAAAGTAGTTTTTTGGACTAAATTCCGAGCATCGATAAAATATTTAAATAAAATATTTAAATATAAAAATCGACAAATATGCGGGTTGTTACATCTTATTTGTATAGTTCATATTATCGAATTCTTATTTGGTTGTACTCCTACTACCACTTAATTCTTATTATTATATTTAATTCCAAAAATTCAACAACCAATTACCTTAATATATATAATAATTTGAGAAACTATTTCTTTACATATCAAAATATAAGCTTATATAAAAATCATTCATTTTTAAAATCATTTTAAAAAAAAAATTGTATATAAGAAAATAACAAGTACACCCTCATATATTATACACTCAACTCATTCTAGGATACTATTTACCCCATCCTTAATGAGTAAACCCACCAGAGCCAAGGTTTTCGTTTAACCTTCAGCTGTGATACCAAATGTAACGACCCGAAATTTTCAATCTCGAAAATTCAACACTAATTCGTCAACTGTAAAAGTGTCGAGCAATCGAACGTCGAAAATTCCAAATTGTTAAAGTAAAGAAGAAAGAGGTAGAAGAAGAACAGAAGACAACAACATCTCACATTCACAGCGGATTAAATATAATATCAAATAATAGCATTTATACATAGAAAAGCTGTAGTTGTCGGATTACATTCAATACATCAGAGTACATTCATTCACAATATAAACTGGACAGTTGTAACAACTTGTCCCAGAATACAAAATAATATATCTACAATACATAGCGGAATAAACTCCATACGTTCCTGCCATCTAGCTCGCCATCTGAGTTCTAGAATGTCCTAACCAGAAAATCTGTAATACTTGATCTAACCTGAGAATTACAATAAAGTAACACCCGGGTCAAGCTTGAAACCATAAGATCCCAAATTTCATCAGTTTAAATTGGTAATTTATTTGAACTTTTGGAATTTAATTTGAAAAAATTTGAAAATTTTCAAATCAATTCAAATAAGTGTTAATAAGATTTCAATTTCATTTGAGTTTAAAATTTTAAAATAATAGATATTTAAAAAAATCATTTAGATTTAAATTATATATATAATGTATGTATTTATTAATAGATTTGAATTTGATTTTGAATTTAAATTTTAAATAAACGCTTAGCAAAATATTTTGGATTTAAAACAATATATAAATATATGGGTAATTTATTTAATGTATAATTGGTTTAAAATATTTTCTTTTAAATTTATATTTTCAAATAAAAGAGAAATGCATTTATAAAATAAGAAAAATAATTTTAATATATATATATATATGTGTGTGTGTGTCATTTTTCTCATGCAAAGGACACATGGAGGATATGTAACATATTAATTAACAGGTGTAAATCATAGAGGAAGAAAATACAAGTGTCATCATATTGTTTTCATTTTTAAGAAAATTCATAAAAAGAAAATATAAACTATATAACATCTTAAACCTCCTCTTTCTCATATCTTTTATTCACATTTAAGACTTAGGTAAATCTGAGAAAACAGATTAGGAAATTTATCAAAACAAACTCAACTTCTTTTCAGATTTTAAACAAGCAAGGATTTCAACTTCAACCTCAAGAAAAATCTAAATCCTGGATTATATCAAGCAGTAAAAAAAAGATTTGAAGAAGACTGGGATTCAAGCTCAAGATCTATAAACAAATAGCAAGAAAATTATCAATTCAATAATCAATATCAAATTTTCAAGTACAAGATTAAAAGACTCAATACCATTAAGAAACAAACAAAAGAACGCAACCTGGTCAAACTCAGGAAAAAAAATCATTAATCTGTCAAGCCTTTGTCTCAAAGCTGCAGATGAGTAAATACTTATTTAAAAGCTTAAGGAAATAAATGATGTTGCATATGTATTTCTGTGATGATGTTTGTGTTGCATGTCTATATATATAAGCAAAATCTTTGTATATTTGTTTGTGTTGAACTATGCATGTTTGGTCTGGATTGATTCATCTCTGTTTTAAAATTTACAGAGTGCAAATTTAATCAAAATTCAAAATCCCCTAAACTAATCACTGATAAGCTTTCAGTTTCAAACAAAAGTTGTTTGATTAAACATAATTTAGTTTTAATTTTTTAAAAAAAAAGATAAATTAAGTTTGAAATTTTCTGGAAAAGTGAAAACAACAGTGAAAACTTTAAGTTGGGTTAACATCAAGTATTATGGTTTATTGTTTCACTTATATAACTTGAGTCTGCTCTGGATAATATGATTTTTAAGAGGAAAATCACGAATTCTTGTTTAGAATCGAATGTGTAATTTGGAGATTACCGGAAAGTAGTTACTGAGGAATCTCTGATGATCGGAGGTCTTTTGGTCATTAGGGTTTCGACTGGAGGAGGAGGGAGGTTTGGCGAGGTCGAAAAAAATAGTAGAGGTGGTGATCGTTGGACGTGGCATCGATGGTGGGTCGATTTGGGGTTAACACCCAAAAATGGTCGTGGTCGGGAATTTGGTCACTATGGATTCTCAGCTTGATCGGAGTGGATCCGACTTTGGCCATTGGTCGCGTGATTCTCTGACGAAGCTTAGGACTGGGTTGCGCGAGCTCTAGTGATCAGAATATGGGTGCGAGGCGGTTTTCCTGGTGATGTCGAGTTCCAGTTTCGAGCTAAATGGCTCATTTTCTTTTTGGAGTTAATAGGGGCGAATAGTTGTTTTGAATCGATTGTAGAGTCGATCTGCGACTTGCCGGAGGCGGTGAGGTACGCCGGAGCGATGGCGAACAACCGTGTACGTATACGACAATGATCGCATGTCAGGCTGTTCGGTTCGTGAGTGACTCAGGGTTATGCTCGAGCGGGAAGGCTTTTGTCTCGGGATGGAGCTCGAGTTCGCATGAGAATTGATCAGCGGTTTTTTTAACGGAATGGAAAAAAAGAAAGGGGAGATGAAGAAGAACTCGAGTTGATACTCGAGTCAGTGGCAGATCGAACCCGAAGCAAGGTTAGAAATGTTTTAAAAAGGTTTTGAAAACTACTTTTAAAATTTAAATTTAAATTTGGTTTGAACTATTATGTAAAAGACGTTTTAAACTATTTTGATTAAAATTTTTATGTTTTGTTAAATTAAATAGGAGAAATGTTAAGTATTTTTTTAAAACCTAATTTTTAAAAGTAGTTACGTAAAAATTAAGATAAAAAGTTTTTAAACATGTATTAATTAAAGATAAGTAATTAATGCAAATGTTTTATCTTGGAAGTTAATTAAGGATTAATGATTATATATTAATTTAAGGGAGTAATTGAGGTTTTATTAATTTAATTAATTAATAATTTAGGATTAATTAATTTATAAAGGTTTAGTTAATTAATTATGGATTAATTAATTGTTAATTAGAATTAATTTAATTAAGTAATTAAGAATAATTAATTTATAATTAATAGTTAATTAATTAAATAATTAAAGATTAATTAATCAGTGATTAATTATTAGCCAATCTGAGCCGTGATATCTATGATTTGATTTTGTGAATGTGAAAAACCATTGGCTCGTAAAACGGCATTTGAACTTCGATGCGACAGGGAGTCGGATTCCAGTTGGTTATTCAATACCCACATCAAACCTTGATAGTGAATCTTTGTGAATGATATGTCCACGTGTTTTAAAATTAAGTGCCCACTATTCGATTTAGCCGGGAGAGATCCTTTGTGTCATATAACTCATTCTGAATAGTGATACGACGAAATGGATAGCATTTGAAGACAATGGTGAAGACCAGGTGTTTACCAAAACGATAGGATAACCTATCGAATGTCTCTGCACTGAGTTGCTCTGGTATAGAGATATCCATATGTGATGGGGAGTCCGATCGGGATTGTGGATAATCGGATTGCAAGGACTTCTTTGGAAGTGCCTTCGGCTCTGTTCTAACCCGAAACAGACTCGTATGGTTGTGTGTCTGACATTACACTTTGAGATATAAAGCGGATTTCTTTCAAATACATTACTGTTGGTGGCGGAGAATTTATTCTCTTAGCTTAACACCCTTCTTTGAGACATACGAGCTTAGAGGTTATGTAGTTGAAGGTCATCAGTGATATACTTCCAATTTGGTAGTGTGGCATGATGAGGGCTGCTGTGTGTTGCTGATCATTTGTTGATCAAAGCAAGGCTTTTGTGTAAAGCGTAGCTTTGTGGACGAGACCTCGTCGGACCTCACACCCCGAAAATGGTCGAAACAGGAAAGATGCGGCAAGGTTATGAGGGTCGCGCCCTTTAGTGTATGTCATTTGCTTCTGGAAAAAGGTGGTATCATGGTATAGAGCCCAGATACTTAACCTATGTGGTTGCTGCAAATTCACTACTGTGTGGTTGTTGCTTTGTGGTTGAGGCCCCTCCGATAAAGGTCGCAAATAACCGTGGGATAGCATACTCGAGTCGTAGTTACCTAGTTACAGAGGCAACCTGACCTTGTGTTGGCAGAGATCCGGGTAGGTTCTCGGGACATCCCTTCAGAGGCGTAACCATGTGGCATAGGAAGTTCCTTAGCCTGACCGTTAGTTGGAAATCCAAAGAAACAATAGGAGCCCTATACGGTTTTAGTTATATAACCTGCCATGCAACATGGCGGTAACCTGCCATAAAACATGGTAGCTATAGCAGGCATATGACAAAATGTGGTATGCTGGCTAAGATTAATATTATGCTTTCGAAATGGTTTTCTACACTATGCACTAATAATAATATTAAAAGAAATTTTCTCGTATCAAGCATAAATGACTATCATAAGAAGAAATCTCCACCAATTCTGCGATTACATTGTGTGTGGCGGGAGGTCTTATGGTAGTTTCATTTTTCAAATGCATATCGGTTTTCTTTTATACATTTATTTTTGCTCAAAACAACTGTTTTGTTTACTCATACCAGTCCCATGACTGACCCGGAGTTTATTGTTTCCTTTCTAAACTCTGGCTGCCCATAATTTCCACACCGGCAGCCTAGAAGCAGGTCTTTCGTATTTTGGGGCTGGCTTGGAATCTTTTGAAATCTTTTGGTTTGAAAGTTACCGTATTTCGAAAGCTTTTGACTTGATGATCTTTTAGGAAGATGTTGAAGTTGGAAGAAGTGGCTTGGTTTGGAATCTCGCTATCACTTTATTTCTTTGAAGACTCTTTTGAAGCTGTGATAACTCTATTGTTCCGCTATAGAGTTATCATCCTATATGTAGTACTCTGATATTGCTGATAAATGTTGTAATGAATATTGTATCTGATGTTGTATCTATAGTGTTGATCAATATCATTTTGTTTCAGCTGTTTATATTCATCTAATGTTGTTATAAGCTCCATCCGAACTAGAGTTCGACGTTTGAATCTCCAGTAGTCGAATACAAGTGAGGTATTTGATGTCGATTTTAGACCGTTGGATTTCTGGTCTTGACAAGTGGTATCAGAGCTAAAGGTTGAGTAAGAACTTTAGCCATAGAGTATAACACATTAGGTGGCTCATTAGAGATAGGGTAAAGTATACCCTAGAATGAGTATAACCCGAGATCGAAAACCTAAATTTTCTTGGTCTATTTCTTTTAACTGTTAATATCCACTAAGATACATCTAAATCAAGTTTTCTTACTAATTACAGATAGTAAGAATGATTGGGCGAAGAGGAAGAGCTAGGGATCGGGGAAATGCTACCACAACTGGTCAAGTCCCCGCAACACCAGAAGCATCTTTATCTACTCAACATCAGCCGAATCTGGCTTATTTATATAAAAGCTTCTCGAGACTTGGTGGTAAGCCGTTCATCAGAAAGGAGTCGATTGTCGAGGCCCAAGCATGGATCAGATCATGTGAAAGAATTTTTAAAGGGCTTAAGCTGGAAGACGATCAAATGCGACTCATAGCTCTTGGCAACTCGAAGAAGAAGCCTTAGCCTGGTGGGAGACAGTTACCGTAGATGGACCTGAAGAAGAGTTTACTTAGGAACAATTTAAAGAAGTATTTGAGAAGTGCTATATGCCATCGGCTGATATCTCCCGAATGTGCCAGGAATTTTTGGACTTGAAGTAGGGGAGTTTGTCATTTGAAGAGTACTAAAATAAATTCAATGAATTGTCTCGTTTCGGTCCAGAGTTGGTAAATACACCACTAAAGAAAAATGAAAGATTCATTCGTGAAATGAATAAGAAGATCCACGAAAGGATGACTGGCCACGTCAAAGAATCTTTTTTAGATCTGATCGATATGGGGTATAGATATGATACCTTGGATATGCAAGAAGCCCCGCTGGAGAAAGGAAATACGAGCAATCCAAATTGGAAAAAAAGAAAGTTCGAAGGCAAGAAACAATGGCAGGGAAAGGAGAAGAAGAGCAATTAGGAAAACCAGGAAGGGAATGTTACTTGTTTCAATTGTAGAAAAAGGCCAGTATTCAAACAGTTTCAAGAAGCCAAAGAGAGATCGTTCCATACAAGAAAAACCCAGGAAATGTTATTATTATCAAAAACCGGGACACAAAGTTAAAGACTGCCCAACAATGAAGCAAGCTCAGACAGCAAAGGTGTACACAGTCAAAGCTAAAAATGTAACTTCTGAAGCAGAAAAAGGGAAAAGAGTTCTGGAAGGTAACCTTAATATTTATGATAGAGTTGTTAGAGTTTTGTTTGACACGGGCGCTACGCATAGTTTTATCTCTCAAGGAGCTATAAATGAATTAAATCTTGAACCTGAATTTGTTGATGAGCCCATTTGCATAAAGAATCCAGTTGGTGGCCCCATGAACCTTTGTCTAGTTCCTATCTCATATTCTTGTTACCAATTCCCTATCGGTGTCTTTGTCCTTGATTTCAATGAGTTGGAAATCTTATTCGGAATGGATTGGCTAACGAAATACGAAGCCAAATTAGATTGTAATAGTAGACTGATTTCGGTCAAAACCAAATTTGGAGGTTTCATTGAGATTTCTTGTGAGGACACGAGTCCTAAAAGAGATGAGTTGATGTATATCTTGGGTTATCCCAAACCTAGTCTGGAGTCCATACCCATTATCCGTGAATTTCCAGACGCGTTCGAAGAAGTAAATCCTTACGTCCATACAGAGAAATAGAATTCAGAATTGACTTAGTACCTAATGCTCATCCTGTCGTTCACACAAGTCGCAGAATGGCACCCAGGGAAAGGATAGAATCAGTTAAGCAAACCGATGATTTGCTAGAAAAAGGGTTGATATGTCCTAGTGTTTTCGAGTGGGTTTAGCTGTGGTATTCGTAGCTGAATCTGACAGATCTTTGAGATTGTGTGTAGAATGTCGCGACCTCAACAAGCTAACACTCAAAAACAAGTTTCCTCTACCTAGAATTGATGATCTGTTTGATCAACTGCATGCCGTTCGTTTCTTTTCTAAGATGGATCTAGCTCAGGAATTCCATCAACTACGAATTGCTGAAGACTGTGTTCATTTGACTACTTTCAGGGGTCCTAACATGTTCCAAGAATTATTAGTCATGCCTTCCAGACTAACCAATGCTCCAGCATACTTCGTAGACTTAATGACCCGTGTGTTTTGAGAAGTGTTAAATAAATTTGTGCTTGTGTTTATTGACGATATTCTGGTCTACTCCAAAACCGAAGAGGAGCATGCTGAGCATCTTAGAATTATTTTGGAGATAGTAAGGAAGAATATTCTATTCGCTAAAATTTCCAAATGTCATTTTTGGATAAAAGAAGTTAAATTTCTCGGGCACATTGTTAATGAATAAGGAATCTCTGTTGACCCAGGAATATTTTTCGCTATTCTTGACTGGAGGAAACCCACTACTCCAAAAAAAGTTCAAAGTTTTCTAGGTTTAGCGGGATATTACCGAAAGTTTATTCAGGACTTTTCTAACATAGCTAGTGCACTAACTAAGCTAACGATGAAGAATGCTAAGTTTGTTTGGACTTCGAAATGTGATGAAGCTTTTCAGGAGTTAAAAGGTAGATTGACTACTGCTCATGTTCTTGCTATCATTAACGGGAACCAGGGTTTATCTATTTATACTGATGCTTGTAGCGATGGTGTGGGTGCGGTACTAATGCAGAATGGGAAGGTAATTGCTTACGCGAGTGGACGATTGCGTCCACATGAGAGAAACTACCCAACCCATGATTTGGAACTCTTAGCTGTTATTTTTTTTTAAAATCTGGCGACACTATCTTCTGGGTAAGAACCTCTTTCAGCTTTCCTAACGATTTAAGAAATTAACTTAACTTAATAAATATAGTTAATGAACTCTCTTTCTTTAGGTGAAAAATTCAAATTATTCACCGACCATAAATCTTTAAAATATCTCTTCACCTAGAAAGATTTAAATTTGCGACAACAACATTGGTTAGAATTTCTAGCGTCCTATGACCTGGATATTCAATATACGCCCTGAAAAGCCAATGTAGTTGCTGACGCTTTAAGTAGGAGACATGTTGTTCTTGCATATCTTGTTGTCACTCCTACTCTTCTTGGAAAATTCGCCAGCAAGCAGAAAGAAGACTAGTTTCTTCGCGGAATTTGTAAAAGAATACTTCAAGGTGAGGATTCCATTTTTGGAATCGATAATAATGGAGTTATAAGGATGAAATACAAGATCTGTGTCCCAGACATCCTTGAACTAAAACATGAAGTTTTGGACGAATGACACAAGTCTAAACTCAATATCCATCCAAGAGTTAATAAGATGTATAGAGATATCAAAAGAACTTTCTGGTGGAAGATAATGAAGAGGGACATATCTATATGTGTGAGTCGTTGTGCTACCTGTCAACAAATCAAAAGTGATCTGAAGAAGATGGCGGGTTTACTCCAGCCTTTGGAGGTACCTATGTGGAAATGGAATCAAGTATCGATGGATTTCATCGACGGGTTACTCCGTACTCGAAAAGGCAATGAAGCAATTTGGGTTACTGTGGACTGTTTGACTAAGACAGCCCACTTTTTGCCAGTGAAATCTACCCACACAGCAGCAAATTTGGCCGAATTATATGTGAAAGAAATTGTCCGTCTCCACGGTATACCGAGCAGTATAGTGAGTGACCGTTATCCAATCTTCACTAGTAGATTTTGGGAGGCATTTCAAGCCGCATTGGGAATAAAACTGAACTTCAGCACTGCTTATCACCCACAGTCTGATGGGCAGACTGAGAGGATTAACCAAATCTTAGAAGACCTATTGCGTGCTTGTATACTTGATTTTGGTGGTTCTTGGGAGGACCATTTACATCTGGTTGAATTCTCATATAATAATAGCTATCAGGCCAATATCGAGATGGCTCCTTTTGAAGCTTTATATGGTCGTCCGTGTCGATCACATGCATGTTGGATCGGGTCAGGTGATAAACTCGTCGTTGGATCGGATATGATTAAGGAAGCCACAAAGAAAGTTGATTTCATAAAGAAATTGAAAACGGCTCAAAGTCGTCAGAAGTGTTATGCTGATCGCAGAAGGAGAGATTTAGAATTCCAGATTGGAGATTATGTTTTCCTCAAAGCTTCTCTAGTGCGGGGTGTGTTAAGATTTGGGAAGACTGGTAAGCTAGCACCACGGTACATTGGTCATTTTCCTATTCTGGAGAGGATCGGTCCTTTAGCCTACCGAGTGCAGCTACCCAGCTGGTTATCTGGCGTGCATGATGTGTTTCATATTTCTAACCTCCGAAAATATGTGCACGATCTAGACAGTATCATTGAAGAGGCTGCTCAGCAAGATCTCAAAATCACTCCCAATTTAGTAGTTAAAAGGGAACCAATAAAGATTGTGGATCGTGATGAAAAGCAATTAAGGAGTAAAATTGTGAAACTGGTTAAAGTACAGTGGAGTGGCGATCCAAACGACTGTACTTGGGAGACAGAAGATAGCATGCAAAAATCATATCCCAATTGCAGAGTGGATATTTCAGCTTAAACTGGTAAGTCCTTATCTATCTTTTTCTATATTCCTATATCCTTTGTTTGTTTTTCTCTCTCTTTCAAATTTTGAGGATGAAATTTACTTAAGGGGAGAAATCTGTAACATCCTAAATTTCATCAATTTAAATTGGTAATTTATTTGAACTTTTGGAATCTAATTTGAAAATAATTTGAACATTTTCAAATAAAATAAAATAAAATAAGTGTTAATAAGATTTCAATTTCATTTGAGTTTAAAATTTTGAAATAATAGATATTTTAAAAAAACTCATTGGGAACTAAATTATATATAGATATATATATATATATATATATATATATATATGTATATATGAATAGATTTGAATTTGATTTTGAATTTAAATTTAAATTTTAAATAAATGCTTTAGTAAAATATTTTGGATTTAAAACAATATATAAATATATGGGTAATTTATTTAATGTATAATTGGTTTAAAATATTTTCTTTTAAATTTTATATTTTTAAATAAAAGAGAAATGCATTTATAAAATAAGAAAAAAAAATTTAATATATATAAATATATCTCATTTTTCTCATGCAAAGGACATATGGAGGATTTGTAACATATTAATTAACATGTGTTTGAATTTTAGTAGATGAATTAACAAGTGTAAATCATGGAGGAAGAAAATTAAAAGTGTCATTGTAACAATCCGCCTTTCATTCCATAGAAAGACACATCATTAAGAAGAAAGAAAGGGATAGAAAAAAGGAAAGATAGAAAACAAAGAACAAAACAACATCAGAATCTCACTGCGGAACGAATAAATTATATTATATCACATAAGATATTACATAGTATCATATACATCAGAGTTATACAGCTAATACAACACAAACTAGACAGTTATAAACACCTGTCTAGTTATTACAACTCAAGTACATCACAGAGAAACAGATACAACACTAGCACAGCGGAACCACTATATATATCTACACGCTGAAGCCCCCTGCTCCAAATCTCCTCCAGAACTCGTCAAAGCTAACCTTAATCCCTTGGATACTCGTAAAAATTTGAGTACCCAAGAGTTTAATAAAATAGAAAATAAACTCCCGGTTAGACATGGGTCAGGTGTGAGTAAACGGGTTAAAATTGCTTAACTTTGAAAATCCTTTTAAAAACAAAGGTATCACGTAAGACTCCCCACAAATAAACATGGATAAGTTTTTACCTTAAGCTAACCAAAACATTTGATAGGAAATCCAGTGATATTATAATAGGGTCTAGGGTTTTCAAGTAAATATTAAATAGCCGAAATTGCTACATTCATTAAATTTCAGCTACTAGCCACAAAGTGGGTTATACAATCAAAACCGTAATGGGGACGTAAGAAGAATGAGTTTCCATAATGGCAGGGCTACTGGGATACCGTCTGTCACAGTACGTGGCCTAGATCACCGTACCAAGGATCCACCCTAAATCCCATGCAACACAAAGCCGGAACCATCCCTTACTGGATGGTTCCGAACAAGACAACCCCGTAGAAGACCGTCGCCAACAACCCACATAGCCGAATAAAAAGGGATCTCTAGACAAAGGTAAATCTCGTCCTACTTGGGTGCTACCCACTTAGCCTTGCTGCACCTCACCTGTTTTAGCCATTCCTGGTTGATGAGACTTGAGGCTACGATTACCTTTATTAAACACATCTATCTTAGAATGCTCATCCTCCACCTGACGATGTTCTGAACGCATTCAATCCATACAAGTTCGTTTCGGGTTCGAACGAAACCGAAGGCACTATGTCGCTAAACACATTTTGGAATCACCCTCAGAGTTAACGACAATAGCCCTTGCACTCTGAATCTTCATATCAAATCTGAAAGTACTACACCGTCAAACTCGTATTGGAATCACCCTCAGAGTTTTAACAACGAATAGTCCTTACACCTCGAGTCTTCACTCTTCACTTGAGATTCACGACCTAACATTTAATTTGGATCGATGTGGTTTTTGAAAATTCCAAATTTGGAAATCTGATCCCGGTCTCACCGAAATCCAACACGCCATCGTAATGTCCAAGTGATTTTAGTTTGAACAATTTAATTCAATTTAAAACATTGAATTCACACAGCAACATTCGCAGATAAATATCACACATTAATCACGGCTATAATCAATATCACATCATAGCATATTGGAGATTACTCAAACTATAAGCATCATCCAATCCAGATATTCCACTCAATCAATCATCCACAAACAGGAACCATCAATCCAAATTATAATTAATTTAATCAACTTAAATTAAATTAATTACTTGAGAATTAATCATCTAATCCTGCTTAAACAATCATTAATTAATTAATTACAAACCATTTAATTAATCAATCAGCCTTTGATCACCTTATAAACCAAGTAATTAATCTTTAATTACAGATTAATTATCTTTTAATTATTTTCTAAATTAATCGCCCTTGATTAGTTATTACTTAATTACATTAAGTAATTAGCCTTTAAATTAATTACACAAATTAATTATGCTTTTATTAAATTAACCTTAATTACTTCCATTAATTAATTATTTATAATTAATTACATTAATCCTTAATTAATTACATTAATTAATTATATTATAATCACTTCATTGATTAATTATCTTAAAATTAATCACATTTATTAATCAATTAAACCTTTGATTATTATCATTAATTACATTAATTAATGATCCTCTAATTACTTTCATTAATTAATTATTCTTCTAATTACATTTAATAATTAATCTTTAACTTAATCACATTCATTAATCAACTTTGATTAATCACATTCAGTAATTAACTACACTTAGTTACTTCATTAATTAAACCAATCTCCTTGATTAATTACATTAATTAATCCTTTAATTACACTGAGTAATTATCACTTAATTACTCCCACCAAGTAATTATCCTTTGATTACTATACATAAATAATTCCTTAATTAATTACATCCAATAATTATCCATTAATCACTTCACTAAGTAAGTACACTTCATTGATTACATTAACTAATTATACTTAATCCCATCATTGAGTAATTCTCTTTAATTAATTAAACTTAATTAATTGACTAAAATTAACCATATTAACTTAATCAATTACATTGAGTAATTAATTACTTCATCAAGTAATTATCTTTAATAATCTTCTTAGCATTAAGTAATTAACCTCTTAATTACTTATTGCTTAATTATTTCTTAATTATTTAACCTAGATTAACCAATACTTAATTAAGTAATTTATTTGTACTTAATTAATTTCACAAATTAATTTATCTTAATTTAATTACTTAAATTACTTATCTTAGTTAATTAAGTAATTATACTTTATTTACTTTTGTAAATAAAACTTGATTAAAGTTAAGATAAAACATTTACTACATTAACTCTTAACTTCCATTTAAAATAAATAAATTTAAAAGCTTGAATTTGATTTACTTAAAATCATTATCCTTTGATGCAAGTTAAACACTTTTACTTTAATCCCCATTTAAATTTCAACAAATACCCTTTTTAATTTGAAAACATTTAGGGACTAATTTACCAAATTATTCTAATATAATATTTATATAAACCAAAACTATTTTAAAACAAAATTTAACCCTTAAAATTCATACTTTAAAAACTTAAATTTTGTTTAAACATTATTTTCTATCTCAGACATTTTGTATGTTTTAAAAACTGGTTAAACCTTGTTTAAACTTTAACTTTGCATTTAAAAATTTTGAAATCATTTTAGTTTAAAACCCGAACAAGTTAAAACTAGAAACAAAATGTTTCCGAGCCCAAAACCACAAATTCTTGAGACATACTCGAGACAGCAGTCGAGTAAACTCGATGCACCCAAAACAAGCTTCACCACTATCGCATCTTCGAATCGAACACGAAGAAAACACATAATACTTCAAGCCAACATCTCCTTCCCTAAACCCAAAAATTCTGATGCACGCGATGGATACCGTGCACGTGCACGGCAATCCCAGCCCCCTCTGATCATCATCAGGCCTTCAACAAGTTAACGTCGAACTCGACTTCATCCTCAACCACCTAGAAATGTAGATCGAATCGAAAAACGAAAAACGAGCTTCCAGTTCGAAGTCTAATTTTCCACCATCATCGAATTTCGAAATCGCCGACGATCCCTTCATTGATGAACCCTGTCGACCTCTCCAAATGGTCGGCTCGACTTCCTGCCTCAATTCCCCATGTGATCCGGTCTGAAGCATTGACGACGACCAACTCGACACGATTCCTGCCCAACCCAAAAATAGTACGCAATCCTAAAACGCCTTCGACTGCTCATCTCAATCATCAGAAAAACATATGCATATTTTTCCGTCAATTCATCATACTCTAGCCTCCCCTGTGCCAAAACTCGAACACCCAGTCATCGCCGTTAACCGGCAATTGACCAAAATCCAAAATTCGAGAAAAGCTCAAATTCTCGGCCAATACACCATTAAAAATTACTAAATTTATCCTAAAATTCATGATTTGGATTCAAGATCTAGATTATATAATCAGATATTTAAATTGTCATACTTGAGTTTTTCCCATTTTTTGATTTTTACTATAACTTTTAATTTACAAAGTATTTACCCAACATAATTACTTAGAAATTATTTTTAAAATCAATAACATACTGTTATTAACATTTTCCTTTCAGTAAACAAAGTCTAAATTTTATTATACAGGGAGATATGAAACATTTTGTGATTTATGTTTAGCCTATTACTAATAACAGAGCACAATATAAATATATACACACTGATAAACAAGCAATTTCATACACTGTCCAGATGAAATAAATCATGCAAGCCATATCACAATTTTATCACATAAGATCATCACATGCAATATTTAAAAACTACTTTTAAATAAAAGTTTACTCACCAACATGTAGAAGCAGAGGACGGTGATATATCCTTGGAACAGTTAAATTTGAACCAGCACTTGAATCTTGAGTTGAATTTATTTGCTTGTTGTTTTTGATTGATGTTGGCTGAGTTCATTCCTAAATTTGATTTGCTATTGATCTTTGCAGATATGTTGATTTAAATTTTGGTTTGAATTTGTTGATAATCTTCATTTTTACAAGACCTCAGGTTTGCAATTTTTTGAATAGATGTTGTTTTGGTTTGGAAAAAATGTTTACATGGTTTTCATTAGTTTTAAGAAGAAGAAGAAAGGGAAGTACATAGAAAACTTTCACTACAGAAAATAAAATGAATAGCACTTTCCCTTTTTTCCAAAACAAACATTGATACATACTTAATTTTTTTTTAAACAAGATGTGGCCACTCTTGTTATCTTAGAATGTAAAATGCTTACAAGTGTGATTACATGTCCTAGTTGTTTTACAAATGTAAGAAACAAGAAATTTTGTGTTTATCTCCTCACTTAAATTTTATTTATATTTTTATATTAATTATGTAATATGGTTATAATTTTTTATTTCAATTAGCTTTTTAAATTACCTTTGTTAAGTACATTCTTTAGTGTTTATTTGTATATTTTAAAATATATTTTCCAAAGCTAAATTTTAAAGAAATAAAACTTAAAAAGAAAAGGATATAAAAATAAACCTTATTTCAAAGTTTCAAACTAAAAAAATACTATACTTAATATATATGAACTAAATTTATTTCAAAACCAATTTTAAAGGAAAACAAATTAAACTTTTATTGTAATATACTATTTAAGCTATTATACTTTTAAATAACAATATATATTTACTTTAATACTTTTGAAAATATGAGATAGATTTTTAGATAAGCTTTTGAAAAGTTTCTATATTAAATTCAATCAAATCTTCCAATTCACAATATATATTCATATATATATATTATAAATTTGAAAATATTTTTATTAAATTGAAATTGAAACCAAACTTTCTATTCACAATGTATACACACATATACATTATAAATAGAATACTTTTTATTAGCTTAAAAAGATAAATTTTATTAATTAAATATTATAAACTTTTGAAATGAATAAAGTTTGCCAAATTAAATTATTATCACTATAAACTTTGAAACATTTGTCAAATTAAATAATTAGTTTTAAAAAGATGAATTTGTTTAAATTAGATTATTAAATCAATATTACACATTTTAAAATAATTATTAAGAAAATTTATAAAAAGAAAATAGAAACTATATAACACCTTAAACCTCCTCTTTCTCATTTCTTTTATTCACTTTCAGGACTTAAGTAAATCTAAGAAAACAGATCAAGAAATTTATCAAAACAAACTCAACTTCTTTTCAAATTTTAAACAAGCAAGGATTTCAACTTCAACCTTAACCAAAATATTAAGCCTAGATTATATTAAGCAGTAAAACAAAGATTTGAAGATGACACGGATTCAAGCTCAAGATCTATTAACAAATAGCAAGCAAATTATCAATTCAATAATCAACATCAAATTTTCAAGTACAAGATCAAAAGACTCGATACAATTAAGCAACAAACAAAAGAACACAACCAGGCCAAACTCAGGAAAAAAATCATCAATCTGTCAAGCCTCTATCTCAAAGCTACAGGTGAGTAAACACTTATTTAAAAGCTTAAGGAAATAAATTATGTTGCATGTGTATTTCTATGATGATGTTTGTGTTGCATGTCTATATATATATGCAAAATCTTTGTATATATATTTGTGGTGAACTGTGCATGTTTGGTCTGGTTTGATTCATCTCTATTTCAAAATTTACAGAGCAGGAATTTAATCAAAATTCAAAATCCCCTAAACTAATCAATGATAGGCTTTAAGTTTCAAACAAAATTTGTTTGATTAGACACAATTTAGTTTTTAAAATAAATTAAATAAGATGAATTAAGTTTGAAATTTTCTAGAAAAGGGAAAACAACAGTGAAAACTTTAAATTGGGTTAAAATCAAGTATTATGATTTATTGTTTCAATTATATAACTTGAATCAGCTCTGGATAATTTGATTTTTAAGATGAAAATCATGAATTCTTGTTTAGAATTGAATGTGCAATTTGGAGATAGTCGGAACTGAGGAATCTCTGATGATCGAAGGTTTTTTGGTCGTCGGGGTTTCGACTGGAAGAGGAGGAGGTTTGGCGAGGTTGAATAAAATAGGGCGGGTAGCGATCGTTGGCCGTGGCATCGACAGTGGGTCGATTTGGGGTTAACACCCAAAAATGGTCGTGGTCGGGAATTTGGTCACTATGGAGTCTCTGCTTGATCGGAGTGGATCAGACTTTGGCCATTGGTCGTGTGAATGTCTAACGAAGCTTGGGACTGGGTTGCGCAAGCTCTAGTGATCGAAACATGGGTGCAAGGCGGTTTTCCAGACGATGTCGAGTTCCAGTTTTGAGCTAAATGGCTCGTTTTTGTTTTGGAGTTGATAGGGGCGAATCAATGTTTTGAATCGATTGTTGAGTCGATCTGCGACTTGCCGAAGGCGGTGAGGTACGCCGGAGCAATGGCGAATGGCCATGCACGTGTATGGCCATGATCGCATGTCAGGTTGTTGGGTTCGTGAGCGACTCGAGGGTGTACTAGAGCGGGAAGGCTTTTATCTCGGGATGGAGCTCGAATTCGCATGAGAATTGATCAGTAGTTTTTTATAACTGAGTGGAAAAAAGAAAGAAAGCGGATATGTAGAAGAACTCGAGTTGACAGTCGAGTAAGTGGTGGGTTGAACACGAAGCAAGGTTAGAAATGTTTTAAAAAGGTTTTAAAAACTAGTTTTAAAATTTAAATTAAAATTTGGTTTGAACTATTATACAAAAGATGTTTTAAAGTATTTTGATTAAAAGTTTTATGTTTTGTTAAATTAAATATGAAGTATTTTTTAAAACATAATTTTTAAAAGTAGTTAAGTAAAAATTAAGATAAAATGTTTTTAAACATGTATTAATTAAAGATAAGTAATTAATGCAAATGTTTTATCTTAGAAGTTAATTAAGGATTAATGATTAGAGATTAATTAAAGGGAGTAATTAAAGTTTTATTAATTTAATTAATTAATAATTTAGTTTTAACTAAAAGGTTTAGTTAATTAATTATGGATAAATTAATTCTCAATTAAGAATTAATTTAATTAAGAAATTAAGATTAATTAATTTATAATTAATAGTTAATTAATTAAATAAATAAAGATTAATTAATCAGTGATTAATTATTAGCCAATCTGAGGCGTGATATCTGTGATTTGTTTCTATGAATGTGAAATCCCATTAGCCCGTAAAACGGCATTTGAACTTCGATGCGACAAAGTCGGATTCTAGTTGGTTATCCGAAACCCACATCGAACCTTGATAGTGAATCTTTGTAAATGATATATCCATGTGTTTTAAAATTAAGTGCTCATTATTCGGTTTAGCCGGGAGAGGACCTTTATGTCATATAACCCATTCCGAATAGTGATACGACGAAATGGATAGCATTTGAAGATGGTGGTGAAGATCGGGTGTTTACGAGAATGATAGGATAACCTATTGAATGTCTATGCACTGAGTTGCTCCGGTATAGAGATCTCCTTATGTGATGGGGAGTCCGATGGGGATTGTGGATATCCAGATTGCAAGGACTTCTTTATTCTATTCGAACCCGAATCAGACTTGTATGGTTGTATGTCTGACATTACACGTTGAGATATAAAGCGGATTTTTTTCAAATACATTTATGTTGATGGCGGAGAATTTATTCTCTTAGCTTAACACCCTTCACTGAGATGTACAAGCTCAGAGATTATGTAGTTGAAGGTTATCAATGATATACTGCCAATTTGGTAGTGTGGCATGCTGAGTGCTGCTGTGTGTTGCTGATCATTTGTTGATCAAAGCAAGGCATTTGTGTAAAGCGTAGCTTTGTGGACGAGACCTCCTTGGACCTCACACCACGGAAATGGTCGAAACAGGAAAGATGCGGTAAGGTTATGAGGGTCGTGCCCTTTAGGGTATGTCATTTCCTTTTGGAAAAAGGTGGTATCATTTTATGGAGCCCGGATACATAACCTATGTGGTTGCTGCAAATTCACTACTATGTGGTTGTTGCTTTGTGGTTGAGGGCCCTTAGATAAAGGTCGCAAACAACTAGGGGATGGCATACTCGATTAGTAGTTACCTAGTTACAGAGGTAACCCGGCCTTGTGTTGGCAGAGATCCGGGTAGGTTCTTGGGGCGTCCCTCCAGAGGCGTATACATGTGGCATAGAGTTCCTTAGCCTGATCATTTGTTGAAATCCAAAGAAACAATAAGATCCATGTACGGTCTTAGTTATATAACCTGCCATGCAGCGTGGCGATAACCTGCCACAAAACATGGTAGCTATAGTAGGCATACGGCGAAATGTGGTATGCTAGCTAAGATTAATATTATACTTTCGAAATGGTTTTCTGCACTATGCACTAATAATAACATCAAAAGAAATTTTATCGTATCAAGCATATTTGACTATCATAAGAAGAAATCTCCTCTAATTCTGCGATTGCATTGTGTATGTGGTGGGAGGTCTTACGGTTGTTTCATCTTCCAAAAGCATATCGGTTTTCTTTTATAAATTTATTTTTGTGCAAAACAACTGTTTTGTTTACTCATACCAGTCCCATGACTGACCCGGAGTTTATTGTTCCCTTTCTAAACTCTGGATGCCCATAATTTCCACACGGGCAGCCTAGAAGCAGGTTTTTCGTGTTTTGGAGATGTCTTTGAATCTTTTGAAGTCTTTTCGTTTGGAAGTTACTGGATTTTGAAAGCTTTTAACTTGGCGATCCTTTGGGAAACTGTTGAAGTGGGAAGAAGGTGCTTGGTTTGGAATATCTCTATCGCTTTATTTCTTTGAAGACTCTTTTGAAGCTGTGATAACTCTATTGTTCCGCTATAGAGTTATCATCCTATATGTAGTACTCTGATGTTAATGATAAATGTTGTAACGAATATTGTATATTATGTTGTATCTGTGGTGTTGATCAATGATATTCACTTTGTTTTCGCTGTTTATATTCATCTAATGTTGTTATAAGCTACATCCGAACTGGAGTTTGATATTTGAATCTCCGGCAGTCAAATACAAGTGAGGTATTTGATGTCGATTTTCGAACGTTGGATTTCAGGTCGTGACACTAGCGTGAGTAAAACCAAATAACTAGAAATACTAAGATATAAAACATATTTGAAACCCGAGGTAACTCGTACTCCACCACGAGTTCTTAACTTGTTATATCCAACATTTATTTCACAAACAATCCCTAAGTACCACTATAAAGTTGCAAAAGTCCAGTTTACTTAAATTATTCCGTTCCAACCTATTGATTTCACATATCAAATCTATATAGAATTATTGTAGATTGTAAATCGAAGTGGTTTCAGGTATTTACTGATACCCGACCCATGTCTCTTCGAATCCAATGTTATTCTTTAAGCCAAAATGTTTAAGTTTAAACAATACAATTTATATTTAGGATTTCATATTCACACAACAATTCATCACAGATAGAAAACCCACAATATCACAGTTTAACCAAAGTATCTCATATCACAAAGCATCATAAATCACGTATGAGAGATATCCAATAATCTAAGTCATTCAATATATTTTAATCACGTGTAAACGGGATAATTTTCAGTTAATTTAATTACTTTTAAATCCTGCTTACTTAACATTAATTAATTACAAACCATTAATTAATCAATCATCCTTTAATTATCCATCTAAATTAGTTATCCATAATTACTTTCATTAAGTAATTATCCCATTGCTTAATTATCCTTAAATTAATTAACCTTTAATTATTAATTAATTAATTAATCCTTAATCATTAATTAATCTTTAATCGTTAATTAATTTAACCTTTAATTACTAATTAAACCTTAACAAATTACTCCTTTAATTACATACATTAAGTAATTATCATTTAAGTAATTAATCTCTAATTACTTACGTTAATTAATCTCTAATTACTAATTAACTAACCTCTAATTACCAATTAATTAATTTATAACCCTTAATTATTAATTAATTAATCCTTAATCATTAATTAATTAATTTCTCTTTAATTACTTACATTAAATAATTACCTAATTTCTTAAGTCTTTAATTAATCTAAGACAAACCATTATCTTAATAAATTACTTAATTATCATTATTAAAATCTTATTAAATTAAATCCTTGAAAATTATTTATTATTAGCATGCAAAATCAGTTGTGCCTTATGATTAATTAAAATTCAAAACATATATTCTTAATGTCTTACTTCATCACATTTGGAAACACTTAGGGATTTATTTAATTAATTAACTTAATAATTATTCAAAACCAAAGCAATTTAAATTTAAAGACATTAGGTTTTATAAATAATTTTTGAAACTTTTTTATAAAACTTGATCAATTCTTTTATTTGAAAACTTTTTTAATTTCCTTTTTGAAAAATATATGCTTAGAAAACATGTTTTAGAATTTTGCTTTGCCTTGAAACTTGGTTTATTTTCCTATGTGCTTTAAATCTTTAGTTATCTTGCTTTAAACCTGTTAATACTTTGTTTCCCATATTTCAAACCTGTTATTATACAACAACCCGAGACCAAACCATATATACTTCGAGCAACAACTCGGGCTTCACTTTTACTCGATAAACTCGAGTTCGACATCGATCAAAACCCTGCCTTCCACGAAGCTCTACATCACACAGCAACCACAGATATGAGATGACCCCTGTGCACGTGCACATATGATCGATGCTACTCCGACCAACGCTACAACCATCGACAAGTTGGTGATAACCTCACTGTCGCTCCCATCTACCCAGATCTCCCTGACACATCGGCAATCAAAATCAATCAAGTTGGTTCAACAAAAACCCAGAACCAGAAACATACCATCACCCAAATCAGCCTCTCGCCTCCGCCGTAGACCACCGGACACCACGTCGCCTCACCTGGAGTTACACCAATCCCTTATCTTCATTCTCCCCTCTATCCAGACATTCTGATACCCTCACGCGGCTGGAATCAAACGACAAACACATCGCGACCCAACGAGGTTCTAAACCCTATATTCCCTTCGCCCCGCTGCTACGGCACCAGAAAAATTAAGGTATTATTTTTCCCATGGCCGCCGACCCACGACCATTCTCCGGCTACAAACCCGAGGCTAAAGAATCTCGCGATCACCAGAAATCGACAAAAAACCCAATTTCGATCAACTCCTCTTTCCACTATAACCCCTCATCTAAAAATCACACTAAGACCACTAAAAATCCTATTTTTCCATGTCGAATTCATTCCTATAGGTGCAAACATAAATTAAGCTAGTTGATTTTCTGTAAAAAAAATTCCTTTTACTGTAAATCTTCCTTTCAGGGACATTACTTACTATTTTGTTTATGAAATTATTTTTAAAGGTAAGTATACCCAAACACATACCTATCTCATTCAAATATCACAACCTAACGTTGTTTAAATTAAGAGTATTCAAATTTTGCCAGGTTTGACCCTGTCAAAAGGAAGAACAAAAGCAACGGAATCCATACAGGCATTCACACATTTATAAATAGACATATACCATACTTAATAAGACTGATATTTTCCCTTTCAACTATACTTAAACATAATATAAGGGAGATTAGATTTGAAAATAGTTTATTCACATGTTTAAAAAGGATTGATTTTCAAAGATGATGTTTACACACCTTATTTGGATAATAGAGAACAGATATTTCAACTTTTTGATTTTGTTTTGATTGTTGTACTTTGATCTGAAACTGCTTGTTTCCAACTGAGTTTTTTTTATTTTCGATTAAACTAAGCTAAGTTGCATGCTTCTTTGGACTGCCATTGATTCAAAAACTGGAACTTGTTTTTAGCTTCAGATTAGATTTGAATTTGCTTGTTTTCAGGTTTATGTTTAACTAGAGGTTGTTTATTTGAATCTTTTCTCGTTTTGTTTTGAATCTCATTTAATATTGAACAAAATGAGAAGAGAAGGAGTTAGTGATATTTATATCTTAATTTTCTTTTATTTATTAAATTAAAAATGAAAAGAGATTTTTTTTTCTTCAAAAACATGAGACAGTTATTATACTTGCATGGGAAAATTGTTAACACTTGTATTCTTTCATATTACATGGTTTACATTTGTTAATTTACATGTTTAAAATACTTACACATGTCTCTTTATTCATGTCTTAATATTAAATATGTTTTAATAACTTTTTATAATATTTTCAATTAGTTCTATATTTTTTATACTTATAAACTAAATTTATTTTTCATGCGTAAATTTTAAAAGAAAGTATACAACCCTTTTATCAGTTCTTATTTCAAACTATCAAACAACCAATGTTTCTTACTCACAATATATATACATAACATTTGAAATATCTTATGTGAATTTTCGATATATATATATATATATAGGTATCCACACCTTTTCAAATTCCATATATTCTACCACCCATGGCATATATATATACACACACACGCACACACTTATATATTTGTATATGTATACATTTAAAATTTTCAACTTTCCAAAATTTGTATATATATATATATATATATATTCAAATATTTATCAGAATTTTTCAACTTACAAATCTGTATTTCAATAAATTAAACCCTATTAATTATCAATTAACACATATCCAAAATCAGGGTTATCGCATAGATAATATAAACTCAACCTTAAACTGGTGGGCTATCAGGGAGCACTCCATAGGAACGACACAAACCAAACTTGTAATAAGCATGATAACGCATGTGACAAGGCACGCGAGGCAATGCCAGGGTAGGATTCTACCGTTTACAGAACCGGGCTAGTGGTAACACATAGCAGCTACTACCTCCCACCTCCAAACACACTCCCATATTCAAATCGAGGGGTGCCCACCAAATCAATCACATGGATATAAACATGGTATCGAAGAAGCATGTCCGATCGGAGCTGCGACTCACTTAGCCCTGGTATAGCTCTTGTTTTAGTCATATCAAGCTGACTCGAGGGAGTCAGGGCTACGTTAATACCTCACACAGAATCGTTCGCCAAACCATCCTACATCGTTCTGGAATCTCCGCCACGTTTATAGTTGTTAAAGTGGTTTTCGGTATTGGCAGAGAGTATGACAATATTTGATCCTGGTCTCTTTAAAAAACAAATGCTTATTTCACACCGGATGGTTCTTTTACATTTCAGAAACCGATTCATAGTTGATATCAAAATATCATATTCACTTAAAAATCATATTACTTTCGAAATCATAAACACAAAATAGGCTAAATCCTCATTTCAAAATCATTATATTAATCAAAATATGTCATTTCACTATAAAATATCATTTCAAACTCTAACATAAGTTATAACATCCGTTAACCATATTTGGTTTTAAAAAAAGGATTTAAATATAGACAATTCAATCTTGCACCATTTGAAATTTTAAAATAGTTTACATAGTTATAAATGTTTTAAATTAGTTAAAATAGTTTAAAATACTTTAAAATAGTTTAAATGCCTTAAAATAGTTTAAATTAGATTAAATAGCTTAAAATTGATTAAAATAGTTAAAACAGTTTAAAATAGATTAAAACAGTTTAAAATAAATTAAAATAGATTAAAATATATTAAAACAGTTTAAAATAATTTAAAATAGTTTAAAATAGATTAAATAGTTTGAAATAGTTGAAAATAGTTAATTATAGTTTAAAATAGTTAAATGGTTTTATTATTGAAATGGTTTATATAGTAAATAGTTTAAAAATCTAAATAAATCTGAATTTAAAAATAATATATTTGAAAATAATATCAAATCAAATTGTTACTTCCATTTCAACAAATCTGGACCATATCCATCTTTTAAATCAACAAAACTCAATTTTTACCTTTCAATTCAGATTCTTAATAAAACCATTTAAATCTATATCGATTTTCAGGTTTGAACTATAAATTTAAGCCACTCCAAATTCAATAGATTTCGAAGTTAAATATTCATATTTTTACAATAACTCAATTTCGATAAATTTCATGTATACTTCAAATTCAACTTTAGAATTTCAATTTAAATTCTTTAAACAATTCATTTAAACCAATTCCAATATCAACATTTAAAGCTTGGATTTTCAAAAATAATTCAGTTTATATAAATCAAATTTTATTTCAAAATACCGTTTAACTGAATTCAAAATTTAGGATTAAAATCATTTGATTTAACCAATCCGGTGTTCATGTATAATTTTCTACCCTATGGTCAAGTGATACGGATATATATCATTTCATTCCGTAATAATTTAAATTTACTGGTATATATTATTTCAACCCGCAATCCCGAATTTAAAATTCAAAATCCATAAAATCGCTCGAGTCTACCATTTCAACCCATAAAGAATTTTCTCTATCTGAAAGATCGTTCGGGTATGTATCATTTCAACCAGTAGTGTCTAACAATTACTAAGGGAACTTGCAGTGTGATACTAACATATACAATAAACATCCATTCAACCATCTTAATAAATTAAACATATAGCACAATCATCATTTAAACCTTCCAATGACTAAAAACAATTTACTAGTTATCATTAATAGGTATTTAACTAGCAATTTAAAATTCAATATTAAATTAAATGGCGATTATATTCAATAAAAGTAAAATTTAACTGGAATGACAATTTATATATACCAAACAATGACCAATCAATTTCTAATCACATCATAAATTAAATTTAACTAACATAAGATAGTTTAGTAGTCATGATTGGGTTAAAACACTCAACTTTGTTTTCAAATCGATTTAAAATCCAATTTTAGCCCAAAAATATAATAGTCTCAAAATCTAACCAAACTAGTTCCATAATGTCTAGTATTTTGATACGATTGCAATGGAGAAAACCACGCATGAATCCGAGCTCGTATGCAAAAAATATGATCGTTAGAAGTTATACAATTTGAATTAAAATAAGTAAAATAATAAAAGAATAATTACAAGTTACATGTTTGTTCCTTTCAACTCGATCAAAACCTGTCAAACCTAGAACATCACGTACGCAACTTCCTGTAGCCGCTATAGATCAACCATTTGCCGCCGCCGCTTGGCATGCCTGTAGGTTGATCAACAACCACCACCACGGTCGATCCCACCGTGTCCACGCGGCCTCCTAGTTCACCCATAGGTCGCCACCGCTATAGAAGCACGTTTTCTAGTGAATCCAATGACCATTGGCATGAACGAACGACATGGATGGCGTCCATTCATCGAGCTCTACGCATGGCACCTCCTGATCACCGTTTCGACGACGATCCACTATTAGATCGAAAAACCCTAATATGGACGGCCGATGTTCATCCTCGATTTCTGATCAAACGATGCACCCAATTGAAAAATGAATTGCTATTGTGGATTGTGCTCATCGCGTTATTTCCAATGATATATAATTTGCTATAGTTTGGAGATTTTGAATTTTGAAATTAGTTTTGAAATTGATTTAGAGTTTTGGATCTACAGCCATTAGAAGAAGGAAGAAGTAATGACAGAATAGAAAGATTTGTCTAGAAATAAGAACTAAAAAGGCTGCTAGGGTTAGGAAAAACTATTAATATAGACACGGCCCAATAAGAATGAATAACATATCGAATTGGTTCAAAACGACAATAACAACCCGAAAAGCCCGTTCAACTTCCAGAACGAAAGTAGGTCATCTTATATATCAAAATAGACGTTTTTGATATTTTCAAACTCAAGGGAATAAGTTTCAAAGCCTAATTCAAAAGTAGGCAGAAATTAGCTTTTAAAATAAGCTTATTTCAGCTGAATTCATTAAATTGATTTCTACGCGTTTTGGGCCTACACGATCAAACGACAAATCTGATCGCTACGAAACTTGAAATCCTACAATAATTCACTGTTATGGATTCAATGAAACTAGTTTCTTCGTAGCCCGAAACTGTGGCCCAAAATGGATATTTTGATGTTAATTAAATAAATTATTATTAAATTAATTAAATCACTTCTCAAATTCAAATTGCATTACCGCCAGCTCGATTTTTCAAATGTTAGAATCCTACCCTAGCGTTGAATCGCGTGCCTTGTCACATGCCTTATTGTTTCCATTACGAGTTTGGTTTCCATTACAGTATCTGTATAGATTACGGCATTTATATAAAAATGTGATAAGGTAGATATAGGTAATGCCTTAACGCTATTTTAATACTTTAATTTACTGATAGGCACATTATAATAGTGTATATTACTACATAGTAGATAGTTTAATGGATCCTTACGAGATGGAATCCTTAACATCTCTTAAGTTATTGCACGTACATTTAACACAGAATAGGAAATGTAAAATCCCATAAACATTCTGAAGCCATTACACTCATATTTATTTACTGTTGATTTAACTTACATAAGATCTTTTAGTTCTGAATCGAGTGTTTTGTCTTTTCATTTTGCTCGGGTCAGTCTGAGCTTATCTGTAAAGACCCGTAAATCCGTACTCCTTGAATAGACACTAATCTCCTTTGTTTAATTCAAGATGAACGAAAATACGAACCCTTAGGGGTTTTAAGAAAAATTTAAGAAAAGAAGAGAGAAAAAGGTAGAAGATAGAGGGAAGAGAAAATAGAAGATAGAACATTTTTAAAAATAGAAGGAAAAGAAAATAGAGAAGAGATAGAAAATAGGACGGAAAAGAGAAAATAGAGAACGGAACAGAAAACAACAGAACAACATCAGAATCTCACAATTCGCAGCGGAACAACATATAATAATAAATGAATAATCTTTAAATAAAGAACTATATCAGTTATTACATTACATCACATTTCATTACATCATATCATCAGAGTGTACAACAATAACAACAACAACAGTGCAGCGGAAAAAGAAATACTATATAAACTAGTAATACGCCATGCCATCCAGCTTGCCTCCAGCAATTCCAGAATATCCAAAATATCCTGATAAACCTTAACTCTCGACTGCCCGTGTGGAAATTGGTGGGCACCCAGAGTTTAGGAAGGAAAACAATAAACTCCAAGTCAGTCATGTGACTGGTGTGAGAACTCAAAACAGTTTATTTAACTTTAAAATCAAAATAGAGAGATATTTTTAAATTCAATTCGCAATGCTTTTAAAAATGAGACTACCATAAGGCCTCCCGCACACACACACATGCAAACGCAGAATCGGAGGAGATTTCTCCTTATGATAGTCAAAGATGCTTGATACGCATTTAAAATAACATTTTATATTATTACTAGTGCATAGTGTAGAAGAAATTCATTTCGAAAGTAGAATATAAATCTTAGCCAACATAGACATTTCGAACTATGCCTACTATAGCTACCATCCAAACAGTGGTGACCACCATAAGTGAATAGCAGGTTCTACAACTAATACCGTACAAGTTTCGTATTGGGAATTGGATTTCCAACAAATGGTCAGGCCAAGGAACTTCCCATTGCCACATGAGAATGCCTCTGGAAAGACATCCCCAAGAACCAAACCGGAACTCTGCCAACACAAGGCCGGGTTACCCCTAACTGGGTAACTACTGACACGAGCACGCCATTCCCCGATCGTAAACGACCTTTCTGACGGGATCCCGAAAACCAACAACCACAAAGTAATAATTCGTAGTAACCACATAGGTTAAATATCTGGGATCCATACCATGATACCACCTCTATCCAGAAGGAAATGTACATACCCTAAAGGGTGCTGCCCCTCATAACCTTGCCGCATCTTTCCTGTTTTGACCATTTTCGGGGTGTGAGGCTCGACGAAGTCACGTCCACAAAAACATACTTTATCCAAAAGCCATGCTTTGGGTCAACAAATGATCAACACAATGATCACTAAGATAGACGATCAAATAAATGATCCTATCACAATAATCAACACAATGATCATTTACAGCATCACTCAGCATATCACATTACCAAATTGGGAATATATCACTGATAACATCAACTATATAACCTCTGAGCTCGTACGTCTCAGAGAAGGGTGTTAAGCTAAAAGAATAAATTCTCCGCCACCAACAGAAATATATTTGAAAGAAATCGGCTTTATATCTCAACTTGTAATGTCAGACACACAATCCATACAAGTCTGTTCCGGGCTCGAACAAAACCGAAGGCACTTACAAAGAAGTCCTTGCAATCCGGATATTCACAATCCTGATCGGATTTCCCATCACTTAGGGAGTCTCTATACCGTTGCAACTCAGTGCAGAGACAATCGACAGGTCATCCTATCGCTCTCGTAAATACCGGGTCTTCAACACCGATCTTCAATGCAATTCATAACGACGTATCACATATTCGGAATGGGTTATACGACCCCATGGTCCTTTCCCGGTCAACCCGAATAGTGAGCGCTTATTCAAATATAAGTGTAGCATTCACATTCAAACAAATCACATCAATTACCCATTCAAAGGGAAATATTGATAGTCGGTTATTGAACTATCACTGGATATGCACACATCACCAGATTCCAAAAAAATTTCCAAATTATTTATTTTCCAAAATATCTTCACTAGATATATAATTTCAATTCTTCAAAAATAAGTCAATATTTATTTTTAAACAAATTCTACTTTCTCATATAAATTCCATAATGAATTTATATTTCAAAATATCCATGCATATACGATTTCAATTATCCATTTCAATTTATCTTCAAAAAGATAAATTCTAATTATTCACTTCATATTGGAAAACATTTCCATACTTATTTATTCATAAGTAATTCACAAATCTTTTTATTTTCAATCTTGGAAAATATTCAATATACTTAAATCGAATTAAGTATATAATTCATTCTTTAAGGAAATCACTCTCTTAAACATATTTATTTGGGCCAAAACGAATGTTACGTAAAACATTGTTACGACAACCCAAATTCACTAGTATAGGGATTCGAAATTAAAAATAGATATATAAATCCCAATACTATACAAAACATTTCCTTTCGGAAATCATTTACTATAACAACAGTGTTATAGTCCATTATTTCCTTCTATTTCTCGAAAACGTCTATTTCAACAATCAATGTTGAAATCTATAGTTTCGAATCTCAACACATTTTAAAACATCGTTAGATCGTTTTAATTCTATTTGAAACATCCAAATCCAAAACAATTTCTTTAACGTGTTATTCACTATTCAAAAACGTGAATATACTTCATTAACAATTTCATCCTTTTATTCATTTTAAATTCAAAGGATTATTCACTATTCAAAAATGTGAATATAACTCCATTTATAGGTTTCAACAAATTTTCTTGTCAAAATAAGTCATTTGCGAATTTATAAAACAACGTTTATAAATTCCATTCTATTTATTTATAAAAACTTCCTTTTTATAAATTCTTTTATTAACCTATTCCAGTTTATAACTCAATTATAAACTAAAAGTTCATATTATAAGTCAAATGCTTATAAAACAATCACTTTACAAAAATCGTTCTTTTAACTTCATAATTATAAATCTTATAACTTATAAGATCCATTTATTTAACCAATCTATTCTTCAAATAATTTAACCAAATTTATAAATCTTACTATTTATAAATTTCTTTTATAACTTCACAGTTTATAATTCCATAAATTTCATTTCTATAATGAAATTCATTTTCACTTCATTCAAACACTTATAAAAACTCGTTTTATAATGTCAACATTTTTAATTTATAAATATCCATTTATAAATCTCTTAATATAATTCAATTTATATTATTCTTTTAAAACTTCTTTAATCTCCTTTATTATTTCACCATTTTGATTCATAAAATAATTAAATTTTATAAATCCTATATTTCAACTTTTCACAATAGATTCAAAAATCTCGATTAACTATTTTATAAAATCAATAGCATCGTATTCTCAAAAATCAGTTTTTAACTATATTTCCCAAAAATCATAATTCTTATAACATTAAAAAAAAATTATAACGTTCATTTATTTATAATGGATCAATTCCAAAAATTATTTTATAACTTATACTTTCAAAAATCACTTTGAAATCATTTTAAAATTCCAAATTTGGTCCAATGATGCTACACACCAAATAGTCAATCACGACTACAACGATCCATCATATATCGATATGATAATCCATCAAATATCAAAATATCTGAAATCAAATAAATACTGTTGAGGAATCCAGTTGGATCCCTCCAACCTGTTTTCCTGCATCCACAAACATTAGCACAATACCAATTTCGCTCCAGTACGAAATTATCGCGGTATATGTTCTTATTAAATATTATCCGCTTAATAACGGCGTAATAGGGCCTCATCCGCTAAACAAAAAATGCGGGAAATCAATAACTCCAATATATATATATGCCAATATATATATATTGATATTATATATAATACCAATTTCAGTGTTTATGAAATATTCGCGGTATATGTTTTTAATAAATAACATCCGCTTACTAACGGCGTATAATGTCTATTTTAACAATCAATAGATAACAATCATCTTTCAAACATGCATTCAAATATTTTAAATCTAACTATTTAAAATGAAATCGAAACCTATTCGATTGAGTGAGAAGTTCTCACCTTGATTTAAATTCCGTTTTAGTGATTTATTTCGAATAAAATTAAACGCGCGTTTAATTTTACCCAAAATTCTCACTAACTCCAAACGACTCCAAACCATCTCCATCGCGTAGTGCTCGTCCATACGATTCCAACGCAACTGGTTTCGCGCGTTTTCGACCTCGTATGAAAAAGTTATGATTTTTATAAGTTTGTACACGATTTTATTTAATATTTTCAACATAACTTTATAATTTATAACCTAGCACAAGCCATAGCCGTAGATCTTGCTTCCCCCTTCATCATGACCGCACATTTACATCTCCTTCATCACGCACGGCTACAGGCCATTCACGCACACCAACCCATAGAGCTCCAAATTAGGTTTTAACTTTACTCCTCCTACACTCGACGAAATCACATCAAACCACTTGCAAATCGAAGCTCTTCGCGAGAGCTACCTCCACCACCCATGGCTTGAAGCTCGGCCCCCTATATGGCCTTGAATTGCGTGCGAAAATCTGCAGGTTCGGCCCCCATTTTCTCCCTCCACGCGACTCCAAACACGATCTCAACCGTATGGATCGAAAGCTCTCGTCGTGCTCTCCAACCTTCGTGTTGAACACTTTGGCTAAATCTTTGTAGATTGAGAGAGATTAAGGGGAAAAGCTTGTGAATTTCTGGCCATTGGTTTGTTAGGTGGCGGCTAGGGTTAAAAAATTAGGGTTTTAGTATTTTTTTTTCTAAATTTATGAAGGGGTGGTCTATTTATAGAATTTCGTTCGACACTATTCATCCGGAAATTCCGAACTCCGATTTACGCGTTGAAACTGACCTTCCTAGGGTTTATCCCGCGTTCCGGACACAATGGAACAGGTTTCGAAAGCTAATTCGGACATCTGTGCGAGTTATGGTCATAAACGCTCAATTTAAATTAAACCGATTTAAGCGATTTTCTAGGCGTTTTAATTTGTGCCGGACAAACGGTAAATCCAATTGACACGAAATTTGAAACCTTACAATAATATCACATTACGGATCCGATGAAACTGGTTTCGTCGAAATCCGAGACTTTTTGAAAATTGGCTATTTTCACTCGCCAAATTTAAATTAAAAACAAATCGATGCGTTTCGAGCTGCCACGATCAAACGGTAACTCCGATTGACACGAAAATTGAAATCCGGTAATAACTAACTATTACGGATCCAATGGAACTGGTTTCGTTCAATTCTGAGACTGTTCAAAAATTGACTATTTTCACTAGTCGATTTTAATATTAAAATATTCAATTTTCACAAATAAACTCTTAAATTGATTTTAAAAGTTCTAAAATATCGTTCTAACTCCCATATGATAAAATAAAATTTTACAAATCATTTTCAATCATATTTAACTCAATTTTTTCAATTATTTCCATAATTTAACATATTAAATTATCGATTTAATAATCCAATTAAATTCAATAATTCAAATAAAAATTTATTTGACTTATAAATTCACTTATAAATATTTAAAATTAATTAAATATTAAATTTTAATAAATTAAAAATTCTGGGTCGTTACAATCTTCCCCACTTAAAAGAATTTCGTCCTCGAAATTACAAGTAAGAAAAATTATAGAATCTATTAATTTTCCCAAAATTCATAGTTAAACTTCTTACAATACTTTACTAAGTTTCAAATCATACTTAGTTATCTTTTCAAAAACAACTACTATTGTTTAACTTTCAATTCCAAAATCAAAGTTTAAGTATTCAAAATTTTCCAATTTTCTCAAATTTTTCTAACGCCTTAAATTTTCGGAAAAATTCGCCATAGTCTCCTTTGCGCGGCTCGATCCGAAAAAAAAAATGACAGTATATATATCACAAATATACATCTCATCAAGTAATGAGGCATCTCGAAGGGAAAAAGTATAAAAGTACGGTATGTAATCCGAGATACGTACCTTATTATTTTATTAGCGAGCATATACGGCTAATATAGCGCAAAAGCGAGCTCCAAATGCGAAGCAAACGCGATCCGCACCTACTAAACTCAACAAACAACATGAGAATCATGCATATATGTAAATAGTATCAATATACAACATATATTTCCATAACAACTATATATGCCAACATAGCAAATGTAACTAAACAACAAATGCAAACATCAACCAACTATCATCCAACAAATTCATAATCAATATATATTCATTCATATTCTCATTAATATTCAATGAATTGGTTTTCAATTTAATCACATTTGATTCATTAACAGTGGATGTTTTCTAACATTCATTTTCAATTAGTTTATATTCACTAATTTATATTCAAGTTGGTTCACTTCCAGTTTAAATTCAATTCTATTCAAATTTCACTTAACTTCCAATTTGAATTCAATTACATAGCTTTAAATTTCACTAATTCACTTTCATTAATACTTAATGAATTTTATACAATCAATCAACAATCATCTAACAATCATATTCAATATCAACCAATGTTTATTAATTGCAACCAAATTCCTTTGCTTATATTCATTCAATTTGATTTAATTAAATTGATTTTCATTCAATTATTCATTCAATTCAATTACAACAGTTGAATTTCATTTGCATAACTTTAAATTCATTTTTATTTCAACTCATATTCATAGATATATTCATATAGTTTCACTTCTTATATATATAAGTTTATTTCATAATTGTAATTCACTTTAATTATAATTTAACTCTTATAATTCTTTTACTTATACAATTATTCTTTTATTTAGATTATTCAAACAACTAAACAATCAACTTATATACCCTTTAATAATTCTGAAAAATTATTCTTTAATATATTAAATATACTCAAGTAAAATTATTTCATTTACCTAATTTAAAACAATACTATGTCGAATTGTTCTATTCAAGTGTTTAGAAACCCCTTCGGCATAGTCTTGCGGACCACGCTGACGAAAGTTCATATACCACTCAACAAACCAATCATCACAATATAAAACAATTTTATATATTCACTAACAAATACGCTCTCATAGCTATTATTACACTCAACTTCATTCTAGAGTACTGCTGACTCTATCTCTAATGAGAAATACCCAACAGAACCATGGTTGTCTCTTAACCATAAGCTCTGATACCAACTGTAAAGACCTATAAATCCGTACTCCTTGAATAGACACTAATCTCCTTTTTTTAATTCAAGATGAACGAAAATACGAACCCTTAGGGGTTTTAAGAAAAATTTAAGAAAAGAAAAAGTAGAAAAGAAGAGAGAAAAAGGTAGAAGATAGGGGGAAGAGAAAATAGAAGATAGAACATTTTAAAAAATAGAAGGAAAAGAGAATAGAGAAGAGATAGAAAATAGGACGGAAAAGAGAAAATAGAGAACGGAACAGAAAACAAAAGAACAACATCAGAATCTCACAATTCGCAGCGGAACAACATATAATAATAAATGAATAATCTTTAAATAAAGAACTATATCAGTTATTACATTACATCACATTTCATTACATCATATCATCAGAGTGTACAGCAATAACAACAACAACAGTGCAGTGGAAAAAGAAATACTATATAAACTAGTAATACGCCATGCCATCCAGCTTGCCTCCAGCAATTCCAGAATATCCAAAATATCCTGATAAACCTTAACTCTCGACTGCCCGTGTGGAAATTGGTGGGCACCCAGAGTTTAGGAAGGAAAACAATAAACTCCAAGTCAGTCATGTGACTGGTGTGAGAACTCAAAACAGTTTATTTAACTTTAAAATCAAAATAGAGAGATATTTTTAAATTCAATTCGCAATGCTTTTAAAAATGAGACTACCATAAGGCCTCCCGCACACACACACATGCAAACGCAGAATCGGAGGAGATTTCTCCTTATGATAGTCAAAGATGCTTGATACGCATTTAAAATAACATTTTATATTATTACTAGTGCATAGTGTAGAAGAAATTCATTTCGAAAGTAGAATATAAATCTTAGCCAACATAGACATTTCGAACTATGCCTACTATAGCTACCATCCAAACAGTGGTGACCACCATAAGTGAATAGCAGGTTCTACAACTAATACCGTACAAGTTTCGTATTGGGAATTGGATTTCCAACAAATGGTCAGGCCAAGAAACTTCCCATTGCCACATGAGAATGCCTCTGGAAAGACATCCCCGAGAACCAAACCGGAACTCTGCCAACACAAGGCCGGGTTACCCCTAACTGGGTAACTACTGACACGAGCACGCCATTCCCCGATCGTAAATGACCTTTCTCACGGGATCCCGAAAACCAACAACCACAAAGTAATAATTCGTAGTAACCACATAGGTTAAATATCTGGGCTCCATACCATGATACCACCTCTATCCAGAAGGAAATGTACATACCCTAAAGGGTGCTACCCCTCATAACCTTGCCGCATCTTTCCTGTTTTGACCATTTCCGGGGTGTGAGGCTCGACGAAGTCACGTCCACAAAAACATACTTTATCCAAAAGCCATGCTTTGGGTCAACAAATGATCAACACAATGATCACTAAGATAGACGATCAAATAAATGATCCTATCACAATAATCAACACAATGATCATTTACAGCATCACTCAGCATATCACATTACCAAATTGGGAATATATCACTGATAACATCAACTATATAACCTCTGAGCTCGTACGTCTCAGAGAAGGGTGTTAAGCTAAAAGTATAAATTCTCCGCCACCAACAGAAATATATTTGAAAGAAATCGGCTTTATATCTCAACTTGTAATGTCAGACACACAATCCATACAAGTCTGTTCCGGGCTCGAACAAAACCGAAGGCACTTACAAAGAAGTTCTTGCAATCCGGATATTCACAATCCTGATCGGATTTCCCATCACTTAGGGAGTCTCTATACCGCTGCAACTCAGTGCAGAGACAATCGACTGGTCCTCCTATCGCTCTCGCAAATACCGGGTCTTCAACACCGATCTTCAATGCAATTCATAACGACATATCACATATTCGGAATGGGTTATACGACCCCATGGTCCTTTCCCGGTTAACCCGAATAGTGAGCGCTTATTCAAAAATAAGTGTAGCATTCACATTCAAACAAATCACATCAATTACCCATTCAAAGGGAAATATTGATAGTCGGTTATTGAACTATCACTGGATATGCACACATCACCAGATTCCAAAAAATTTTCCAAATTATTTATTTTCCAAAATATCTTCACTAGATATATAATTTCAATTCTTCAAAAATAAGTCAATATTTATTTTTAAACAAATTCTACTTTCTCATATAAATTCCATAATGAATTTATATTTCAAAATATCCATGCATATACGATTTCAATTATCCATTTCAATTTATCTTCAAAAAGATAAATTCTAATTATTCACTTCATATTGGAAAACATTTCCATACTTATTTATTCATAAGTAATTCACAAATCTTTTTATTTTCAATCTTGGAAAATATTCAATATACTTAAATCGAATTAAGTATATAATTCATTCTTTAAGGAAATCACTCTCTTAAACATATTTATTTGGGCCAAAACGAATGTTACGTAAAACATTGTTACGACAACCCAAATTCACTAGTATAGGGATTCGAAATTAAAAATAGATATATAAATCCCAATACTATACAAAACATTTCCTTTCGGAAATCATTTACTATAACAACAGTGTTATAGTCCATTATTTCCTTCTATTTCTCGAAAATGTCTATTTCAACAATCAATGTTGAAATCTATGGTTTCGAATCTCAACACATTTTAAAACATCGTTAGATCGTTTTAATTCTATTTGAAACATCCAAATCCAAAACAATTTCTTTAATGTGTTATTCACTATTCGAAAACGTGAATATACTTCATTAACAATTTCATCCTTTTATTCATTTTAAATTCAAAGGATTATTCACTATTCAAAAATGTGAATATAACTCCATTTATAGGTTTCAACAAATTTTCTTGTCAAAATAAGTCATTTGCGAATTTATAAAACAACGTTTATAAATTCCATTCTATTTATTTATAAAAACTTCCTTTTTATAAATTCTTTTATTAACCTATTCCAGTTTATAACTCAATTATAAACTAAAAGTTCATATTATAAGTCAAATGCTTATAAAACAATCACTTTACAAAAATCGTTCTTTTAACTTCATAATTATAAATCTTATAACTTATAAGATCCATTTATTTAACCAATCTATTCTTCAAATAATTTCACCAAATTTATAAATCTTACTATTTATAAATTTCTTTTATAACTTCACAGTTTATAATTCCATAAATTTCATTTCTATAATGAAATTCATTTTCACTTCATTCAAACACTTATAAAAACTCGTTTTATAATGTCAACATTTTTAATTTATAAATATCCATTTATAAATCTCTTAATATAATTCAATTTATATTATTCTTTTAAAACTTCTTTAATCTCCTTTATTATTTCACCATTTTGATTCATAAAATAATTAAATTTTATAAATCCTATATTTCAACTTTTCACAATAGATTCAAAAATCTCGATTAACTATTTTATAAAATCAATAGCATCGTATTCTCAAAAATCAGTTTTTAACTATATTTCCCAAAAATCATAATTCTTATAACATTAAAAAAAAATTATAACGTTCATTTATTTATAATGGATCAATTCCAAAAATTATTTTATAACTTATACTTTCAAAAATCACTTTGAAATCATTTTAAAATTCCAAATTTGGTCCAATGATGCTACACACCAAATAGTCAATCACGACTACAACGATCCATCATATATCGATATGATAATCCATCAAATATCAAAATATCTGAAATCAAATAAATACTGTTGAGGAATCAAGTTGGATCCCTCCAACCTGTTTTCCTGCATCCACAAACATTAGCACAATACCAATTTCGCTCCAGTACGAAATTATCGCGGTATATGTTCTTATTAAATATTATCCGCTTAATAACGGCGTAATAGGGTCTCATCCGCTAAACAAAAAATGCGGGAAATCAATAACTCCAATATATATATATTGATATTATATATAATACCAATTTCACTGTTTATGAAATATTCGCGGTATATGTTTTTAATAAATAACATCCGCTTACTAACGGCGTATAATGTCTATTTTAATAATCAATAGATAACAATCATCATTCAAACATGCATTCAAATATTTTAAATCTAACTATTTAAAATAAAATCGAAACCTATTCGATTGAGTGAGAAGTTCTCACCTTGATTTAAATTCCGTTTTAGCGATTTATTTCGAATAAAATTAAACGCGCGTTTAATTTTACCCAAAATTCTCACTAACTCCAAACGACTCCAAACCATCTCCATCGCGTAGTGCTCGTCCATACGATTCCAACGCAACTGGTTTCGCGCGTTTTCGACCTCGTATGAAAAAGTTATGATTTTTATAAGTTTGTACACGATTTTATTTAATATTTTCAACATAACTTTATAATTTATAACCTAGCACAAGCCATAGCCGTAGATCTTGCTTCCCCCTTCATCATGACCGCACGTTTACATCTCCTTCATCACGCACGGCTACAGGCCATTCACGCACACCAACCCATAGAGCTCCAAATTAGGTTTTAACTTTACTCCTCCTACACTCGACGAAATCACATCAAACCACTTGCAAATCGAAGCTCTTCACGAGAGCTACCTCCACCACCCATGGCTTGAAGCTCGGCCCCCTATATGGCCTTGAATTGCGTGCGAAAATCTGCAGGTTCGGCCCCCATTTTCTCCCTCCACGCGACTCCAAACACGATCTCAACCGTATGGATCGAAAGCTCTCGTCGTGCTCTCCAACCTTCGTGTTGAACACTTTGGCTAAATCTTTGTAGATTGAGAGAGATTAAGGGGAAAAGCTTGTGAATTTTTGGCCATTGGTTTGTTAGGTGGCGGCTAGGGTTAAAAAATTAGGGTTTTAGTATTTTTTTTCTAAATTTATGAAGGGGTGGTCTATTTATAGAATTTCGTTCGACACTATTCATCCGAAAATTCCGAACTCCGATTTACGCGCCAAAACTGACGTTTCTAGGGTTTATCCCGCGTTCCGGACACAATGGAACAGGTTTCGGAAGCTAATTCGGACATCTGTGCGAGTTATGGTCATAAACGCTCAATTTAAATTAAACCGATTTAAGCAATTTTCTAGGCGTTTTAATTTGTACCGGACAAACGGTAAATCCAATTGACACGAAATTTCAAACCTTACAATAATATCACATTACGGATCCGATGAAACTGGTTTCGTCGAAATCCGAGACTTTTTGAAAAATGGCTATTTTCACTCGCCAAATTTAAATTAAAAACAAATCGATGCGTTTTGAGCTGCCACGATCAAACGGTAACTCCGATTGACACGAAAATTGAAATCCGGTAATAAATAACTATTACGGATCCAATGGAACTGGTTTCGTTCAATTCTGAGACTGTTCAAAAATTGACTATTTTCACTAGTCGATTTTAATATTAAAATATTCAATTTTCACAAATAAACTCTTAAATTGATTTTAAAAGTTCTAAAATATCGTTCTAACTCCCATATGATAAAATAAAATTTTACAAATCATTTTCAATCATATTTAACTCAATTTTTTCAATTATTTCCATAATTTAACATATTAAATTATCGATTTAATAATCCAATTAAATTCAATAATTCAAATAAAAATTTATTTGACTTATAAATTCACTTATAAATATTTAAAATTAATTAAATATTAAATTTTAATAAATTAAAAATTCTGGGTCGTTACATTATCAGTGTATTGAAGACTATTTTTTTGTAGGACGAAGGCTTGGTATATTATCTATATTATTTCATATATGTTCTATTGCATCATGTTGTTCTGTTGCATTATTTATTTATTCTTGTTGTATGTATAACTCTGATCTGTACTGTAAAAGTGTAATCAAATATTATTTGTAAAACGGCTTCATGAACTTTTTATTTGATTATTATCTTTTTTCACTCCACTGTGAGATTTCGTGTTTTGTTATTCTTTCTTTCTCTTCATTTTCTTATTTACCCTATAATAATCCACTATTTAGAATTGTTTGAGTTCGACATGTGTGGTTAATTGTAGATTTCAACCATCCAAAAAGGTAGGTCATTACAACCGAAAGGTAGTTTCTCACCTTGTCATGGTATGGAATTCATTCTCCAATATGCTCCTTTATTGTTTTAGATGTACCCAACTATGTTGTAATGTGAGATGCAAGCATTTCAGCTATATTTATATTTTATTTGAAACCATGGACATTATTATAATATCTATATGGAAAATGTTTTGTTAATCGTAAGATAAAAACCAATCTGTGTTTATGTGAGACGTGGTCTTACGAGATACCTTTGATTCAAAAAGGAGTTTTTGAAGTAATTATTCAGTTGCTTGAGTTTCTCACACTAGACCTATGTGTGACCTGGAGTTTTATATTTGTTTCCATAAAACTCTTGGATGCTCAAATTTGTATGAGCAGCCAAGTAGTTCAGTCTCCCATAGATGCATGTTGGAGGAGCTTGGAGCATGAGGCTTCTTTGGTAGTTAGTTATTCATCTAGTTTCTACTATATTATTTATATTATGTATCAATTAGGTAGGGACATGCTGTTATAACTATCCATTGATAGAATTTATATAATTATGACTCTGATGTATTATTTTGGAAATGTCTTTATAAAGAATTATGTTGATTAATATATGTTATTTCATTGCATTGTGAGATTCTGTGATTGTTTGGTTTCTTCTTAACTTCTATCTTCTTTCTTTCCCCTTACAATCTGTTTTTCGACACTTGTTTGTTCGACACATGAACATCATGGATGTATATTATTGACTTCCGAGGTTCGAAAAGACAGGTCATTACATTTTGGTATCAGAGCCAAGTTAAGCGAGAACCTTGGCTTTGGTGGGTGACTCATTAAGAGATAAGGTAATGGAATGTCTTATATGAGTTTGAGTATATTATACATATGAGCGTGTAATTATTAGTGTATAAAACTATTTTATATTGTGTTGTTTGATCTGTTGAGTAGCTTAAGAATTCTGGTCAATACGTCTAACCAACATTATCGATTGGGATTTCCTAGACACTTGAACAAGTTCAGTCGACACAGTATGTTTTAAAATATGGTAAATGAAATAATTTTACCTAGTTATATATTCTATTTATATAAATGAATAATTTTTCAAATATTTAATGTACTTATTCTTAGTTATGCTTAATTATTAGAAATAATAATATTCTATCATTGGCATATTGGATTTGATCAGTCATGCTCGCCGGTTCTTAGCATTGACTATTATATGTTAATCTATTTAGAATCTTCCTTCTGAAATCTGGGTTAGATAGATAGAAAATTTAGGAACATTGGAATGAATACCTTGCGAATTAAATTTCACAATTTGAATATTAGGCATTTATTGTTAAGGTTAGGTTAAAAATTAGGTTTTAATAAATGTTGTTTTGTGAAAAGGAAACTTGAATATTTTTGAAATATATATTTGAGAAAGGATTTCCTTAAAAAGGAGTGATTTTATAAAATTGATTTATAAATGTGTTTTGTAAATAAAAGAAATTTTAGAATTTAAATCCTGGTATATTTGGAAAAAGGTTTTCAAGGTTTAGAATATAATACTAGCATTATTTGAAAATATTTTCAAGATAGAAATATTTTAATAGGGATTTTCAAGGAAATATATATTTTTATTTTAAATAATTTATGGAAAAGAAATAATGGTTTACTTGGAAAAGTTTTAATAGTATAAATATTTTGGAAATAGTAGAAATATGTTAAAGTACAAAGACTTTGAAAGAATTTTTTATAGAAATTGTTTTTTCGATGGTTTGGTCTGGAAAAGAGTCCCGATTTTTTTATGGTGATTGGAATAATATTCTGAGCGATAATCAAATGTTTTCTTAGGTGAATGGTATACTGCACTTAGTAAATTATCTCTTTATCATTGTATGGTCGGGACGAGTTCGAACCTGAACGAATTCAAAGAAAATTGGAATTATATATTTCAGTAAGTTTATTTACTGGAAATCAATAGAATAGTGTTTCAAAAGTGGATTTTGAAAAAAGGAAAGTGTTATTAAATTATCTATTTCAAGTGGCTCGAAAATAACTAAAAATAGGTAAGAGGTGTGTTCTGATGGTAAGCGCTTCTCTTGAGTATTACCCTTCTAGAGAAGGATATGTATAATACTGTATTACAGTACCCCGTTCCGTTGTATCATTTTGGAGTTAATCGGGCTATATATATATATCAGAGTTAAAATATATAGTTTATTTCAAAAAGTTTCTAAAATAAAACCCGAATATTTGGATCTTGAGTTTTCTTAAGGAGAAAAATGCAAAATGGAATAGTTGAATCAAAAGGGGTATATACTCTGAGGATATAGCAGACTGTTATACCAGTTAAACATAGGTTAGTTTGTGAAATATTTTCATAAATAATTTTAGCGGAAATAGAATTGGAATTAGAGCGATCTAATTAAATAAACATGTAAGGTGGGCATAGATCATTTCTCTTCTATATAGTTTGATCTGAGAATTAAAAACATGGCTTTGAGGTGTTTCACTCCGTTTCGAATAAGGATGTATCATTCCATGTTTGATGACAAGAACTTGATGAGGGTTTTTGGTATGAGACCAAAGTTTTCTATCATAATATATGACTATTTAAGGAGAACATAGGTTCTTAATCAACGAACCTGACCAGATCCGCACCAGAGAATCGGGTGAGTGATACTAGTTCAGTACTAAAGTTATGTATTCGACTAGAGATCGAATCATATTTTGTATTTGAATGATCTATGAACATCATACGGCCTAATTAATAGTATTAGGTATTCATATGGTTAACTTTTGGGGATTAAATTCTTTTTAAGGGGGAGAGTGAAACGATCCTGAATTTTATCACTTTGATTTTTTAAATATTTAATTAGTTTTAAATGTTCGATTTGGCGTTTTAAAATTATAATAAAATAAGTTTGACATAATCATTCGATTTTTGATGACGTATTTTTAATTTAATTTATAGGTTTTTTCCATAATTTTTATTTTGGAAAATATTTAAATTTTTGTATAGCATATTTTACGTCGAACATCAGGATTTTAAATTTTTAATGAAATTTGATAATAGGTTTGTTTTATTATTTTTTTGAGACCGCATTACAGTATTGTGCATGATCATATTCTATTTTGGTCGTTCTCGGCTCGTGCACAAATAGCGTGTGGCCTTGCGGGTACCCGAAATCAAACACACTCATACATTGTAAACTCACTCTTACACACAATACAAACCATATCTTTCCAATATGCCTACTTTGGTATGAACAAAAACGATGCCCTAACTTTTCCCGTATCTTATCTCTTCAATATCCCTTGATCTTAGCCTTAACTATGTATCTTATAGTGGTGCCATGCATCTGTTATGATTAAGCTACTGTGTATATATACACCTCGAATCATAAGAAGGAAGGGTTCATTCTTATTTTTAACTGCCTAGCAACTTCAAAAAATAATAATAGAAAACTAACTCCCACCTCATTCAAAAATTAATAATCCCCAATCCATCAACAATTAGCCCAAATTAACAAATTGAAAGTTATTTGTACCAACCCGTAGTATTTTTAGAAATTGACGGTGCTTTATTTCATCAAGAAACGTTTGTGATGTCGTGAATTTATAGAAAATGGGAATAAAGTATACAAAACTCACAAATGGAATTCTCTTGGTCCAAAATTAATTGATCAACGCCGCTAGTGTCGTTAGGTTCGTATGGAGGTGTAGAATTTTTAGTGCGAATTCAATGTGATTCTGTGTCCATGATCGACGATGGTCGAAATTAGAGTTGATGATTGTATGACATTGGAGCATGCCTAGCACTGTGTTCATGGTGGAGAAGTTCTTTGGGTGGCATAATTTCGTGGTGATCGATGTGAAAATTTATCGCTGCTTTTTTGGGGAGTGTGGCTACAGACGTCGGTTTTGGAAATCAGGGGAGGAGGCCTTAGGTGTAGGTGATGATTGCATTGTGACAAGGAGGTAGAGGTGCGTTTTTCGATGGTCTTGGATGGGCGAATGATGACCACGATGGAGTATGCATGTGCACATTCGTGCACGTGTATGGGTCATCTTATTTCAAATTGGGAGAAGATGAAGAACTATAGAGTTTAGATAGCGAGTTTGCAAGGAAAATCAGCCGGCTTGGTTTTAAGTGGGGTGAGAAAGCTTTTTTATGGTTAATTTTTATAAATTTAAAATGGTTAACTTGGAAATGATGTATTTCATTCATATGAAATCAGTTTGATATACAGATTTTTATTTGGACTCGTATTAACGAGTAAAACGGCGCGTAGTTCAATTTGTTGGTAGGTTTGGGATGTTCAAAAATTATGGCATATGGAAACAAATTAAATAAACTATGTGATCTTAATTAATAACGTCGTTTAATTTTATATACCTTAATAAGTGATGTTTATTGGACCAAATAAAATTCTGTTGAATCAAATTGGATTAAATAGGGTAATTTAGACAACTATTTAGCGGAATAAAACACTGTTCCGCTAACTGAATTAATTTGACATTTAACTAGCATAATAAATCCCCATTCTGCTACTTTATAGGTTTGAACATCTGTCATTAATTGATATGCCAATTTGAATAAGTGATATGATGATCCATGATGGTTAAGCATTGAATTTATTTACATATTTGTTGATTATGTAAATATCAGTTATTAACTTGAAAGTTAAAGTGAATGATATGGTAGCTTGCTTAAGTACCATAATGATTGTTAGGCCTCTTCCGAAATTTTAAAGTTAATTATAGAATCAATGTTATTTTGAAGATGATTATTATTTATTAATGAGGTTTTATGGGTAATAATTTTTATTAATAATATTTTAAAGATAATTAATAAAAAGTTTAATAATGATTTAAAGTTAATTTCTTTATTAATATGATTCTTAAAAGTTATAAAGTTATTTAGAATATTTAATTGTTATTTTAAAGCTATTTAATTATTGTTTAAAATTGTTTTTATTTATATTTTAATTATTTATTCAAAGCGATTTAACTATACTTTGATTTTTAATTAAAATCATGTAATTATACCGATTTATGTTATTTAATTATATTTATAGGTTAATTAATTATCATATTAGTATTAGTTAAATTTAGTTGATTATTATATCAATATCGTTTTAAAGTTAATTAATTATTATATTAATATTATTTTGAAATTAACTTATTAATATAATAATAGTTCCTAAAATTAATTTAATACATGATAATAAGATTCTAAAATTATTATGTTTAATGAGGTTTAAAGACAATGAAATAGAAGGATGTTTAAATAATAACTTGTTAATTAAGTTTTTTTTACATAATTTATGGTTTATCAAGGGAATCTTACCGACTTAAAGAGCTTATTAAATAAGTTTGTTTAAAAAGGGAAGAGCTATATATGGTTTTGGATATTTTAAAAAGAATTTATGAATGTGTTTTAGAGATCTGAAAAGGAGAAGTTTTATAAATGGGTTTTGAGATTTATAAATATTATTTTTTAAATAGATTGGAGATTTATAAAGAAATTTTATAAATAGATTGGGAAATTTATGAAGAAGATATTTATCTAGGAATAAAAAAGATATATGGAAAGGTATGGTATCTTGGATTATTTATATCCCCGTATAAATTACATATAGGTTTGATCATTTAATATGATTTTGAAATAGGAAATCTTTCTAAGTGTTTTTGAGAAAATAATTATACCATTTTATAAGTATATGAAAAGGTTTTCCAAGTTTTGATAAGAATTTGATAAATATTTTGGAAAGAGAATTAATTTATGAAAGATAAATCTTAAGAGGCTTAGTGATATCCATGGGAAATGTAATCTATGTTTGAATGATTGTTATTTGATAGTTAAATAACCGACTATCAATTCATGACCAAAACGTAACTCTAGAAATATCTAGAAGAAACACATGCATTATATGGCACAGTCATCTCTGATGGTGTTGTACTGTGAGTGTAAATCTTGTTTCGTTCTCCTAGGACAAGTGATAAGGAAATTCATCCACTAATGGCTAGGAGGTAATCTCCACTCTTATCTTTGATTTTTTATTTCCTAACGAACTGGGGTTGAGTTTACTAAAAATTATCGAATGTTTTTTGAAGAGATCGAGATTGGATATGTTATCCAAAAACTACTTCGATCCAACTCACTCGTTTCGAAATGAAAACAACTTGAAGATAATGGAATTTGAAGACGGAGCTCTCTGAAGTGCAAGTGTAGCTTTCCACTAATGCTTAGGGTGATTTCAAAAATGGACGTAGTAGAGGTAGTGCCTTTGGTTTGTCGATCTCCTGGACAACTTGCTGTAGAATAAGCTAGTATATGATTTCTGTTTGATGATAATAAACATATATATATATTCATTTAAATGTATTTGTTATTGTACTATTGTATTTTTTACATAATTAAATAAATATTTGCTGAATAAAATAAATAACACAGAATTCCAATTTAAATTCAAACAGATATTTTATTCAAATAAATATTTTATTACAATTTTTGAATAGTACAAAATTTGAGCTCTCGCTAACTATACATTTTTCAATTACAATACAATTTCGATTACATCTCAAATTTCACTTTACATTGTTCATCTCAATACTTGTCACTCATTCACTCGTATTTTATTTTCGACTTTGCTCCAGCCCGAATCCAGCATCTAAGTTATCTGCAAAATAAACACCGACGTAGTAAAATTGAAAAAGGAATATATTTTTTCAGTTTAAAATAAAATGTGTACTTTGAAAATATTATTTACCTTGGTTTTGGGTTGTTCGTCATCATTTATTTTGAATGCTACCTACAAGAACAGCTTATGACATGCACAGTGTATCATTATACATGCCACAAGGCCGTGCACATCGATATACACTTGATAAAATTGCAGGGACAAGTGAGCAGAAGGTCAAACCCAATCAAAAGCTAGGTTCAACTCAAGTGTAATACAAATAAAGCCACGATATTAGTAAGTGATAACCCGGATTTTTGGGCATTAGATAATTTGATAATTATGTGAATTAACCATTAAAATATTGGGTTATAGATTGGACAAATAAATGTGATAATCTCCTTTATAAATTATTTATATTTGACAAAATTGTTATTTTCAAACAATAATGATAATGGGTTGTTTTAAATATAGATAAATAAATTTTTAAGTAGAATTATTAATTATTAATTACAAAATTGAATTTGGGTTTATTTGAAATATATATGTATTGTTTGAATTGATTTTTAAATTCGATTGGACTTGAATTTGAATTCAAATTTGAAAATTTAAAAGAAGTATGTCTTAAATATAGTTTGATTTAAATATATTATATATGATTTTATTTTGAAAATAATTGGTTTTTATTTTATTTTCTTTAAAAGAATTTTGTTTATATATATATATATAGAAAAGTATTTATTAATTAGTAAATAAATACAAAAGCTTTATAAACATTTTAAAATTAATTAATGCATAAAAATTTACATGTGTTAGCTCTTAAATCTCCTTAATAACATGTGTAAATAAATTTAGAGTAGTTAAAGGCAAGTGTTAAATCTCTTAACAAGTGTCATTTTATTTTCATTTTCATTTTATCTCTAATAATAAAAACTAAATTTAATCAATATAAACATATATCTATTCTCCTCATTTTCTTTTTAAATTGTATATTGGTGAATAAAAGAGGTAGTTTAAATATTAATACACTTAAGATATTTTTAAGTATAAAACTAAATTTTAATGTAATATAAATATAACATATATATATATATATATATAAGATATATAACATATTAATAAAACATAAAAGACACATGTAAACTATATAAATAATTTTGTTTTGTTTAAATTTCAACAAGTGTCATCTTTATAAAACATAAAAGACACATGTAAACTATATAAATAAAAGACAGTGTAAATAATTTCAACAAGTGCCATCTTTATATTTTCATTTTGTTTAAATTTTTAATAAATCACAAATTAATCTATATAAACATCTATCTCCTTTCTTCACTTCTTTTTGCTATCTTCTCATTTCAAAAGTAAGAAAAACTAAAAAACAAACATGTAAAACTTTACAAACCAGAAACTAAAGCCTATAAACATTTATCCTTAACCTGTAAACATTTCAACAAAGCAAGAAAACTTGAAGCAAATCAAAGTTTCAAAGCATTTTTCTTCTGCAAATGTAAGTTTTCAAAGATTAAAAGCAACTTGAGTTTATAGTTAAACAAGTTCAAGCATTTAGCAAATTTAAGTCTTCAAGAGAACATAGTTTCCAGTTTTCAAATCAAGGAAGCCTGCACCTCTGTTGTCCTCAAAAGCAAGTGAGTAAACATATATTTTAAAAAGCTTAAGTAGATCTAAATCTGTGCATGTGATTTTCGATTTAGATTTATGTGTTGCATGTGTATATATAAGTATGAATCTCTCAATATATGTTTGTATTTGATATGTACATGTTGTTGTGCACTGTTCTTCTCTGTTTCCAAAAGAACAGAGTTTAAAAACAATTCAAAAATTCAAAACTTCTTATCCAATCACTATTAGGCTTAGAGTTTCAAACGGAATAGGTTTGTGAAAACATAAATTAGGTTTTAAAAACATGTTTAAGTATATCAAGTTTGAAAATCTTCTGAAATTGAGTACATTTAGCAAGATCTGTAAAAATGATAAAAATTAAACAATTTAATTTGTAGATTCAAGCATGCAACTTGAATCATCTCTGGAAAATGTGAGCAAAAATCACGAATTTTAGTTTGGCATTGGGTTTGCATTTTAGGGATGACCAGATTTTGGTTTTCAAGCAAGTTCTGGTGACTGGGATGATTCTGGAGGTCGGGGCTTTGGCTGGAGCTAGCTTGGTGATCGTCAAAGTTGGGAAAATGGTGGAAGTGGTGTTCGATGTTCATGGCGTCGACTGTAGAGGAAACTAGGGTTTTAGGGTTTCGAAGATGAGTGTCTAGTTTTGGGGTTGTTCGCCATCATCGAGGCACCGAGCTAGGCCAGACTTGGAGGGGACGTACCTGAGGCATGGACATAGATGTGGGTGAAGCCACGGTGGTTCTGGTGGTCGAAATAGCTTTGATGAGGTGGTTTCTGATGAGTATGTGAGTCTCTAGTTTCGACTGGAAGACTCGATTTTGTTTCGAGATTCGTGATGTTTGATTGAGGGTTGGAATTGATCGCGTGGGTGATCGTTGAGGTATGCGTGGTGTCGTCGGAGGTAACGGCGATGTGGTTGTTCTGTGCACGTGCAGAACGGCGTCGGTTTCGTGTCAGGGAGTTTTGGTTCGTGAGACTCGAAGGGATACACGAGTTGGAAGATGGTTATCTCGGGTTAGAACCTGAGTTCGTGAGTGTGGCCTTCCCTATTTTTTTTTAACTTAAAATTTAGACTACAAAAAAGGGTAAAGGGGAAGATGAAGTAGGAACCAAAGTTGGCACTCGAGCCAGGAACAGGTTAAACCCGAAATAAATGTGAAAATGTTTTTAAGAAGTTTGAAAAGCTAGTTTTAATATTTAAATTAAAATTTGGTTTAAACTACTTGTTGATAAATATTTTTTAAAGAAAAACTATTTTGATTTAAAAGTTTTATGCTTTAATTTGAGAAAGTTTTAAGTAATTTTTTAAAAATTTTTTAAAGGTAATTAAGTATAAATTAAAAAGATGAAATGTTTTTAAAACATGTATAATTTTAGGTAATTAATGGAAATTGTTTTATCTTGAAAGTTAGTTAAGTTTTTCTGATTAAAGATTACCTAAATTAATAAGGTAATTAAAGTTAAATTAATTAATAATTTAGGATTAATTAATGTATAAAGATTTAAGGATTAATTGATTGTTAATTAAGAATTAGTTAGGGTTAAGTATAATTACTTAATGTATCTAATGAATTATAATTACCTGGTGAAGTAATTAATGGATAATTATAGGATGTAATTAATTAATGGGTAATTACTTGATGGAAAGTAATTAAAGAATAATTACTTAGTGAAAGTAATTAAGTATTAATTACTCAGCGTAGTTAATTAAAGGATTTATTAATTAATTAAGAGGTTAATTAACTAATGTAAGTAATTAAGAATAATCAATTACTGAATGTGATTAATCATGGTTGATTGATGAATGTGGTAAATTAATTAAAGGCTAATTACTGAATGTAATTAGAGAGGATAATTAAAGGATGATTAATTAATGGTTTGTAATTAATTATTGTTAAGTTAGCAAGATTAAAAGTGATTAAAGTAATTAATTTGATTTAATTAGGAATGGGTGACTAATTTATCTTGCTTATGATTGATTGGTTGATATTTCTAATATGAAATGTTTATGATATGATATGTTTGTCTTGAACAGTGGTTATGTGGTTATCTGTCGATGATGAATTGCTGTATAAAAAGTGACATCTTGTATTTAAAGGTTGAATTGTGTTTCACTTGTATAACGTGGGTTAATATGGTATTGAATTCGAAGAGACCGAAGTCGGGTATTAGTAAATACCTGAAACCACTTTGATTTGTAATCTATAATAATTCTGTACAGATTTGATATGTGAAATCAATAGGCTAGAATAGAAAGATTTAAGTGAATTGGACCATTTAATCTAAGTTTTGGTACTTAGAAATTGATGTTTGTAATAAGTGTTGTCTATACCACATTTGTGAATTTGCAATTGATACGAGTTACCCTGGGTTTTATGTAAGTTTTATGATGTTGTATTCCATGTTAGATGGGTTTACTCACGCTGGTTTCCAGCCTGACTCGGGTGTTACTTTGATGTAATGCTCGGGTCATACCGAGTATTACAGATTTCTAGGAAATGAAGTTTAAGAGCTCAGGAGGCGAGCTGGATGGCAGGAACGTATGGAGTATTACCCTTGTGATATTGTAGTTTATATGGGACATGTTGATTTTTATCTGTCCAGTGTTTTGTGATAATGTAGTAACTCTGATGTAAATGTATGTAAAATAATAGATACATTTTACTTTTGTATAACTATTATTATTTGATATTATATTTTGATCCGCTGCAAATGTGAGAATCTGTGTTTTGGTGTTTCTGTTTCTTCTTCTTCATCTATCTCTTTTCTTCTTTTCTCTAACTATTTGGAATTTTCAAAATCGAAAATTCCGGGTCGTTACATTTGGTATCAGAGCTGAAGGTTAAGCGAGAACCTTGGCTCTGGTGGGTGTACTCATTAAGGATAGGTTCAATAGTACCCTAGAATGAGTTGAGTGTAATAAATATGAGAGAGCGTACTTGTTATTTTCTTAAATAATGGTTTTAAAAGTAAATGATATTTGTAAGTTTATATATAAAGCAATGATTATTTTAACCATTATATATTAAGGTAATTGGTTGTTGTATTATTTGAAAATTAAATAATGAGAATTAAGTGGTAATAGTAATACAACCAAATTGAAATTAAATGAAGATAAGTTTGAAATAGATCCAAACTGGAACTAAAATCCTGAATTTGTAGAAGTAAGAATAAGATAAAAATGAATTGGTATTCAAATACGATAATCTTGGGTATTATCATAAATAGTTATTGTGTTTATTAATGATATATTTGTTAATAAGTAAGCCAAATGAAGTAAACTTTTAAGATGAGTATAACTTATAAATTGAAGTAGGTTTTAAATTGTGAAGTTTTAAAACCTAAGTCTAGAAACAATTGAATTGTTTCAAAGTGTTGAAAGAAGAGAATAAATAATATTATTCAGACTATTTTTGATTGTGAATTTATTTTAAAATAAGAAGTTGTTTAAAAACTTTAAAGAAGTTTGTGTTGAATTGAAACCAAGGGTGGTTTAAATTTTAAAATTTGGCTTGATGGGCCAAGAAGTAAGTATGTATATATGTATGGATATATGTAACATCACAGATAATTTGAAATAAACTCTAAAGTAATGAGTATTGATTTTTTCCTGGAAGTGTGATTTAAAACCAAATAAATCTAAGTTTTTGAACTTTTAAGAGATAGAAATTTGAAATTTGAAATGGAGAATTCAAACTTGAGTGGCATTAATAGGATTAAATTGAATTTAACTTAGAAGAAGTTAAATAAGTTTAGGACAAACAACCTGAATTAGAAATTTCAAGATGAAATTGAGATTTAACGTGGGAAGTTAAATGGTTGATTTGAATTTGGAGTTTGTGTGATCTCAAAATGGGTTTCAGATCTGGAAATCGGAAATGGATAGATGTTTTAAAATAATTTGGATAATATTATCCTATGGTTATTAATAATCACTGAAACTGTGAATTGGATTTTTTTTAATTGATTTAAGAAATGGAGTGTGGTAACATATCCATTATTGAGATAAAAAGGGAAATTAAAATTTGAAATTAAGGAGATGAAATCTGAATTTAAGATTTAAATATTCAAAAGGAACTTGGAAATTAAAATTGTTAAGGATTGGTTTCAAAATTGAAATTGGGTAATAAATTGGATATATCTATTATTATGAAGAAAATTTAAAATGGTGTTTTGAAATATGGACTCAGAATTAAATTGTTTAAAGATTTAGATTGTTGATTTAAAAATAAAGGTTAATTTGATTTAAGGGATTAAATCAACATTTAAAATTTAACTCTAATTTATATAATTCGAGATGGTTTAAAGTTGAGATTTAAATTGAATTAGTTCAAATTGAATTTGATTTGAGTTAATGAGAATTGTGATTGAAGGTGGATAAGTTTAAAAATCAAATGGTAAATTTGAATTGGTTTAATTTGAAATGAAATTAAAGTTAAATCGTTTCAAATTCAAATGGAATTGCATTTAAATTTGGAAAGAATTGAGGTTAATTCAACTTGAATTGGGATTAAATCAATTTGAATGGAAAATGAAGTTATTTAAATTGGAATTGAGTCAATTTAAACGAGAGTGGAAATTTAAATTGAAAATTGGCAATTGATTGGAAATGGAGAATTGGGAATTGTACAGCTTAGCTCTTGACTATTTTCAAATAAATCATTTTAATATAAATTGTCTTAAATCTATTTTCCTAAATATTTACTACACAAATTTTCTTTTTAAAACCCAAAACTATCTTATACTTATTTTACGACTAATTTTGAACTATTTAACTATTTTACAAAGGTTTATAAACTAATTACTATTTTTCAACTACTTTATAACTGATTACTATTTTGCAACTATTTTGCAATTATCGAACTATTTTATAACTATTTAACTACTTTCCAACTATTTTGCAATTACTTAACTATTTTATAGCTATTTTACAAACTAATAATTATTTTTCAACTACTTATCTATTTTTATCTTTTTAAGCTATTTTCTAAATTTAAGCTAGACAGAGTTCAAACTGTTTATGATTAATTTCCAATTGAGATAAGGATAAAAGTGATAATCCAAACGGAATTGAAACAATTGTGAATAATTGGATTGAAATTAAAGTGAATATGAATAGAAAGGAGAAATTGATTTAGCTAATAATCAATGAGGGTAGATACGTAGGATGTACGTATATTATTCTATGCGCATAGTGATTTGATCCAGATTCGAGCATAGAATTTCAAGATAGTATGTCGATACGAGTTGGGATTTTTCACTCGATTTTCAACGGCGAACATGGATATGGATTTTTGATTGGTTATGGAGATTCTCTATCATAGTTATGACTATGCGAGAGAATGTCGGTTTCTGATCAAGAAACCAGATCTGAGTCCGCACTAGGAAGTCGGGTGGACGATACTAGTTCGGAAGAGAAATGCTGTGATCGAGTGAGCGATCAGATTAATATTGCGTACGGATGATATGAGTGCATCGTATGGGTTCAAATGAAATTTATTTTGGAAATTTGTGGATAAGAAATATAAAATGATTTTGAAATGGAAAAATTATATTTTGTGAAATATATGATGAAATAAGGTGGAAATTGAATATTTCTATGGTACAAATTTACTTTATGGAAGTAAGTAATATGGTAAGTGACAATATAGAGTTATCAAACTTGAATATTGTTTTGGCATAAACAAAGTTGTGTATATATAATTGAAACTCCACTTGTTGAATCTATTGCTAGAACAAAAAGGGTTTGTGAAAAGTATTTGAAGTATAAAAAGGGAATTTATACAAGTATGGAATGATCCAAAGATTTTTCAAGGCTATATATATCTATATATATAAAAAGGATTTTATAAGAATGATTTTTGGAGAAAAGGTTTTAGAACCTATGTATTTGGAAAAGCTTTTGATTTATGGAGGAAAATCAATTTTGGAAATTTGGAAAACCTAGTTTGAGAATTATCGATTTTAGGATAATCTCTGACGCCCCACCTCTATGCTCACAATAACAAAGAGTACTAAAAGAAATACTGTCTGCTATTACGAAAAATAAGGCTGGATAGGAGCGGCCATCCGTAGTTAGGCCTTACACTAGTATTGGTTACCTCGATAGGAGTGGTATATATTTTTATTTTTCATCTCTTATATATTTACTCCCATCGACATACCCAATTCCAGTATAAAACGAACTACGATGGTTCATAATAGTTTAAGACAATAAATATAATAATAACACAGATAATATAAATGCAGAACATAGATAAAACAAAAAGTCTCATATATATATAATAACTGATGTCAGTTACAATACATTTGATACAGTACATATGATACGACTACAACTTTCGACTCTGAAAGTTACATATACATGTACATTATTGTATCTAATATACAAGAATACATATCTTCCTATACTATGACAACGACTACTCCAAATGACATAAAGAAACTTCATAGCTCAAGCAGCAAGCCAAAGCAAGATATCTACAACCTGTAATAACTCGGTCAGACCCTAGTATTAAATTCAAAAGAAAATAATACACGGGTCAGTCTAATTCAAACTCAGTTATTAATGCACAGAAGCAATAATAGTTAAATAACAATTTGACGACAGTCAAAATAATTCACCTATCTAATTCTTAAATAAGGAAATCGGATAACGGTAAATATAACACGTAGCGGTGTTGAACAACAAACCAATAAATTTAATTTTATCAACAAAGATAAATAAAAGGGTTATCAGTGAAGGTAATTTAGAAAACAACAGAAGTGCCTAAACGGTAATTAACACAAAATCTAATTACTAAATAAATAATTAGAAACTCAAAATCTAATTATTAAATAGATAATTAGACAAAAACAGATTGATCAATTCAAACCAAATCGAAATATAATTTCAAAATATTGAATTGAACACAACAAAATAATTTCAAACAATGGAAATATTAATTAAAACGTCAACTCGAGTAGGGCTGCAGTACACGCACGCGTGCACTGCCTCGTCACTACAGCATATATACTACGCAAAGGATCAATAAATCAGAACAAAATAGAATATCAATAAAAGCCATACCGTGTGGCTGCAGTACACGCTTGCGTGCACTGCCTTGCCACTACAGTGATGATGTAAACAAAAGATCAACGAACCAAAATCAAATGGCATCAACTCAAATAAAATGAAGATTCAAATATCAATGCCACAGCCTCAATGGTCAAAGCAGACAGACATGGACAGTGTGCACGTATTTACACAATGAAAATTCACAAACGAACAAAATGTCAATCCCGAAATACCGGATCCAACTCAAGTGCAATAAAATAATGTCAATACTGTGTGGCTGCAGTACACGCACGCATGTACTGCCTCGCCACTACACCATGAATTACACAAAAGCTCAGCAAATCAAAAGCAACTGGAACCAACTCGAGATCAAGTTTGAGTTATACGACTCAAACTCAACTGGTTAGTACCATCTAACCAAATTCAAAAATGTAAGCATGTACAACAAGAGTGGTCAGTGAAGCCCAGAGCTAACAGCAATGCAAAGGAATCAAACAAGGTCAAGCTTGAACAACATGAATGCGAACCCAAATGTACACAATGGACGTACATCACTAACTACACATGGACAAAATGAAACAGAGGTGCAACATGGAACTGCAGGCATATAGAGCAACAGAGGTGATATCATACACAAGGTTACAAATGTACATATGCACAGCATGGTACAAATGCATAGGAACAGGAAGCGGTACCAATGTACATGAACATGAAGGAAACAGATACAAGGACCAATAACAACTACACATGTAGTTCAGAAGTGAAAACTGTATAAGGTAATATGAAGATGCTGCATCATGAAAACGACTATAGACTGTCTCGAAGACAAACTCAGGTAGGACAGAAAAACCAAATATGGTCGAGACAACCAAGCTAGATATGCTACACTTATGCAACATGCTCAAATATAAAAGGGTCAAGGAGAAACTGAAACAACACCGCAACAGGGTGATGCAGTGTAGTACAACATAAATTACTGGAGCAATTGCAACAGCAACACGACATGTCTCAATATGTATATGAAATACTGACAAGAATTAAGATACACCAACCTCAACAGTTATAGTGCAGCATCAACAACCTCAGATATATACTTGTGAACAGCATGTATATATGTAGTTAGGCTTTCAAATGAATACATGAAGCAGTGATAATACACAAAGAGAACGCAAAGTCAAAGTTCAATGAAGTCACTGTTAAACAACTCTTGCAAGTAAAATCGAACGTGGATGAAAATATTACCAGAGGAAGTGAATAGCATAGTCAAAGCCAATAAGATCAACATCATCCTCAAAATAATATTGAGCACCGAAGCATAGTTAAATGAAATCTCAAGCCAAGGCCGAAGAATTCAAGCTAAACTTACAGAAACCCAAAGTTTGATATGAATTAGAAATAGGATATACAGTAAATCCAAATATACCAAATCATGGCCGCAAGTAATTATATGCCCAAGGATGTCGAAATCAGATGTCTTCAACACAAAATACCACCCAAAACCGAAATTAACAAGCACAACATCAAGAAAAATCAATTCAAAGCCGAAGACAGCTTTATTCAAGTAATTCAAATTCAACAAAGTCAAAACAATTACTTTTTTTTATACCAAAGTAAGTTTTAAACTGTCGGAGAAGAAAATGAAAAATCACCTAGAAATCGCAACTCCAATCAATGTTGTTTAAATCAGTGACAGTTTTGAGCAAGTAATAAGAAACAAATTTAATTACTGGCCAAGTTAAAACAACATCGAAGCAAAATCGAATTGCAGAAGCACCATACTAAGAATGAACTAGATGTGAGTAAATAGGATTACTCACCATTGATTCGACGAGCATCAACGATCAATCGACAAGCAAAAATCCCCCAAATCGAAGCAATCATAATCGGCTTCATCGAATTTGCGAAAAACCCAAATTTGAAGAAAGGGGAATGAACAATGAGCCGCCATTTTTCTTTTCTTTCGTATATTGGTTTTTAGGGTTACGAATGGAAATGATAAAGGAGGATCCGGTCAAATTGAATTAAGAAGGGAACGACATTTAAAAATTTGTTAAAGGAACATTAGGACGAGGTTAAATTTTTAAAGCCCACTCAACATTTAACCAATTTTTATTAAATAATATTAACCCAATAAAAGCTCCCACTATCAATTAGCTGGCACGTTAATCGTTTAATGATGATTATAAATTGGGCAAAACCCCGGGTTGTTACATAATCGATTTTGAAAAAGGAGATTTATATGAGATTCATACTAGGTGTATGATTTGGAAGATACTATAAGGGTATAGTATAAAGTGTTTTTAGATTGGCTCAGGAGAAAAAGGCGCTCCCTTGAAATGAACTTCTCAGGAGTGCCATAGGGTGGTACTGCCTTGAACCCTAAGGGGCGTTTTAAAGTTGATCCTGTGAGGAGTCCGGACAAACTAGTTCCCGAGGATTTTGTGTAGTGTGTAACGAAAATCGAGGGCACTGATGCCTACATAGGCATTTAGGTTATGTTGTGACGACAGTGTAACTCGATGTCACTACGATCTACTGCAAACCATAGCGTAAGTCGTGTGTGCTGTTGAGAGCCAACAGCCTACGTTTGATTTTACGTCAGTAGACTATGACCTATGGGGGCATAGCGAAAGTCGAGAGGCCGTAAGAGCCTAAGGCTGCATTGGGATTTGACTGATGTAGTTTGCGATCTATGTGGGAGTGGTGAAGTTTCATTTGACAGCGAAAATCGAGGGCGCTGATGCCTACAATTACATGGACTTTTGCTGTGATGCCAACGTAACCCAAGATGTAACTACGACCATGGATGGGGTAATGATTTCCAGAGCATTCTTACCAAAGATAATTCCTTTATTTTCAAAAATGTTTTCTACTTTTTCAATAAAATTATTTTCCAAGTATTTTCACTGGGTGTTGAAAATGGGTCTACCAAGTACTTATAGATTTTCAGTCCTACGTCTGATCAACGTATGACTGAATCTCTGTGAGAACAAGGATGGACTGGTTGAGACATCGAGTTATAATAAGTATTTTTATAAAACTATTTTTGTAATAATATGTAGATTTTAAAAGAGTTTTAAAAAAATTTGATAAAAAGGGAGTTTATAGTTTTAAAATGTTCAAAGAATAATATCTGATTTTAAGTATTTAATAAGTTCTAGCTTCATTCCTTTTCGGGGATGAAAAGATTCAAAGGTGGGAGGAATTTGATAACATGGATTTTTTGGCATCGGATAATTGGATAATTATTTGAATTAACTATTAAAATACTGGTTTATAGATTGGACAAATAAATGTGATAATCCCTTTATAAATTATTTATATTTGACAAAATTGTTATTTTCAAACAATAATGATAATGGGTTGTTTTAAATATAGATAAATAAATTTTTAAGTAGAATTATTAATTTAATTTAGGTTTATTTAAAATATATATGTATTGTTTGAATTGATTTTTAAATTTGGTCGGACTTGAATTTAAATTCAAATTTGAAAATTTAAAAGAAGTATATCTTAAATATAGTTTGATTTAAATATATTATATATGATTTTATTTTGAAAATAATTGGTTTTTATTTTATTTTCTTTAAAAGAATTTTATTTTTATATATAAATATATATATATATATATAGGAAAGTATTTATTATTTAGTAAATAAATACAAAAGCTTTATAAACATTTTAAATTAATTAATGCATGCAAATTTACATGTGTTAGCTCTTGAATCTCCTTAATGACATGTGTAAATAAATTAAGAGTAGTTAAAGACAAGCGTTAAATCTCTTAGCAAGTGTCATTTTATTTTCATTTTCCTTTTATCTTTAATAATAAAAACTAAATTTAATCTATATAAACATATATCTATTCTCCTCATTTTCTTTCTAAATTGTATATTGTTGAATAAAAGAGGTAGTTTGAGTATTAATACACTTAAGATACTTTTAAGTATAAAACTAAATTTTAATGTAACATATATATATATATATATATATATATATATATAAGATATATAACATTTTAATACAACTTAGAAGACACATGTAAACTAATTCTTCATGCTTTATAACATGTGTAAAAAAATTATAAAATGCAATTACAAGTGTAAATAATTTCAACAAGTGTCATCTTTAAATTTTCATTTTCTTTAAATTTTTAATAAATCACAAATTAATCTACGTAAACATCTATCTTCTTTCTTCACTTCTTTTTGCTATCTTCTCATTTCAAAAATAAGAAAAACTTAAAAATAAACCTGTAAAACTTTACAAACCAAAAACTAAAGCCTGTAAACATTTATCCTCAACCTGTAAACATTTCAACAAAGCAAGAAAACCTAGAGAAGCATTTTTCTTCTGCAAATGCAAGTTTTCAGATATCAAAAGCAACTTGACTTTATAGTTAAACAAGTTCAAGCATTTAGCAAATTTCAGTCTTCAAGAGATCATAGTTTCCAGTTTTCAAATTAAGGAAGCCCGCTCCTCTGTTGTCCTCAAAAGAAAGTAAGTAAACATATATTTTAAAAATCTTAAGTAGACCTAAATCTGTGCATGTGATTTTTGATTTAGATTTATGTGTTGCATGTGTATATATAAGTATGAATCTCTGAATATATGTTTATATTTGATCTGTGCATGTTGTTGTGCACTGTTCTTCTCTATTTCCAAAAGAACGGAGTTATAAAACAATTCAAAAATTCAAAAATTCTTATCCACTCACTTTTAGGCTTAGAGTTTCAAACAAAATAGGTTTGCGAAAACATAAATTAGGTTTTAAAAACATGTTTAAGTATATCAAGTTTGAAAATCTTCTGAAATTGAGTATATATAGTAGGATCTGTGAAAATGGTAAAAATTAAAAAATTTAATTACTCAAGCATGCAACTTGAATCATCTCTGGAAAATGTGATTTTTAAACCAAAAATCATGAATTTTAGTTTGGTTTTGGGTTTGCATTTTGGGAATGACCAAATTTTGTTTTTCGAGCAAGTTCTGTTGACTGGGATGATTCTGGAGATCGGGGCTTTGGCTGGAGCTAACTTGGTTGTAGCGACCCGCCTTTTTGGACAGTTTGAACCGACGATCAAATACACATGTCAATTCCAAACCATTCAAAAGGGCAGATGGTTATTGGGGTAAATAAGAAAAGAAAAGAAATAAAGGAAATGAAATAACACAGAATCTCGCAGCGAAACGATAAAATATAATAGTCAAATAAACAGTTCATGAAGCTGTTTACTATACTTTGACAATTATTTATACAATATTTATCAGAGTTATACATATACAACAGAACAATTTAAATAATGCAGCAGACAGCATGATGCACAGATAATAATAGTAATAGTGTACCAAATCTTCGTCTTCGTCCTCCAGAATAGATCTTCAAAATCTGAAAACTCAGGGCTGACCCGAGCGTAATGAAAAGACAAAACACTCGAGTCAGGACTAAAATATCCTTATGGAAGTTAAATCAATCGTAAATAAATATGAGTGTAAAGGCGTCAGAGATGTTTACGGGGTTTGACATCTCATATCCAGTGTCAACGTGCGTGCAATAACTCAAGAGATGTTACGGGATTTTCCATCTCTCAAGGATCCGTGAAACTATCTACTATGTAGTAATATACGCTAAGTAGATAATGCCTATCAGTAATATAAAGTATCAAAATAGAGTGAAGGCGTTACCATAATCCCCCTTAACACATTTTATATTCCCAAAAGCATATACAAGACCGTAGTTTCCCCAAAACCGGAAGTCACCAGAGGGCAATCCATATACTCAAGGTACAAATCAAAAACGTAGTGGTCGCGAATAGTGTAACGACCCAGAATTTTTATTAATTAAAATATGAATATTTAATTAATTTTAAATATTAATAAGTGAATTTTTAAGTCAAATAAATTTCTATTTGAATTATTGGATTTAATTGGATAATTAAATCGATAATTTAATACGTTAAATTATGGAAATAATTTAAAATTGGGTTAAATATGATTGAAAATAATTTGAGAAATTTTATTTTATCATATTGAAGTTAGAATGATATTTTAGAACTTTTAAAATCGAATTTAAAGTTAATTTGTGAAAATTAAATATTTTAATATTAAAATCGACTAGTAAAAATAGTCAATTTTTGAACAGTCTCAGAATTGAACGAAACTAGTTCCATTGGATCCGTAATAGTTAGTTATTACCGGATTTCAATTTTCGTGTCAATCGGAGTTATCGTTTGATCGTGGCAGCTCGAAACGCATCGAATTGTTTTTAATATTAATTCGGCGAGTAAAAATAGCCATTTTTCAAAAAGTCTCGGATTTCAACGAAACCAGTTTCATCGGATCCGTAATGTGATATTATTGTAAGGTTTCAAATTTCGTGTCAATTGGATTTACCGTTTGTCCTGTACAAATTAAAACGCCTAGAAAATCGCTTAAATCGGTTTAATTTAAATTGAGCGTTTATAGCCATAACTCGCACAGATGTCCGAATTAGCTTTCGAAACCTGTTCCATTGTGTCCGGAACGCGGGATAAACCCTAGAAACGTCAGTTTCGGCGTGTAAATCGGAGTTCGGAATTTCCGGATGAATAGTGTTCGATTTTTCTTTATAAATAGACCACCACCCTTCATAAAAAAAAAAAAAAAAAAATTCCTAAACCTAACCCTAGCCGCCACCTCCCTGACCAATGGCCAGAAACGTCCCAACTTCCACCTCGATTTTCTCCTCATCCATCGACATTTACCAACAACTTTCAACTAACAAATTGAAGAGGACGTCAAGCTCTATAATATCAAAGGTCATGATCTGAAAAGACTTCACGGATCAACGGCAAAATGACGATGAAGTCAGAGACTTGCGCACGCATTCCAAGGCTAGAGAGGAGGCCGAGTTCAACTTGCTTGGGGCGGAACCTAGAGGGAGTTGAGGGCTTCGCGATGGTGGTTGTTTGATGAAGTATTGTCGAGTGTTGAAGGTGTAAATTGAAACCCTAATCTATGATGATGGGTTTGAGTGTGCGGCCTGGAAACGTGAATGAGAAGAGAAGGAGAAGAGGGGGAGGGTGCGAGCGGGCCTGATGGAAGGAAGAAAAATTTGAGCGGCTAGGATCTTGTAGGGTTTTAATTATAATTAGTTGTTTTAAATTATATAATTAAATCGTGTGCAAACTTCAAAAATCCATATCTTTTTCATACGAGGTCGAAAAAATGCGAAACCAGTTGCGTTGGAATTGTATGGACGAGCACTACGCGATGGAGTTGGTTTGGAGTCGTTTGGAGTTAGTGATAATTTTGGGTAAAATTAAACGTCCGTTTAATTTTATTCGAAATAAATCGCTAAAACGGAATTTAAAATCAAGGTGAGAACTTCTCATTCAATCGAATCAGTTTCGATTTTATTTTAAATAGTTAGATTTAAAATATTTGAATGCATGTTTGAATGATGATTGTTATCTATTGATTGTTAAAATAGACATTATACGCCGTTAGTAAGCGGATGTTATTTAATAAAAACATATACCGCGAATATTTCATAAACAGTGAAATTGGTATTATATATAATAGCAATATATATATATTGGCATATGTATATATTGGAGTTATTGATTTCCCGCATTTTTTTGTTTGGCGGATGAGACCCTATTGCGCCGTTATTAAGCGGATAATATTTAATAAGAACATATACCGCGATAATTTCGTACTGGAGCGAAATTGGTATTGTGCTAATGTTTGTGGATGTAGGAAAACAGGTTGGAGGGATCCAACTGGATTCCTCAACAGTATTTATTTGATTTCAGATATTTTGATATTTGATGGATTTTCATATTGATATATGATATCGTTGTTGTCGTGATTGACTATTTGATATGTAGCATCATTGGACCAAGTTTTGGAATTTTAAAATGATTTATAAAGTGATTTTTGAAAATATACTTTATGTTTGGAATTTGATCTATTTTAAATAAATAAACGTCATAATTTTTTAATGTTATAAAAATTATGATTTTTGAGAAAAATAGTTAAAAACTGATTTTTGGGAATATGATGCTAACGATTTTATAAAATAGTTTAATCAGGATTTTAGAATTATTGTGAAAAGTTTAAATATAGGATTTATAAAATTTAATTATTTTATGAATCAAAATGGTGAAATAATAAAGGAGATTAAAGAAGTTTTAAAGAATAATATAAATTGATTTATATTAAGAGATTTATAAATGGATATTTATAAATTGAAATATAGACATTATAAAACGAGTTTTTATAAGTATTTGAATGAAGTGTAAATGAATTTCATAAATGAATAAAATTTATAGAATTATAAATGGAGAAGTTATAAATGAGATTTATAAATAGTAAGATTTATAAATTTTGTGAAATTATTAAAGAATATATTTGGATAAATAATTGAATCTTATAAGTTATAAGATTTATAATTATGAAGTTTAAAAGAACGATTTTGTAAAATAATCGTTTTATAAGCATTTAACTTATAATATGAACTTTTAGCTTATAATTGAGTTATAAACTGGAATAGGTTAATAAAAGAATTTATAAAAAGGAAGTTTTTATAAATAAATAGAAATGGAAATTATAAACGTTGTTTTATAAATTCGCAAATGACTTATTTTGACAAGAAAATTTATTGAAACCTATAAGTGGAGTTATATTCACATTTTTTAATAGTGAATAATCCTTTGAATTAAAATGAATAAAAGGATGAAATTGTTAACGTAGTATATTCACGTTTTTGAATAGTGAATAATATGTTAAAGAAAATGTTTTGAATGTGATATTTGAAATAGAATTAAAACGATCTAACGTTGTTTTAAATGTGTTGAGATTCGAAACCATAGATTTCAACATTTATTGTTGAAATAGACGTTTTCGAGAAATGAAAAGGAAATAGTAGACTATAACACTGTTGTTATAGTAAATGATTTCCGAAAGGAAATGTTTTGTATAGTATTGGGATTTATATATCTATTTTAATTTCGAATCCCTATACTAGTGATTTTGGGTTGTCGTAGCGATGTTTTACGTAACATTCGTTTTGGCCCAAATAAATATGTTGAAGAGAATGATTTCCTTAATAGAATGAAATATATACTTAATTTCGATTGAAGTATATTGAATATTTTCCAAGTGTTGAAAATAAATAAAAATTGTGAATTACTTATGAATAAATAAGTATGGAAATGTTTTCCAATATAAAGTGAATATTTTGAGAATTTATCTTTTTGAAGTTAAATTGAAAAGAAAATTGAAATGAATAATTGAAATCGAATATTCATTGATATCTTGGAATTATAAATTCACTAAGGAATTTATAAAGGAAGTGGAATTTGTTTAAAAATAAATATTGATTTATTTTTGAAGTATTGAAATTATATATCTTGTAAAGATATTTTGTGAAATAAATAATTTGGAAAATTATTTGGAAACTGGTGATGTGTGCATGTCCAGTGATAGTTCAATAACCGACTATCAATATTTCCCTTTGAATGGGTAATTGATGTGAATTGTTTGAATGTGAATGCTACACTTATTTTTGAATAAGCGCTCACTATTCGGGTTAACCGGGAAAGGACCATGGGGTCGTATAACCCATTCCGAATATGTGATACGTCGTTGTGAATTGCATTTGAAGATCGGTGTTGAAGACCCGGTATTTGCGAGAGCGATAGGATGACCTGTCGATTTACTCTGCACCGAGTAGCTACGGTATAGAGTTCTCCATATGTGATGGTGAATCCGATCAGGATTGTGAATATCCGGATTGCAAGGACTTCTTTGTAAGTGCCTTCGGTTTTGTTCGATCCCGGAACAGACTTGTATGGATTGTATGTCTGACATTACAGATTGAGATATAAAGCCGATTTCTTTCAAATATATTTCTGTTGGTGGCGAAGAATTTATTCTTTTAGCTTAACACCCTTCTCTGAGACGTACGAGCTTAGAGGTTATGTAGTTGAATGTTATCAGCGATATATTCCCAATTTGGTAATGTGACATGCTGAGTGTTGCTGTAAATGATCATTGTGTTGATTATTGTGATAGGATCGTTTATTTGATCGTCTATCTTGGTGATCATTGTGTTGATCATTTGTTGACCCAAAGCATGACTTTTGTATAAAGTATGTTTTTGTGGACGTGACTTCGTCGAGCCTCACACCCCGGAAATGGTCAAAACAGGAAAGATGCGGCAAGGTTATGAGGGGTAGCTCCCTTTAGGGTATGTACATTTCCTTCTGGATAGAGGTGGTATCATGGTATGGAGCCCAAATATTTAACCTATGTGATTACTGCGAATTTATTACTTTGTGGTTGTTGGTTATCGGGATCCCGTGAGAAAGGTCGTTTACGATCGGGGAATGGCGTGCTCGTGTCAGTAGTTACCCAGTTAGGGGTAACCCGGCCTTGTGTTGGCAGAGTTCCGGTTTGGTTCTCGGGGATGTCTTTCCAGAGGCATTCTCATGTGGCAATGGGAAGTTCCTTGGCCTGACCATTTTTTGGAAATCCAATTCCCAATACGAAACTTGTACGGTATTAGTTGTAGAACCTATCATTCACTTATGGTGTCGCAACACTGTTTGGATGGTAGCTATAGTAGGCATAGTTCGAAATGTCTATGTTGGCTAAGATTTATATTCTACTTTCGAAATAATTTTTTACACTATGCACTAGTAATAATATCAAATGCTTCTTTTTAATGCGTATCAAGCATCTTTGACTATCATAAGGAGAAATCTCCTCCGATTCTGCGTTTGCATGTGTGTGTGTGCGGGAGGCCTTATGGTAGTCTCATTTTTAAAAGCATTGCGAATTGAATTTAAAAATATTCCTCTATTTTGATTTTAAAGTTAAATAAACTGTTTTGAGTTCTCACACCAGTCACATGACTGACTCGGAGTTTATTGTTTTCCTTCCTAAACTCTGGGTGCCCACCAATTTCCACACGGGCAGTCAAGAGTTAGGTTTATCAGGATATTCTGGAGTTGCTGGAGGCAAGCTGGATGGCATGGCGTATTCACTAGTTTATATAGTATTTCTTTTTCCGCTGCACTGTTTGTTGTTGTTGTTGTACACTCTGATGATATGATGTAATGTAATGTATAAAATGTAATAACTGATAGTTCTTTGTTTAAAGATTATTCATTTATTATTATATGTTGTTCCGCTGCGAATTGTGAGATTTTGATGTTGTTCTGTTGTTTTCTGTTCCGTTCTATTTTAAAATTTTCTATTTTCTTTTCCCTAATTTCTATCTTTTTCTCTTCTCTTTTCTTAAATTCTTTTTCTTAAACCCATAACATTTCGGGTTTTCGGCCTTCGATTTCTCGGCAGTCGATAAAGTGAGTATCGATGTTGAATTTTCGAAAGTCGAGAATTTCCGTTCGTTACAAATAGGATAATCAGTATGACAAGGTACATGAGGCGATACCAACTAGGATACAAGTAGTTGCGTGATCCGGACTGATGTTGAGCATAGCCAGCAGCTACCCCAACACCGCGAAACAACACTCCCAAATCAAGGGGTGCACACAAATCGCATCACAAATGTAATAGATATGGTATCGAAGAAGTGTGTCCGCTAGAGGTGGCGAACCTCAATGGCCCGGCGCGGCTCCTGTTTTAGTCATGTCAGGGGTCATCCAATATCGTTCTCTTTCTTCAATCAACGCGTTCACCAAACCATCCACTTCATTCTGGATCAACACTCCGCGTATAATAGTTATTAAAGTGGTGTTCGGTATCGACAGAGAGTATGTCCATATCCGATCCCGGTCTCTTTAATAACTACGTATTATTACACCGTTGGCTCTTTTACATTTCAAATTGATTCATAATTGATATCAAAATATCATATTCGTTTCAAAAATCAAATCCATTTCATATATCATCGTATCTATTCAGCCGTAAGATTCCGTTTCAAAAAAAACGTTTTTCGCATCAAAATCTCATTTCGTTTTCAAAATCATTTCGAATTTCAATTTAGGTTGCAACTTCATTTAACCCAATTCGTATTTAAATTTAAGGTTTAAACATAAACATTTCACCTTATTAACCAGCTTGAAATTTTTAGAATATAGTTTTAAGTAGTTTAAAAGTAGTTTAAATAATTAAAATAGTTAAAAATACTTAAAATCTTTAAAATGGATTTAAAATAGATAAATTAGTTTAAAATAATTTAAATTGGGTTAAGTAGATTAAAAATAGATTAAAATAGTTTAAGTATTCAAAATGGTTTATATAACAGAGTAATTTGAAAAACAAATTAAAACAGCTACAAAACCAATCCATTTCAATTATAACTTCCCAATTCAAATAAATTTCAATTTCCAATTTACCGATTCAATTTCGATTTCAATTCAAATCAATGTCAACTTTGACTTCAAATTTATTCAATTTTACATTCACCTTCAACTTATTCAATTCCAATGTATATCGATTTTTAGCTTGATTTTTCAAAATATCAATTTTTAACACTTAACAAAATTTTCCTTCAATATTCAAATTTAAATCCCACTTACGAATATGATTCAATTTCAAGCTCAATTTCAAATATCATTTTATATCGCTTTTACTTAGTAATATTCAAAGCTCGAATTTAATGTTCAATCTTTAAAACAAATAAATTTCCGACATTCAATCATATCCAAATTTTAAATCACAAAGTCTTCACTTAAATTTATTCAACAATTTCTTTTAACCAAAATTTTATTTCAACATTCCAAACTCAATTTTTCGATAAATTCGATTTCTATAAATTGATTTCTATTTATCACTTTCAAATCAAAACATTTAAACAAATTTCAAATCGACGATTTCAAAATTTATTAATTTAGCCAATTCGGTGTCCGTATATAATTTTCTATCCTATGGCCAAGTAGTTATTTATTTCAATTTAAATGTCAGGGATGAGCATATATTACTTAAATTAAATCACAGTATCATATGTATGCATAACAGGATATATATAAGCAAATAAACATCCAAACATTCAAACATCAACCAATAGCATCCATCGAAATACATCATCCAATAGGCAATACAATTCATGGCAATTTCATAGTTATCGATGTCAGGTAATTAAATCGCAATTCAATTTCAATTTTAATTTCAAATTTAACTGTCAATTTAATTTTCGACGGTTAATTCAAATGACAATTAAACTCTATCAAACAATGACAAATAAAATTCATATCACTTCATAATATCAAATTTAACTAGCATAAAGATATTCAGTACGTTGTGAGCGTATAAAACACTCACCTTGATTTTCCGATTTTAAATCAAATCGAATGACGTTCGATTTAAATCGAAATTTTCTCTAGCTCCAAACGATTCCAAACCAATTCCATATTGTAGTGCTCGTCTATACGATTCCAACGCACCCTGTTTCGTCGAATTCCGACCTCGTATGACAAAATTATGATAGTTTAAAGTTTATTCAAATTATAATATAATCAATTTACAATTTATTATATCTTTTCTAACCCAAACCATCTGGACCGTCCATTTCCAATTGCAAGATCCCACTGCACATGACTTTTTTCTCACGCGTTCGTGAAAAACTCCCAGGCCGAACGCACAAAGAAACCCAACTTCAAAACTAGGGTTTAAGGCCGCTCCCTCCTCGTTTGCTCGAAACTGCATCACTCCACCACCACGCTGACCATCACCTCCTCTATGCTCGGCTGCAAAGCCAAGGAGCTCGGCCCCCTATTGAGCATGCGAAACGAGGCCGAACTGTAGACCTTCAAGCTCCTTTTCCCGTTGATCCACTGCTCCAACCACGATCTCCACCGTTGAACACTAGATCTCACTCCCCTCTACAAGTTTGCTTTAGAACTCGAAGGCTAATTTTTTGTGGATTGAGAGATCGGAGGGGATGAACGAAACTAATTTCTGGCCTTTTAAAATATAGCCGGCGGCTAGGTTTGAAACCCTAGGGTTTGAGATTTTTTCAAAAGTGAATAGTAAATGGTGTTTATATAGAAAATTTACGAACCACCATTCATCAAATTTTTCCGAACTCCAAATGAAGCGCAGTGGCCGGCGTTTCTAGGGTTTACCCTGCGTTCCAGACACAATGGAACAGGTTTCGGAAGCTAATTTGATCGTCTGTGCGAGTTATGGCGATAAACGATCGATTTTAAATTAAACCGACTAAACGATTTTCTAGGCGTTTTGGCTTGCCCCAGACAAACGGTAAATCCGATTGACACGAAATTTGAAATCTTACAATAATATCACATTACGGATCCGATGACACTAGTTTCGTCGAAATCCGAGACCGTTTGAAAAAATGACTATTTTAACTCGCCAAATTAATATTAAAATAATTTCAACGCGTTTCGAGCTTCCACGGTCAAATGACAACTCCGATTGCTACGAAAATTGAAATCCGATAATAACTAACTATTACGGATCCAATGGAACTAGTTTCGTCCAATTCCGAGACTGTTCAAAAATTGGCTATTTTTCAATCGATAATTAAATATTAAATATTCAATTTTCACAAATAAATTTTAAATTCAGTTTTAAAAGTTCTATAACACCACCATAACTCCAATATGATAAAATAAACTTTTACAAATCATTTTTAATCATATTAAACCCGTTATTCAATTATCCAATAAATTCCAATTTTAAAATCTTATTAACTCCATTATAATCCCGATATAACTTACATTCCCTTTGGAAACCAATTTGAATCATATTAAATCAAATTTCAATTATTCACTCTATTTTCATATATTAAATTTCAATATCAAATTAATCATATTAAATTCAGAATTTAATTATTCAAACATTTATAATATTAAATTTAAACAAATTTGATTATTCTTAAATCACTATCTTTTGAAATATTCAAACGAACTTATAAAATTTAACAAATTCAAATTATAGAACAACCATTTTCATTAAAACAGTTATTCAATTCCCGTTATTCGATTAATTCGATAGATTCCAAATATTAAATTTAAACAATTTAATTGTTCAATATTTGACGGATTTCATTATTGTATTTTTAAATAGAATTTCATTATCAGTCGATTTACTATATTACATCAAATGAACTTTACATTATTATTAAGCAACAGTTAGAGATAATGCACTCAACTAATATATGAACTTTCATTTCAATTTCAATTGGTTCACAAATTCAATTCGACTAACTAAATGGATAGGTAACTTAAATAATTATCGCCGTTAACTGTTAATTACTTAAGTTTATTATTTACAAACAAGGGTCACAATTACTTATACAATCCAAATTCATTCAATTACCTTTGACTACATATCATTTCGATTGATTTTGGGATTTTGTTCAATTCATAAATAATTAACTTAGATAAAATCTTGTTGCATTTCATTCTAGTTATTATTTTTCCAAACGACTTACAATTTTTTTTCTAACACTAAATCACGAAATCTTATTAAATTAGCTATTTTAATTATCGATAATTTATGGGTCGTTACATTGGTGATCGTCGAAGTTGGGAAAATGGTGGAAGTGGTGTTCGATGGTCGTGGCGTTGGCCGTAGATGAAACTAGGGTTTTAGTGTTTCAAAGTTGATTGTCTAGTTTTTGGGTTATTCGCTATCATCGAGGCATCAAGCTAGGTCAGAGTTGAAGGGGACGTACCTGAGGCGTGGACGTAGATACAGGCGATGTCATGGTTGTTCCAGTGGTCGGAATTGCTTTGACGAGGTGGTTTCTGATGAGTATGTGAGTTTCCAGTTTCGGCAGGAAGACTCGATTTTGTTTTGGGCTACGTGACGTTTGATTAAGAGTTGGAATCGATCGCGTGGATGATCGTTGAGGTGTGTGTGGTGCGGAGGTAACGGTGGCGTGGTTGATCTGTGCATGTGCCCAGCGGCATCGGTTTCGTATCAGGCAGTTTGGGTTCGTTGTAACAACCCTAGATTTTGACTATATATATATTTAAATTTGACTTTATTTCAGTTTGAAATTAATTTAAATTTTTTTATTTGTGTGATATCATTTCTAAACATTCTTAAAATGAAAATGTACTTTTTCCAAAATTTACTGTATTTATTTCCTATTTTTAAAGGCTGTTTTCTAATTTTCTACCATTTTCTTCATTTTAAATTTCTTTATTTTTTTTAAATTTTTTTTTATTTGTGCAATTTCATCTCTAAATATTTTAAAAATAATAATATAATTTTTCCAAAATTTACTGTATTGATTTCCTATTTTTAAGGGCTGTTTTCCCATTTTTTGCTATTTTCTACATTAAAAATTATATTTAAATTAAATTTTAAATATTTATTTTGTGAATAAAATTTTGTTTTATGTTATTATTTATGTTTAAAAATACTTTACAAGCTCATATTAATTTTCTACAAATTATTTCATTTAATTTCAAATTTTCTAGTCTAGTTCACTGTTTTAACTATTTTTCCTTAATTTTAATCTATATAATTGATAAATGGTATATATATTTTTATATTTTTTTTAAATTTTCAAAATTTGATAATATTGTTATTTCAGAATATATAAACTTTTATAAATAATTATAGGTAAATTGAAAGGGTTTGTGACCTTTTATTTCTAATGGCTTTTGATTTTCCTGCCTTTTCACATTTTTAACTTACTTTTGCCATCAATTAGCCATAATAACTCACATACTTCAGCTGCCTACCTCCATTATTCATTCACGTACATCATTTCTCATCTCATTAAAAAAAAAATCGGCCATCACTTGTTGAGAAGTTGGTAAAATTCTATTTTTCTTTTATCTCCTTTTGTTCACTTATGCTGATTTTTCGTTTGATTTGCACTTGATCTTCTTTATCATAGGATCGACCATGCCCCTCTCCAGCCCCTGCCACCACCACCACCACCAGAGCACGCCACCAGCACCTCCTCCTCACTGACCATCCCCATCCGTACCACCCTTGGTGGTAGTTCCTTCACCAAGTTCACCAAACTCCAACATCTTGACCTAGCCAAGCACAAGCCTTCACATCCAACACTTCCACCACCCATGGCCGACCACCTACATGACCACCACCACCTCCAGCACCTCCAGCACCCTATGCCACGTCACCAAAGTGGACCCTATGCCTCTGGCCGTGACCACAGCAGCCTTGGCCGAGCTTTGTTTGCTTGAAACTTGTGATGTTGTTAGTAGTTATGCCTTGTTGTGTTGTTGTTCCATCTCCATAATTTTTGCCATCAACAAACTCATGTTAGGCCGACCTTAGCAACCCAGACCTGACCCAAAACCATTGCCTTAGACCTGTACTCCACCTCTGGCCGAGCCTATGGGATGTCGGAAGCAAGTGCAAAGCATTTCAGCTTTGTTTTATGAAGTTATTTCTAGCATAGTTTATCGTATTTTTGGTCTGAAACCTTATAATTGTTATATTGTTTTGTTTGATTGGTATTCAAGGGAATTAATCCTTGGCTCCTCCATTCGTATCTGTGTCGTGCTTTTGTGCTTGTGTAGATCCCATTTGTGCAATTCGTCGTTGTGTCATCAGCTCAAAACAGTGGTTATTCCCACCCGACAGTTTTATACTTATATGAATAGTAAATTGATCACTTGTGAATATGTAAACTACATCACTATATTATTATTTGCTATGTCACTATTATATGATGTTCACCCATGCTTAAACACCTATTATGACATTTATTACTGTTATATTATGCTATTCTGTTATTTTATTCGTTTATCACACTGCAAGTTCCTTTTAGATTAGAATCACTATGGGTTGAAATGATACATACCCGAACGGACTTTAGAATAAGGGAAAATCATTATGGGCTGAAATGATAGGCCTGAATGATTTTAAAATTTATTTCATTTACTTGGGACTGCGGGTTTGAAATGATAAAACCTGGATTTTTCTTTGTAAATTATGGGTTGAAATGATATATTACCCGTATCACTTTTCCTAGTGTAGAAAATTATATACAGACCCGTAGTTAATATATTTTTCTAAAAATTTTTAAAATTATTTTAGAAATATAAATATTAAAATATTTTGATTTAAACCTAATTAAAAATGATTCTTGGTAAAATATTATTGATTTTCTGAATAGTTACAAGTGAAATAAATTAACGAAAAGGTTAGAAAATTTTGAATGTAAGCTATTTTGGGAAATTTGATTTAATTATAATTTGAAATTAAATAGAATATGAAAGCATGATAAATTTATGATAATTTGAATTTAAAGGAATTTAAAGTGATTTTATATCATATTAATGATTTTAATAAAGTTGAAATGTGAAATGAATGAATATTTAAGTTGAAATTTTGAATTGGAATTAAAATTGGAACTTTTGGAATTGACTTAAAAGTGAATTTTTAATTAAGTAAATAAAAATATAAACTAAGTTATATTTGAGAATTTTAACTTAAGTGTTAAGTTGAAATTTAAATGTAATGAATTTAAAATTGGACACTGCAATTTAATAAGTGAATTAGTGTTAAATATGAATTTTTAAATGGAAATTTAACTTTATGAAATCATGAAATTAAAGAAAATTAAATGATGGTCATAAAAGTAAAATTATGTGATTTTATAAGTTAAAAGTGAATTATAGAAAATATAATTGTTTGATTAAACTAAGTTTTTTTTTCTTTGAAACAATGTAACACTATTACAGCATTTTAAACGCTGTCTTTGTTAAATTTAACTGTTTTGAATATAACTTTCTGTAGCAATTTCCAAATGCTGCGAAAGTTGAATTTTCACTGTTTTGATAAAATTAAGTGAATGAATGAACTTTGAAAGTTGAAAATTTTGGAAGTTTAATAATTTAATTATTAAATGTAATAAGTTCACTTTTAAAGGATTTAAACGAAGTAATTTGCTGGAATTGAACTATTTTGAAATGTGAATGGTATTTTTAAATTGAATAAAAAAATGAATATGTTTTTCAAATGAAATGATAAGTTGATATTTTGAAATGGATTTGAAATGATATTGGATTTTGGGAAATAAATACCATTTTTGAAATTATAACTACGGGTTATAATAACGATTGGTTGTTAAAGAGACCGGGATCGGATATGGACATACTCTCTGTCGATACCGAAAACCACTTTAACAACTGTGTGCGCGGTGGAGATTCCAGAATGAAGTAGGATGGTGACGATGTTCCTAAGGTACATTTCGTGAACCTAACTCCCGTGAGTTAGCATAAGGTGGCTAAAACAGGAGCGATCTCGGGCCAAAGGAGGTAGCACCTCTGGCTGAACACACTTCTTCGATACCATTCTATTACTGTTGTGATCGATTGGGTGCACCCTTTGATTTTTGGAGTGTTGTTCGAGGTGGGCGTATGTGGCTGCTGCGTTACCACCAGCCCGTGTGCGTAATTGGTATATCTACCCTGGCATTGCCTTGTGTGCCGTGTCACCTACCATACCGAGCCTTTACTACGAGTTTGTCTTTCTCCTGTAGCCCGTGTGGTATCCTCTGACAGTCACCCAGAGTGGAGATGGCATGATATTGGATGGACTACTGGGACTTTTATGTGTGAAGGGTGATATGGGTAGCCCGGAACGCTATTTAAAAGTATGTTTATTTTACTGTTGACATTAGTATAATAGCGAAATATTACTATATAGTAAATAGTTTAACGGATCCTTAGAGGATGGGCGGTCCCAGACATCCTTTAAGTTACTTGTATCTTTATTACAGTTCACTTGAGTTGGTTTACATTATATAAGTATATATTGTCCTGACTCGAGTGTTTTGTGTTTTGCTTTACGCTCGGGTCAGCCTGAGTATTCACAGCTTTGGATTCTCTTCCTGGAGCTGGTCTTTCACTGGAGTTTCCACTTATCTACATATTTATCTACTTCTGTTTCAGCTGTATTAGTTTATCTCATGTATTAGTGAACTTCTATGTATTTGGGATTTCTATTCTGTTGTTTTTTTCAGACTATATTATGTATTTGGTTTGAGACTCTGTTATAGTAGCTTCATGAACTACTATGTTATTTTATATTCCGCTGCGAGTTATTCTGTTTGTTCTGTGTCTGTGATTCTGTATATTTGATTTCATTTGCTCCAAATTTATTTACAATCTACTATTTCACATCATTCAAGTCCGACATGTGTGGATTATTGTCGATTTGAATGGTACGAAATTGGGGGTTGTTACAGTTGGTATCAGAGCTTTGGTTTTGGCAACCATTGCCTCTGCGGAGCAAAAACTCATTAGAGATAGGGTATTTCCACCCTAGAATGAGTGAAATCAATCTCAGAATCATATCTTTGTGAGAGATGTATTTTCAAAGTATAAAATGATTTTTCAAAAATTTTTCAAAGGATTTTCAAAGATTATTTTGATATATATATATATTTTTCTTGCTTTTAAAGGATTTTCAAATGTTTTCTAACTCCTTTCTTTCGTATCTATCTTGTTAGGATCTTTTCTTTCTTTAAGATATTCATCCAAGTGTATTATCTTGCCTTATCTTAATTTGTCTTCGGCTTGTCTTTATACTTATCCTAAATTCATTCTTGATATTTTTCAGGATGAATCGGGGAAATGCCAGAGTTAGGGGTCGCGGTATTGCCCCAGCTCCTCAACCTGTTGCTCCAGTCAGGTTCACTGTTCTTTGTAAGGAATTCTCTCAACTTGGTGGAACCCCATTCACCGGTTCAGAGCCTATGATTGAGGCTCAGCAGTGGTTGCGGAGTCTTGAGAGGATATTTACTAGTCTTGACATTACTGATGCTCAGAAGCGTCAGCTTGCAGCCTGGCAGTTGCATGATTCTGCTTTAGATTGGTGGGAGTCCGTTACGGCTAACACCGTCGAGGCTGATCTCACTTGGGAGCAGTTTAGGTGTCCTTTGGGTTATCTTAATTTTGGTCCTATTTTTCCTTTCTTTGAATCTATCTTAAGCTTGTTTTCTGTATCGCTTTTCCAGGGAGGCTTTTGTGGCAAAATGGATGCCAGAAACCGGGAAATCTCAGCTTTATCGTGAGTTTATGGATCTGAAGCAGGGTACCATGTCTTTTGCTGAGTATGAGAGGAAATTCAATGAACTTTCCAAGTTCGGTCCTGGCCTTATTGATACTCCTATTAAGAAGAATGAGAAATTTATTGTTGGTGCTCAGCCAGAATATTATAGTCGCCTTATTTCTCATGTTCATGGTTCTTTCACCCAGCTTATGGATATGGCTATTCGCTATGAGAATCCCACATCCAAAAGTCATGCTGTTTCTGGTGCTCAGTCTTCCTCTGCAGTTTCCAAGAAGCATAAGCCAAATTTCCAGCAGCAGAAGAAGAATTGGCAGAAACGTCCTGGTTTGGGATCTTCATCATCTGCCCTTGCTCAGAGGCAACCAGTTGATCTCTCCTCCATCACTTGTTTTAAGTGTGATCAGAGAGGGCACTATGCCAATAGCTGTTCCACATTATCAGGTGCTGCAGTTCCTCCACCTGCTCAGTCGGCTAGACGTGATCTCTGCCATATCTGTCTCCAGTCAGGTCATTTTAAGAAGGATTGCCCTACCCAGCAGAGGGGTACTCCTTTTGGTATATTTGCTATCACTTCTGCCTCATCTCCAGTTCCTCCACCTGCCCCTGCTCCTAGTGATGACCAAGGTACACTCCAGGGTTCATTTACTTTATTTCATCATCATGTTCGTGTGTTGTTTGATAATGGTGCTTCACACAGTTTTATTTCTGTTGATTTGTGTGATAAGTTTGAACATCTCCTTTCTCTTGAGTATACTTCTGTTCCATTATGTGTTTCAAATCCTATTGGGGGTCCTGCTAACCTTAATCGGATTTGTCGAGAGGTGAAACTTCTCCATTCTGATCATCGCTTTAGTGGTGATTTTTATATTCTGGGCTTCGATGCTTTTGATTTATTGCTTGATCAGGATTGGTTAGTGAATCATAATGCTCATATCTCTTGTAATTCCCGGTCTGTTCAACTTGTTGATGATCAAGGGAATTCCTTGATTATTCAGTGCCGCATGCCTCAGGATTTTGCTGGCAACTTTATTTATTCTTTGGATTCTTCTTCCAGTGACCTTGATTCAACCCCTGTGGTTAGATTATATCCCGATGTATTTGGAGAAGTCATTTCTTTACCTCCGAAGCGAGAAATTGATTTTCAGATTGATCTTATTCCTGGTGCTCGACCTATTGTTCTTCCTCCTAGAAGAATGGCACCCCGCGAGAAGATTGAGATGGGAAAGCAAATTGAAGACTTATCTTCCAAAGGTCTGATTAGGCCCAGTTTTTCTGAATGGGGAGCTGCGGTAGTTTTTGTCACCAAATCTGATGGTTCACTTCGGATGTGTGTTGATTATAGGGAGCTGAACAAGCTCACTATGAAAAACAGATATCCTATGCCTCGTATCAATGATATGTTTGATCAGCTTCATGGTGCAACTATTTTCTCTCAGCTTGACCTTGCCACAGGTTTTCATCAGCTCAGGGTTGCTGATGATAGCATTCCCAAGACTGCATTCCGCACTGAGAATGGATTTTATGAATGGTTAGTCATGCCTTTTGGTTTGACTAATGCTCCTGCTTTCTTTGTTGATTTGATGAATCGTGTTTTTCGTGATGTGCTTAATAAATTTGTGCTAGTCTTTGTTGATGATATCCTTGTCTTCTCTAAGACTAAGGATAAGCATAAGTCGCATTTGAAATATGTTCTTGAGACTCTCAGAAATCATCAGTTAAAGGCTAAATTTTCTAAATGCCATTTCTGGAAGGATGAAGTCCGTTATCTCGGGCATATTGTTTCTAGTAATGGAGTCTCTGTTGATCCATTTAAGATTGCTGCGATCAATGTAAGTCTTTCTTTTTTCTCTTCCTTTATCATTTTAATAATTCTATTTTTTCCTATTGCTTTATTTTTCCCTGATTTTTCCAGGATTGGGAAACTCCAAAGACTCCATCTGATATTCGTAGTTTTCTGGGCCTTGCCGGTTACTACCGGAGATTCATTGAGAATTTTGTTTGGATTGCTGCACCTCTCACAGCTTTAACTCGGAAGAATGCCAGATTTGTCTGGAGTGATAAGTGTAAGGCTGCATTCAGTGAGTTGAAGAGCAAGCTAACTTTCGCACCGGTTCTTACTGTTCCGAATGGGAGTGAGGGATTTACAGTTTATACTGATGCTAGTCGTGAGGGTTTGGGTGCTGTTCTCATGCAGGATGGTAGGGTTATTGCCTATGCCAGCCGTCAGTTGAAGACCCACGAAGCAAATTATGCTGCTCATGATTTAGAGTTACTTGCTGTTGTCTTTTCTTTGAAACTTTGGAGGCATCATCTTCTTGGAACCAAGTTTGAGCTTTTCACAGATCATCAGTCTCTGAGATATATCTTCACCCAGAAGGATCTGAATCAGAGGCAAGTTCGTTGGCTTGAGTTTCTGCTTCTTACGACCTCGACATTAACTATACTCCCGGTAAAGCTAATGTTGTGGCCGATGCTTTGAGTCGGAAGAAGGCTTTGTTGTGTCAGCTTGTTGTTTCTTCTTCTCCTCTTCTGGATCAGATTATGGCTAAGCAGGATGAGGATGAGATGCTTAGATTGATGAAGGAGAGTGTTTGTAGCAGAGTTGGTGGTAGTAGAGGTAGTAGTGGAGCTCAGATTGATGACAAAGGGATTTTGCGGATTAACGGCAGGATTTGTGTTCCGAAGGTTGATAGTTTGAGACAGGATTTGCTTCAGGAAAATCATAGATCCAGACTTTCTATTCATCCTGGTGTGTCGAAGATGTATCAGGATATGAAGAGGTTTTATTGGTGGAAGGGGATGAAGAGGATATCTCTATCTTTGTTAGTCGGTGTGCGACTTGTCGGCAAGTCAAAGCCGATCACCAGAAGACCCCTGGTTTGTTGCAGCCCCTCGAGATTCCTAATTGGAAGTGGGAACAGGTTTCCATGGATTTCATCGATGGTTTACCGAGGACTCAGAAAGGCAGTGAGAGTATCTGGGTTATTGTTGATAGACTGACCAAGTCCGCTCATTTTATTCCGGTCAAGTCTACTCGTTCTGCTTCTAGTTTATCTGAGATTTACATGAGAGAGATCGTTCGTCTCCATGGTGTTCCTCTCAGTATTGTTTGTGATCGTGACCCTATCTTTACTAGTCAGTTCTGGAAGGCTTTTCAGGAATCTTTGGGTACTCGTTTGAATCTGAGCACTGCTTATCATCCTCAGACCGACGGTTAGACGGAAAGAGTAAATCATATTCTCGAGGATCTTCTTCGTGCTTGTGTGCTTGATTATGGAGGATCTTGGGAAGATTATCTCCATCTTGCCGAATTTACCTACAATGATAGCTATCAGGTATTATCTTATCTTCTGTTTTCAGTCTATTCTTGATCTTTTTTATCTATCTCATTCCATCTTTGCATTCAGGCCAGTCTCAAAATGTCTCCGTTTGCTGCTTTATACGGGCGACCTTGTAGATCTCCTTCTTGCTGGATTGAATCCGGTAATCATTTGGTTCTTGGTCCTGAAGTGATTTTGGAAGCTTCTGAGAAAGTTGAGGAGATTAAGAAGAGGCTGAGAGTCGCTCAGGATAGACAGAAGAAATTTGCTGATAGGCGTAGGCGAAATTTGGAATTTTCTGTTGGTGATCAGGTGTTCCTTAAAGTTTCTCCCTTGAGGAATGTCATTCGCTTTGGTCGTAGAGGGAAGCTTTCTCCCAGGTTCATTGGTCCTTTCCGCATCATGGAAAGAGTTGGTTCTTTGGCTTATCGTCTGGATTTGCCCGAGAAGCATTCTGGAGTGCATGATGTATTCCATGTCTCACATCTTCGCCGTCATCTCCACGATCCATCTCTTATTGTCCAGCCTTCTGCTCTTGATAGTTTGGATATTGAGCCTAACCTGACTATTGAGAGGAAGCCACTTCGTATTGTCGATAGAGATACGAAGCAGCTCAGAAGAAAATCTGTTAATCTGGTCAAAGTACAGTGGAGTACTGATGATCGAGATTGTACTTGGGAAACGGAGGAGAGCATTCGTGCTTCGAATCCGGAACTATTCGTTTCAGGTACTATTTTGTTTCTCTATCTTGTTTCTCTTTATTTTTCCTTTCCGTTCTTTTCGAGGACGAAAAGATTTGAGTGGGGGAGAGTGTAACAACCCTAGATTTTGACTATATATTTAAATTTGACTTTATTTCATTTTGAAATTAATTTAAATTTTTTTACTTGTGTGATATCATTTCTAAACATTCTTAAAATGAAAATGTAATTTTTCCAAAATTTACTGTATTTATTTCCTATTTTTAAAGGCTGTTTTCTAATTTTCTGCCATTTTCTTCATTTTAAATTTCTTTATTTTTTTTAAATTTGTTTTATTTGTTAAATTTCATCTCGAAATATTTTAAAAATAATAATATAATTTTTCCAAAATTTACTGTATTGATTTCCTATTTTTAAGGGCTGTTTTCCCATTTTTTGCTATTTTCTACATTAAAAATTATATTTAAATTAAATTTTAAATATTTATTTTGTGAATAAATTTTTTTTTTATGTTATTATTTATGTTTAGAAATACTTTACAAGCTCATATTAATTTTCTACAAATTATTTCATTTAATTTCAAATTTTCTAGTCTAGTTCACTGTTTTAACTATTTTTCCTTAATTTTAATCTATATAATTGATAAATGGTATATATATTTTTATATTTTTTTAAAGTTTCGAAATTTTATCTGATAATATTGTTATTTCAGAATATATAAACTTTTATAAATAATTATAGGTAAATTGAAAGGGTTTGTGACCTTTTATTTCTAATGGCTTTTGATTTTCCTGCCTTTTCACATTTTTAACTTACTTTTGCCATCAATTAGCCATAATAACTCACATACTTCAGCTGCCTACCTCCATTATTTATTCACGTACATCATTTCTCATCTCATTAAAAAAAAAATTCGGCCATCACTTGTTGAGAAGTTGGTAAAATTCTATTTTTCTTTTATCTCCTTTTGTTCACTTATGCTGATTTTTCGTTTGATTTGCACTTGATCTTCTTTATCATAGGATCGACCATGCCCCTCTCCAGCCCCTTCCACCACCACCACCACCTGAGCACGCCACCAGCACCTCCTCCTCACTGACCATCCCCATCCGTACCACCCTTGGTGGTAGTTCCTTCACCAAGTTCACCAAACTCCAACATCTTGACCTAGCCAAGCACAAGCCTTCACATCCAACACTTCCACCACCCATGGCCGCCACCTACATGACCACCACCACCTCCAGCACCTCCAGCACCCTCTGCCACATCACCACAGTGGACCCTACGCCTCTGGCCGTGACCACAGCAGCCTTGGCCGAGCTTTGTTTGCTTGAAACTTGTGATGTTGTTAGTAGTTATGCCTTGTTGTGTTGTTGTTCCATCTCCATAATTTTTGCCATCAACAAACTCATGTTAGGCCAACCTTAGCAACCCAGACCTGACCCAAAACCATTGCCTTAGACCTGTACTCCACCTCTGGCCGAGCCTATGGGATGTCGGAAGCAAGTGCAAAGCATTTCAGCTTTGTTTTATGAAGTTATTTCTAGCATAGTTTATCGTATTTTTTGTCTGAAACCTTATAATTGTTATATTGTTTTGTTTGATTGGTATTCAAGGGAATTAATCCTTGGCTCCTCTATTCGTATCTGTGTCGTGCTTTTGTGCTTGTGTAGATCCTGTTTGTGCAATTCGTCGTTGTTTCATCAGCTCAAAACAGTGAGTTATTCTCACCAGACAGTTTTATACTTATATGAATAGTAAATTGATCACTTGTGAATATGTAAACGTCATCACTATATTATTATTTGCTATGTCACTATTATATGATGTTCACCCATGCTTAAGCACCTATTATGACATTTATAACTGTTATATTATGCTATTCTGTTATTTTATTCATTTATCACACTGCAAGTTCCCTTTAGATTAGAATCACTATGGGTTGAAATGATACATACCCGAACGGACTTTAGAATAAGGGAAAATCATTATGGGCTGAAATGATAGGCCTGAATGATTTTCAAATTTATATCATTTACTTGGGACTGCGGGTTTGAAATGATAAAACCCGGATTTTTCTTTGTAAATTACGGGTTGAAATGATATATTACCCGTATCACTTTTCCTAGTGTAGAAAATTATATACAGACCCGTAGTTGATATATTTTTCTAAAAGTTTTTAAAATTATTTTAGAAATATAAATATTAAAATATTTTTATTTAAACCTAATTAAAAATGATTCTTGGTAAAATATTATTGATTTTCTGAATAATTACAAGTGAAATAAATTAACGAAAAGGTTAGAAAATTTTGAATGTAAGCTATTTTGGGAAATTTGATTTAATTATAATTTGAAATTAAATAGAATATGAAAGCATGATAAATTTATGATAATTTGAATTTAAAGGAATTTAAAGTGATTTTATATCATATTAATGATTTTAATAAAGTTGAAATGTGAAATGAATGAATATTTAAGTTGAAATTTTAAATTGTAACTAAAATTGGAACTTTTGGATTGACTTAAAAGTGAATTTTTAATTAAGTAAATAAAAATATAAACTAAGTTATATTTGAGAATTTTAACTTAAGTGTTAGGTTGCAATTTAAATGTAATGAATTTAAAATTGGACACTGCAATTTAATAAGTGAATTAGTGTTAAATATGAATTTTTAAATGGAAATTTAACTTTATGAAATCATGAAATTAAAGAAAATTAAATGATGGTTATAAAAGTAAAATTATGTGATTTTATAAGTTAAAAGTGAATTATAGAAAATATAATTGTTTGATTAAACTAAGTTTTTTTTCTTTGAAACTAATGTAACACTATTACAGCATTTTAAACGCTGTCTTTGTTAAATTTAACTGTTTTGAATATAACTTTCTGTAGCAATTTCCAAATGCTGCGAAAGTTGAATTTTCACTATTTTCATAAAATTAAGTGAATGAATGAACTTTGAAAGTTGAAAATTTTGGAAGTTTCATAATTTAATTATTAAATGTAATAACTTCACTTTTAAAGGATTTAAACGAAGTAATTTGCTGGAATTGAACTATTTTGAAATGTGAATGGTATTTTTAAATTGAATAAAAAAATGAATATGTTTTTCAAATGAAATGATAAGTTGATATTTTGAAATGGATTTGAAATGATATTGGATTTTGAGAAATAAATACCATTTTTGAAATTATAACTACGGGTTATAATAACGATTGGTTGTTAAAGAGACCGGGATCGGATATGGACACACTCTCTGTCGATATCGAAAACCACTTTAACAACTGTGTGCGCGGTGGAGATTCCAGAATGAAGTAGGATGGTGACGACGTTCCTAAGGTACATTTCGTGAACCTAACTCCCGTGAGTTAGCATAAGGTGGCTAAAACAGGAGCGATTTCGGGCCAAAGGAGGTAGCACCTCTGGCTGAACACACTTCTTCGATACCATTCTATTATTGTTGTGATCGATTGGGTGCACCCCTTGACTTTTGGAGTGTTGTTCGGGGTGGACGTATGTGGCTGCTGCGTTACCAACAGCCCGTGGTCGTAATTGGTATATCTACCCTGGCACTGCCTTGTGTGTCGTGTCACCTACCATACCGAGCCTTTACTACGAGTTTGTCTTTCTCCCGTAGCCCATGTGGTATCCTCTGACAGTCACCCAGAGTGGAGATGGCATGATATTGGATGGACTACTGGGACTATTATGTGTGAAGGGTGATATGGGTAGCCAGGAACGCTATTTAAAAGTATGTTTATTTTGCTGTAGACATTAGTATAATAGCGAAATATTACTATATAGTAAATAGTTTAACGGATCCTTAGAGGATGGGCGGTCCCAGGCATCCTTTAAGTTACTTGTATCTTTATTACAGTTCACTTGAGTTGGTTTACATTATATAAGTATATATTGTCCTGACTCGAGTGTTTTGTGTTTTGCTTTACGCTCGGGTCAGCCTGAGTATTCACAGCTTTGGATCCTCTTCCTGGAGCTGGTCTTTCACTGGAGTTTCCACTTATCTACATATTTATCTACTTCTGTTTCAGCTGTATTAGTTTATCTCATGTATTAGTGAACTTCTATGTATTTGGGATTTATATTCTGTTGTTTTTTTCAGACTATATTATGTATTTGGTTTGAGACTCTGTTATAGTAGCTTCATGAACTACTATGTTATTTTATATTCCGCCGCGAGTTATTCTGTTTGTTCTGTGTCTGTGATTCTGTATATTTGATTTCATTTGCTACAAATTTATTTAGAATCTATTATTTCGCATCATTCAAGTCCGACATGTGTGGATTATTGTCGATTTGAATGGTACGAAATTGGGGGTTGTTACATTCGTGAACTCGAAGGGGTACATGAGTGGGAAGAAGGTTATCTCGGGTTGGAACCCGAGTTCGAGAGTGTGGCCTTCCCTATTTTGTTTTTAACTTAAAACTTAAACCAAAAAACAAGGGTAACGGGGAAGATGAAGTAGGAATCCGAGTTGGCACTCGAGTCGGAAATAGGTTGAACCCGAAGTAAATGTGAAAATGTTTTTAAGAAGTTTGAAAAGCTAGTTTTAAAATTAAATTAATATTTGGTTTAAACTATTTGATGATAAATTTTTTATTTTAAAAAAATATTTTGATTTAAAAGTTTTGGGCTTTAATTTGAGAAAGGTTTAAGTATTTTAGAAAAAACTAAATTTTTAAAGGTAATTAAGTATAAATTAAAAAGATGAAATGTTTTTAAAACATGTATTAATTTTAGGTAATTAATGGTAATTGTTTTATCTTGAAAGTTAGTTAAGTTTTTATGGTTAAAGATTACTTAAATTAATAAGCTGATTAAAGTTAAATTAATTAATAATTTAGGATTAATTAATTTATAAAGATTTAAGGACTAATTAATTGTTAATTAAGAATTAGTTAGGTTTAAGTATAATTACCTAATGTAATTAATGAAGTGTAATTACTTAGTGAAGTAATTAATGGATAATTACAGGATGTATTAGTTAATGGGTAATTACTTGATTGAAAGTAATTAAAGAATAATTACTTAGTGAAAGTAATTAAGTATTAATTACTCAGTGTAATTAATTAAAGGATTTATTAATTAATTAAGAGATTAATTAATTAATGTAAGTAATTAAGAATAATAATCACTGAATGTGATTAATCAAGGTTGATTAATGAATGTGGTAAATTAATTAAAGGCTAATTACTGAATGTAATTAGAGAGGATAATAAAGGGACGATTAATTAATGGTTTGTAATCAATTATTGTTAAGTAAGCAAGACTAAAAGTGATTAAAGTAATTAATTTGATTTAATTAGGAATGGGTGACTGATTAATCTTTCTTATGAATGATTGGTTGATATTTCTTATATGAAATGTTTGTGATATGATAAGTTTGTCTTGAATAGTGATTATGTGGTTATTTGTCGATGATGAATTGCTGTATTAAAAGTGACATCTTGTATTTAAAGGTTGAATTGTATTTCACTTGAATAACGTGGGTTAAGATGGTATTAAATTCGAAGAGACCAGAGTCGGGTATTAGTAAATACCCGAAACCACTTCGATTTGTAATCTATAATAATTCTGTACAGATTTGATATGTAAAATCAATAGGTTGGAAGGGAATGATTTAAGTGAATTGGACCATTTAATCTAAGTCTTGGTACTTAGAAATTAATGTGGGTAATAAGTGTTGTCTATACCAAATTTGTGAATTTGTAATTGATACGAGTTACCCTGGGTTTTATGTAAGTTTTATGTTGTTGTATTTCGTATTAGATGGGTTTACTCACGCTGGTTTCCAACCTGACCTGGGTGTTACTTTGATGTAATGCCCGGGTCAGACGGAGTAATATAGATTTCTAGTTAAGGACGTTCAAGAGCTCAAGGGGCGAGCTGGATGGCAGGAACGTATGGAGTATTATCCGTTGCGGTATTGTACTTTATCTAGGACATGTTGATTTTTATCTTTCTAGTGTTTTGTGATAGTGTAGTAACTCTGATGTAAATATATGTAAAATAATAGATACAGTTTACTTTTGTATAACTATTATTATTTGATATTATATTTTGATCCGCTGCGAATGTGAGGATCTGTGTTTTGGAGTTTCTGTTTCTTCTTCTTCTTCTATCTCTTTTCTTCTTTTCTCTAACTATCTGTAATTTTCGGAATCGAAAATTCTGGGTCGTTACAAAGCATAAGGTCATACCCGAACCAAAGCTATATTCAACTCAGGCGCAATACAAAAACAAAAATAGAACGGTCAAGTTTTAATGACTGGAACAAGCGTCGACCAAAAATTTAATGTGTACACATGAAAATAACTCAATCATTCAGAATCAAGTATGAATCAGGACCAGTAAACAGTGATAGCAAACAAGGCAAGTCAATGATACTATAACTCGACAAGCAGTTCAACATGATACTATATGCAAGTCCAGTTACAACATGAACTTGTTCAAAGCAACAAAACTCTAAATAAGCCAAAGCAATATGAAAACCAAAGTCACAACTTCATCAGATCAGAGAAGACTTCAAATAGAGGCATAAACAATAAAGACTTCAAATGGAACAAGAGCTGGCAACATGAATGATATGATAAGCATGGATATGATAAGCAATGATGACAAAAGTGCACCATACGAGGGCTGAGCCAATACAAAAAAACAGATTAACTTAAATGCAAACAACTGAATACAACTCTGAAATGCAAGAGCTTCCAGACTCTACATGATTCAAAGTCAAACCAAACTGCAACATATAACATCAATATGTACATAAGATGATGTCAGAGAACATACACTTCAAATGAAAGTACAAAAAGAGGATAGAGGATATGTTTCAAGTCAAACAACAAATCTAGACCAGAGGCATACAATGGCACAAGATAATGAACAATGTAATGCAACCAACTGAAGTGCAGACAACAATTGAATGCACACCAAAAATGCTACATGAAGTAAGACTACAACAAGATCTAGACCAAAATCAAGATGAAGCCATTGGAAACAGACTAGACTTCACACAATATATGAAGTATACAAGCATTCAAATGATACCATTCATCATCAACTAGAATGAAAACAGCATGACTTCAATGACAGCATGCAAGTGGAACACAAAGATCACATAAACATATATACACACACACACATATATGTATACACATATATGAGTTCAAAAGCACCGGAATGAATAGTCAGAAGCTGAAAGTGCTCAAATGTAAAAACCAGACAAGTGCACAAAGACAAGCACGCAACCAGACTTCAACAGAACAAAGATGACTACAGTTCAAAGTTTCAAACACAAACCAGAGCTCAATGCAACACAGACCAGAGCATCACAAGTATAAATGTATACATGCACAACCACACATGTATATATATAATGACAATTGAACTCAACCAAACAACATGTGAATCGGTCTGTTAAAGAAAGGACTTAGCAAACATGATTTGATCATATACAGACTTTAATTTCAACATTTCAGGTGCGTGGCAGCAAGTACGGTTCAATAGGAAATGGTCAGAAGCCGTGGTGATCAAGGTAGTAGTTTGAATGAAGTCATCAAAAAAATTCAACTTGCAGACGTAACATGAAAATGAACAACTCCAGATTATCTCAAGAAGTCAAATCCCAGAAAAGAACGGATAATACGTAAATCAAATTCATGAAGCCGTGGTGACCAAGCAGCCACAAAAAAATATACGAATTGAAATAGTCAAGATTAATCACCAGCATTAAATCGAAAATCAATGGCCAAGCATATCATTTGAAGAGTTCAAACTGAAATATAAGAATCAAATATTTAGGGATTTATCCCTATTTAAACCACTAACATCATTGAAAATAAAAAAAGCATTCGAATTCGAGATAAAAATACAGGGTATACTCTTAAATCGAAAACAAATCAGTAACTCGAATCAAAGTCAAACATAATCGAAATCAAAAAGAAATACCACGTACTAATTTTAAACCAAGTATACGCGCTCGACAAATTGGAGAAGTTGCAACCAACGATCAGCGAAGGGATCAATTAGAAAGCGATATCAAAGATTATTCATCACTGCAATTGAACAATATCAAGCGGCGCCTCAATTTACAAAACGCTAGTTTTTGGAAATAGAAACGAAGAAAGCATCGGCCGCACAATAGAAGAAAAAAGAAAAGAAAAAAGTCTTTATATTTTTATTAGTTCGGCTTCTATTATACTTTGGGCTTAAATATATAAAAGGGTTATGTTTTTTGTTTAGTTTATTTTTTTTAAAATTTTTGTAAATTCTAGTCGTGTGAATAGAGACAAACTACGGGGAGTAAATTGATAATTCGCAACTCAGTGGCTAAGTTGTGGTAGGGTTTTGAGCATAGAGTTAGATTAGTCGATAGAGGGTGTCGCAAGTTTACACGGGTAAGCGTTTGACTACTTAATTTCTAGTACAAACCTTAGAAGCAGCACGTAGGCAGGTTATTGCCCAAGCTAGGTAAATATGGGTTGTTCTATCTCTGCTTTTATTATTCTGCTATTATCTGTGCTGTAATTATTATATATATTTCCACACTAAATTTTTATTATTATTACTATCACCCTTTTCACCCCCTCCCCTTAGGGTGAAATCGATCCTACAAGTGGTATCAGAGCTAGGAACAAAAGAAAATTTTTGTTTTAAAATTTTGATTTTTCAAAAACTAATTTTTGTTTTAAAAATTTGATTTTTTAAAATGGCTTCTTTTAATAATGCTTTTGTTGAGGATTAGTCCATAGTTAGACCACCTATGTTCAACGGTAAATATGCTTACTGGTAATATAGAATGAAATTTTTTTAGAAAACTATTGATGCTTGAAATATTGTTGAGACGGGATATAGGACACCAACTATAGTGGTAGATAATCAGGAAATAGATAAACCGATGGATCAATGGACAGGTCTTGAACATAAATTGCAAAATGCTAATGTTAAAGCTATGAATTCTATTATTTGTTCATTGGATCAAATTGCATTTTTTTGTGCCTTAGATTAGTCATTTAGTATATTCATTAGACACTTCAGATTAGTAATTTTAGAAAATTTGATTTTATAATTATTTTTGGATTTGATTTTAAATAACTACATTAGCTAATCTGACTCCCTACTAATTATTAAAAAGATAAATAGTGGTTGAAAAAGTGATGAGTGTCGATATTAATTATATATTATAACTTGAGGCTGCATATTTAGTAAATTTCTTTAAAAATCTAAACAAGATTTATAATAACTTTTGATGGGTAAAAATTCCATGACCATCTCTATTTCTATCATATTTCTAACGACCATTACTCATCAAAATCCAATATAGTATGTCAATATATGGTATCTTAAGCGGGAAATTATCCGTTTTCATTTTATTTTATTTTTAGTAATAAAAACATCCAAAGTACTAACTCTCATTTAAAAGTCCTCACGGTTATGCATGGGTGAATTACTTGGAATTTTTGATTATGTGCTTTCATGCTCATTTAAAAGTCCTCACGGTTATGCATGTATGGAACACATATCAAAATTGATTATTAAATAAACAAGTTGATTGTAATCCCATTTAAAAGTCCTCACCGTTATGCGTGGTTAGAAGATGCTTGAAATTCATTTTTTTATAAACATTTGGAATACTACTAATCTCATTTAAAAGTCCTAACGGTTATCCATGGTTAGTAGATATTCAAATTCTTGAAATAAATACACTACAAATAGACACAGCTATATGGTTTTATATGTCGACATTACCCATATCACACTAAAGTGAAATATGCGTCTAATAAAGTATTTATGATTTTTGTTTGATTTTTTATTGAAATTTAATATTTATACTTATATTAGTGTCTATCACTTTATCTCTATTTTTTTAACACTATTAATCTTTTGCTAGTAACAAAAAGGGGAGAGAAAAGTTATGATTTTGGCAAACAAATGTAACAACCCGCATATTTATCGGTTGTATATTTAAATATTTTATTTAAATATAACATCAATTGTCGGATCATAGTCCAAAAAGTTACTTTCTGCAAACGGTCGAATTGAGTCTCAAGACCACTTCCATTGAGTTCAAAACGTCGTTTGCGATCTTTTTGAGTATAAGCTTCGATATATTTGGAGTAAGTCGAATTTTACTATTTGCTAAGTGGGCTTTTGGGTTTGGGTTTCACCCAAACTGTTCTACAAACCAACTCAGCCCTTCTCTCCTTCCATTCACTTATTCATTTCATAAAAACTTAAGCTAAAAACTGATAATGGGGGAAAAGAAAGGAAATTAGAAACTCCTAGCCCTAGTTTCTTCTTTGCAAACTTGATTCTTGCTCCAATATCAAAGAGAAGACATAGGTAAGCTCTTCTTCATCTTCTCTATCTCTTTCTCTCTTCAATCTCAGAAATTCCTAAACCTAAACTTAGGAAATATTTGTTGGATCTTAGATTGAAGCTAGTAGAGTTGAAGTAGAGAGTGGTTGGCCTTGTTCCTTTGCATTTGAGCTTCTTCTTCTTGTTCTTGAGTTAAAAAGGTGAGTTTTGAACTCACATCTACTTCTTTTGATATCATTGATGTTAGGCATGAATTCCTAACAATTGTTCATATGTTCTTTTGCTTTTGATTTGGGTTGATTCGGTGAAATTGCCAAATTATGATTTTTGAAGCCAAATCTATGAAAAACCTTATATGGTTGATGTTTTGTTGTTTGGAGTGTTTGGGTGTGTCGTTAAGGTTGGGTAGTCGTTTGACGTAAGCCCATAATCAACACGCACCAGATCGCTTTCGATTTGTTTGGCCATAGTTGGCCTAGGTTCAGGAATTGCCTGACCATCAGGTTTCAGACGTCTGAAATGCCTATTTCAGACGTCTGAATATTGTTCTTGGAAGAAATTTCACTCCTAGATTCAGACGTCTGAATTTATATTTCCAGACGACTGAATTGGCTAAAATTCGACCAGAAAGGAAATAGGCAAAATATTGCCTGTTTCAGACATCTGGATGGTTGGATTCAGACGTCTGAATTCTGTGTTGGAAAACAAAATGATTTGCAGATTCAGACGTCTGAATCCCTTCTTTCAGACGTCTGAACCTGTTGTTTTTGGCCAATTTGCCTTATTCGTTTAATTTTCCAAATTTGATCGATGTATACTGATTCCAATTAGTTGTTTATGCATATTTGACCTTGATAATTCCTTTTTGAATTCATTCACGGATTTTTATAAATAAATTCTTCAAATCGTATTAAAGGTTCGTTCTCCAATTTATAAACCCTTTTTAAAACACACGCACAATTTCGCACTACGAGCGAAGTGGAAGGGTGATTAAATGGTTGGGCAAAACACGGACCATGAATCTGTGCGTTTATCCTTCTGATTAATCCCCGACCTATTCAATTGATCGTTTTGACCTTCGGGTTTGGTTTACTGATGATATGAAGTGAATTTTGTACTGCTTTGAGTGTGAAATTAACTAACGGGTAGTAAACCGTTTAGTGCGAATGGGTGGTTATGGGACTCACGTTACCACTTTTCGGATTCCTTTCTGGGAGTTTGTGACACATGCTGCCTTTGAGATAGTGTCTTCGGACTGTCTCCTCTGGCTTGTTGCCTTTAATATCGCTTTTGGAGTTGGTCCTTTGCCAACGCTCAAGAGATATTGGAGTGGTTTCTTCACCACCGCTCAAGAGATATTGGAGCGGTTTCTTCACCACCGCTCAAGAGATATTGGAGTGGTTTCTTCACCACCGCTCAAGAGATATTGGAGCGGTTTCTTCACCACCGCTCAAGAGATATTGGAGTGGTTTCTTCACCACTGCTCAAGAGATATTGGAGTGGTTTCTTCACCACCGCTCTAGAGATATTGGAGTGGTTTCTTCACCACCGCTCAAGAGATATTGGAGTGGTTTCTTTACCACCGCTCTAGAGATATTGGAGTGGTTTCTTCACCACCGCTCAAGAGATATTGGAGTGGTTTCTTCACCACCGCTCATGATGTTCCACTGATATTATATTCCCTTGGTATCGTCCTTCGGTTTTGGTCTTTTTGAGCCGCATGTTGAGTAGCGTTTACGTTGTGGAACTTGTATACCTTATTGGTATTTGTTATTTGCCTTATGGTTTATTTCAGGATATTCTTATCCTTTGTTTCTATATGTTGCCGATGATATGAGGCTTGTTATCATATGATTCATCTTTTGTTAGATGATTGTGTTATCTCTTTTAGAGATATTTGCTATACCTTGTAACCTTGCTGGTTTATTGTTATTCAGTTTATCTAACTGATTTGTTTAGCTAGACTGACCCGTGTATCTTATACTCGGGTCAGACCGAGTTGTTCCAGGTTAGGTGCTTTTCGACTTAGCCTCTTTTGCTTCCGCATGGACTATCCAGCTTGTTCCTTTTTGTCATAGCTTTTGTGTAGTCCTTTTTGTTGTAACTCTGATATGTATTATTTTGAATTCATCTGTATATTGTGGTTTGCTATACCACTTGACATTTATTATTTTGTATACTCTATTGTGTATCAATATATGTGTATATGATGATCAACTGTTCTGTGATGTATATTACATTTGAGTTGTTATATTATGTTCTGATAGATCCTCTAGCCACCTATGGTTTTGTTTTAAGTATTCATTGGATATGTCGATCTGCTGGGTAAAGCAATTGTCGATGTATTCAATAGATAATTAAAGCAAGGCTATAGATGGTCGCTCCTAAACAGCCTTATTCTCCATGTTAGCAGACGGTATTATCTATTAATACTCTTTGCTAGCGTGGGTATAGAGGTGGGGCATCACAGCTTGGTATCAGAGCGAGTTTTAGAGCAAAATACGATAAACACAGAATAGATGCACATATTATGGTACATCAAAGTGTACAAGTGATACAAATCTTTGAATCATTGTGTCTCTTTATTCCATCAAGGTTAGATAGAGTTTGGGAATACGTCTAGGAATGCATTTTATTTCGTAGTATTCCATCTTGAATCATCTACCTTGTGAATAATCTTGTTCTTATCTTACCTTCAGCGTATGGCTGGAAGAGGCAGGGGATGACGTTCGGGTGTTGGGCAATCCAGTGGCTCACATCCGGATGGTGTTTATATGTCTGCCGATCAGTTTATGGAATTGTTTAGGAGCATTCAGCCTCCAGTTCTACTCATGTATCCCCACCTCGCAAGTTTACCTTTGCACGCCTATGCAGTGATTTTGTTCATCTTGGAGGAAAGCCGTTTAAGGGCTCCGAGTCTGTTCTTGAAGTCCAAGCTTGGGTTCGCACGTGCGAGCGTATCTTCTCTAGAATGGATATTTCTGACCATGATAGAGTTCTCATAACTTCTAGCTTATTGCAAGAGCGTGCCCTTGATTGGTACGAGCTTCTTGTAGCCGAAATTGATGAGTCTGCTCTTTCTTGGACTCGATTTCGGGAACGATTCGAACTCAAGTTCGTTCCTGAATCTGAGAAAGCTTTGTTGGCCCGGCGCTTCCTTGAGTTGAAGCAAGGGGAATCTTCCATTTCTGAGTATGTTGCGTCATTCGAGGCTCTATCTAAGTATAGTCTCGAATTCATTAGCACTTCTTATAAGAAGAATCTAAAGTTTGTCTCTGGTCTTAAGAAATATCTTAAGAAGTCTTTGTTGCTCCAGCTTAAGCTTTCTTTTAAGGAGTTGGTAGATTCTGCACTCATCTTGAAACCGTCGAGAAGGAGTGTGATAGTGGTAATGAGGTTGAGGTTCGTAAGAACCCCAACAAAAAGCAGTCTCCCTTGGATGAGCTGGAATTTTTCCCTTCCAAGAAGAAAAAGCCCGTTGAATCTGATTCTCAGTCTCAGCCTGCTGGAACGCCTTCCATTCGGAAGTGTTTCAATTGTGGTTCTCCTAATCATATAAATCGAGCTTGTCCTAAGCCTCTCTTCTACCGCTATTGCAAGAAGGAAGGTCATCGTAGTTCCACTTGTCCCATTGCTCCGAATAATTCACCATCTGGCAAGTTAAACGTAACAGGTGCTTCTGGAGGCCCTTCTCGGGGATAAGGTACGTCTCCATCTATTTTGGCAGGTTTCTACTTTTCTTTGTGATTCGATTTCCAATTTGATGGCATCATTTTATTTCTTTAATCCCTCATGATGAGGAAAGTGTTGTTTCTCTCATTCTTGTAGTTTGAGAATTTTTCGGTATTTTGGATCATGTCTTAGGATTATCACCTAAGCAATCCTTTGGGTGGTATTAAGGTCTTTTCAGCTCGACCTTGCCACCGGTTTTGATTTGGTTGCGAGTTGCGGAAGTTAGCACTCCAATTACCGCATTCCGCACTCATTGTGATTCTTATGTATGATTTATTTTGTCATTCAGTTTGTCCAACTCATTTCATCCATATTGAGTCGAGTATTCTATGAATATCTCGATGATTCCATTTTTTTTTATTGATTTTGGTTGGAAAATAGCAATTTAAAATTTTTGCAAATCTTTTTCATAAGAGTTATTTATAAGTATAAATGGGATTTTGTTTTTAAAACGAACAAAGAGAATTTTCGAAAGTATTTAGAAACATGTTTATCATATAGAAGATGGTTTTGTGATTGTATTGCCCATTGAGTGCTTTAAGAATTCTGGTCGATGCGCTTGATCAACGTTTTCGATAGGAATCTCCTAAACGCTTTGATGAGACAATTAGACACAATGAATTGATTTGAAATAAGAAAATTTTCTAGGAAAAATATATATATATATATATATAATTACATGAAGATAATTGTGGTTTTGAAAGTTTTAGCTTTCGGGAAAGTTGATTATTTAAAAGAACTCTTTTCCGATACTCTCATACTTTCTATTCCCGAAAGGGGGATCGTGTTGCCAATGCATTTAGTTGTAAGCAACAAGTGATGGTTTCTTTGTTGATGTCCAAATGGAATGATCTTTTTACCAAGTTCATCAGACGTTTTGTTGTATTTCATTTTGTTGAGCTTTGGATCATTTGACGTATTGTTTGTACCACGTCGGTGTTCCAAATTATTTTTTAGCTTAGGAATCCATAGAATTCTCTGAGCAAGCAAGTTCGAACTTATCCTTTCGTGCACTTTATGGTGAACTTCTTATTCTGTTATTCTTTTGTGTTGATATGTTTGTGGTTGTTACTTCTTATTTCTTCTTAAGAATTGCGAGGACGCAATTTCTTCAAGGAGGGGAGTCTGTAACAACCCGCATATTTATCGGTTGTATATTTAAATATTTTATTTAAATATAACATCAATTATCGGATCATTGTCCGAAAAGTTACTTTATGCAAACGGTCGAATTGAGTCTCAAGACCACTTCCATTGAGTTCAAAACGTCGTTTGCGATCTTTTTGAGTATAAGCTTCGATATATTTGGAGTAAGTCGAATTTTGCTATTTGCTAAGTGGGCTTTTGGGTTTGGGTTTCACCCAAACTGTTCTATAAACCAACTCAGCCCTTCTCTCCTTCCATTCACTTATTCATTTCATAAAAACTTAAGCTAAAAACTGATAATGGGGGAAAAGAAAGGAAATTAGAAACTCCTAGCCCTAGTTTCTTCTTTGCAAACTTGATTCTTGCTCCAATATCAAAGAGAAGACATAGGTAAGCTCTTCTTCATCTTCTCTATCTCTTTCTCTCTTCAATCTCAGAAATTCCTAAACCTAAACTTAGGAAATATTTGTTGGATCTTAGATTGAAGCTAGTAGAGTTGAAGTAGAGAGTGGTTGGCCTTGTTCCTTTGCATTTGCGCTCCTTCTTCTTGTTCTAGAGTTAAAAAGGTGAGTTTTGAACTCACATCTACTTCTTTTGATATCATTGATGTTAGGCATGATTTCCTAACAATTGTTCATATGTTCTTTTGCTTTTGATTTGGGTTGATTCGGTGAAATTGCCAAATTATGATTTTTGAAGCCAAATCTATGAAAAACCTTATATGGTTGATGTTTTGTTGTTTGGAGTGTTTGGGTGTGTCGTTAAGGTTGGGTAGTCGTTTGACGTAAGCCCATAATCAACACGCACCCGATCGCTTTCGATTTGTTTGGCCATAGTTGGCCTAGGTTCAGGAATTGCCTGACCATCAGGTTTCAGACGTCTGAAATGCCTATTTCAGACGTCTGAATATTGTTCTTGGAAGAAATTTCACTCCTAGATTCAGATGTATGAATTTATATTTCCAGACGTCTGAATTGGCTAAAATTCGACCAGAAAGGAAATAGGCAAAATATTGCCTGTTTCAGACGTCTGGATGGTTGGATTCAGACGTCTGAATTCTGTGTTGGAAAACAAATTGATTTCCAGATTCAGACGTCTGAATCCCTTCTTTCATACGTCTGAACCTGCTGTTTTTGGCCAATTTGCCTTGTTCGTTTAATTTTCCAAATTTGATCGATGTATACTGATTCCAATTAGTTGTTTATGCATATTTGACCTTGATAATTCCTTTTTGAGTTCATTCACGGATTTTTATAAATAAATTCATCAAATCGTATTAAAGGTTCGTTCTCCAATTTATAAACCCTTTTTAAAACACACGCACAATTTCGCACTTCGAGCGAAGTGGAAGGGTGATTGAATGGTTGGGCAAAACACGGACCATGAATCTGTGCGTTTATCCTTCTGATTAATCCCCGACCTATTCAATTGATCGTTTTGACCTTCGGGTTTGGTTTACTGATGATATGAGGTGAATTTTGTACTGCTTTGAGTGTGAAATTAACTAAAGGGTAGTAAACCGTTTAGTGCGAACGGGTGGTTATGGGACTCACGTTACCACTTTTCGGATTCCTTTCTGGGAGTATGTGACACATGCTGCCTTTGGGATAGTGTCTTCGAACTGTCTGCTCTGGCTTGTTGCCTTTAATATCGCTTTTGGAGTTGGTCCTTTGCCACCGCTCAAGAGATATTGGAGTGGTTTCTTCACCACCTCTCAAGATATATTGGAGTGGTTTCTTCACCACCGCTCAAGAGATATTGGAGTGGTTTCTTCACCACCGCTCAAGAGATATTGGAGTGGTTTCTTCACCACTGCTCAAGATATATTGGAGTGGTTTCTTCACCATCGCTCTAGAGATATTGGAGTGGTTTCTTCACCACCGCTCATGATGTTCCATTGATATTATATTCCCTTGGTATCGTCCTTCGGTGTTGGTCTTTTTGAGCTGCATGATGAGTAGCGTTTACCTTGTGGAACTTGTATACCTTATTGGTATTTGTTATTTGCCTTATGGTTTATTTCAGGATATTCTTATCCTTTGTTTCTATATGTTGCCGATGATATGAGGCTTGTTATCATATGATTCATCTTTTGTTAGATGATTGTGTTATCTCTTTTAGAGATATTTGCTATACCTTGTAACCTTGCTGGTTTATTGTTATTCAGTTTATCTAACTGATTTGTTTAGCTAGACTGACCCGTGTATCTTATACTCGGGTCAGACCGAGTTGTTCCAGGTTAGGTGCTTTTGGACTTAGCCTCTTTTGCTTTCGCATGGACTATCCAGCTTGTTCCTTTTTGTCATAGCTTTTGTGTAGTCCTTTTTGTTGTAACTCTGATATGTATTATTTTGAATTCATCTGTATATTATGGTTTGCTATACCACTTGACATGTATTATTTTGTATACTCTGTTGTGTATCAATATATGTGTATATGATGATCAACTGTTCTGTGATGTATATTACATTTGAGTTGTTATATTATGTTCTGATAGATCCTCTAGCCACCTATGGTTTTGTTTTAAGTATTCATTGGATATGTCCATCTGCTGGGTAAAGCAATTGTCGATGTATTCAATAGATAATTAAAGCAAGGCTATAGATGGTCGCTCCTAAACAGCCTTATTCTCCGTGTTAGCAGACGGTATTATCTATTTATACTCTTTGCTAGCGTGGGTATAGAGGTGGGGCATCACAACTTGGTATCAGAGCGAGGTTCAGAGCAAAATATGATAAACACAGAATAGATGCACATATTATGGTACATCAAAGTGTACAAGTGATACAAATCTTTGAATCATTGTGTCTCTTTATTCCATCAAGGTTAGATAGGGTTTGGGAATACGTCTAGGAATGCATTTATTCCGTAGTATTCCATCTTGAATCATCTACCTTGTGAATAATCTTGTTCTTATCTTACCTTCGGCGTATGGCTGGAAGAGGCAGGGGACGACGTTCGGGTGTTGGGCAATCCAGTGGCTCACATCCGGATGGTGTTTATATGTCTGCCGATCAGTTTATGGAATTGTTTAGGAGCATTCAGCCTCCAGCTCCTACTCGTGTATCCCCACCTCGCAAGTCTACCTTTGCATGCCTGTGCAGTGATTTTGTTCATCTTGGAGGAAAGCCGTTTAAGGGCTTTGAGTCTGTTCTTGAAGTCCAAGCTTGGGTTCGCACGTGAGAGCGTATCTTCTCTAAAATGGATATTTCTGACCATGATAGAGTTCTTGTAACTTCTAGCTTTTTGCAAGAGCGTGCCCTTGATTGGTACGAGCTTCTTGTAGCCGAAATTGATGAGTCTGCTCTTTCTTGGACTCGGTTTCGGGAACGATTCGAACTCAAGTTCGTTCCTGAATCTGAGAAAGCTTTGTTGGCCCGACACTTCCTTGAGTTGAAGCAAGGAGAATCTTCCGTTTCTGAGTATGTTGCATCATTCGAGGCTTTATCTAAGTATGGTCTCGAATTCATTAGCACTTCTTATAAGAAGAATCTAAAGTTTGTCTCTGGTCTTAAGAAATATCTTAAGAAGTCTTTGTTGCTCCAGCTTAAGCTTTCTTTTAAGGAGTTGGTAGATTCTGCACTCATCTTGAAACCGTCGAGAAGGAGTGTGATAGTGGTAATGAGGTTGAGGTTCGTAAGAACCCCAACAAAAAGCAGTCTCCCTTGGATGAGCTGGAATTTTTCCCTTCCAAGAAGAAAAAGCCCGTTGAATCTGATTCTCAGTCTCAGCCTGCTGGAACGCCTTCCATTCGGAAGTGTTTCAATTGTGGTTCTCCTAATCATATAAATCGAGCTTGTCCTAAGCCTCTCTTCTACCGCTATTGCAAGAAGGAAGGTCATCGTAGTTCCACTTGTCCCATTGCTCCGAATAATTCACCATCTGGCAAGTTAAACGTAACAGGTGCTTCTGGAGGCCCTTCTCGGGGATAAGGTACGTCTCCATCTATTTTGGCAGGTTTCTACTTTTCTTTGTGATTCGATTTCCAATTTGATGGCATCATTTTATTTCTTTAATCCCTCATGATGAGGAAAGTGTTGTTTCTCTCATTCTTGTAGTTTGAGAATTTTTCGGTATTTTGGATCTTGTCTTAGGATTATCACCTAAGCAATCCTTTGGGTGGTATTAAGGTCTTTTCAGCTCGACCTTGCCACTGGTTTTGATTTGGTTGCGAGTTGCGGAAGTTAGCACTCCAATTACCGCATTCCGCACTCATTGTGATTCTTATGTATGATTTATTGTGTCATTCAGTTTGTCCAACTCATTTCATCCATACTGAGTCGAGTATTCTATGAATATCTCAATGATTCCATTTTTTTGTATTTATTGATTTTGGTTGGAAAATAGCAATTTAAAATTTTTGCAAATCTTTTTCATAAGAGTTATTTATAAGTATAAATGGGATTTTGTTTTTAAAACGAACAAAGAGAATTTTCGAAAGTTTTTAGAAACATGTTTATCATATAGAAGACGGTTTTGTGATTGTATTGCCCATTGAGTGCTTTAAGAATTTTGGTCGATGCGCTTGATCAACGTTTTCGATAGGAATCTCCTAAACGCTTTGATGAGACAATCAGACACAATGAATTGATTTGAAATAAGAAAATTTTCTAGGAAATATATATATAATAACATGAAGATAATTGTGGTTTTGAAAGTTTTAGCTTTCGGGAAAGTTGATTATTTAAAAGAACTCTTTTCCGATACTCTCATACTTTCTATTCCCGAAAGGGGGATCGTGTTGCCAATGCATTTAGTTGTAAGCAACGAGTGATGGTTTCTTTGTTGATGTCCGAATGGAATGATCTTTTTACCAAGTTCATCGGACGTTTTGTTGTATTTCATTTTGTTGAGCTTTGGATCATTTGACTTATTGTTTGTACCACGTCGGTGTTCCAAATTATTTTGAGCTTAGGAATCCATAGAATTCTCTGAGCAAGCAAGTTCGAACTTATCCTTTCGTGCACTTTATGGTGAGCTTCTTATTCTGTTATTCTTTTGTGTTGATATGTTTGTGGTTGTTACTTCTTATTTCTTCTTAAGAATTGCGAGGACGCAATTTCTTTAAGGAGGGGAGTCTGTAACAACCCGCATATTTATCGGTTGTATATTTAAATATTTTATTTAAATATAACATCAATTGTTGGATCATAGTCCGAAAAGTTACTTTCTGCAAACGGTCGAATTGAGTCTCAAGACCACCTCCATCGAGTTCAAAATGTCGTTTGCGATCTTTTTGAGTATAAGCTTCGATATATTTGGAGTAAGTCGAATTTTGCTATTTGCTAAGTGGGCTTTTGGGTTTGGGTTTCACCCAAACTGTTTTATAAACCAACTCAGCCCTTCTCTCCTTCCATTCACTTATTCATTTCATAAAAACTTAAGCTAAAAACTGATAATGGGGGAAAAGAAAGGAAATTAGAAACTCCTAGCCCTAGTTTCTTCTTTGCAAACTTGATTCTTGCTCCAATATCAAAGAGAAGACATAGGTAAGCTCTTCTTCATCTTCTCTATCTCTTTCTCTCTTCAATCTCAGAAATTCCTAAACCTAAACTTAGGAAACATTTGTTGGATCTTAGATTGAAGCTAGTAGAGTTGAAGTAGAGAGTCGTTGGCCTTGTTCCTTTGCATTTGAGCTTCTTCTTCTTGTTCTTGAGTTAAAAAGGTGAGTTTTGAACTCACATCTACTTCTTTTGATATCATTGATGTTAGGCATGAATTCCTAACAATTGTTCATATGTTCTTTTGCTTTTGATTTGGGTTGATTCGGTGAAATTGCCAAATTATGATTTTTGAAGCCAAATCTATGAAAAACCTTATATGGTTGATGTTTTGTTGTTTGGATTGTTTGGGTGTGTCGTTAAGGTTAGGTAGTCGTTTGACGTTAGCCCATAATCAACACGCACCCGATCGCTTTCGATTTGTTTGGCCATAGTTGGCCTAGGTTCAGGAATTGCCTGACCGTCAGGTTTCGGACGTCTGAAATTCCTATTTCAGACGTCTGAATATTGTTCTTGGAAGAAATTTCACTCCTAGATTCAGACGTCTGAATTTATATTTCCAGACGTCTGAATTGACTAAAATTCGACCAGAAAAGAAATAGGCAAAATATTGATTGTTTCAGACGTCTGGATGGTTGGATTCAGACGTCTGAATTCTGTGTTGGAAAACAAATTGATTTCCAGATTCAGACGTCTGAATCCCTTCTTTCAGACGTCTGAACCTGCTGTTTTTGGCCAATTTGCCTTGTTCGTTTAATTTTCCAAATTTGATCGATGTATACTGATTCCAATTAGTTGTTTATGCAAATTTGACCTTGATAATTCCTTTTGGAATTCATTCACGGATTTTTATAAATAAATTTTTCAAATCGTATTAAAGGTTCGTTCTCCAATTTATAAACCCTTTTTAAAACACACACACAATTTCGCACTTCGAGCGAAGTGGAAGGGTGATTAAATGGTTGGACAAAACATGGACCATGAATCTGTGCGTTTATCCTTCTGATTAATCCCCGACCTATTCAATTGATCGTTTTGACCTTTGGGTTTGGTTTGCTGATGATATGAGGTGAATTTTGTACTGCATTGAGTGTGAAATTAACTAACGGGTAGTAAACCGTTTAGTGCGAATGGGTGGTTATGGGACTCACGTTACCACTTTTCGGATTCCTTTCTGGGAGTTTGTGACATATGCTGCCTTTGGGATAGTGTCTTCGGACTGTCTCCTCTGGCTTGTTGCCTTTAATATCGCTTTTGGAGTTGGTCCTTTGCCACCGCTCAAGAGATATTGGAGTGGTTTCTTCACCACCGCTCAAGAGATATTGGAGTGGTTTTTTCACCACCGCTCATGATGTTCCATTGATATTATATTCCCTTGGTATCGTCCTTCGGTGTTGGTCTTTTTGAGCCGCATGATGAGTAGCGTTTACCTTGTGGAACTTGTATACCTTATTGGTATTTGTTATTTGCCTTATGGTTTATTTCAGGATATTCTTATCCTTTGTTTCTATATGTTGCCGATGATATGAGGCTTGCTATCATATGATTCATCTTTTGTTAGATGATTGTGTTATCTCTTTTAGAGATATTTGCTATACCTTGTAACCTTGCTGGTTTATTGTTATTCAGTTTATCTAACTGATTTGTTTAGCTAGACTGACCCATGTATCTTATACTCGGGTCAGACCGAGTTGTTCCAGGTTAGGTGCTTTTGGACTTAGCCTCTTTTGCTTCCGCATGGACTATCCAGCTTGTTCCTTTTTGTCATAGCTTTTGTGTAGTCCTTTTTGTTGTAACTCTAATATGTATTATTTTGAATTCATCTGTATATTGTGGTTTGCTATACCACTTGACATGTATTATTTCGTATACTCTGTTGTGTATCAATATATGTGTATATGATGATCAACTGTTCTGTGATGTATATTACATTTGAGTTGTTATATTATGTTATGATAGATCCTCTAGCCACCTATGGTTTTGTTTTAAGTATTCATTGGATATGTCGATCTGCTGGGTAAAGCAATTGTCGATGTATTCAATAGATAATTAAAGCAAGGCTATAGATGGTCGCTCCTAAACACCCTTATTCTCCGTGTTAGCAGACGGTATTATCTATTAATACTCTTTGCTAGCGTGGGTATAGAGGTGGGGCATCACAACAAAGGTCAAATATTTCATATTTTATTTGCATATTCCCATATAGATTCATTTGCATATTTTTATTTATTTTCCCGCATATATGAAGGGGGAGAATTGTTGTAGAGATGGAGTATTCAAATAAAGGGAGCAAATAGAGTCCATCAGTGATCAAGTACATTTAATAAATTCAAAATCTTAAATATATCTTTGTTATCATCGAAAGGGGAAGATTGTAGAATATGCTAGTATATAACTTTTGTTTGATGATAATAAAAATATATATTCATTTAAATGTATCTTTTATTGTTCTATTTTATTTTCCACATAATTAAATAAACATTTTCTGAATAAAATAAATAACACAGAATTTAAAATCAAACAGATATTTTATTACAATTTTTGAATAGTACAAAATTTGAGCTCTCACTATATATACATTTTTCAATTACAATACAATTTTGATTACTTCTCAAATTTCACTTTACATTGTTCACCTCACTATATATCACTCATTCACTCGTATTTTATTTTTGACTTTGCTCCAGCCCGAATCCAGCATCTGAGTTATCTGTAAAATAGACACTGACGCGGTAAAATTGAAAAAGAAATATTTTTGCAGTGTAAAATAAAATGTGTATTTTGAAAATATTATTTGCCTCAGTTATTTGGGTTGTTCAACATCATTTATTTGGAATTCCTCTGACATGAACAGCTTGTGACGTGCATAGTGTATCACTGTACATGCCACGAGGCCATGCACACGATATACACTTGATAAAACTGCAGGGATAGGTGATCACAAGTTCAAACCCAATCAAAAGCTAGGTTCAACTCAAGTGCAATACAAATAAAGTCACGATATGAGCACAAGGCCATACCCAAGCCAAAGCTAGATTCAACTCATGTAACGATCCCGGTTTTAAATCAAATATAAACTGGTAATTAATTTAATTTTTAGAATTAAATTGTGAATTTAATAGTGAATTAAATTTAATTTTTTCAAATTTAATAAAGATATGTGTTTATTTTATTTGATAAATTATCTAAAAAAAATTTGAAATCTAAACATATTTATTTTTAAAATTTTATTGGATTTGAAAGAATTATATTTTAAAATTTGTTATAATGTACATATGTAATATATAGTTTGAAAATTATATTTTGAATTTGATATGAATAATTTTCAAAAGTAGTTTAAAGATAAAATTTTATATTATACAGTATACATATGTGTGTTTATTTATTAAAGTATAATTTGTTTACAATCATTTTTCTTTAAAAGTTGGTATGAGTATAAACATAATTAATAGGAAATGTATGAGTAAACATATATAAAGCATGTATGTACGTATGTATATATATTTAATAAAAAGGTTTTATACATTTTCTTTTAAATTTAACATGCGATAAAGATTTAATTTGTATGTATATAAAATTTATAAAAAAAACATGATTCATAAATTTATTAACTTAAGGGTTTAAACATAAGTGCTTAATAAAATTTATTTAAAGGACTTAAGCATAAAAAAATTGTAATGACATTTGGAAGATAAATAAAATTTGATTTAACAAATGTAAGATAAGTAACTACTTAGTAATAACAAGTTTCAAAAATGTTTTTTCATTTTTATTTGAACTATATATAAGAATCTTAAGATCGAACCAGCCTGCTCATTTTTAGTTCAAAGGTTTTCTTTCATTTTTAAAAACTTCTCAAACCTGGAAGCTAAATCAAAACAAAAGAAAAGAAAATCAAAACTGTAATTCAAAAAAGAATCAAATGCAAGTTTCTGTTTTGAATCCAAAGTTAGATCAAAACAAATCTGAATCTAGCAATAAATTCAGATCAAAAACAATTCCAGTTATAAATATAGATCTGAGCAAAGTTAACAAAAGGAAGATTTAACCAAATGCCTATTTTCAAGTGTAACCTGGAAACATTCAAGCCAGAAAATCAAACTTGGAAACTTAAAACAAATTCAAGCAACTCAGAACAACTTCAATTTCTTCAAAGCTTCAACATGAATCAAGTTCAGATTCAATGTAGCAAATCAAAATCATAGCAGATCAGGCGAATTTGAATCATAGATTCAGATGAACTTCATCTCAATAATCAAAGTTCAGATCAAATGCAAGGATTTAGTTTCAAGTTAAAACAAAAGTAATAGTCTCTATCTTCATTTCCAAGGTGAGCAAACTGACCCCTTTAAAAACGTGAATCTATGATATCTTGATGCTTTGTGAAGTAGTTGTCATGAGAAAAGTTGTTTGTATGAATATTAATATGCCTGCATGTCTGTATGAATATATATATGTATATATATATATTGTTGTTGTATGCATGTCTGTTTACAGGCATTTATATCTCTGTTAAACATCCACAGGCTAAAAGAACAGCATAAATAAATCTACCTCTCCCCAAATAAACAGTATGAGGTTATGATTTTTGAATGAAAAAGGGTTGTAATGGTGTAATATTATTTTTAAAAATGAAAACAAGTGAAATTATCGAGTAATGTATCTGGGAAATAGGAATTACAGAAAAATATATTCAAACATAAAAAATTAATGCTCACGAATTCAAGTTTGGGTTTCATAATTTAATTTGTTGTCGGAAATGATGATTTTAGGTAATAAATTCATGATTTTTAAGCTTGGTAACATTGAGATAATTCGAATTGAACGGAAATGCATTTTTGTCAAATTTTGTTAATCAACGATGAATTATGAATCAGGATTAATGGTGAAGGTAGCAAGTATGTTAAAGATTGTCGAAAAAATACGAATTGAATTTATCCAAGACCGAGGCTGCGATACGGCGTGATGGTGGGGTTTAGGGTTATATTTGGGTTGCTGTCGTTCTCGAGCAAGTTTCGTCGTTGATGTAGCATTATGGCCGATCGCACCAAGGGGGAAAGGGGAATGATGACGTGATGAAGCTGTGGTCGGAAATTCATGGTCGTCGATGGCTCGACATGGTGGGGCGAAGCGATTTTCTGATTGTGGTTTAAGTCAAGGAAGGGGTCGAGTTGCCAAATTTTGTTTTCTGACTTAATCACCAAAGATGGGTGGTCGGGATTGGTAGAGGAGGTCAACGATGATCTTGGGTGACCTCGGCGACGATCGAAGATGATCGAAATAATGATGCACGTGCACACTTGTATCTTGGATGTCTGGAAGTTTTGGTCTTGGGGTTGATCTCGAGCACTTTGTGAATTGGCTCGAAGAAATGAAGTAAAGGGGGGAACTCGAGTATGTTATCGGGTTTAACTCGGGTATGTCTCGGGTCTGAAGCATTTAAACAAACCAGATTTGAAATTTGAATAAATTAAGTTTTGAAATCTTATTTTTAATAATTTTCCTTTAGATAATAAAAGTTTATTTAAATTTTGGGTCAATAAAAGTTGTAAAGTTTATTTAACTTAAAATTAATTAAATTTTGTTTTCATAAGTTATTTTAAAAATTAAATTTAATAGTTTAAATTAAGAAACTGATTTAAAAGATAATGGTTTATCTTAAATTGATATTTTTGATTTGTGATTAACTTAAAGATATTAAGTTAATTTATATGAGATTTTAAAGATAAAATGGTTTATTTTGAAAAAATGATTTTTATTGTCAATTAACTCAAAAGTGTTTAAGTTAAATTGTATGACTTTGTTAATTTGTTTCAAAGGTTATTTTAAATAACATTTAAATAATGATTATGGAATTAAATAAGATAAATAGTTTATCCTGAGATAATTGGAGTCTTAATTAATTAAAGGATCTTTATTGATTAATAAAGGATAATTACTTAATGAAAGTAAATAAAAGATTAATTACCTAATATAATTAATTAAAGGTTTACTTACTTAATTATTTAAAGGATAATTGATTAATGTAATTAATTAATGTGATTAAAAAAGGGTAATTAATTAATATAAGTAATTAAAGGTAATTAATAACTTAATTAAAAGTAATTAATTAATGAACAATCAAGTGATTAAAGGATAATTACTTAATTAATTTATGTGATTAGGGATAATCACTTATTGTAATTAATTAAAGATGACTAATTAAATTAATTAAGGGTTAATTAATTGATGTAATTAATGTTATTAATTAGTTAAAGAATAATTAAATAATTAGAGGTTAATTATTTAATGATTAAAGGTTGTTTTATTTATTAGTTAAGGTTGATTAATAAATGTTTAAAGGTTAATTAATTTATTATCAAAGGTTGATTAATTAAAATAATTTGTAATTAATTAATGTTAATTAATATGGATTAGTGATTAATCTGGTTTCAATTAATCTGATGACTAATTAACTTTACTTATGGATGTTTGAATTGTATTGAATACTTTGAATTGTTTGACATCTCTGGTTTGTGCTGCTCTGTGATATGAATTGCTTTGGTTTGAGCTGTGATAAATGTAATTTATTTATCTGTGATAAATTTATATCGTTTATATATGAATCCGTGAATGAAGATAAGCGTTATAGGATTATACCGCTTATCGATATTGCTGTATTTTGATTCTGATGATTGATGATGTTGCACTATTTTGTAAAACCCCTAGACTACACCATACACACACATATAGGATTGCACGAGGAAATCGGTTAAGTCACGGATATTCGAATTTAATGAAATTGAATTTTGAATCCAAATGGTTTTGGAAATGGAATTGGGTTAAATATGAAAAGCTTTTGAAAAGGAGTTTAAAGATAAAAGTTATTTTGAATAACTTGATAAAGTTTTGAAATTTAAATAGTTTGATTTGAATTTAAATTCAAGATTTGAAATTAAGTTCTATGAATACATGAAAATTATGGTTTAAAAAGGTTATACAAGTTATATAATGTATTTATATGGATTTTAAACCATTTTTGAAGTATTTTAAAAGTAATATTTTGGGAATTTGAATTTAACCCAAGTTTATACTTGAAGGGCTTTAACTTGGGCAAATGTAATCGAATTTTCCGAAACGAAAACTCTTTGATTTCAAATGATAATTGCTTTCATATAATGAAAGGATTTCCAATTTGTGTTGAAAGGATTTCAAGTTTGAAATGAAAATAGTTTTGAAAGCTATGAATGAATCTTTGTTAAAGATTGGTGAACTTTGTTTTCAAATTGAAGAGGATCTTAAAGGCGTATCTTTTGTATAGAAGATTTGAAATGAAAATGTTTTGAAAGCTATGAATTAATCTTTGTGAAAGATTAGTGAACTTTGTGAAGTGAATCTTTTTGTTTAAGGATTTGAAAGTAGTAATTTGTTTAAACCATTTAAAGAAAGGTTTTGGGCTTTAAGTTGTGACTTAACTAAGATCCTATATATCCGTATGGTTTTAAAATTAAGCACTCATTATTCTGTTTAGCCGGGAGAGGACTTTGTGTCATATAACCCATTCCGAATAATGATACGACGTTAGGATTCATTTGAAGACTGTGGTGAAGACCGGATATTTTCGAAAGCGAAAGGATAACTCATCGAATGTATCTGCTCCGACTGATCCCCGGTATAGAGATTTGATCACCCTTTGTGATGGGGAGTCAGGACGTGATTAGGGATTATCTGGATTTGCAATGGCTTCTTTTGAAGTGCGTTCGGTTCTGTTCGAACCCGAAACAGACTTGTATGGATGTATGTCCGACGTTACACTTTGAGACGTAAAGCTGGTTTCTGTTAAATACATTTCCATTTGGTGGTGGAGAATTTATTCTCTTAGCTTAACACCCTTCTCTGAGACGTATTAGCTCAAAGGTTATGTAGTTGATGGTTACTAGTGATACATTCCCAATTATGTAATGTGGCATACGAAGTGCTGCTGATCATTTGTTGATCGAAGCATGGCATTTGTGAAAAGCGCAGCTTTGTGGACGAGACCTCATCAGGACCTCACAAACCGGAATGGTCGAAACAGAAAGGATGCAGCAAGGTTATTGGGGGTAGCGCCTCTTAGGGTATGTCCATTTCTTTCTAGATAAAAGGTGGTATCATGGTATGGAGCCCAGGTATATAACTTATGTGGTTGCTGCAAACTTATTGCTTTGTGGTTGTTGGTGTAGAGGGCCCTCGGATAAAGGTCGATAACGACCGGGGGGTGGCATACTCATGTCAGTAGTTACATAGTTACAAAGGTAACCTGGCCTTCTGTTGGCAGAGAGCTGGTTAAGTTCTCGGGGTGTCCCTCCAGAGGCGTACCTATGTGGCCCATGAAGCTCCTTAGCCTGACCATTGATGGAAATCCAATCACCAATACGTGCCTTGTACGGTTTTAGTTGTAGAACCTGCCACTTAACATGGTAGCTATAGTAGGCATACTATAATGGTACGTATGTTGGCTAAGATTAAACTTATACTTGCAAATGTTTTCCACTATGCACTAATAATAATATCAAATGGTTTCACTTATCAAGCATTTTTGACTGTCATAAGGAGAAATCTCCTCTAAGTGTGCGCTCGCATTGTGTGTGTGGCAGGAGGCTTATAGCAGTTTTATTTTCCAAAAAGCATTGCGGATTTCTTCTACTTCTTTTGTTGTTTGTTGTTCAAAAGATAAAACTGTTTTCATTTGTTCACATCAGTTCCATGACTGACTTGGAGTTTATTGTTCCCTTTCTAAACTCTAGGTGCCCACAATTTTCCACACAGGCAGCATAGAGTTAGATTTCTAGATAATCAGCTAGTAGATGTAGATTCAATAGCCTTCAGCTTTCTGTTTGGAAAGCTTTGGAGTCTTTGATCTTCAAAGTCTTTGGATTTTGGCGATCGCATTTATGACCAACCTTGCTTAATACAACGTGATGATGGTGGTTCAAGCTTGTTGGTTTGGAAGTTCTTTGAGCTTTTGGTTTTGGAGATGAAAGCCTTTAGAGTTTTGGCGCAATTGGTATCGCAGTGTTGGATTCTTTCTTTCCTTCTCTTTTTAAGATTAGCATTGAAGATGTTATCTCTTCTTCTGGTGCTATTATATTTCCGCAGTTGTGTATCTCTAATGTATATTGATATCATTGTATCAATGTGTTGTATCGAATATTGTATCCATTGTTGTATCAATGATATATTGTTTTTCTTCCGCTATGTTGTTATACTTAATGTGTTATAAGCTTCAGCAATTCGGATTTCAGACGTTTGAATCTGCAGCATTCAAATACGGGTGAAGTATGGATGTCGATTTTCAAGCGTCGAAAATCCAGGTCGTCACATTTGGTATCAGCGCTAAAGGTTGAACTTTTGCTTTTGGAGTGTAACACATTAGGTGACTCATTAAAGATAGGGTTACAAATACCCTAGACTGAGTATATCCCTAAGATATCCATCTATATGCCTCCATAAATTCTCTTACTATCCACTGATAGTGAGTATGAGTGCAAGAAGGGACGAGGTAGGGGACAGGGGAATACCACTACAAATGGTCGATACCCTGCAACAACAAGGGAACAGATTTTCTGTATCAATCTTCTTTGATCATCATCCCATATCAATTCTTTGATGATTTCCTGGCAGCTTGAGAGAGAAGTTTCGGTGTGATGGTGGCCCTGTGAATCGTGTAGAAAATTTACATTTCGTATTCTAATCACCAGTTTCTTATCAACCTTTCTGTTTTAACTTTAATGAATTAGGAATTTAAAATGAAATAAATTGATTAATAAAATATGAAACTGAATTTGATTATATCCAATTGTCTATTCTGTGGGGTCCAGATATGTTCTACGAACGATTAGTTGCCCTACGGACTAACCAATGCCCTTGCCTATTTCATAGACCAGATGACCCGAGTACTTCGTAATGTATTGAATGAGTTCATTATGTATTGATGATATTCTGAATTGGTAAGCCAAATGCAGAATAAATAATTCTGTTTGATCTTGTAAAACAATTTCCATTTGTTCTTTGTTGCCTCCATTCTAGCAAATTTCGAGGACGAAATTTTGTTAAGGGGGAATCTGTAACGATCCTGGTTTTAAATCAAATTTAAATTGGTAATTAATTTAATTTTTAGAATTAAATTGTAAATTTAATGGTGAATTAATTTGAATTTTTCCAAATTTAATACTCATATATGTTTGTTTTATTTAATAAATAGAATCTAAAAAAATTTGAAATCTAAAAATATTTATTTTTAAAATTGTATTAGATTTGAAAACATTATATTTTAAAATTTGTTATAATGTACATATGTAATATATAGTTTGAAAGTTATAATTTGAATTTGATATAAATAATTTTCAAAAGTAGTTTAAAGCTAAAATTTTATATTATATAGTATACATATGTATGTTTATTTATTAAAGTATAATTTGTTTAAAATTATTTTTCTTTAAAAATTGGTATGAGTACAATAATAATTAATAGGAAATGTGTGAATAAAAATATATAAAACATGTATGTGTGTATATATATATATATATATAGATTTAATAAAAAGGTTTGATACATTTTCTTTTAAATTTAACATGAGATAAAGATTTAATTTGTATGTATATAAAATTTAATAAGAAAACATGATTCATAAATTTATTAACTTAAGGGTTTAAACATAAGTGCTTAGTAAAATTTATTTAAAGGACTTAAACATAAAAAAAATTGTAACTGACATTTGGAAGATAAATAAAATATGCTTTAACAAATGTAAGATAAGCAACTACTTAGTAATAACAAGTGTCAATAATGTTTTTTCATTTTTATTTGAACTATATAAAGTATATTGAGATCGAGCTACGCTGATCATTTCTAGTTCAAAGATTTTCTTTCAGTTTTAAAAACTTCTCAAACCTTGAAGCTAATTCTGTAACAACCCAGTATTTTGGGATTATTTCTATTTGTTTATTTTAATTATTTAAATTAAAAATTCCTGGTTTAAAAACTTTATTATATTTATTAAAATGGATAAATTTTGTTATTTTAAATATAAATGTTGATTTTTTGTGTGAATTATAATTCTGAACCCGAATAAATAGAATCTTTTCCATAAATGTGAATTTTGGCCAATACGGTCAAACTTTGACTTTTAAATTTAAAATTTAGATTTTTGAATTTTTGAATTTTATTATGAAGTTAAATAAAATTTCAAGAATACTGCTTTTCGTTTCGTTGAAATCCGATTTATATTGTGAAAGTTATGATATTTACAATATTTGGTGTAAATTGATTTATTTAACAATATTATTTAGTTTAATTTGTATAAATAATATTTTTTTGTCATATCCTATTCTAATTTATGTATATATGTGTAATATTTCATGTTATATATATATATATATATATATATCTTTTATTTTTAGAACATTTTTAAAGTATAGTAGTTATTTTTCCAAAACTAGTTATATTTTTGTTTGCAATTTCCAAAAAACTAGTTTGCATACAATTAAGTATATTCTTATATTTTTCTATATTTTTCTAAAATTTATTTATTCAATTCATTTTCATTTTATCTGGTGTATATTTTTATTTTTAAAATAATTTTATAATGATGCTATAATTTTTTCAAAGCTTATTGTATTTATTTACAATTTTAAAACCTAGTTTCTATTTTAAGCTATTTTCTTAATTAATTTATATTTATTTAAAAAAATTATTTTATTTTTATTCATTCATTATTTTGTTTTGTTTTTATCTTATTTATTTACATTTTTCATGTATTTTAAAATTGCAAAAAGAAATATGGAAATTTGAAGAGTTTTAAACCTTTCACTTGCCTTTGTCTTTTCACCTCCTTTACCTTTTCAATTCCAAATAACTCATGCATTAATTTTTGCTGCCCATATCTCCTTTGTTCAGCTGACTTCCTCATCATTTTTCACAAAATTTTTTGTTTCTAAACTCAAAAAAATTCGGCCTCCGTCTCCAGAGCAAAAACTTTGGTAAATAATTCTTTGTTTTTCACTTTTCTTCTTTATTTCTTATTATACTTGCACTTGCTTCAACCTTATGTTATTCGTCCTTTATCAAACATCGCCACCACCTTCATCACCACATTGTCCAGCTGCAAGCCACCTCCATCTCCTCTCACCTACTAGGCCATGGCCATCCTTGATACAAGATCCACACAAAAATGCAAGCAACACTTCCTATATATGCATAGCCGAGCTCCTATGGCCTTCACCACTTCACCACACCCCTTGGCCACCTCGTGCATCACTTCCACAAGCACCAACCTAGCCCAAAGCCACTGTCACACCATACCCTAGCCTCCAGCAGGTCTGGCCGTGCCACATAAGGCCATAGTTGGGACTTGTTGTTACATAAAAATGCACCTTTGCCTTGTGTTTGTACATTTATGCCAGTAATCACTCAAACAACTTCCATACCTTCACTACCCTTGTTAGGCCAAGCATATATGACCCATACCTGACCAAGTACACCCCATGGCAGTGCCTTATCTCCTCATAGGCTGAGCGTAGTGATGGTGGAAGCAAGTACAAGTGTTTGATTAATTGTTGTTCCTTAATTCTAGCTTGTTTAATGTCATATTTTGGTTTGAAATTCATGTTATATGTATTGTTTTATTTCATATGCACAAGACAACAACTTTGGTTCTCCCACGCGTGAATCGTAATCATGCTTTCGTGCCTTTGAAGATCTTTGTTTTGTGCTTTGGTTGTCATCTCTAGCTTATTAAAGTTAGTAATTCTCACCTGACAAATTTATACTTATATGACTAGTAAACTGATCATAATCGAATCTGCAAACAAAAAAAAACATATCACCATGCTATATCTACTATGTTATGATCATATGATTTCATCTATGCTTATTTATCTGTTATAACAACTGTTACTGTTATATTATGCTATTTTGTTCAGTTATATCTGTTTATCGCACTACAAGTTTCCTGTAGAATAGAATCACTATGGGTTGAAATGATACATACCCAAACGGACTTTAGAATAAGGAAAAAATTCATTGTGGGATGAAATGATAGGCCTGAATTATTTTTATTTATTTCATTTTACTTGAGATTGCGGGTTTGAAATGACCAAACCCGGGTTTTCTTTGTAAATTACGGATTGAAATGATATATTATCCGCATCACCTTACCTAGGCTAGAAAATGATATACAGACCCGTGGTTAATATATATTTTTCTAATTTTTTTGAAGTATTTTAGTAATGTAAATATTATTATATTTTGATTTTAAACTTAATTAAAAATGATTTTTTATGAATTATTATGGATTTAAAAAAAAAGAATTTATAAGTGAAATAAATAAATAGTAAAGTTAGAAATTTGAAATGTAAGTTATTTTGGAAATTATGATTTGGTTACAAATGGAATTTAAATTAAGTAGGAGAATGTGATAAATAAATTTATGATATTTTGATTTAAAATGAATTTAAAATGATTTTATAAAGTGTTAATGATTTTAAATAAGTTAAAAGGTTAAATAAATGAGTATTTAAGTTGAATTTTGAAATATAACTTAGACTGGAAATTTGCGAATTTTGTTTAAAAATGAATTTTAAGTTAAGTAAATAAAATGAAAAATAAGTTATATTTGGAAATTTTAACTTAAATGTTAAGTTAAAAAAAATTAATCATAAAGAATTGAAATTGAATGTTGAATTATATAAGTAAATTATTATTAAATTGATTTTTGAATGAAAAATTAACTTTATAAAATCATGAATATAAGGTATTTAAATACTTGTTTTAAAAGTGAAAATATATGATTCTATAAGTTTAAAATGATTTAAATAAAAATTTAATTGTTTGTGAAATTTTATTGAATATTTGGAATTTAATTAACAACATTTTGAAATGTTATTATTTCTAATGCAAAGGATATTACATCATTTGTAAATGATGTAGTTGATCGATATGAACTAAATGGCTAAATTGAATTAAGGGCTATTATAGCACTTTGTAAGTACTGTAGTTGCTAAAATTAACTAAGGTTTTATTTGAACTAAAATAACCCTACTACAGCATTTTAAATGCTATCTTTTGTTAAATTGAATTGTTTTAAAAGTAACTTTCCGTAGCATTTTCTAAATGTTGGGAAAGATGAATTTTCACAATTTTAATAAATTTAAGTGAGCAAATGAACTTGGAAAGGGCTAAAATTTTGAGAATTAAATATTTGATTATTAAATATAATAACTTCATTTCAAATGATTTAAATGAAGTAATTTGATTTGAAATATAAACCATTTTGAAATGTGTGTTGAAAAGGTATTTCAAATGAAATGAATGTAGTTTTGAAAAGATATGATATTTTGATATTTTGAAATGGATTTTTTTCGAATTTTCACCACGGGATGTATTTAATTTATGGTTTAACTAATCCTTAGAGGATGGGCGATACCAAGCATCCTTTAAGTTATTGTGCAATACTACTACAGTTCACTTGAGTTGGTTTACATCATATAAGTATGTATGTCCTGACTCGAGTGTTCTGTGTTTTACTTTACGCTCGGGTCAGCCTGAGTATTTACAGCTTATCTTTGGATTTCTTTTTCTGGAGCTAGGATTGCTGGAGATTCTACTTGTCTAGTTATCTATTCGCTTTCATTTTCAGTTGTTCTATTTCAACTCTGGTATTTATAAACTTCTATGTATTTGAGATTTCTGTTGTATATGTTTTTCAAACTGATATTATGTATTATGCTTTGAGAGTTTGTTATTGTAGCTTCATGAACTACTTTGGTATTTTAATTTCCGCTGCAAGTTATTGTGATATTTCTGTGTCTGTGATTCTATGATTGTATTTCATTTGCTCCAAATTTATTTACAACACGGTATTTTAAGCAATTCAAGTCCGGCATGTGTGGGTGCGAATGGCTGAAAATATCGGGTTCACAGTTGGTATCAGAGCGTTGGTTTTAGGCAAACCATAGCCTGCGGAGCAAAAACTCAATAGAGATAGGGTTGAAATACTCTAGAATGTGTGAAATAAATCTCAGAATCCTTTCTTTGTGTGAGAATGTATTTTCGAAGTATTAAATGATTTCCAAATTGTTTTAAAGGATTTTCAAAGATTATTTTGGCATAAAAAATTTCTTATTTTGAAATCAAGATTATGTAAACTTCATCCCTTCTGTATCCATCTTGTTAGTATGCTATTGGTTTGCATTTTTATCGATTAGGATTCCTTGAACTTTGGAATGCTCCCACTTGTTCTGAAATCCATTCTTGCTTTCCCTATTTATGTTCCTTTGATTTTGGAGCATTTCGTAACTCCACTTTGGAACGACCTCTCTAAAGATTGGTTATTTTGCAAGTCTTTGAATGATTTGTAAAGGGTGAAACTCCTTTACAATTAGCATTGATTCACCAGAGATTTTTATATCCTCGGTTTACGATGCTATCTATCTCCTGCTATATCTGGATTCTATCTCTGGCGATCGAATGTCGATTTGCCTTAGATTTTCGCATTGGTTATATTCCTGAAGTAACGGTTGACCAGGTTAAGGTCGCCCGTGACTTTTATAGGCTTATCATCTTCTATTTGGTAATTAATTATCTCATCTTTCTTTGATCATATCTTCGAATCAGGTTTCTATTTGATGAGAGTTCCTTTAAGTTTCAGTCTTTGTTTATTTGAAATCTATCCTTGAATTTTCTTTGGAAATTTGTGTTTGGTTGTATTTTGAAATTGTGCATACATTGAAATTATTATTTTGATAAGGATGACCCTATTTTGTATATAATAGTGAAATGTTTTCGATAAGGATTTTTAATCTTTTAAAAATGAAAATTTGAAGCTTTGAAAGGATTTGAAATTTTAAAATTTTATTAGAATTAGACTTATATAAAAATGATTTATAACTGAAGGGTTCTGAATTTGAATTTTCGATGAATCGAACTCCGGTGTCGGTTTTAAGTTTTGAAAAAAATATAATAATAATAATATGATTTAAAGACATTTTCTGAATAAGAAATGTTTCAAATGTATTCGAACTAATTCCAATGATTTCGAAGAGATTTAAAATAAGTTTCAAGAAAATAAAATTCCATAACCTACTTATGTCGCTAGAAAATAATTTCGGTGATGAATGCATACATCATCTACATTGATTTTCAAGTTTCTAGGTGGGGAGAGGCCACTCTAGTAGCTTTACTATGCGAGTGATTTTGTGAAACCAAATTTTGATTTCAGATTTCTAAGTATGGTTTGATATGTGTTACGACCCGCTATTTTGGACCATTCAAATCGACAATAAAACCGTACACGTCCAACTTGAATAATTCAAAATACTGCGTTGTTAATTTAAATTTGGCAAACTCAACATATACAGTAAATAAATAATCACAGATCACATACACAGAGTAATAAAATGCAGCGGAATAGATAAGGAATAGTAGTTCATGAAGCTACTATATACATCAGAGTAAGAATTAAAATACATCAGAATATCCCAGATGCAGTGAAGTCTCCAGTACGAGCAGATGACTTCTCTGAACCAATCAACTGGATGACTGAAAGGATAGACAGCTGGATCTTCAAGCAAAGCTCCAACTTCGAAGGTGTGTCTCAAATGTTGTATCACTCAGTCTGACCCGAGTGTAAAGCAAAACACAAAACACTCGAGTCAGGATTAACATTCTTATATCAATAAATCCAACTCAAGTGAAATATCAACTGAAATACAAGTAACTTAGAGGATGTTTGGGATAACCATCCTCCAAGGATCCGTGGAGCTATCTACAATGTAGAAATATACACTATAACACCATGGTCATTTCAAATATACTTATTTCCAGTTTTAACACTTCAAAGTTACGATTTAAATCTACTCAGGTTTTAAATTCAAATTTAGTCCAATCTCAATTTATCAATTTAAATTCAACTAAATTCCTAAATAACCATTTCCCATCTTTATCGATCTCAAATCCGGATTTGAAATCACAAAATACCCTTCAACCTTTCAATGTATTCCAAAACTTTAAGTATTCAATGGTCAAACTAAATTTTTAAATCAAATCAGTTTCTAAATAATAATTTCAAATTTTAGTTCAAACTAAGTTTCATTTTAATTAAATCTAGTTTCTAAATACAAGTTCAACTATATTGATTTCAAATACAGATCCGAATCTCAAATTTAAACCATTTAAATTCCAATATAGTTTAAGGCTTAAAAAATTTAAATGTTCAATTTAACCGTTTCATATAGATCTCGATTTAACCTCATTATTATTTAGTCTTGAAATACTCCCTCATTTGATTCAAGATTATTTAAGTAACCTTAAATTCCATTTTTCTCAATATTTTCTTTAATTTACTTATGTGGAATATTCATTTAATCGCTTAAATCAAAAATCCAGCTATAAAATCCTACCTTTTTAAAATTTCCCATTCAAAATTTTTAGATCGATTTAATGAAATAAATCCTTATTTAGATACCATTTAATATACTCAAATTTATCTCCCCATCTTAATTTATCCCAATTATTTCAAAAATCTATTTGAAATATAAGTTACATAAATATTAACATAGTTTATATATTAAATCAAACTTAATTAAATTAAATATTATTAAATCTATATATACAGAAATTTAAGAATTAAAACTTATTAAGACCATATATTTCTTTCCAAACAAAGAAATTATTTCCAAAATATTTATATATGGACAACGGTGTCTGTATATATTCCTTATCATCTGGTCAAGTGTTACGGATATTTATCATTTAAATCCGTACACTAAATATATACGGGTGGATATCATTCCAATCCGTAATCCCAAATTTAATTAAATGAAAATCGCTTGGGTCTATCATTTCAACCCATAACGAAATTCTCTTATTCTAAAGTCTATTCGGGTATGTATCATTTCTACCCATAGTGAATTCTAAACTACATGGAACTTGCAGAGTGATAACAGATAACAAAAATATAGCAGGATATGATAATAATATACAACAGGCATATATCATCAGTAATTAAATAAAGTATAAACAATAGGATATGGTGTCATATCCCATAGGTGAACAGATACATGTAATAGCATAAATGTAACAATTTAAATAATTACAGCAGCATATTTCAATTGTTGTTTCAATTGAAATCAAATTTAATAAATAAAAGAACGTTAATCGTGAGTGATTGCTCACCTTTCGAGGCCAGAGAAAAAGAAGTGAGTTATGAAATCAAGATCCGAATTCCAAAACAAAGCTAGATGGACACGGTTCAATGATCAAAGCTGATAATAGGAATAGACGAATTCAAATCAGAATTGGGTCAAGGAAGATAAATAGGATAAGTGAGCTTATATAAAACTAGCCAACATATGCAGACACAGTTTATAAAATATGCAACAAAATATGCATACCTCGTTTAATATATATACATAGGTGTGCTGACCGACTATATTAATATAACCATATATATACAATATAACATTTCCTCTACCAATTTGTATATGACTATACATATGACTATACTTGAAATCAAAATACACATCCCTTAAAAAAAAAATCCAACGTATATCAGTCAGTGCAAACAACCTTAAGGCTGACATGAAATAAACTTTTGAAAGCATATACTGTTGAAATTATAAAATATTGATATAACTTATACTGTAAAACTACCATAGAAAATTTTATATATATATATATATACCTACATTTTAAATATAACTTATGTAAATTGTTGAAAATAAAATAAAATAAAATATAGTACGGTAGAGTCTAAAATACTAAAACAATCATAAAAATATATATATTATAAATTGACCTATCAAACTTGTACCCACCAATTTTATATAATATATATACCAAAATAGTAACGAAAATTGAAATACTATATTTTATATATCTAACATATGAAAGCTAATAAAATAACATATTTTATTATAGTTGAAACTATTATAACCAAATATATAAAACATATAAAAATACGTATATTAATAGAAGGCTGCCAAACTTATACCATATATACCGTAAGCTATCAATAGTAAAATAAAACGCGTATAGATATATATATATTTAACTTATCAACTAGTTAGTAAAACATACGTATCTAAAAGCCGTACGATAACTATATGCTAACAAAAGTCAAAAACTATATAGCGTAAAATCTTAGAATAATATACATAATACGGTATAAATATATACTAACCTTTATATATGAACAGAAGTTAAATATTTATATACACGTTTATAAATATAACAATTATCATATATATACTATTATGAAATATATTATTATTTTTAAAGTTCAACTGTTAGGGAATTCAAAATCGACATAGGTGCAGTAAACGTATAAAACAAAACTTATGCACAATCTATACTGTTCTTAATATATAAAATAGACTTATATCAAATAAAATGCATACTTACTTTTAAAAACCAGAGAGGAAATGTTTTGCCAACTAATGCATGCGGCCATGGGGAGGAGGCAGGCCAAGGAAAAGAGAGAGCTCATGCTCAGGTTTGGAAGAAATAAGAAAAGATGGAGGGGAGATGAGAACAGGCGATTTTTAAAGGAAGTATGCATGCGTGATTCAAGCAACATGACATGGCGAAGGGCATTCTTCAGGCAATAGAGAAAATGCTAGTTTCTTAAATATAAAGGTAGGTCTGCATCTGATATGTGAACGTGCTATATGACTTTATATAATATTTACAAAGCTCTCTCCTCTTTTAATATTAAATTGAGGGCAACGAATAGCCTATAGAGAGAAAAGAAGATGCAATCTATGCTATACTATTATATATATATATATATATATTCCTAGAAACACGGAAACGAAGAGGTAAAAGAGGGAAGAGAAAGAGGCGTATAAATGAATGGTAAATAAATTTAGATTTCAAATGAAATAAATGGAACAGCAGAGATTAAAGTATGGATGTAAATCCTGGAATAATAAAAAGCAACGTTTATATGTTGATTAAGAAAAATAATTAAAACAATTAATGGCTTAAATGGGGCAGCATGTTTTAAAATTTTGAAATGCAAAAGAAACGTACACTATAAATATAAAGTTTTCAAAAGCAAAAGAAACGTAAAGCTGTCCATTAATTCATCAAAACGTTATTTAAGTAATAAATTGAAATGAATATACAAATAAAAGTAATTGTAACGGTCAATAGTTGATTTAGCTATACACTTAAGGCAATAAATTTTTGTTTGTTTGTACAACACATAATGAGTTTTGAAAGTCAATGATATAAAAATGGATAAAAGGAAAGAAATCAGGAAATTTTGTGAGCAATAGCTTTTCAAGGAAAGGTAGGCTTACATTATATATACATGCTGAGATGATTAGGCACGTTCAAAAATTTTGAAGCAAATGAAGGAATTGGAAGTAAATATAAAATGAAAGAAATTTGAAAAGTCCGTAGCTATGATTTAGCCAAAATTTATTAAAGCCATTTACTAGGAAGGTTGGAACCGAAATAATAGGGAGAGGAAGGCACATTAAATTTGATGATAAAGTTGTGTTCGGATCTATAAGCAAGTGGTTTATATATTATTGGACTTATGAAAGCGAGGGAAGGAATGGATGCTACTAGCTTGATGATTTGAGATTCTTTCAAGCGTTAAAAACAAAAATAAAGAGAGACCAGAATAAATGCACCACCATAAATATAAATATACGCTTCAATTGCAAAAGAAACGTATAGAGAAAATTATGGGTAGTGGGAAAGGTAAAGTCAGTGCACGAAACTACAAGGAATAATAAAAGCAAGGTCGACGATCTCAAATTTATTAATGGTTACGAATGGAAAAGTCTACCTGAATTGGAAAAGTATTAAGCAATAGAAATCTTTAACGGTAGTAAAAAGAAACCGTTACGCACTGATTCAGAAATCAATTAAAGCAATTAATAGCTTGAATTGGACAGCACGTTTTCTCAATTAAATAAACTTCCATAAAATTATTTGAAAATTTACAATCTGCTATATTTAAATATACGTATTCCAAATATATAAACATTTTATTTAAAAATTCAATTATTATAAGATTTCACAAATATTCAATTAAATACGTTATAGAATCAATTAAAATTGTTAAAAATTTTCGGGTCGTTACACTCTCCCCCACTCAAAACTTTTCGTCCCCGAAAAGGAAGGAGGTAGGAGAATAAAACAACCAAAAAAAAATAGATTGAAAGCCAAGATAAACAATAAATTTTAAAACTATATAAATTTTATTTAAAATATTTATTTGAAAATTTCATTTGAAATTAAATTTTCTTTGATATTTAATACTTCTCAAACTCCTTTGCAAACAATTATTTACATTATTACTTCTATTTACAAAGACTATTGAAAATATTAAATCCAAAATTTATGAAATTTTTAATTTATCTCAAGATACCGTTCAAATATTATCAATAAATTAATAATCATTTTCTTTAAAGATGTTTTATTTAATTTATAACTTCAAAAATATTTATAACACTAAAATTTTATATAAAACAATGTAGTATACAAATAAGCAATATTTAAAAGATTTATTCAAAAAGGAAAGGAAGGTAGATTCCGAAAACGGAATATAGGTGAAAAATAAAGCTGAGCAGATGAGGTAGATTCAAAAGAATAGAATCGGGCATGAATAATTTATTTCAAACCATAAGAGTTTAAATTTCAAATATTAATACAAAATTTCTTTGTTGAAAATACTTTTATAATAAAATACCTTTATAAATAAAATACTTTTATATCGAAACCAATTTTTCTTTCGAAAATACTTTTATAACTCAATGTTTTAACAAGTTTATCCTCGTTCTTGCAGACTCTGGCCATGCGTTGATCAGGCGCAAAGCTGGAATTCTTCAAGTACTTGGTAGACCCTTTTCAACACCCAATGAAAATACTTGAAAAACCCTTTTTTTTAAAAAACAGATATGGAAAGTACAATCCAAACAAAACAACCAACCAAAACCTTTGTCCGACCATGGTTCGCAGATACACAATGGTTATGCCTGGAACCCCCAGGAAACAATCCATATCCGTAAGCTTTCTCAGCCCTGCGAGTTACGCCATGATGACTAGTAGAGTGCAGGATACACAATGGTTACGCCTGGATCCCACAGGAAACAATCCGTACCCCTAGGCAAGACTCAGCCAGGCACTTGCGCTACTATTCGCGACCTACAAAGATTGCAGGATACACAGTGGTTACGCCTGGATCCCCCAGGAAACAATCCGTAACCCTAGGCAAGACTCAGCTAGGCAACTTCGCTATGCATTCACGAGAGAGAAAAAAACCATGGGTTACGCCACGGTGGGAACACTCGAGTATTACATCCGGAAAACCAAAAATCAGAGAGAATAATATCGATAGAATGAATCCACTATGTGGCCACAAAGCGGATATCAAGCAGAAGGCACTTTCCATATCTTTACTTCGAAAATATATATCATATAGTACCTTTTTAAATCACTTTCAAATATCATACTTATATAAAATCCATATATATATATATATATAAGATTCCATTTTCAAATCGAATACTTTCCAAATCAATAGTATATCAAATCATACTTATATAGACTTCGATTTAAAAAAAATTCTCTTTCCAAATTGAGTACCTTTCAAATCAATAGATTTCAAATCACTTCATACTTATACAAATCCATTTTATATAAGTTCGACCACTCCCAAATCAAGTGCTTAACAATATAAGGTTCTCAATTTTAAATCATTTCAATATCAATTCAGTTTCAAAATCATATAGGATTTCACCAAATTTTCTTCCAAATTAAGTATCTAAATTTCAAAGTTCCCAAAATAATAGGTTTAGAAAATTATCCCAGTTTCCAAATTAAAATAATTCAAGTCAAACAAATTCATTTCCCAAATCACCATATAAGTACAGGTTTTTAATTTCAATTTAATTTCAAAACCAAATATTTTCTCAAAATCAATTATACTCAAAATGGTTTCCAAATTTATAATCATCACTTTAAAACTTTTAAACTATCTATTTCTATTAGAAATATCCAATTTACCTTTCTGAAAACCATTATTTGAAATTAAATTTTTTTTCCAAAACATTTCAAAACTAAATTCCATATTAGTATAATTAAAAATAGTCATATTCACTTGCTTAACAAAAGGTTTCAAACTTACTTAAGTCATACTCTTCAAAACTAAACTTATATGCTTTATCAAAAATTTTATGCTTTTCGAAATTTCTTAGTTTAAAACTTTTAAACCTTGATTTGGAAGTGCTCGAACCTTCAAAATAGTCGATGAAATCAAATTTCAAATGTAAGAGTTGGAAATTAATTTTTTTATTATAAATAGAGTTATTACTAGTCAAATTGAAAACTCAAGGACTGAACACCGGTCTCACTTTAAATTGTTTCAAATATATACATATATCTTTCGAAAATATCAAATTATACTTCGGAATTTGAAATTAAAAACGGTTTTACAAAATCACTCGCATAACGAAGCTATTAAAGTGGCCTCTCCCCCACTCTGAAACTCGAAAATCAATGTCGACGATGCGTGCACTCATCACCGAAATTATTCTCCAGCGACATAAGTGAGTTCTGGACTTCTATTTTTTTGAAAACTTCTTTGAAATTTCTTCAAAATTATTGGAATTCATTTGAACCTATTTGAAACATTTCTTATTCGGAAAAATACTTTTAAATCGTATTATTTTTATATATTTTCCCAAAATCTTAAAACCAATTTCAAAATATCGGAATTCAATTCTCGAATTTCAAATTTAACCCTTCAGTTATAATTCCTTTTTATATAAATCACTTTCTTATAAATTTTCAAAATTTCCAATCCTTTCAAAACTTTCATACATAGAATAACATTTCTTATTCGTTTTATATATAGGTATATAATCCTTATCGGAAAAAAATTTCACTTTTATATATATAATAAAATCATAGTTATCAAAATAAAAATTTCATATAAAACAATTTTAAAATACAACAAACCCGATTTTCAAAGGATGATTTAAGAATGGATTTCAAAACAAAGATAGAGATTTAATTTAGAGGAACTCTAATCAATAGAATCCTGATTCGAAGATAGGTTCAAACAAAGTTGAGAAAATCAAATTACAAAATAGAAGATGGATATACTTCTATAAATCTCGGGCGACCTTAACTGGGTCAACCGTGACTTCAGGAATATAATTGATGCGGAATTCTAAAGCAAATCGACATTCGATTGCCAGAGATAGAATTCGGCATACCTAGATATAGCAGCATCGTAAACCGAGGATACAGAAATCTCCGGTGAATCAATGCCAATTGTAAAGGAGTTTTCACCCCCTTTTCAATTCATTCCGTGGAGTTATGGGATACTCCAGAATCAAACGAAAATAAATAGGGAGAGACAAGAATGAATTTCGGAACCGTGGGACATTCCAAAATTTAAAGGAAATCAAGTCAAAAAGAAGGGATTCAACTCGAACGAAAGTGATTCTGTAAATGAATTTACCATATATGCTAGGTTTTGCCTAGAGCTAAAGCTTTGATACCAGCTGTTACGACCCGCTATTTTGGACCATTCAAATCGACAATAAAACCGTACACGTCCAACTTGAATAATTCAAAATACCGCGTTGTTAATTTAAATTTGGCAAACTCAACATATACAGTAAATAAATAATCACAGATCACATACACAGAGTAATAAAATGCAGCGGAATAGATAAGGAATAGTAGTTCATGAAGCTACTATATACATCAGAGTTAGAATTAAAATACATCAGAATATCCCAGACGCAGTGAAGTCTCCAGTACGAGCAGATGACTTCTCTGAACCAATCAACTAGATGACTGAAAGGATAGATAGCTGGATCTTCAAGCAAAGCTCCAACTTCGAAGGTGAGTCTCAAATGCTGTATCACTCAGTCTGACCCGAGCGTAAAGCAAAACACAAAACACTCGAGTCAGGATTAACATTCTTATATCAATAAATCCAACTCAAGTGAAATATCAACTGAAATACAAGTAACTTAGAGGATGTTTGGGATAACCATCCTCTAAGGATCCGTGGAGCTATCTACAATGTAGAAATATACACTATAACACCATGGTCATTTCTAATATACTTATTTCCAGTTTTAACACTTCAAAGTTACGATTCAAATCTACTCAGGTTTTAAATTCAAATTTAGTCCAATCTCAATTTATCAATTTAAATTCAACTAAATTCCTAAATAACCATTTCCCATCTTTATCGATCTCAAATCCGGATTTGAAATCACAAAATACCCTTCAACCTTTCAATGTATTCCAAAACTTTAAGTATTCAATGGTCAAACTAAATTTTTAAATCAATTCAGTTTCTAAATAATAATTTCAAATTTTAGTTCAACCTAAGTTTCATTTTAATTAAATCTAGTTTCTAAATACAAGTTCAACTATATTGATTTCAAATTCAGATCCGAATCTCAAATTTAAACCATTTAAATTCCAATATAGTTTAAGGCTTAAAAAATTTAAATGTTCAATTTAACCGTTTCACATAGATCTCGATTTAACCTCATTATTATTTAGTCTTGAAATACTCCCTCATTTGATTCAAGATTATTTAAGTAACCCTAAATTCCATTTTTCTCAATATTTTCTTTAATTTACTTATGTGAAATATTCATTTAATCGCTTAAATCAAAAATCCAGTTATAAAATCCTACCTTTTTAAAATTTCCCATTCAAAATTTTTAGATCGGTTTAATTAAATAAATCCTTATTTAGATACCATTTAATAAACTCAAATTTATCTCCCCATCTTAATTTATCCCAATTATTTCAAAAATCTATTTGAAATGTAAGTTACATAAATATTAACATAGTTTATGTATTAAATCAAACTTAATTAAATTAAATATTATTAAATCTATATATATAGAAATTTAAGAATTAACATTTATTAAGACCATATATTTCTTTCCAAACAAAAAAATTATTTCCAAAATATTTATATATGGACCACGGTGTCTGTATATATTCCTTATCATCTGGTCAAGTGTTACGGATATTTATCATTTAAATCCGTACACTAAATATATACGGGTGGATATCATTCCAATCCGTAATCCCAAATTTAATTAAATGAAAATCGCTTGGGTCTATCATTTCAACCCATAACGAAATTCTCTTATTCTAAAGTCTGTTCGGGTATGTATCATTTCAGCCCATAGTGAATTCTAAACTACATGGAACTTGCAGAGTGATAACAGATAACAAAAATATAGCAGGATATGATAATAATATACAACAGGCATATATCATCAGTAATTAAATAAAGTATAAACAATAGGATATGGTGTCATATCCCATAGGTGAACAGATACAGGTAATAGCATAAATATAACAATTTAAATAATTACAGCAGCATATTTCAATTGTTGTTTCAATTGAAATCAAATTTAGTAAATAAAACAACGTTAATCGTGAGTGATTGCTCACCTTTCGAGGCCAGAGAAAAAGAAGTGAGTTATGAAATCCATATCCGAATTCCAAAACAAAGCTAGATGGACACGGTTCAATGATCAAAGCTGATAATAGGAATAGACGAATTCAAATCAGAATTAGGTCAAGGAAGATAAATAGGATAAGTGAGCTTATATACAACTAGCCAACATATGCAGACACAGTTTATAAAATATGCAACAAAATATGCATACCTCGGTTAATATATATACATAGGTGTGCAGACCGACTATATTAATATAACCATATATATACTATATAACATTTCCTCTACCAATTTGTATATGACTATACATATGACTATACTTGAAATCAAAATACACATCCCTTAAAAAAAATAAAAAAAAATCCAACGTATATCAGTCAGTGCAAACAACCTTAAGGCTGACATGAAATAAACTTTTGAAAGCATATACTGTTGAAATTATAAAATATTGATATAACTTATACTGTAAAACTACCATAGAAAATTTTATATATATATACCAACATTTTAAATATATTTTATCTAAATTGTTGAAAATAAAATAAAATAAAATATAGTACGGTAGACTCTAAAATACTAAAACAATCATAAAAACATATATATTATAAATTGACCTATCAAACTTGTACCCACCAATTTTATATAATATATATACCAAAACAGTAACGAAAATTGAAATACTATATTTTATATATCTAACATATGAAAGCTAATAAAATAACATATTTTATTATAGTTGAAACTATTATAACCAAATATATAAAACATATAAAAATACGTATATTAATAGAAGGCTGCCAAACTTATACCATATATACCGTAAGCTATCAATAGTAAAATAAAACGCGTATAGATATATATATATTTAACTTATCAACTAGTTAGTAAAACATACGTATCTAAAAGCCGTACGATAACTATATGCTAACAAAAGTCAAAAACTATATACCGTAAAATCTTAAAATAATATACATAATAAGGTATAAATATATATTAACCTTTATATACGAACAGAAGTTAAATATTTATATACACGTTTATAAATATAACAATTATCATATATATACTATTATGAAATATATTATTATTTTTAAAGTTCAACTGTTAGGGAATTCAAAATCCACATAGTTGCAGTAAACATATAAAAAAAACTTATGCACAATCTATACTGTTCTTAATATATAAAATAGACTTATATCAAATAAAATGCGTACTTACTTTTAAAAACCAGAGAGGAAATGTTTTGCCAACTAATGCATGCGGCCATGGGGAGGAGGCAGGCCAAGGAAAAGAGAGAGCTCATGCTCAGGTTTGAAAGAAATAAGAAAAGATGGAGGGGAGATGAGAACAGGCGATTTTTAAAGGAAGAATGCATGCGTGATTCAAGCAACATGACATGGCGAAGGGCATTATTCAGGCAATAGAGAAAATGCTAGTTTCTTAAATATAAAGGTAGGTCTGCATCTGATATGTGAACGTGCTATATGACTTTATATAATATTTACAAAGCTCTCTCCTCTTTTAATATTAATTTGAGGGCAACGAATAGCCTACAGAGAGAAAAGAAGATGCAATCTATGCTATACTACATATATATATACCTAGAAACACGGAAACGAAGAGGTAAAAGAGGAAAGAGAAAGAGGTGTATAAATGAATGGTAAATAAATTTAGATTTCAAATGAAATAAATGGAACAGCAGAGATTAAAGTATGGATGTAAATCCTGGAATAATAAAAAACAACGTTTATATGTTGATTAAGAAAAATAATTAAAACAATTAATGGCTTAAACGGGGCAGCATGTTTCAAATTTTTGAAATGCAAAAGAAACGTACACTATAAATATAAAGTTTTCAAAAGCAAAAGAAACGTAAAGCTGTCCATTAATTCATCAAAACGTTATTTAAGTAATAAATTGAAATGAATATACAAATAAAAGTAATTGTAACGGTCAATAGTTGATTTAGCTATACACTTAAGGCAATAAATTTTTGTTTGTTTGTACAACACATAATGAGTTTTGAAAGTCAAGGATATAAAAATGGATAAAAGGAAAGAAATCAGGAAATTTTGTGAGCAATAGCTTTCCAAGGAAAGGTAGGCTTACATTATATATACATGCTGAGATGATTAGGCACGTTTAAAAATTTTGAAGCAAATGAAGGAATTGGAAATAAATATAAAATGAAAGAAATTTGAAAAGTCCGTAGCTATGATTTAGCCAAAATTTATTAAAGCCATTTACTAGGAAGGTTGGAACCGAAATAATAGGGAGAGGAAGGCACATTAAATTTGATGACAAAGTTGTGTTCGGATCTATAAGCAAGTGGTTTATATATTATAGGCCTTATGAAAGCGAGGGAAGGAACGGATGCTACTAGCTTGATGATTTGAGATTCTTTCAAGCGTTAAGAACAAAAATAAAGAGAGACCAGAATAAACGCACCACCATAAATATAAATATACGCTTCAATTGCAAAAGAAACGTATAGAGAAAATTATGGGTAGTGGGAAAGGTAAAGTCAGTGCACGAAACTACAAGGAATAATAAAAGCAAGGTCGATGGTCTCAAATTTATTAATGGTTACGAATGGAAAAGTCTACCTGAATTGGAAAAGTATTAAGCAATAGAAATCTTTAACGGTAGTAAAAAGAAACTGTTACGCACTGATTCAGAAATCAATTAAAGCAATTAATAGCTTGAATTGGACAGCACGTTTTCTCAGTTAAATAAACTTCCATAAAATTATTTGAAAATTTACAATCTGCTATATTTAAATATACGTATTCCAAATATATAAACATTTTATTTAAAAATTCAATTATTATAAGATTTCACAAATATTCAATTAAATACGTTATAGAATCAATTAAAATTGTTAAAATTTTCCGGGTCGTTACAATATGAAAGATATATGTGTGTGTATATATATATATATATATATATTTATTTATTTGAAATGATTAAAAGTAAGCCGGTGTTTAGTCCTCAAGATTCGGATTTGTTTTGGTATAACTTTATCTATAGGAATTGATTTACTGATTTGTTGGTGATTTCCAACTCTTGGATTGAAAAGATGATTTCTTCGACCATTTTGAAGATTTAAGTACTTCCAAATTAAGGTTAACTTTTCAAAGCTAAGAAAATTTGAAAGGTATAAGGTATTTGATAAAGAATATGAGTTTAGTTTTGAATGATTAAAGTATAAAGTAATATGATTTATATAAGTTTGAAACTGTTTGTTGAGTGAAATAATATGACTATTTTGAATTATACTAGTATGAAATATAGATTTGAAGTGTTTTGAATAAAGTAAATATGTAGAATAATAATCTTTTCAATGATAAATTGTATTTTTTATATAGAAATAAATAGCTTGAAGGTTCTAAAAAGAGATGGTTTTAAACTTTGTAACCATTTCAGATATTTTGATTATTGGAATGGTTTGGAAATTATTTAATCATTATTTTGATAAAGAATGTGAATTTGGAATGATAATTGATTTTGATAAATGAATATTTGAAGTTTATATTTGTATGAAAGGATATTTGGTTTACTTGTAATTTGATTTTATTTAAAAATGATGGATTTAAGAAATGAATATTTCAAAACTAAGTAAAAATGAAGTAAAATTTGAGATATATGAAATTATAAAATTTAGTTTTGGAATATGGTATATTTAAGCTTTGAAATATATTAAAGATTGAATAGTTTATTTTTATGGGTTAACTCTTTATTTGAAATTTGATAATATTTGAATTGTTTTTGTTGGAAAACAAAATTGAATTGAAACTGATGGTTTGAATTGAATTAAAATTGGAAATTTTAGATTTGGGTTTAATTGAATGAATTTGTAAATGTAAAGAATTAAAGGAATGTTTTATGATTTCAAATATTTGATTTCAAAAGGTTATGATTTTCAAAGTGTAATGATTTCAAGTATTTTGGTTTCGAAAGATTTTTAACTTTGAAAGTATTATGATTTTTGAAAGTGAATATATGTTTGAAATAGAAATGAATTTGTTGACATAAATTTTTTTGATTTGGAAATTTGGATTATTTTTTAAATATATTGTTTTAAGAAACTTTAAAACTGAATATATGTAATTTGAAAGAAATGATTTGGTGAAATCATTTATGATTTTGAAACTGAATTGACATTGAACGGAATTGAAATTGAGAACCTTGTTTTATTAAGTACTTGATTTCGGAGTTATCGAACTTATTTAAAATGGATTTGTATAAGTATGAAGTTGATTTGAAACTATTGTTTTGGAAAGGTACTCAATTTGTAAAGTGAAATCTTATATAATCAAAGTCTATATAAGTGTGATTTGATATAGTATTGACTTTGGAAAGTATTTGATTTGAAAATGAAATCTTATATAAAATGGGCTTTATATAAGTATGATATTTGAAAGTGATTTTTGAAAGGTACTATATGATACATATTTTCGAAGCAAAGATATGGAAAGTGCCTTCTGCTTGATATACGCTTTGTGGCCACACTGTGGGTTCATTCTATCGATATTATTCTCTCTGATTTGGAATTTTCGGATATGATACTCGAGTGTCCATCGAATTCCATGGCGATCTCCATGGTTTTATGAGCGCGACTGCATAGCGCAACTGCCTGGCTAAGACGGCCTATGGGTATGGATTGTTTCCTGGGTGATCCAGGCGTAACCATTGTGTATCCTGCAATCTATGTAGGTCGAATTAGTAGAGAAACCGCCTGGCTGAGATGGCCTAGGGGTACGGATTGTTTCTTGGGGGATCCAGGCATAACCATTGTGTATCCTGCATTCTACTAGTCATCATGGCGTAACTCGCAGGGCTGAGAAAGCTTATGGATATGGATTGTTTCCTGGGGGATCCAGGCGTAACCATTGTGTATCTACGATCCATGGTTAGACAAATGTTTGGTTTGATTGATTTCTTTGGATTTTACTTTCCATATCTGTTTTAAAAAAGGTTTTCCAGTATTTTCACTGGGTGTTGAAACAAGTCTATTAAGTACCCGAAGAATTCTAGCTTTGCGCCTGATCAACGCATAGCCAGAGTGTAGGAACGAAAGTAAACTTGTTAAGACGTCAAGTTATAAAATTATTTTGATAAAGTATATAATAAAGTATATTTTTGATCATTTATTTTATTGGTCTAAATAATTTAATTTTTTTTAAATATTGTTTACTTCGAACTAACAAATTTGAATCAAATGATTATTCATCATATTATAAAATGTTTAAAATGTTATAAATATTAAAAGAATTTTAATTTGAAATGTATATAGTTTTAAAAATAATGGTTCATCCTTGTCTTCCAATATATTTTTCCTTCTAGCTATTCCTACCTTTTTCCTCTTCAAGGGTCCTTTTTGCATTATGGAAAGAGCTGGTTCTTTCGCTTATCGTATGGAATTGCCTGAGAAACTTTTTGGAGTGCATGATGTATTCCACGTCTCATATCTTTTCCGGTACCTTCTTGACCCATCCATTTTTGTTCAACCTTCTGCTCTTGACGGTTTGGATATTAGGCCTAATATGACTGTCGAGAGTAAGCCACTTCGTATTGTCAGTAGAGGTACGAAGCAGCTAAGAAGTAAATCTGTTAGTATGGTCAAAGTACTGTGAAGTACTGATGTTCGAGATTGTACCTGGGAAACGGAGGAGAGCATTCGTCTTTCGAATCCGAAATTGTTTTTCCAGGTATTGTTTGCTTTATTTATCTTGCTTTTCCTGGTTTTCCTTGTTCGTTCTTTTCGAGGACGAAAAGATTTGAGTGGGGGAGAGTGTAACAACCCAGTATTTTGTGATTATTTCTATTTGTTTATTTTAATTATTCAAATTAAAAACTCATGGTTTAAAATTTTTATTATATTTATTAAAATGGATAAATATTTTTATTTTAAATATAATGTTGACTTTTGTGTGAATTATAATTCCGAACCTGAATAAATAGAATCTTTTCCATGAATGTGAATTTTGGTCAATATGGTCAAATTTTGACTTTTAAATTTAAAATTTAGACATTTTAATTTTATGTTTTATTATGAAGGAAAATAAAATTTCAAGAATATTGCTTTTTGTTTCGATGAAATTCGATTTATATTGTGAAAGTTATGCTATTTACAATATTGTGTGTAAATTGATTTATTTAACAATATTGTTTATTTTAATTTATACAAATAATATTTTTTTTGTCATATCCTATTCTAAGTTGTGTATGTGTGTGTAATATTTCATGTTATATATATATCTTTTATTTTTAGAACATTTTTAAAGTATAGTAGTTATTTTTCCAAAACTAGTTATATTTTTGTTTGCAATTTCTAAAAAACTAGTTTTCATATAATTAACTATATTCTTATATTTCTCTATATTTTTCTAGAATTTATTTATTCAATTCATTTTCACTTTATTTGGTATATATTTTTATTTTTAAAATATTTTTATAATGATTTTATAATTTTTTCAAAGCTTATTGTATTTATTTACAATTTTAAAACCTAGTTTCTATTTTAAGCTATTTTCTTAATTAATTTATATTTATTTAAAAAAAATTATTTTATTTTTATTCATTCATTATTTTGTTTTGTTTTTTTCTTATATATTTACATTTTTCATGTATTTTAAAATTGCAAAAAGAAATATGGAAATTTTAAGAGTTTTAAACCTTTCACTTGCCTTTCTCTTTTCACCTCCTTCACCTTTTCAATTCCAAATAACTCATGCATTAATTTTTGCTGCCCATATCTCCTTTGTTCAGCCGACTTCCTCATCATTTTTCATGAAATTTTTTGTTTCTAAACTCAAAAAAATTCGGCCTCCATTTCCAGAGCAAAAACTTTGGTAAATAATTCTTTGTTTTTCACTTTTCTTCTTTGTTTTCTTATTCTACTTGCACTTGCTTCAACCTTATGTTATACGGCCTTGCTCCACCATCACCACTACCTTCATCACCATCTTGTCTAGCTGCAAACCACCTCCATCTCCTCTTACCTAATAGGCCACGACCATCCTTAACGCAAGATCCACACAAAAATGCAAGCAACACTTCATATATATGCATAGCCGAGCTCCTATGGCCTTCACCACTTCACCACACCCCTTGGCCACCACTTGCATCACTTGTACCTGCACCTACCTAGCCCAAAGCCACTGCCACACCATCCCCTAGCCTCCAGCAGGTCTGGCCGTGCCACATTAGGCCATAGTTGTGACTTGTTGTTACATAAAAATGCACATTTGCCTTGTGTTTGTACATTTATGCCAGTAATCACTCAAACAACTTCCATACCTTCACTACACTTGTTAGGCCGAGCATATATGACCCATACCTGACCAAATACACCCCATGGAAGTGCCTTATCTCCCTATAGACTGAGCATAGTGATGGTGGAAGCAAGTACAAGTGTTTGATTAATTGTTGTTCCTTAATTCTAGCTTGTTTAATGTCATATTTTGGTTTGAAATTCATGTTATATGTATTATATTATTTCATATGCACAAGACAACTACTTTTGTTCTACCACACTTGAATCATAGTGGTGCTTTCGTGCCTTTGAAGATCTTTGTTTTGTGTTTTGGTTGTCATCTCCAGCTTATTCAAGTGAGTAATTCTCACTAGACAAATTTATACTTATATGACTAGTAAACTGATCATAATCGAATCTGTAAACAAAAAAAACATATCTCCATGCTATATTTACTATGCTATGATCATTTGATTTCATCTATGCTTTTTTATCTGTTATAACATCTGTTACTGTTATATTATGCTATTCTGTTCAGTTATATCTGTTTATCGCACTACAAGTTTCCAGTAGAATAGAATCACTATGGGTTGAAATGATACATACCCAAACGGACTTTAGAATAAGGAAAAATTCGTTATTGACTGAAATGATAGGCCTGAATTATTTTTATTTATTTCATTTTACATGGGATTGCGAGTTTGAAATGGTCAAACTCGGGTTTTCTTTGTAAGTTACGGATTTAAATGATATATTATCTGTATCACCTTACCTAGGCTAGAAAATGATATACAGACCCGTGGTTAATATATATTTTTCTAAAATTTTTTAAAGTATTTTAGAAATGTAAATATTATAATATTTTTGTAAGCCCCACCCCGAGACCCACCGTAGCAAAGAGAATTAACAAGTAATTCCGTCTACTAAAGCGGAGAATAGGGCTGGTTAAGGACGACCATCTATAATTTTGTCTTAAACATCCATTGAATACGTCGATAAGTGCATTATAATTTTTTTCAACTCAAGTGGATCGACATACCCAGTAAATGCTTAATCCAAAACTATAGGTGGCTAACGGATCTATCAGAACAAAATACAATAACTGAATGTAAACCACATCACAGAACAGTAACCAACATCATATATATACATATACACTGATATGCGTTCAGTATAATACAATATGAATACAATAAAGGTAGTGCACGACCACACCATATACATCAAATCAAATGTAAAAACATCAGAGTATGCGGAATAAATAAACTACTCAAGAGAAAGAAGAGCTAATATCCAACATCAGCTTCAAGCTAAGCCCAATAGATGATACCTGAAACAACTCGTTCTGACCCGAGTGAAAACACACGGGTCAGGCTAGCTAGAACTTATCATTAGTAAAGGTGATGATAAGAGATAAGGGGAAAACCATTCCATCATTACCAATGGAATGATATAGGTCATTAAGTTATCTCTAGAGTGATACATCAATGGTTCATCATGATTGCATAGAGGGTTACAATATGTATATTAGATAGACATGGTTTATCTAATTATATATATAACCGAATGAAATGGGTGAGGATTTGGACCATAAAGTAAATCTTCATAAGATAATTAAACTTCAAGAATCCATCATAAATAAAACCATCTAATAGAAACTTCTTAATTATTATACCTCATCTCATCGATATAAATATAAATACATCTCAAACCCATAATTAACCTCATTATAAAGGAATCTCTATAATCATTTATACCTTATATCATTGGTATAAATATAAATCTATCTTAAATCTATTATCAACACTCATCATAAAAGCATTACCATAATTTATACCTCATCTCATCGGTATAATTATATATAATGTCTCAAATCCATCTTGATAGAGCCCAGAAAGAATCCAAACATCATATTCGAAATCACCATAAAACCATGTATATAAATAAGCCCTTTTCTTACATATGGCTATAATAAAGCATCATCATCAAACAATGAAAACGAAACATCTAAACTTCATGGAAAACAACACGTGCTTTACATCTTGACTAGTACTAATAATTTGGTACCATACATCATGATGACTTGGGGTCACATAACATCATAATATCGTTATTGACTAGTTGGAACATCTTGATGACACCCAGTCACAAATCCGAGTAAAAACATCATGGTGATTAGAGTTGAGTAATAACATCGTGAACATCGTGGTGACTCCAATAGTACTCGGTCTAGTACTAGTAACATCTTGAATGTGTCTCAACTATTCGAATAGGAACCCAAAAGGCGAGAACGCATATCCCATACTATACGTTCTCCCCTAATGTTTTACTAATCGTTAGTTGGTTCCACATTAGAAAACATCATAAATCATCAGAACCATCATAAAACTCACTCTGCCTCATCTCATCGGCGAGTTAATATAATACCACACTCATCTCTTCTCATCGACGAGTAATGGTTCCATCGTGACTTGTCTCATTTCATCGACAAGTAAAAGTCATCATAACCATCTTAACTTCATAAATCATCATAAACATCTTAACTTCATGAATACTTCATAAATAGACTTACCTCATATCATCGGCAAATGCAATTAAATTTCATAATGGTTTCTCATAAACCATAATCCCCGAAAAGGGAAATCTCATCTCAAGACTCACCTCATCTCATCGGCAAGTAAAACAACGTCTTTAAGTGGTTCTCATCGATTTTTACTCCTATAATAGGAGATCTCGAACACCTTAACTCGCCAAATATTGGCTACTTGGGTAATTCCTATAATAAGATTTGAAAATCTTAAATACTAACTCAAGATACAATACTAAAGAGGTTTCGATCGTACAAGTCCAGAATTAATCGAAAAAGCAAACTCATGTGTCCCACACCACATGTTTTACTAAATCGTTTAATTGTCTTTCTCATACGTCCGAAAAGTGCAAAAACGTGTATCTTTAAATAGAAAATATATTTTTGCTGAATCGGGTTTTGAAATAAATTTCAGAAAATATTTAAGAAATCAACTTTGGAAATCTCTTTATAATTTAGAAATATTAATTATATCATTTTTTTATGAAATCACTTTGTAAAAAATATTTCTTAGAATAATAGCTAGAATATGAACACTGTTGGAAAATAGTTTGAAAATACGTGCACATGCGCTCGGAATCACAATGAAAGCATTACATAATGAATGATTAAAATTAATTAAAATCCCAATGACGGATTCGTGAAATTCATCATCAAAGACTTGCTCGAACAATATAAGAAAATACAAGATTCATTACCAGAGCATATGTGATATAAAGATTTCAGTATTTGCACTGAAAAGAGCATCAAAACCGTGTTCGGAAAACATAAGAGAAAGCACCAAAAGCTGGCGCAACAATTCAAGATACACATGAATAAACATTGGTGTTTTGCCCAGGCCTGTATTTTTCTTGTTCAGTTTGCCTCTTTTAAGCACATAATTTGATAGAACACAAAAGATAAAAGTTGTAGAAAACATCCTAATCTTTCTATAACATTAAAAATTACCGAATTCCGATAAGAAATGTAAAAGTTATAGATAAAACAATTCTGAGATTTGAATTTCACAACTTCTGTCATTTTGTCTCGGGACAGCGACAAACAATCACACTTCTACCAAGATAACTTGGAAACTTTAGAAAACTCAAAACATAAAAGTTGAAGGTGATTTTATTAGCTTGAAGTCAGAAAAAGAATCACCAAAATCCGACTTACGGATCAAAAGATACGGCTAAAAACGTTCTTAGGTCACTGATCACTGACGCTCTCGTTTTGCTCTCTGGATAACAACACATAATCACATTTTTGACCAAGATAACTTCTAAATTTCAAAAAACTCAAAACACAAAAGTTTTAGAACAAAATCTAAGCTTTTCGGAACATATAAAATTATCAAAATCAGACAAAAAACTAGAATGTTATGTCTAATTTAGTTTCAGCTTCAAGCACAGAGCAAATATAGACTTTGCTCTCGGCTTAGCAGTAGAAAAATCAAATTTTGACATAGCTAACCACAAAATTAAAGAAAACTCAAAACATAAAAGTTGTTGCATATGATTTATCATTTTCTAAACATCTAAAATTATCAAATTTCGATCAAAAACGAGAAAGTTATGGCTGAATTTGTTTCAGCATCTGGATGGACAAAATTCAGTTTTTTACAGAAGTAAAACATCAACCAAAAATCAATATTATCAAGCTATTTGCATATATTTTTGCATTTGAAGCTTTGCTTAAGCTAGGTTTGTGAGTTTATTAACTCACCTTGCTGTCATAGATGATTAAGCAATGATTTAGAGCCAAAGATTGCAATTTCTCCCAAGTATAGACCCAAAGAAACCTGTAGAAACTAGTAATAGATGCATGCAAACAAAGAGAGAGGCAAATAAAAAAAATTCACTGTAAAAATAGATTTCGATATGAAGATTGGTTTTAGATTGAAGATTACCTGAGTTTAGCTCTAGAATTGACATATAAAATCACCAATTTTCATTTTATTTGACAAATTTAAGCATAGATTGAAAGGGAAAGAAAGGGTTTCAGCCATTAACAAGCTTTGGAATTTTGAGGAAGAAAAGAGAAAAGTATACGTATTGTAATCTTTCGTTCTCATTACTCATTTCTAGTAAAAGGCTAATGATAGTGGTAATGGGCTTTAGCCCAAATTAATAAAAGAAGTTAACTTAAGTTAATTACTTAATCTCTTATTTCATGTTACAATGCATCTTAACAAATGGAATTAACACTATTTCAAGTTTTACTTCTTTAAAACTTTTGAAACTCAATACTCATGATAATAAAAATGTTTATACTCAAAATAAAAGATTATTTATGTATTTAAAACATTTTATTATCATCTTTCTCTATTTTAAATAAAATACCAAACTTGCATCTTTAATTACAAAACTCATTGTAATTAACATTATAAATTACACGAAAATCACATTTTTGTGTAATAAAATTTTATAACCCATTTCAAATGTAATTTAACACTAAAATTATATTTTTAAATCCAATTCCATCATTATTTTAAATACATCTCATTTTAAATTTTAATTACTTCTTTTAAAAACATTAAAAGAAGTAAATAGCAATAATTTACAAAATTATTGCATTAACTCTAAGTAAAACACATTTCCTCATTCTTTTAAATCAAACCATCTTAATAAAGTTTATAAAACTCTATTTTTCTCATTTTATCCTTTAATATATTGTTTATTCCCAATAACCAATTTAAATTCCTCTTTAATTATTAATTTACAATATTAAATTATAACTGCCGTTGTAATTTAATATTCTCAGGTAATCGCTAAAATCAGGGTTGTTACAGACTCCCCCTCTACAAAAATTGCTTCCCCGCAATTTTCTAGGAAAAGAGTTGTAAACAACATGAATATTTAATCAACAAAGGTGATAGACAAGCTCGAAACTCAAACCATTCATACTTTCAGCATGGAATGGTAGAGAGAAATAAGGAAAAACTCACTTGGTTAATCCAATGGTCCATCATATGCTAATATAGTGATTAGCAAACCATCGAATTTTCCAAGCAACTCGAAAGAATTTCGAAGATGTCCCATCTTCGAATCAATACTCAATAAAAAGCCCAACAAATAATCTATCAAATAAGACAGATTTCTCAAAACTCTACGAATATAGTCGGGATCAAAAACTCATTCAAACCCGAACTCTATGCAACAAAAATGATCATCAACACAATTTTCGCATAATAATACAGAAAGAGCATCCTCACAACGAGGATAGACTCAATAGACAAGATAGATAAATCACACAAAATGGCTTGTTACGAGGCCACCAAACTCGAATGACTGCGAAAATGCACGTCATCATCAATAGCACAAGAATAGAGTGAACTCCAGAACAAGAATATAAGCTCAAATTACTTTTCAATCCAAGATATTTAGATTTTATTTTTTTCTCAACATCATTTAAATTTTAAATCTCAATTTTCAACATTTAAAAATTTTCAAACTCTTTACTATATTACTTAGTAAGTAATATAAAAATCAAATTAAAAGTACAAATTTCTTCTCTTACTTCAAAATTAATTTTCAAAAAATTTGTAAATCCATAATAATATTACTCGAAATAAATTAAGGGTTTAAATTCTTTTTACTCTTTTTATTAAACCACTTAAAAAGTTTAAAACAATCTTCAAATCCTCTTATAACTCTTCTCTTAAAACATCCAATGTATATAATATAAATTCTAAAATCTCAAAATATACTTTCAATAAAGTATAGCTCATTAATTTTCTCACATATTTTCATCTTTATAATTTCAAAATAAATATATAAATAAATGGCATTGCCTCGCCACTGAATCTCTAATAAATGGATATGTCCGTTGGCTACAAAGTCGATCGAACGATCAAAACTGCCTCGCCACTTTAATATTCGTCTCTAAAATCAATGGCTGCAATTACCATTCAAAAATAAATTTAATATTTAATCTCATATATTATTTTCAAAATCTCAATTTTTAAAACACAAACCATCGTGTCTGATTGTCTCATCATAGCATTTAGGAGATTCCTATCGATAACGTTGATCAGGCGTATCGACTAAAACTCTTAACTACTCGATGGACAACCCAACACTCTCAAATTATTTTTATAAAATAAATACTACTCATGTAAATATAATCGCAAAATATTCTTTGATATTATTATTTTTTTAATCTCAAAGCTCAAATTTCTCTTTAAAACTCATATTTATATAGCTTCAAAACTCAAACCAAAGAACATTAAGAGAATGCTTCGAGATATTCCCAGAATACTCGATTCTCAAAATCAATAGAAAGAGATAGAGTGTTCGTCAATCTTACGATGTCACGAGCCATTCCCAAAAATCATTAAGATATAGGATAAGCAAGATATTCTTCTCGAAGGAGAAGAAGAAACAATCCATGACTCACTAATTCAGTCGGAGTAATGCTAAAGGATAACATTGATTGAGTATATGAAAAGAACACTCAAATGAAGCTGAATGATAAACTCAATCAACTCGAACAATCTAGAAACTCACATTATTCCTTAGTGGATATCCTCGTGGAAGGATAACTGAAGAGCCAGGAACCTCAACACTCGATTGCCCGATTGGATGTCAAATCCAAACAGACTCACAAAACTCAGGAGAGTCACCTTGATTGGAATTCGAGTTATATCATCAACATCTCGATACTCAAGAGTGAATTCAGTAACTTCGGGATCACCATTAATATTCCAAAGTGATAGAAATAAAAAATCAATCAAATTAGGATGCCTAAATAAATATAGGATCCTATAACAACAAAATGATCCGGTTTAACATCAAATAAGTCAATCCATCCCAAATCAAATACATCTCAAGATAGTGAGTAATAAACTAATATTCACTAAAGCAGCAACAAATAGAAAACTCAGAATGCTCACAACATGCCAATCGTTATGATCCCTTCAATAGGATTCACAACTCTCAAAGGAATGCAACAAGAATGCTCAAAGAAATCAATCAGCTCCATCGATACGAACTCACTCATATCGAAAAAAAATGAAAATAGAATAATCCCAAATAAGATAATTCATAAGACAAGATAACATCAAACTCAATTACGGAATACTACGGAATACAATATATATTCCTAGACATATTTCATTTCAACATATCGTATTATTCGAAAAGGAATCAAAGAACGATTCGAAAACAAGCTTGAATAAAAGACAATGATTCATTCATATTGTACTTTGACGTATCGTGAGATACGTACTGTTCTATGTTTACTCTACTTTGTTCTGACCATAGCTCTGATACCAAGCTGTAACACCCCACCCCGAGACCCACCTTAGCAAAGAGAATTGACAAGTAATTCCGTCTACTAAAGCGGAGAATAGGGCTGGTTATCTATAATTTTTTCTTAAACATCCATCGAATACATCGATAAATGCATTATAATTTTTTTCAACTCAAGTGGATCGACATACCCAGTAAATGCTTAATCCAAAACTATAGGTGGCTAACGGATCTAAAAGAACAAAATATAATAATTGAATGTAAACCACATCACAGAACAGTAACCAACATCATATATATACATATACACTGATACACGTTCGGTACAATACAATATGAATACAATAAAGGTGGTACACGACCACACCATATACATCGAATCAAATGTAAAAACATTAGACTATGAGGAAGAAATAAACTACTCAAGAGAAAGAAGAGCTGATATCCAACATCAACTTCAAGCTAAGCCCAATAGATGATACCTGAAATAACTCGATCAGACCCGAGTGAAAACACACGGGTCAGGCTAGCTAGAACTTATCATTAGTAAAGGTGATGATAAGAGATAAGGGGAAAACCATTCCATAATTACCAATGGAATGATATAGGTCATTAAGTTATCTCTAGAGTGATACATCAATGGTTCATCATGATTGCATAGAGGGTTACAATATGTATATTAGATAGACATGGTTTATCTAATTATATATATAACCGAATGAAATGGGTGAGGATTTGGACAATAAAGTAAATCTTCATAAGATAATTAAACTTCAAGAATCCATCATAAATAAAACCATCTAACAGAAACTTCTTAATTATTATACCTCATCTCATCGATATAAATATAAATACATCTCAAACCCATCATTAACCTCATTATAAAGGAATCTCTATAATAATTTATACCTCATATCATTGGTATAAATATAAATCTATCTTAAATCTATTATCAACACTCATCATAAGTGCATTACCATAATTTATACCTCATCTCGTTGGTATAAATATATATAATGTCACAAATCCATCTTGACAGAGCCCGGAAAGAATCCAAACATCATATTCGAAATCACCATAAAATTATGTATATAAATAAACCCTTTTCTTACATACGGCTATAATAAAGCATCATCATCAAATAGTAAAAACGAAACATCTAAACTTCATGGAAAACAACATGTGCTTTACATCTTGACTAGTACTAGTAATTTTGTAACATACATCGTGATGACTTGGGGTCACATAACATCGTGATTGACTAGTCGGAACATCTTGATGATACCCAGTCATAAATCCGAGTAAAAACATCATGGTGACATCCTGAACATCGTGGTGACTCCAATCGTACTCGGTCTAGTACTAGTAACATCTTGAATGTGTCTCTACTATTCGAATAGGAACCCAAAAGGCGAGAACGTATATCCCATACTATATGTTCTCCCCTAATGTTTTACTAATCGTTGGCTCGTTCCACATTAGAAAACATCATAAAACATCAAAACCATCATAAAACTCACTCTGCCTCATCGCATCGGCGAGTTAATATAATATGACGCAGCGGATAATACGGATTGACAACGAAATGAAGTTTTCGTGTCTAACTAATCGAATCGATTAGATGAATCAATATGGATCGATGGATTTATGGAATACTGGCTGCCCACATTCGTTGATCTACGAAAGATATCGAATTCTAGCTATCTTCTACACGTTGATCACGCATGATACCGTGAGATAAGATATACAATTCTTCGAACGTTGATCAAGCGCACTTGATACCGTGAATTGGCTTCAACAATCGTTGATTTGAGCGCACTCGAATAACCGAAAGTGGAGATAGGAGATCACACTCAACTACCAATTTCAAAAGAGTCAAAAAGCACTCAAACAAAGTTTCATTCAAAAATCAACTAAGAGTTACAAATGTCACAACACGCCTATATATAGTGTTACAACTCATCACTTACACGACCCAATTTAGGTCGCTAGCGACCTATCAATGCGAGTCAACTTATTACAACACCACACACTCACGGCCGACCTAGTTATATGCCGACCTACGAGTTACGACTTAACAAATACAAATGATACAACATCATTACAACGCAACAACAACTAACGACCTAAAATTATATACAACTCACACGAGCTATCAAATGCAACCCATAAACGGCATAAAAAATCACGCGACATAACCACCACCGACTTAAGAAACACGGCTTAGAACAGGAAGTGGCAATGACCTATGATCTGAGCGATCTACTCTGCAGCGACCCAACAACAGAGAAACCTATATGCGACTTAAGACCATTAGCAACTGGATTCTCTTCATGCGACTTAACTAGGTCGTAGGTCGTTGGAATTAGGTCGGAAAGACCTAAAGACACGCTGCCTTCCATTGCACTATATCCTTTAGCCCGTTAGATCGGCTGTCTTGATTCGTTCGGTCGCTTGGACGACCTATCTTCATACTAGGTCGCAGCCCATCAAAACCCACTGTAGTTTGCACTCGCGAGCTTTCTTCACTAGGTCGTGAGCGTCCTAAGACACACGAACGGCTCAAGCACACTGAATTGGTGGACTGGGCTGCATCATCCTCCCTTGGTTGAGAAAAATTCATCCTCGAATTAAAAGTTCTTCCCCTTTAGATTGTTCATCTCCATAGTAAGGTATAAGATGTTTAACATTAAACACGTCAGAAGTGTACACATCTTCCGGCAGTTTCAACTTATAAGCATTTTTATTGATCTGTTTCACAATCTTTACAGGATTAATCTTTCGAGCTTTAAGTTTATTGTATGTTCCTACTGGAAAACGATCCTTTGTTAGTACAGCATATACTAAATCTCCTTAATTAAATTCAACACTTCTTCGCTTCAGATCCGCAGATCGTTTATAATTCTCATTCGTCTTCTCCAATCGTTCCTGAACGATTTTATGGCATTCTGTCAACCCATCAACTAAATCAATAGCCCGCTTAACCGTCCCCTTCAGTTGTGGCACTGTCGCTAAATCCAAGGTCCCTTCGGCAAGCTTGAATATACAATCTGAAATGGACTGAAACCCGTACTATGGTTGATAGCATGACTATGAGAAAACTCCGCTTGACATAACTTCACATCCCAACTCTTCATATTATCTTTCACAAGACACCGTAATAAATTTCCCAGCGATCTATTCACAACCTCCGTTTGTCCATCAATTTGCGGGTGATAAGCACTACTGAAATTCAGCTTCGTTCCCACCATCTTCCACAAACTCAACCAAAAATGACTTAGAAATCTGGTATCCCTATCGAAAACTATAGATTCGGGTAAACCATGCAAGCGATAGATCCCTCTAAAGAACAACTTGCCATATATACTGCATCTGCCGTCTTCTTACAAGCAACAAAATGTACCATCTTCGAGAAACGGTCCACCACAACATATATAGAGTCATTTCCCCGTTGAGTCCTCGGCAAACCCAACACGAAATCCATGCTTATATCTACACACGGTTTTGTAGAAACAGGTAAAGGCATATACAATCCCGCATTTGTAGCTGTCCCTTTCGAAACTTGACAAACAAGATATCTACGCACAAACTTTTCAACTTCCCGCCTCATCGATGGCCAATAGTACGACTGAGAAATCAACTGTAACGTACGATCCCATCCAACATGTCCTTCTTCATGCAACTCTTTTACAATTTTCGTTCTCAAGCTGCAATCTGGTACACATAATTGATTCCCCTAGAAAAGAAAACCTTTTATCAACACAAACTCATCAGTATTTCCATCCTTGACTGTCTCAACAATCTTCGCAAAGTGAGGATCTCCTTCAAACAATTCTGGTAATAGTTCAAATCCTGTCACTTCAACCTTTATCGGTGTCAATAAATGATTCCTCCTGCTCAAAGCATCAGCTACACGATTCTTCACCCCTGATTTGTGCTTTACAACAAAAGTAAACTGCTGTAGATACGCGACCCATGAAGCGTGCCAAGCTGAAATTTTGTCCTGCCCTTGCAAATGCTTCAAAGCTTCATGATCCGTATAAAGAACAAACTCCTTCTGAAATAGATAATGTCTCCAGTGCTCCACAGCTTGAACAATCGCGTAAAATTCCACGTCATAAGTGCTATATCTCAACTTGGCTCCCAACAATTTCTCACTGAAATAAGCAACTGGTCTTCCATTCTGACTCAATACTCCACCAATCCCAACCTTCGATGTATCAGTATGTAACTCAAACAACAACTGAAAATCCGGCAATACTAGAATTGGTGCTGTCGTCAATAGTGTCTTGATCTTCTCAAAAGCAACCCCTGCTTCCTCTGACCACTCAAACTTCTTTCCTTTCATGCAATCGGTTATAGGTGCCATCACACTGCTAAAATGTGGAATGAATCTTCGATGAAAGATACCAATCCATGAAAACTTCTCACTTCAGTAATTGTCTTGGGTTGTGGCCAACTCCTGATAGCTTGCACTTTACTTTCTTCCACTTGAATGCCTTCCTTCGACAGAACATATCCCAAAAACAAAACACTGTGCGTCATGAACACACACTTCTTCGTTGCAGCATAAAATTTCTCCTGTCGTAGAATCAAGAGTACTTCACGCAAATGTTGGACATGCTCTTCCATACTCCCACTATAGATCAAAATATCATCAAAGTAAACTACTACAAAATTCCTAATGAATGGTCTGAAAATCTGGTTCATCACTATCATAAAAGTACTAGGAGCATTTGATAAGCTAAACGTCATAACCAGCCATTCATATAGACCTTCCCTAGTTTTAAAGGTAGTCTTCCACTCATCACCCGGTCTAATACGAATCTGATGGTATCCACTCTTCAAGTCAATCTTTGAGAACACAACAGCTCCACTCAACTGATCAATCAAATCATCAAACCTCGGTATAGGAAATCTGTATCTCACAGTGATCTTGTTTAGGGCCCGATTGTCCGTACACATCATCCATGAACCATCCTTTTCGGTACCAATAAAGCTGGTACTGCACTTGGACTCAAGCTCTCCTGAACACGCCCTTGTTCTAACAACTCCTCCACCTTCCTTCTCAGTTCCTCGTGCTCTTTAGGACTCATCCTGTAATGTGGTCTGTGTGGTAATACTGCCCCTGGCACAAGATCAATCTGATGTTGAATATCCCTCAACGGTGGTAACTCTGTTGGCAGCTCTTCAGGAAACACATCTCCGAATTCTTCCAATACCGGCTTTACTTCCTCTGTAACTTCATTAGTTTCAGTGGCTTCATGTCCAATCAACAAAAACACCTCTGGACTCTCTTCTACTTCTTCAACAAATTCCTTCAAAGTCAACAAAGTCTTCAGCTCCTCAATCTCTTTCGATTTGCTCTCTCCTTGTTGTCTCTTCTTCGAAACCAAAATAATCTTAACACCTTCAAACATAAAGTTGTAGCTATTGGTTCGACCATTATGATGCACTGCTCGATCATATTGCCATGGCCTTCCCAAAAGCAAGTGACAAACATCCATCTCCACAACATCACAGCAGATCTCGTCTTTATACTTCTTCCCAATAGAAAATGGAACATGAACTCGCCTGTCCACCTTCACCTCTCCTCCTTTCCTTAACCACGCTAACCTGTAAGGATTTGGATGTTTCTCCATTTTCAATTTCAACTTCCTCACAGCTTCGGTAGAAATGATATTGTCACAACTCCCTGCGTCAATCACAAATTTACACACTTTCCCCAGTATAGTGCATGTCGACTGAAAGATATTACTCCTCAACCTACTAGCCTCTTCTTCCTGCTTCGGTGTCAAACATAATCTCCTCATCATAAGATTACATCCTTCATCTCCCAACGAGAATATCCTGTTCATTTCCCTCAAATGGACTAGAATAATCTTCACCAACATCCTCACCTTCAACATCAACAATCATAGTTCGTTTCTTCGACTTCGGACATTCATTACTCTTGTGACCCACTTCTTGGCAATTAAAACATTTGATACTGTTGTTGACCTTCGCCTTCGCAACCTCATTCACAACTGGTTTACTGACAACTTTCGACACATTGGAACTTCCACTAGCACCCTTGCTCTAAGTATTGGAACCTGGAAACACACCACCCCCTCGTCTTCCCTGCTTCTCCCAAGCCAACGCTTTTTGATGTGCTTCTGCAACAGATCTAGGATCAAACATGTTCACCATATCTTGAATCTGCATTCTCAAACCCCAACAAACCTAGCAGTCAATTGTTCCTCTGTCTCCATAATGTCACTTCGAGCAATCAGTTGATAAAATTCGTCAGCATAATCATTAACAGTCTTCGTCCCCTGCCTTAGATTCTGCAACCTCTGATACACAAGTGATTGCTAATTGTAAGGTAAAAATGTAGCTTTCATCAGTTTCTTCATCTTCTCCCATGATTCAATCTTCGACTTCCCCATTCTCTCCCGTGTAAGTTTGGTCTGCTGCCACCATGCCATAGCTCTACCTCTCAAACGATTAGCAACCAACTTCACTCTTCGATTCTCAGGAACTTCCTTAAAGTCAAAATTTTCTTCAACATTAGACAACCAATCCAAGAATTCTTCTGCTACCATTCCACCCTTGAATTCTGGAATTTCCATCTTCATACCCGACTCCCATCGTCGGTCATCCTCAACATCCCGATATGAATTTCGAACTTGGTCTCGATCTCGATAATGAATGCTAGCTCTATCACCCTCTTCATCAAAATCAAATGTACGTCTATATCGATCTCGACCATCAACATCCCTTCGATCACGCATGTCTCTTCTGCTATGTCTCTCTTCATCTCGATATGGCTCATCTTCAAACTCACGTGGAGTTCTTCTCTCTTCGTGTCTATATTCATGGTGATCTCTTCTTGATGAAATTGATGTTTCTCTTCGATCTCTAGAAGATTGTGGCGACACCCTCCTCGCTTCCGCAATCGATGGTGAAACTCGGTTTCCTCCATTGTTCGAGATTGGCGACCTTCTCCTTTGATTCATATCTATCATCAATTTCTCCAACCTCCCAATACCTTCATCCAACTTCTCATTGAATTTATTGCTAATTCGTTGTTCCATCTGTTCAGCATCTTCTCGTTCATACAAATCTTCAACATTTTGATGACGGTTAGCTCTTCTTGGAGGCATGATTATCTTCAACAAATCAAACACAAATACTTCAACAACTTCACAAATCTTCAAATTAGAACTCTCGGCTTGAATCTTAGCTCGCACGGCTACCACTAGCTCGCACAAGATTGAAACGGCCTAACTTGGCTTAGCTCGCTCAACACTTCAAAATCTTCTCCTCTCGGCCTACACTTCGCACAAAGTGATGCACGGCTCAAACTCAACTCCTTAGCGTGCCAAATCCCAATGAGCAAAATTCAAACACTTTCCGATCTTTGATCCAAAACGATATGGATCGAAAGCTCCCAACTTGATGCAACTTCACGATGAACACCAACTTCAAACTCCTTGGCTCCAAGACTTGACTTAGCTATGATTGGCTAAGTCTAGCTCCAATACCAAACTGACGCAACGGATAATACGGATTGACAACGAAATAAAGTTTTCATGTCTAACTAATCGAATCGATTAGATGAATCAATATGATTCGATGGATTTATGGAATACCGGATGCCCAAATTCGTTGATCTACGAAAGATACCGAATTCTAGCTATCTTCGACACGTTGATCGCGCACGATACCGTGAGAGAGGATCTACAATTCTTCGAACGTTGATCAAGCGCACTTGATACCGTGAATTGGCTTCAATAATCCTTGACTCGAGCGCACTCGAACAACCAAAAGTGGAGATAGGAGATGACGCTCAACTACCAATTTCAAAAGAGGCACAGAGAACTCAAACAAAGTTTCATTCAAAAATCAACTAAGAGTTACAAATGACCCAACACACCTATTTATAGGTGTTACAACTCATCACTTACACGACCAATTTAGGTCGCTAGCGACCTATCAATGCGACTCAACTTATTACAACACCAAACACTCACGGCCAACCTAGTTGTATGCCGACCTACGAGTTACGACTTAACAAATATAAACGACACAACATCATTACAACACAACAACAGCTAACGACCTAAAATTATATACAACTCACATGAGCTATCAAACGCAACCCATAAACGGCATAAAAAATCACGCGACATAACCACCAGCAACTTAAGAAACACGGCTTAGAATAGGAAGCGGCAACGACCTATGATCTGAGCGATCTACTCTGCAGCGACCTAATAACAGAGCAACCTATATGCGACTTAAGACCATCAGCAACTGGATTCTCTTCATACGACTTATCTAGGTCGTAGGTCGTTGGAATTAGGTCGGAGCGACCTAAAGACACGCGGCATTTCCATTGCACTATATCCTTTAGCCCGTTAGATCGGCTATCTTGATTCGTTCGGTCGCTTGGACGACCTATCTTCATACTAGGTCGCTGCCCATCAAAACCCACTGTAGTTTGCACTCGCGAGCTTTCTTCACTAGGCCGTGAGCGTCCTAAGACACACGAACGACTCAAACACACTGAATTGGTGGACTGGGCTGCATCATAATACCACACTCATCTCTTCTCATCGACGAGTAATGGTTCCATCATGACTTGTCTCATTTCATCGACAAGTAAAAATCAACATAACCATCTTAACTTCATAAATCATCATAAACATCTTAACTTCATGAATACTTCATAAATAGACTTACCTCATATCATCGGCAAATGCAATTAAATCTCATAATGGTTTCTCATAAACCATAATCCCCGAAAAGGGAAATCTCATCTCAAAACTCACCTCATCTCATCGGCAAGTAAAACAACATCTTTAAGTGGTTCTCATCGATCTTTACTCCTATAATAGGAGATCTCGAACACCTCAACTCGCCAAATATTGGCTACTTGGGTAATTCCTATAATAGGAATTGAAAATCTTAAATACTTACTCAAGATACAATACTCAAGAGTTTTTTAAATAGAAAATGTGTATTTTTAAATAGAAAATATATTTTTGCTAAATCGGGTTTTGAAATAAATTTCAGAAAATATTTAGGAAATCAACTTTGGAAATCTCCTTATAATGTAGAAGTATTAATTATATCATTTTTTTATGAAATCACTTTGTAAAATATATTTCTTAGAACAATAGCTAGAATATGAACACTGTTGGAAAATAGTTTGAAAATACGTGCACATGCGCTCGGAATCACAATGAAAACATTACATAGTGAATCATTAAAATTAATTAAAATCCCAATGACGGATTCATGAAAATCCATGGTTCTATATAGTAGAAGCAACCCAGAAATAATCACAAGACGCATGGTTTATCCCTTGAATAAGGTAATAAAACACTCAAGATCTATATAAAAATTCATCATCAAAGACTTGCTCGAACAATCTAAGAAAATACATGATTCAATACCAGAGCATATGTGATATAAAGCTTTCAGTATTTGCACTGAAAAGACGTCAAAACCGTGTTCGAAAAACATAAGAGAAAGCACCAAAAGCTGGTGCAACAATTCAAGATACACATGAATAAACATTGGTGGTTTGCCCAGGCCTGTATTTTGCTTGTTCAGTTAGCCTCTTTTAAGCACATAAATTGAGAGAACACAAAAGATAAAAGTTGTAGAAAACATCCTAAGATTTATAGAAAATTAAAAATTACTGAATTCCGATAAGAAATGTAAAAGTTATAGATAAAACAATTCTGAGATTTGAATTTCACAACTTTGTCATTTTGTCTCGAGACAGCGACAAACAATCACACTTCTGGCCAAGATAACTTTGAAACTTTAGAAAACTCAAAACATAAAAGTTGAATGTGATTTTATTAGCTTAAATTCAGAAAACGAATCACCAAAATCCGACTTATGGATCAAAAGATACGGCCAAAAACGTTCTTAGGTCACTGATAATTGACGCTCTCATTTTGCTCTCAGGATGACAACAAACAATCACATTTTTGACCAAGATAACTTCAAAATTTTAGAAAACTCAAAACATAAAAGTTTTAGAACAAAATCTAAGCTTTCCGGAACATCTAAAATTATCAAAATCCGACGAAAAAAGAGAATGGTATGTCTAATTTAGTTTCAGCTTCAAGCATAGAGCAAATATAGACTTTGCTCTCGGGTTAGCAGTAGAAAAATCAAATTTTGACATAGCTAACCTCAAAATTAAAGAAAACTCAGAACATAAAAGTTGTTGCATATGATTTAAACTTTCCGAATCATCTAAAATTATCAAATTTTGATCAAAAATGAGAAAGTTAAGGCTGAATTTGTTTCAGCATCTAGATGGACAAAATTCAGTTTTTTACAGAAGTAAAACATCAACCAAAAATCAATATTATCAAGCTATTTGCATATATTTTTGCATTTGAAGCTTTTCTTCAGCTAGCTTTGTGAATTTATTAACTCACCTTGCTGTCATAGATGATTAAGCAATGATTTAGAGCCAAAGATAGCAATTTCTCCCAAGTATAGACCCAAAGAAACCTGTAAAAACTAGTAATAGATGCATGCAAACAAAGAGAGAGGCAAATAAAAAAAAATTCACTGTAAAAATAGATTTTGATATGTAGATTGGTTTTAGATTGAAGATTACCTGAGTTTAGCTCTAGAATTGACATTTAAAATCACCAATTTTCATTTCATTTGACAAATTTAAGCATAGATTGAAAGGGGAAGAAAGGGTTTCAGCCATTAACAAGCTTTGGAATTTTGAGGACGAAAAGAGAAAAATATACGTACTATAATCTTTCTTTCTCATTACTCATTTCTAGTAATAGGCTAATGATAGTCGTAATGGGCTTTAGCCCAAATTAATAAAAGAAGTTAACTTAAGTTAATTACAATCTTTTATTTCATGTTACAATGCATGTTAACAAATGGAATTAACACTATTTCAAGTTTTACTTCTTTAAAACTTTTGAAACTCAATACTCATGATAATAAAAATGTTTTATACTCAAAATAAAATATTATTTATATATTTAAAACATTTGGTTATCATCTTTCTGTATTTTAAATAAAATAGCAAATTTACATCTTTAATTACAAAACTCATTGTAATAAACATTATAAATTACACAAAAATCACATTTTTGTGTAATAAAATTTTATAACCCATTTCAAATGTAATTTAACACTAAAATTATAGTTTTGAATCCAATTCCATCATTATTTTAAATACATGTCATTTTAAATTTTAATTACTTCTTTTAAAAATCATTAAAAGAAGTAAATAGCAATAATTTACAAAATTATTGCATTAACTCTAAGTAAAACACATTTCCTCAATCTTTTAAATCAAACCATCTTAATAAAGTTTATAAAACTCTATTTTTCTCATTTTAGCCTTAAATATATTGTTTATTCCCAATAACCAATTTAAATTCCTCTTTAATTATTAATTTACACTATTAAATTATAACTGCCGTTATAATTTAATATTCTCAGGTAATCGCTAAAATCAGGGTTGTTACAATTTTGATTTTAAACTTGATTAAAAATGATTTTTTATGAATTATTATTGATTTTCAAAAAAAAGAATTTATAAGCGAAATAAATAAATGGTAAAGTTAGAAATTTGAAATGTAAGCTATTTTGGAAATTATGATTTGGTTACAAATGGAATTTAAATTTAGTAGGAAAATGTGATAAATAAATTTATGATATTTTGATTTAAAATGAATTGAAAATGATATTATAAAGTGTTAATGATTTTAAAAAAAGTTAAAAGGTTAAATAAATGAGTATTTAAGTTGAATTTTGAAATATAACTTAGATTGGAAATTTGCGAATTTTGTTTAAAAATGAATTTCAAGTTAAGTAAATAAGTTGAAAAATAGGTTATATTTGGATATTTAAACTTAAGTGTTAAGTTAAAAAAATTAATCATAAAGAATTGAAATTGAATGTTGAATTATATAAGTAAATTATTATTAATTGATTTTTGAATGAAAATTTAACTTTATAAAATCATGAATATAAGGTATTTAAATGATTGTTTTAAAAGTGGAAATATATGATTCTATAAGTTTAAAATGATTCAAATAAAAATTTAATTGTTTGTGAAATTTTATTGAATATTTGGAATTTAATTAACAGAATTTCGAAATGTTATTATTTCTAGTGCAAAGGATATTACAGCATTTGTAAATGCTGTAGTTGATAGAAATGAACTAAATGGCTAAATTGGATTAAGGGCTATAATATAACTTTGTAGGTACTGTAGTTGCTAAAATTAACTAAGCTTTTATTTGAACTAAAATAACCCTATTATAGCATTTTAAATGTTGTCTTTTGTTAAATTGAATTGTTTTAAAAGTAACTTTCCGTAGCATTTTCTAAAATCTTCACTGTTTTAATAAATTTAAGTGGATAAATGAACTTGAAAAGGTATAAAATTTGGGAATTAAATATTTGATTATTAAATATAGTAACTTCATTTTAAATGATTTGAATGAAGTAATTTGATTTGAAATATAAACCATTTTGAAATGTGTGTTGAAAAGGTATTTCAAATGAAATGAATGTGGTTTTGAAAAGATATGATATTTTGATATTTTGAAATGGATTTTTTATTTTAATTTTTACCACGGGATGTATTTAATTTATGGTTTAACTAATCCTTAGAGAATGGGTCATACCAAGCATCCTTTAAGTTATTGTGCATTACTACTACAGTTCACTAGAGTTGGTTTACATTATATAAGTATGTATGTCCTGACTCGAGTGTTTTGTGTTTTACTTTACGCTCGGGTCAGCCTGAGTATTTACAGCTTAGCTTTGGATTTCTTTTTCTAGAGCTAGGATTGTTGGAGATTCTGCTTGTCTAGTTATCTATTGGCTTTTAGTTTCAGTTGCTCAATTTCAACTCTGGTATTTATAAACTGCTATGTATTTGAGATTTCTATTGTATATGTTTTTCAAACTGATATTATGTATTATATTTTAAGAGTTTGTTATAGTAGCTTCATGAACTACTATGGTATTTTAATTTCCGCTGCGAGTTAATGTGATATTTCTATGTCTGTGATTCTATGATTGTATTTCATTTGCTCCAAATTTATTTACAACGCGATATTTTTAACAGTTCAAGTCCGGCATGTGTGGATGCGAATGGCTGAAAATATCGAGTTGTCACAGTTGGTATCAAAGCTTTGGTTTTAGGCAAACCATAGCCTCCGGAGTAAAAACTCATTATAGATAGGGTAGAAATAATCTAGAATGAGTGAAATCAATCTCAGAATCCTTTCTTTGTGAGAGAACGTATTTTCGAAGTATTAAATGATTTTCAAATGGTTTAAAAGGATTTTCAAAGATTGTTTTGGTATAAAAATTTTCTTATTTTGAAATCAGGATTTTCTAAACTTCATCCCTTCTGTATCCATCTTGTTAGTAAGCTCTTGGTTTGGATTCTTATCGATTAGGATTCCTTGAACTTTGGAATGCTCCCACTTGTTCTGAAATACATTCTTGCCTTCCCTATTTATGTTCCTTTGATTTTGGAGCATTTCGTAACTCCACTTTGGAACGACCTCTCTAAAGATTGGTGATTTTGCAAGTCTTTGAATGATTTGTAAAGGAAACTCCTTTACAATTAGCATTGATTCACCGGAGATTTTTGTATCCTCGGTTTACGATGCTTTCTATCTCCTGCTATATCTGGATTCTATCTCTGGCGATGGAATGTCGATTTTCCTCAGATTTTCGCATTGGTTATATTCATGAAGTCACGGTTGACCCGGTTAAGGTCGCCCATGATTTTTATAGGCTTATCATCTTCTATTTGGTAATTAAATTATCTCATCTTTGTTTGAGCTTATCTTCGAATCTGGATTCTATTTGATGAGAGTTCCTTTAAATTTGAGTCGTTGTATGTTTGAAATCTGTCCTTGAATTATTCTTTGGAAAATTGTGTTTGGTTGTATTTTTAAATTGTGCGTACATCGAAATTATTATTTTGATAAGGATGATCCTATTTTTTATATAATAGTGAAATGTTTTCGATAAGGATTTTATATCTTTTAAAAATGAAAATTGAAGCTTTGAAAGGATTGAAATTTTAAAATTTTATTAGAATTTGACTTATATAAAAATGATTTATAACTGAAGGGTTTTGAATTTGATTTTCGAGGAAACGAACTCCAGTGTGGTTTTAAGTCTGGAAAAAATTTAATAATAATAATAATAATAATAATAATAATAATAATAATAATAATAATATGATTTAAAGTTATTTTCTGAATAAGAAATGTTTCAAATGTATTCGAACTAATTCGAATGATTTTGAAGAGATTTCAAAAAAGTTTCAAGAAAATAAAAGTCCAAAACCCACTTATGTCGCTAGAAAATAATTTCGGTGATGAATGCATGCATCATCGACATTGGTTTTCGAGTTTCTGAGTGGGGAGAGGCCACGCTAGTAGCTTTACTATGCGAGTGATTTTGTGAAACCAAATTTTGATTTCAGATTTCGAAGTATGGTTTGATATTGGAAAGATATGTGTGTACACATATATATTTGAAATGATTAAAAGTAAGCCGGTGTTTAGTCCTCAAGATTCAGATTTGTTTTGGTATAACTTTATCTATTGGAATTGATTTACTGATTTGTTGGTGATTTCCAACTCTTGGATTGAAAAGATGATTTAATCGACCATTTTGAAGATTTGAGTACTTCTAAATTAAGGTTAACTTTTCAAAGATAAGAAAATTTGAAAGGTATAAGGTATTTGATAAAGAATATGAGTTTAGTTTTGTATGATTAAAGTATAAAGTAATATGATTTGTATAAGTTTGAAACTGTTTGTTGAGTGAAATAATAAGACTATTTTGAATTATACTAGTATGAAATATGGATTTGAAGTGTTTTGAATAAAGTAAATATATAGAATAATAATCTTTTCAATGATAAATTATATTTTTTATATAGAAATAAATAGTTTGAAGGTTTTAAAAAGAGATGGTTTTAAACTTTGTAACCATTTTAGATATTTAGATTATTGGAATGGTTTGGAAATGATTTAATCATTATTTTGATAAATAATGTGAATTTGGAATGCTAATTGATTTTGATAAATGAATATTTGAAGTTTATATTTGTATGAAAAGATATTTGGTTTGCTTGTAATTTGAGTTTATTTAAAAATGATGGATTTAAGAAATGAATATTTCAAAACTAAGTAAAATGAAGTAAAATTTGAGATATATGAAATTATAAAAATTAGTTTTGGAATATGGTATATTTAAGCTTTGAAATATATTAAAGATTGAATAGTTTATTTTTATGGATCAAATCTTTATTTTAAATTTGATAATATTTGAAATGGTTTTGTTGGAAAACTAAATTGAATTGAAACTAATGGTTTGAACTGAATTAAAATTGGAAATTTTAGATTTGTGTTTAACTGAATGAATTTGTAAATATAAAGAATTAAAGAAATGTTTTATGATTTCAAATGTTTGATTGCAAAAGGTTATGATTTTCAAAGTGTAATGATTTCAAGTATTTTGGTTTCGAAAGATTTTTAACTTTGAAAGTATTATGATTTTTGAAAGTGAATATATGTTTGAAATAGAAATGAATTTGTTAACATAAATTTTGTTGATTTGGAAATTTGTATTATTTTCTAAATATATTGTTTTAAGAAACTTTGAAACTGAATATATGTAATATTAAAGAAATGATTTGGTGAAATCATTTATGATTTTGAAACTGAATTGATAATGAAAGGAATTGAAATTGAAAACCTTGTTTTCTTAAGTACTTGATTTGGGAGTTATCGAACTTATATAAAATGGATTTGTATAAGTATGAAGTTGATTTGAAACTATTGTTTTGGAAAGGTACTCAATTTGTAAAGTGAAATCTTGTATAATCAAAGTCTATATAAGTGTGATTTGATATACTATTGATTTTGGAAAGTATTTGATTTGAAAATGAAATCTTATATATAATGGACTTTATATAAGTATGATATTTGAAAGTGATTTTTGAAAGGTACTATATGATACATATTTTCGAAGTAAAGATATGGAACGTGCCTTCTGCTTGATATCCGCTTTGTGGCCACACTGTGGATTCATTCTATCGATATTATTCTCTCTGATTTGGGTTTTTTAGATATGATACTCGAGTGTCCATCGAATTCCATGGCGATCTCCATGGTCTTACGAGAGCGAATGCATAGCGCAACTGCATGGCTAAGATGGCCTAGTGGTACGGATTGTTTCATAGGGGATCCAGGCGTAACCATTGTGTATCCTGCAATCTATGTAGGTCGCATTAGTAGCGAAACTGCCTGGCTGAGATGGCCTTGGGGTACGGATTGTTTCCTGGGGGATCCAGGCATAACCATTGTGTATCATGCATTCTACTAGTCATCATGGCGTAACTCGCAGGGCTGAGAAAGCTTACGGATATGGATTGTTTCCTGGGGGATCCAGGCGTAACCATTGTGTATCTGCGATCCATGGTTAGAAAAATGTTTGGTTTGGTTGATTTGTTTGGATTTTACTTTCTATATCTGTTTTTAAAAGGTTTTCCAGTATTTTCACTAGGTGTTGAAACAAGTCTATTAAGTACCCAGAGAATTCTAGCTTTGCGCCTGATCAACGCATAGCCAGAGTTTGAAGGAACGAAAGTAAACTTATTAAGACATTGAGTTATAAAATTATTTTGATAAAGTATTATATAAAGGATATTTTTGATCATTTATTTTATTTGTCTGAATAATTTAAAAAAAAGTTAAATATTGTTTACTTCAAACTAACAAATTTGAATCAAATGATTATTCATCATATTATAAAATGTTTAAAATGTTATAAATATTTAAAGAATTTTAATTTGAAATGTATATGGTTTTAAAAATTATGGTTCATCCTTGTCTTCCAATATATTTTTCCTTCTAGCTATTCCTACCTTTTTCCTCTTCAAGGGTCCTTTCTGCATTATGGAAAGAGTTGGTTTTTGGCTTATCGTATGGAATTGCCCGAGAAACTTTCTAGAGTGCATGATGTATTCCACGTCTCACATCTTCGCTGGTATCTTCTTGAACCATCCCTTTTTGTTCAGCCTTCTGCTCTTGATGGTTTGGATATTGAGCCTAATCTGACTGTCGAGAGTAAGCCACTTCGTATTGTCAGTAGAGGTACGAAGCAGCTAAGAAGTAAATCAGTTAGTCTGGTCAAAGTACTTTGAAGTACTGATGTTCGAGATTGTACCTGGGAAATGGAGGAGAGCATTCGTATTTCGAATCCGAAATTGTTTTTCCAGGTACTGTTTGCTTTGTCTATCTTTCTTTTCCTTGTTTTCCTTGTTCGTTCTTTTCGAGGACGAAAAAATTTGAGTGGGGGAGAGTGTAACAACCCAGTATTTTGTGATTATTTCTATTTGTTTATTTTAATTATTTAAATTAAAAACTCCTTGTTTAAAAACTTTATTATATTTATTAAAATGGATAAATTTTGTTATTTTAAATATAAATGTTGATTTTTGTGTGAATTATAATTCCGAACCTAAATAAATAGAATCTTTTCCATGAAATTGAATTTTGGTCAATATGGTCAAACTTTGACTTTTAAATTTAAAATATAGATATTTGAATTTTTGAATTTTATCTTTTATTATGAAGATAAGTAAAATTTTAAGAATGCTGTTTTCGTTTCTTTGAAATTCGATTTATATTGTGAAAGTTATGCTATTTACAATATTGTGTGTAAATTGATTTATTTAACAATATTGTTTATTTTAATTTATACAAATAATATTTTTTTTTGTCATATCCTATTCTAATTTGTGTATGTATGTGTAATATTTCATGTTATATATATATATCTTTTATTTTTAGAACATTTTTAAAGTATAGTAGTTATTTTTCCAAAACTAGTTATATTTTTGTTTGCAATTTCCATAAAACTAGTTTGCATATAATTAACTATATTCTTTTATTTTACTATATTTTTCTAAAATTTATTTATTCAATTAAATTTCACTTTATCTGGTATATATTTTTATTTTTAAAATATTTTTATAATGATGTTATAATTTTTCCAAAGCTTATTGTATTTATATACAATTTTAGAACCTAGTTTCTATTTTAAGCTATTTTCTTAATTAATTTATATTTATTTTAAAAAAATTATTTTATTTTTATTCATTAATTATTATTTTTTGTTTTCATCTTATTTATTTGCATTTTTTATGCATTTTAAAATTGCAAAAAGAAATATGGAAATTTGAAGAGTTTTAAACCTTTCACTTGCCCTTTGTCTTTTCACCTCCTTTACCTTTTCAATTCCAAATAACTCATGCATTAATTTTTGCTACCCATATCTCCTTTGTTCAGCCGATTTCCTCAACATTTTTCACGAAAATTTTTGCTTGTCCACTCAAAAAAATTCGGCCTCCATCTCCTGAGCAAAAACTTTGGTAAATAATTCTTTGTTTTTCACTTTTCTTCTTTGTTTTCTTATTCTACTTGCACTTGCTTCAACCTTATGTTGTTCAGCCTTGCTCCACCATCACCACCACCTTCATCACCACCATGTCTAGCTGCAAACCACCTCCATCTCCTCTGACCTACCAGGCCATGGCCATCCTTGATGCAAGATCCACACAAAAATGCAAGCAACACTTCCTATATATGCATAGCCGAGCTCCTATGGCTTCACCACTTCACCACACCCCTTGGCCACCTCTTGCATCACTTCCACCAGCACCTACCTGAACCAAATCCACTGCCACACCATCCCCTAGCCTCTAGCAGGTCTGGCCGTGCCACATAAGGCCATAGCCGTGACTTGTTGTTACATAAAAATGCACCTTTGCCTTGTGTTTGTACATTTATCCCATTAATCACTCAAACAACTTCCATACCTTCACTACCCTTGTTAGGCCGAGCATATATGACCCATACCTGACCAAATAAATCCCATGGCAATGCCTTATCACCTTATAGGCTGAGCATAGTAATGGTGGAAGCAAGTGCAAGTGTTCGATTAATTGTTGTTCCTTGATTCTAGCTTGTTTAATGTCATATTTTGGTTTGAAATTCATGTTATATGTATTGTTTTATTTCATATGCACAAGACAACTACTTTGGCTCTCCCACACTTGAATCGTAGTCATGCTTTCGTGCCTTTGAAGATCTTTGTTTTGTGTTTTGGTTGTCATCTCCAGCTTATTCAAGTGAGTAATTCTCACCAGAAAAATTTATACTTATGTGACTAGTAAACTAATCACAATTGAATCTGTAAACAAAAAAAACATATCACCATGCTATATCTACTATGCTATGATCATGTGATGTTCACCGATGCTTATTTACCTGTTATAACATCTGTTACTGTTATATTATGCTATTCTATTAAGTTATATCTGTTTATCACACTGCGAGTTCCCTGTAGAATAGAATCACTATGGGTTGAAATGATACATACCTGAACGGACTTTAGAATAAGGAAAAATTGTTATGGGCTGAAATGATAGGCCTGAAATTTTTTTATTTATTTCATTTTACTTGGGATTGTGGGTTTGAAATGATCAAACCCCGGTTTTCTTTGTAAATTACGGACTGAAATGATATATTATCTGTATTACCTTACCTAGGCTAGAAAATGATATACAGAACAGTGGTTAATATATATTTTTCTAAATTTTTTTAAAATATTTTAGAAATGTAAATATTGTAATATTTTGATTTTAAACTTAATTAAAAATGATTTTTTATAAAGTATTATTGATTTAAAAAAAGAATTTATAAGTGAAATAAAAAAATAGTAAAGTTAGAAATTTGAAATGTAAGTTATTATGGAAATTATGATTTGGTTACAAATGTAATTTAAATTAAGTAGGAAAATGTGATAAATAAATTTATGATATTTTGATTTAAAATGAATTTAAAATGATTTTATAAAGTGTTAATGATTTTGAATAAGTTAAAAGGTTAAATAATGAGTATTTAAGTTGAATTTTGAAATATAACTTAGATTGGAAATTTGCGAATTTTGTTTAAAATGAATTTTAAGGTAAGTAAATAAAATGAAAAACAAGTTATATTTGGAAATTTAAACTTAAGTATTAAGTTAAAAAAAATTAATCATAGAGAATTGAAATTGAATGTTGAATTTTATAAGTAAATTATTATTAAATTAATTTTTGAATGAAAATTTAACTTTATAAAATCATGATTATAACGTATTTAAATCATTGTTTTAAAAGTGAAAATATATGATTTTATAAGTTTAAAATGATTTAAATAAAAATTTAACTGTTTGTGAAATTTTATTGAATATTTGGAATTTAATTAACAGCATTTTAAAATGTTATTATTTCTAATGTAAAGGATATTACAGCATTTGTAAATGCTGTAGTTGATAGAAATGAACTAAATGGCTAAATTGAATTAAGGGCTATTATATCACTTTGTAAGTACTATAGTTGCTGAAATTAACTAGGGTTTTATTTGAACTAAAATAACCCTATTACAGCATTTTAATTTTGCCTTTTGTTAAATTAAATTGTTCTAAAAGTAACTTTCCGTAGCATTTTCTAAATGCTGCGAAAGTTGAATTTTCACTATTTTAATAAATTTAAGTGAATAAATGAACTTGGAAGGGGCTAAAATTTTGAAGATTATTAAATATAATAACTTCATTTTAAATGATTTAGATGAAGTTATTTGATTTGAAATATAAACCATTATGAAATGTGTGCTGAAAAGGTATTTCAAATAAAATGAATGTGGTTTTGAAAAGATATGATATTTTGATATTTTGAAATGGATTTTTTTGAATTTGTACCACGGGATGTATTTAATTTATGATTTAACTAATCCTTAGAGGATGGGCGATCATAAGCATCCTTTAAGTTATTGTGCATTACTACTACAGTCCACTTGAGTTGGTTTACATTATATAAGTCTGTATGTCCTGACTCGAGTGTTTTGTGTTTTACTTTACGTTCGGTCAGCCTGAGTATTTACAGCTTAGCTTTAGAATTCATTTTCTGGAGCTAGGAATTGTTGGAGATTCTGCTTGTCTAGTTATCTATTCGCTTTCAGTTTTAGTTATTCTATTTCAGCTCTGGTATTTATAAACTGCTATGTATTTGAGATTTCTGTTGTATATGTTTTTCAAACTGATATCATGTATTATGTTTTGAGAGTTTGTTATAGTAGCTTCATGAACTAGTGTGGTATTTTAATTTCCTCTGCGAGTTATTCTGATATTTCTGTGTATGTGATTTTGTGATTGTATTTCATTTGCTCCAAATTTATTTACAACGCGGTATTTTAAGCAATTCAATTCCGGCATGTGTGGATGCGAATGGCTGAAAATATAGGGATGTTATAAATTCAAAACCAAACAAAAGAAAATAAAAATTGCAATTCAATATAAAATCAAATGCAAGTTTCTGATTCAAATCCAAAATTAGATCAAAACAAATCTGAATCAAAAAACAAAATCAGATAAAAAACAATTCCAGTTTCTAGTATAGATCTGAGTAAAGTTAACAAAAGGAAAATTTAACTAAAAGCCTATTTTCAAGTGTAACCTGGAAACATTCAAGCAAGCTAATCAAACCTAAAAACTTAAAACAAATTCAAGCAACTTAGAACATCTTCAATTTCTTTAAAGCTTTAATATGAATCAAGTTCAGATTCAATGTAGCAAATCAAAATCAAAGCAGATCAGGCAAATTTAAATCATAGATTCAGATCAACTACATCTCAACAATCAAAGTTCAGATCAAATGCAAGGATTCAGTTTCAAGTTTAAACAAAAATACTGGTCTCTATCTTCATTTCCAAGGTGGGCAAACTGACCGCTTTAAAAACTTGAATCTATGATATCTTGATGCTTTGTGAAGTAATTATCGTGAGAAAAGATGTTTGTATGAATATTGATATGCCTGCATGTCTATGTGAATATATATATATATATATATATATATATATTTGTGTGTGTTGTTGTTGTTGTTTGCATGTCTATTTATAGGCATTATATCTCTGTTAAACATCCACAGGCTAAAAAAACAGGATAAATAAATCTACCTCTCCCCAAATAAACAGTATGAGGTTATGATTTCTGAATGAAAAAGGGTTGTAATGGTGTAATATTATTGTTAAAAATAAAAACAAGTGAAATTACCAAGTAATGTATTTGGGAAATAGGAATTACAAAAAAAATATTCGAACAGAAAAAGTTAATGCTCACGAATTATAGTTTGGGTTTCATAATTTGATTTATAGTAGAAAATGATGATTTTAGGTAATAAATTCATGATTTTTAAGCTTGGTAACATTGAGATAATTCGATTTGAACGGAAAAAACATTTTTGTCAAATTCCGATAATTAACGATAAATTCTGAATCGGGATTAATGGTGAAGGCAGCTTGTATGTTGAAGATTGTCGGAAAAATACTAATTGAATTTATCCACAATCGAGGCGGCGATACGACGTGATGGTAGGGTTTTGGGGTATATTTGGGTTGCTGTCATTCTCGAGCATGTTTCGTCATTGACGTAGCACTATGGCCGATCGCACCAAGGGGGAAAGGGGCATGGTGACGTGATGAAGCTGTGGTCGGAGATTCATGGTCGCCGGTGGTTCGACTTGGTGGGACGAAGCAATTTTCTGATGGTGGTATAAGTCTAGGAAGTGGTCAAGTTGTCAAATTTTGTTTTTTGATGTAATCACTAGAGATAAGTGGTCGAGATTGGTAGAGGAGGCCAACAATGATCTGTTGGTGACCTCGGCGACGATCGAAGATGATCGGAATAATGGTGCACGTGACCACTTGTATCTTGGGTGTTTGGAAGTTTTGGTCTCGGGGTTGATCTCGAGTACTTTGTGAATTGGCTCGAAGCAATGAAGTAAAGGGGGAACTCAAGTATGTTATCGGGTTTAACTCGGGTGTATCTCGGGTCTGAAGCATTTAAACAAACCAGATTTGAAATTTGAATAAAATAAGTTTTGAAATCTTATTCTTAAATAAATTTCTTTTAGATAATAAAAGTTTATCTAAATTTTAGGTCAATAAAAGTTGCAAAGTTTATTTAACTTAAAATTAATTAAATTTTGTTTTCTTGAGTTATTTTAAAAATTAAATTTAATAGTTTAAATTAAGAAACTACTTTAAAAGATAATGGTTTATCTTAAAATGATAATTTTGATTTATGATTAACTTGAAGATATTAAATTAATTTATATGATATTTTAAAGATAAAATGGTTTATTTTGAAATAATGATTTTTACTATCAATTAACTTACAAAGGGTTTAAGTTAAATTGTATCTGATAACAAGGCGACCCAGTATCTTAATTAGAGACTTTGTTAATCTATTTCAAAGGTTATTTAAAATAAAATTTAAATAATGATTATGGAATTAAATAAGATAAATAGTTTATCTTAGGATAATTGGATTCTTAATTAATTAAAAGATCTTTATTGATTAATAAAGGATAATTACTTAATGAAAGTAAATAAAAGATTAATTACTTAATATAATTAGTTAAAGGTTTACTTAATTATTTAAAGGATAATTGATTAATGTAATTAATTAATGTGATTAATAAATGGGTAATTAATTAATATAAGTAATTAAAGGTAATTAATTACTTAAAGATAATTACTTAATTAAAAGTAATTAATTAATGATTAAAGTTAATCAATCAAGTGATTAAAGAATAATTACTTAATTAATTTATTTGATTAGGGATAATCACTTATTGTACTTAATTAAAGATGATTAATTAAATTCATTAAGGGTTAATTAATTGATGTAATTAATGTGATTAATTAATTAAAGAATAATTAAACAATTAGAGGTTAATTATTTGATCATTAAAGGTTGTTTGATTTATTAATTAAGGTTGATTAATAAATGTTTAAAGGTTAATTAATTTATTATTAAAGGTTAATTAATTAAAATAATTTGTAATTAATTAATGTCAATTAACCTGGATTAGTGATTTATCTGGTTTCAATTAATCAGATGATTAATTAACTTTACTTATGGATGTTTGAATTGTATTGAATACTTTGAATTGTTTGACATCCCTAGTCTGTGCTGCTCTGTGATATGAATTGCTTTGATTTGAGCAGTGATAAATGTAATTTATTTATCTGCGATAAATTTATATTGTTTATCTGTGAATCTGTGAATAAAGATAAACGTCAAAGGATTATACCACTTATTAATATTAACTTATTTGAATTGTGATGATTGATGATGTTGCACTATTGTGTAAAACCCCAGGACTGCACCATACACACAAATATGGATTGCACGAGGAAATTGGTTAAGTCACAAATATTTGTTTGTAATGAAATCAAATTTTGAGTCCAAATGGTTTTGGAAATGGAATTGGGTTAAATATGAAAAGCTTTTGAAAAGGAGTTTAAAGATAAAAGTTTTGAATAACTTGATAAAATTTAAATAGTTTGATTTGAATTTAAATTCAAGATTTGAATTTAAGTTCTACGAATACATGAAAATTATGGTTTAAAAAGGTTATACAAGTTATATAATGTATTTATATGGATTTTAAACCATTTTTGAAGTATTTTAAAAGTATTATTTTAGGAATTTGAATTTAACCCATGTTTATACTCGAAGGGCTTTAACTTGAGCAAATGTAATCGGATTTTCCAAAACGAAAACTATATGTTTTCAAATGATAATTGCTTTCATATAATGAAAGGATTTCAAATTTTTGTTGAAAGGATTTCAAGTTTGAAATGAAAATAGTTTTGTAAGCTATGAATGAACCTTTGTTAAAGATTGGTGAACTTTGTTTTCAAATTGAAGAGGATCACGAAGGCGTATCTTTTGTATAAAAGATTTGAAATGGAATTGTTTTGAAAGGTATGAATTAATCTTTGTGAAAGATTATTGAACTTTGTGAAGTGAATCTTTTTGTTTCAAGTTTTGAAAATGGTAATTTGTTTAAACCATTTGAAGAAATGTTTTGGGCTTTAAGTTATGATTCAACTAAGTTCCCATATATCCATATGTTTTTAAAATTAAGCGCTCATTGTTAAGTTTAGCTGGGAGAGGACTTTGTGTCATATAACCTATTCCGAATAATGATACGACGTTATGGATTGCATTTGAAGAACGGTGGTGAAAACCGGATATTTTCGAAAGCGAAAGGATAACTCGTCGAATGTCTCTGCACTAGCTGAACCCCCGTATAGAGATTTGATCACCCTTTGTGATGGGAGTCCGTACGTGATTGGGGATTTTCCAGATTTGCAAGGGCTTCTTTTGAAGTGCCTTCGGTTCTATTCGAACCCGAAACAGACTTGTATGGATGTATGTATGACGTTACACTTTGAGATGTAAAGCTGGTTTCTATCAAATATATTTTTGTTTGGTGGCGAAAATTTATTCTCTTAGCTTAACACCCTTCTCTGAGACGTTTGAGCTTAGAGGTTATGTAGTTGATGGTTACTAGTGATACATTCCCAATTTGGTAATGTGGCATATGACTTGCTGCTGATCATTTGTTGATCGATGCATGGATTTTGTGAAAATTGCAGCTTTGTGGATGAGACCTCATCAGGACCTCACAAACTGGAATGGTCAAAACTGAAAGAATGTAGCAAGGTTATTGGTGGTAGCGCCCCTTAGGGTATGTCCATTTCCTTCTGGATAAAAGGTGGTATCATGGTATGGAGCCCAAGTATTTAACCTATGTGGTTGCTACAAACTTATTGCTTTGTGGTTGTTGATGTAGAGGGCCCTCGGATAAAGGTCGGTAACGATCAGGGGGTGGCATACTCGTGTCAGTAGTTACCCAGTTACAGAGGTAACCCGGCCTTGTGTTGGCAGAGAGCTGGTTAAGTTCTCAAGGCGTCCCACCAGAGGCATATCCATGTGGCCCGGGAAGTTCCTTAGCCTAACCATTATTGGAAATCCAATCACCAATATGCGCCTTGTACGGTGTTAGTTATGGAACCTGCCATTTAACATGGTAGCTGTAGTAGAATACTATAATGTACGTATGTTGGATAAGAATAATATTATACTTGAAAATGTTTTCCATTATGCACTAATAATAATATCAAATGGTTTTCGTGTATCAAGCATTTTTGACTATCATAAGGACAAATCTCCTCCAAGTGTGCGCTTGCATTGTGTGTGTGGCGGTAGGCCTTATGGCAGTTCCATTTTCCAAAAAGCATTGCAGATTTCTTCTACTTCTTTTGTTGTTTGTTGTTTAAAAGACAAAACTATTTTCGTTTGCTCAAACCAGTCGCATGACTGACCTGGAATTTATTGTTCCCTTTCTAAACTCTGGGTGCCCATATTTTTCTACACGGGCAGCCTAGAGTTAGAATTCCAGATAAACAGCTAGTAGATGTAGATTCGATAGCCTTCAGCCTTCTATTTGAAAATCTTTGGAGTCTTTGATCTTTAAAGTCTTTGGATTTTGGCAATCGCATTCATGACCGACCTTTCTTAATACAACGTAATGATGGTGATTCAAGCTTGTTGTTTTGGAAGTTCTTTAAGTTTTTGGTTTAGGAGATGAAAGCCTTTAGAGTTTTGGAGCAATTGGTGTCGTAGTGTTGGATTCTTTCTTTCCTTCTCCTTTTAAGATTAGCATTGAAGATGTTATCTCTTCTTCTGGTGCTATTATATTTCCGCAGTTGTGTATATCTAATGTATATTGATATCATTGTATCGAAATGGTGTATCGAATATTGTATCCATTGTTGGATCAATGATATATTGTTTTTCTTCCGCTATGTTGTTATACTTAGTGTGTTATAAGCTTCGACAATTCGGATTTCGATGTTTGAATTTACGGCATTGGAATACGGGTGAAGTATGGATGTCGATTTTCGAGCGTCGAAAATCCGGGTCGTAACAACTCAGGTGCAATACAAAATCAAAAATAGAATGGTCAAGTTTTAATGACTGGAATAAACCTCGACCAAAAATTCAATATGTACATGTGAAAACAACTCAATCGTTTAAACTCAAGTATGAACCGGGACCAGTAAACGGTGGTAGGAAGCGACATTATAACTCGACAAGCAGTTCAACATGATACTATATGCAAGTCCAGTTATGACATGAACTGGTTCGAAGCAACAAAACTCCAAACAAGCCAAAGCAATATGAAATCCAAAGTCACAACTTCAACAGATCAAAGAAGGCTTCAAATAGAGGCATAAACGATAAAGACTTCATGTGGAATCCGACTTGGCAACATGAATGATATGATTAAAGGCAACAAAAACAACCAAGGTCAGGTATGAGCATGGATATGATCAGCAGTGATGACGTATGTGCACCATACCAAGGCAGTGCAAAGTACAAAGAAACAGATTAACTTAAACACAAACAACTTAATACTACTCTGAAATGCAAGTAAGAGCTTCTAGACTCTACATGATTCAAAGTCAAACCAAACTGCAACATATAACATCAATATGTACATAAGATGATGTCAGAGAACACAAACTTCAAATGAAAGTATTCAAAGAGGACATAGGATATGTTTCAAGTCAAACAACAAATCTAGACCAGAGGCATACAATAGCACAAGACAGTGAATAATGTAATGCAACCATCTGAAGTGCAGACCACAACTAAATGCACACTTCAAATGCTACATGAAACAAGGCTGCAACAGGATCCAGATCAGAATTAAGATGAAGCCAGTGGAAACCAGACTAGACTTCACAAAGTATATGAGGTATACAAGCATTCAAATGATACCAGTCATCATCAACTAGAATGAATACAACAAGAATTCAGTGACAACATGCAAGTAGAACACAGTGACCGCATAAACATATATACAGACCAAAATCGGTGGCTAAGCATATCATGTGAAGAATTCAAACTGAAAATATATGAATCAAACATTTAGGGATTTATCCCAATTTAAACCATTAACGTCATTGGCGATAAAAAGCATTCGAGTTCAAGATAAAATCCAGGGTATACTCTTAAATCAAAAACATATCAGTAACTCAAATCAAAGTCAAGCATAATCGAAATCGAAAAGGAATATCATGTACCAATTTTAAACCAAGTATACGCGCTCGACAAATTGGAGCAGCTGCATCCAACGATCAGCTAAGGGATTAAATGGAAAGCCATATCAAAGAGTATTCATCACTGCAATCAAACAATATCAAGCGACGCCTCAATTTACAAAACTTTAGTTTTTGGAAATAGGAACGAAGAAAGCATAGGCCGCACAATAGAAGAAAAAATAAGAAAGACGTCTTTATATTTTTATTAGGTCGGCTTCTATTATACTTTGGGCTTAAATATATAAAAGGGTTTTGTTTTTTGTTTAGTTTATTTTTGTTTTTTTTTAAATTTGTGTAAACTCTAGTCGTGTGACTAGAGACAAACTACGGGGCGTAATTTGAGAATTCGCAACTCGGTGGTTGGGTTATGGCTAGGTTTTGAGCATAGAGTTAGGTTAGTCGATAGCGGGTATCGCAAGTTTACGTGTGTAAGCGTTTGACTTACTTAACTTCTAGTAGAAACCTTGGGGCAGCACGTAGGAAGGTTATTGCCGAAGCTGGGTAAATCTGTGTTGTTCTATCTCTGCTTTTCTTATTCTGCTATTATCTGTACTGCAATTATTTTATATATTTCCGCATTAAATTCTTATTATTATTAGTATCACCCTATTCACCCCTCCTCTAGGGTGAAATCGATCCTACACTTATATGGATGAATGTTGGCATTGTATTGTTACTTGGAGGGTAGTGTTAGCATTACAAGTGGGAAGTGCTATATGAAAGGTAAAACGCAGCCTCAAGCCATATCAACCAAGAAATGACAAAAATCGGGCATGCAGCATGACCATGTGGGTCGCTTCCATCAGGGTATGGTCATTCCAAATCTTGTTCGATTGCTACCTACTCATGTATGCTTCGAGGCCCAAGTGGGGTTATCATATTCAGTACTATATCAAGTGGTAGGCCAATCATGTGTGGCTGGGGTACAAGCTGTTCTTGTTAGATCCCGGTGCATATTATTAGAGATGTAACATCGAAAGGTAGTTCTTTACCTTGTTATAGCCATTCTCCGATACATTCCATTACGGTTTTAGATGTATCCAACTATGTTCCAATGTGAGATGCAAGCATTTAAACTATATTCATATTTTATTTGAAACCATAGACATTATTATTTTATCACTAGACTTATATAGAAACTGTTTTAATCATCGTAAGATAAAACTCCTCCACAATTATGTATGGCGTGGTCTTATGAGATACCTTTAATTCAAAAGGAGTTTTGAAATTATAATTCATTTGTTTGAGTTTCTCACACAAAACCCATGTCTGACCCAAAGTTTTATTTTCTTTTCTTAAAATTCTTGGGTGCTCAAATTTGTATGAGCAGCCAAGTTGTTCAGTTCTCCCATGGATGCATTTTTGAGGAGCTTGGAGAAGGAGGCTTCATCGATTGTTAATTATTCATCATATTTTCGCTATATTATATGTATGTTGTATTAGATAGGAAGGGATTGGCTATTACAACTGTCTTAGGATAGAATTTGTTTTATTATGACTCTGAAGTATCATTTTGGAAATGACTATGTAAAAAATTATGTTGATTAATATACGTTATTCCATTGAGTTTGGAGATTCTATAATTTTTAGTTTCTTTTTATCTTCTATCTTCTTTCTTCACTTAACAATCTGTCTTCTCGACACTTGATTGTTTGGCACGTGAATACCATAGATGTATTGATGTCGACTTCTATGGTTCGAAAAGTTAGGTCGTTACAATTAACTTGAGTATAAATCACCTTAATATCCACTATATTATCCTTTGAGTAATTCATTGATTTTGAAAAGTGAGTTGATAGGCATTTTTATATAAAAAATTTGTTTAGCTTGCAAATGAAGTAAAGTGGATCTATAAAATAAGGTGGAAGCAGCTCAAATCTTTACCTTATCAATTTTTTTTCATCCCTATAGCTTCCTAATATAAAGTCAATAAGACAACTTTAAGAAAGAAGAAAAGGAAAAAAAAAGCAAAGTCAGTAAACAGAAAATTAAGTTAACTTAGAAAATCAAAACCAAATTGAACGCTACTCATTAAATCTTGAAATAAATGGTAATTAGTCTCTTGCTGCAGGATCTTTATCCTAGTATGGTTTTGGAGTTTCTCGAGCATGGTTTGGGTAGCTTGGCAGAGCAAGGCTGATTTAGGGCTAGCTAAGGTTAGGTATTGCGGCAAATAGGGCCATCGTGTGGTAAACTTGAGGGTTGTAGTGGGTTCAACGGTTCGAAGCGCACCTGGCATCAAAATTTGGCGATGATTGGAGCTTAGAAGTGGATTTTACTTTGTGAGGAAAAGAGGTAGCGACAAGTTGGAAATCGGTGGGAGGGGTCGAAAGTTAGAAGAGAGATATAGATGAGACAAGGAGGAGATGAAAGACATATTGGTGGCCTCGGTGATAGCTTCAGGCAAGAGGTCGAGTGTGCAAGGTGCATGACATTGTATATTTTTTAGTTCTAAGCTTTTCAAATTAGAAGTGGCGGGAGAAGAAGAAGGAGAAGGGGGAGGATGCGGGTCGGGTTTGTGGGGTATTGGGCCAGGCCCGATTGCTTGGGTGAGATAATTAATATTAAGTGTTATATAAATGCATGTGTTAGTTTTAGAAATCATATCTTGCTCATATTCTACCCGATTGAGAAGTGGGTTTTGTGTTAGGTGTTGAATATGCGCTTTGCGCTTATATGATTTTTGTTTGATAATAATAAACATATATACATTCGTTTAAATGTATTTGTTAATATACTATTCTATTTTTCACAGTTTAAATAAATATTTGTTGAATAAAATAAATTACACAGAATTTGAATTCAAACAGATATTTTATTCAAATAAATATTTATTACATTTTTTGAATAGTACAATTTCAAGCTCTCACTATAACTATACAACTTTGATTACATCACATTTTTCACATTTACATCAGCACCTCACTACATATCACTCACACTCATATTTCTATCTTCAACTACATTCCAGTTTGAATCCAGCATCTGAGCAATCTGCAAAAATATAAACTAACGCAGTAAAATTGAAAATAAAATATTTTTGCAATTCAAAAATAAAAGATAATTTTTGAAAATATGATTTGCCTCGGTTATTTGGGTTGTTCGTCATTTTTGAATTCATCATACACGAACAACTTGTGACATACACAGTGTATTACTGTATATGCCACAAGGCCGTGCACGCCGATATATACACTTGATTGATTTACAGGGATAGGCGAGCACAGGTCAAACCCAAATGAAAAACCGGGTTCAACTCACGTGTAATAACATTGAAAATCACGACACGAGCACAAGGTCAAACCCGAGTTTTAAAACTGGATTCAACACAAGGCAACATGACATGAATGAAACGAAGACCAAAGAAATGCCACCAAGAACATATGAACAGTGTACATGAATACAACTCGACTACAACAGTACAGTCATGAAGTATGCAAAAATCTCGAGCATGAGATATGGCAACTACAGTAATGCATCAGTGACCAAACACAGGAACTCAACAAGGCAGAGGAATGTCACATACAAACAAGCATGCAACAGAGACAAAATGCAATATGCGACATGACCAAAGAGAAGTAGATCAAGCAACTGAAGGCAACATGACTAGAGCAACAAAGACCAAAGCTACAACCTCAAATGGACCACAAAGGCAGTGCACAAATGACCAGGCTACAACATGAATTATGCAATGCAGATGCTAACATTGAAGAATGTATATGACAGCAACAAGAGGCAACATCACAAAATACAACTACAACAATGACCAAAAGTGTACAAAATGTAATGAATGCAGACACAAGGGTAGTGGACAGTACATGTAAACTGGCAACAAACATGAAAAATGCAAGTAACTCATGCAACAAAATGTCACAGCAAGATCAGGGAAGAAACCAGAATGGAGCTGAGACTGCATGAACATGAATGCATCAATAAACCAACTGCAAAACCTCAAGTGACATGGTGAAGTAGCGCAAAGTACAGTGCAACTCAAACCAATATAGCAGCAACTCCAAAACCAAAGTGAAATAGAATGCAGTGGACACAAACGATGAAGCAAAGCAATATGAACTGTCCAGTTACAACCACAAAGGCACAATGCATCAACATAACAGCAAAGACCACTTGCCACAATATCAAGTACATGAAGCAGTTCAAATCCAAATCCAAGAATATATACAATGCAAATGTACAGGCCAGTGAACATAAAAAAGGGCAGAGTCGAAGCACAAAGAACAAAACAGTTCATGTATGCAACAGGTCAGAAATACAACAATGGAACCATCACAACAGTTCACATTGCAGTAATATCATATCACTACAGAAGTTCAAATCAAAACAACCAAATGGAGACGGCATCCCACAATATCCAGAAGTTTAGCAAATCAAATGGCCGAAGTAAACACTCAGTATCAAGGCCTAAGTGACAGTGAATCGCCAATTCAATGATGAACAAGTCAACAAAGTGAAAATTCACGAAATTAGTATTGTCAAAGTCAAACAAGTGTTCACCGTGATAGCCAAGCAAATTGACCACGAAATCAAATCAATACCGTGTAAATCAAGCTACCAAAAATACGAAATTGACAAAGTCAGATCAATCCCAAGCATCAATACAAGATCGAACGACCATTGACAAATTCAAATGAACGTATACGAACGCAAAAATAGGATTTCGAATCCTATGTAAGCCCAATCATCGTCGGCAAAATAATTATCGAGTTCAAGCATCAACCAGAAAAGCAAAAGGAGAAAAGTACATACCGAATAAGCAGAATGAACTCGATCCAAATTGAAGAGCCGTAAGCAAATCAAAAGCATCGAAGCCTACTATTGAATCATATCAAGTGGCGAATTCAATTTGCACAACCCTAGTTTGAATCGCAAGGAGCAAAAGCAAATTTGCAGAAGCCTTAATTCGCAAAGAGAAATGAAAGAGGATCGGCCATATTTTCACAAGCAACAGGGAAAAGGAACGGAGCAACTAAAAGTCAAACGGGCTAAAGAAAAAGTGGGCCGACCTTGTTTATAAAAGGGCTTTTTTATTTAAGGGTTTTTAATTTTGGTTTAGGGTTGTTTAAGTACTATTTGTTTTTTAATTGTTGTTTTTAACTTTTTCAAATCGAAAACTGGTAAATCACCACCTAGGGTTTAGGTAGTGTCAGATTGTCTAGTTAGAATTAGTTCAGTGAGCAGGGTGTGCGAGTTTGCAAAGTTCTATTGTAGGCGGGAGCAGAGTTTGCGAGTAAACGAAGCTCTATAGGCGGGAAGCAAAGTTTGCGAGTAAACGAAACTCTATAGGCGGGAGCAGGGTGTGCGAGTCTAGTAGAGTGTTTGTGAGCGGGAGCAAATGTTTGCGAGCAGGGTGTGCGAGTCTAGTAGAGTGTTTGTGAGCGGGAGCAAATGTCTGCGAGTCTAGTAGAGTGTTTGTAAGCGTGATACTGTTTAATTCTAATAGAAATCTGTGAATGCAGCAGTAGGCAGGGGTTGCCGAAGCTGGGTAAATTTTGTGTGTGATTTACTTTTCAGCATATTTATTTCTGCAATTTATTTCTGTGTTTAAATCGAGAAAATTTGCTATAACCCTATTCACCCCCCCTCTAGGGTTAATCTAGATCCTACAAGTGGTATCAGAGCCCGGTATTTTTCTTTAACTCTAGAGTCATGAATCCACCAGATAATATTTTTGTCGAGGGTCATTTCAATATTATTCCTTCTATTTTCGATGGAACAGATTTTTTGAACTGGAAATTGAAAATGTAATTTTATTTAAAATCTGTTAATATTAAATGTGGGGATATTATTGAAAATGGGTGTGATAAAACCGATAAGGAAAGTATCTCGATTAATGCTCTTACTATGCATATATTATATTCTCATATTAATCGTGATAATTTTAATTTTGTTTCTCTTAGTGAAAATGCACAGAAAATCTGGAATACTCTCGATGCAATATATGGTGCAAAAGTCAACAGCAATGAGAAGTCCTCCACAACCGACTCAGTTAAAGAAATATGCTTAACAGGATTGGTAAATAGCAGTTGTGATGAGGATGATGATGATGGAGCAGCCGAGCTGGCATTACGAACAAAGAATTCAAAAAGGAAATTTGCAGCCAAGTGGAATAAAAGCGATAGCAGTAAAAGTGAGGAAGCAGATATGTGCCTTCATGGGAATATAACCGATAGCGACGACGACGAGTCAAGCGAGGTATCAAAACTTACTCAATCTGAATTACTTATTTATTTCCACAAAGTAAATGGCTGTTTTAAACGACTTGGGGAGAAGTATGCCAAACTTGAATCACAAAATGATACTTTGTTAGAATTAAATGAGCAACTCGACAAATTAGTTAAAACCTATCAAAGTAAGATCCCTAAGTGTGATAAGTGTCCAACATTCGAAAAGGAAATTGAAAAATCAGAAATCAATATAAAATCACTTGAAAATGAAATTCTGATTTTAAAAGAGAATGAAAGTAATAGGAGAGAGAATTCTATTGAAAAGTGCACACAATTGATAAATGAAAATGAATCTCTCAAAACACAAGTCCAACAATTGTCAACGACTTTAGATAAATTTTCAAAAAGTGAAAAATCGTTGAATATGTTAATAGGAAAACAAACTATCAATATTGATAGACAAGGACTTGGATATACTCACTCTGAATATGTTAGAAATGAGATTAATCAAGAAAATTCAATGTGCATGATTTGTAGAAAATATGGACACAATCACAATAATTGTTGGCATAGACCCAAACATGTGAAAACTATACCTATTTGGGTTCCAGGCACAAATATAAAATCTTTGAAAGTCAAACAAATTTGGGTGCCAAAAGGAACATATATAAATAGTTTTGGGTCTCCAAAAACATATTTTTCATATTCTGCCACTAACAACCATGGACCTATAAAAACAAATAGGTCACATAAATCTTTTCCCGTGTAGGTGTGGTGGCAGGCTAAGGAACAACAACAGTGTTCTTTGGATTTCGGCTGTTCCAGAAACACAACAGGCGACAAAGCAAAGTTCCTTAGCCTAGTATAAAGGTGACAGAATCACAATGGACAACAACGAAAAATTATCGTAAAGGTAAAATAGGTAAAATTTGTTTTTAATGATATATTAAATGTGATTATCTGCACCATACTCTAAATTAAAATCAGCCAATATTGAGATAAACAAAAGATGATGATTTTGATGCTATGATTTTTTTCAAAATATTGAATTAATCACCTTTAAATAGAATCACTTGGAGTAATTATGATGGTTGACTGATTCGGACTTAATTGATATGATTTTTTGATTTGTTCTTAATTATGACCTTGATTTGTGTTTAAATAATGACCAATCAGATTTTCAACTTTGAATTTGTTCGGTCAAATGATGGTTACTCATGCTACACGTAGATATATTTGTTTTGATATTTTGGTCATTGCTTGTAAATTTGCACGATTTCAAATTCATGTGAAAAAGGATTTTAAGAAATTGTTGAAACTTCAAGAAATTGTTTTTGAAATAATTATGATGTTGATTGACTGTTGATTACTCATGAATATAATTGTTTATCCTATGGTTTCTGAAATTAACATCATGATATTTGTTTGAGTGTTAACACGGCTTAAATTCAAATTCAAAAGAATGATGTTAAGTTTGAAATTTTTGGTGCACACTTCATGGTTCAACGAGTGAATACTGAGTGAAATTTAAATTCAGATGCAGATTACACTGGTAATATAGTTGATAGAAAAATTACTAGTGGAACGTGATTAATTTTTGAAACATTCATTTGCTGCATCGTTTTTCAAAGAAAATATCTGCATATTTTTCACTTGAAATAATTTTTTTAAATAGCAGAATTTCTATAAAACCCCCTCGAGAAAATCATGTTTGACCATATTTACAGATTAATCATTTTTATTTGATTTTAAATTTTGACTAATCTAACTCCCTAATGATTATCTAAAAGATGAATAGTGATTGAAAAATTGATGAGTGTTGATATTTATCATATATTATAACTCGAGAAATTATAATTAGAAAATTTCTTTAGAATTTCATAACAAGAGTTATAAAAACTTTTTGTTGCGTAAAAATTCCATGACCATTTCTATTTCTATCATCTTTCTATCGACCATCACTCATCAAAATCATATATGGTACGTAAATTTGTTGTAGTTTACAAAGAAAATCATTTGTTCTTCAATATCTTTAAATCTGTGAACGAAATTATTTGTGCTTCAACTTATTATATTCAGCAATAAAAATAAATATCCATAGTATTCACTCTCATTTAAAAGTCCTCACGGTTATGCATGGGTGAATTACTTGGATTTTTGATTATGTGCTTCCATGCTCATTTAAAAGTCCTCACGGTTATGCATGTATGGAACGCATATCAAAATTAATTGATTCAAATAGACAAGTTGATTCTAATCCCATTTAAAAGTCCTCACGGTCATGCGTGGTTAGAAGATACTTGATTTCATTTTTTAAATAAAAATTGTGAATACTACTAATCTCATTTAAAAGTCCTAACGGTTATGCATGGTTAGTAGATATTCAAATTTCCTAAAATAAATATACCACAAACAGACAGAATTGTATGATTTTTGACGATTTTATCCCCATCACTTCTGAAAGTGGAATATGTGCTTGACAAGGGTAATTATGATTTTTGTTTGAGTTTTATTGAAATTTGATATTTATATTTAATTGAGTTAAATGTTTGATTCATGTCTATCACTTCATCCCTATTTTTATAAACTGTTATTCTTTTGCTCATAACAAAAGGGGGAGAGAAAAGTTAAGATTTTGTCAAATAGAATCAAGCAAAGGTGAAATAATTTTCCATTTGCATATAGGCTCATTTACATATTTTTATTTGTATGCACATATGTAGGGGGAGTATTGTGTAGAGAGGGAGCATTCAAATAGGGGGAGCAAATTGAACAATCAAATACATTTAATACTTTCAAAATCTTAAATATTTGTTTATTATCATCAAAAGGGGGAGATTGTTGAATATGCGCTTTGCGCTTATATGATTTTTGTTTGATGATAATAAACATATATACATTCGTTTAAATGTATTTGTTAATATACTATTCTATTTTTCACAGTTTAAATAAATATTTGTTGAATAAAATAAATTACACAGAATTTGAATTCAAACAGATATTTTATTCAAATAAATATTTATTACATTTTTTGAATAGTACAATTTCAAGCTCTCACTATAACTATACAACTTTGATTACATCACATTTTTCACATTTACATCAGCACCTCACTACATATCACTCACACTCATATTTCTATCTTCAACTACATTCCAGTTTGAATCCAGCATCTGAGCAATCTGCAAAAATATAAACTAACGCAGTAAAATTGAAAATAAAATATTTTTGCAATTCAAAAATAAAAGATAATTTTTGAAAATATGATTTGCCTCGGTTATTTGGGTTGTTCGTCATTTTTGAATTCATCATACACGAACAACTTGTGACATACACAGTGTATTACTGTATATGCCACAAGGCCGTGCACGCCGATATACACACTTGATTGATTTATAGGGACAGGCGAGCACAGGTCAAACCCAAATGAAAAACCGGGTTCAACTCACGTGCAGTAACATTGAAAATCACGACACGAGCACAAGGTCAACCCCGAGGTTTAAAACTGGATTCAACACAAGGCAACATGACATGAATGAAACGAAGACCAAAGAAATGCCACCAAGAACATATGAACAGTGTACATGAATACAACTCGACTACAACAGTACAGTCATGAAGTATGCAAAAAGCTCGAGCATGAGATATGGCAACTACAGTAATGCATCAGTGACCAAACACAGGAACTCAACAAGGCAGAGGAATGTCACATACAAACAAGCATGCAACAGCAAGCAAGCAACAAAGACAAAATGCAATATGCGACATGACCAAAGAGAAGTAGATCAAGCAACTGAAGGCAACGGGACTAGAGCAACAAAGACCAAAGCTACAGCCTCAAATGGACCAAAAGCCAGTGCACAAATGACCAGGCTACAACATGAATTATGCAATGCAGATGCTAACATTGATGAATGTATATGACAGCAACAAGAGGCAACATCACATAATACAACTACAACAATGACCAAAAGTGTACAAAATGTAGTGAATGCAGACACAAGGGTAGTGGACAGTACAGGTAAACTGGCAACAAACATGAAAAATGCAAGTAACTCATGCAACAAAATGTCACAGCAAGATCAGGGAAGAAACCAGAATGGAGCTGAGACTGCATGAACATGAATGCATCAATAAACCAACTGCAAAACCTCAAGTGACATGGTGAAGTAGCACAAAGTACAGTGCACCTCAAACCAATATAGCAGCAACTCCAAAACCAAAGTGAAATAGAATGGAGTGGACACAAACGATGAAGCAAAGCAATATGAACTGTCCAGTTACAACCACAAAGGCACAATGCATCAACATAACAACAAATACCACTTGCCACAATATCAAGTACATGAAGCAGTTCAAATCCAAATCCAAGAATATATACAATGCAAATGTACAGGCCAGTGAACATAAAAAAGGGCAGAGTCGAAGCACAAAGAACAAAACAGTTCATGTATGCAACTGGTCAGAAATACAACGATGGAACCATCACAACAGTTCACATTGCAGTAATATCATATCACTACAGAAGTTCAAATCAAAACAACCAAATGGGGACGGCATCCCACAATATCCAGAAGTTTAGAAAATCAAATGGCCGAAGTAAACACTCAGTATCAAGGCCGAAGTGACAGTGAATCGCCAATTCAATGATGAACAAGTCAACAAAGTGAAAATTCACGAAATCAGTATTGTCAAAGTCAAACAAGTGTTCACCGTGATAGCCAAGCAAATTGACCATGAAATCAAATCAATACCGTGTAAATCAAGCTACCAAAAATACGAAATTGACAAAGTCAGATCAATCCCAAGCATCAATACAAGATCGAACGACCATTGACAAATTCAAATGAACGTATACGAACGCAAAAATAGGATTTCGAATCCTATATAAGCCCAATCATCATTGGCAAAATAATTATCGAGTTCAAGCATCAACCAGAAAAGCAAAAGGAGAAAAGTACATACCGAATAAGCAGAACGAACTCGATCCAAATTGAAGAGCAGTAAGCAAATCAAAAGCATCGAAGCCTACTATTGAATCATATCAAGTGGCGACCTCAATTTGCACAACCCTAGTTTGAATCGCAAGGAGCAAAAGCAAATTTGCATAAGCCCTAATTCGCAAAGAGGAACGAAAGAGGATCGGCCATATTTTCACAAGCAACAGGAAAAAGGAGTGGAGCAACTAAAAGTCAAACGGGCTAAAGAAAAAGTGGACAGGCCTTGTTTATAAAAGGGCTTTTTTATTTAAGGGTTTTTAATTTTGGTTTAGGGTTGTTTAAGTACTATTTGTTTTTTAATTGTTGTTTTTAACTTTTTCAAATCGAAAACTGGTAAATCACCACCTAGGGTTTAGGTAGTGTCAGATTGTCTAGTTAGAATTAGTTCAGTGAGCAGGGTGTGCAAGTTTGCAAAGTTCTATTGTAGGTGGGAGCAGAGTTTGCGAGTAAATGAAGCTCTATAGGCGGGAAGCAAAGTTTGCGAGTAAACGAAACTCTATAGGCGGGAGTAGGGTGTGCGAGTCTAGTAGAGTGTTTGTGAGCGGGAGCAAATGTTTGCGAGCAAGGTGTGCGAGTCTAGTAGAGTGTTTGTGAGCGGGAGCAAATGTCTGCGAGTCTAGTAGAGTGTTTGTAAGCGTGATACTGTTTAATTCTAATAGAAATCTGTGAATGCAGCAGTAGGTAGGGGTTGCCGAAGCTGGGTAAATTTTGTGTGTGATTTACTTTTCAGCATATTTATTTCTGCAATTTATTTCTGTGTTTAAATCGAGAAAATTTGCTATAACCCTATTCACCCCCCCTCTAGGGTTAATCTAGATCCTACATTAGGTTTGCATGGACAAGAACAACATTTTAGTGTAGCTTATCGATAGTTTTGGCGGAGTATGGAAATATGATATATCAAAATGGACTGAATTTCAATTATATAATAATGTCTTTTAAATTATATACCTTAATGGGTGATATTTATTTGGCCAAGTAAAACACAGTTAAGTTAACTTGGATTGATAGATTATCGTGGACATCTATTGTGCAGAAAAAATCCCTAATTTGCATTTGCTAAGAACATAGTTAATTGGTGGAATTATTTAATTTGTGGATTAATTAATATGAATTAAATGATAAATTAATTATTTATTGTTAATTATTTAGTAGCGGAAGCTTGGTAACCTGACCACATTGAATATAATACCGATATATAAACCCCTTTGTGATATGAAAAAAAATGATAGCTTGCATAAGTACCATTGTAGTCACTAAACCTCGGATTTGATCTGGTTGATCTTCCCTAGGAGTTCACATCGATGGGAAGGTTTGGCACCTCGATGTCGGCTCTTCGCCACCGGGGGTTGTAGTATGTTCCAAGGCTTGGGCAATTCGCCCATTAAAGCGGTACGTCGTGAGATAGTTCGGTCCATATCCAATGTGGGCATTAGAGCATTGAGAGGACCTTTCCCTAGTACGAGAGGACCGGGAAGGACGCACCACTGGTGTACCATTTATCATGCCCACGGTAAATGCTGGGTAGCCAAGTGCGGAGAGGGTAAATGCTAAAAGCATCTAAGTAGTAAGCCCATCCCAAGATGAGTGCTCTGTATGAAGTCTACCAATTTCTTAATTGAAATTGTTTTAAAGTAAATTTTATTTTATTTTAATAATGTTTTAAAATTAATTATATTTTATTTAAAAATGTTTCAAAGTTAATTATATATTATTTAAAAATGTTTAAAGTAATTTACTATTTTATTAATGACATTTTAGTGTTAATTATATTGAATTAAGGGTGTTTAAGCTTATTAAATTACTTTAATTAATAAAATGCAAGTCAGTTAATTATATTATTAATGTTGTTTAAAGTTAATTAATTATTTATCTATGGTGTTTTAAAGATTAATTATTTATTCTCTTAAAGATATTTTAGCTGGTTAATTATTTTAATAAAAGTGGTTTAAGTTAGTTAATTAACTAATGAGGTTTAATTTGATTATTTGATTTATGAGGTTTAAGTTAATTAATTAATTTTTTACTAATGATATTTTGGTTAATTAATTATTTAATTAATGGTATTTAAAAGTTAATTAGCCAGTGTAATTAATGATGTTTAAAGTTAACTAAATGGTGTACTTAATTGTTTTTAAGTTAATAAAGTGATTGATTTAGAAGTATTTATAAAGAATATTTTATAAATAAAGGAGATAGTTATAAATGATATTTATAAATAAAGGGAATAGAGTTTAAATGTTATCTAATTAGAAAACAGGTTTAAAGGTTATAGTCCATATAGTGATAGTCGCTATGGATGTAGGTTTTGAAACTCTATGGTTTCTTTACAATGAAATAGGTTGCCTACGTTAGACATTTGGGAACTCCATTCAAATACGATTAGAAATTTATAAAATCAATTTAAGAAGGGTTTGGAATTTATAAATATATTATAATAATTATTTAATAACTGTTTTAAAGAAATGTTTTGAATAAGAGAAAGGAGATTATAAACAAAACATGAGATTTATCAAACGTATCTTACGCATAATTATTAGCGATTTATAAGTCATGTATATATATAAAAGAATAAATTTACAAATGTTATTTATGTAGATGTATTTTAAATATGGAAAAAAACTATAATAGAAGGGCAGATATACCTATCAATATATCTATATAACATGTGTGTGTGTGTGTGTGCGAGCGTGCGTGCGCGTGTGTTATATATGGTGTATACCCTCCCTAAGGTGCTTGTTTCCTACTGAGTACTTAAGTGGTTCTATATTGGTTTTGCATAAGTGTCTCATGTGCTAAGCACTAATACCAAATTGTAGCATTCCCCATTTTGAAACCAAGGATGAAACCCCAATGTACCACGGTCACCAAGGAATTATCTTTCGATAATGGAATGAGTTTAATATATAATATTACAGTCTAAGTAAACAAAGAAATTGCAAATTTTCTATCATACATAATATTCTTAAGGGTCTATACATTTTTGATACATCCCAAAAACATGCCTACACAGGGATCATATACAGAAGAATGAAAATAACATGCCATGCTCGATACAAGAAAATGCTGATACAAACACTTAAGCAGTAGAAACCAACGCAACTATTATTTGCAAGAAAACTCTTGCTTTCATCTTTGATTTTCTTATTCGTCCCTTCCAAAGCTTCCTGCCTAAATTCATAAGCTTATTCTACTAAATTGAGTATCCATAGGTTTGTGGGAAAAATAATAATAAATATATGGGTTAAACATAAAGCTTGGTATGCGTAATACGTTACCTTAACACATCATGTTGTCAGACAATGCCACTAAAGCATGCAACAGATTTCCCCTAACTGCTCAATAATAATAACAACAAACTTCCTTATACAAGTAATAATTCATGTCAAGTTTATATCTGAAAACCACCTTATGGTTCCACACATTTTAAATTAACTACTGAAATGAATCTCCCTTTTTAATCTGGTTCTCGTGGCCCTCAACTTCATCTTTAAATTACGTCTCCTTCGGTCTTAGCTACCTTTGGCTCACTGCATAATTCGTACCTGTAGAATTGAGTTCTAAAACATTATTTTCCTCTCAAGAGTGTTCCACGTAGCTTCAGCTTATTCTTCCATGCTACATGGTGCACACTTGCGTAGTTTGGTTCTTTGATTTTATACTACAAAGTACCACCTTAAGCATTTTGGTTACCTTTAGTTTATGCTGCGAAGTACAACCCTAACTAGTTTCGATTCTCTTTAGTTTATGTGGAAAAGTACAACGCTAAGAAGTTTGTCTTTTCTATAAGTTTTAACCTTCTTAGAGGGTTACATCCACTCTTGTAAAAACATATAACCCATTGGATGTCCCACGTCCCTTAGGAAGTTGAATGCCTCTCCCTAACTTCCTAAGGTGATGCATTCAAGTGAGCGTCCTCATTCGACATCAATAGCCCTTTCTAACCCGCATTCTTTTTTAGGTGCTTATTTTTTTTCTTTGATATCTTTAGCTCCCAAAGCTTTACCTAATTATTCATTTATTAGGCTTCATTTTTATATCTCATTTCGATGTAGTACAACCCTATCCTACTCGTATTACGTCACAACACATCCCTTTTTATTTCAGCTAGTACCTTACTGCCCTTAAGAGTATTGCGGCAAAATAGATCCTTTCTCTCTTCATCTTTGGCGTAGTGTAGCTACGCTTTTAACTTTTGGCCAAAAACTAATGACATCTTCGACGTAGTCCTTTGCTTTAGCTTTTGGCTTTCATCATGCTACACCATTACAACCCTTAGCATAATACATCCTCCTTCCAGTTTGACTTTTGGTGCAATTACATCCGACACCTTTCAGCTTCAGACTTTCACCAACACCTCATTTTTAGTATGGTACTTCTCAAACAATCCTCAAAAGTCAACATGCTCCTCTACGCCATTTACTACCTCCGACCCTAGGTAATTAGCTTATTTTCTTAACGTTCAACCACTACCTTAGCTTTGCAATAGACAAGCCCAAAATATCTGTTAACTACCTTTACATCCATCATCGTTTGATGCATTCAGACTTCGCTTTCAGTTAGTGACAGTGTCATTTATTATCATTGTAGCATTTATATGAGACCTTTTCTCCTAATAAACTAACATTAATTTCATCATGTTTGTGTGCATAGTAGATTTTATTCCCTTATATAATTACCTTAAGTTTGCATGGTTTTAACATAGTGATGATGGATTTTAGCCAAAAAATAGTTAGTAAATTTCACAAAAATTTATGCATACTTGCTTTAGCGCATTTTACTTTTATTCCCATTTCTAAGCCATTTTCTCTTATTTATCACTAGGTATTTTCCTTCAAACATTCATAAATAATAACTATTTGATTTAAAACCCATTTCTAAAATTATTATTAAAATAACATATTAAATTTCCATGGCATTTCAAAATTACTAGAGCAAGGAAACATACCTAAATATCTCATATATTATTTCCATAAAATAACCATTAAAACTTCATTTATCTCATTTAAACACTAACTTATAAGAACATTATCATATTAAATCATATGCGAACTCAGAAATAATGAAAATGGTATAACGGTTTAGTATTACTCACCAAGAACTATGTATAATCTTGCTTTAATCTTCTTAATTCCTTTTAGTTTGTGTTTACTTCTATTTTTTTCTTTTTTTAGACAGCCACCATTATTGTGCCTTTTAAGCTTTTATTTTATTTTTGAAAAGAATGAAAGGACGAATTAAGGAAGGAGTTATGCTTATTGCTTATAATAATTTGGATTATGACCCTCGTAAATTATTTTCCTTAATGATACATTTACCATACATAGCAGGCTTCACATGATATGCAAGTATTCATCCAAATGCTCAACATATTTTTTATTTATTTCTACAGCTTAACCTATTTGATTTCCCATCTCCATATTTAATTCTTTGAATAATTAATTATTAATTACTATGTGTTACAAATAGAATTGAAAAGGGAAGATGTCTGTCAACGTCTTAATTTACAATCTTCTAAGTAAAATAAGACCAATTCCATTTGAATGATGGGAAATATGATTGCTTAACTATTCATAACAAAGATTTTAACGTTAAACTTCTTAGTTAGAAAATATTACATAGAGAGTTGTAAACCAAATCACTTTTTAAACAATGTTACAATTTTGATTATTCAAACATTTAAAATTTCAACTTTATAAAACATAAAAAATGATAAATGATTTCCAAAAGAGCAATGGATTAAACTAAACAAGAAATACTTTAGATCTGAATATTTGCATATTTATATATATGAATAATATATAAAAGTTCATAAATATTAAATGTATATATAACTCAACTGTTAGCACCAAAATTGGTCACTAACACTCGAAGAAGAATTTGTGCAGAGAGATTAATGAAGAAGGCAAGTTAAAACTGAGGAATAACGCAGTGGAATGTAGTAATAACTATAAGAAACAAAAACACCAGATTTATGATGGTTCAGCTTACTGCCTACGTCCACTTTGAGTCTAATCATTATTGCTTTTCTAAACAATTGATCCGTGCACCAACTACTCGAATACAAATGCTAAGTGAAAAGTAATAAGTCTTGAAAGTGGCATAGTCTCCCCAGTGTTCTCCAAAAAAGGTCCATTTCACTGTACCCCTGCCCCTCTATTTATAGGCGAAGATAGGCCGGACATCCTTTGCAGGCCCAGGGGCAAGATACTTCGACTATAGTAAGTTGAGCCAGGGATGACGGACGGCAGTTGCCGAGCAAAGGATGTCGAGCGGCAGTTGCCGAGCGAGGGATGTCGGTTGAGAACCGTCTACATCGATCATCAAGTGACTCGAGGTAAAGTTCTACCGAATGCCCTTAGTTTTTTATGGGCTTGACAACTTGCTAACTCCTTTAGTGTGTGCCAAGCACGGGATACCGAATGGTAGTTTGAAGCAGAGAATGCCGAGTGAGGGTATTTGGCCGAGCGACGGTGTTTGTAGCAGAGAATGTCGAAGGACGTATGCATGTCGAACGACGTACGCATGCCAAACGGCGTGTGCATGCCAAACGACAATTGTATGCTGAGCCACATATCTAGGCCGAGGTATGCATGCCGAACGACACTCGTGTGCCGAGCCACATATCCAGGCCGAACGGCATTCATATTCCGAGCAAGGTATGTATGCCAAGAGAGGCTTGTATGCCGGGCGATGTACTTGTGCCGAGCGAGGCTCTTAGGCCGAGCGGTATGCCTATGCCGAGCGAGGCTTGTATGCCGGGTGATGTACTTGTGCCGAAAGACACTTGGGCCGAGCGACATGCCTATGCCAGGTGACGAAGTGCCGAGCCACCCTAGCCGGGCACTAGTGGTGGAAAGAGCGATGCCGACGGGTAGCACTAAGGTCAATAACTAGTACCTCGTACCCAAGATAAGTTATTGGGTAACATTTGCCCCCCAAAGCGTGTCGTGTAAATCAGCACGATGCACTTTGAACCATGAGCAATCCATTTCTTCCTTTGAGCCCTTGCTCTGACTTCTCAATAGTGGATTCTTACGATCTCCTGAATGTGGAGCGAGGCCTGAATGCCGAGCGGGGCCTGAATGCCGAGCGAGGCCTTATATACCGAACCATTGAGATATCTTGACCGGTTCCACTGGTCGATGCCTATTTACCTCGCCTCTTTCCTATATAAGCCAATCCTTCACTTTTTTTCCTTTTTGCTTTTACTTTAACTCTACAGGAACTCGTGACTTTTCTATGAACGTTGGCTATCTTCCCAACCCTCCTTCCTTACCGCGAATTTAGCACGTCTTCCCTATAGTTCTTTTCCAAGTTGAGTTTAAACAATTTGCAATCTTGAACCTAACTAGATCCTGAAGCTTCGAACACTCACTTAGGTTATAACCTCTCACTCAAATGTCTTTTTCAAACTAGGAAATCTTAGCCTGAATTTTGAATTCACAAAACTTCTTCAGATTATGGATGGTAGGAATCGTGTAGATGAGGAATACGAATCGAGTGGTTTGAATATGCCTTTGGGTTGGAACTTGATACAACTTTAATCGATTTCAGGTTTGGCGGAATGGAGAGGAGAAGGGAAGGTGGCACCGGTGGTTTCTAGGTTGTAGGCTCCTGCTGGTACACTGTGCATAGATGTTAGGTTGCTGAAGTATAACCGGATTGTTGATCGAAGTCGGTGGATAACCCAGGAGCGAGGAAGAAGCAACTGTCTATGTAGGTGAGTGAAAACTGGCTGTTAACGCTAAAATTTGAACGCTAACACCCCGGTGTATGAAATGAGATTGTGAAAGCACCACCCGATAGCTCGGGAACATATTATAAGCAGATAATAGTGAAAAAACAGTAAACAACAGCAATTTTATAGTGGTTCGGCTTAAGAGAGAGCCTACGTCCACTTTGAATATCTTTATTGACGATTTGATTACAAGTCAATGCAGTTACACTTTGATTACAACACACTTTGAGTTTCAAGTGACTTAGGACAAGTAGCCTAAACTTCAATGTCGATCCAAATCTTTGAACACATGTTAGACATGTTTGATTTCTTCGTGAAGTTCCTTGAAGGTGTTGAAGTAGTTCAGAATGCAGTAGAGTAACGGCGCTTGAAATGAATGAGCCAAAAGTCCTTTGAATGTTGGGGGTGGCCATGTATTTATAGGCAAATCTGGATAGAAATTTTTCGCCCAAGTCCTGAGTCGTGACCGACTCAGGCTAAGCCGTGGCCGAGTCAAGTTGTGTCGTGGCCGGCTTATCTGATTAAGCATTTGGTCTTCTCACTAGCTCATTCTCTTGCTGGATTCTAAGCCAAGTCCTGAGTCGTTGGCGAGTCAATTCTCACTGGGACATGCATTGTGGCATCGGAATACGACTCAGTGGCTTTAAGTCGCGGACGAGTCATCCTGAGTTATGAGTCATCAAGTCATTTCTTAGGTCGTCAATCCTCTTGAGTCGTTTCTTATGATGAGTCGTGGACTTGTTGAGTCGCTGAGGCAATACCTATGATAAGTCGGTAATGCATTGAGTCGGTCTGTCTTGTGAGCTGTTAACTAGTTAAGCCACTCTGCTCCTTCAAGTCGTTGAGTCGTTGATCCACTGAGTCGTTTTCAACTCTGAGTCGCTGCTTACCATGAGTCGTTGAGACAATAGTCTTGATGAGTCGGTAACTTATTGAGCCTTCCTGCCTTGTGAACCGTTAACCCCTTGAGTCGTAACCATTTAAGTCGCTTTGAGCTTTAGGTCATTAACTTATTGAGTCGGTGACTCGATGAGTCGTGAGGCTTCCTGATTCGTAGATCCTTCCTGAGCCGTTAAACACCTTAATTCGTGGCCCATCCCAGGCCTTAACTCGTTGACTCCTTTAACACGTGGGCCCCTTAACTTGTAGGCTGGAACGGGGTTAACATTTGCCCCTCGAAGCACACGCTTAAGTCGTAAGTCGTGTGCTTCGACTTATCATAACTCGGGCGCGCCGATTCGAGTTCCAGCTCTTCCAGATATAAAACGCTTGACTCGTTCCTACTATCTCCCACTTCTTATCAGCGATCCTCTAAACCGCATCCGCCATTAATACTTCTCTGAACCTTCGAAGGCGTCTCCGAGCTAATTAGTTGACGACTTATCCTTGCTATTACATTGCATAAGTGAATCCAATATTTGTCCAACCATGTTTGCCGTTAAATCGTGAATCCCCATCCTCTGATTCTAATCCATCGTCATGCGTCGCGTTGCATCCTCGAGCCAAGCTGCGATTGATTTCCAATCGTCATTAGCTATGTTGTCGCGGCTTACGAGAGCTCAGCTACGCGTTGAATGTACGATGGACCTGAGGCGATTCGAATCTGTCTTGGGCGATTTGTTGGTGCAGAGAAATAGTAGGTTTTACTGAGGAAGTGGTGGATTTGGAAGAGACGAAATGACCCTTAACGGGTTAATGGGTTGGAGAGTGGACGACCGGTTGAGGAAATGATTTTGGATTCATACGGCCTAATTGGTTTTTTGATTGCACGAGCGACTCAGCCCCTTAGATCTTCACCACGACTCATCCTTTGAACCGCGAACGACTCAAGTCATCTGCCGTGAACGACTTAAGCCATAGGCCATAAACGACTCAAGTCATAAGTCGTGAACGACTCAGCACTTGAACTATTTTTCACACCGAGTTGCTCCTCGTGGTTTGAACCTATGACCGGCTCAATTAGATGTAACCTAGGATTTGAGTCGCAGCCGAGACAGGACTTGGAGAATTTCAAACTGCCTCGAACTAAAATCTTTTCTATTACTATGCCTTACGACTTAGAGAACCAGTGACTCAATGTCTTGGAGCCTGAATAACCTTGCTTCATAATCTTTAAAATGTGGACGAGTTATCGCATTATACTGCTTTGAAGCATAATTCTGACTCGATCTTTGTCTTGAATTGCTGAAATAAACTGCCTTAATATTGAATTGTTTGGACTTTAACCTGCTAAACTTTGTTGCGTATTTTAGTTTTACAGATTGCTTCAATTTGCATGTATACAACCTGTTTAATACAGCAATCACAGAAAATCGGGACGAATATACTGCCATCGATTGCCCACATCCAGTGACAGATTAGTCAATAGAGGATAAATGTTAAGTAGATTGCGTGAATGAAGTACTTTAAACCAACGAATCCAAGTAGAGTGCTAAAGCAATGTTGAAATAGTCAACTGAAATTGACCAGTTTGCAATAACACTATACCTGAAACTTTAAATTAACAAGTCCTGAAATTTAGTAAATGATCAATTGCCAACTAGCTTAACTTCAGTTATATTTACTTGTTTATTTTCATTAGTTCTGCACAACACTTCACACTTTTAGGAAACGTGCACCTTCGCATTTGAACATCCAGTTGCTTGTGTAGAATGACATCTCAACAAGAAGAACCGATGGGTCAGGCTGAAGATGTCTTCCCAGTAGCCAACCTGTTGGATAACCCTCCGGAGAGAACTCCCACAACTCTGAATCAGCGGGTGTTTAACCAATTGCTCATCCAGTTTGGCATTGCTGAAGCTGATGCCTTACTGCCGGGGCCAAATGATACTGCAGATAGGCCCCCTTCTGGCTTTATTGCTGTCAATCGCCAAATGTGCTTGAGCGGTGCCATACCACCTTTTAATGACTTCCTTCAGCAGTTCCTGCTTCGATTATCTATCTCTCCATTCCAATTGCACCCCAATGGCCATGCCATTCTGATGGGGTTATGTGTCCTATTTAGTAGAGTTCTGGGCCGATTACCGAGCTTTGAGGAAATCTGCTACTTCTTCTCATTCACAAAAATTAAAGATCATCCCTCTATCGTAGTTATAAGGAGTGCTCGAAACCGCAAACTCATCACCGATCTTCCTGAAAGCGTTCATGGATTTCTAAATCAGTATTTCTTTGTTCGCTGCCCTCCAGGGTTTTATGCCATCTGGAGAGTAGGAAGTAAGATTTTCCTGTTTTTATTTCTCCATTCTTGGGATTTTCAAAATCTGAGTTGCTAAATGCTAACTTGGCTTTTTTTTTCTGTTTTAGCACTTCCTCCTCCCTCTAGAGATCCATGCTATAAACAAATTTTTGAGAGATTGAACGCCGTGGCGGCAGAAGAGAGGAGTATAAAGTTTTTGTTAAATGATGGATTTTTACATCAATATGGGCTTCTTCATTCCTCTCGCTTCACTCAGCCTCGTGAAGTCCCAACTGAAATTCCCGATTCTCCGACGGAAACTCCTGATGCCCCGGTCTCTACTAAAGAGCACATGCAGGGAGGAACCTCTATAGAAACTCCTCTAGTGAAGTGTTCAATTCCGAAGGATGCTGTGGGGCCGTCTGACAAGTCTGTACTTGCCCCAGTTATCGAAGAGGAAGAAACTCCACGATCTTCTGGAAGATCTGCTGACGAAGGAGTTGAGAAAGCCAGTCCCAAAAAACATGATGGTGATGATGTTTTCGAGGGGTTGAGCGATTTAATTGTGACTTCTCAAGAACTTTTCAAAGATGATGTTTCCAAAACTATCTCTTCTGTAATTGAGGCGACATCTTCTCTACAACAAATGTCAACCCCTTCTACTCAAGTATCACTACCTCTACTCCACAGAGTGGTCTGTAACTTGATGCGTGTAGTTTACACGTTACACAACACTTAGGATTTTTCAGCACTTCTACGCCTTCATCTTCTTATACTTTAAAGTTTTCTAAAGCTTATTATTTTTATTCCAGATTCTCCAATGGGGCGCAGCAGTTCATACTATGATGATTTCCAACGCTACGGGAGGCGTAGCCAATATGATTATAGGCGTCACCTCCCCTCTTACAGAGAATCCGATGAAGAGAGGGCCATCAGGAAAGCAGACGAGAGACGAGCATATGAAGAACGTCACCGAAGAGAACAAGAAAGACATGACCCTCCCCACAGAGATGACGATACTCAAAAAAGAAAGACTCACGATGAGAGAGGTAAAGATCACATGGACGATTCTTCTAGCAAGCGGGCTAAACTTACTGAAGAAACAATGCCGACAGTTTCTCAAAATGTTCCTGCTCAATCTCCTGCCCCCGTTCATTCCGACATTCAAACAATCATCAACCGGCCCGCATACCAAGTTGGTCAAGGTCCTCCCACTCTTCAAAGTCGATTCCCTCAGTGGTTCCTGAGAGGAGTTCGATTTGATCTCGACTTGGTTCCTCTCGACAAATCGGCTATGCTGCGAAATCTTGATACTGTCAGGACCGATATTGAAAGAATGTCGAACTGGCAAAAACTTGTCGATGAGCTTCAGTGGGTTAACCGAGCCAATCTCAAGGCCATGCTCACAATGGAGAACGATAAGGCTAAGTGGCAGAAGAATCTCGAACAGCATGACGCCGAGATGAGAAGTATTGCTTCCTATAATGAAAAGCTGGAAGCGGAAGTAGAAAAGCTTAAGGAAGAATTAGCTACTTCATCTACTTTCTATTCTCAAAAGGAGAGCACGCATCAGCAACAAGTACGAGATGCGCATGCCAGTCAAAGGGCAGTCGAAGATAAACTTACACACAAGGAGAAGGTCATAGAAGAATATCGCGCTGAAACTTTACAGCTGCGAGAACAGATCGACTCTCAAAGCTTGGAGATAGAGATGTTAAAAGCTCGACTTGCTATGGCCGAAAAGGAGCGTGACGAGGCTGTTGCTGGTAAACTTGCGGCCGAAGAGGCCCATCAAGCAACCAAAGCTGACATTGGCTCCACATTATTTGATTTTTATCTGCACAGCATTTTGGGGCGTGGCAGCCTTGCCTTTCTAGGCCCTAAGTATGAAATTACACTAGCTGAAGTTTGGGAAGCAGCACTCGATATGCTCGGTGGTAAAGGTGCTGGCTACGCTGAGTCAGCTCTTGAAGAGCATTATCTTGATGATGATGCTCGCGCCGCTCTTGCCAAGGGAAAAGAGCAACTCGCCAGAGTGCGGGCCGGAATGGCAGAAGGGGAACGTTCTGAAAAAGAAATACCACCTACTAGCTCTGAACGTCCTTTAGTTTCTTCTGAAGTTGACATCACAGGTTCCAGTGCTCATTCGCTGCCTCCTACAAGAACCAGGGTAATTACCCCTACTGATGATGAGGCTTTGGAGGATATCGGGGCTCAAAATTATGAGATTGAACTAACGAAGCAAATATCTTCAGGTAATTTTGACATTGGTCTGATTCAGGTGGATCGCCTGCTTGCTCCTCAAAAGTTTGATGAGCTTCTCGATTACTTCTTGAATCTCGACGAACCCATATCTCCCTTCTTTTGGGGAGATACTAATATTTTTAATTTCTCTTCTTCTGCAGTTGAAACACCAAGTGCTATGCAGACTTCACCTCCTCCGGTTATCCCTCCTCCGTCTCTTCAGGTGACTCCTCCTTCTGCTTCACAGCCCGGGTCACAAGAGGAGCAAATTGAGGCTCTTCATGGCTTAGATGACCCTATCGCTTCGCAAGAGCAGAAAGATGAGGGACTTGAAGGAGGCGAGATCTCTCCGGAGCGGAATCCTTCTGATGACGTAGTTTTGTCCGCTCTTGTTACTCCAGGGAGTGAGTCTTCTTCAAAGAGAAGAAAGAAGCACGGAACATCGAAGAGGAGGGGGAAGAAAATCATTGCTACTGAAGAAGAACCGGAAGTTGCACCGGTTGCACCTCCCTCTCCTTCTTCCCTTATGCCTATAGATAGACCTGAAAAGCTAATCATTCGGCCGGGCAAAGGGTCCAAAGGTGGTATGAAGAAGTGAAGAGTCGGGCTTCGGGCTTTTTGATTCCTTTTTTGTGTAATGGTCGGATATTGTGCAGGCACCGGCCCCTGCTTTTTTATTTTGAAACTTGTATCTGCAATTGAATAAAATGATCCTTTATTCGTACAGACTCTTGTTTGAATTTGAGAATGCATTTATTATTCATTTTTGCACAAGTTTATTTATATGATATTGCGGTGAACTTGTGGTATGTTGTTTGAGCGTATTTTACCGATGTAGCTATACCATTTTGTATGTAACTATACCATGTTGCCCCCATACCATAAGCTTGCTGCAATATTTTATACTTTGAGGGGACTTGCACTCTTATTTTCTGAAGAATAATTACTTCATTCTTGAAGAAATTTTTCGTAGAGTACAACTTCCTTCATATAAGTTTTTACCCTTTGTCCTTCGAAGAAATCACTTTTTTTTTTCTTTTGCTTATGTACGCATTTTGCCAAGTGAATTCTTCTATGTGGTAAAGCGGGCCTCTGAAGGGTACTTTAACTTTTTTTTTTGAGGAAGGTTATTTTCTAGAATAGGTAAATCACTCTTCCTTTGAAAGTTAAAGTATGCCCTTGATGAGGATTTTTTTTTTAAATAGAAATTTGTACCTCTGAGGAGGGATTTTTCACGTTTCAACACTTGGAAGTTTTATTTCAATCTTGGTGAAACGTGTACCTCCAAAGAGTTGTGCCTTTGAAGAAAGCCTTTTCACGTTTCAACACTTGGAAGTTTTATTTCAATCTCGGTGAAACGTGGGCTTCCGAAGAGGTCTTTCTTTTTGATTGTGTCCCCGGGAGGGGGTTGTACCTCTAAGGATGGATTTTTCACGTTTCAACACTTGGTAGTTTTATTTCAATCTTGGTGAAACGTGTACCTCCAAAGAGTTGCGCCTTCGAAGAAAGCCTTTTCACGTTTCAACACTTGGAAGTTTTATTTCAATCTCGGTGAAACGTGGGCTTCCGAAGAGGTCTTTATTTTGTTTTGCATTTCAACTTTGGTGAAGTGAAATTCCGAAGAGTGGTTGTAATACTTCAACTCCTGGTAAAATGGGCCTCCGAAGAGGGCTTTTTATTTTGTTTGCATTTCAACTCTGGTGAAGTGAAATTCCGAAGAGCGGTTGTTACACTTCAACTCTTGTTGAAATGGGCCTCCGAAGAGGGCTTTTATTTTGTTTGCATTTCAACTCTGGTGAAGTGAAATTCCGAAGAGCGGTTGTTACACTTCAACTCCTGGTGAAATGGGCCTCCGAAGAGGGCTTTTATTTTGTTTGCATTTCAACTCTAGTGAAGTGAAATTCCGACGAGCGGTTGTTACACTTCAACTCTTGGTGAAATGGGCCTCCGAAGAGGGCTTTTATTTTGTTTGCATTTCAACTCTGGTGAAGTGAAATTCCGAAGAGCGGTTGTTACACTTCAACTCCTGGTGAAATGTGCCTCAGAGAGGGTTTTCATCGCCTGGAAGTTACTCTCTCATGGTTGGAGGGTCATGACTCCTCCAATCTTTTTTGTTGAGTAGAGAACTTTCTTTTTTGTGGCGTATGACCCATTAGAGGTCTTTATCCTCTGAAGAGTTGTGCCTCCGAAGAGGACTTGTGCTGCAGATGATGGCTTTGGTTGTTCCCTTGTCCACTTGCTTATGCCTTTTCAGCGATCCTCTCCCCCTCTTTTTTTTTTTTTACAAGTAACTTGTTTAATCCAAGGAAGTGTACTTCATTGTCAGGCAAGTTCGTGAGAACGAGCATCAGCTTCTTAATTGGATGTTTGTTTGTTCAAACGATCTCAATTTATTAGCAAAGGCCCGTTTCTGTCGAAATCATAGGCCGTTCAATTGAAGTACTTCCTATCTAGGATTTGAATTCGGAGCTTTTGTGACTTGAAATTTGGCGAGAATCACTTGGTCTTATTACGTGCAAGTTTCACTTCCATTGTCTGCAAAAATTTAAATCGACATTTCAGCAATACATTCTATGTACATTTTATATCGAAAATAAAGCAAACATGTTATAATAATAAGGAACACAAGATTTATAGTGGTTCGGCCAGGAAATTGGTCCTACATCCACTTTATATTTTTTCATTATTTACTTGCATCAGTTTTACAATTGCCTTCAATTACAAGAATCATACATTCATAATTCTTTTTACAATATTTCAACAAAATTTTCAAGTAAAGTATGGACGCAAATGATTGATGTTCCATGCCCTTGGAATTTGATCTCCTTCAACAATAGTGAGTTTGAATGTGCCGTCAAGAAGCTTCTGACCTATGACATATGGTCCTTCCCAATTTGGCCCAAACACACCTGTCGCTGTCATAATTCTCTTCTGGACTAGGTCTCCAATCTCAAAGCTGCGTTGGCGAACTTTGGAATTGAAATGTCTGGCTATCCTTTGCATATGAGCTGCAATTCTGAGATTAGCCTCATCTCTTTTTTCATCAAGGAGATCTAGCACTTCAAGCTATAGCTTTTCGTTTTCTGCTTGATTGAAATGGATTCTTCTATGTGAAGGGACCTCTATTTCGACCGGAATCATTGCCTCTGACCCGTATGCTAATGAAAACGGGGTGTGCCCAGTCGCAGTTTTGTGAGTGGTTTTGTATGCCCATAGTGCCAGTGGTAGCTTATCGACCCAACCACCTTTTGCTCTTTCAAGTTGCTTTTTGATGGTTGACTTAATAATTTTATTCACGGCTTCCACTTGCCCGTTTGCCTGCGGATGAGCCACTGCTGAGAAGCTTTTTCGGATTTTGAATCGCTTGCAAAAATCTTGGAATTCTTCACTTTCAAACTGAGTACCATTTTCTGTAATTATTTTTTGAGGCACACCGTATCTGCAAATGATGTTTTTAGTCACAAAACTTATCATCTTCTTTGAGGTGATAGTAGCCAGTGGTTCAGCTTCTGCCCACTTAGTAAAATAATCTACAGCAACAATGGCATATTTAATTCCAGATTTGGCAGTTGGTAACGGTCCTACAAGGTCTATCCCCCATATAGCAAACGGACATGGACTGACCATCTGTGTGAGTTCAGTGGAAGGAGCTCTAGGAATTTTGGCGAATCTTTGGCATCTGTCACATTTTCGGGAATACTCTGCTGCATCTCGATTAATTTCTGGCCAAAAATATCCGTATTGGAGAATTTTCTTTGCTAATGTTTGGCCACCTGAATGATCACCGCATTCTCCTCCGTGTACCTCCGCTAGGATTGCTTTGGACTCTTCCCTGGATACACATCGAAGTAATGGCATTGAGAATCCCCGTCTGTATAATCGGCCATCCTGGATTATATATCGAGAGGCTTTTCTTAGTTGCTTTTGTCGTTCTTTTGAGTTCCCTGGTAAGGATCCATTGAGCAGATATTCTGTTATCGGAGTCATCCATGGTTCTTGCTCTTGAGACATGCTCATGATCCAATCAATGTCCATCTCATCAATGCTAGGAGTCGACAGGACCTCCACTGGAGTTAACCCTAGAAATTGAGCTTCGCCTGTGCTAGAATACTTTGCGAGAGAATCTGCTTTCATGTTTTCTTCTCGAGGAATGTGACTTATCATGTAATGATCGAAATCACCCAGGAGTTCCCAAGCCTTTGACAAGTAGGCGGGCAGATTCCCCCCTTTTGCTTGGAATTCCTTTTTGACTTGGCATACAATAAGCTGAGAATCACTGAATATCTGTAACGCTCGGATGTTTAATTCTTTAGCAATCCTTAAGCCAGCGATAAGGGCTTCGTATTCTGCTTCATTGTCTGTTGAAGGAAATTCCAATCTTAGCGCATAGCATAATGATCGGCCTTCAGGGGTCTGAAGTACAACTCCGGCTCCAGAACAGTAGTCGTTTCTCGCACCATCAACATATAACTTCCATTGGATTGGGGAATCGTCGACCGTTTCCTCCTCATTGTTACCCTTATATGTGAATTTTGCGATGAAATCCGCTAAAGCTTGTCCATTGATTGCTTTTCGGGGATGATAAGTGATGTCATACTGACTGAGTTCAATATTCCACTTTAGAAGGCGACCCGAAGTCTCAGGGCGAAACAGGACTTGCTTTAAAGGTTGATCAGTGAGGACTCTGATAGGATGAGCTTGAAAATATTGCCTCAACTTCCTAGATGCAATTAGTAGGCAATAGGCGAGTTTTTCCAACTTAGAGTAATTCATCTCTGCCCCAGTGAGTCTTTTGCTAATATAGTAAACTGGATGTTGAATCCTCTTGTCTTCTCGTATCAGCGCTGCACTTAAAGCATGAGATGATACTGCCAAGTATATAAGAAGATCCTCGCCATCGCCAGGCCTAGAAAGTATTGGAGGCGTTTCCATATGGCGAATCAATTCATCAAAGGCTTTTTGGCATTCGGGACTCCAATCGAAGTTTTTCTTTCCTTTCTTTAGGGCGTCAAAGAATGGGATGCATTTATCTGTGGCTTTGGAAATGAACCGACTCAAGGCGGCGACCTTTCCATTGAGACTTTGCAATTCCTTCTTTGTTCTAGGAGCTTTGACTTCCTTTAATGCAGTAATTTGAGCTGGACTAGCCTCAATGCCCCTAGCGCTCACGATGAAACCTAAAAACTTGCCGGATTCCACTCCAAATGAACATTTCAAAGGATTGAGCTTCATTCCGTATTTTCGGAGGACTGCGAACATGTCCGCTAAGTGTTCTATGTGATCCACTGCTTTCTTAGACTTTGCTAACATGTCATCGACGTAGACTTCCATAGTCTTGCCTAATTGCGGTTTGAACATAGCATTAACAAGTCTTTGGTATGTTGCCCCTGCATTCTTCAACCCGAAGGGCATAACTCTGTAGCAGTAAAGACCAATGTCAGTGATAAACCTCGTGTCCTCCTGATCTGGTTCATGCATCATAATCTGGTTGTATCCGGAGTAAGCATCCATGAAAGATAACAATTCGTGTCCCGCTGTTCCATCTACCAGTTGATCGGTTCTGGGTAATGGGAAGCAGTCTTTGGGGCAGGCCTTGTTTAGATCTGAAAATCGATACATACTCTTCATTTCCCGTTGGCTTTCTTAACCAGCACTGGATTTGAAACCCAATTCGGATAGGTAGATTCCTTGATAAAATTATTCTCCATGAGCCGATCAACTTCTTCTTTCAACGCTGCCGACCTTTCTGGACCTTAAGTTCTCCTTTTCTGTTTCACAGGTGTAAATTTTGGATCAATATTTAGAGCGTGTACTGCAACTTCTGGGGATATTCCGCACATATCGGCATGAGTCCAAGCAAAAACATCCAGATTTGCCTTTAAAAAAGATATTAAGATATTCTGAATTGACGCATTAAGTTGTGAACCCACATTCAACACCTTGTTTGGGTCCTTTGGGTCAACAGGTATTGGTATTGTCGTTTCCACTGGTACCACTCTATTTTCCCCTGCACTGACTTTTCTAGGGTCCATCTCTTTCCTTGCTCCGCTGTGCTCGCCTGTGCAGGGTCCGCCCTGTAATTGCTACAAGGCTGGTTCTTTGATGCGGACTGGGGCTGCTGCATTCTTTCCCATTTCTCTTTTTCTGGTTTCTCGTAGCTCTGTCGGATAACACTCTCGCCCAGCATTTTGATCCCCTTTTATAACTCCTACTCCATTGTCTGTAGGGAATTTAATAGTGAGGCACCACGGGGCAAGAACAGCTTTGAACGCTGCCAGAGTTGGACGACCAAGGAAAGCATTGTAAGTAGAAAATTCGTCGACAATCACAAAAGTTTGCTTGCAGACCATTTTTCTCTCTCCTTTTCCAAGTTCCACAAACAAATCAATGGTTCCTACCGGCTGCTTTGGCTCCCCAGTGAAGCCGGCAATTTTCTGCAATGAGGCTTGCACATCAGCCATAGGGATCTTCATTTGGTCGAATGTTTTCTTGAAGAGGATATTGCAGGATGCGCCACAATCAATGAGAACTCTTCTGACAATAGCTGGCCCGATACCAGCCGAGATGACTAAGGGATCCAAGGTAGGAGCTTCAATACCTGCGGAATCCCTAGCTTTGAACACAATATCATCATCGAAAGTTCTTTGTTGCTTCAAGGGCGTAGCACCTTCCAAAACGGATACATCTTCCTCGGTCGGTACATACTTTAAAGCTCGGGTATACCTTTCCATCTCACCCCAGCTTCTGTCCGCTGGGTGAGGTCCTCCTGTAATGACATTGATAATGGGCCTTCCAGATTCATGCCCTGCAGCCTTCTCACTCGTCCTAGGCTGATGAGTAGGAGCCTGTTGCCCCTGACTAGATGAAGCAGGATTGTTGCTATTCTTTTTCACAAATTGCTGCAGTTTGTTTTCCCTTAGCAACTCTTCAATCAGATTTTTCAACTGGCGGCATTCGTCGGTCTCGTGACCGGGTTGATTATGGAAGCGGCAGAACTTCCCACTCTGTATAGCCTTTTTCCCGGTCCTTAGAGGAGGAGGTTTAGGAAAGTCAATAGAATCTTTAGTGGCAAGGTAGATACGCTCCGGCGTATCTGATAAAGGAGTATATTCTGATGGCTTGAAGGATCGGGGCTTCTTCAGATTACTCTGTTTCTTCCCATTGTTATTTTCCCTTTTTTGCCCTACAGATTCATTCTTGCGTGGAGCAACAGTGTTATCTTCAGCTTTTTCCAGCACTGCCTTTACCGGTACGGGACGGCTTTCCAAGCGCATGAATTCATCTGCTTTTTTATAGAATTTTTCAAGGGAATTTGGTTCCTTCATGTTTAGCCATTTCCCAAATTCGCTCGACTTGTCGATGGCCCTCATTAGATAGGTCAAGATCATCCGTGATTCTGCATTGTCTATCTCGGCCAGCGCTATATTAAAGCGATTCAAGAAAGATCTGATAGTTTCACCCGGATTCTGTTCTAAACTTGACAATGACATAATATCTTTGGCTTTTGAAGCGTATAGTCTGAACTGCTCCTTGAACTTCCGGGTTAAGTCAGAAAACTGATCGATAGATCGGACTGGCAGCTTGGTGAACCAAAGCAGAGCTACGCCTTCCAGGTATACGGGAAAATATCGGCACTTTATTTCATCAGAAGCCCTGGCACCTGTCATGTGCCAATCATACTTATACAAGAATTCGTTCGGATCACTTGTTCCTTTGTAAGATGGAATGGTTAGAGGGACAAACTTCCTTGGGAATTCAGCCTTCAAGATTTTCTCAGTAAGTGGTGTTTTACTCGGGGGGAAACCCCATTCTTTCTCGTCTTCAACCCTCTGCATACTCTCTTTCATGATTTGTCGGACCATTCCAGAAAGATACTCCTCATCATGTCGAGTTCTAGATCCGCCAACCTCAGGAAGTGTTTGTTCAAAGGGGCTAGCATCCCTTTCAGGAGCATTTCTTTCTTCAGCCTCATGAATGTTGCAAGCAAAATTCCTTTCATTACCTGCCGGTTGACGGTTTGCCCCAGGCAAATCGTTCAACCTATTCAGAATTAGGGCATTCTGGGCATTCTGAGCCTCGAATTGCGCATTTTGGGCATTGATCTGTTGGTTCAGCCCTAAGATTGCAGCATCCAGCTCTGCCTTTGTAACTCCGACAGCTGGAGTGGCTTGATTTGATATAGGGGAAGCGGAGGTTCCCTCTTGAATATTCCCAGATCTGACAGATCTACTTTTCCTTCCAGGAGCCATAATCTCGGATAGACTTCTGGTTTTCAAGGAAATTCTCTCTACAAACCTCTGTGTAGCAATGATGATAGTTCACCTGAGTTCAATTCTCAGTGAAAGCACCAAAAATGTTAACGTTAAAATTTGAACGCTAACACCCCGGTGTATGAAATGAGATTGTGAAAGCACCACCCGATAGCACAGGAACAGATTATAAGCAGATAATAGTGAAAAAACAGTAAACAACAGCAATTTTATAGTGGTTCGGCTTAAGAGAGAGCCTACGTCCACTTTGAATATCTTTATTGACGATTTGATTACAAGTCAATGCAGTTACACTTTGATTACAACACACTTTGAGTTTCAAGTGACTTAGGACAAGTAGCCTAAACTTCAATGTCGATCCAAATCTTTGAACACATGTTAGACATGTTTGATTTCTTCGTGAAGTTCCTTGAAGGTGTTGAAGTAGTTCAGAATGCAGCAGAGTAACGACGCTTGAAATGAATGAGCCAAAAGTCCTTTGAATGTTGGGGGTGGCCATGTATTTATAGGCAAATCTAGATAGAAATTTTTCGCCCAAGTCCTGAGTCGTGACCGACTCAGGCTAAGCCGTGGCCGAGTCAAGTTGTGTCGTGGCCGGCTTATCTGATTAAGCATTTGGTCTTCTCACTAGCTCATTCTCTTGCTGGATTCTAAGCCAAGTACTGAGTCGTTGGCGAGTCAATTCTCACTGGGACATGCATTGTGGCATCGGAATACGACTCAGTGGCTTTAAGTCGCGGATGAGTCATCCTGAGTTATGAGTCATCAAGTCATTTCTTAGGTCGTCAATCCTCTTGAGTCGTTTCTTATGATGAGTCGTGGACTTGTTGAGTCGCTGAGGCAATACCTTTGATAAGTCGGTAATGCATTGAGTCGGTCTGTCTTGTGAGCTGTTAACTAGTTAAGCCACTCTGCTCCTTCAAGTCGTTGAGTCGTTGATCCACTGAGTCTTTGTCAACTCTGAGTCGCTGCTTACCATGAGTCGTTGAGACAATAGTCTTGATGAGTAGGTAACTTATTGAGCCGTCCTGCCTTGTGAACCGTTAACCCCTTGAGTCGTAACCCTTTAAGTCGCTTTGAGCTTTAGGTCATTAACTTATTGAGTCGGTGACTCGATGAGCCGTGAGGCTTCCTGAGTCGTAGATCCTTCCTGAGCCGTTAAACACCTTAAGTCGTGGCCCATCCCAGGCCTTAACTCGTTGACTCCTTTAACTCGTGGGCCCCTTAACTTGTAGGCTGGAACGGGGTTAACACTGGCCAAGTAGGAAATAGGTGGTCCGGTGGTCTTCATATAAGAATGATATCATGGAGTTAGCTGGCTAGTAGGTCGACCTCGTGCGGTGTTGAGAGTGTGCCGGTGAGGAGAGTGAGTAGGTCGGCTAACATGTGTTGAGAGCCGCTCAGCATGGAGAGTTGTTCGGCATTGAGGGTTTAGAGCTGTTTGGCCTTAAAGGCCATTCGGCATTGAGAGCCATTGGCATTGAGGGTCATTCAGTATTGATGGCCATTCGGCATTGAGGGTTGAGAGCCGTTTGTCCTTGAAGGCCATTCGACATTAAGGGCCGTTCGTCATTGAGGGCTATTCGGCATTGATGGACGTTCGGCATTGATGATCGTTCAACATTGAGCCTATAAGTAGACAATGTTAGTCATTATCATTCTGCCTCAACCACAACATATGTCAGGTTGAACTACCTCCTATGCCTAATCATAGGACAATGAACGAAGACTAGAACTCAAGCAAACAAGCATATTGAACTGATTCTGACTGATAACTCCCCAACTTCAATAACGTAAACCTGATTTTGACTTGATTAGGACAAATAATATCCTTCAACGTATAGCGCCAATGCCTGAGTTCAAATCTGAAACCATCGCAGGACAGGATCTTGGAGACGGTCAGCGATGACGGTCTTCGAAGATGACGGTTCAAAGCTTAACTTTAATTCATCAGCTTCACGACTTTTAATCCTTTTACATTTATATTCGAACGATTGCACTAGTTCACACACCATACTGGTAATTCTGTTGTAATGTCTAATGTTGATTGTTTTTCAAGTACAGTTTAAACAGGCGTTTCGTCAAATCCAACAGTCATTAGAGATGTCTAGAAAATCCAGCTCTGCCACAATCTTGGTTAAACCCAAGCCAACTTCTCAACAGGAAATTGTTGGAACCTCAAATCCATCGACAGCTCATGTACAAGATATTCCGAGTCCCGCAGTTGCATCCGCTAACCTGGCTCCCAATGCCCTAGATGCAGCAACCTTCCTAGATAATCCAGTCGATTCTCAAGCTTCGAGAGTCAATGAATGTGCTCTTCATCGCATATGCTCAATACATGGAATTCCTTTCGACGATGTACTGGTTCCCTTGAGACAGGATCGTCCTCACTTGCCCCCAACAGGATATACGGCATGTGACAAGTTTATGTGCTGGGTTGGTAGCGTACCACCATTCAATTCCTTCCTCCGTGGCTTGTTACTGTATATTGAGATTGCTCCATCACAGTTACATCACAACAGTCACGCGTTCATATACGGCACGTGCATTCTCTTCATGAGCATTCTATTCAGGCTCCCCACTCCCGGCGACATCCATTATATTTACCATTTCAAGAGGCGGTCTGACAGCCCATCTTTCGTATTCCTTAGCCGCATAATAAGTGCCAAATATTGACTGGAGCATGGAGTAAATTTGCTCAGTATAAGCAGGAATGGTTCTACGTGCGGTGCATCCTGGCTTTGTAAGGAGATGGCTGGAAGGGAATAAGTTTCTTTTCTGGATCAATACCTATATTCAGCAGAAAATGCACCCTTCCTAGCCTTTTTTCTACTTTTACAGGTATCATCTCGCGTCCCGAAGGCTCCAGGTACTCTGAGGCCGTTGAAGCTATCCAAGCTGTTCATATGGAAGACCGGGATATCAGGTCTATCATTTCTAATGAATCGCTCTCCAGATTCGGCCTGCTGGCGGAAGGTCGCCGAATAAGTCTTTCTTACGGTGTAACTATAACCAGGTCTGCCTTTGACAAAGGCAAAAGGCCTGGGCCTTCAACACGTGATGCCCCGGACACACCAAAGGAAGGTGAGATTAGAGAGGATAAGGTGTCAGACACACCTGGCGAGAATGTAAGTCCTACTCGAGAATCGGTAATATGGCACACGGCACCGATGTAGTGCCTCCACCTTCGAAAGGAAAAAAGAAAATGGCGTACAAACTGAGGAAGAAGACTATTGGTGGAACCTCAAAGGTCACAATCACTCCAGTGGAAAAAGAGTCGTCTCCTCAACACTTGGAGGGTTCATTGAAAGGCTTGTCTAACCTCACCATTCCTAACGATTTACTCAATTACGGCTTCAACGATCCGTATGCCCTTAAGTTCCATTCGTCCACGAGAGGCGATGAAGGCGCTCAAGACCATAACCAAGAAGAAAAAACTCCTATAAGTAAAGATAAAGAAACTGGTCCGTCGGGGGAAATACTAGGACACACACCGACACGTGCACATCACTTTGGACTTAAATTTTAGCCATCACTCTAAATTTTTGCTCACTTGTCGTCATTTAATTTCTATGTAGACGATATGGGGCATACTCATGGAGTCGACCGTCTTCACTGGTTATCTATTTTTCATCATTCTGGCCGAGATTCAGGCTTTGGCAAACGCTGGGACAGTGATGACATTGGCGATCGAGACTATCGCCCCCAAGATTCATCTTATCGAAGAAAAAAATACAGCCAATCTTCCTACTCTTGCGATCCTCCTTTTCAAACAGAGCAAGGGAAGGAGAAATCTGCGCATAAGGGGTCCCAGCCGGAGGCTCACCGAGTCCAACATTCTAGCTCCTCTACTATCAGAAAATCCGAGAAGCCTCACAAAACATCTATAGTATCTAGGGACACTCGTCCTGCTCCTATACATGATTCGTCGATAGCAGAAATACTTACTGCACTCAAGGCCACAATCCCGAAAATATGCTTCGATGGTCTGAAGTTTCTCCCGGCGATTCATCATATTTCGGGACATGTCAAACAAAGCGCCATTGCTTGTAACAACGACATTTATGTTCAACATGATGCATTTGTCCATTTAGCTGAAAAAGTCTCGGAAGTCTCTATTGAGCGCCAACATGAAATCGATCGCTTGAAGCTCGAAGTTGTTCACCAAAAAGACATCATTAAAGCTCAGGATAAAGAGCACTCTTCATACAAGTCTCAGCTCAAAGCTGCCTAAAAAAGTGATAAAGACACAACGGACACCATTAATCGTCTGGAGGTGACACATAAGAAAGAAATTGAGTAAGCGGTTCAACGATGCGGTGACTTAACTTTAGAGAAAGATTCCGTTCAAAAGGAGAGAGATACATTTGCTCAGCGTATCAAAGAGTTGGAAGAGCTACTCTCCTAGGAATAGGAAGAAAAAATAACTGCTCAAGAGGAGTCACAACAGTATTGCAACGAGATTGTTGTCACTCTACTTCTAAAAAAAAATAGATGAGGAGCTCTCTAGGGTCGAAGCGCTGAAGGAAACAGCCCGCGAGGAAGGTAAAAAGATGGCACTTTCTGACATCAACGTTCGCCTTGAGGCGGTTGACGAAGCCGGTAGGGAGGAGATCAAGTGTTTGTTTGACCTACTTATAGCAGAATAGATTGCACGTGTCCTCATGCATCGGGATCTAACATTTCTTGGTGAGGGTTACCTCGAATCTCTGGCCAAAGCATGGGAAACTTTGACAAAGATCAGAAAGGTTTAGTCGGACACCGAGGAGGTTGACGAGGAGGCTTTAGCAAAGGAATTTCTCAGGGGTAATGAGCCTTCAGACTAGTCTGTAGCGAAGGCTCTTTATAGAAAAGATTCCTCTTCGTTAAAAGGAAAGAACGACATTGCCGGACCGTCTCGAACCGAGTCTCCAGCTCCTCCCCCTACTCAATCGTCTGGTCCGCCAGCACCTGATCCGTTCGAGCAGCACGTCGGTTATGACCCGAAAGACCCTGGCTTTGACATTCATGTTCTATCTCCCATTCTAGAGGGTGAGACTCCTCAGACGGTTGAGAGTCAGCAAGAAACCGTTATATAACTTTTCTTCTTAAAGTTCAAAGAGCCATCATTTTCGGCGAGAGGTTATTGTATTCTAATGTTTGTCTCTTGTGATTTTGCATAGGCTGCTCCGATCCTGATCCAACTCTAAGGAGTGATGATGCCAGGTGGAGAAGGTGAGCGAGGCTATTCAAGTGGGAGAGAATTCCAGTCCTGATGCTCAAGTGATTGAGGCGCTTGATGAGGACAAGTCTGAAACTTCATCACCCGTCGAAGAAAATTATGAAATTGAGATTACAGGCGCCTCTGGACACACTTCAAAAATTAGATTGAAAGAGAAACTAGTGGAGGAGAAGAAAAATAAAGTTGAAACCAAAGTTGAGCCCCAAGTTGTGGATCTAGATGATCCTTTGAACAGGCCTTTGAAGGTCATTCTACCTGGTGGGTCCAGGTCACTGGAAGTTCCTCGTCCTTCCTTGGATGTTAATTTCCCATCAAGCAAGGCAACCAAGTGGAAACTCGTAGGGGAGGAGTCATCTGAGAAATTAAGAGAGAAGAATAAACCAAAGAAACCATAGAAGTAGTTGTCATACTTGTTCAACGAGAGTTAGCTTAGATTATCTAAATATTTCGATTTATTTTCATAGTCAATGTAGATAGACTTTGACTCTGATTTTTAGAGGGATTGTAGTTGGACCTCATTTTGGATTGATAAATAAAATTTAGTTTCTTTGTCTTTTAAACAACTTTCATTGTTTATCTTACTATATAACTATGGTCGAAACCCAAGCTCTTGTGAGTTACATAAACACAATTCATTTCCATATAACATGGAGATTTTTTGGAATTGCAGATCCTCTACTTCACGCTTCAGGTACTCAGAATATCTTTTAGTCCATACTCTGGGGAATTAGAGTACTCCAGTCCGCCCTCTACGGACATGGAGATTTCAAGTCGTTTATAATCAAGTCCGTACTCCAAGGACTCAGAGAACTTCAGTCCGCACTCTGGGGACTTGGAGATTTCAAGTCGTTTATACTCCAATCCGCACTCTAGGGACTTAGAGTATTCTAGTTTACACTCTGGGGACTTGGAGATTTCAAGTCGTTTATACTCAAGTCCACACTTCGGGGACTCAAAGTACTCCCGTCCACACTCTGGGGACTTGGAGATTTCAATTCGTTTATACTCTAGTCCGCACTCTAGGGACTTAGAGTACTCGAGTCCGCACTCCGGGGACTTGGAGATTTCGAGTCGTTTATATTCTAGTTCGCACTCTAGGGACTTAGAGTACTCCACTCTGCACTCCGATGACTTGGAGATTTCAAGTTGTTCATACTCTAGTCCGCACTTTGGGGACTTAGATTATTCTAGTCCGCAATCCGGGGACTTCGAGATTTCAAGTCGTTTATACTCTAGTCCACACTCTGGGGACTTAAGAGTACTCTAGTCCGCACTCCGGAGATTTGGAGATTTCATGTTGTTTATACTCTAGTCCGCACTTTGGGGACTTGGAGTACTCCAGTCCGCACTTCGGGGACTTGGAGATTTCAGGTCGTTTATACTCTAGTCCGCACTCTGGGGACTTAGAGTACTCCAGTCTGCACTTTGGAGACTTGGAGATTTCAAGTCGTTTATTCTCTAGTCTGTAATCTGAAGACTTAGAGTACTCCAGTCCGCACTTCAGGGGACTTGGAGATTTTGATTCGTTTGTGCGCGTTCGTACATCAGGCAGAATAGTGTAACTTTAGTTTTTTGCCATAGGATTATCTTACACGGAAACATTAATAATTCATGGAAAAGATGGCTTCAAGCCTTTATTGATGAAAACAAACTAAATTGTCTTATTACATGCAGAAAACTACGAATCAACAAAATAGAAATATTCTGGAAATAATTGCAAAAAAAATACGAAAGAAATAGACTAAGTATAATAATGCCGCAGATGCTCGTTGTTCCATGCTCGGGGGAGTGCCGCGCCATCAACGGTCGCTAGCTTGAAAGTTCCCTCTCCAAGCCTCCATTCAATGACATATGGACCTGCCCATGTGGGATTCATATGCGATGGGACCGGAAAAACACGTTTCAAAACGATATCGGCCGCATCAAAGATTCTCAGTCGAACTTTTTCATTATAATATCGAGCAACTCGGTGTCTATATGCAGCCGCCCTTAACTCAACTTCTTCACATTTTTCATCAACAAAGTCCAGTGATTCCAGTAAAAGATCCCGATTTGTCTTAGGGTCATAACGAGTTACTCGATGTGAAGGAACTTCAAGTTCCACAGGTATAACGGCTTCCACGGCATGTGCCAATGCGAATGGAGTGTGGCCAGTCGCGGATTTGTAGGTGGTTTTATAAGCCCAAAGTGCTACTGGAAGTTCATCCACCCACTTGCCTCTAGCCTTTTCCAAACACTTTTTCAATATGGACTTGATTATTTTGTTCACGGCTTCAACTTGTCCATTGGCTTTTAGATGAGAAACTGCTACAAACCTTTTTTCAATGCCATGCTTTTGATAAAGTTCTTTGAACTCCTTGCTTTCGAATTGAGTTTTGTTGTCTGTAATGATAGTCCGTGGGAGGCCAAAATGGCATATAATTTTTCATACAACGAAATTAATTACTTTCTTGGTAGTGATTATGGCTAAGGGCTCTGCTTCTGCCTACTTAGTAAAGTAATCAACCACACCTATTGCGTATTTTGCACCACCTTTAGATATGGGTAAAGAACCGATTATATCAATCCCCACATTGCAAACGGCCAGGGACTAACCATTTGTGTGAGTTCCGTCGGCGGAGCTCTCGGGATTTTAGCATATTTCTGGCATTTGTCACATTCCTTACGTAATCTGCAGCATCCCGATTTACAGTTGGCCAATAGTATCCATAGCGGAGGATTTTCTTTGCTAATGTCTGCCCCCCAGTATTGTCACCACATTCTCCTTCCTGGACTTCCATCAGGACTCATTTTATCTCATTATGGGAAATGCACCGGAGTAAGGGGCCGAAAATCCATTTCGATACAATATTCCGTCCTGCATTACATATCATGAAGCTTTACGAATGACTTGTCGTCTCTCGCTCTTTCTTTCGGGCAAGACCCCGTGTAGCAAGTAATGCTTGAATGGGGTCATCCATGATTCCTTCTCGATTTCTGCTTTTAACATGAAATCTATCTCCATCACATTATACTTGGAGCATGAAAGGTTTCGACGGGAACCAATCCCATTTGTTGTGCATCGCCGGTACTTGCAAATTTGGCTAATGAATCGGCTTCTCTGTTTTGTTCATGCGGGACATGCGACATATCATAATACTCTAGATCTGCTAACAGCTCTTGAACCCGTGCAAGGTATGGGGCAAGTCTCTCTCCCTTTGCTTGATAGTCTCCTCGCATCTGGTACACCACCAATTGTGAGTCACAAAAGATTTCAATCGATTTTACTTCCAGTTCCCTATGAGTCTCAAGCCAACAATCAATGCTTCATACTCAGCTTCGTTATTTGTAGCTGGGAAATTGAGCTTCAAAGCGTAACAAATTGATCGGTTTTCAAGAGTCACAAGAACTATACCAGCTCTAGAGCAACGGTTATTAGATGCTACATCGGTGTACAGCTTCCATCGAACGGAAGGAATGACATCGTGACTGTTTGGTTCGCCTGACATGGTGAATTCGGCGATGAAGTCTGCTAGCGCTTGCCCTTGTATGGCCATTCGTGGAAGGTAGGTAATATCGAACCGACTCAACTCGATGTTCCATTTTAACATCCTTCCAAAGGTTTATGGTCGTGAGTACCTGACGTAAGGGTTGATCGGAATAAACACTGATCGAGTGTGCCTGAAAGTATGGATGCAACTTGCGTGATGCAATCACCAAACAGTAGGCCAATTTCACAATTTTATGATAATTTCTTTTCGCCTCCATTAAACGTTTACTGACATAGTACACAGGCTTTTGAACTCGGTCGTCCTCGCAAACCAAAGCCGTACTGATGGCTTGTTGGGATATGGCCAAGTATACATAAAACATTTCATGGTCTACTGATTTCGGTAGCACCGGAGGACTTTCTAAATGCCTTACCAGAGCTCGGAATGTTCTTCACAGTCAGATGTCCATTCAAAATTTATTTTTCCTTTCTTTATTACATCAAAGAAGGGAATACACTTATCTGTGGCTCTGGATATGAATTGACTCAGCATGGCCACCTTTCCATTCAAGCTTTGCACCTACTTTACAGTTTTGGGCACTTGTATGTCTCGAATAGCTTGAATCTTCTCCGAGTTAGCTCCGATTCCTCGGGCGTTAACAATGAATCCCAAAAACTTCCCTGATGCAACACCAGAGGAACACTTCAAAGCATTGATTTTCATCCTGTAATATCTGAGTACATCAAACATTTCTGCCAAATCTCGAATGTCGTCATTTGACTGTCATGACTTCACAAGCATGTCATCCACATACACTTCCATTGTTCTACCGATCTGGTCTTTAAACATCCGATTCACCAGACACTGATAAGTTGCTCCTGCATTCTGCAATCCGAAAGGCATCACTACATAGTAGTATAGCCCAATGTCTGTGAAAAAACTAGTGTGTTTTCGGTCCGAAATATGCATCGGGATTTGATTATGTCCCGAGTACGTGTCCATAAATGACAGTAACTCATGTCCGGCCATTGAGTCGACCAGCTCATCGGTTCTGGGTAAAGGAAAACTATCCTTCGAGCATGCTTTGTTTAAATCAGAGTAATCTACGCAAGTTCTCCATTTCCCATTTGCTTTCCTCTCTAGCATAGGGTTAGTCACCCATTCAGGGTAGAGGGTGTCGCGGACGAACCCATTGGCTTTGAGTTTGTCCACCTCGAGCAGCGGACCTCTCCGGGTCCATGCCTCTCCTTTTCTGCTTTTCTCGAACATACTTAGGGTCTATGTTCAACATATGACTTGCAATAGCGGGAGAAATCCCGTACATATCAGAATGTGTCAAAGCAAAAACATCCAGATTCGCTCGGAGAAAGTCAGTGAGATCCTCGGTCATCGAGGGGCCGAGTTGTGATCCAATCTTAAGTACTCGCGATGGGTCATCTAGGCTGCCTAGAATGTTAATCGTCAGTTCTGTCAGTGCTGCTTTTGCTTCCCTAGGTTCCTCATCATCATCTCTCGGATCTATGTCTCTACAGATCCATCATGTCGCCCGAGCCAGGGCTCGGGCGACAATGGTCAATTTTCAACTGCACGGATGTGGACGGAGTTGCCCACAACCTTTCCTTTCTCTCTTTGCTGAGCTTCTCTCAGCTCAGCCACAAAACATGCACGAACAGTCGTCTGATCGCCATGCACAACACCATCTCCTTTGTCTGTCGGAAATTTCAAAGTTAAACACCACGGGACCAAAGCTGCCCTAAACTCTGCCAGGGCCGATCGACCCAGAAATACATTGTATGGAGAATCAACATCCAAATCGAATGAAAGGTAGGATTCGCACCCTCCAATGCCCAAGTTCAACTGGCAATTCAACATAACCCACTACATCGGTTGTTGCGCCATTAAAGCCATGGATACAGGCTTTAGATGGTTTTAAATCTTTGGTCTCCATCTTTATTTGGTCATATGCTTTTTTGGAGATGATGTTAACAGAACTTCCATAATCAATTAAAATTCTTTTCACAAATGCTAGCCCAATTGTCGTGGAGATGACCATCGGGTCAACGGTAGGAGCCTCCACCTGATCAGCATCTTTGCTCCTGAAAACTATATCGTCCGCCATTATTCGCTGCTGCTTGGCTGGGGATCCATCCTCAGTATTTGAACAACACTCAAAATCTACATGCCTTAGAGAGTTAGCATACCGCTCCATTTCCTACCAATTCTTATCCGCAGGGTGAGGTCCATCGACTATCTATTAATGACTGGTCTACCTACAGTTCGAGCAGGTTGCTCTGGATGGCGTAGAGTTTGCCCGCGTTCGGGGTCTGATGTTACTTGTCTACCTTCCTGTGGGTTTTTAACAAACTCCTGCAACTTTTTCTGTCTAATCAATTTTTCTATAGCATCATGGAGGTGTCTGCATTCTTCTGTATTGTGCCCATAAGTCTCATGGAAGCACCAATACTTTCCAATCTGCTTTTGTTCCTCTGTTGACTCCTTTGGACGTGGCTTTCTGTACTTTAAAGTATTGCAGGTCGATAGGTAAATATTTTCCAAAGATGTTTTCAGGGGAGTGTATTCGCTGTAATTTGGAATCCTTGGCTTCCATTTTCCTGCTTCTCTTTTCTTTTCGGTATTTCCTCCTCCAGACCCTTTAGATTGCCCGGCTTGTTCTGCACATTGACTTGAACCTTCTCCGAATTATCACCGGATTGTTTTACAGCAATATTTCTCTCTACAGTCTCCTGACCAGGCCTAGGTGCCTTATCTCGCCTTGTCCACATGGCTTCCTCCCTTCTTATGAACTAATGAGCCTTTGAATAAAAACTCTCTAGCGTAGTCGAAGGCTTTCGTGCCAACCAATCTACAAATTCTGAATCTGGATCCACTCCTCGCATCACGGCCATCAGAACTGCGTGGTTATTTTGGTTACTTACTTCAGTAGACGAAATGTGAAATCTCTATAAGTACTCCTTCAATGACTCCCTGGAGCCTAGATTACACTGGATAGGGACATCACGTCCTTTAGACGAGTGGCATGTATCCTGAACTATTCTACAAATTTCATCGCCATCTCATCGAAACTGGATATAGACCACGGGGGAAGTTGAGTGAACCACATGGTCGCAATTCCAAATAAAGTTATTGGGTAGCATCTACACTTAGTTGCATCATTTGCTCTAGCTGAATCCATCATCCATTCATATCTCATCACATGCTATTGGGGATCAGTCTTTCCTTCGTAGGCCGGGATAATTGGCGTGCTAGACTTCCTGGGGCACTCGACCTGTAGAATAGTATATGTGAATGGAGTGTGACTCCTAGATATTCCCCAATCTTCATTGCTCAAACCTTGATTTTCTCTCATCAGCTGTCTGACCATAGCCGACAGGTCTGGGGTTTATATAGAAGATAGAAGGTTGGAATCTATTTTACGGGGCCGCTTGGGTTGATGTCTCCTCTATTGGCGATCTACCAAACGTGTATCTTAGGGATCAGTTTCATTAGGGCTATGGTGAGCTGGGCATCCAGTTTCCACTCGCGCTCTAGATCCTAAGTTTCCCACTCCAGCTTGGGTATGATTACCTTGATGTATGTGAGGCACCATGGTTCCAGGCAGGGAACTTGGACCATCCCTGGTTGATCGATCTACCACACCTGCTTGTTTTGTTTCAGTTTTGCGACGTCTACGCATGGGAGGTTCATTGGACGAAGTTGAGCTATCCAATGAAGAGTAAGGAGCATGGCTACCTCCAGCATTCTGATGCTATTATTGAGTAAGCTGAGTCATAAGGTTGGCATTGGCTTGAATCTGTTCGCTAAGTTGTCTCCTGCTTTCCATGAGTTCTCTCATCGGGTCGTTGAACTCGTTCTAGTGACAACTTCCATCTGGTTTTGGGCGGCAACAGTTCCTATGCCCAGATTAACTTGTTGATTGCTTGGTCCTACTTGTTGGACGCTAGCAGTCTCGTTGACATCTGCATTGTGTGAGGATGGTCTGGTACGAGGTCTTTCCATTGTAGAGTTTTTGATAGGAACTCTGATTAGAATCAATGGGCTTCCTGTGAATGCCTTGGATCTCCTTTGGGGGATTTCTTCAATCCAATAGCTACAAAGTAGATCCTAATAGCCTGAGAATGTGCTCTCAGTGAAAGCACCAAAATGTTAGCACCAGAATTGGTCACTAACACCCGAAGAAGAATTTTTGTAGAGAGATTAATGAAGAAGGTAAATTAAAACAGAGGAATAACGTAGTGGAATGCAGTAATAATTATAAGAAACAAAAATATCAAATTTATAGTGGTTCGGCGTAACTGCCCACTTCCACTTTGAGTCTAATCTTTATTGCTTTTCTAAACAATTGATTACAGATACAATTTGTACACAAACTACTCAAATGCAAATGCTAAGTGAAAAGAATGAGTCTTGAATGCGGCAGAGTCTCCTCAGTGCTCTCCCAAAAAAGGTCCTTTTCACTGTGCCCCTGCCCCTCTATTTATAGACGAAGATAAGCCTGACTTCCTTTGCGGGCCTAGGGGAAAGATACTTCGGCCCATAGTAAGTTGCTTCTATGCACCGAGCCAGGGATGCCGAATGGAAGTTGGCGAGCGAGGGATGTCGAGCGGCAGTTGCCGAGCAAGTGATGCCGGTCGAGAACCGTCTATAGCGATCATAAAGTGACTCGAGATAAAGTTCTACCTAACGCCCTTAGTTTGTTGTGGGCTTGACGACTTGCTAACTCCTTTAGTGTGCCCCGAGCCAGGGATGTCAAACGACAGTTTGAAGCAGAGAATGCCGAGCGAGTGTGTTAGGCCGAGTGACGTTGTTTGTACCAGAGAATGCCGAATGGCATATGCATGCCGAATGGCAATCGTATGTGAGCCACATATCTAGGCCGAGGTATGCGTGCCGAACGACACTCGTATGCCAAGCCACGTATCTAGGACAAACGACATTCATTTTCCAAACAAGGTATGTATGCCAAGCGAGGCTTGTATGTCGGGCGATGTACTTGTGTCGAGCGAGGCTCATAGGCTAAGAGGCATGCTTATGATGAGCGAGGCTTGTATGTCGGCAATGTACTTGTGTTGAAAGACACTTGGGCTGAGCGGCATGCCTATGCCGAGCGACCAAGTGCCGAGCCACCCTAGCCAAGCGCTGATGGTCGAATGAGAGATGCCGACTGGTGGCATTCAGGTCAATAACCAGTACCTCGTACCCAAGACAAGTTACCAAAAACATTAACTAACATATCAATTATCAATTTTCTCCTCTCTTTTTCAAATTTTAATGGTCGTGCTCCCTCTGTCTCATTCCTTTCCTTATGTTCTCCTTCTCTCTCTCCTCCTCATCCTTTTGTCCCTCCTCTATTTGTGCCTCCTTTTTCCTCCATCCTCCTTGATTCTGATCCACTACCCCTCACTGTCCCACCAAGCATTATCCGTCCTTCTGTTTTGCTTTCTTCTCCTCTACCTCCTATTGTTCATAATGGTGTCAAGTGTCAACAAGCATGGACTTCTTTGTTTAAAAATATCACGTAACATGGGGAATTATATCACTATTAACATGCTTAATGTTTTCTCTGGTGGAGCATTAGTCCCTCCTCCTTTAGTCATTGAAATAGGCCGTCAAGTTTGGAAATACTATTTGGTCGGTTTATTTGGACAAGCCGCTTTCTTACATAGTAGTGATTTAGCATATTAAGAAGTTATGGAAACTTAAAGGAAGTATCAAAGTCAAATCTGATGGGACAATCATTCTTTTTCTACTCTCTAATGAAGAAGATAGGAGGAAGATACTCGAAGGGGACCAAATTCTTATGAGAGAAAAAAATGTTCATAGTTAAGCAGTGAGACCCAACTATTAACCTATCTGATACACCTATCTAACTTTTAACCCGCCTTTTGGCAAGGCCATGGACAGGCAGATTTAAATAAATTGACTGCTCGTTTGTCGAGGCTGGAATACGATAGGTTTGACTCAGTTGGATGGACAATCAATCAATCATGAGTGATGGTCATGATTATGAAGCCAAGATTTGGCATATTCGATGGACAAAAGTCGTGGGATACTCAAAATATGGGTTTCGACAGAAATCGAGTTGGTGTGAGTCACCTAGAGTTTACTTCGAGTTAAGCCTAAGTTTGCTTCGAGTTTTCATGGATTTTGCTTCGGGTCACATGGAGTTATGCTCCAAGTTGATTGGGGTCGGTCTGGATGGAGTGGTTCGATAGGAAGGTGGTTCGGCCTTGATGGTGTGGGTCGGTCATGTTGAAGTGGTTCGGTAGGATGGTGGTTCATCCTTGATTGTGTGGGTCGGTCATGTTGAAGTGGTTCGGTAGGAAGGATGTTCGGTCTTGATGGTGTGGGTTGGTCTGGATGGAGTGGTTCGTTAGGAAGGTGGTTCGGCCTTGATGGTGTGGATCGGTTATGTTGAAGTGGTTCGATAGGAAGGTGGTTCGGCCTTAATGGTGTGGGTCTATCATGTTGAAGTGGTTCGGTAAGAAGGTGGTTCGGTCTTGATGGTGTAGGTCGATCTAGATGGAGTGGTTCGGTAGGAAGATGGATCGGTCATACATAGCTCGGTCGAGGAGTAGAGACCATGCATGGTTCGGTCTTGGTGGCATTGACCGGTTTTTGTGGCATGGTATGGTCTTGGTGGCATGGTTCGGTGATGGAAGTAGGTCGGTTGAGGAGGATCAATCGAGCAAAGGAAGGAAGGCATGTCATTCGGTCATGGTGTGAAAGTTGAGGTGGGTCGGTCAGATATGGTTCGACTTTGGAGTGGACCAGCACTACTGGTTCGGCCTCGATGGGATTGGACTTGATGGACCGGTTATACGGTATCGGCATTTGTGGTTCAGCCTTGATGGGACTGACCTTGATGGATTGGTTATATGGGATTGGCATTTGTAGTTCGACCTCGATGGGATCTATCTTAGCGGTTCGTCATGTTCTGATTCGGTCGTACTGAAGTGGATCGGTGGATGTGGCTCGGCTTTCCTAGTTCGTTCATAGTATTGAGTCTAGTTCGGCTATGGCCTTGATGGGCCTGGACTACTCAGGAAGCCTAGTAACTCGGGTTTTGCCTATAAATATAGTATGTGGGGCTTTATAAAAGAGATCTTCATTCAGCTTCCCTTCTTCTTCCCTATTAAGGCTACTCTTCCATTGTTGCTTTAAAAACTGGATTGTAACTGTAATTGATTCGGATATCAATAAAAAGGAATTTTCTGGAGTGGACGTAGGCCGGAGTCAGAGGAACCACTATAAATTCTCTATTATTACTGCTTTCTTTTTAATTTTTACTATTCTTCATATTTATACTCTCTACATACATTATCTGCGATTTGTGACTGTGATTTGGTGTTTTCATTTACGTTTGGGTGTTAGTGGCCAATTTTGGCGCTAACACTAACATAACTCTTATAGCATGGTCCTTGATAGGAATTAACTATTTAGCTGGCAGGTTAGGAAGAGTGATGTGCTTGGATGAGAGTACTGAAAGAATGAATAGGTTGACTTATGCAAAGTGTTTGGTAGAAGTTTCATTGTCTGACATGGTGACTTATTTTCCAGTTTTACTTGAAGATGGAACAATGCAGACAGTATATTTTTATTATGAATGGAAACCAAAGGCATGTAGTAGCTGTAAAGTATTTCGTCATTGTCTAAATGAAAAAGTAGAGGTGACTGAAAAGCCTATGATGAAGGGAAGTGTGAAAGAAGTTAATAAATAAGCAACTGGTACTGCAAATGTCTATGTAAGGAAGGCTACACATGCTAAAAATGTCTGGAGAAGAATGGGCAAGATATCTATAAATAATTCGAATAAGGAGAAAGTGATAGCTAAAGATGAAGTAAATGGGTCAGCAGCTGAAAAATCAATGTTTATTGTGTTGAGGGTGTGCAGGGGAAGGAATATTGGAAGAGAAAAATTTGGAAGATCAGAATATGATGGAGGAGTGTGAGGTTGTTGCTGATGTTGTATTAGTGCATGAGGATGATAAGTTTGGAAGGTCATGAGGTCGTTACTCTTACTGAGGATGCAATATTAACTAATAACAAATTTCATGCACTTTAGCATTTTCTTGGAAAGATGATAGTGTTTGTGAAGACCATAACATTGCTACTTATGTTTTAATAGTGCCTGAGGAATATTTGATCTTCTAATCATCTCATAGTGAGCTTGGAAGTGAATTGAAAGGATTTGAATCAATGCATGATCTTAGCCTGGGTGTAGGTGCACTTGTGTGTAGTGAGTAGCATCCATTTGATGCTCATGTTTGCAGAACTGTTGAATCATCTTAAACTGGTACACCTTAACTTGAAATAATTGCATCACAGACTAAATTTACTTGTTGGTACAAGAATATGCTGCACCCACAGGTTATTGTTGACTCCTCTAGTCCACTCTGAACATAAAGTATTACTAGCAAATCAGGTTGAAGATATGACAACTCCAATTAACAACCAAGTTCATGTGCATGTTCCTGTGCATGTACATAAAGATATTACACATTCTTTTGATTCTATCACCAATAATTCCCCTCCTAATGCCTCTATTCTTAACCAAGCTCCCAATAATCGATATATTTATCCCAACTGTCACAAATCAAATTCAAATTCAAATCCTATCTCTACGACTTCTTGTTGGGTCTCAAATTCTATTGAAATTTCTAACAATTCCCCATACTCTCACATTCTTCCACCTATTGGGTGGATCTCACCACTTTCAAATCCAACAGATTCATGCACCACAATAGTTAATCTCTTAAATCTTGGTTCTCCTCACATTATCAATGCCAACCGATCAAGACCAACAGCAAAAGGAAAAACAAAAACTTGCTCTGTGAACTTTACAAGGGGTTAATCATTGATTACGCCCAGTTCTAATGTTGGAAGAACTAGGAACAATGCTTATCCTCTCTCTATATAGTTTAATCAATGTTACAAAACATTAAAAGCTGGAATATAAGAGGAGCTCACAAGGAGATTAAACTCCTTCAAGCTAAGCAACTCATCGCTGAATATAATCCTGGTGTTTTAGCACTTCTTGAAACAAAATTAAATCAGACTTTATCTCTCAAAGCTTCCAATTTCATTAATCCCTCTTGGAATATGAATCATAATTTGAAAATTCTCCTCATAGCAAAATTATGGTCCTCTCTGACCCAAACATCTTCACTCTCAATCCTATCATAACTCACAGATAGTTCGTTCATTTCTATGCCATTCATATTCCCACCTCATCCTCTATTTATATCATGTTTATCTATGCTGACAGCTACACTACCACTTGGCAGGACTTCCTTTACTATCTTCCGCATCTCAGGCAAGAAACTCACCGATGGTTTGTCATGGGTGACTATAACTATGTGATATGTGCTTTTTCCAGAAGTAGTGGCAATGATCTTAGTCTCAATGACATTGCCCCACTGAATGAAGCTATCTCTTTATCCAATCTACATGAACCTTCCTTTATCGGTCCCTATTACATTTGGAATAATAATAGCAAGACCGGCGTAAGAACTATGAGTCAAATTGACCTCACATTCATCAACTCTCCTGCTATTGCTAGATGGCCTAACCTTGCTTCTCATGCCCTTTCCCTTTATTGTCGGTCATTGTCCACTATTCTTGTTCTTTGGGAGAAATTCAATTAAAACGAAAAGAAGTTTTAAAAAAAAATTACTCTTGAATCCTTGATCTAGAGTTTTATCTATTATTTATAATGCATGATCCACTTATTTTTATGGTAAAATAATGTATATATTTCAGCAGAAACTTAAGGTAACTAGAGTTGCTCTAAGAAGTTAGACTAAAGCAAAATTTAAGGATGGTGACGGCTTCTCAAAGAAATTGAAAAAATAGCTGGAGAAGGTGCAACTCAACATGCTTGAAACTCTTGATAGTATTCCTTTATCTAAGGAGGATCATGACCTTTCCTTACGACTCTATGAGGTCTTGACCATTGAAATGCAATTTAAAAAACAAAAGCTGAGGAAAGAATGGGAAACTCAAGATGATGTAAACAATAAAAAATTTCATAATTCTCTTAAATTATAAATGGCCAAGAGTAATATCTACCAGATTGCTTGTGACGACCAAGAATTTTTGGATATTTGAAATTGGAATATTTAATTGATTTTAACTATTTGAAAGTTAGTTTAACTTGAAATTCAAATATCACTATTTATTTGGATAATTGAATTTTGAATTAAACAATTAAAACTGGGTAAATTTAGGGATCTGAAATTTAAAGGCTTGTTAAAATATTTCAATGGCTTATAAAATTTATATTGGTAATACTAAAGATAATAGAAGTGCTAAATTTAATTTTATGATGATTTGCTTAGTTTTAAAAATATATCGTTTAAATTGATATTTAAAATAGCCTTTCGAGGCACAATCTCGAAATTCGACGAAACCAGTTCCATTTGATCCGTAATAGTGTATTATTATCGGATTTCAATTTTCGTAGTGTTTGGAGTGATCGTTTGGCCGTACGGTAAGTAAACGCGCTGAAATTTTATATCGAAAATTTAATATAATAAATGGGTTCAAAAATATATATTCTCCATACGATCTAATTTGGACTCGAAACCTTTTCCATTGCATTCGGAATAGGGGTTTAACATTATAAACGCCTAGCGGCACGCCTCGATTGGAGATCGAGATCGTGAGTTGGGGAAATTGAGACGATTTAAATTTGAATTTAAATTAAAAATAATATTTGTTCTCAGTAGCCTTTTTCTTTTTTCTTTCAACACGTGCCTCCTGGTATATAGTCCATTTATATTTACACGTGTTTTTTTAAATTAAAATTGGAACAGCCAAGCATCTTGTATTCGAAGGAAATATTAAAAAAATAGGCAAACATTTTATCTCGAAAAAAAATAAAACGAAGAAATAAAAATGGCCGATTGAAATGCTAACCGCAGTAAAAAAAGAGGCACCAAATCCGGCTCCTTAAAATCATACAGAAATTCATAGCTCAATCGATTTTGATCGAAATCTTCTCAAATCGTCGAAGCTCTGGTTCGCGTACGACGTTTGGAGATTGGATCTAGTTCGTAAGGCTTTCGACCCCGACTTTTCTTGAATCGAACGGTTGTGTGGGTCACGCATGCTTGCGCTGTCGAGCGAGGCAGAGGATAGTGGATCGTTGGTCTCGATGGGAAGTTGGGGCGATCTTGACTAGTCAGCTAGGGTACGGTTCTGGGCATTGTTCCAGGGCAAGCGTGGATCGCAAGTTTCTCGCGAGGACGTGCTCAGGCAAACGAAGACAAGGTGCCATGTCAGTGGGTTCTTCGCGCGTGCAAGCAACGGAGAAGAAGAGTCGGCTGGGTTTGTTGTTCTTCGATGGGTAAGGTTTTTTTTCCTTTTCTTTCTGTGTTTTTAAAAATAATAAAAGTAATAATAATATATATATCTTAAGGTAATTTAATCTTTTAAAACATTTTAAATTTAATGATAAGTAAGTTCAAAACTTTTAATTAATTGGTTGGTTATTCTGTCTTTTAACAGAGGGTGGGGCTAACTAGTAAAATTTAAAATAATTCGAATGCTTTAGTAACAAAAGTAAAGAAGCAGCTCATTATAGAAAATTAGATTAATTAAATTTATCATTTTTAGGATATTATTGCATCTTATTACCAAAGGTATTTATACCAAATATAATTAGGTTGGGTAATTATTATTTAAAACTAGTTAATTAAATTTATTAAATGGTAATAAATTGTTTGATTTTTTCGAATATTAATAAAATCGTCTAATGTCTATTTAAGGTCTAAATCGTGGAGAAACAAGCTGGTTTGGATCGAATTGCAAATTAAAAATCAAAGGTGAGTTAGTCTCACTCATCTGGATTATTATTTAAATTTAAATTTTTTAATTTAAATATTTGGTTGAATGATTGAGTTGATTGGATGTGGTATATTATATATAGTGTGTGTGTATGTATATATATATATATTAGAGTGATTGATTTCCAGCATTATATAGCGGATGAGACCTTATGCGCCCCGCATAATAGCGGATGACCACATATACCGCGATATTCCACCTCGAAGTGGAATTGGTATTTTATTTGTTGACTAACATCTATGGATGCAGGGAAACGGGTTGGAGGGATCTAACTGGATTCCTCAAAAATATTTAGATTGTTTAATATTCTGTGATATGATTTATCTAATAATCTATAATAGATTATATTGGTAATTGAACATATTGGATGCTATGGTTTTGATTTAAAGTATTTGGGTATACAGAGTTATCTAAAATATATAGATTGGATTTTTGAAGAGAAAATAAAAGAGAGAATTTTTAAAGTAAAAAAATTATAGAAAACTTGGATAAATCAAAGAATGAATTAGAAAAGGAAAAGTTGATTTTAAATTTTAATAAATAAATCCAAGTATGGGAAAGGAGATTTTTGAACAAATGGGAATAAGTGGATTTTTAAACTTAAGTGATGTTATTTTAAGGAATAAAGAATTTGTTTTAAAAATTCAAGGTTTAAAATAGTTTCGGAAGGATAAAGAAGAATTTTGGAAAGGTATAAAATTGGTATTTTCAGATTAAATAAGATTTTAAATCACAATAAAGAAGTTAAATCTGAAATTAATGAGTTTTGAAATAAAATTGGATAAGTAAAGAAATTTATTTTAAATGGAGTTAATTTTGAAAATCAATTTGAAAATTGATTTAGTGTTTGAAACTGTGATTTAAAAGAAGGATGAGACTATTGGATTTATAAATTGGGTTTATAAGGTGAAAAAAGATATCAGTGGATATTTGGAAGTATAAATTCATAGTGTGAAATTATAAAGAAATGGATAATTTGTTTTAAAATAAATAGTGGTTTATTTTTAAAAGTATGGAAATGGGAAGTGTATTTTCCTGGAAAGCCAAGTATATTTTAAAGGAGACTTTTATGTATAAGTTTAAGGTTTTAAAAATTTGTTTTAAAGAAACATTTTAGAAATTGTATTATTTTTAATCGTTTTATAATTTTAAAGTAAATATTATTCAAGTTTATTTTAGTAGTAATTATTTAAAGGTTAAATTAGTATTATGTTTTTTTACAAGAATTTTCTAATATTAATACTTATATAAAACTTTTATTTATTTTTAAATGATATGTAGCTTAAGTTTTACTAGGAAATTTAGTATAAAATTTCATAACTAGAATTTTAAATAAAGTGTTTTAAGTAGTTTTTATTTTAAATAATTTTAAAGGATATATTTTTGAATAAAGTGTTTAAGTAGTTTTAATTTAAATATTTTAAAGTATACTTTTAGAATAAAGTGATTTAAATTATTTTAAAATCTAAAGTATTTAGACTTGGTGTTTTTTAGTGAAAATAAACAATATTTGGAATTTATTCCGCAAGAGGAAGTGATTTGGAAACTGTTTTCAAAGGATTGAAACGCAGAAATATATCTTACGAAGATATTTTGAGATTAATAGATAATTTTGAAAATTATTAAATTTGATGATTGTTAGTGGAAGTTATTTGATAGTTAAATAACCGACTATCAATATTGGCCATTGCGCTAATCGTTTCGAAGAGACCGGAATAGGGATTTATTTCTCGAAAACCACTTCGATCCTGTTTGAATGTTTTCGTTAGGAAGACAAGAGCTGGGAGTCGAAGATGGAGCAGTGAAGTGCAAGGGATAATCGCTACTAATCCTGAGGGTGACTTCAAAATGGATGTAGTAGGAATAGTTCCTTCGGTTCCATTCGAACCCGGAACGTACTTTTGTGGACGAATGCTTTTAGAACATCGTCAGGTGGACGATGAGCATTTTAAGTGAATGTGTGCTAAAAAGGTAATGCATAGCCTCGAGCCTCATCAACCGGGAATGGTTAAACAGGGGAGATGCACACAAGGCTAAGTGGCTTGCAACCAATTAGGGTAAGGTGACCCCTGTCTAGATATCCCTTTATTTCGGCTGTGTGGGCAGCTGCAGATCCCAACCGCGGGGTGAACTTATTTAGACTATCCAGTAAGGGGTAGCTTCGGTCTTGTGATGAAGGGGACCAGGGTGGATCCTCGGTGATCTAGACCACGTACTGTGACGGGCAGTACTCGAGTAACCCTTCCATTGATGGAAATCCATTCTCCCTACATGCCTGTACAATTTTGTTTGTATACCTATTATGCTGGAATTTAATGAATGTAACAATTTTGGCTATTTGAATAAGTATTTGTACATAGACACTATTATAATATCAGAGGATTTTATAAGAAATGTTTTGGTTATCGTAAGGTAAAAACCCGGCATGTTTATTTGTGGTGTGGTCGTACGAGATACCTTTTGATTTCAAAGGATTTTGAAAACTTTAATAATCCAATTGAGTGTGTTTTCTCACTATGGTATTCCAGACTGACTCGGTGTTATTTTGCTATAATATTCGGGTCAGATCGACTATTATAGATTACAGAGGACTGCTTTGGAGCTCAGGAGACAAGCTGGATGACGAGGCGCATTTCCATAGATTTATATTTCTTTTGTACAGTGTAAGCTGTATATTCAGCTTTGGAAGGACGTGATATTATAACCGTCTTAAATTGTGTTGTTGATTGTATTGTACTATGATGATGTAATGTATAAACAAATATAGTTCTTTTTGTTTAAAGATTAATCATTTACCTATTATATATTGTTCCGCTGCGTTTGTGAGTTTTTGCTATTGTTTCCATTTCTTCTTCTACCTCCTTCTTCTTTAACCATAATGGTTCGGTTTTCCAGCATCTGATTGCTTGGCATTTGATACACTGGATGTATTGGTGTCGATTTTCGGATGTTGAAAAATCGGGTCGTTACACTTGGTATCAGAGCTGAAGGTTAAGCGAGAACCTTGGCTCTAGTAAGGATTACTCATTAAAAATTGAGTCCGTAGTACTCTAGAATGAGTTTGAGTGTATTAATAGATATGAGCGCATATTTCTTATTGAATATAAGTTCGTTTTTATATTGTGTTGATTTATCGGTTGAGTGTCTATGGATTCTGGTCGATATGTGGGACGTCATGTCATCGATAGGAGTTTCTAAACTCTTAAACAAGATAAATCGACACAATATTGTTTTAAAATAGAGTAAATGAAAAAATTTTACCAAATTATTTTTGTATATAAAAGTAATAATTTTTGTAAATTATTATAGTATATGATTGCTTGATTGTTAGGGAATGATAATATTAAATTGTTATCATTGTTGTGTAAAATTTGAATAGGAAATTGAAATCATAACTAAAAGCTAAGAAATAAATTCACATACAAAAGGGATTTGTAAATGTAAATTGTAAATGTGATTTATAATTTGAAATAGAGTTCCACGGTAATTTTTGAAAATAAATTGAAAGGAATTGAAATTTGAAAATTTGGGGAATTAGAATTCCTTTGAATTTGGAAATGGTTTTCAAAGGTTTTCGAGAAATAATAGTGGTATTATTTTAGAAATATTATTGAATTGGATATGAAATCTGGTGAGATTTGGAATATAAAAATATTTGGAAAGGGTTTTTGGAAAGAATAAAAGCACTAAACTCGCGTCGATCGTTGGAAAATAACTTCGATGATGACTGCAACATCATCGATGTTCATTTTCGAGTTTCTAGGAAAGGAATTGCTGCCCAATTGCTTTAAGTTGGAGTTGTTTGCAAAACTGGGTTTGGTTTTGAAATTCAAAGTATAATTTGATATGCAATCGAATTATGTATATAATTGATTGCAAAAATGATTTTTGAGATGTTGAAGTTTTGGTTTGGTAAAACCGTTTTGTTTTTTATACAACGGAATATTAAATATACTAAAGGATTTTGGGATACACTTGATTTCAAAAATAATTTTGAAATATCTAAGTAATTGCTTAAACTCTGGAAGTTTAATTAAAATGCTTATAAAATTTGAAACTTGTTGGGATAAAATTCAACTTGAATAAGGAGTATGTTAAAGTAAGTATGACATTATAGTAAAGGGATAGATATACTAATTAAATGAAGTAAATGAAATAGAAGTTTAAAATATGAATTGAATTGGGATTTAACAAAAATAAGTTGATTAAAGGAGAGCTTTGAGGAAATGAATCAAAGTAGGCTTAGTAAAATGGTTATTGAAACAAAATTTATTAAGATGGAAATAAATTTGTGAATGAATAAATTAATTAAATTTGTAACTAAATGGAAGTGAAATTTAATATTTGAATTAAATTTAAATTGTGCCAAATAAAGGAAATGGAAAATGAGTCTAGTTGGACTAAAGAAAGCAAAATATTGAAATAAAAATTAAACTGATTGATTTAAATGGTAAGAAAATAAATTAAAATTGAATATTAGGATGTTATTTAATTTGAATTATGCATAGTAAAGTGAAGTTGAAAAATTAGTTCTGAGTGGATTAAAAATAGTAAAAGTTTAGGAATTGAAGTGTTTGAGATATGAATAAATTGGTAAGTGAGATTAGTTAAGGAATGGATTAAATAAATATGGGTTGAGATAAGATGAATAGAATTCAATATTTAAAATTAGAGGGTAAACTGAATTCAAATGGAATTGAAGGTGCAAAGTTGAATAGAAATCGATATATAACTTCAGTAATGAAGTAGAAATAAATATTTAAGTGTAAAGTTAAATTCTAAAGTAAATTGGTATTAGAAATATTCTAAGTTAATATCTAAGTGAAGATTAAACTGGAAGTTAGGAAACGGGATATTGTGAATATGTAATGGAAATAAAAAATAAACATGAATACAAAAAGAGAATTTATATAGCTAAAATCAATGGAGATAAATATGTAGGATGTATCTATATTATTTAATTTGCAGAAAAGTTTGGATCCAGAATTCGAGCACTGGATTTCGAGATATTTATATCAATCCAAGTTGGGATTTTTCACTCGATTTTCGACGACGAACCTTGGATATGGACTTTTGATTCATTCTGGAAATTCTCTATCGTAGTTGTGTCTATGCAAGGAGAATGACGGCTTATGATAAAAAAATCAGATCGGAGTCCGCACTAGGAAGTCGGATGGACAATACTAGTTCGGAAATGAAATTGTGTGATCGAGTGAGCGATTGGAGTTGGTATTTCGTATGTATAATATATGTGCATTATACGACTTAAGTAAATTAAATATTGAAACTTTTGTAAAGAAATGTGTAAAGTGATTTTGAATGTTGTAATTGAACAATATTGCTTAGTAGGATTCAGGTGTTTAAAAGAAAAAGGAAAATTGGAATTTTTGATTTTAGAACATAAATGGAATTGCAACAAAAGGTATGTATTTAAATTTCTGTATGAAATTTGATGATTTTCTAGTCCAGTCATTGGGCTTTTTGTTTTCTTTTGAAATTTGGGGGCCCGTAGAGGCATTTTGTAGTTGTACCGAGCTAGCCGCGCAAATGAGACGCTAGCAAAAAATTTCGAAAATTTAGGGAGTTAGAAAAAATTTGAGAAATTTTGAAAATTTAGAATTTGGTTTTAAATTTAAATTTGAATTGTTGAGTAAGTAATATTGGTTGGAACCTATGGAAGACATTTGGAAAGTTAGTAAGGATAATAATGTCTTTATTAAAAAATGGTTTTGGGTATTGTTATAAACTGTTTGGTTTTGGGGAGTTGTTAAAAACTACTTGTTTTGGGAAAATAGTGAACGGGTTGTGGACCATTCCTCTTAACTTGTAATTTCGAAATTCTTTTAAGGGAAAGGAATGTGACGACCCAGAATTTCTGGATATTTGAAATTGGAATATTTAATTGATTTTAAATATTTGAAAGTTAGTTTAACTTGAATTTCAAATATCACTATTTATTTGGATAATTGAATTTTGAATCAAACAATTGAAACTGGGTAATTTTAGGGATCTGAAATTTAAAGGCTTGTTAAAATATTTCAATGGCTTATAAAATTTATATTGGTAATACTGAAGATAATAGAGTGTAAAAATTTAATTTTAAGATGATTTGTTCAGTTTTAGAAACATATCGTTTAAATCGATATTTAAAAATAGCCTTCCAAGGGACAGTCTCGGAATTCGACGAAACTAGTTCCATTGGATCGGTAATAGTGTATTATTATCCGATTTCAATTTTCATTATGTTTGGAGTGATTGTTTGGCCATACGGTAAGTAAACGCATTGAAATTTATATTGAAAATTAATATAATAACTGGGTTCAAAAAGCTATCTTCTCCGTACGATCGAATTTGGATTCGAAACCTTTTCCATTGTGTTTGGAATAAGGGTTGAACATTATAGATGCCTAGTGGCATGCCTCGATTAGAGATCGAGATTGTGAGTTGCGGAAATTGAAACGATTTAAATTTGAATTTAAATTAAAAATAATATTTGTTCTCGCAGCCTTTTTCTTTTTTCTTTCCACACGTACCCCCTAGTATACACTTGCCATTTGTATTTACACGTGTTTGCTTTTAGATTAAAATTGGAACGGCCAAGCATCATGTATTCGAAGGAAATACTAAAAAAAGGGCAAACATTTTATCTCGAAAAAAATAAAACGCAGAAATAAAAATGGCCGATTGAAGTGCTAGCCGCACTAAATAAACGCACCAAATCTGCCTCCTTAAAATCAAAAAGAAATTCATAGTATAATCAATTTCAATCGAAATCTTCTCAATTCGTCGAAGCTCGGGTTCGCCTACGACATTTGGAGATTGGATCTAGTTCATGAGGCTTTCGATCCGGACTTTTCTTGAATCGAACGGCTGTGTGGGTAGCGCATGCTCACGGTGTTGAGCGAGGCAGAGGATAGTGGATCGTTGGTCTCGCTGGGAAGCTGGGGCGATCTCGATCAGGCAGCTAGGTAACGGTTCTGGGAATTATTCCAGGGCAAGCGTGGATCGCAAGTTGCTCGCGAGGACGTGCTCAAGCAAACGAAGACGAGGTGCCATGTCAGGGGTTGTTCGCGCGTGCAGGCATCGGAGAAGAAGAGTCGACTGGGTCTGTTGTTCTTTGATGGGTGAGGGTTTTTTTTCCTTTTCTTTTCATGTTTCTAAAAACAATAATAGTAATAATAATATATATATATTAAGGTAATTTAATCTTTTAAAACATTTTAAATTTAATGATATGTAAGTTTAAAACTTTTAATTAATTGGTTGGTTATTCTGTCATTTAACAAAGGGTGAGGCTAACTAGTAAAATTTAAAATAATTCGAGTGCTTTAAAAACTTATGTAAAGAAGCAGCTCATTATAGAAAATTAGATTAATTAAATTTATCATTTTTAGGATATTACCGCAGCTTATTACCAAGGGTATTTATACCGAATGTAATTAGGTTGGGTAATTATCATTTAAAACTAGTTAATTAAATTTATTTAATGGTAATAAATTGTTCGATTTGCTCGAATATTAATAAAATCATCTAACGTCTGTTCAAGGTCTAAATCATGGAGAAACAAGCTGGTTTGGAACGAATTGGAAATTAAAAATCAAAGGTGAGTTAATCTCACTCATATAGATTATTATTTAAATTTAAATTGTTAAATTTAAATATTTAGCTGAATGATTGAGTTGATTGGATGTGTGTATATTATATATAGTGTGTGTGTGTGTATATATATATATTGGTGTGATTGATCCGCAGTATATAGCGGATGAGACCCCATGCGCCCCGCATAAGAGCGGATGACCCCATATACCGTGATATTCCACCTTGAAGTGGAATTGGTATTTTATTTGTTGACTAACATGTGTGGATGCAGGGAAGCAGGTTGGAGGGATCCAACTGGATTCCTCAAAAATATTTAGATTGTTTAATATTTTGTGACATGATTTATCTGATAATCTGTAATAGATTATACTGGTAATTAAAAATATTGGATGCTATGGTTTTGATTTAATATATCTGGGTATACTGAGTTATCTAAAATATATATATATTGGATTTTTGAAGAGAAAATAAAAGTGAGAATATTTAAATTAAAATAATTATAGAGAATTTGGATAAATTAAAGAATGAATTGAAAAAGGAAAGGTTGATTTTTAAATTCTAATAAATAAATTCCAAGTATGGGAAAGGAGATTTTTGAATAAATGGGAATAAGTGGATTTTTAAACTTAAGTGGTATTATTTTAAGGAATAAAGGATTTGTTTTTAAAAATTCAATGTTTAATATAGTTTGGGAAGGATAAAGAAGAATTTTGGAAAAGTATAAAATTGGTATTTTTGTTTAAATAAGATTTTAAATCATAATAAAGAAGTTAAATCTGAAATTAATGATCAATGAAATAAAATTGGATAAGTAAAGAAATTTATTTTAAATGGAGTTAATTTTAAAAATCAATTTGAAAATTGATTTAGTGTTTGAAACTGTGATTTAAAAGAAGGATGATACTATGGGATTTATAAACTGAGTTTATAAGGTGAAATAAGATACTAGTGGATATTTGAAAGTATAAATTCACTGTGGGAATTTATAAAGAGTAGGTAATTTGTTTTAAAAATAAATAGTGGTTTATTTTTTAAAAGTGTGGAAATAGGAAATGTATTTTCCTGGAAAGCCAAGTATATTTTAAAGGAGACTTTTATATATAATTTTAAGGTTTTAAAAATTTGTTTTAAAGAAATGTTTTAGAAAATTTATTGTTTTTAATTGTTTTATAATTTTAAAGTAAATATTATTCAAATTTATTTTAGTAGTAATTATTTAATAGTTAAATTAGTATTATGTTTTTTAAAAGAATTTTCTAATATTTATACTTATATAAAACTTTTTTTTTTACAAAAATGGCGTGTCGCTTAAGTTTTACCTGGAAATTTAGTATAAAATTTCATAACTAGCATTTTAAATAAAGTGTCTTAAGTAGTTTTTATTTTAAATAATTTTAAAGGATATATTTTTGAATAAAGTGTTTAAGTAGTTTTAATTTTAATATTTTAAAGTATATTTTTAGAATAAAGTGATTTAAATTATTTTAAAATCTAAAGTATTTAAACTTGGTGATTTTCAGTGGAAATAAAAAATATTTGGAATTTATTCCGCAAGAGGAAGTGATTTGGAAACTGTTTTCAAAGGATTGAAATGCAGAAACATATCTTGCGAAGATATTTTGAGATTAATAAATAATTTGGAAAGTTATTTAATCTGATGATTGTTTGTGGATGTTATTTGATAGTTAAATAACTGACTATCAATGTTGGCCAATGTGCTAATCGTTTCGAAGAGACTGGGATCTGGATTTATTTCCTGAAAACCACTTCGATCCGGTTTGAACGTTTTCGTGAGGAAGTCAAGAGCTAGGATTCGAAGATGGAGCAGTGAAGTGGAAGGGCTAATCGCTACTAATCCTTAGGGTGATTCCAAAATGGATGTAGTAGAAATGTGCCTTCGGTTCCGTTCGAACCCGTAACGGACTTGTATGGACGAATGCTTTCAGAACATCGTCAGGAGGACGATGAGCATATTAAGTGAATGTGTGCTAAAAAGGCAACGCATAACCTTGAGCCTCATCAACCAGGAATGACTAAAACAGGGGAGGTGCACACAAGGCTAAGTGGCTAGCAACCAATTAGGGTAAGGTCACCCCTGTCTAGATGTCCTTTTATTTCGGCTGTGTGGGCGGTTGCTGATCCCAACCGTGTGGTGAACTAATTCGGACTATCCAGTAAGGGTTAGCTCCGGTCTTGTGATGCAGGTGATCAGGGTGGATCCTCGGTATGGTGATCTAGACCACGTTCTGTGACGGGCGGTACACCAGTGGCCCTGCCATTGATGGAAATCCATTCTCCATATGCGCCTTTACGGTTTTGTTTGTATGCTTATTATGCTGGAATTTAATGAATGTAACAATTTTGGCTATTTGAATAAGTATTTGTATGTAGACACTACTATAATATCAGAGGATTTTATAAGAAATGTATTAGTTATCGTAAGGTAAAATCCCGGCATGTTTATTTGTGGCGTGGTCTTACGAGATTCCTTTTGATTTCAAAGGATTTTGAAAACTTTAATAATCCAATTGAGTGTGTTTTCTCACTCTGGTATTCCAGACTGACTCGGGTGTTATTTCGCTATAATGCTCGTGTCAGACCGAGTATTATAGAGTACAGATTTTGGATGGTCTGTTGTGGATCTCAGGAGACGAGCTGGATGACGAGGCGTATTTTCGTAGATTTATATTTCTGCTATATAGTGTAAGCTGTATATTCGGCTTTGGAAGGACGTGATATTATAACCATCCTGAATTGCGTTGTTGATTTATTGTACTCTGATGATGTAATGTATAAAAAGATATAGTTCTTTTTGCTTAAAGATTAATCATTTATCTATTATATATTGTACCGCTGCGTTTGTGAGATTCTGATATTGTTTCTATTTCTTCTTCTACCTCCTTCTTCTTTAACCATATTGGATGGATTTTTCGGCATCCGAATGCTCGGCATTTGATACAGTGGATGTATTAATGTCGATTTTCGGGCATTGAAAAATCTGGTCGTTGCATTGCTGATGAGTTTGGTATGCAGCATGACACTCCTAGTTCCATTGATAGTTTTTTTGTGTGCTTCTATTCTAGACTACTCGGTAATCCTAATACTCATGTCCGTAACATTGATGACCTCCTTTCCACAACAATGCCCATGCTAAGTAATCAAAATATAAATGTTGTCTCTGCCAAAGTATCAAACGAGGAGATCAAAGCTACTGTTTTTAGGATGAATAAAACCTCATATTGGTGTTTATGTGGATTTAATGCCACATTTTATACTTACCGTTGGTATATAGTTGAAGCTGACCTTTTAAAAGCTGTCCATAATTTTTTCAGTCATAGTAAGATGTTAAGTTCTATCAACGCAACAAATCTGGCCCTTATTCCAAAATCAAAACATGATTCTTCGGTTCTAGCCTTCGGACCCATAGCTTGCTGTAACATTATTTATAGGTGTATATCTAAATTTATATCTACCAGGCTCAAGCATGTTCTTCCAAGCATTATTTCTGATAGCCAGGAAGATTTTCTTCCTAACAGAAGAATATTCGATAATGTGATTCTCACCCATGAGTTAATGAATGGAAACAATAGAAGCTATATATCACCTAGAGCTATGTTGAAGTTGGACATCAAGAGAACATATGAAAAAATCCAACAGGAAGCTATTGTTGCTATCATACCTAGAAAGGGTTTCCAATGCCATTTTGTAAGTTAGATCAACTTATGTATTTCCATTATTACATCTCCATTGGGTATAATGGTAAGAATGTAAGGTTTTTGAAAAGAAATCAAGGTAATAGGCAGGGTGACCTGATGTCATTTTATTTATTCATATTTTCTATAGAATTGTTTAAATAGTTATTCAATAGATACGTTTCTAACAAGGAGTTTATGCTACATCCCAAGTGTACGGACCCATGTATTTCTTTCCTACTTTTTGCGGATGATGCAATTTCATTTACCAATCCTACCGAAGCTTCTTTGAACTATATAAGCAAGGTGTTAAACCCCTTTCATAGCATCATTGGTCTTAAAATAAATAATGATAAATCTTATCTCTCCATTACTGGCCTTCTTGAGATTCGGAGAAATGTGTGTTAAAGGCCATTTTATAGTGAATGAGATATATTCCCGCATCGCCAAAAATAAGTTAATGTTCATGGTTATATACTATTTTCCTCAAACCCATATTGGCTCTTAGGGTCAGGTAATTTTGTGCGAGGGGGAAGATCTATATAGCCATGAACTAACATGTGTCAGTCCCATCCCGAACCGGGCCAAGTCAGGTGCAGGTGCGGGTCCAATAAGAGTGGACCATATTATAATTTTGCTGCACAAATGAATTAGAAATGCACATTGCGAACTGTCTGACTAGATGCGGCTTTTCAAACAGAAATACACATTGCAAATGAAGAGCCACAACTGTTGCAAATCACGATGGTTTTTGACCGTTGCAAATTAAGAGATGCGGCTGTTGCAAACCGCGACTGTTTTTTGCCATTGTAGAAAAAGAGATGCAGCCGTTCTCAATAGACATAACCATTGGGAATTAGCCTATAAAAGGAGAAGGAAACCTGATCATGAAAACCACTCCGAATTTTCTCTTCTTCCTCTTCATTTCTTAATCTCTACAATCTGTGCGCTTCTACATATCACACAGAAGATTGTATACATCACAGTCCTGAGCAGATCACGTCTGTTGTATTTTAGGAGACTTTGAATAAAGTCCTAAAGAAATTGTTACGACAAGCCTCGGACGAAATTTCCTTCTTCATCCGGTTAGATTTCTGTTTACTTATATTTTTTATACATCGTTCTGTAATCTTTTCGTTTCAACGTTGTGCTATTTCTGCGAATCAGAGTACATCTCTTTAGATAAAGTAGGCAAAGAAGCATAATGGCTTCATCAATTTTTGAAAGAATTCAATTTTGGCCTAAACTTGTACCGGCCACATGCATACACTGTGATAATCAAGTAGTATTAAGAAGAGCGCAAAACTATGTGTATAATGGAAAGTCATGACATATTCACCGACACCATAACACGGTTAGGTAGTTACTCTCAAATGGAACTATTTCCATTGATTATGTGAGAACTACTGATAACCTTGCAGATCCATTTACTAAAGGATTATGCAGAGAGAAAATTGACTACACATCGAGGGGAATGTGTTTAAAATCCTAAACCAGAAAGATTCATCTTATACGGAAACCTATCCTAGCGATTGAAGATCACACGGACTAGGATCAATAGGAAAACTCGTTTTGAGTACCTCAAGAAGTAATGCATTTGTTTGGACTTAGTCCTACTCCATTCCTATGGTGCATAATAGAATGCATGCCTACATAAGTATTAAAAGGATAAAGCTATGCTTTTTGATTATGAACATATCTTGAAAATAACAAGCGGGGTATATGTTGGATACTCCTAATGGTTGCGATCACCTATGTTAGTGCTAGGTTGGGTCTGTGAGAAAATTAAAGGCTTAAATTTTCTAAAAAACCCGCAGAACCAAATTTGTTTAGGACCAACATGATCACAACCAAGAGATTGGATGTGAAGGGAAACAATGCTTTGTAAAGCTTTTTATCTAGTTCTGCAAAAATGGTTGACGGTTCAAGATGAAATAACTCACGGATTAGCCAAGTAATCTGATAAGTTTTAACTAGGGAAAGTTCAAAATGAAATATCTACTTACCCTTGATATAGCATTATTTTCATATGAATTGTATGGTATTACACTTTGTGTGGGGGAGACATATATCATCATTCATGTGGGGGATTGTTAAAGGCCCTTTATAGTGAATGAGGTATTGTCCCACATCACCAAAAATAAGCTAATGTTCATTCTTATATACTACTTTCCGCAAACCCATATTGGCCCTTAGGGTTAGGTAATTTTATGCGAGGGGGAGGACCTATATGGGCATGAACTAACATACGCGCACGCGCCGCCCACCTTTCCCGTACCGAACCGTGCCGGGTGCGGGTCCAATAAGAGAGGACCGTGTCATATTTTTGCTGCACAAAAATAAACAGTTTTCTACTGTTTAAATTCAAATAGAAACGACTAGTGGATTGAAAATACACGTTGCGAACTGTCTGACCGGACACGGCTTTTCAAATAGAAATAGGCATTGCAAATGAAGAGATGCAACCATTGCAAACCGCGATTGTTTTTAGCCATTGCAAATTAAGGGAAGTGACTATTGCAAATCGCCATAGTTTTTGGCCGTTGCAAATGAAGAGACGTGACCGTTGTAAACCGCGATAGTTTTTGGACGTAGCAGACGAAGAGATGCGGCTGTTTCCAATAGACATAACCGTTGGGAATGAGCCTACAAAAAAAGAAGGAAACCTGATCAGGAAAACCACTTCGAATTTTCTTTTCTTCCTCTTTATTTCCTAATCTTTACAATCCGTGTGCTTCTGCATATCATATAGAAGATCATACACATCACAGTCTCGAGCAGATCACGTTTGTTGTATCTTGGAAGACTTTGACTAAAGTCTTAAGGAAATTTTTACGACAAGCCTCAAACGAAATGTCCTTCTTCATCCGGTTAGATTTCTATTTACTTATATATTTATATACATCGTTCTCTAATCTTTCCGTCTCAACATTGTTCTGTTTCTACAAAGTAGTACAACGCATGTTTATCACTATAGTTTAATGCAACAATTTGCCGTTTTTATTGCTATAGTTTGTTATTGTAAATTATTTACAACATAGTTATTGTTCAAAATTACTAATACAGAATTCCAAAGTAGTGGAAATCTGATTTGTAAACTTGTATGACGAGTTTATAATATATTGGTCTCTATTTTGGTATACTGATCGTATAACATCTTAACACTTTCCTATTTTCACTAAAACCGAGATGGCGACAGTTGAACTATCAGCAAAAATTGCTACCCACAATAGGCCTGATCCGTTTAAAGGAGATGGGGATGACTTCATAGCATGGCAGAATCAAATGCTGTTTTATCTCACCATGTTAGGGCTGCAGAAGTGTATTAAGGAGGATGAACCAAAGCCTAAAGACAAACAAACTAAAGAAAAAGACGCAGCTGTTTTTCTTAGAATTGACTATGGAAGCATTCGGGCTTTTTATGCTGAAATTACATTCTGAACTGTCTGGATAAAGTACTATATAAAGTATATCAGCCACACCAGATAGCGAAATCCCTATGGACTGCACTTGCAAATAAATACAAGACGCAAAATGTCACTTTGAAGAAGTTCATAGTAGATAAATTCATGGAATACAAAATGGTGGATTCCAAATCCGTAACTAGTCAAGTGCGGGAACTCCAACTTATAATTCATGAACTTGAAGCAGAAGGACATCAAGTTGGGGAATCGTTCCTTGTTGAAGCGATAACAAGAAAATTACCACCATCATGGAGAGACTACCGCAACTATTTGAAACATAAGAAAAAAGAGATTTCCTTAGAAGATCTCATTGTCAGATTAAAAATTAAGGTAGATAATTACGAAATAACACAACCCAAAGGCGAAGAGGCACTTATTATAGAAGGGTCAAAGAAGAAAGGACAATTCAACAACAAAAAGAAAAGGAGAATGTCACCAGATAATCAATCCAAAGATAAGCAAACCAAGAAGTTCAAAGGCGAATGTTGGGTCTACGGAAAGATTGGGTACGCAGCTAAAGATTGTAGGCACAAGAAGGCGAATGACAAATCAGTGGCAAATATAGTGGAAAATTTGGGTTGAACCACTATGGACAGAATGCAACTTAATACAGAACCCTACACAGTGGTAGGTAGACACAGGCGCTACTCATCATGTCTGTTTTGACATATCTATGTTCTCCACATACAAAAAATACGATCGGGAAGAAAAACTCTACATGGGTAATTCTGCGGTTTCCATGATCGAGGGTAATGGCACCGTCGTCCTCAAATTTACATCCGGAAAAACTGTGACACAAAGTGAAGTTCTTCGTGTTTCGGATATCTGCAAGAACCTTATCTTTGGACATGTGCTCTCAAAGAAAGGCTTTCGTATGGTCTTCGAGTCAGATAAAGTAGTTCTGTATAAGGCCGAAATTTATGTAGGAAGGGGTTATTTATGTGATGGCCTATTTAAGGAAAATGTAGCTGTAGTCGACAATAAAAATATGTATTCTGATTGTGCTATTAATAAAAATGAAGCTTTTTGTTTGGTTGAGAATGAAATTTTACTATGGCATGATAGATTAGGACACATAAATTTTACGATGTCTGATCCCTTCCTCATACATTGTAGGTTAATAGACTAGCTTTGGCATGCATGGTGTTTGAAGATGGTGAATATAAATGTGTTACATAGGTTATTTTTTTGTTTGCACATATTGTACATATAGTGTGGCAATGTGTGTATGTGCGAAGACTATGTATAACTTGTGATGTATATAGATTGGATTTGTTTCTTTTATCTATGTCGTATTTTGTTCATTCCTCTGTGAGTTCTGAAAGACATAATTATTTAATTCGACTCTCTGTTTGCTATTGTGTTTAAAACATTCCAACTTTCATTTTACGGCAATTATATAGCTATGAAAATTCGAGTTGTTACGATATTTTAAATCAAATATAGTAATAGTCATCAAATCGCTTCTTAAAATATTATTATTATTGTTTTACATCAAAGTAATAAAGTGCATTTGGACCTTTTAATACTTCCCAAAACTAGTTTATTACTATTTGTTCCCATAAAATTGGTTTATTACTATTTGTTCCCAACAATACAATAGTTTATTTTAAATCGCCAAAACTTCTCTTTATTTCTATAACCTCGTAATAGTAATAATTTAACCCAAAACACTCTTTCTAAAAAATACCTTTACTATTAGTGTCATCATCATTATTTCAAAAATGTATTTTATCTTATTAGTTAAAAAATAAGGATAATTTTTAATAAACACTACAAAATCCATTATTTAATCACTTACCCAAAATATCGTAATTCTACAAAAACTATATTATTATTTATAATATCTCACTTTATTAAATAATAATAACCTTTTAAATTTAGTTTAAAATATACTTTAAATTATTATTTATTTTCAAAAATTCATAAATAATAACCGTATTAAATTTATTCCATAAATTTCATTTTATTCTAGTAAACCATTATTCATTTTTTTATAATGCAACAACCATCAATAAACAATCAACCTAAGACACAATATATCCAAAATATCCTCAATATCCCAATAATCACCAATATATCATAACACATATCAAACCTAGCACCGTAATGTCTAGAATTCTGCTACAATTCCAATTAAAGAAATTGCATGTGAATCGGAGTTTGTCTAAAAAGTTATCGCGAATTGAAGTTAAAGGGGAATTTTTTTAAATAAAAATAAAAAAAATAAATAAATATATTTTTCCTTACTATAGTAATCTTTTAACCCAGATGGGCTCCAAGCCACTACCTTCCTCCCCAAATCGTTGTCGTCATAGGCATTTTCGACCAGATCTATGACCGCCACCCAATTTTGCGTAAACTTCGGCCAACACGGTGACTTCCAACACCACCTATCGCTAGTAGTGAACCATGGCCGTCGTGACTTCTCAACTAACTCGTAGTAATTTTGGCTATCTCTAGTATGATTGGGCGATTTCAATCTACTCCACTCAATGCTCCTCATGTGACTACATCCTCCAAACGCTCTAAAATTGTCTTCTTACCATAGAATCGGTACTGACGGTGCATCGGACGAGAAAGTGAATTTTCGATGCCTCCTTACCTCATCGAGATATTTGATTTGGTATATGATATGTGGGTTTTTTGGCACTATAATCTAATTGATGTTACTTTAAGACTGGGGAATCAAATCTCCATTAGAGAAAAGAGATTAGATTTAAGGAAAAAGAGAAGCTCAGGTGTGAAGAAGAATATTGTATGATGGCTGCTAGTGTTTCTTGTTACCACCAATTATAACTTTAACCTTATCGAAACCAAAATGAAAAGGAAGGATAACCAAGAGGTGATAACATCAAAAATGCATTTCGAAGGAGTCAAAGGGATGCTATAGCCAAAACTAAAGTGTGTTACAAGCTTACGAAGGGGTCGAAAGGGTCAAAAGCACCCTTTCACTACAATGGTTCCCTTTTGAAGCAGGTGCTTCCACATGCATGAAGGAATTTTAAATGAGTTGAAGAAAAACTTTCAAATGAGATAAAGAAATACATTTCGAACGCAGCTAATAATAGCCACTCACATACGCGCCGAAAATTTTGAAACAGAAGGTTTCGCCTTCATTCAAATTACTCAAAAAGATATTTTGTTTGAAAAACCCTTTGAAAGCATAATTGAGCCCTATTGAACCGGTTGAAATATTTCACAACTAAGAAGGATTCCACATCTATCTACTAGTATGTCTTTGATAGCTATCTTCTACGTTGAAACCCAGAGTATTTCAATACCTTCAAAACCCCAAGGATGAACTTGCTGACAAAGTCATAGGCTCATACTCCTTCTCACTTGCAACAATAAAGCAACCAAATGGAAAAGTCACATCTACCCCTTTCGATGAAGACGAATGTATACATATCCATTCAAACGCAATGTAGAGGGATATGCAAGTGTCAAAGGTGATGAAAGTTTTATAAAGCCACATTTCGACTAGGTCGAAAGCACCTGGTCGAAGGTGCTAAAAGCACCTATAAATAAGACCTATGGGCTTGTTTTGGGGATCCGAATTCATTCACTCTCTTCTTTTACTTTCTTAGATTTGTAACCCTAATTTGGAAATCAAATTGGGTAAGTTGATCAGTTTGTAAATCATTAGTTTAATGAAGAAGAGATTTTGATGCTATTGGTTATGCAACTATTTTAAGACTTTTGTGGGATTCTATTATGTTCTTCTTGTGTCGATAATCGAAAGGATACCTTCCGAGTGAGTCGAAACCCCTTATTTTCCAATATAATTGATTCTTAAATCCAAACCATTACTTTCCAAAAGCTCACCTTTTTAGGAGTTAAAGCCTCAAATTCGGCCGAAGTGCCAAGATTTAAAAATCCAAATCGAAGCCATTAAAGAGGAACGATTTCGACGAAGTCGAAACCCATCGTTTAGTCAACACCCAACAACATTAGAACCAACCATTAGGTTGCACCATTATTTCAATAGGTGTTTTGAACCGATAAATTAGACAACTACGATGGTTTGAAAGACTTAAAAGGAAAGGGGTATAAGTGTTTTGACTTGTTCGAAGGGCAAGACAAGGAAGGATTTTCATAACAAAAATCTATTCGAATGGTGAATCAAAGGAAGCGATAAGATCCTATCTTTCCTTACTTAATCAAAAGTGGTTTAGAAGGGCATATCGTCACTTTTAACTCTACTTTGGGTTGTTGACTAGTTTTCTTGTTAACATTTTGGCACTAGAAGGAGGGCTCGAACCTCCAGCCTTATTGAACTTCCAACTTCACTTTCCTCTAACCCAAATCTAGTTTGAACCTAATTACCTTAGAATTTTCCATCATCATGTTAAACAAGATCAAAAGGTCTGACAAGGGTCCTCAGAACCACACTGAGTTGGATTCTCCCTAAGAACAACTAATGAATACAAACTACATGAAGAGAAATTTCTAAGATTGGAAGATCTTAGGATTATGAAGAACAAAAAAGCAGAACCATATGACCCAAAAAAATGGAGTTTAAACTCATTCCACATTGATCCCAGACCTATCTTTGCCTTAGGGAAAACAAAGGACACAAGTGATAATTTGTTCAACCAAATGAGGAAAACAATTCAATTCTACACCAAAGGCACAATCTTTGAAGAAGGAATGATGGCCGATTACATTGCCATTGCACATAAATGGCATCAACCAACGAGTGGGACATTGCCAACACATGAATTTAAAAGGGTTTTGAAAAGAAAGTTGGTTTCTTAGGATGAAGCTTCAGAACCAAGTAATAAAAAAAATCTAGAACCCATCCTCAAAAGTGGAACGCAATTTGACAACATCAATCGAGAATGTTTACCTGCTAACCATAGAAGAGCTTAACTATAGGCCATCACAAAATAAAAAAGCAAAATATGAGAGGAATCTAGGAGGATCCTATTGCCACAATCACATGATGAATGGACATGAGACGAATCAATGTCGAGCACTCGAAGGAATGATAATCAACTTTTTCAAACAAGGAAAAAGTTAACGGATTTGTAAAAAGATCCCAAATGACATCCATAAAGAATTACTGTACTAAATAAAATCTACATGGTTGAGAGTGAAATACTCCTTGTACTTGACATTACCTTAAACGTTTAAAGCCTTTGCATGTGTCGAGTTGGCCAGGTCAAAGCGAGTCCTAAACGGAGGTTAGAGTAAGCCGTTATCTGCGCCACGCTATGGCTAGGATAAAGCATTGATAAAACCTTGGTTTTGTCACGTTATGGTTAGGTCAAGGAACCTCCTGGAGGGAGGTTAAAGTAGGCCTTTATCTATGCCATGCTATGGCTAGGTTAAAGCATTGACAAGCTCTTGGCGGCACTACGCTATGGCTAGGTCAAGGCATCTCCTGGAAGGAGGTTATGGTAAGCCTTTACCCGTGCCATGCTATGGCTAGGTTAAAGCATCGACAAGCCCTTGGCCGTGCCACACGGCCAATCTAAGGCATCTCCTAGAGGGAGGTTGGGTACGTCCTTGGATCATGTTTGTGAATAAACTAACCAAGCGCACCAGACAATAATGGACTAGGATGTCCAAACCCTAGAAGCAGCATATCAAACAACGGACTAAGATGTCCGAGCATGAGAAGCGGCATATCAAATGACAGACTAAGACGTCTAAGCTTGTGAAGCAGCAAATCAAATAGCAACTATATACAAGGCCTAAAAGGTTGACACATGTTAAGAGAGACAAAACACAACAGCGCAACAGAACAAAAGGTTTAAATAAAAATCTATGACTTCCAACTAATCATCAAAGAAGAATTTTTGAACTTCATATATTAATACTCGAATCTGGGTTTCGGGTCTTTGCTAATAATTGACGGTCTTCATCATACCCGAATCTGGGTATCAAGACTATTATTAATTACTAGACTTCACCTATTAATGTCCAAATCTGGGCTTAAGATTTCTATTATGAAGATAATTATTATGGATTTTTATTATCCACCACTAATACTTGAATCTGGGTTTGAGAGTTCTATCATGGAGACTATCCTTGGTTATTAGTTACTAAAACCCGAATCTAGGATCATTTGATTTTGCAACTTCACTTATTAGTGCCCGAATCTAGGTCACTGGACTTATATTACACGATCATTATAGACTTTCTATTAGCTATCTTCGAAGGATAAATTTCTGAACTTCTATGATTAGATGTTTGGTATTCTGTCAATATGGTAGAGCTGGACTTTGGTTATCTCTCAACATTACCAAAGATGGGTTTCAAAGCATTTAATCATATTCAATTACAGAATTACTTTTCACTATTTATCATATGTTAACATAATTATCTATTAACCTCCGCAAGTAATGTGGATAAACTTCTATATAGATTTCAAGGTAATGATATGGAATTTTCTTTACTTTATGCTTTTCAGGGAAAGGAGATCAGTAAAAAGGGTTCGAAGATCCAGAAAATAGAGAAATCATGGTATAAGTTATCAAAGAGATGAATAAAAAGCAACATTATAAGAAAGGATTATAAACCAAGTGATATTTACAAAATTTTCATAATTTACATAATTTATGAAATTATTTACAAGTATATGAAACAAATATATATATTTCATAAATAAAAATTATTCATGAATCTTAAATAGCATTATTTAGATTCTCGGCAATTAAAGGATCCATAATGCGATGAATTGAAATTCAAGCAACTTCCTTAAGCTTCTTCTCTTTTTTCATCATCTTATCTTCATCATCAATAGACTCAATGTTGATTTTTAAATCACGATTAAAAGCTTTGTTTTGCACCTATAAGAGTTTTATTTTCCCTTTCCAAATCAGCGATATTGTAACAACCCACTAATTTTGAACATATTTTAAATGAAAATTAATTTGAAACTTTGAATATAATTGTTTTAAAATTGACAAATTTGGAAATTTAATGTATAATTTTAAGATTTGATGTGAAATGTTCTTCCAAATTTAATAAAATAAAGATTTTTCTTAAACTGCAAATTTTGGTCAGCTTTGGTCAAAATTTGACTTTCTATGAAAATTTAAAAATTAGAATATTTAACTTTTACTTTTTTTATGAAGGTGAATTTAATTCTAACATTTTCTCAGTTTTCTGTTTGGTTAAATTTTGATTTGTACTCCTCAAATTTTGTAGCTTTTGGCATATTACACACAGTTATTTTCCCTTAAACTTTTATATTAATTACATTTGGATTTTGGAATTGTGCTAATGGGATAGGAACACCTTTATTGGATGAGAAGCCACCTGTTGATGAGCCTATACAATACCCTAAGGTTTTAGTTAGCCTCCTCATCCATTTACTTGTGCCTCCACAGAAAAATGTGAGTTCTCTTTTTCTTCATCTTCCTCCTCAAAACCCTAGACCTTCTTCCTCTTCTCCTCCAAAAATTATCCTCCTCTTTCCCTTGAAATTTCGGCCACACCTATTCCATCACCTTCCGATCACCAAACTCCAACCAAAACCCACTTTTCCTCCTTCCTTTTTCCCTTCTCCTCTTCACAAAATTCGGCCTCTACCTTCTCTTCCTACTACAAACCCCATAGCCGAACTTCCTCAAACCCTTTCCCATTGCCTTGGCCGTGACCATCTCCACCACCACCAAACCCTAGCATAGCCGAACCCACATCCCTAGGCCGAGCCTTGCCTCCCAAACCCTAACCTTAGCCTAAGGCCGAACCCACCTAAAGCCTAACCTAGTCCAAAACCCTATGGCCGAACCAAAACACCTCTAGACCAAGCCTATGCAACCCTTAGACAAGCCTTCTTATGTATTTTGCAAATATATAAATTTCTATTTAAATTTTTTCGTGTGAATTATTTGTTTATGTGGAATTTATTTTATTTTTGAAAGCGTCGGAATCGGATTCTCCTCTCACTCAAGCTTGTCCGTAATTTATCGTCGTTGTGTTGCGCTTTGAATCACTTTTCTAACCAAAGAAAGGTGAGTAATCACACTTGACAACATACTTATAATTTTGGTGAATTTATGACAATTGAATTATGGGGATATGTTTATGCACGTTTGACATTTCACCTATGATTATATCATGTTATTTCATATGTTTTTATCATGTTATTTCATATGTTTATATCATGTTATTTCATATGTTTATATTATGTTATTCATATGATTTTACTATGTTATTTCATATCATAGTGTACCTGTTTGATCAGATGCCATGATATGTTTAATATTGTTATGTCATTTAATATTCTCACACTGCAAGTTTCTTCACTATGGGTTGAAGTGATACATACCCGTACGATTTTTAGATTAAGAAAAATTGTTATGGGCTGAAATGATAGGCCTGAGCAATTTTATTTGACTTGGGATTGCGGGTTTGAAATGATATAAAACCTAGAAAATTAATAAATTGCGGATTGAAATGATATATGTTCGTATTTATTTGACCTTAGGATAGAGAATTTTATACAGATTCCGTGGTTGATTTCAAATAATTTTTCTAAAAATTATTAAGTATTTTGGAATTTTATATATGAATCTCAACTAAAATTTAATGTAATGATTGTGTAAATTTTTGTATGTGGGTTAAGATTTTTATAATAAATAAAGAGTTGAAAATGTAAATTTTGGAATATAAATTATAGTGTAAAGGTTTATTGGAATTTAATAAATCTGATTTGACTTAATAATGGTATTTTATTCTAACCTATAAATGGTAGGTTTTAATTCATGTAATAGTGATTAAAATGATAAATTGTAAGTTAAACGTACATTTGACATGTAAGTCTTAACTAAGGTAAATGGTATAACTTCGGTAATAAAAGAATAAACTGCTATTTAGTGAAAGAAATAAAGTTTAAGTTAAAATACTTTTAACTTAGCGTAAGGATTTCAGCTTGTAAATTTGATATTTTAGAAACAAGGTTATTTAACTAAAAGTGTGGTTTCTTTAACGACCAAATATCTAAATATGAGTAATATAATAGGAATGATAGAACGACTATGATAAAAACTATAAATATATATATTATTTGATTGCATAAACTATGGTAGTAGGAAGTATTACAGTAATGATTCAAAACGGCTGCGATTTCTTACAGTAACAATTCAAAACTACTACGATTTCTTACAATAGCACTTCTGCACTACTGCGAATTCCTACCATAATAGTTCCGCACTACTGTGAATCCTTATGGTAGCACTTTTGTTCTGCTGCGACAGTTTTCTAAAGGGTTATATGTTATGGTTAAAGGTTACGTTTTAAAGTGCTATGATCTCTAAAATTTTATGTTTCAAAGGGCTATAATTAAATGAATTTGGAAGTGTTACGACTTTGGAAAAATGAATATTATTTGAAAGGAATAATGATGTGGAATTTATATGGTTTTGAAAGGAATATGTTTGATTTGAAATATGAACCATTTGAAATTTATATAAACACGGGTTATAATAGCGATTGGTTGTTATAGATACCGGGATCGGATATGGGCATACACTCTATCGATACCGAAAACCACTTTAACAAATGTGTACGCGGTGGAGATTCCAGAATGAAGTAGGATGGTGGCGACGATCCTGAAGGTATATTTATGTGAACCTAACTCCCATGAGTTATCATAAGGTAGCTAAAACAGGAGCAATCGACGGGCCAAGTGAGATAGCTCCTCCGATCGGACACACTTCATCATTATCCATTCTATTACTCTGTGATTAATTTGGTGCGCACCTTTGATTTGGGAGTGTGGATCGAGTTGGGCAATAGTTCCGGCTATTCATTACCAACAATCTGAAAGTGTAATTGACATATCTACCCTGGCATTGCCTAGTTGTGTCGTGTCACCTACCCTAACGCGCATTCTACGAACTTCTTTTATTTCGTACCTATGGGGTATCCTCTGGTGGCCCCAGTTTACGGAGAATTACGGTACCGTATAGACTATTGGCATTATAAAATGTGTTAAGGGGAAAATGGGTAACGCCTTAATACAATTTTTAAATAGTTTACTTTACTTTAGACATTAAAATGATAGCGTATGCTACTACATGGTAGATAGTTTATTGAATCCTTAAAGGATGGTCAATCCCAAGCATCCTTTAAGTTACTAATGCATTTCCTTTGCAGTTCACTTGAGTTAATTTACATTTTATAAGTATGTATGTCCGGACTCGAGTGTTTTTTGTTTTTCTTTACGCTCGGGTCAACCTGAGTTTCACAGCTTTGGTTTCACCCTCTTTTGGAGCTAGAGATCCGTCGGAGACTTAGCAGTCTACCTGATATTTTATTCCAGTTATTTCCACTCAGCCTTTTTTTGTAGTAGGGAATTTATGTATCTAACTTTCCAAGTGTATTTGTTTCCAGACTTGGTATTATGTATTAGTTTTGAGACTTTGTATCTAGGAGCTTCATGAACATGTTTATTTTATTCCACTGCAAGTTATTCTGATATTCTGTATCTGTTATTCTATGATTGATTTTATTTGCCCAAATTTTATTAGCAATCTGTTGTTTTGAATTATTCGAGTCGGACATGTGTGGTTTTATTGTCGATTTGAATGGTCCAAAATGGCGGGATGTTACATTGGTTTCAAAGCTTTGGTTTTAAGCAAACCTTAGCCTACGGGGCAAAAACTCATTAGAGATAGAGTAGAAATACCCTAGAATAAGTAAAATCAATCTTAGACATTCCGTGCGAGAAAACGTATTTTCAAGTATAAAATGATTTTCAAATGATTTTAAAGTATTATTTTAGATATAAAAAATTTCTTGTTTTAAAATTCTTTTTCTTAGGATTTTCCTTCTTTTCGAATCCACCTTGTTTTGTAAAATTCTTTGATTAGGATTTACAGTCTAGTTGGGTCTTTTCTTCTATCTTTTCCTTTATCTTTGTCCTAAAATTCATTCTTGAATTTCTAGGATGAATCGTAGGAATGCCAGAGGTCAGGGTCATGGTGTTGCCCCAGTTTCAGCACCAGATGTACCTACTAGGTTTTCCACTCTATGTAAGGAGTTCATCCAGCTAGGTGGTACTAAGTTTTCGGGATCAGAAACCATCATTAAGGCTCAGCAGTGGCTAAGAGACTTGGAAAGGATTTTAGCTGGTTTGGAGAACACTAACGCTCAGAAGCGCCAGTTAGCAAGTAGCAGTTGAAGGAGGCAGCACTGGATTGGTGGGAGTCCGTTGTAGCCAACACTATTAAAGCAGATATTTCTTGGGAACAGTTTAGGGAGGATTTTATGGTGAAGTGGATGCCAGAAGATGGGAGGTCTCAACTATACAGGGATTTTATGGATCTTAAGCAAGGGGATACGTCATTTGCTGAGTATGAGAGGAATTTTGACGAACTTTCAAAGTTTGGTCCTAGCTTGATTGATACCCCTCTTAAGAAAAATGAGAAGTTTATAGCTGGAGCTCGCCCAGAGTTTTATGATCGTCGGATTTCTCACATGCAGATCCATTTTACTGGATTGATGAATATGGCCATTAGATATGAGAAACCCACTTCTAAGGAATCAGCTGTTACTCGTGCACCTTCATCTCAGCCATCTTCTTGCAACTCTAAGAAGAGAAAGTCTTTCCAATGTCAAAAGCAGAATTGGCTTAAGAATCCAGGTTTAGGATTTTCTTCTTCTTCCCGGAAGCAGCTTATTGATCTTTCTTCCATTACTTGCTTCAGTTGTGACCAGAAGGGGCACTATGCCAATAGTTGTCCTACTTTAGCCGGAGCTGCTATTCCTCCAGCTCAGATGGCTAGGTGTGATCTTTGCCATATTTGTTTGCAGCCTGGCCACTTCAAGCAAGATTGTCCTACTCAGCAGAAGGGCAAGCCATCTGGCGTCTTCGCAGTTACTTCATCTACTCCACCTGCTCCTAGTGATACCAAAGGTACTCTCCAGAGCACCTTTACCTTGTTTAATCCTCTTGTTCGTGTTTTATTTGACACTCGAGCTTCGCATAGCTTCATTTTTGTGGACATTTGTGATAAGTTCAAGCATATCCTTTCATCTAAGTTCGCAACTGTACCTTTATGTGTTACTAATCCTATTGGTGGTCCCGCAAACCTTAGTAGGTTTTGTAACAATGTGAAACTCTTCCATGCTGGCTATCGTTTTTCTGGTGATTTCTACATTCTTGGTTTCGATGCTTTTGATCTATTGCTTGGAGGAGATTGGCTGAAGAATCATGAAGGTGTTATTTCTTGTAAAGCCCGTATCGTTTCTCTTTTTGGTGATAAGGGCGATCCTTTGGTGATTCCGTACCGTATGCCTTAGGAGTATGCGGGCAGTTTTATCTATTCTCTTGATTCTTCCCCTAGTGATCTTGATTCTACTCATGTGGTCAAACTCTATCCCGATGTATTTTGTGAAGTCACTTATTTACCTCCTAAACGAGTAACCGAACTTAGTATTGATCTCATTCCTGGAGCTCGACGTGTAGTTCTTCCTCCCGGAAGAATGGCACCCTGTGAGAAGGTTGAGTTCAGGAAACAAATTGAAGACTTATTCTCTAAAGTTTTGATCAGACCCAATCATTCCGAATGGGGAGCAGCAGTGGTTTTTGTCACTAAGTGTGATGGTTCTTTGAGGATGTGTGTTGATTATAGGGAGCTGAACAAGCTCACTACGTAAAACAGATATCCATTGCCTCACATTAATGATTTGTTCGATTAGCTTTATGGAGCAACTATATTCTTTCAGCTTGATCTTGCCACTGGTTTCCCTCAGCTCATAATTGCCAAGCAAAGTATTCCCAAAGTTGATTTTTGTTTTGAGGATGGTTTCTTTGAATGGTTAGTTATGCCTTTTGGTTTGACTAACGCCACAGCTTTCTTTGTCGACCTTATGAATCGGGTTTTCCATAATGTTCTTAACAAGTTTGCTCTAGTCTTCGTCGACGATATTCTTGTTTTCTCTAAGTCTAAGGCGGAGCACGAGATCCATTTGGATTTTGTTTCAAAGACTCTCAGAAGTCATCAGTTGAAAGCTAAATTCTCGAAATGCTATTTCTGGAAAGATGAAGTCCGATTTCTTGGACATATTGTTTCTGCTGATGGAGTTTCTGTTGATCCAGTAAAGATCACCGCGATCAATGTAAGTCTATCTTCTCTTCTTTCCTTTGTACATTAATTATTCTATCTCTTTCTCGATACTTATTTACCCTATTCTATTTTAGAATTGGGAAACTCCTAGGACTCCATTTGATATCCATAGTTTTCTAGGCCTTAGTTGTTATTATCGGAGATTCACTGAGAATTTCGCTCGAATTGCTGCACCTCTCACCGCTCTAACTCGTAAGAATGCCAAGTTAGATGGAATGATAAGCATGAAGCTGCATTCAATGAGTTAAAGCGCAATTTTATTTCTGCACTAGTTCTTACTGTTTCAAATGGAAATGAGGGATTAACGGTATACACCGATGCTAGTCGTGAAGGTTTGGGAATCATTCTGATGCAGGATGGGAAGGTTATCGCCTATGCCAGTCGTCAATTGAAGACTCATGAAGCAAATTATGCAGCCTGTGATTTGGAATTACTTGCCCTAGTTTTTGCTTTGATGCGTTGGAGACATCATCTATTGGGAACTAAGTTTGAGCTCTTTATGCATCATAAGTCTTTGAAATATATTTTCACCCAGAAGGACCTAAATTTTAGGCATGTTAGGTGGCTTGAGTTTCTAGCTTCTTATGACCTCGACATCAACTATACCCCAGGGAAAGCTAATGTTGTAGCCGATGCTTTGAGTAGAAAGAAGGCGATGTTATGTCAGCTTGTTATTTCTTCTCCTCTTTTGGATCGTATTATTGCTAAGCAAGATGGGGATGAGATGCTTAGGCTTATTAAGGAGAATGTTCATAGCAGAATTGGTGGTAGTAGCCAAGATGGAAGTGGAGCTCAGATTGATGATAAAGGGATTTTAAGGATTAATAATTGGATTTATGTCCCGAATGTCGATGGATTGAGGACAGAGTTACTTTGGAAAAATCATCAGTCTAGACTTTTATTCATCCAGGTGTGACGAAGATGTACCATGATATAAAGAAGCTGTATTGGTGGAGTGGTATGAAGCATGATAACTCCCGTTTTGTTAGTAGATGTGCGACTTGTCAGCAGGTTAAGGCTGATCATCAGAAAGCTGCTAGATTATTGCAACCCCTTGAGATTCCCAATTGAAAATAGGAACATGTTTCTGTGGATTTTAATGGTGGATTACTGAGGACTAGGAGAGGTAATGAAAGTATTTGGGTAATTGTGGATAGGTTGACCAACTCAGCTCACTTCATTCCGGTTAGATCTAACCGTTCTGCTTCGAGTTTAGCTGAGATGCATATGAGAGAGATTGTTCATCTTCATGGTGTTCTGGCCAGCATTGTTTGTGATAAGGGCCCCATCTTTACCAGTCAATTTTGGAAAGCTTTTCAAGAATCTTTAGCTACTCGTCGGAAATTCTGAGCACTACTTACCATTCGCACACCGACGGTCAAACGGAAAGAGTGAATCAGATTTTGAAAGATCTTCTTCATGCTTGTGTCCTTGATTATGGAGGATCTTGGGAAGATCATCTCCGTCTCATTGAATTCACCTATAGCAATAGCTATCAGGTATAATCTCAAATATCTGTTTAAGTTTGTCTTAAACATTTATTTATCTTATTCCATCTTTTGAATTTAGGCTAGTATCAAAATAGCTCCATTTGAAGCTCTTTATGGACGTCCTTGCAAATCTCCATCTTGTTGGATTGAATCCGGTAATCGTTTGGTTCTTGGTCCGAATATGATACTAGAAGCATCTGAGAAGGTTGAGGAGATTAGGGGAAGATGAGGATTGCTCATGATAGATAGAAGAAGCATGCTGACAGGCGTAGGAGGAGTTTGAGGTTTATTGTTGGAGATTAGGTTTTCCTTAGGGTCTCTCCATTAAGAAATGTGATTTGTTTTGGTTGGAAAGGGAAGCTCGCTCCTAGGTTTGTTGGTCCTTTTCGCATCTTAGAGAGAGTTGGTTCCTTAGTTTATCGCTTGGATTTGCCTTAGAAACTTTCTGGAGTGCATAATGTGTTCCATGTTTCGCATCTTCGTCGGTATCCTTATCATCCATATCTAATTGTCCAGCCTTCTGCTCTCGAGAGTTTGGATGTTGTGCCTAATCCTACTGTCGAGAGGAAGCCACTTCGTATTATCGATAGAGGTAAGCAGCTTCGAAGAAAATCTATCAACATAGTCAAAGTGCAACGGAGCATTGATGATGGGGATTGTACTTGGGAAACGGAAGAGAGCATTCGTGCTTCGAATCCGGAATTGTTTGTTCCAGGTACTATTCGTTATCCTACCTTATTCTTCTTTTTTTCTGGGTCTTGTTCCTTTTCGAGGATGAAAAGTTTTGAGTGGGGGAGAGTGTAACAACCCGCTAATTTCGAACATATTTTAAATGAAAATTCATTTGAAACTTTGAATATAATTATTTTAAAATTGATAAATTTGGAAATTTAATGTATAATTTTTGGATTTAATGTGAAATACTCTTCCAAATTTAAGAAAATAAAGATTTTTCTTAAACTGCAAATTTTGGTCAATTATGGTCAAAATTTGACTTTCTATGAAAATTTTAAAAATTTGAATTTTAAATTTTACTTTTTTATGAAGATGAATTTAATTGTAACATTTTCTCCGTTTTTCGTTTGTTAAATTTTGATTTCTACTACTCAATTTTTGTAACTTTTGGCGTATTAGACGCTGTTATTTTTCCTTAAATTTTTATATTATTTACATTTGGATTTTGGGATTGTACTAATGGGCTAGGAACACCTTTAGTAGATGAGAAGCCATCCGTTGATGAGCCTATATAATATCCTAGGGTTTTAGTAAGCCTCCTCATCCATTCATTTGTGCCTCCACGGAAAAATGTAAGTTCTCCTTTTCTTCATCTTCCTCCTCAAAACCCTAAACCTTCTTCCTCTTCTCCTCTAAAAATTTGCCTCCTCTTTCCCTAGAAATTTCGACCACACCTATTCCATCACCTTACCATCACCAAACTCCAACCAAAACCCGCTTCCCCTCCTTCCTTTTTCTCTTCTCCTCTTCATAAAATTTCGGTCTCCACCTTCTATACCCACCACAAACCATATAGCCGAACTTCCTCAAACCCTTTCCCCTAGCTTTGCCTTGGCCGTGACCATCTCCACCACCACCAAACCATAGCCTAGCCGAACCCACACCCCTAGGCCGATCCTTGCCACCCAAACCCTAACCCTTGCCTAAGGCCGAACCCACCTAAACTAAAACCCTACCCTAACCTAGTCCAAAACCCTATGGCGAAACCAAACCACCTCTAGACCAAGCCTATGCAACCCATAGATAAGCCTTCTTATGTATTTTGCATATATATAATTTTCTATTTTATTTTTTTCATGTGAATTATTTGTTTATGTGTGGTATTTATTTTATTTTTCAAAGCGTCGGATTCGGATTCTCCTCTCACTTAAGCTTTTCCGTAATTTATCGTCTTGTGTTGCACTTTGAATCACGTTTCTAACCAAAGAAAGGTGAGTAATCACTCTTGACAACATACTTATAATTTATGTGAATTGATGATAATTGAATTGTGAGGATATATATATATATATATATATGCAAGTCTGACATTTCACCTATAATTATATCATGTTATTTCATATGTTTATATCATGTTATTTCATATGTTTATATTATGTTATTCATATGATTTTATCATGTTATTTCATATCATATTATACCTTTTTGACCAGATGCCATGATATGTCGAATATTGTTATGTCGTTTAGTATTCTCACACTGCATGTTCCTTCTATATGGGTTGAAACGATACATACCCAAATGATTTTTAGATTAAGGAAAATTGTTATGGGATGAAATGATAGGCCTGAGCAATTTTATTTAACTTGGGATTGCGGGTTTGAAATGATATAAAACCCGAAAAATTAATATATAACGGATTGAAATAATATATGTCCGTATTTACTTGACCCTAGGTTAGAGAATTTTATACAGATTCCATCGTTGATTTAAAATGATTTTTCTAAAAATTATTATGTATTTTGGATTTTTATATATGAATCTCAAATAAAATTTAATGTAATGATTTCTGTAAATTTGTTTATATGGGTTGGATTTTTATAAGAAATAAAGAGTTGAAAATATGAATTTTGGAATATAAATTACAGTAAGAAGGTTTATTGGATAATAAATCCGATTTGACTTAATAGTGGTATTTTATTCTAACATATAAATGGTAGGTTTTAATTCATGTAATAGTGATTAAAATGATAAATGTTTTGTGGGAAAAATGTAAGTTAAACGTATATTTGACATGTAAGTCTTAACTAAGGAAAATGGTATAACTTTGGTAATAAACGAATAAAATGTTATTTACTGAAATAAATAAAGTGTAAGTTAAAATACTTTTAACTTAGCTAAGGATTTTAGCTTGGAAATTTGATACTTTAGAGAAAATTTTATTTAGCTAAAAGTATGGTTTCCTTAATGACCAAATATCTAAATTTGAGTAATATAATAGGAATGATAGAATGACTATGATAAAAACTGTAAATATATACACTATTTTATTGCATAAACTATGGTAGTAGGAAGTGCTATAGTAATGATTCAAAACTGCTGCAATTTCTTACGGTAACAATTCAAAACTGCTGCGCTTTCTTACACTAGCACTTCTGCACTACTGTGAATTCCGACCGTAACAGTTCTGGACTACTGCGAATCCTTATAGTAGCACTTCTATTCTGTTGCGTTTTCTTGAAAGTGACATTTTCAAAATGCTACAATTTTCTAAAGGGTTATATTTATGTTTAAAGGTTACATTTTAAAGTGCTATGATCTCTAAAAATTTATGTTTCAAGAGGTTATAATTAAATGATTTTAGAAGTGTTACTACTTTGGAAAAATGAATATTATTTGAAAGGAATAATGATATGTAATTTATATAGTTTTGAAAGGAATATTTTGATTTGAAATATAAACCATTTGGAATTTATATAACCATGGGTTATAATAACGATTGGTTGTTAAAGAGACTAGGATCAGATATGGGCATACTCCCTATCAATACCGAAAACCGCTTTAGCAACTGTGTATGCGGTGGAGATTCTAGAATGAAGTAGGATGGTGGCGACGTTCCTAACGGTATATTTACGTAGACCTAACTCCCATGAGTTAGCATATGGTGGCTAAAATATGAGCAATTAATGGGCCAAGTGAGGTAGCTCCTCCGATCGGACACACTTCATCGTTATCCATTCTATTACTTTGTGATTGATTTGGTGCACACCTTTGATTCGAGAGTGTGGATCGAGTTGAGCGATAGTTGCGGTTATGTGTTACCAACAGTACGGAAGTGTAATTGGTATATCTACCCTGGCATTGCCTAGTTGTGCCATGTCACCTACCCTAGCTCGCCTTCTACGAGTTTGTTTTCTGTTGTACCTATGGGGTATCCTCTAGAGCCCCTAGTTTATGGGGAGTTACGGTACTGTATAGACTATTTGCATTATAAAATGTGTTAAGGGGGAAATGGGTAATGCCTTTACGCTATTTTTAAATAGTCTACTTTACTTTTGACATTATTATAATAGCTTATGTTACTACATAGTAGATAGTTTAACGAATCCTTAAAGGACGGGCGATCCCAAGCATCCTTTAAGTTACTGATGCATTTCCTTTGCACTTCACTTGAGTTGATTTACATTTCATAAGCATGTATGTGCTAACTCGGGTGTTTTGTGTTTTTCTTTACGCTCGGGTCAGCCTGAGTTTCATAGCTTTGGTTTTAACCTCTTTTGGAGCTAGAGATCCATCGAAGATTTAGCAGTCTACTTGATATTTTATTTCAGTTATTTCCACTCAGCTTTTGCTTTTGTAGTAGAGAACTTATGTATTTAACTTTCCAAGTGTATTTGTTTCTAGACTTGGCATTATGTATTATTTTTAAGACTTTATATCTAGGAGTTTCATGAACTCCTATGTTTATTATATTCCGCTGCGAGTTATTCTGATATTCTATATCTGTGATTCTATGATTGATTTTATTTGTCCAAATTTTATTAACAATTTGTTGTTTTGAATTATTCATTTCCGACATGTATGGTTTTATTGTCGATTTGAATGGTCCAAAATGGCAGGATATTACAGATATTTTTTAAAGAAGTTACTTCTCGTGTTCAAGTTTTTGAATCTTAGCAGCAAACTCATTTATGCACTACGAGTACCTCATTTTCTATTATTCATCGAAATATTTCATCATCTTATATTTGGCTTCTCTTGCTACTTTTCGCCTAAACCTGGAGGAGCATTAGTTATAGTAGAGAACTTTTGATGGCAAGGGAAGTAGACCTTGTTAATTTTGCAATAGATGGAATAATGGAAGAAGGTGGTTAATCGATGTTTGAAATATTACTTCCCATAATTAATTCAAGCGATTCACACTAAATTTGACCATCTTTTAACTTATTCTCCAAATCACTTACTTGTTGGAGAAGTTCTGACATCTTATGGTCAAAGTCAATTGAAAGATTTGAATTAATTTGGTGCTTCAATATGGATATTGTTTCGTTTTTACTCTTATTGTCCGCCTCAAGGTTGAAAATCTTATCATTGTGGTTTTTAGCAATTGTCTTTTGAACAAAATATCTTCTAAACCATTTAAGAGATGCGTTATTGTCTTGAAAGCAAGAAGACAAAGGATCATTAGCGAATCAAAAGGAACATTATGCCCTTCCGGGGTAATAATCGGAGGATATTTTCTATAGTCCCACTCCCCATTAGGAGGACTATCACGACCACATATTAATTTCGTATGATATCTCCGGATTTCCTTAAGAAGCTTTTCTTTTTATTCACAAAGAAAATCGAAACGAAGAGGAGGATGTTCCATGTAAAGTCTTTGTAAACCTCTAAGAAAGTGGCTGATTTTGAAGATTTCAAAATTGATGACTTTTCTGGATAATTGCTTCTTAATTTAACAAACTTACTTAGATAATCTCTAGAGACAAAGTTTCCTCAGGGACGTTCATTCTGATATAACATAATAAAATACAACTAAGTATAAAAGAAAATTAAAGCAAAGTTCAAAAAATCAATATTATTACATAATTACGAATGTTTATCCGGTTCATACAATATTGACTTTATAAATAACTCCAAAATAAATCTGTCCTTATACTATTTAACTTTCTCAGGAGGCAATTTTTGGGGAATCGATCTGACTCATGGTAAGGTCCAACATGCTCCTAGATGCGGATCAGATCCAAATTCGTCCGAATATCACTTGTGTAAACGCCTAAGTAGGCCCCCACTAAAATCACCTAATTACAAAAATCTACAGATGGGTGTCTACAATAGGCTCTGTATAAAAAGTCTATCAAAATGTTCCTCTCTTCAACCAACATCCAAAAGTGCATAATCAACTCCCAATTCTCTTTCAAAAGACCATCATATTGAAGGCGTGCCCTCATCAGTCGTGGGGCAACTTCTTGATTTTTGAATGTTGCTAACATTACCGCACTTCAGTTAAATCTATGATACTTATCGGAGAGAATATTATGTTCCTTTAATTTTTGATCTAACTCTCTACACAAGCTATTTATTTCTGCTTCTTTTCTTTTAAGCTTGGTTTAATAAGGTGAATAAGTTTCCTACTTAGATAAAGGATTTAAACTATTATTATCTTGGAAGTGAAAGCCTTTTAAAGAAAGAATACCATACTAGAGAAACGAGAGCTGACGCTGGAGGGACATTCTTCTTCTTTCTTGATTCTTCCACATTAATGTTAGCAGGCTCCTCTTTTGGGTCAGAAGGAAGAGGGGGTTTAGCCGTACTTGCTTCACGAATAGGTGGATTAGGATTCACCTTTTCTAAAGCCGTGGTTTTGTCATTATCATTTTTTTCAGAAGCATCAGCGTGACTAATCCTGTCGCCGCCTGAACCTTAACCTCCACCTAGATTATCATCATTATCATAATCATCATTACTGCCCTCTTTCTTGGAGACTTCAATTTTATCACCTTAATCTTCAAAGTCTAGGTCTACTTTGAAGGAAGGGACTTCGAAGAAAGAATTTTAGAGGCATCGATCTCCTCTCTTTCAAAAACATCAACCCCTGCTGCATTCTTTTAACCTTTTCCATAACTCTATTGACAAGAGCAGGGTCAAGTGAAGGAAAGCTCAAATCTGGGCATTTACCTATATTGTCGGCGTAAGCAAGCATCATGGCATCTTCAAAAGAATTAACAATGATGTCCTTGAGTGAAGTGTCAAATAATTGAGGCACTCGTTGCTTTGCATCAGAAATAACATTGATATCAAACTTTAGAGAATCTTTATTTTTCTTTATCTTTTCAGTAGAGAAGATTGTTTTGCTGCCATTTGAGCTATTTATCCTCAGATTCTTTCAGGGCCATTTTCAAGGTTAAAATTTCGTCAGCTAGGAGTTGATGTGCTTTCCTTTCCTTAGAAATAGCGGACTCTGATTGAGCAAGAGAAGCTCTCAATCTTTCTAATTCCATCATAACTCCATTTTTGCCCAAAGATAGGGAGGTGAATTGGCTATTTAAGTTTGAAATTTCTTCTCGAAGCCTTAATGTCTCTGTGGAAGATTTTAATACATCCTTTATAGAGAGAGCTAGCTTTTGGAGTTCTAAAAGCAAAAGTGTAACATAAAGTCAAAAACTTAGAAAGAAACAATAACAATAAGGTCAAGTAATATTAAGAATAATAGGAGTTGTTATTTAACTAGAGAACGACAATGATCCATTGGATCAGATATGAACGAAGGCGGACAAATAGATGTAAAGGATGGAGAACTCAAGATAGACTGAACCATCATTTCAAAAACACTTGAAGGCACATGTAATGTGGATCTGGGAGAGTATAGCCTAAAGAAGGAGTCAAAGTTCCCAAGTCTTTTCGCATTTGATCAATCACACAAGGAGAGCAAAGGATGATAATGCGCGATAGGGGATCGACCTTTGTAGGAGACTTCTTAGGTTGATCAATAGAAGCTTCAATAATTGGAATCTCCATGGTTTTGTTAATATCAAAAACTCCCCCTCTTCTGGTGGCGGAGAATCAGGAACTTCAAAGATCCTGGCCTTCTTAGGGGATGGTTCCCCCACGACCATTTTACCCAACTTTCTTTTAGCAGCCATCTTTGACCTAGCAATGGCCAGAGTCAATGATGACGCATGGGACATAGAATTAGGAGAGCTGGATCACTTGTAATTGATTTAATCTGAGGAGAGGCTGCTGGAGATTCAAAAGAAAAAATTACAACTTAGAGAATAAATTTAAAAAGTAACACAACAACAAACTACAAGTACTATGTTTAAACCTATCGGAGTGATTGGGACAAATTGGTAACATTGGGGAGAAATTCTTCGGATCATCCAACAAGGAAGTTTTTGCTCCGAGATGTGTGTAGAACTAAAGGTGGTTGACTAAGTAGCCTCTAACCTGCTGGTAGGAGGGAATTCTTTTGTAGATTCAAAGGATTCAATAGATTTTATTTATTCCTAATCCTACTTGAAGCGGCAGTCAGCAGTTTTATAGTTTTCTTATCTTCTTCATCCAGCTCTTTAACGGAAGCACCTAAAAAGGAAGCATGGATCAGTAAAGGAAAGAAACTAAATGGAAAAATAAAGATAGTGATTAACTTACAAGGGGAAGAGAAAACCTCATTAATGTTGAGAAAGCATTTAACATAGAAGAACTGCGTTTCCTAATCTCTGAATTTTTTTACCACTTGTATATTAGCTTTTCGAGGGCAAGGGTAAAGATTTGGTTATTCATGTTGGTGAGTTTAACCGATCAAACAAGATAGTTCAAAACTTCAACATTAAGTGAAGGAATTTCGAAATCCAGTGCTATGAGTTCCAAGGATAAAAGATATGTATATACGTTTGGTGATAGCTGAATAGGAGCAATGCCTAGTTGGGTTAGGAATTTGTCCAGGAAATCCAAAAAAGGCATGAAACTACCAAGCCAAATATAGATAGTAGTGTAGGAAAAATATCCTTCAGGTGGGCATTGGATAGTGTCACTATCACTTGGGGGAATAGCTTCCACCCTAGTAATGTCGAAGTCAATAAGAATTGTGTCCACCTCATCCTAAGTAGATATCAAGGAACGTTTAGAAGTTTCTTCAATCTTCTTGGGAGAGGATTCCATCACTGACACATAGTCTTTTTTGGTTTTTGGGAAGTCTTTTTCATGCCCATGATCCTGCCAGCTAAAATGATTTCAGTTAGAAAATATAATTCGTTATGAAATTAAAAAAAAATTCAAGGATATCCAAAACCTATTACAACAATTCAAATATCAAGCAGAACATGGAATTTCATATCCTTGAACAAATGTTTGAGTTAGTTTAGAAAAATGAAGTTTGTGCTTTTGACAAAGTAAAAAGGAAGAATGGAAGTGGATATTTAACAAACACCTTTTAACGATGACGAAAGCTCAAGAATAACCTTGTTATTGGAAGAAGTAGTTGAAGCCTACATAGACAATTTTGAATATGAGTAAATGATAACGACATTCGATAAACAAGACAATTGAACCTTTCGACTCTATCGAAAACCGTGAATTTTATTTCACTAAGAGAATTTGAATTATGTTGAAACCTTATACGCCACTTAAATCGAAAGGTTTGAGTTTGAATCGTATTAATAAAAATAAAAAGGACTTGGGATATTTCGACAATATTGGTATAAAATTATGGTTGAATCCCAATTCGTTAAAAGGTGTATCGAGAAAGTCGTAAGGAGTATACGATTTCGAAAGCATGCCAACAACCAAACTTGATTCAATACAATAAGTTTCGATCAAGTTGAAAGGTATGGTTTGATTTACAACTTAAGCGAAGTATGTTATTCTCAATCGAATTTACAAAAGAAAATAAAAGAAGAATCTCTAAATCCACACATTCCCTTAAATAAATTGAGAGCAAACATGTACTAAAGGTTTTGAGACCTACAAAATAAAGGTTATGCTATTGAAAGTATGTACAAGATAAATATTTAGTAGGACACATTAGGAAACTTCTTTAAAAGGTATCAAGATACACTAAAGCATAGTTATGCTTTCGAAGAAGACCACTTTATATTAACTAAATCAACCTTTCGATGAGATCAATTAAGAGAGGTGTTGGACTACCTTTAGTATCCATCGAAAGAGGTTGAAGAAGTAAAACAAAAGTTGCCACCTTAACCTCTTTTGAAGGGGTGGAAAGGTTAAATTGTAGCATCAAAGTGCGAGTTATACTTCTAAAATTTCTTTATGAAGTAACTAGAAATCTCCTTCTTCCCAAAATTCAATTTTAAACCAAAACTTCAAAAAAAATAACTAAGTTGATTTAAGCGCGAATTTACAATCGATAATCTTAAAAATCCCCAAATGAAATTTGAACCTAAAAAAACGAATGAACCAAATCAGATGAATTCTAGATATAGATTGATATGAGAAAAGGAACAAAATAAGTTTATAGGAAAAAAAATCTAAGGATACTTTCATACGAATGAAAGATTCAAACTACAAGATTAAAACACTGATTCAAGTTAAATGTGATGACCCAGAATTTTAGGCAATGTTAATTTAATAATCTGTATTAATAATTAAATTAATTTGTTAATTTTTTTTATAATTGTAATTTAAATTGGTAAGTTTATTCTTTTAAAAGCAGACAAATATTCAATTGGTAAATTTTATCTTTTAAATGCTAATAAAATGTTTTCTATTTATAATGTGTGTGTGTGTGTGTGTGTTTGTATATATTGTAAATAGAAAAGCTTTGGTTTGAATTTAATAAATAAATAAATAAAATCATGTTTCTAAATTCTAATATATTTTGGGTAATTTAGAGATTATGATTAAATTTAATATAAAACCTTGCAAAGATTATTTAAATAGTCAACCATATGATTTTAAAATATTTAAGCTAAATGTTAATTGTTTAAAATATATTTTTAAGCTTAAGTTTAAATTTAATAAAATTAATAAAAAGGTTTGTTTTATTTTCTTTATAAAATATTTCTTGTTAAATATGATTTGAATATATATAAGTTTATATATTGATTCATATAAGTAATTTATAAATAATAAGATAATCTCTTCTATAAACTATTTTAAATTAATAAAATTGTTATTTTTCAAATAATAATTATAATATATTGTTTTAATAGATATAAATGGATTTTAAAGACAATAGAATTATTATTTTTAAATTGAATATGTTGTTATAAGTTGACTTTAATTTGGATTTTTAAATTTAATTTGAATTTGAATTTTAAATTAATTTTGAAATTCAAAGGATAGATATTTTAAAATTATATGTATAAGCTTTTATTTATATATACAATTGGTTTTATTTTTTTTGAAGTAATTTATATATATAGATAAGTATTTGTAAATTAGTAAATTAATATAAAATCTTTTATTAACATTTTAAAAATAAGTATTAATTACTTAAATGACAAGCGTTAATATCTAAAGGCTTGTTTTAACAAGTGTTAAGTAATAAGTTAATGCTTATGACAAATGCTAAGAGTTTTTACAAGTGTCCTTTATTATTTTCATTTTTTTTATTTAAAATCAAAAATTAACTTATAAATACATATGCTTTCGCCTACTTCATTTCTTTTCTATCTTCTATAATCAAAAACTAAAGAAAACTTCAGCCTGTAATAATTTCAAAAGCAAATCTGAAATTCACACTTCTCAAACCAATTCTCTAAACTATCTGTAATCAGGCTGACGCAGCGGATAATTCGAAATAAACTTCAATCGATGAAATGTAGCAATCGGTGAGTTGAAGATACCAAAATGCCCAAGTTCGTTGATCCAAAGATACCGAACTCTAGCTATCTCAAACACGTTGATAGCGCACTATACCGTGTTCAAAGATCTACGATTCTTCGCACGTTGATCTAGCGCACTAGATTCCGTGAATCGGCTTCAACAAACGTGGATTCGAGCGCACTCGAATGACGTAAGTGGAGATAGGAGATTACACTCAACTACCAATTGGTATGAAAGCACAAAGCTAACAAAAGAGAAATTTTATTCAAAATCAACAACCTAAAAATTTACAACACACCCGCTATTTATAGGCATTACAACTCAACACAACCTACAACACTCAACTCCTAGGTCGGCACCGACTCACCATGTACGACTCATCTCGGCCGACTCACCATAAGTCGTTACCGACTCAACACACGCAACTCCAACCCCTTACAACGGAATACAAAGTAAACGACTCAACATGACCGACTTAACAGTAAGACCTACATATAACAACTCACCCGGTTCAATACATTACCGACTCAACGTATAACGACTCAAGGATTTGCGCCTTAGCACCCAACACAAACCATAGGTCGGTAACGACCTAACATACAACAGTACACGACTCAAAAATATACTGCTTATCTCCTTGCCGACTCATCTTAGGTCGTAGCCTGTTAGCTCGGTCCCGACTCATGCCTTCCTCATTAACTCGCACCTTTCCCACACATGCTCCCTTAGGTCGGTCTCGACTCAAGGCCGCCTCAAGTTCCTGCTCAGTGACTCGTGCCGTTTCTTCCCATGTCTTGTTGAGTCGTGGACGCTTTATACTGAGTCGTAGACGACTCAAACCAAGTCGGAGACGACTCAACACCGAAGTCCATTTTACTCTACTTTTGTTATCCCGGAAACGACTTAGGGCCTCCTCCTTTGCTCGTAACCTATGTCCCTTAAGTCGGTAACGACTTAAAATCTCCGAGTTACCCAACTCCACAGCTTCCCCCACACGACCTAGAAGCATGTTAACTCGTGACCGACTTATCTCTTGGGAAATTGTAGATCGTGCTGCATCATCCTCCCCTGGTTGAGAAAAATTCGACCTCGAATTTGCAACTTCTTTCCCAACAATCTCATCTCCATGATACGGAATTAAATGTTTGACGTTAAAGACATCAGAAGTATAAACATCATCTGGTAACTTTAATCGATAAGCATTCTCATTGATTTTTTTCAAAACTTCAACTGGACCCATTTTTCGTGCTTTCAACTTGTTATAAGCACCCACCGGAAAACGATCCTTTGTCAATACGGCATAAACCAAATCACCTTTCTTAAATTCAACATTTCGACGTTTCAAATCTGCAAACTTCTTATATTTCTCATTCGATTTCTCCAATCGTTCCTGAACGATTTTATGACATTCATTCAGCTCTTCAACAAAATCAACAGCTCGTTTAACTGTTCCCTTTGACTGTGGTACTACTGCTAAATCCAACGGTCCCCTGGGTAAATTTGAATAAACAATCTGAAACGGACTGAATCCTGTGCTACGATTTACTGCATGATTATGAGCAAATTCTGCCTGGCATAGCTTCATATCCCAACTTCTCAAATTATCCTGTACAAGACAACGCAACAAATTTCCCAATGACCTGTTAACAACTTCCGTCTGCCCATCAGTTTGCGGATGATAAGCACTGCTGAAATTCAACTTCGTTCCCACCATTTTCCACAAACTCAGCCAAAAGTGACTCAGAAAACGAGTATCTCGATCAGAAACAATAGATTCTGGCAATCCATGAAGTCGATAAATCTCCTTGAAAAATAACTGTGCTACTCGAACTGCATCTGCTGTCTTCTTGCAAGCAACAAAATGTGCCATTTTTGAAAACCTGTCCACCACAACAAATATCGAATCATTTCCCCTTTGAGTTCTCGGCAAACCCAAAACGAAATCCATGCTAATATCAACCCATGGCTTGGATGGTACTGGTAATGGCATATACAACCCCGCATTCGTTGCTGTTCCTTTTGAAACTTGGCAAATATGACATCGCTCCACAAATCTCTCAACTTCTTTTCTCATCAATGGCCAAAAGTAAGATTGTGAAATCAACTGCAAAGTACGATCACGGCCCACATGTCCTTCCTCGTGCAATTCCTTCACAATTTTCATCCTCAGACTACAATCCGGAATACATAATCGATTTCCTTTAAACAGAAAACCATCAACCAACATGAATTCATCGGTACTCCCATCCTTCACTTTTTCAACATATTTCACAAAGTAAGGATCTTCTTCAAGCATCTCTGGCAACATTTCAAACCCCGTCACTTCAACCTTCATTGTCGTTAGTAAATGACTCCTCCTACTCAAAGCATCAGCTACCCGATTTGTCACCCCTGATTTGTGCTTAACGACAAAAGTAAACTGTTGTAAATAAGAAATCCATGATGCATGTCTCGCTGAAATTTTATCCTGTCCCTGTAAATGTTTCAAAGCTTCATGATCTGTGTAAAGAACAAATTCCTTCTGAAACAAATAATGCCTCCAATGCTTGATAGCCTGAACAACAGCATAAAATTCAACGTCATATGTACTGTATCTCATCTTCGCCCCTGACAATTTCTCACTGAAATATGCAACTGGCTTCCCATTCTGACTCAGAACTCCTCCAATTCCAACCTTCGAAGCATCAGTATGCAATTCAAATAACAACTGAAAATTAGGTAAAACAAGAATTGGTGCAGACGTCAGCAATTCCTTGATTCTCTCAAAGGCAACCCCCGCTTCCTCTGACCACACAAATTGTTTACCCTTCATGCAATCAGTCACTGGAGCCATCACGCTACTGAAGTGTGGAATGAATCTTCGGTAGAATGACGCTAGCCCATGAAAACTTCTCACTTCTGTAATTGTCTTTGGCTGTGGCCAATTCCTGACTGCTTCAACTTTGCTATGGTCAACTTGGATACCTTCTCCTGAAACAACATAACCCAGGAATAAAACACTAGGTGTCATAAACACACATTTCTTTGTAGCAGCATAAAATTGTTCTTCACGAAGAATAAACAACACTTCTCTCAGATGTAGAACATGTTCCTCCGTACTCCTGCTATAAATCAAAATATCATCGAAATAAACCACGACGAACTTTCCAATGAATGGTCTAAAGATTTGATTCATCACCCGCATGAATGTACTAGGTGCATTAGACAAACCAAATGGCATAACCAACCATTCGTACAACCCCTCTCTAGTTTTGAAAGCTGTCTTCCATTCGTCTCCAGGTCTGATACGAATTTGATGATAACCACTCTTCAAATCAATTTTCGAGAATATAGTTGCCCCACTCAACTGATCCAACAAATCATCCAACCTCGGCATAGGAAATCTGTAACGAACAGTGATCTTATTCAAAGCTCTACTATCAGTGCACATTCTCCAAGTTCCGTCCTTCTTTGGTACTAACAATGCAGGTACAGCACACGGACTCAAACTTTCCTGAATACGACCCTGTTCAAGTAATTCTTCCACCTGCTCAACATAAGGTGTATTTGAACACTCTGCTTCCTCACCATCATCTGCCTCAACCTCTGCAACCATGGTTCTCTTCTTCGGCTTCGGACATTCGTTGCTTTTGTGACCCAACTCCTGACAATTATAACATTTGAAAACACTACTAGCCTTCGCTTTCTCTGCCTCCTTCACCACTGGCTTTGTAACAGGTTTAGGAACACTAGAACTTCCGCCAACACCCCTTGCTTGATTATTGGAATTAGTAAACACACCACCTCCACGCCTTCCTTGTTTCTCCCAAGCTAACGCTTTCTGATGTGCCTCTGCTACTGATCTAGGATCAAACATATTAACCATATCTTGGATCTGCATTCTCAAGCCCCCAATGAATCTAGCAGTTAGCTGTTCTTCTGTTTCCATGATATCATTCCTGGCGATGAGTTGGTAAAATTCATCAGCATAATCACTAACAGATTTTGTCCCTTGCCTCAGATTCTGCAACCTCTGGTACATAAGTGATTGGTAGTTATAAGGCAAAAATGTAGATCTCATCAACTTTTTCATCTTCTCCCAAGATTCTATCTTTGACTTCCCCATTCGTTCTCGAGTAAGTTTAGTTTGCTGCCACCACGCCAAAGCTCTCCCCCTCAACCTAGTAGCAACCAACTTCACCCTTCGATTCTCCGGCACCTCCTTGAAATCAAAGATTTCCTCCACATTAGACAACCAATCTAAGAACTCCTCAGCAACCATCCCGCCTTTAAACTCCGGAATTTCCATCTTCATACCCGATTCCCAACGTCGATCATCATCAATAACCCGATACGAACGTTGTCCTTGATCTCTATCTCTGTAATGAACACTTCCCCTATCACCGTCAAACTCCTCATCAAAGTCTGATGCATATCGTTGTCTTTCACGCCCTCCAACATCTCTACCACCACTCCTACAACCAACATCCCGTCTATCATGGTCATCAATATTCCTCCTACTTCGATTATCAACACTCCGTTGATCCTGACTTTCTCTCCTCTCCCGATCTGAATGATGTGAAACTCTACTTCCTCCATGAATGGATTCAGGTGAATTTCTTCTTCTACTTTGATTCATATCAATCATAAGCTTCTCCAACCTACCAATGCCTTCATCAATCTTCTCGTGCATTCGTTGCTCCATTTGATCGGCCTCTTCTCTTCGATATAGTGCTTCAATGTTTTGATGACGATTGGCTCTCCTCGGTGGCATGGTTGAAAAACTTCCCAAGACTTCAAAAATTCAACACAAGACTTCAAGCTTCAACAAAATAACAAGTTATGGCTCAACACTACACGGCGATGCTTGTCTCGGCTCTCACTAACTCGGCAACGAGTCAACGACTCAAGCAAGATCGGCTCCCACTTGTCTCGGCTTGGCACAAAGTATACACGGCCTCACCTTTCAAACCTTGGCGCGCAACCTCAACAAGACTAAATTCAAACACCTTTGCTCCTTTTGATCCTAAATGGAATGGATCAAACTCTTCAAACTTGATGCAACTTCAATATGAACACAATGAACAACTTCAAACTTCAACACTTGGCTCCAAGAATCAACTTAGCTATGATTGGCTAAGTATGGCTCTGATACCAAAACTGACGCAGCGGATAATTCGAAATAAACTTCAATCGATGAAATGTAGCAATCGGTGAGTTGAAGATACCAAAATGCCCAAGTTCGTTGATCCAAAGATACCGAACTCTAGCTATCTCAAACACGTTGATAGCGCACTATACCGTGTTCAAAGATCTACGATTCTTCGCACGTTGATCTAGCGCACTAGATTCCGTGAATCGGCTTCAACAAACGTGGATTCGAGCGCACTCGAATGACGTAAGTGGAGATAGGAGATTACACTCAACTACCAATTGGTATGAAAGCACAAAGCTAACAAAAGAGAAATTTTATTCAAAATCAACAACCTAAAAATTTACAACACACCCGCTATTTATAGGCATTACAACTCAACACAACCTACAACACTCAACTCCTAGGTCGGCACCGACTCACCATGTACGACTCATCTCGGCCGACTCACCATAAGTCGTTACCGACTCAACACACGCAACTCCAACCCCTTACAACGGAATACAAAGTAAACGACTCAACATGACCGACTTAACAGTAAGACCTACATATAACAACTCACCCGGTTCAATACATTACCGACTCAACGTATAACGACTCAAGGATTTGCGCCTTAGCACCCAACACAAACCATAGGTCGGTAACGACCTAACATACAACAGTACACGACTCAAAAATATACTGCTTATCTCCTTGCCGACTCATCTTAGGTCGTAGCCTGTTAGCTCGGTCCCGACTCATGCCTTCCTCATTAACTCGCACCTTTCCCACACATGCTCCCTTAGGTCGGTCTCGACTCAAGGCCGCCTCAAGTTCCTGCTCAGTGACTCGTGCCGTTTCTTCCCATGTCTTGTTGAGTCGTGGACGCTTTATACTGAGTCGTAGACGACTCAAACCAAGTCGGAGACGACTCAACACCGAAGTCCATTTTACTCTACTTTTGTTATCCCGGAAACGACTTAGGGCCTCCTCCTTTGCTCGTAACCTATGTCCCTTAAGTCGGTAACGACTTAAAATCTCCGAGTTACCCAACTCCACAGCTTCCCCCACACGACCTAGAAGCATGTTAACTCGTGACCGACTTATCTCTTGGGAAATTGTAGATCGTGCTGCATCACAGGCCCTCCTCAAACTAGAAGCTAATCAAAAATCAAACCCTAAAACACATTTTTTTTCAATCTGGAATTAAAAACTGCAAACCATTTTCAAGATTCAAATCAAAACCCGTAATCAAAATTTGCAATTCAAAACCAAAAGCCTGCAAGCAAACCTGAGATGAAAATCACCAAAGTCTGTACATTCTACAAATCTGAAATTTATCTGAAGCAAGCTCAAAATCAAGTCTTAAGCCATCTCTACAAGATCCATTAACAAGCTTTCTACAGCGCTCAAGTTTTTAAATCAAACATTTCTAGCACATCAAGTTTTAAAGATTCAAAAGTTTTTTTCAAAATAAAAAGAAGGCACTGTCTTCATTTTCAAAATAGGTGAGTAATACTTTTTTTAATAACCTAAGAATAAATATGGTTGCATGTTAATTCTTGTGATAATTATGTTTCGTGTGAATATATATATATATATATATATATATGAGTTCTACACACACACATATATATATATATATATAAATATATGAATGTATTGATGGATGTGCATGATATGTATCTATGTTTACTGGTTTTAGTTTTTAGGTTCAAAATTTATTCAAAATTCATATCCACTTGATCTAATTGCTGTTAGGACTTAGGCTTCAAACAAGATTTGTTTGTTTAATTATAGACTAAGTTTTAAATTAAACAATAGACTAAGTTTTAAGAAAATTATTTAAGTTAAAATAAATTAGAAATCTCAGTGGAAACTAAAAGAACAAAGCAAAATTTTAATAAGTGAAATTCAAAACATACTAATTCAATGTTTCAGGCATATAATCTGAAACTCTATCCAAAAACTTGATTTTTAGATGTGAAATCATAATTTTTAGGGTGGTAATCTCTGAGAAAATCGGAATTGGAGGTTTTTGAGTTTATTTCCATTTTCTGGCGATCGACGTGGTTGTCGGCGCCGAGGTTGTGGTCGAAGGTGGTTGGTAGATGGATGGTCTCAGGAAAATTGGGTTGAGACTTTTCTAATGGCCGTAGTGGCCAGGGGATGGCAATTTAGCGTTTTGTGGGGTGTTTGGGCGGCCGATCTTCTCGGGGTAATGGCGAAGTCTTGGATGGATTGGAGGCATTCGCGATGGGGGGTCGTTGCTGGAAGTCGAGGCGAGTCAGCGGCGTGATCGATGAAGTTTCACAAGGTCTAGATCATCGATGGTAGTTGTTTTTCTGATGATGGCTCTTTTCAGAAATGGGCTGAAGGATTCGATATTGATTCGAGGATAGAATCGTCGTTTTTGGTGGACGATTGTGTAAGCGAGGTCGGCTTGGGATTTTTGATGGTCGGGGAGATGACCGTAGGTGGTCGAAGCCACCATGCATGTGCACGGTGCATTTCTAGGTGTCAGGTGGTGGTTTGGGGTGATGGCTCGAAGATGAGCTCGTGATTTTGGAAGGGATGCTCGAGTGTATGCTCGGGTTGATTCGTGAGTGATATTCCAGATTTTAAAACTTAAACACATAACCAAATTTAAAAAAAAAGGGTGAAAAAAGGGTTTCCTCGGGTGTGTACTTGAGTAGGCTTCGGGGACAACCCGAAGCAGCGTATTAGAGCCGATTTTTAAAGAGTTTTTAAAATTTAAACAAGGTTTGAATTTTAAATGAATTTGGTTTAAAAAATCTTATATAAACTTATTTTAAAAGATAAGTTTTTCTTTAACATTTGGTTTAAAAGGTTTTTAAATTGTTTTAAATTTTGTTAAAGTTAAATTTGTAATCATTTTTAAATCTTAAATTTGAAAATGAAATTTAAATGCAAATTTAAAGATACTGTTTCAAAGCCATGTGTAAATGGTAATTAAGTCATTAATAAAGGTAGTATTTTATCTTAAAGTTTAAATAAGATTTAAAGATTTAGGATTAATTACATTTATAAGTTAGTTAAAGAGTAGTTAATTAATTAAATTAATTAATGATCATGGATTAATAGATAAGTAATTAAGGGTTGTAAATTAATTAATTGGGGATTAATTAATTTGTAATTAAGGATCATTAATTAGATAAATGAAGATTATTAATTAATGATTAGAAATTAATTAATCAAGTAAAAGGTTAATTAAGTATAGTTAAGCACTTAATTAATTAGGTAATTAAAGATGAATTAATTTGTAATTAAAAATTAACTAATTTATAATTAATGATGGTTAATTTAAGTGTAATTACTTGAGAAAAGTAATTAAAGAATTGTTAATAGTTAATGAAGATCATTAACTAGGGATTATTGAATAATTAATTAATGTGATTAATTTTAATAATTAATTATATTAATTAATTAAAAATAATCATTTGTGGAATTGTTTATGTATAATTACTTAATGAAAGTAATTAAAGGGATTAATTACTCGGTGTAATTAATTAAATTAATGTGATTTGTAACGATCCCGAAAATTTTCGACTTTCGAAAATTCAACATCGATACTCACTTTATCGACTGTCGAGAAATCGAAGGCCAAAAACCCGAAATGTTATGGTTTAAGAAAAAGAAAAGAAAGAAGAAGAGAGAAAAAGATAGAAAATAGAAAATGGAGGGAAAAGAAAAAATAGAACATAGAACGGAACAGAAAACAACAGAACAACAACAGAATCTCACAATTCGCAGCGGAACAACATATAATAATAAATGAATAATCTTTAAACAAAGAACTACATCAGTTATTACATTACATCACATTTCATTACATCATATCATCAGAGTGTACAACAACAACAAACAGCGGAAAAGAAATACTATATAAACTAGTAATACGCCATGCCATCCAGCTTGCCTCCAGCAACTCCAGAATATCCAGAATATCCTGATAAACCTTACTCTTGACTGCCCGTGTGGAAATTGGTGGGCACCCAGAGTTTAGGAAGGAAAACAATAAACTCCAAGTCAGTCATAAGACTGGTGTGAGAACTCAAAACAGTTTATTTATCTTTAAAATCAAAATAGAGGAATATTTTTAATGTCAATTCGCAATGCTTTTAAAAATGAGACTACCATAAGGCCTCCCGCACACACACACAATGCAAACGCAGAATCGGAGGAGATTTCTCCTTATGATAGTCAAAGATGCTTGATACGCATTAAAAAGAACATTTGATATTATTACTAGTGCATAGTGTAGAGAAAAAAATTCATTTCGAAAGTAGAATATAAATCTTAGCCAACATACGACCATTATCGTATGCCTACTATAGCTAACTATGTTCAATAGCAGGTTACCGCCACATTCCATAGCAGGTTATACAACTAAAACCGTACAAGTCTCGTATTGTTTCTTTGGATTTCCAACGAATGATCAGGCCAAGGAACTTCCCATTGCCACATGAGAATGCCTCTGGATGGACATCCCCGAGAGCCAAACCGGATCTCTACCAACACAAGGCCGGGTTACCCCTAACTGAGTAACAACTGACCGAATATGCCATCCCCCGGTCCTTTGGGACCTTTAACCGAGCGCTCGTAATCAATTCACACAATCATAACAAAGTGTTTTCAACATGAGTAAGTATCTGGGCTCCATACCATGATACCACCCTTTTCCAGAAGGAGATGCACACATCCTAAAGGGCGTTACCCCTCATAACCTTGTTGCATCTTTCCTGTTTTGACCATTCACGGGGTGTGAGGCTCGACGAAGTTACGTCCACAAAAACATACTTTATACAAAAGCCATGCTATGGGTCAACAAATGATCATAGAAATGATCACCAGGATAGACGATCAAATAAACGATCCTATCACAAATAATCAACACAATGATCATTTACATCAACACTCAGCATGTCACATTACCAAATTGGGAATATATCGCTGATAACATTCAACTACATAACCTCTGAGCTCGTACGTCTCAGAGAAGGGTGTTAAGCTAAAAGAATAAATTCTTCGCCACCAACAGAAATATATTTGAAAGAAATCGGCTTTATATCTCAACTTGTAATGTCAGACATACAATCCATACAAGTCTGTTCCGGGCTCGAACAAAACCGAAGGCACTTACAAAGAACTCCTTGCAATCCGGATATTCACAATCCTGATCGGATTCACCATCACATATGGAGAACTCTATACCGGAGCAACTCGGTGCAGAGTCAATCGACAGGTCATCCTATCGCTCTCGCAAATACTCAGTCTTCAACACCGGTCATCAAATGCAATTCACAACGACGTATCACATATTCGGAATGGGTTATACGACCCCATGGTCCTTTCCCGGTTAACCCGAATAGTGAGCGCTTATTTAAAAATAAGTGTGGCATTCAAATTCAAACAATTCACATCAATTACCCATTCAAAGGGAAATATTGATAGTCGGTTATTGAACTATCAATGGATATGCACACATCACCAGATTCCAAATAATTTTCCAAATTATTTATTTTCCAAAATATCTTTCCAAGATATAAAATTTCAATACCTCAAAAATAAATCAATATTTATTTTTAAGCAAATTCTTCTTTTCATTTATAAATTCCATAATGAATTTATATTTCAAAATATTCATGCATATACGATTTCAATTATTCATTTCAATTTGTCTTCAAAAAGATAAATTCTCTAATATTCACCTTATATTGGAAAACATTTCCATACTTATTTAATAAGTAATTCACAAATCTTTTATTTTCAACACTTGGAAAATATTCAATATACTTAAATCGAAATTAAGTATATATTTCATTCTTTTAAGGAAATCGTTCTCTTAAACATATTTATTTGGGCCAAAACGAATGTTACGTAAAACATCGTTACGACGTCCCAAAATCACTAGTATAGGGATTCGAAATTAAAATAGATATATAAATCCCAATACTATACAAAACATTTCCTTTCGGAAATCATTTACTATAACAACAGTGTTATAGTCCACTATTTCCTTTTATTTCTCGAAAACGTCTATTTCAACAATAAATGTTGAAATATATGGTTTCGAATCTCAATGCATTTAAAACATCGTTAGATCGTTTTAATTCTGTTTAAAATATCACATTCAAAACAATTTCTTTAACATATTATTCACTATTCAAAAACGTGAATATACTACGTTAATCAATTTCATCATTTCTATACATTTCATTTTAAAGTATTATTCACAGTCAAAAATGTGAATATAACTCCATAAACAAGTTATAACAATTTACTTATCAAAATAAGTCGTTTGTGAATTTATAAAACAACGTTTATAAATTCCTTTTCTATTTATTTTATAACAACTTCCTTTTTTTTAAATTCCTTTATTAACCTATTCCAGTTTATAACTCAATTATAAACTAAAAGTTCATATTATAAGTTAAATATTTATAAAACGATTATTTTACAAAATCGTTCTTTTAACTTCCCAAATTATAAATCTTATAACTTATAAGATTGTTTATTTATCCAAAATTCATTCTTTCTATAACTTTATAAATTTTATAAACCTACTGTTTATAAAGTTTCATTTATAACTTCACCGTTTATAATTTTATAAATTTCATTCATTTATGAAATTCATTTTCACTTCATTCCAACAATTATAAAAACTCGTTTTATAATGTCAATATTTCCATTTATAAATATCCATTTATAAATCTCTTATATAAATCAATTCATATCAATCTTTAAAACGTTTATAACTCCTTTATTATTTCACCATTTTGATTCATAAAATAATTAAATTTTATAAATCCTATATTTAAACTTTTCACAATAAATTCTAAAATCCCAATTAAACTATTTTATAAAATCATTAGCATCATATTCTCAAAAATCAGTTTTTAACTATATTTCTCAAAAATCATAATTTTTATAACTTTAAAAATTATAACGTTTATTTATTTAAAATGGATCAATTCCAAAATTATTTTATAAAACGTATACTTCTCAAAAATCACTTTAAAAATCATTTTAAAGTTTCAAAATTTGGTCCAATGATGCTACACACCAAATAGTCAATCACGACAACAACGGTATCATATATCGATATGATAATCCATCAAATATCAAAATATCTGAAATCAAATAAATACTGTTGAGGAATCCAGTTGGATCCCTCCAACCTGTTTTTCCTGCATCCACAAACATTAGCACAATACCAATTTCGCTCCAGTACGAAATTATCGCGGTATATGGGATTTAAAAATATTATCCGCTTAATAGACGGCGTAATAGGGTCTCATCCGCTAAACAAATAAATGCGGGAAATCAATAACTCCAATATATACATATGCCAATATATATATATTGCTATTATATATATAACACCAATTTCACTGTTTATGAAATATTCGCGGTATATGTTTTTAATAAATAACATCCGCTTACTAACGGCGTATAATGTCTATTTTAACAATCAATAGATAACAATCATCATTCAAACATGCATTCAAATATTCTAAATCTAACTATTTAAAATAAAATCAAAACTGATTCCATTGAGTGAGAAGTTCTCACCTTGATTTAAATTCCGTTTTAGCGATTTATTTCGAATAAAATTAAACGGACGTTTAATTTTACCCAAAATTCTCACTAACTCCAAATGACTCCAATCCTATTCCATAGCGTAGTGCTCGTCCATACGATTCCAACGCAACTGGTTTCGCGCGTTTTCGACCTCGTATGAAAAAGTTATGATTTTTATAAGTTTTAACGAATTTTATATAAACAATTCACAACATTATAATATAATTTTAAACCCACATCCATCATCCACCGTTGATTCCAACCCCAAGCCATCAGAGCCGCAGGACGCAACCCCCCTCCCTCTCTTCTTTACGCGCACGCATCATGTACAGGCCGTGCTCCATTGAACCCATATTCATAGATTAGGGTTAGATTTTTCGCCACCATCACTCAACGATATTTCGATCAGAGAGTTCCATCGCGAAGAGCACGACCCCCCCTACCCACGCCTGCCACCATGTGACACTCGGCCACCATATGCGCTTGGAAATGCGTGCGCACCTGTAGATGAACGCGAGCGTCTCTCTCCCTCCTCGTTGCTCCGATCTCCATCAAATCCGTATGGATCTAAAGTACTCGTGAAGCTCTTCAATGTTGTAGTTGATCACTTCTTCAAATTGTTTGTAGATTGGGAGAGATTGAAGGATGAAAATTGAAAAATTCTGGCCTTTGATGAAGCAACTGGCGGCTAGGGTTTTAGATTAGGTTTTAATTTTTTTTTTCTAATTTATGAAGAGAAGGGTGCTATTTATAGAGTTTTGAACGACACTATTCATCCCGGAAATTCCGAACTCCGATTCACGCGTCGTAACCAGCGTTTTTAGGGTTTACCCCGCGTTCCGGACACAATGGAACAGGTTTTGAAAGCTAATTCGGACATCTGTGCGCGTTATGGCTATAAACGTTCAATTTGAATTAAACCGATTTAAACGATTTTCTAGGCGTTTTAATTCGTACCGGACAAACGGTAAATCCAATTGACACGAAATTTGAAACCTTACAATAATATCACATTACGGATCCGATGAAACTGGTTTCATCGAAATCCGAGACTTTTTGAAAAATGGCTATTTTAACTCGCCAAATTAATATTAAAAATAATTCGATGCGTTTCGAGCTGCCACGATCAAATGATAGCTCCGATTGACACGAAAATTGAAATCCGGTAATAACTAACTATTGCGGATCCAATGGAACTGGTTTCGTTCAATTCTGAGACTGTTCAAAAATTGACTATTTTCACTAGTCGATTTTAATATTAAAATATTCAATTTTCACAAATTAACTCTTAATTCGATTTTAAAAGTTCTAAAATATCGTTCTAACTTCAATATGATAAAATAAAATTTTACAAATCATTTTCAATCATATTTAACCCAATTTTCAATTATTTCCATAATTTAACATATTAAATTATCGATTTAATTATTCAATTAAATCCAATTATTCAAAATAAAATTTATTCGACTTATAAATTTCACTTATTAATATTTAAAATAAATTAAATATTCAAATTTTAATTTCTAAAAATTCTGGGTCGTTACAATCTTCCCCCCTTAAAAGAATTTCGTCCTCGAAATTAACAAGTAAGAAAAGTTACAGAATCTATTAATTTTCCCAAAATCCATAGTTAAACTTCTTATAATCCTTACTAAGTTTTCAAATCATACTTAGTTATCTTTTTTAAAAATAACTACTATTTTTTAACTTTCAATTCCAAATCAAAGTTAAAGTTTTCAAAAAATTTCCAATTTTCTCAAATTTTTCTAACGCCTTAAATTTTCGGAAAAATTCGCCATAGTCTCCTTTGCGCGGCTCGATTCGAAAAAAAAATGACAGTATATATATCACAAATATACATCTCATCAAGTAATGAGGCATCCCGAAGGGAAAAAAGTATAAAAGTACGATATTTAATCCGAGATATGTACCTTATATTTTATTAGCGAGCATATACGGCTAATATAGCGCGAAAGCGAGCTCCATATGCGAAGCAAACGCGATCCGCACCTACTAAACACTCAACAAACAACATGAGAACATGCATATAGATAATAGTATCGATATACGTCATATAGCAACACAATAACTATACATGCCAACATAGCAAATGCAAACAAACAACAAATGCAACATCAACCAACTATAATCCATAACCAATAAATATTCATTTATATTCTCATTAATATTCAATGAAATGGTTTTCAATTTAATCACATTTGATTTATTAACAGTGGATGTTTACTAACATTCATTTTCAATTAGTTTATGTTCACTAATTCATATTCAAGTTGGTTCACTTCCAATTCAAATTCAATTTAATTCAAGATTCACTTAACTTTCAGTTGAATTTCAATTACTTTAGCTTCCAATTTCATTAACTCTTAATGAATTATATACAATCAACTAACAATCATATATCAACCAATGTACATTAATTACAACCGAATTCCTTTGCTTATCAATTGGTTTAATTAAATTGATTTTATTCAACTATTCAACTTTCAGTAACATTAGATTTTTAATGAATTAACACGTACATCCATTATTTCATATCAACTTAATTCACATTCAATTGATTAACATTCAATCCATTAATTCAATTCAATTACAAAAGTTGAATTTCATTACATATAGCTCAAGTTCACATTTATCACTTAACTTTATTAATTTACTTTGATACCAATATCAACTTCATTCAACATTTATTAAGTTATATTTATATAGTTTCACTTCTTATATATATAAGTTTATTTCACAATTGTAAATCACTTTAATTATAATTTCATACTTATAATTCATTTGCTTATACAATATTCTTTTATTTAGATTATTCAATCATCTTAACAATCAACTTATATACACTTTAATAATTCTGAAAAGTTATTTCTTTTATATATAAATATAATCAAGGTAAAATTATTTCATTTACCCAATTTTAAAACAATATCGTGTCGGTTTACCTTGTTTAAGAGTTTAGAAAACCCTTTCTACGATAGTTAGCTAGACTACATTGACCGAAATCTATAAACAATCAACCGATAAGTCAACACAATACAAAACAATTTATATTCACTAACAAATACGCTCTCATAGCTATTATTACACTCAACTCATTCTAGAGCACTACTGACTCTATCTCTAATGAGTAATACCCAACAGAACCATGGTTGTCGCTTAACCATAAGCTCTGATACCAAATGTAACATACACGATTTTTCGTTGCCGAAAAACCGAATAGTTATAGGTTTTAAGAAAAATTTAAGAAAAGAAAAAGAAAGAAGAAGAGAGAGAAGGAAGAAAAAAGAGAGAAAAGCACACATCCTAAAGGGCGCTACCCCTCATAACCTTGCTGCATCTTTCCTGTTTTGACCATTCACGGGGTGTGAGGCTCGACGAAGTTACGTCCACAAAAACATACTTTATACAAAAGCCATGCTTTGGGTCAACAAATGATCATAGAAATGATCACCAGGATAGACGATCAAATAAACGATCCTATCACAAATAATCAACACAATGATCATTTACAGGAACACTCAGCATGTCACATTACCAAATTGGGAATATATCGCTGATAACATTCAACTACATAACCTCTGAGCTCGTACGTCTCAGAGAAGGGTGTTAAGCTAAAAGAATGAATTCTTCGACACCAACAGAAATATATTTGAAAGAAATCGGCTTTATATCTCAACTTGTAATGTCAGACATACAATCCATACAAGTCTGTTCCGGGCTCGAACAAAACCGAAGGCACTTACAAAGAAGTCCTTGCAATCCGGATATTCACAATCCTGATCGGATTCACCATCACATATGGAGAACTCTATACCGGAGCAACTCGGTGCAGAGTCAATCGACAGGTCATCCTATCGCTCTCGCAAATACTCGGTCTTCAACACCGGTCATCAAATGAAATTCACAACGACGTATCACATATTCGGAATGGGTTATACGACCCCATGGTCCTTTCCCGGTTAACCCGAATAGTGAGCGCTTATTTAAAAATAAGTGTGGCATTCAAATTCAAACAATTCACATCAATTACCCATTCAAAGGGAAATATTGATAGTCGGTTATTGAACTATCAATGGATATGCACACATCACCAGATTCCAAATAATTTTCCAAATTATTTATTTTCCAAAATATCTTTCCGAGATATAAAATTTCAATACCTCAAAAATAAATCAATATTTATTTTTAAGCAAATTCTTCTTTTCATTTATAAATTCCATAATGAATTTATATTTCAAAATATTCATGCATATACGATTTCAATTATTCATTTCAATTTATCTTCAAAAAGATAAATTCCCTAATATTCACCTGATATTGGAAAACATTTCCATACTTATTTAATAAGTAATTCACAAATCTTTTATTTTCAACACTTGGAAAATATTCAATATACTTAAATCGAAATTAAGTATATATTTCATTCTTTTAAGGAAATCGTTCTCTTAAACATATTTATTTGGGCCAAAACGAATGTTACGTAAAACATCGTTACGACGTCCCAAAATCACTAGTATAGGGATTCGAAATTAAAATAGATATATAAATCCCAATACTATACAAAACATTTCCTTTCGGAAATCATTTACTATAACAACAGTGTTATAGTCCACTATTTCCTTTTATTTCTCGAAAACGTCTATTTCAACAATAAATGTTGAAATCTATGGTTTCGAATCTCAATGCATTTAAAACATCGTTAGATCGTTTTAATTCTATTTAAAATATCACATTCAAAACAATTTCTTTAACATATTATTCACTATTCAAAAACGTGAATATACTACGTTAATCAATTTCATCATTTCTATACATTTCATTTTAAAGTATTATTCACAGTCAAAAATGTGAATATAACTCCATAAACAAGTTATAACAATTTACTTATCAAAATAAGTCGTTTGTGAATTTATAAAACAACGTTTATAAATTCCTTTTCTATTTATTTTATAACAACTTCCTTTTTTTTAAATTCCTTTATTAACCTATTCCAGTTTATAACTCAATTATAAACTAAAAGTTCATATTATAAGTTAAATATTTATAAAACGATTATTTTACAAAATCGTTCTTTTAACTTCCCAAATTATAAATCTTATAACTTATAAGATTGTTTATTTATCCAAAATTCATTCTTTCTATAACTTTATAAATTTTATAAACCTACTGTTTATAAAGTTTCATTTATAACTTCACCGTTTATAATTTTATAAATTTCATTCATTTATGAAATTCATTTTCACTTCATTCCAACACTTATAAAAACTCGTTTTATAATGTCAATATTTCCATTTATAAATATCCATTTATAAATCTCTTATATAAATCAATTCATATCAATCTTTAAAACGTTTATAACTCCTTTATTATTTCACCATTTTGATTCATAAAATAATTAAATTTTATAAATCCTATATTTAAACTTTTCACAATAAATTCTAAAATCCCAATTAAACTATTTTATAAAATCATTAGCATCATATTCTCAAAAATCAGTTTTTAACTATATTTCTCAAAAATCATAATTTTTATAACTATAAAAATTATAACGTTTATTTATTTAAAATGGATCGATTCCAAAATTATTTTATAAAACGTATACTTCTCAAAAATCACTTTAAAAATCATTTTAAAGTTTCAAAATTTGGTCCAATGATGCTACACACCAAATAGTCAATCACGGCAACAACGATATCATATATCGATATGATAATCCATCAAATATCAAAATATCTGAAATCAAATAAATACTGTTGAGGAATCCAGTTGGATCCCTCCAACCTGTTTTTCCTGCATCCACAAACATTAGCACAATACCAATTTCGCTCCAGTACGAAATTATCGCGGTATATGGGATTTAAAAATATTATCCGCTTAATAGACGGCGTAATAGGGTCTCATCCGCTAAACAAATAAATGCGGGAAATCAATAACTCCAATATATACATATGCCAATATCTATATATTGCTATTATATATATAACACCAATTTCACTGTTTATGAAATATTCGCGGTATATGTCTTTAATAAATAACATCCGCTTACTAACGGCGTATAATGTCTATTTTAACAATCAATAGATAACAATCATCATTCAAACATGCATTCAAATATTCTAAATCTAACTATTTAAAATAAAATCGAAACTGATTCGATTGAGTGAGAAGTTCTCACCTTGATTTAAATTCCGTTTTAGCGATTTATTTCGAATAAAATTAAACGGACGTTTAATTTTACCCAAAATTCTCACTAACTCCAAACGACTCCAATACAATTCCATAGCGTAGTTCTCGTCCATACGATTCCAACACAACTGGTTTCGCGCGTTTTCGACCTCGTATGAAAAAGTTATGATTTTTATAAGTTTTAACGAATTTTATATAAACAATTCACAACATAATAATATAATTTTAAACCCACATCCATCATCCACCGTTGATTCCAACCCCGAGCCATCAGAGCCGCAGGACGCAACCCCCCTCCCTCTCTTCTTCACGCGCACGCATCATGTACAGGCCGTGCTCCATTGAACCCATATTCATAGATTAGGGTTAGATTTTTCGCCGCCATCACTCAACGATATTTCGATCAGAGAGTTCCATCGCGAAGAGCACGACCCCCCTCCTACCCACGCCTGCCACCATGTGACACTCGGCCACCATATGCACTTGGAAATGCATGCGCACCTATAGATGAACGCGAGCGTCTCTCTCCTTCCTCGTTGCTCCGATCTCCATCAAATCCGTATGGATCTAAAGTACTCGTGAAGCTCTTCAATGTTGTAGTTGATCACTTCTTCAAATTGTTTGTAGATTGGGAGAGATTGAAGGATGAAAATTGAAAAATTCTGGCCTTTGATGAAGCAACTGGCGGCTAGGGTTTTAGATTAGGTTTTAATTTTTTTTTTCTAATTTATGAAGAGAAGGGTGCTATTTATAGAGTTTTGAACGACACTATTCATCCCGGAAATTCCGAACTCCGATTCACGCGCCGTAACCAGCGTTTCTAGGGTTTACCCCGCGTTCCGGACACAATGGAACAGGTTTCGAAAGCTAATTCGGACATCTGTGCGAGTTATGGCTATAAACGTTCAATTTGAATTAAACCGATTTAAACGATTTTCTAGGCGTTTTAATTCGTACCGGACAAACTGTAAATCCAATTGACACGAAATTTGAAACCTTACAATAATATCACATTACGGATCCAATGAAACTGGTTTCGTCGAAATCCGAGACTTTTTGAAAAATGGCTATTTTAACTCGCCAAATTAATATTAAAAATAATTCGATGCGTTTCGAGCTGCCACGATCAAACGATAGCTCCGATTGTCACGAAAATTGAAATCCTGTAATAACTAACTATTACGGATTCAATGGAACTGGTTTCGTTCAATTCTGAGACTGTTCAAAAATTGACTATTTTCACTAGTCGATTTTAATATTAAAATATTCAATTTTCACAAATTAACTCTTAATTCGATTTTAAAAGTTCTAAAATATCGTTCTAACTTCAATATGATAAAATAAAATTTTACAAATCATTTTCAATCATATTTAACCCAATTTTCAATTATTTCCATAATTTAACATATTAAATTATCGATTTAATTATTCAATTAAATCCAATTATTCAAAATAAAATTTATTCGACTTATAAATTTCACTTATTAATATTTAAAATAAATTAAATATTCAAATTTTAATTTCTAAAAATTCTGGGTCGTTACATGATTAGTTTAAGTTAACTAATTAGTTTAATTAATTTAAAATAATCAGTGGATGATGGGTTAAGTATAATTACTTAGTGTAATTTAAGTAAAATTACTTAGTAAAGTAATTAGTGGGTAATTACTAGATGTAATTAATTGAAGTATGGTAGTATTTTTGGGTTTAATTACTTTGTGTAATTAAAATGAATGATAAGTACTTAGTGAAAGTAATTAATAATTAATTACTTAGTGTAATTAATTTAAGAATTGATTAATAAAGTTATTTAAAGGTAATTAAGTGATGTAATTAATTAAGGGTAATTAATTAATAATGTGATTAATCAGGACTGATTAATGAATAAAGAATAATAAAAGATCAATTATCAAATTTGATTAATTAGAACAATAATTAATTAAAGAAGTAATTAAGGATCATTAATTAGTATAATTAAAGAAGTAATTAAGGGAATTATTAACTAAGGTTAATTAATCAATGAAGTGATTATAGGATAATTAATTATTGTAATTAATTAAGGATTAATGTAATTAATTATAGTTAATTAATTGTTGAAAGTGATTAAAGGTTAATTACTGTAAATGGTTAAGGACAATTAATTTGTGTAATTAATTAAGGTTAATTACTTAATGTAATTAGAGGGTAATCAATCAAGGGTGATTAACTAAGATGAATACTTAGATGGTGATTAATTAATTGATTTGTAGTTAATTAATGGTTAAGTAAGCAAGATTTATAGTAATTAAAGTAATTTATTTAATTTATTTTAAATTAATTAGAGATAGAAGTAATTAATTTAATTCATTTTAAATTAATTAGAGATGGTGTGATTAATAGATCTTTGCTTATGGATGGCTCAATGTTATTGAATGCCTTGAATTGTTTATCTCTGATATGAGATATGTGCTGATTTGTGATATTGGGTGCTTTGGTTGAATTGTGATGATATGGATTATCTATTTTTGATAATGTGAATTATCTATCTGTGTGAATATAGATAATGAATTGAATCAAATTGTTTTAACTTTAAAACAACTTGGCTTTAAAAGATGGCGTTTTGGATTTCGATGAGACCGGGATCGGGTTTCCACATTTGGATATCCAAAAACCACATCGATCCAAATTAACGTTAGATCGTGAATCTCAAGTGAAGATAAAAATTCAGGGTGCAAGTGTTATTGTCGTTAACTCTGAGGGTGAGTCCAAAACGAGTGTAACGAGATAATGCCTTCGGTTACGTTCGAACTCGGAATGAACTTGTATGGATTCAATGCTTTCAGAACATCGTAAGGTGGACGATGAGCATTCTAAGATAGATGTGTTCTATAATAGTAAACGTAGCCTCAAGCGTCATCAATCGGGAATGGCTAAAATAGGGGAGATGCATCAACGCTAAGTGAGTCGCGCTCAAGTAGGACAAGAGCTTCCCCCGTCTAGAAGCCTCTTTATATTCGGCTGTGTGGGGCAGTTGATTGCAACAACTACCGGGGTTGTCTTGTTCGGGATATCCAGTAAGGGATGGTTCCGACCTTGTGTTGTAGGGGATTTAGGGTGGATCCTCGGTACGGTGCTCTAGGCCACGTACTGTGATAGACGGTACTCCAATAGCCCTTACATTGATGGAAACCTATTCCTCCTACGTACTTTACGGTTTTGATTGTACTACCCACTTTGTGGCAAGTATGCTGGAATTTAATCATGTAACAATTTCAGCTATTTCTTATTTATTTGAAAACCCTAGACCCTATTATCGTATCACTGGATTTCCTACCAAATGTTTTGGTTACCGTAAGGTAAAAACTTTTCCATGTTTATGTGTGGGAAGTCTTACGAGATGCCTTTTGTTTTCAAAGGCTTTTCAAAGTTAAGCAACTTTAACCTGTTACTCACACCAGACCCATGTCTGACCCGGAGTTTATCTTATGTTTTCTTCAACTCTTGGGTACTCAAATTTTTACGAGTAGCCAAGGGATTCAGGTCAGCTTTGATGAATTTTGGAGGATCAATGGAGCAGGAGGCTTCAACGTTCGTAGATATATAGTTTTCCGCTGTGTTGGTTTCTCTGAGTTGTATTTGAGTTGTAATAATTAGACAGGTGTTTATAACTATCTAGTATGTGTTGTATAAGTTGTGTAACTCTGATAGATGTTATATACTATGTAATACTTATGTGATTAATATAATTTATCTGTTCCGCTGTTGAGATTCTGATGTTGTTTCGTTCTTTCTTCTCTATCTTTCTCTTTTCCATCCCTTTCTTTTTTAATGATGATACGTCTTTCTGTGGAGAGAAGGGCGGGTCGTCACATTTGGTATCAGAGCGCTAGATTGAGTGAGTACCTAGGCTTTGGAGTGATTTCTTTCTTGAGAGAGCGTATTTGTAATTTTGATATATATATTTATATATATTTATTCCTACCTATTTTTTGGGTTACATGTTCGGTTTTTCCAATATAAGTTATAGAGATTGGGAGGGTAGTGGTGTGTATAGCACGACTACCAATGGAAGGAGTCTGAGTGTTGAGGTTGGAAGTGTATCCACCGGGACTGTAGACCCAACACAGTCTCGAGTAATCTTTACTGTGATGTAAGGGTTCCACCAATCTCTAAAGGAAGTCTTTTGAGGTTCAGAGTCCAACTTTGAGGTACAAGTTTGGATGAGTAGAGTTTGGATCTGTCGGATGAGCAGAAGCGTGTGATGGTATCTTGGCAACTTCGAGAAGAAACAGCTGCATGGTGAGACACTATGACTTTGGATGTTTCCAAAGATGTTTCTTTTGGAGCATGTTTAGGATGTGTGTCTGCGTCGGTGTTGAGGCTGGGTTCCGCGGGTTGTTTGTGTTTGGTTTGAGGCCCGAGTTTCTTGAGGAGGTATCTGCCATCTCGAAGGCTCTTTTGTGGATTTGGATGATATGGCTTTGAGGTTCGAAGAGCATTGGATATTGAGTCTTTGGTATTTGTGGTAGTGTTACAGCTCGGAGATGTTTCTGTGTGCCTGTAGGAAGGTCATCTGGCTAAGCAGTTTTCTAAAGAAGGAGTTCAAAAGCAGCAGAGTGGATCCATTTCTTCAATGGATTGGCTAGATAAGCCTAAGTTGTTCTGATTGATAAAGAGAGAACAATTTCTTTGGAAATTAGCTGGATTGATCACAAAAGTGACTTGCGATGGTTGAGTATTCTCTTGAGTTGTCAGAGATTTTTCTAGATGTCTTCGAACAAGTCAAGGTTTGACATAGCATCTGGAGATTGAGTTTTTGTATCGACTAGGATTCCAAAGGAGGTACCGATGGTTCAGCTTAGTAGAAGGATGGTTTCTAGAGAGAGGATTTAGTGAAGCAGCTTAGGATTTGGTGGAACTTCTAAGTTTTCTTTATGGATCTGTTGAACCGTGTCTTCCGAGATGCGTCGGACAAGTTTGTGCTCATGTTCATCACCAGCATTCTCATCTACTTCAGATCAGAGTTGTGCAGTAGAAGCGAGATAGCAGATGTCGTAGAGTGGAAGCAACCGAAAGTCGTAGTGTTTTGGATTAGAGGGTTTCTACAAGTTGATTTTAGGATCTGAAGGCGAGTTTGGCGAGTGTTCCTGTTTGACTTTTTCGGATAGGAGAAGTAAGTCAGTTTTCTACTGATGGTTGCAAAGGGTGGTTGGTGTTCTTGATTTTGGCTGATCTTGAGAGGATCATTCTGTCGGTTTTTTTTTGGTCCAGTTTGTTTCTAGAAGCATCAGCGAAGGTTGAGCTGATCAGGAAGGATGAAGGAAGCCCAAGATCGTCAGAAGAGTTTCGTGGATAAGAGACGAAGGAATTTGGATTTCGAAGCCGAGGATTTGATTTTGGATAAGTTTTCTCCGATCAAAGGAGCTATAATATTTGGTAAGACTAGGAAGTTAGCTTCGAGGTATATTTGATCTTTCTGTGTTCTCATGAGGATAAGTGTTTTGGTATTCAAGATTGAATTGCTAGTTTGGAAGAGTGGTATTCATTGTGTCTCATGTATCTCTGAGGGAGTACGTGTATGATCCATCACTGGTTGTAGAACCAGCAGTTCAGGAAGATCGGGTAGTTTTAGCAGGACTCGACTATGGTCTGATATCTTGTTCAGTTTTGTAGATTTAGATGAGTTGGAGCTATGTTACTTAGTAGTGTAGATTGTTTGGATTTAGTAGAGAAAGTATCCCAGTATTTATACCTGGGAAACTCTAGATAGTGCTAGGAAGTCTTTCCTAATTTGTGTCAGGATCATTAGATTCGTTTGGTTGAGTGAATTGGTTGCTATGGTTGTTAGCATATGGTTGATAATATATTCTTGTGGTTTAAAGTTAAATCGTTGATGGGTTATTATGCTTTTAAATTTTGAGGATGAAATTCTTTTAAGGGGGGAGGAATGTGATGACCCGGAATTTTAGGCAATATCAATTTAATAATCTGTATTAATAATTAAATTGATATGATAATTGTCTTTTATAATTGTAATTTAAATTGGTAAGTTTATTCTTTTAAAAGCAGATAGATATTTAATTGGTAAATTTTATCTTTTTAAAATCTAATAAAATGCTTTCTATTTATAATGTGCATATATATATATATATATATATATATATATATATATATATTTGTATATATTGTAAATAGAAAAGCTTTGGTTTGAATTTAATAAATAAATAATAAAATCATGTTTTCAAATTCTAATGTAATTTGGGTAATTTGGAAATTACGATTTAATTTAATATAAAACCTTGCAAAGATTATTTAAATAGTCAACCATATGATTTTAAAATAATTAAGGTAAATGTTAATTGTTTAAAATATATTTTTTAGCTTAAGTTTAAATTAAATAAAATTAATAAAAAGGTTTGTTTTATTTTCTTTTTTAAATATTTCTTGTTAAATATGATTTGAAAATATATATATAAGTTTATATATTAATTCATATAAGTTATTTATAAATAATAAGATAATTTCTTCAATAAATTATTTTAAATTAACAAAATTATTATTTTCTGTAACAACCCAGTATTTCGTGATTATTTTAATTGTTCATTTTAAATTATTTAAATTGAAACTCCTGATTTAAAAATCTTGTTATATTTATTAAAATGAATAAATTTTGTTATTTTAAGAGTATATTTTGATTTTTGTGTGAATTGTAATTTCAAACCTGAATAAATAGGATATTTCCAAAAAAGTGGATTTTTGGTGAATCTGGTCAAACTTTGACTTTCAAATTTAAAATTTAAATATTTGAATTCTATAATTTTATCTTTTATTATGAAAATAAATTTAATTTCAAGAATACTACTTTTCTTTTCGTTGAAATCTGATTTGTATTGTGAATGTTATGTTTTTTACAATATTGTATGTAAATTGATTTATTAATAAAATTGTCTATTTTAAATTATATAAATAATATTTTTTTGTCCTATCATGTTATAATATGTGTAATATGACATGTTAGATACATATTTTATTTTTAAAATATTTTAAAGTGATGTTATAATTTTTCCAAAATTTATTGCATTTATTTCCTATTTTTAAAGGCTAGTTTCTATTTTTCTGCCATTTTCTTAATTTAAATTCTATTTAATTAAAATTTGTTTATTTATTTTTGTGAATGAATTTTATTTTATGTTCTTGTCTTTATTTATAAATATTTTCCATGTCCATATAAATTTTCCAAAGTTTATTCTGTTTATTTTCAAATTTTCTAGACTAGTTTGCATTTTTGTGCTATTTTCTTATTTTAATCATATATAATTAATATTTATTTATTTATATTTTGTATATTTGTTATATTTTCGAATTTTAACTGAAGTTATATGTATTTTCAGATATTTAAACTTATAAAAAGAAATAAAGAAATTTGAAAGGTTTTGGTGACTTTTTATCTCCTAAGCCTTTTATATTCCTACCTTTTCACATTTTAACCATATCTTTTCATCAGTTGGCCATATCTACTCACTTCCTTCAGCCGCCTACTTTCTTTTATCATTCACGTAAACATTTTTCCTCATTCCTGAAAAAAATCGGCCTCTTGCTTTGGGAAAAAAATTTGGTAATCTTCTTTTCTTTTTTTTCACTTTTATTGTTTTCTTTGATTTGATTTTGCTATTGTGTCTTCTCCCTTTAGGTACGACCATCCTCCACCACTAGCCCTGCCGCCTCCACCACCCCAGATCATGTCTATCACCTCCTCCTCTCTGGCCAACCCCAAGGCGAGCCACCAAGGTGGTTGATCCTTCACCAAAATTCACAAAACTCCTCTTGAATGCATAGCCGAGCACTTCAAATGTTGCCACCAACTTCATCACCGCTTAGCGGCCACCATCTCCACCTCCACCACCTCCAGCCTCACCTAAACCCTCTGCCACGTCATACTCTTGATGCTTCCAGTGATGGCCGTGACCCATATGGCCTTGGCTGAGCCTTGAATGGCCTTGAAATCATGTGTTGTCCCTTGCTTTGTTTTGTAAGTTTGTTTCATGCATCTCCACACTTTTGCACCATGTTAACCATGGTTGGCCGACCCACATCCATCCACAACCTGATCCAAACCCTTTCCTTAGACATGTGTTCCACCCTATGGCTGAACCTAGGGTATGCTGGAAGCAAGGGCAAAGCATTTCAGCTTTGTTTATGCAGTTAATTCTAGCTTAATTTAGTCGTTATTGAATTGAAAGCTTATGAATTGTTGTATTGTTTTGTTTGATTTGTTTTCAAGGAAATTGATCCTTTTTCTCTCTCAATCATATCTTGTCATGCTATCGTGCTTGTGTGGATCTCTTTTGCGCATTCTTTATTGTGTCCCCAGCTTAAACCAGTGAGTTATTCTCACCAGACAATGTGTACCTATATAACTAGTAAATTGATCAATTGAGAATCTGTAAAATGCATCATCATGTTAGACCTGCTATGTTATGATTATATGATTTTCACCCATGCTTAAACACCTGTTATATCATATGTTACTGTTATATTATGCTATTCTGTTATTTTTATCAGTTTATCACACCACAAGTTCCCTTTAGATTAGAATCACTATGGGTTGAAATGATACATACTCGAACGGACTTTAGAATAGGGGAAAATCGTTATGGGCTGAAATGATTGGCCTGAGCGATTTTCAGTTTATTTCATTTACTTGGGACTGCGGGATTGAAATGATAAATCCTGGGTTTACTTTGCAAATTACGGGCTGAAATGATATATTACCCGTATCACTTTACCTAGCGTTGAAAATTATATATAGACCCGTAATTAAAATATGCTTTCTAAAAAATTTAAAATATTTTAAAAATGTAAATATTATAATATTTTGATTTAAACTTAATTAAAAATGATTTTTTTGTAAAATATTATTGATTTTCTGAAAATTTATAAGTGAAATAAATTAAAGGAAAAGTTAGAAAATTTGAAATACTAGTTATTTTGAAAATTTTAATTTGGTGATAATTGAAAATTAAATTAAATATGAAAATAAGTTAAATTTATGACAATTTGGATTAAAATGAATTTAAAAAGATTCATAATATATTAATGAATTTTGAATAAAGTTAGAAATGTGAAATGAATGAATATTTAAGTTGAAATTTTGAAATATAACTAAAATTGGGAATTTGAGAATTTGGCTTAAAAGTGAATTTTAAGTTAAGAAAATAAAAAAATGAAATTAAGTTATATTTGAAAATTTAAACTTAAGTGAAGTTAAAATTTAATTTCATGAATTTAAAATTGAATGTTGGAATTTAATAAGAGAATTATTATTAAATCTTGATTTTTTGAACGGAAATTTAACTTCATAAAACCATGAATTTAAGGAAATAAAATGATGGTTATAAAAGTGAAATTATATGATTTTATAAGTTAAGAATGATTTAAATAAAAATATAATTGTTTTTGAACTTATATTGAACATTTGAAGTTAATTAACTGCATTTTTGAAATGCTCTTATTTCTAATGTAAATGATAATACAACATTTGTAAATGATGTAGTTAATAAAAATGAACTGAAGGGCTAAATTGAATCAAAGGCTATTATAGCACTTCGTAAGTGTTATAATTGTTGAATTTAACTATGGTTTTATTTGAATTAATGTAACCCTATTACAGCATTTTTGAATGCTGTCTTTTGTTAAATTGAACTGTTTTGAATGTAACTTTCAGTAGCATTTTCTAAATGTTGCGAAAGTTGAATTTCATTGTTTTAATAAATTTAAGTGAATAAGTGAATTATGAAAGATTTAAATTTTGAAAATTCAATAATTTAATTATTAAATATAATAACTTCATTTTATGATTTAAAATGAAGTAATTTGTTTTGAAATATAAACTATTTGAAATGTGTGTTGAAATGGTATTTTAAATAAATGAATGCGGTTTGGAAGATACGATATTCTGATATTTTGAAATATATTTTTGAACGATATTGAATTTTTGAAATGATATTTGACTTCGAAGTATAAAATACTATTTTGAAATTTTAACCACGGGTTGTATTTAATTTATAGTAACTGATTCTTAAAGGATGTGCGATCCCAAGCATCCTTTAAGTTATTGTGCATTTCTACTACAGTTCACTTGAGTTGGCTTACATTATATAACTATATATGTCCTGACTCGAGTGTTTTGTGTTTTACTTTACGCTCGGGTCAGCTTGAGTATTTACAGCTTAGCTTTGGATTTCTTTTCTGGAGCTAGGAATCACAGAAGATTTTGCTTGTCTAGTTATCTATTCCCTTTCAGTTTCAGTTGTTGTATTTCGTCTTTGGTATTTATAAACTTCTATGTATTTGAGGTTTCTATTGTACATGGTTTTTCAATAATGATATTATGTATTATGTTTTGAGAGTTTATTAAAGTAGCTTCATGAACTACTATGGTATATTAATTTCCACTGCAAGTTATTTTGATATTTCTTTGTTTGTGATTCTGTGATTTGTATTTCATTTGCTCCAAATTTATTTACATTGCGGTATTTTGAGAAATTCAAGTCTGACATGTGTGGATGCAAATGGCTAAAAATATCGGGTTGTTACAGTTGGTATCAGAGCTTTGGTTTTAGGCAAACCATAGCCTGCGGAGCAAAAACTCATTAGAGATAGGGTAGAAATACCCTAGAATGAGTGAAATAAATATCAGAATCATTTCTTTGTGAGAGAATGTATTTTCGAAGTATAAAATGATTTCTAAATGCTTTTTAAGGATTTTCAAAGATTATTTTGGTATCAAAAATTTCTTATTTTGAAATCAAGATTTTCTAAACTTCATCCCTTCGGTATCCACCTTGTTAGCAATCACTTGGTTAGGATTCTTATCGATTAGGATTTCTTGAATTTTGGAATGCTCCCACTTGTTTTGAAATCCAGTCTTGTCTTCCCTATTTTATCCTTTTGATTTTGGTGCATTCCATAACTCCACTTTGGAATGACCTCTATAAAGATCGATGAATCCGCAAATCTTTGAATGATTTGTAAAGGGGTGAAACTCCTTTACAATTGGCATTGATTCACCGGAGATTTCTATATCCTCGGTTTATGATGCTATCTACCTTCTGCTCAACCTGGATTCTATCGTTAGCGATCGAATGTCGATTTGCCTTAGATTTCCGCATTAATTATATTCCTGAAGTCGCGGTTGACCAGTTAAGGTCACCTGCGATTTATGTATGCTTATCCATCTTCTATTTAGCAATTATATTATCTTATCTTCGTTCAAGTTTATCTTTGAACCAGAATTCTATTTGATTAGGGTTCCTCTAAGTTTGAATATCTGTTTGTTGGAAATTCATCCTTGGATCATTCTTTGCAAGTATGTGTTTGGTTGTATTTTGAAATTGGGCATGCATCAAAATTATTATTTTAATAAGGATGGCCCTATTTTATATATATAAGTGAAATGTTTTCAACAAAAAGATTTTGTATCTTTTAAAAATGGAAATTTGATGTTGTTAACTCCTATTTCTAAAGCGACCTAAGACTTACGCGACCAAACGACCTAAAGTCTCAAGCGACCTAGCGACCTAACACACTCAGCGACCTAACGATCTAAAGTCTCAAGCGACCTAGCGACCTAACACACTCAGCGACCTAACGATCTAAAGTCTCAAGCGACTTAGCCACCTAACTACAGCACCAACCTAAGATCACAAAGCACTCCGCGACCTAAGGTATTTAGCGACCTAGTGCTTCGGTTCTTCAGCGACCTATGAAGTGCACCGACCTAAGGGGCTTGAGAATCATGCCGACCTAAGGCCTTAAAGAAAGTTCCAACCTAACGTCTTGAAATGATGCCGACTTAAGGTTTAAGAGAAATCTGCGACCTAGGAAAACTTCGCGACTTAAGGTGTGTGGCGACTTACGAGTTAAGGCCTGGACGACTTGAGAAATGTCACGACTCAGGAGGCTGCGACCTAAAAAAGCTAAAAACAGGACGACCTAGTGACTCAAGACAAAAAAGAGTGGAAGCAACTGCATTTAAGTCGTGACCGACCTACGACCTAGGATAAGTCGTTCACGACCTAAAACTACAGAGCTCAAAATAGATGCTGCCTCATTTTAAACCGTGAACCTCTTAACTCGTGAACGAGTTAAGACTTGTATCCAGATGAACAAAGAAAGACTTAGTGCCGCTTCACTCATGCCACTGCCTGCAAACTCTTGGCCCTTAGGTCATGCGCGACCTACAACTTTCCCTAAGTCGGTCACGACTTATAACTTGGGTAATAATTCCGGACCAGAATTCTCTATAAATACCGACCTACCTCAAACATGGAGGGGACTTTTGGCCAATCACTTTAAGTGCCAATACTCTACTGAATTCTCGACTCACCCGACACTTCAAGTTCAAAAGGCATCTCAACTAACTTCAAGGGAAAATCTAACGCAATCTACATGGATTCGAAGAATTCTTCTCTACCAAAGTTCTAGTTGTTTGTCTCCTCAGAATTGTAATCGAAGATTGTTGTAAAGTTGTAATTGGTTCAGCAATAAAGAGAATTAAAGTGGACGTAGGCTTTCCTTAAGCCGAACCATTACAAAAACTATTGTCTTTTCTGCTTTGTTTGTGATTTTTCTACTTGTTTTAGTTCCCGTGTTCACGGGTGGTGCTTTCGCTTAACTTCAATTTACACCGAGGTGTTAGCGTCTGATTTTCACGTTAACATTTTTGGTGCTTTCACTGAGAAGCCAACTCAGGAAGCTTCCATCATTTCTTCGCAAAGGTCTGTTGAAAGGATTTCTGTTAAAACCAGAAGTTTATTGGAAATAATGGCTCCGGGAAGAAAACGAAGTTCTACAAGGTCCGATAATGTTCAAGAGAATACTGCTACCTCTCCTCCTTCAAGTCAAGCAGCTCCAACTGTTGGAGTTACTCGAGCAGAGTTGGATGTCGTGGTTTTGGGGCTGAATCAACAATTGAATGCCCAGAATGCACAGTTGGAGGCCCAGAATGCCCAGAATGCCCCGATCTTGAGTAAACTGAATGATCTTCTTGGGGCAATCCGTCAACCGAGTAATAATGATGGGAATCCTACTATGGGAGTTCAAGATGTTGAAGGGAACATTTCTCAAAGAGCCGCAGACCCTGTAGAAAGGACTCCTCTTCAAGCTGGAGGGTCAAGGCCGCAGCCAACCCTCCGTGAACGATTGTCAAGGCAGAATTCAGAGAGAGTGGCTGATGTGTGTCCTCTAGAGCCTCTAAATGATGAAGAGTATTTTTCGGGTATGGTTCGTCAAATCATGAAAGAAAGTATGCAAAGAGATGAAGAGGAGAAAGAATGGGGATTTGCTCCGAGCAAAACTCCATTTACTGAAAAAATCTTGAAGGCAGAATTCCCAAGGAAATTCGTTCCCCCTACTATTCCAGCTTACAAGGGGACGAGTGATCCAAACGAGTTTCTGTATAAGTACGACTGGCATATGACTGGTGCCAGGGCGTCGGATGAAATTAAGTGCCGATACTTCCCGGTTTATCTAGAAGGTGTAGCTCTATTATGGTTTACAAAGCTGCCGGTCAGGTCCATCGATCAATTCTCCGATTTGACCAGGAAATTCAAGGAGCAGTTTCGATTGTATGCTTCTAAATCAAAGGACATAATGTCGCTGTCAAGTCTAGAGCAAAATCCGGGAGAATCTATCAGGTCGTTCTTGAATCGCTTTAACATAGCATTGGCTGAGGTGGATAATGCTGAGCCACGCATGGTCTTGACGTACTTGATGAGGGCAATTGACAAGTCAAGCAAATTTGGAAAATGGTTGAAAATGAAAGAACCAAACTCACTTGACAAATTCTACAAGAAAGCGGATGAATTCATGCGCTTGAAGAGCCTCCAAGCACCGGCTGAGGTGGTATCAGGGCAAGCCGGGAACAATGGTTCTGCTACGAACAAAAAAGAGCCAAACACTCAGAAAAGGGGAAACGATGGTGGAAAGAAACAGGGAGACGCTAAGAAAGGTCGTTCTTTCAATTTCACACCCTTGACCGATACCCCTGAAAACATCTACTTTGCAACTAAAGATGATGTCAAGTATCTGGCACCACCTAAAATGAGAGTTGCGGTTAAAATGGAAAAAAGTGGAAGGTACTGCCGTTTCCACAACCAGCCCGGCCATGACACCAATGAATGCCGCCAATTGAAAGAGGTAATTGAACAACTCTTAAAGGGAAACAAGCTCCAACAGTATGTGAAAAGGAACAGAAATGCCTCAGCTTCGTCAACTCAAGAACAGCAAGTTCCCGCTCACCGTCCTGGCTCAAGTGAGAAGGCCATGGAAAACGAATCGGAAAGGCCTGTCATCAATATAATAACTGGAGGACCTCACCCAGCAGGCAAAAGCTGGGGCGAGATGGAAAGGTATGCTTGGGCCTTGAAGCATGTACCAGCCGAAGAGAATGTTTTCGTTTTAGAGAATGATGTGCCTTTAAAGCAACAAAAGACTTCCACAGATGATATTGTGTTTAGTGCCAGGGATTCTTTGGGTATCGAGGCTCCGACCATAGATCCTTTAGTCATATCCGCAGGTATTGGGCCGGCAACTGTGAGAAGAGTTCTAGTTCATTGTGGAGCTTAATGCAACATCCTCTTCAAAAAGACCTTTGATCAAATGAAAATTCCAATGGCTGACGTTCAAGCTTCATCACTTAAGATTGCTGGGTTTACTGGAGAAGCCAAACAGCCGATTGGAACCATAGATTTGTTCGTAGAACTCGGAAAGGGACTGAGGAAGGTGGCTCGAAAGCAAACCTTTATAATTGTTGAAGAATTCTCTGCCTACAACGCCTTTTTAGGCCGACCAACTGTTGCTGCATTCAAAGCTGTTCTTGCCCCATGGTGTTTGACTCTAAAATTCCCCACAGATAACGGGGTTGGTGTGATTAAGGGAGACCAAGATGCTGGGCGAGAATGTTATTTTGCAGAATTGCGAGAATCCAGGAAGAGAGAGATGGGAAAAGGTGCGACGATTCCAGTCTGCATCAAAGAACCAACCTTGTAGCAATTACAGGGTGGACCCTGCACTGGTGAATGTAGTGGGGCACGAAGAGAGATGGATCCGATGAAAGCCAGTGCAGGGGAAAATAGAGTGGTACCAGTAGAGATAAAAGTACCGGTGCCCGTAGACCCAAAGGACCCGAACAAAGTGCTTAATGTGGGTTCACAACTCAATCCGACAGTTTAGAATGTTCTGATTGCATTTTTGAAGGCTAATTTGGATGTATTCGCTTGGACTCATGCTGACATGTGCGGAATATCCCCAGAGATTGCGGTACATACTTTGAACATTGATCCAAAGTTTACACCTGTGAAACAGAAGAGAAGGACTCAGGGTCCTGAAAGAACTGTAGCGTTAAAAGAAGAAGTGGATCGGCTCATGGAGAATAGTTTCATTAGAGAATCTACTTATCCAAATTGGGTCTCAAATCCAGTGCTGGTGAAAAAGGCCAATGGAAAGTGGAGAGTGTGCATTGATTTTTCAGATCTGAACAAAGCCTGCCCCAAAGACTATTTCCCGCAGCGCAGGATCGATCAGTTGGTGGATGGGACGGCGGGACATGAATTGTTATCTTTTATGGATGCATACTCCGGATATAACCAGATTATGATGCATGAGCCGGATCAAGAGGATACAAACTTCATCACAGATGTTGGACTCTACTGCTACAAGGTCATGCCTTTCGGACTCAAGAATGCAGGGGCAACATACCAGAGGCTTGTTAACGCCATGTTTAAACCACAGATTGGCAAGACAATGGAAGTTTATGTTGATGATATGCTAGTAAAGTCTAAGAAAGCAGTGGACCACGTGGATCGCTTGGCAGAGATGTTTGCAGTACTCCGCAAGTACAGAATGAAGCTTAATCCCCTGAAGTGTTCATTTGGAGTGGAGTCCGGAAAGTTTTTGGGTTTCATTGTGAGTGCTAGGGGCATTGAAGCCAATCCAGCTCAGATCACCGCTCTGAGAGAAGTCAAGGCTCCTAGAACGAAGAAGGAATTGCAAAGTCTCAGTGGAAAAGTTGCTGCCTTGAGCCGGTTTATTTCCAAAGCTACTAACAAATGCATTACATTCTTTGATGCTCTTAAGAAAGGAAGAAAAAACTTTGACTGGACTCCTGATTGTCAGAAAGCATTTGATGAGTTGGTTTGTCATATGGAAGTGCCTCCGATACTTTCAAAGCCTGACAGTGGTGAAGATCTTTTCGTATATTTGGCAATTTTGTCTCACACTCTCAGTGCAGTGTTGGTACGGGAAGACGCAAGGATTCAATGCCCAGTCTATTATATTAGCAAAAGATTCACTGGGGCAGAGATGAACTATTCGAGATTAGAGAAGCTCGCCTATTGTTTGTTGATTGCATCAAGAAAATTACGGCCATACTTCCAAGCTCATCCCATCAAAGTCCTCACTGATCAGCCTCTCAAGCAGGTCCTATTCCGTCCTGAGACTTCGGGCCGTCTTTTGAAATGGAATATCGAACTCAGCAAGTATGATATCACTTATCATCTCCGGAAAGCAATCAATGGACAAGCTTTGGCAGATTTCATCGCAGAATGTACGAATAAGGGTGATAGTGAGGAAGAAGTCATTGATAGCATCCCAATCCAATGGAAATTGTATGTCGATGGCGCAAGGAATGATTACTGTTCCGGAGCAGGGGTTGTCCTTGAAACCCCAGAAGGGCGATCGCTATGTTATGCGCTGAGACTAGAATTCCCTTCGACAAACAATGAAGCTGAATATGAAGCTCTCATTGCTGGTTTAAGGATCGCTAAAGAACTAAACATCAAGGCATTGCATATCTTCAGTGATTCTCAACTTATTGTTTGCCAAGTCAAGAAGGAATTTCAAGCTAAAGGAGGGAATATACCAGCCTATTTATCTAAAGCCTGGGAGCTCCTTCGTCATTTTGACCGTTATTCGATAAACCATATTCCCCGAGAAGAAAATATGAAGGCGGATTCTCTCGCGAAGTATTCAAGTACTGGTGAAGCTCAACTATTGGGATTAGTTCCCGTCGAAGTCTTGTCAGCTCCAAGCACAGATGAAATGGATGTCGATTGGATTATGAATGTATCCCAAGAGCAAGAATCATGGATGACTCCGATATTAGAATATCTACTCGATGATACTTTGCCAGAAAATTCAAAAGGACGACAAAAGCTTATGAGGAAAGCCCCCAGATATATAGTTCAAGATGGTCGTTTGTACAGACGAGGATTTTCAATGCCATTACTCCGATGTGTGACAAAGGAAGAAGCTAAGACAATTCTAACTGAAGTGCACGGAGGGGAATGTGGAGATCATACAGGTGGTCAAACTTTAGCAAAGAAAATCCTCCGTTATGGATACTTTTGGCCAGAAATGAATCAGGATGCTGCTAACTATTCCCGGAAGTGTGATAAATGCCAGAGATTCGCTAAAATTACTAGAGCACCTTCTACTGAGCTAACACAAATGGTCATTTCATGGCTGTTTGCCATATGAGGAATAGATCTCATTGGACCTTTGCCAACTGCCAAATCAGGGATTAAATATGCTATCGTTGCTGTTGATTATTTTACTAAATGGGCTGAGGCCGAACCCTTGGCCACTATTACCTCTAAGAAAATGATAAGTTTTGTGACTAAGAATATCATTTGCAGGTATGGTGTGCCTCAGAAGATAATCACAGACAATGGTACTCAGTTTGAAATTGAGGAATTCCAAGATTTTTGCAAACGATTCAAAATCCGAAAAAGCTTCTTAGCAGTGGCTCATCCGTAGGCAAATGGGCAAGTGGAAGCAGTAAACAAAATCATCAAATCAACCATCAAAAAGCAGCTGGAAAAAGCAAAAAGTGGTTGGGTTGACAAGTTACCGCTTGCACTATGGGCATACAGAACCACCCACAAAACTACGACTGGGCATACTCCATTTTCATTGGCATACGGATCAGAAGCAATGATTCCAGTGGAAACTGAAGTCCCCTCACACAGAAGGATCCATTTTGATCAAAGTGAGAATGAAAAATTGCAACTGGAAGCACTTGACCTTCTCGATGAAAGAAGAGCAGAGGCAAGGCTTAGAATTGCAGCACACCAGCAAAGAATAGCCAGGCACTTCAATTCCAAAGTTCGTCAGCGCAGCTTTGAAGTTGGAGACTTGGTCCTAAAGAGAATTATGACAGCCATGGGTGTGTTTGGGCCAAACTGGGAAGGACCATATGTTATTGGCGCAAAGCTTCTTGATGGCACATTCAAACTCACGACTGTCGAAGGAGAACCAATCCCAAGAGCTTGGAACAGCAATCATTTGCGTCCGTATTTTACTTGAAAACTTTGCTGAAATATTGTAAAAGAATTGCAAATATATGGTTCTTGTATTGAAAGCAATTGTAAAGCAAGTGAATAATGAAAAGCTATAAAGTGGATGTAGGCCCAGTTTTTGGCCGAACCACTATAAATCTTGTGTTCTCTACTATTATAAACTGCTTTGTTTTATTTCGACATATAAAATGCGTTAATTGTGTCATTAAAACGTCGATTTAATAATGCAGGTCATAAAAGCAAAGCTTACCCATCGCAAGACCAAGCAATTCCCGACATTACTCAGCAAACAGACACTAAACCATGCAAAATTTCCATACTCAAATCCTACAAAAGAAGTGCTTCAAACAAAAGTGGGCAATGTGGATGGAAGTGGACCATTTCTAACTAACTGCAAATGTTTGAACAAACAAACAGCCAGTTAAATAAACTATGTCTACCACCACCAACTCACTTAACTATGAAGTATATTTCTCTGGATAAGGGAAATTATTGGCAACTAGAAAGTGAAAACACTTGCAAAAGATTACGGGGATTGCCAATGTGAATGGATGGCCAAAGAGACATGGGCGAGCAAGCATCAATCAGCAAAAGACCTCTTCGGAGGCACAAGCCCTCTACGGAGGCACAACTCTTCGGAGGAGAAAGACCTCGAGCGGGCCTAGCCAGAAAAAGAGAGATCTTTCTCGTTACAAAGTTGTGGAATGATCGGTCGATACACTCCCGTGAATCCGTCCAACCGAGAGAAAGAACTCCAAACTTTCAGGCAAAAACCCTACTCAGAGGCACACGTTTCACCGAGATTGAAATAAAACTTCCAGGTGTTGAAACGTGAAAAGCCCTCTCTGAAGGCCCATTTCACCACCGTTGAAATGCTAAAAGACCTCAAGCGGGCCAACCAGAAAAAGAGAGATCTTTCTCGATACAAAGTTGCGGAATGATCGGTCGATACACTCCCGTGAATCCGTCCAACCGAGAGAAAGAAACTCCAAACTTCCAGGCAGTAACCCAACTCAGAGGCACACATTTCATCATCGGTCGATACACTCCCATGAAATGAAATGTGAAAAGCCCTCTTCGGAGGCCCGCTTCCCAACGAACAGGGAAAAATAAAAGCCTCTCCCAAGGGGCAGAAACAAAAAAGACCTCTTCCCAGAGGCACAACAAAACAAAAAGACCTCTTCCCAGAGGCAGAAATGAAAAGACCTCCTCCTGGAGGCACAATCAAACAGAAAGACCTCTTCGGAGGCACACGTTTCACCAAGATTGAAATAAAACTTTCAGGTGTTGAAACGTGAAAAAGCCCTCCTCGGAGGCACAACTCTTCGAAGGCACACGTTTCACCGAGATTGAAATAAAACTTCCAAGTGTTGAAACGTGAAAAAGCCCTCCTCAGAGGTGCAACTTTTCAAAGAAGAAAAAATCAAAGAGCCCTTTACTGCGGCGTAAAAAAAAAAAAAAAGAAGAAGCCATCTTCAAAGGCACACTTTAACTCTCAAAGGAAGAATGATCCACCTATTCTGGAAAATACTCTTCCTCAAAAAGAAGTTAAAGTACCCTTCAGATGCCCTCTTTACCACATAGGAGAATTCACTTGGTAAAATGTGTATATGCACAAAAGAAAAAGTGATTTCTTCGAAGGATGAAGCATAAAAACTTATTTGGAGGGAGTTGTACTCGGTTTTTTAACGAAATAATATTCCTCCAAGTATGGAATAATTATTCTCTAGAAAATAAAAGTACAGGTCCCCTCAAAATATAAAATATTGCAACAAGCTTATGGTATAGGGGCAACATGGTATAACTATATTGGTAAAATTACGCTCGAACAACATACCACAAGCTCGCTGCAATGTCATTAAAAGAAACTTGTACGACAATGAATAATAAATGCATTCTCAGATGCAGACAGAAGTTTGTACAAAGAAAAAGAATCATTTTATTCAACACTGTTAAAATTTTGTACAGGTATAGGTTTCAAAGTAAAAAGTAAAAGAAAAGCAGGGGCCGGTACCCGCACAATCTCCGGTCAGTACATGCACAAAAGCAAAAAAAACGATATGAAAGTCACAGAACCAGAGCCATCATTTCTTCTTCCATCCACCTTTTGAGCCCGCACCTGGCCGGATAACCAACTTCTTAGGCCGGCTTGTGAGAGTAGGGGACGAAGGAGAAAGGGGCTCAGTCGGACTTTCTTCCATTTTTTTTTCGCCAGTTAAAGATTCCTTCTTCTTCTTGGAGACTCCCTGCTTTCCTCTCTTCTTGGAGGAAGACCCACTCCCTGGAGAAAGAAGTTTAGCTAACGGTTCATCATCGGAGCCAGTTGGTTCTAGGGTCTTCTCACTCCCTTCAGTTTCTTCTCCCTTGTGTTCTTGTGAAGCAATGGGATCGTCCAAGCCTTGGAGAGCTTCTATTTTCTCCTCTTGTGATCCTGGTTGCGAGGCAGAAGGAGGAGTGACCTGAAGAGATGGAGGAGGAATAATTGGAGGAGGAGAAGCTTGAACAATGCTCGGTGCTTTCTCTACAGAAGTAAAGAAGTTAAAGTCAGTAAAGAGAGGAGATAAAGGCTCGCTGAGGTTCAGAAAATAGTCAAGAAGCTCATCAAGCTCGTAAGAAACAGATGAGCAGTCTACTTGGGCAAGATTAACAGTAGAGTTACCTGGAGAAGTCGGTTTCTTGACATCATCCTCATAAGCCTGTGCCTCAGCACTCTCGTCGCCTTCATCTCCTCCATGTATACTTGCGATCTCGGTGGTAACTTAAGTAGGGGATGGAGAATGGGAACTAGAACCGATGATATCGATTTCGGCCGAAGGAGAAGGCTGAATCGGAGCAGATAAGATAGTTTTTCCTGAATGTTCCCCTGCCGCCATTTCGGCCCTTAATTTTGCAAGCTGTTCTCTTCCCCTGGCGAGAGCGGCACGAGCATCATCATCAAAATAATGCTCCTCAAGAGCTGATTCGGCATTGCCAGCGCCTTTACCGCCAAGCATATCAAGTGCAGCCTCCCAAACTTCATCCAGTGTAATTTCATATTTGGGGCCTAAAAAGGCGAGACTACCATGCCCCAAGATGCTGTGTAGGTAAAAGTCAAACAGTGTCGAGCTGATGTTGGTCTTTGTTGCCTCGTGAGATTCTTCAGCTGCAATTTTACCGGCAACGACCTCATCACGCTCTCTTTCAGTCTTGGAGAGTTGAAGCTTTAGCATTTGAATCTCCGCCTCTTGGGAGCTGGTTTTCTTCCGAAGCTCTGCAATATCAGCAATATAGCCCTCACTGATTCTTTTTTGCACTTCGAGCCTGTCTTCGGCGTCTCTTTGGCTGGCATGAGCATCTCTCAGTTGTTTTAGGAGCACTTCTTCTTTTTGAGTGTAGGAAGTAGAGGAAGTAGCAAGCTCTTGTTTAAGTTCCTCAACTTTTGCTTCAAGCTCTTCATTGTAAGTAGCGATGCTCCTCTTTTCAGTATCATGCTGCTCAAGAACCTTCTGCCATTCGGCTTTATCGTTCTCCATAGTAAGCATAGCCTCTATATTTGCACGATTGACCCTTTGAAGCTCGTCTACAAGTTTTTGCCAGTTCGACATCCTTTCAATATCAAGCTTGACGGCATCGAGATTTCGTAGCATGGCAGGCTTGTCGATAGGGACCAAGTCAAGATCGAACCGCACTCCCTTCAGGCACCACTGTGGAAACCGGCTTTGCAAAGTGGCTGGGCCCGGTCCAACTTGGAATTTAGGCCTGCTAATTATTGTTTGGATGTCTGTCTTCCCGAGAGCGGGAGAGCCGGAAGGAATGTCAAGCGAGACGGGGGCAGTGATCTTTTCGGGAGTTGTAGAGGTATGCTTCTCATCGTGTCGGGCACGTTTACTTAGTTCCTCAACCATATGACTTTTTCCCCGGTCATCGTGGTATTTTCCCTTATGGGAATCATCGCCTTTATGGGAAGAATCATGGCGCTCCTCCCTCTCTTTTCTCTTAGAACGCTCTTCTTGCGCCCTCCTCTCTTGAGCCTTTCGGGCGGCTCTCCCTTCATCGGATTCTCTGTAAGAGGGGAGGTAGCACCTATAATCATATTGGCTACGCCTCCCGTAGCGCTGGAAGTCATCATAGTAGGATCCGCTGCGTCCCATCGGAGTATCTGAAATAAAACGAGATAAGTTTTAGAATTCTTCAAAGTAAAAAAGTCAGAAGCATAAAAGTGCCGAAAGATTCTTAGTGTGTGTGATGTGCAAACTACGCGCAGCAAACTACGAACTACTCTTTAATTGTGGAGTAGTTGCGGATGTAGTAATTAGCGTCAACTCTTGAGTCGACGGAGTCTGTTGTAGAGTAGAGGTCGCCTCAGCTACTGAAGAAGAAACCTTGGTGGTGATGGGGTCGTCTTTAAAGAGCTCCTGTGAAGTGACAAATAAGTCGCTCAACCCTTCGAAAGTGTCATCTCCATTCTATTTGAAAGGGCTTGTTTTCCCATCTTCTTCGTCACCAGACTTCTTCGAATGTGGAGGAGATTCCGTAAGCTCTTTTTCTTCAGTGACCGGAGCAAGTTTGCCAGATGACCCCGCAACATCAACAAAAGTGGAGCACTTCACTAGAGAAGCCTCAGAGGCAGGTTCTTTTAGTGTGGGTGCATCGGTAAAAACTAGGGCATCCAGTGCTTGGGTTGGGGAGTCTGGGACTTCATGAGGGTGTGTAGAGCGAGAGGTATGCAAAAGTCCGTATTGATGCAAAAATTCGTCTTTCAACAGAAATTGAATGCTTCTCTCCTCAACTGGCACGGCCATAAGCCTCTCAAAAGTTGGTTTATGACTAGAATCCCTAGAAGGAGGAGGAAGCGCTGAAAAGTAAAAGGCTAAGTTAACATTTGACAACCCAGGCTATGAAAAGCTCAGAGAAAAACATCAGGAACAAAGATAAATGCTCTTACTTCCTACTCTCCAGGTAGCATAGAATCCCGGAGGACAGCGAACGAAGAAAAATTGGCTTAGAAAACCGTGAGCACTTTCGGGAAGGCCAATTATTAGTTTACGGTTCCTAGCGCTTCTCACAAGAATGATGGAAGGGTGATCTTTATTTTTGGCAAATGTGCACAAATAGCAAACTTAATCAAAACTCGGAAGGCGATCCAGCGTCCTTCTGAATAGCACACATAACCCCATCAGAATAGCATAGCCATTGGGGTGCAGCTGGAAGGGGGAGATAGCTAGTCGGAGAAGAAGCCGTTGAAGAAAGTCGTTAAAAGGAGGGATAGCTCCACTCGTGCACATTTGACGATTAACTGCTACAAAACCAGAAGGTGGTATATCGGCAGTATCGCTTCTCTCAGGAAGAATGGCATCTGCTTCAACAATGCCAAACAGAGTGCACAGTTGGCGGAAAACTTTGTATGTTAGTGTGGTTGAAACTCTCTCTGGAGGATTAACCAATGGAGTAGCAATTGGGAAAGTCTCTTCAGCCGGTTCTGTTTCTCCTTGTTGAGAAGTCATTCTATACAAGGAACTAGACATTCAAATAAGAAGGTGCACGTTTCCTAAAAAGTGTGAAGTGTTGTGCAGAACTAACAAAAACAGAAAGCAAACATAACTGAAATTAAACTAGTTGACAATTAGTTGACTATGTGGTTTCAGAACATGTTAATACAAAACTCAAGTGTAGTGTTAATGCAAACGAATCGGCTTTAATTGGATATTTTAGTTTTGCTTTAATACTTCACTTGAATTCATTGGTTCGCGACATTTCATTCACACAGTTCATTTAAGTTGATTATTCTTTATCGACTAATCTGTCATTCAATGTGGGCGGTCAATGACAGCATATTCGTCCCATTTTTCTGCAAATGTTGTATTTAACAGGTTGACAGCTTTAAAGGTTAAAATAATTTGCGAAGAAGTACAGCAAAATTCAAGTTCAAACAATTCAGCCAAGTCTTGTGAGAAGCTTCCTTAGGTTAGAGCTTCCTTAGGTCGCACTGTGCAAGTTAAAAGGTTTAAGGCAATGCAGATTTGTCAAAGTCCTAACTCGGTCGCGACCTACAGCCTATGCCGCAAAAAAGATTAAGTCATTAATTTGTCGAGTCGTCCTGCTTGGAATTCATGTGCAAATTTGTTAAGTCCTAGGTCGTTTAAATCCCAGCGCGACCTAAAAGTTAAGTCGCAGATTCGAAGAATCCTTAGGTCGCGAAAATTTGTTAGCTCGGCCAGGTTTCTTAGGTCGCGGAGGTTTTTAGGTCGCTCACTGCAAAATCGCTAGCTTCCTCCTCACGCAATCCATCCCATCAAACTGCAACCCGATAACCCACTACCAACAGCACATAGAAATTCATCGTCCTCCTCATGAATTTCACCACCCCTTCATACCACCTGATCACTTCAAAAACAATGCAAAACATCCCCAATCCATCATAAAATCAACGCATCTCCATGCCTTCCTAAAATCAGTCAAATGACAATCAACAGTCGACTATAACAGTCACTCAAAACGAAGCACGACACGAGGAATTGAATTACGATCGGAAAATGGGGATTCATAATTCAGTGGTGATTATGGTGGGATGGAGATCAGATTCACTTACGAGATATAATGGTAAAGATGTATTGGTGACCGAACGAGTTGAATTTGCTTTTGGAAGCTTGAAAATTCGTCAATGGCAGTGGGATATTGGAGCAGTAGAGTGAGGAGGAGTTCGCGACCTAGCAAATTTATATGGGACAAAAAGGGTAAGACGAATGGGCACGCGACTTAATATAAGTTTTAGGTCGCTCACGACCTAGCTAAGTCAGATCGAAGTACACGACCTATGGCATAGGCCTGTACTTCGAGGGGCAAGTTTTAACTCCTATTTCTGAAGCGACCTAAGACTTACGCGACCAAACGACCTAAAGTCTCAAGCGACCTAGCGACCTAACACACTCAGCGACCTAACAATCTAAAGTCTCAAGTGACCTAGTGACCTAACACACTCAGCGACCTAACGATCTAAAGTCTCAAGCGACCTAGAGACCTAACTACAGCAGTAACCTAAGATCACAAAGCACTCCGCGACCTAAGGTATTTAGCGACCTAGTGCTTCGGTTCTTCAGCGACCTATGAAGTGCATCGACCTAAGGGGCTTGAGAAGCATGCCGACCTAAGGCCTTAAAGAAAGTTCCGACCTAACGTCTTGAAATGATGCCAACCTAGAAATCTGCGACCTAGGAAAACTTCGCGACTTAAGGTGTGTGGCGACTTACGAGTTAAGGCCTGGACGACTTGAGAAATGTCACGACTCAGGAGGCTGCGACCTAAAAAAGCTAAAAACAGGATGACCTAGTGACTCAAGACAAAAAAGAGTGGAAGCAACTGCATTTAAGTCGTGACCGACCTACGACCTAGGATAAGTCGTCCACGACCTAAAACTACAGAGCTCAAAATAGATGCTGCCTCATTTTAAACCGTGAACCTCTTAACTCATGAACGAGTTAAGACTTGTATCCAGATGAACAAAGAAAGACTCAGTGCCGCTTCACTCATGCCACTGCCTGCTAACTCTTGGCCCTTAGGTCGTGCGCGACCTACAACTTTCCCTAAGTCGGTCACGACTTATAACTTGGGCAATAATTCAAGACCAGAATTCTCTATAAATACCGACCTGCCTCAAACATGGAGGGGACTTTTGGCCAATTACTTTAAGCGCCAATACTCTGCTGAATTCTCGACTCACCCGACACTTCAAGTTCGAAAGGCATCTCAACTAACTTCAAGGGAAAATCTAACACAATCTACATGGATTCGAAGAATTCTTCTCTACCAAAGTTCTAGTTGTTTGTCTCGTCAGAATTGTAATTGAAGATTGTTGTAAAGTTGTAATTGGTTCAGCAATAAAGAGAATTAAAGTGGACGTAGGCTTGCCTTAAGCCGAACCACTATAAAAATTGTTGTCTTTTCTGCTTTGTTTGTGATTTTTCTACTTGTTTTAGTTCCCGTGTTCACGGGTGGTGCTTTCGCTCAACTTCAATTTACACCGGGGTGTTAGCGTCTGATTTTCACGTTAACAAATGTTTTGATAGGATTTGAAATTTTGAAAATTTATGAGAAATTTAAATTTATATAAAATGATTTATAACTGAAGGGTTTTGAATTTGAATTTCGAGGAATCGAACTACGGTGTTTTGAAATCGGTCTCAAGATTTTGCAAAATATATAATAATAATATGATTTAAAAATATTTTCTGAATAAGAAATGTTTAAAATGTATTCGAACGAATTCTAATGATTTTAAGAGATTTCAAAGAAGTTTCAAGAAAATAAAAGTCCAGAACCCACTTATGTCGCTGGAAAATAATTTCGGTGATGAATGCATGCATCATCGACATTGATTTTCGAGTTTCTGAGTGGGGGAGAGGCCACTCTAGTAGCTTTGCTATGTGAGTGATTTTGTGAAACCAAATTTTGATTTCAGGTTTTGAAGTATGGTTTGATATTCGAAAGATATATGTATATATATATTTGAAATGGTTTATAGTAAGCTGGTGTTCAGTTCTCGAGATTCAGATTTGTTTTGGTATAACCTTATCTATTGGAATTGATTTACTGATATGTTGGTGATTTCCAACTTTTAATTTTAAATATGATTTCTTCGACTCTTTTGAATTTTTGAGCACTTCCAAATCAAGGTTAACTTTTCAAAGCTAAGAAATTTTGAAAGGTATAAGGTATTTGATAAAGAATATAAGTTTAGTTCGGTATGATTAAAGTATAAAGTAATATGATTTATATAAGTTTGAAACTGTTTGTTGAGTGAAATAAATAAGACTATTTTGAATTATACTAGTATGAAATACAGATTTGAAATGTTTTGAATAAAGTATATATATAGAATAAAATCTTTCCAATGGTAAATTGGATTTTTCCATATAGAAATAAATAGTTTGAAGGTTTTAAAAAGAGATAGTTTTAAACTTAGATATTATTTATGATTGAAATGGTTTGGAAATGATATCATCTTTATTTTGATAAAGAATGTGAATTTGAAATGATAATTGATTTTGATAAATGAATATTTGAAGTATATATTAGTATGAAGGATATTTGATTTACTTGTAATTTGAGTATATTTAAAAATGATGGATTTATGAAATGAATATTTCAAAACTAAGTAATAATGAAGTAAAATTTGAGATATATGAAATTATAAAATTTAGTTTTGGAATATGGTACATTTAAGCTTTGAAAAACGATTGAATAGTTTATTTTATGGATCAAATCTTTATTTGAAATTTGAAATGGTTTGTTGGAAAACTAAATTGATTTGAAACTGAAATGTTATTGAAACGAATTAAAATTGAGAACCTTGATTTACTAAATACCTGATTTGGAAGTTATCGAACTTATATAAAATGGATTTGTATAAGTATGAAGTGATTTGAAACTGTTGATTTGTAAAGGTACTCAATTTGTAAAGTGAAATCTTATATAATCGAAATCTATATAAGTGTGATTTGACATACTATTGATTTTGGAAAGTATTTGATTTGAAAATGAAATCTTATATATAACGGACTTTGTATAAGTATGATATTTGAAAATGATTTGAAAGGTATTATATGATACATATTTTCGATGTAAAGATATGGAAAGTGCCTTCTGCTTGATATCTGCTTTGTGGCCACACTGTGGATTCATTCTATCGATATTATTCTCTCCGATTAGCGTTTTTCGGATATGATACTCGAGTGTCCATCGAATTCCACGGCGATCTTCGTAGTCTTATGATCGCGACTGCATAGCGTAATTCACAGGGGCTGCGATAGCCTACTGGTGCGGATGTTTCATGGGGGATCCAGGCATAACCATTGTGTATCTATGATCTATTGGGTCGCTTGGTAGCGTAATCTGCAGGGGTTGCGAGAGCCTAAGAGTACGGATGTTTCCTGGGGGATCCAGGCGTAACTATTGTGTATTTGCGGCACTACCGGTCTTCATGGCGTAATCGCAGGGCTGCGGTAGTTGGCCTACGGGTACGGATGTTTCCTGGGGGATCCAGGCGTATCCATTGTGTATCCGCGATCCATGATCAACATGTTTCGGTTTGGTTGTTTGTTTTGTACTTTAAAGTTTTTTCCAGTATTTTCACTGGGTGTTGAAATAAGTCTACTAAGTACCTAGAGAATTCTAGCTTTGCGCCTGATCAACGCATGGCCAGAGTCTGCAGGAACGAAAGTAAACTTGTTAAGACATCGAGTTATAAAAGTATTTTGGTAAAGTATTATATAAAGGATATTTTAATCATGATTTAAAATGTTTTAAATATTGTTTACTTCGAACTATCAGATTTAAATCAAATGACTATTCATTATATTATAAAATGTTTAATATGTTATAAAATTTTAATTGAAATTTATATGGTTTTAAAATATGGTTCATCCTTTTACTTTCAACCTATTCTTCCTTCTAGCTATTTCTACCTTCTTCCTCTTCGAGTATCATTTCCGCATATTGGAAAGAATTGGTTCTTTGGCTTATCGTTTGGATTTGCCCAAGAAGCATTCTGGAGTGCATGATGTATTCCATGTCTCACATCTTCTCTGGTATCTTCTTGACCGATCTCTTTTTTTCGGCCTTCTGCTCTTGATGGTTGGGATATTGAGCCTAATATGACTGTCGAGAGTAAGCCACTTCGTATTGTCGACAGAGGTACGAAGCAGCTAAAAAGGAAATCTGTTAGTTTGATCGAAGTACGATGGGGTACGGATGATCGAGATTGTACCTAGAAAACGGAGGAGAGCATTTGTGCTTCGAATCCGAAATTATTTTTCCAGGTACTATTTGTTATCTATCTTTCTTTTCCTTATTTTCCTTGTTCGTTCTTTTCGAGGACGAAAAGATTTGGGTGGGGTAGAGTGTAACAACCCAGTATTTCGTGATTATTTTAATTGTTTATTTTAAATTGTTCAAATTAAAACTCCCTATTTAAAAACATTATTATATTTATTAATAGGAATAAATTTTGTTATTTTAAGAGTACATTTTGATTTTTTTGTGAATCATAATTTCAAACCTGAATAAATATGATATTTCCAAAAAAAAGTGGATTTTTGGTCAATCAGATCAAATTTTGACTTTTAAAATTAAAATTTAAATATTTGAATTCTTTAGTTTTATCTTTTATTATGAAAATAAATTTAATTTCAAGAATACTACTTTTGGTTTCGTTGAAATCCAATTTGTATTGTGAAAGTTATGCTTTTTACAATATTGTATGTAAATTGATTTATTTAATAAAATTGTCTATTTTAAATTATAGAAATAATATTTTCCTATCATGTTCTAATATGTGTAATATGACATGTTAGATACATGTTTTATTTTTAAAATATTTTAAAGTGATGTTATAATTTTTCCAAAATTTATTGCATTTATTTCCTATTTTTAAAGGCTAGTTTCTATTTTTCTTCCATTTTCTTAATTTAAATTATATTTAATTAGAATTTATTTATTTATTTTTGTGAATACATTTTATTTTATGTTCTTATCTTTATGTATAAATAGTTTTCAAGTCCATATAAATTTTTCAAAGTTTATTCTTTTTACTTTCAAATTTTCTAGATTAGTTTTCATTTTTGTGTTATTTTCTTATTTTATCATATATAATTAATATTTATTTATTTATATTTTTTATATTTGTTATATTTTTGAATTTTAACTGAAATTATATGTATTTTCAGATATTTAAACTTATAAAAATAAATAAAGAAATTTTAAAGGTTTTGGTGACTTTTTATCTCCTAAGGCCTTTTACATTCCTACCTTTTCACATTTTAACCATATATTTTCATCAATTGGCCATGTCTACACACTTCCTTCAGCCACCTACTTTCTTTTACCATTCACGTAAACAGTTCCTCATTCTTAAAAAAAATTCGGCCTCTTGCTTTGGGAAAAAAATTTGGTAATCTTCTTTTCTTTTTTTGCACTTTTATTGTTTTCTTTGATTTGATTTTGCTCTTGTGTCTTCTCCCTTTAGGTTCGGCCATCCTCCACCACCAGACCCGTAGTTAAAATATGTTTTCTATAAAATTTAAAATATTTTAAAAATGTAAATATTATAATATTTTGATTTAAACTTAATTAAAATGATTTTTTTATAAAATATTATTGATTTTCTGAAAATTTATAAGCGAAGTAAATTAATGGAAAAGTTAGAAATTTTGAAATATAAGTTATTTTGAAAATTTTAATTTCGCGATAATTGGAATTTAAATTAAATATGAAAATATGATAAATTTATGATAATTTGGATTAAAGTGAATTTAAAATGATTTATAATGTATTAATGATTTTTGAATAAAGTTAAAATTGTGAAATGAATTAATATTTAAGTTGAAATTTTGAAATATAACTAGAATTGGGAATTTGAGAATTTGGCTTAAAAGTGAATTTTAAGTTAAGCAAATAAAAAAATGAAATTAAGTTATATTTGGGAATTTAAACTTAAGTGAATTTAAAATTTAATTTAATGAATTTAAAATTGAATGTTTGTTAACTCCACCTCAGTCAAGTGTTACCAATCCAAGAATAACCGACCTAAAAGACCCACCGATCTAGCATATCAAACAGTTAGCGACCCAGCGTTCTGCCGACCTAAGGCACAGAGGGGTGCCGACCTAGTATCTTAGCATGGAAGACCGACCTAACTGCATAAGGCTTAAGAGGAATACCGACCTAAGGGACTTGAGAAGCATGCCGACCTAATGCCTCAAAGAGAGTTCCGACCTAGGGCTTACATAAGTCCACCGACCCAACGCGTGTACCGATCTAACTACCCAAGTTAGTCGCCGACTTAACTGTTAAGAACAAATTGGTCCACACTAGAGTCGTGACCGACTTATGATTATGCTAGGTCGGCCGCGACATAAGGATACAAAGGAGATACGGTGTTAAAACCAAACGCAGAGCACATTAACTCGGCAACGGCCTAAGACTTAAGAAACGAGGCTGGAAAAACATTGGTCTTTGGCTTAAGCTGTAGAGCGGGCATAAGAGATCGGTGCCGACCCACGACCTACCTTAGGTCGTGCGCGACCTAGGACTTGGAGATTGAATTTCGCCCAGAACCACTCCTATAAATACAGCCCTAACTCCAACTAGGAGGGGACTTTTGGCCAAACATTTCAAGCGCCAATACTCGGCCGAATTCTCAACTCACCCGACGCTTCAAGTTCGAAAGGCATCTCAACTAATTCAAGGGAAAATCTAACGCAATCTACATGGATTCGAAGAATTCTTCTCTACCAAAGTTCTAGTTGTTTGTCTCGTCGTAATTGTAATTGAAGATTGTTGTAAAGTTGTAATCGGTTTAGCAATAAAGAGAATTAAAGTGGACGTAGGCTTTCCTTGAGCCGAACCACTATAAAATCGTTGTTATTCACTGCTTTTTCTATGACTTTCTGCTTATACTCTGTTCCCGAATCATCAGGTGGTGCTTTCACAACTACACTTTATACACCGGGGTGTTAGCGTTCAAATTTTAGCGTTAACATTTTTGGTGCTTTCACTGAGAATTGAACTCAGGCAAATCGTCATCATTGCTCCACGGAAGTTTGTTGAAGTAACCTCTCTGAAGACTAGAAGTTTATCTGAAATCATGGCTCCGAGGAGAAAGAGTAGATCTGTTAGATCTGGAAATGTTCAAGAGGGAACCTCCGCTTCCCCAATACCGAATCAAGCCATTCCACCTGTTGGAATTACAAAAGCGGAGTTGGATGATGTAATCTTAGGGCTGAACCAGCAGATAAATGCCCAAAGTGCACAATTGGAAGCTCAGAACGTCCAAAATGCCCTAATTTTGAATAAGTTGAATGACTTGCTTGGGGTAAACCGTCAGCCAAGGGGTAATGAAAGGAACTTTGCTGGCAACATTCATGAGGATGAAGAAAGAAACATTCCTGAGAGGGCTGCTAACCCCTTTGAGCGGACATTTCCTGAAATTGGTGGATCTAAAGCTCGAAATGATGAGGGATATCTTTTTGAAATGGTTCGACAAATCATGAAGGAAAGCATGCAAAGGAATGAAGATGAGAAGGAATGGGGTTTCGCTCCAAGTAAAACCCCGTTTACCGAAAGAATCTTAAAGACTGAGTTCCCAAGGAAGTTCATCCCTCCAACTATCCCAGCTTACAAAGGAACAAGTGATCCGAACGAATTCTTGTATAAGTATGATTGGCACATGACAGGTGCCAGAGCTTCTGATGAAATAAAGTGCCGATATTTTCCTGTATATTTGGAAGGTGTAGCTCTGCTTTGGTTCACCAAGTTGCCAATCCGGTCTATAGATCAGTTTTCTGACTTAACCCGAAAATTCAAGGAGCAGTTCAGACTATACGCTTCAAAAGCCAAAGATATTATGTCGTTGTCAAGTTTAGAGCAGAATCCAGGTGAAACTATCAGATCTTTCTTGAATCGCTTTAATATAGCGCTGGCCGAGGTAGACAATGCAAAACCACGGATGATCTTGACCAATCTGATGAGGGCCATCGACAAGTCGAGCGAATTTGGAAAATGGCTTAACATGAAGGAACCAAATTCCCTTGAAAAATTCTACAAGAAAGCAGATGAGTTCATACGTCTGGAAAGCCGTCCTGTACCGGTAAAGGCAGCATTGGAAAAAGATGAAGATAACGTTGTTGCCCCACGCAAGAATGAATCTGTAGGACAGAAAAGGGAAAATAATGATGGGAAGAGACAGAAAAATCTAAAGAAGCCTCGTTCCTTCAAGCCATCGGAATATACCCCTTTATCAGATACGCCGAGCGTATTTACCTTGCCACTAAAGATTCTGTTGATTATCCTAAACCTCCCATTCTGAGAACCGGGAAAAAAGCTGTACAAAGCGGAAAGTTTTGCCGCTTCCATAATCAACCCGGTCATGATACCGATGAATGCCGCCAATTGAAAATTTTGATTGAAGAATTGATAAGGGAAAACAAGCTGCAGCAATTTGTGGAAAAGAATAGCAGCAATCCCGCTTCGACTAGTCAGGGGCAACGAGCTCCTGATCGTCAACCCAGGACAGGTGAAAAGACTGCAGGGCATGAATCCGGAAGGCCTGCTATCAATGTCATTACGGGAGGACCTCACCCAGCAGGCAGGAGCTGGGGTGAGATGGAAAGGTATACCCGAGCTTTGAAGTATGTACCGACCGAGGAAGATGTATTTGTTTTGGAAGGTGCTATGCCCCTGAAACAACAAAAAACTTTCAATGATGATATTGTGTTCAGAGCCAGGGATTCCACAGGTATTGAAGCTCCTACCTTGGATCCCTTAGTCATCTCAGCTGGTATCGGACCAGCTATTGTCAGAAGAGTTCTCATTGATTGTGGCGCATCCTACAATATCCTCTTCAAGAAAACATTCGACCAAATGAAGATCCCTATGGCTGATGTGCAAGCATCATCGCAGAAAATCGCTGGCTTCACTGGGGAGCCAAAACAGCCAATAGGAACCATTGATTTGCTTGTAGAACTTGGAGAGGGAGAAAGAAAAGTGGTCCGCAAGCAAACTTTTTGATTGTTGACGAGTTTTCTGCTTATAATGCTTTCCTTGGCCGTCCAACTCTCGCAGCATTCAAAGCTGTTCTGGCCCCGTGGTGCCTCACCATTAAATTTCCCACAGATAATGGAGTGGGAGTTATAAAAGGGGATCAAAATGCTGGGTGGGAGTGTTATCTGACAGAGCTACGAGAAACAAGGAAAAGAGAGATGGGAAAGGATTCGGCAACCCCGATCCGCATCAAAGAACCAGCCTTGTAGCAACTACAGGGCGGATCCGGCACTGGCGAGCACAGCGGAGCACGGAAAGAGATGGATCCTAGGAAAGCCAGTGCAGGGGAGAATAGAGTGGTACCAGTGGAAACGATAATACCAGTACCTGTTGACCCAAAGGACCCAAACAAGGTGTTGAATGTGGGTTCACAACTTAATGTGTCAATTTAGAATATCCTAATATCTTTTTTAAAGGCAAATTTGGATATTTTTGCTTGGACTCATGCCGATATGTGCGGAATATCCCCAGAAGTTGCAATACACGCTCTAAATATTGATCCAAAATTTACACCTGTGAAGCAGAAAAGGAGAACTCAAGGTCCAGAAAGGTCAGCAGCGTTAAAAGAAGAAGTTGATTGGCTCATGGAGAATAATTTTATCAAAGAATCTACCTATCCGAATTGGGTTTCAAATCCAGTGCTGGTTAAGAAAGCCAACGGAAAATGGAGAGTATGCATCGATTTTTCAGATCTAAACAAGGCCTGCCCCAAAGACTGCTTCCCATTACCCAGAATCGATCAACTGGTAGACGGAACAGCGGGACATGAACTGTTATCTTTTATGGATGCCTACTCCGGATATAACCAGATCATGATGCATGAGCCAGATCAGGAGGACACGAGCTTTATCACCGACGTTGGTCTTTACTGCTACAGAGTTATGCCCTTTGGGCTGAAGAATGCAGGGGCAACATACCAAAGACTTGTTAATGCTATGTTCAAACCGCAATTGGGCAAGACTATGGCAGTCTACGTCGATGACATGTTAGTAAAGTCTAAGAAAGCAGTGGATCACATAGAACACTTAGCAGACATGCGCAGTCCTCCGAAAATACGGAATGAAGCTTAACCCTTTAAAATGCTCATTTGGAGTGGAATCCGGAAAGTTTTTAGGTTTCATCGTGAGCGCTAGGGGCATTGAGGCTAGTCCAGCTCAAATTACCGCCTTAAAGGAAGTCAAAGCTCCTAGAACAAAGAAGGAATTGCAAAGTCACAATGGAAAAGTCGCCACCTTGAGTCGGTTCATTTCCAAAGCCACAGATAAATGCATCCCATTCTTTGACGCCCTAAAGAAAGGAAAGAAAAACTTCGATTGGACTCCCGAATGCCAAAAAGCCTTTGATGAATTGATTCGCCATATGGAAACGCCTCCAATACTTTCTAGGCCTGGTGATGGCGAGGATCTTCTTATATACTTGGCAGTATCATCTCATGCTTTAAGTGCAGCGCTGATACGAGAAGACAAGAGGATTCAACATCCAGTTTACTATATCAGCAAAAGACTCACTGGGGCAGAGATGAATTACTATAAGTTGTAAAAACTCGCATATTCCCTACTGATTGCATCCAGGAAGTTGAGGCAATATTTCCAAGCTCATCCTATCAGAGTCCTCACTGATCAACCTTTAAAGCAAGTCCTGTTTCGCCCTGAGACTTCGGGTCGTCTTCTAAAGTGGAATATTGAACTCAGTCAATATGACATCACTTATCATCCCCGAAAAGCAATCAACGGACAAGCTTTAGCGGATTTCATCGCAGAATTCACAGATAAGGGTAACAGTGAGGACGAAACGATCGACGACTCCCCAATCCAATGGAAGTTATATGTCGATGGCGCGAGAAACGACTATTGTTCTGGAGCCGGAGTTGTACTTAAGACCCCTGAAGATCGATCATTATGCTATGCACTAAGATTGGAATTTCCTTCAACAAACAATGAAGCAGAGTACGAAGCCCTTATCGCTGGCTTAAGGATTGCTAAAGAACTAAACATCCAAGCGTTACAGATCTTCAGTGATTCTCAGCTTATTGTATGCCAAGTCAAGAAGGAATTCCAAGCGAAAGGGGGAAATCTGCCCGCCTACTTGTCAAAGGCTTGGCAACTCCTAGGTGATTTCGATCATTACATGATAAGTCATATTCCTCGAGAAGAAAACATGAAAGCATATTCTCTCGCAAAGTACTCTAGCACAGGCGAAGCTCAATTTCTGGGGTTGACTCCAGTGGAGGTCCTGTCGGCTCCAAGCATTAATGAGATGGATATTGATTGGATCATGAGCGTGTCTCAAGAGCAAGAATCATGGATGACTCCAATAACAGAATATCTGCTCAATGGCTCTTTACCGAAAAATTCAAAAGAACGAAAGAAGCTACTGAGGAAAGCCTCTCGCTATATAGTCCAGGATGGCCAGTTATACAGACGGGGATTCTCAATGCCGTTACTTCGATGTGTATCCAGGGAAGAGTCCAAAACAATCCTAGCTGAGGTGCATGGGGGAGAATGTGGTGATCATTTAGGTGGTCAAACCTTAGCGAAAAAGATTCTCCGATACGGATATTTTTGGCCAGAAATTAATCGAGATGCAGCAAACTATTCCCGAAAATGTGACAGATGCCAAAGATTCGCCAAAATTCCTAGAGCTCCTTCCACTGAACTCACACAGATGGCCAGTCCATGGCCATTTGCAATATGGGGGATAGAACTTGTAGGACCGTTACCAACTGCCAAATCTGGAATTAAATATGTCATTGTTGCTGTAGATTATTTTACTAAGTGGGCAGAAGCTGAACCACTGGCTACTATCACCTCAAAAAAGATGATAAGTTTTGTGACTAAAAGTATCATTTGCAGATATGGTGTGCCTCAAAAAATAATTACAGACAATGATACTCAGTTCGAAAGTGAAGAATTCCAAGATTTTTGCAAACGATTCAAAATCCAAAAAAGCTTCTCAGCAGTAGCTCATCCCCAGGCAAACGGGCAGGTGGAAGCAGTAAATAAAATTATCAAGTCAACCATCAAGAAGCAGCTTGAAAGAGCGAAAGGTGGTTGGGTCGATAAGCTACCACTAGCACTATGGGCATACAGAACTACCCAAAAAACTGCGACTGGGCATACTCCATTTTCATTGGCATACGGATCAGAGGCAATGATTCCGGTAGAAACAGAGGTCCCTTCACATAGAAGAATCCATTTTAATCAAGCGGAGAATGAAAAACTACAGCTTGAGGCACTAGATCTCCTTGATGAAAAAGAAGAAGAGGCTGAGCTCAGAATCGCATCTCATCAGCAAAGGATAGCCAGACATTTCAATTCCAAAGTTCGCCAACGCAGCTTTGAAATTGGAGATCTAGTCCTAAAGAGAATTATGACAGCGACAGGTGTGTTTGGGCCAAATTGGGAAGGACCATATGTCATAGGTCAGAAGCTTCTTGACGGCACATTCAAACTCACTACTGTCGAAGGAGATCAAATTCCAAGAGCTTGGAACAGCAATCACTTGCGTCCATACTTTACTTGATAGCTTTGTTCAAATATTGTAAAAAGAATTATGAATGTATGATTCCTGTAATTGAAAGCGATCGTAAAACCGATGCAAGTGAATAATGAAAGACTATAAAGTGGATGTAGGCCCAAATTCTTGGCCGAACCACTATAAATCTTGTGTTCCTTATTATTATTACATGTTTGCTTTATTTTCGATATGAAAAGTACATTAAATGTATTACTGAAATGTCGATTTAAATTTTTGCAGGCAACAAAAACAAAACTTGCACATTACAAGACCAAGTGATTCTTGTTATCATTCAACAAACAAATTCCAAGTCACAAAATTCCCGAGCTTAAATCCTAGATAAGAAGAGCTTCAATTGAACGGTCAATGATTTCGCCGAAAACGGGCTTTAGCTAATAAATTGAGAAGTTTGAACAAACAAACATCCGATTAAGAAGCTTATGTCTGTTCTCGTGAACTGGCCTAGCAATGAAGTACACTTCTTTGGATTAAACAAATTACTTGTAAGAGAAGGGAGTGCAAGCTTAAAAAAATAAAGGATCACTGAAAAGGCATAAGCAAGTGGACAAGGAACAACTAAAGCCCTCTTCGGAGGCACAAGTCCTCTTTGGAGGCACAACTCTTCGGAGGATAAAGACCTCTAACGAAGCATATGCCGCAAAAAAGAAAGTTCTCTACTCAATCAAAAAAGATTGGAGGAGTCATGACCCTCCAACCATGAGAGAGTAACTTCCAGGCAATCTTCGGAGGCCCATTTCACCATGAGTTGAAGTGTTACAACCGCTCTTCGGAATTTCACTTCACCAGAGTTGAAATGTAAAACAAAATAAAAGCCCTCTTCGGAGGCCCATTTCACCAGGAGTTGAAGTGTTACAACCGCTTTTCGGAATTTCACTTCACCAGAGTTGAAATGTAAAACAAAATAAAAGCCCTCTTCGGAGGCCCATTTCACCAGGAGTTGAAGTGTTACAACCGCTCTTCGGAATTTCACTTCACCAGAGTTGAAATGTAAAACAAAATAAAAGCCCTCTTCGGAGGCCCATTTCACTAGGAGTTAAAGTGTTACAACCGCTCTTCGGAATTTCACTTCACCAGAGTTGAAATGTGAAACAAAATAAAAGCCCTCTTCGGAGGCCCATTTCACCAGGAGTTGAAGTGTTACAATCGCTCTTCGGAATTTCACTTCACCAGAGTTGAAATGTAAAACAAAGTAAAAGCCCTCTTCGGAGGCCCCTTTCACCAGGAGTTGAAGTGTTACAACCGCTCTTCGGAATTTCACTTCACCAGAGTTAAAATGTAAAACAAAATAAAAGCCCTCTTCAGAGGCCCATTTCGCCAGGAGTTGAAGTGTAACAACCGCTCTTCGGAGTTTCACTTCACCGGAGATGAAATGCTAAAAAAAAAAAAGAGAGAGCCTCTCCCAAGGGGCAGAAACAGAAGGACCTCTTCCCAAAGGCACAATAAGACAGAAAGACCTCTTCCCAGAGGCACAATAAGACAGAAAGACCTCTTCCCAGAGGCAGAAATGAAAAGACCTCCTCCCGGAGGCACAATCAAGCAGAAAAGACCTCTTCGGAGGCACACGTTTCACCAAGATTGAAGTAAAACTTCCAAGTGTTGAAACGTGAAAAAGTTTTCCTCAGAGGTGCAACTTTTCAAAGAAACAAAAATCAAGAAGCCCTTTACTGTGGCAAGTAAAAAAAAATCCTCATTAAGAGCACACTTTAACTTTCAAAGGAAGAGTGAATTACTTGTTCTAGAAAATTCTCTTCCTCAAAAAGAAGTTGAAGTACTTTACAAATACCCGCTTTACCACATAGAAGATTTCATTCAATAAAATGTGTATATGCACAAAATAAAGAGTGATATCTTCGAAAGTTGAAGCGAAGAAACTTATTTGTGCTCTTATTTTTAATGAAATCATATTCCTCCAAATGTGGAATAATTATTCCCTAAAAAATAAAAGCACAAGTTCCTCATAAAATAAAATATTACAATGGGCTTATGGTAAAGGGGCAGCATGGCGTAACTACATTGGTAAAATTGCGCTCGAACAATATATACCACAAGCTCACTACAATATCGTACAAAGAAACTTGTACAAAAATAAATAGTAAATGCATTCTCAGATATAGACAGAAGTTTATACAAAGAAAAAGAATCATTTTATTCAACACTATTTTATATAAAGGTACAGGTTCCAACAAAAGAAAAGCGGGGGGCCGGTACCCGCACAATTTCCGGTCATTACTTGCAAAAAAGGCAAAAAAGCGATATGAAAGCCACAGAACCAGAGCCATCATTTCTTCTTCCGCCCACCTTTCGAGCCCGCACCTGGCCGAATGACCAACTTTTTAGGTCGGCTTGTAAGGGTAGGGGATGAAGGAGAAAGAGGCTCGATCGGACTTTCTTCCGTCTCTTCTTCGCCAGTTAAAGATTCCTTCTTATTCTTCTTCTTGGAAACTCCCTGCTTCCCCCTTTTCTTGGAGGAAGGCCCACTCCCTGGAGAAAAAAGTTTGGATAACGGTTCAGCGTCGGAGCCAGTGGGTTCTGGCGTCCTCTCGCTTCCTTCAGTTTCTTCTCCTTTCGGATCTTGAGAAGCAACGGGATCATCTAAGCCGTGAAGGGCTTCTATTTGCTCTTCCTGTGACCCGGGTTGCGAGGCAGAAGGAGGAGTGACCTTAGGAGGCGGAGAAGGAATAACTGGAGGAGTAGAAGCCTGAACAATGCCCGACGTTTTCTCTGCAGAAGGAAAAAAGTTTAAGTCAGCAAAAAGCGGAGATAAAGGTTCGCTGAGATTCAAGAAGTAGTCAAAAAGCCCATCAAGTTCATAAGAAACAGATGAGCAGTCTACTTGGGCAAGATTGTCAGTAGGGTTACCTGCAGAAGTCGGTTCCCTGACGTCAACTTCGTAAGCCTGTGCCTCGGCACTCTCGCCGCCCTCATCTCCACCTAGTATGCTTGCAATATCGGTGGTGACTTTAGTAGGAGATGGGGAATGAGAACTAGAACCGATAATGTCAATTTCGGCTGAAGGAGAAGGTTGAATAGGAGTAGTTGAGGTGATTTTTCCTGAATATTCTCCTGCCGCTGTTTCGGCCCTTAATCTTGCAAGCTGTTCTCTCCCCTTGGCAAGAGCGGCGCGAGCATCATCATCAAGATAATGCTCTTCAAGAGCTGACTCAGCGTAGCCAGCGCCTTTACCACCGAGCATATCGAGTGCTGCCTCCCAAACTTCAGCTAGTGTAATTTCATACTTGGGGCCTAGGAAGGCAAGGCTACCGCGCCCCAAGATGCTATGCAGATAGAAATCAAATAATGTTGAGCTGATGTTGGCCCTCGTTGCCTCGTGAGATTCTTCAGATGCAATTTTGCCGGCAACGGCCTCATCACGCTCCATTTCAACTTTAGAAAGTTGAAGCTTAAGCATTTGGATCTCCGCCTCTTGGGAGTTATTCTTCTTCCGAAGCCCTTCAATGTCAGCGACATAGCCCTCGCTAATTCTTTTCTGCACTTCGAGCCTGTCTTCGGCTTCCCTTTGGCCAGCATGGGCATCTCTCACTTGTTTGAGGAGCACTTCTTCTTTTTGAGAATAAGAAGTAGAAGAAGCAGCAAGCTCTTGTTTCAGTTCTTCAACTTTTGCTTCAAGCTCCTCATTGTAAGAAGCAATGCTTCTCATCTCGGCGTCATGTTGCTCGAGCACCTTTTGCCATTCGGCTTTATCATTTTCCATGGTGAGCATGGCCTCTATGTTTGCACGATTAACCCTCTGAAGCTCGTCAACAAGTTTCTGCCAGTTCGACATCCTCTCAATATCAAGCTTAACGGCGTCAAGGTTTCGTAACATGGCAGACTTGTCAATGGGGACCAAGTCAAGGTCAAACCTTACTCCCTTCAGACACCACAGAGGAAATCGACTTTACAAAGTGGCAGGACCCGGTCCAACTTGGAATTTGGGTCTGCTAATTATAGTTTGGATGTCTGACTTCCCGAGAGCGGGAGAGCCGGAAGGAATACCAAGCGAGGCAGGGGCGGTAAACTTTTCAGGAGTTGTAGTGGTGTGCTTCTCACCATGTCGGGCTCGCTTGCTCGAATCTTCAACCACATGACCTTTTCCTCTGTCATCATGGGTTTTTCTTTTATGGGAATCGTCACCTCTCTGTGAAGAATCGTGACGCTCTTCCCTCTCTCTTCTTTCGTAGCGCTCCTCTTGAGCCCTCTTCTCCTGAGCCTTTCGGGCGGCTCTTTCTTCATCAGATTCTCTGTAAGAGGGGAGGTAACGCCTATAATCATATTGGCTACGCCTCCCGTAGCGTTGGAAATCATCGTAGTATGAGCTGTTGTGCCCCATCGGAGAATCTGAAATAAAAAAAAGATAAGTTTTAGAGGTCTTCAAAGTACAAAAAGTGAGAAACATAGAAGTGCGGAAAAGAAATTCTAAGTGTGTGTGGCGTGCAAACTACGCGCATCAAACTACGAACCACTCTTTAATTGAGGAGTGGTTGTGGGTGTAATAGTCAGGGTCAACTCCTGAGTTGATGGAGTCTGCTGCAGGACAGAAGTTGCTTCAACTACTAAAGAAGAAATCCCAGTAGTGATAGGATCATCTTTAAAGATTTCCTGCGAGGTGGCAAAGAGGTCGCTCAGCCCTTTGAAAGTATCATCCCTTCTCTACTTGGCAAAGCTAGTTTTCTCTGCTTCTTCGCCGGATTTCTGTGAACGTCGGGGAGATCCCTGGGGCTCCTCTTCCTCAATAACCGGGGCAAGTTCGTCAGGTGGCCCCGCAACATCAACAGAAGTGGAACATTTCACTAGAAAAGCCTCGGGAGCAGGTCTGTTAACGCTAAAATTTGAACGCTAATACCCCAGTGTGTGAAGTGTAGTTGTGAAAGCACCACCCGATAACTCGGGAACAGTTTATAAGCAGATAATAGCAGAAAAGCAGTCAACAACAGCAATTTTATAGTGGTTCGGCTTGAGGGTATAGCCTACGTCCACTTTAAGTATTTTACTGATGATCTCGTTACAAGCTGATACAATTCTTCCCAAGTACAATACACTTTGAATTACAAGACACTTTGAACGAGTAGCTCAAACTTCAATGGAGGTAAGAGTCTTCAAATCCATGTTGGATGTATGTGATCTCTTCTTGAAGTTGTTTGTAGCGTTCTTCGTGTCTTGAGAGCTTCGAGTGTTGGATTGGTTTGGAATGCAGCAGAGTATCGGCGCTTGAAGAGAATGAGCCAAAAGTCCCCTTTCTGTTGGAGTTATGGGCGTATTTATAGGCATCTTCGGAGTTAGGTCGTAACTCGTATACGACTCACGATGAGTCGTAACTCGTGTACGACTCATGATAATTCGTAACTCGTATACGACTCATGGTAGGTCGCGGCTGATTTACTGGGTTCATGGCTTGGCCCAGAGTTATGCACCCATCTAAATGAATGATACAAGTTCTAAGTCATTCACGAGTTAACCAAATGCAGTTTCCTTTATGCTAGCATGAGTCGTACACGACTCATCATAGGTCGTAAGTCGTCAGCGATTCTTCTTACTACAGCGTGGTGTTGAACTTGTCTCCAAGTCTTAGGTCGTGAACAACTTATCTTTTGAGCCGTAGACTTCCTGTCGCGCCATCTTCTAACTCGTAAGATTGTTATCTCGTAGACTCTTTAACTCGTGGAGGCCTTAAGCCGTAGATCCTTATCTCATAGACCTTTTAACTCGTAGAGTCTTTAACTCGTAGTGGCCTTAACTCGTAGATCTTTTAACTCGTAGAGTCTTTAACTCGTAGATCCTTAACTCGTAGGTCGTTCAGCCCTTGAATTGTTAGGTCGTGAAGACCTTGAGTCGCACAGTTCTTGAGTCGTTGATCCACTGAGTCGGCCTGTCTCATGAACCGTTAACCCTCTTGAGTCGTTCCATTCCTCTAAGTCGCCTTGAACCTTAACTCGTTAAGTCGTGGCACTTCTTAGGTCGTCCAATCCTTGAGTCGTTAAGCTTATTGAGTCGTTAACCTTATTAAGTCGGCAACCTTGTTAAGTCGGCAACCTTATCAAGTCGGCAACCTTATTAAGTCGGTAACCTTATTAAGTCGGTAAGTCGTGCCACTTGTTAGCTTGTTAACCCGCTTCATCAGTTAGGTCGTTGACTTCGAGTAGAAGATAGGTCGCTCCATTATCTAAGTCGTATACCGTTTTGGACGGGGCGCTGCCCCGCACCTCGCCGGGGGCGCTGCCCCCTGGACTCCTACGACCTGACCGGGCAGGTCGATCACCGTAGCGGTGGCGTTGCCCCCGCACCCCCACCTTTGGGGGTTGGCACCCCCCCGGACCCCCCCTCCGTAGGGGATCTTATCTGAAAAGCCATTCAACATAACTTGCTTTGTTGGGATGCTGAGTTGACTATTCTTCGAGACGAACTATCATTGGTTTCTCGGTCGATTTTTGATATCACGGCCATGCTGAAAAAGTGGAGTTAACACTTGCCCCTCGAAGTATACGCCTAGGGACTAGGTCGTGTGCTTCGATTTTTCTTAACTCGTGCTTTACTGAGCTGCTGAGCTTGTAGTTAGGCAACTTTGCTTTGTTTTGACCTGAAGCCTTTTAAACTTGACCAATGCGATTCAATGGAACTTTGACCTGAACTTGTTGCATCTCTTTACAGATTATTTTAACAACTTGTTAAACGCACCATTTGCAGAAAAATAGGGCGAATATACTCATCACCGATTGCCCATATCGAGTGATGGATTAGATCAAAGAACTGGTATTTTACTGTAAGCAAATTAGTATGGTCTTGATGAAGTGTTGCGAATCAATAATCTTGAATGAAGTATCAACACAAAGTTTACACAGTTATAACTGCTATCTGCATTGACACCGCACTTACTTTCAAATAACAAGCCTTGAATTCTTCTGAATTGACATATGCCAACCAGTATTATTTCAAGTATTGCTTTATTTACTTGTTATTTTAGTAGCTTTGCACAACACTTCACACGCTTTTAGAAAACGTGCACCTTTACTTTTGAATATTCAGTTCTTCATATAGAATGTCTTTTCGATAAGAAGAGTAGTGGGGCAAACTGGATCTTCCCATTTCTGGGATTTTCAAAATCTGAGTTGTCCGGTACTAATTTCATTCTTTACTTTTGCAGCACTTCCTTCCTCTTTCCGAATATTCCAGTCAGAAGTCAATTTTTAAAAGACTAAGTGCTGTGAAGGTTAAGGAGAGGAGCGTTGATTTTTTGCTGAAAGATGGATTTTTGCACTAATTCGGACTTTTGCACTCTTTTTGGTTGACTTAGCTTCACGATGCCCCTGGTTTTCAAGAAGAAACTTCAGATGTCCCAGCTTTCGCAAAGGAACTTGCATCAATGGAACCTATTGCGGAAGCCTTATTGGTGTAATGTTTTACTCCATTTGACGGTGTGGGGTCATCCTTCTTGTTTTGCCTTTTGAAACCCGCACGTGCACAACAAATTTTATAGAAACTTTTGTCTGTATTTGAGAATGTATTTATTCCTCATTTTCATACGAGTTTCTTTATTCTCTTTGGATGATATTGCAGTGAGCTTGTGGTATGTTGCTTGGGTACTGCTTTTATTAATGTAGCAATATTATATTGCCCCCATACCACAACTCATTGTAATATTCTTCATTTTGAGGAGATTTTGGAGAACAATTCTTCTGTTTTTAGAAGACTTGTACTCTTACTTTAGAGAATAACTCTTCCATTTTGAGAAGGCATGCACTCTTTCTTTAGAGAATAATTTTCCATTTTTGAGGAAATATTATTCTTGCTTTAGTAGAGTGTGCCTTGTGTTGGAGAAGCCTTTGTTTTTTTTTTTTGGCGCCTCGCTGGAGGGCTTTGATTTGACATTTCAACTCTGGAGAAGTGGGCCTCCACAGAGATTGCACTTCATCTCCGGTGAAATGTGCCCCCGAAGAGGTCTTTATTTGGCATTTCAGTTCTGGAGAAGTGGGCCTCCGAAGAGTTTGCACTTCAGCACTGCTGAAATGTGCCCCCGAAGAGGTCTTTATTTGGCATTTCAGTTCTGGAGAAGTGGGCCTCCGAAGAGTTTGCACTTCAGCTCTGGTGAAATGTGCCCCCGAAGAGGTCTTTGTTTGGCATTTCAGCTCTGGAGAAGTGGGCCTCCGAAGAGTTTGCACTTCAGCGGTGAAATGTGCCCCCGAAGAGCTCTTTATTTTGAATTTCAGCTCTGGAGATGTGGGCCTCCGAAGAGTTTGCACTTCAGCTCTGGTGAAATGTGCCCCCGAAGAGGTCTTTATTTGGCATTTCAGCTCTGGAGAAGTGGGCCTCCGAAGAGTTTGCACTTCAGCTCCGGTGAAATGTGCCCCCGAAGAGGTCTTTATTTGGCATTTCAGCTCTGGAGAAGTGGACCTCCGAAGAGTTTGCACTTCAGCTCCGGTGAAATGTGCCCCCAAAGAGGTCTTTATTTGGCATTTCAGTTCTGGAGAAGTGGGCCTCCGAAGAGTTTGCACTTCAGCTCTGGTGAAATGTGCCCCCGAAGAGGTCTTTATTTAGCGTTTCAGCTCTGGAGAAGTGGGCCTCCAAAGAGTTTGCACTTCAGCTCTAGTGAAATGTGCCCCCGAAGAGGTCTTTATTTGGCATTTCAGCTCTGGAGAAGTGGGCCTCCGAAGAGTTTGCACTTCAGCTCCGGTGAAATGTGCCCCCGAAGAGGTCTTTATTTGTCATTTCAGCTCTGGAGAAGTGGGCCTCCGAAGAGTTTTCACTTCAGCTCTGGTGAAATGTGCCCCCGAAGAGGTCTTTATTTGGCATTTCAGCTTTGGAGAAGTGGGCCTCCGAAGAGTTTGCACTTCAGCGGTGAAATGTGCCCCCGAAGAGCTCTTTATTTGTTTCCTTCCTGCTCGCCCATGTCTTTTAACCATTTGATCCTCAGTGATTCCCCGTTATCATTTCCAAACCCACATTTCCTTCTTTTGGAAGTAGTTTATTTTATCAAAAGAAGTGTACTTCATTGCTAAGTGAGCTTGGAGGGGCGGACACAAGCTACTTAATCGAATGTTCGTTTGCACAAACGATCTCAATTAGTTTGCAAGGGCCCACCTCCAGTTGAATCACTCACTGTTTGCTTGAAGCACTTCTTTTGTAGGATTTGGGTCTGGAATATTTGTGGCCTGATATTCGCCTGTTGAGCGATTTGTAGGAATCGCTTGGCTTTGTGATGTGTTGACTAGGTGAGCTTTGCTTTGATTGCCTGCAACATTAAATCGACATTTTAGCAATATATTTTAAGATATTTGCATATTGAAATGAAACAAGCATTTTATCGTAATAGAAAGCTCAAGATTTATAGTTTCTATTATTTATTTGCACTGTTTTTACAACGGCATTTTATACAGGAATCATAAATCCAGTATTATTCTATGAATTTTAAGAAAAAGCCATTAAGTGAAATATGGCCATTAGGCATCATCTTCTAGAACAAGGATATTCTCTCCCTCCGGGGCTTGTCTCAAAGCACGAGCATATCTTTCCATCTCGTCCCAACTTCTGTCCGCTGGGTGAGGCCCCCCTGTGATAGCATTAATGATAAGCCTCTCAGATCCCTGCGTTGCAGTTCTTTCATTTGGGTCGTAATGATGAGTGAGAAGTATTTGCCCCTGAGTGGATGAGGATGGATCATTCCTGTTTCTCCGGACATATTGCTGAAGTTTATTCTCTTTCAATAGCTTCTCAATCAGATCCTTCAAATGGCGACACTCGTCAGTGTCATGGCCAGGTTGATTGTGGAATTTACAGAATCTTTCACTTTGCGTGGCATTTTTCCTAAGTCTCAACTTTTGTGGTTTAGGATATTCAACAATATCCTTTGTTGCTAAGAAAATGTTCTATGGAGTATCAGTTAAGGGAGTATAATCCGACGGTTCAAAGTGGCGGTTTTTCTTTGGATTTCCCTGCTTTTTCCCATCATCATTCTTCCTTTTCTGTCCTCCAGATTCTCCTTTATTAGAAGTAACATTGACATTCTGAATTTCGGTCACGACTGCTTTTGTTGGCACAGGAAAGCTTTCCAAGCGCATAAACTCGTCGGCCTTCTTATAGAATTTCTCAAGTGAGTTTGGCTCCTTCATTTTAAGCCATTTGCCAAATTCACTCGATTTATCGATAGCCCGCATCAGGTAAGTCAAAACCATCCGTGGCTCTGCGTTATCAACCTCGGCCAAGGCTATATTGAAGCGGTTTAAGAACGATCTGATAGACTCCCCGGGATTTTTTTCTAGACTAGAGAGTGACATTATATCCTTGGCCTTTGTAGCATATAGCCTGAACTGATCTTTGAACTTTCGTGTTAAGTCGGAAAATTGATCCACGGATCTAACTGGTAGCTTTGTGAACCAAAGTAAGGCCACTCCCTCTAAGTATATCGGAAAGTATCGGCACTTGATTTCATCTGTTGCTCTTGCCCCGGTCATATGCCAATCGTACTTGTACAGGGTCACTTATGCCTCGATAGGCCGGGATAGTAGGAGGTACAAATTTCCTTGGAAACTCTGCCTTCAAGATCTTTTCGGTGAACGGTGTCTTACTTGGAGCAAACCCCCAATCATTTTCATCCTCTTGCCTCTGCATGCTCTCTTTCATAATTGAGCGAATCATCCCTGATAGGTACTCCTTATCGTTTAGAGGCTTTGCCGGGCAGAAGTCAGCTACTCTTTCAGAAGTTTGCCTGGGCAAATGTTCGCGAAAATTTGGCTGCGGCCTTGAACCTTCAGCTTGAGAAGGTGCCCCTGCGGCGGTGCCAACTGCTCTTTGAGGGATACCTTTCTCTTGGGAATCATGGGCATCATCTGCAAAGGTCTCTTCATTATTTTCTGTTTGACGGTTGCCCCCAAGTAAAGCATTCATTCTTTCCAGCATTAGAGCGTTCTGGGCTTCCATTTGCTGATATAACCCAGAAACTGCAGCATCAAACACCTCTTGTGTAATTCCAACACTCGGAGCTGCTTCATTTGGAGCAAGAGAAGTGGTAGTATTCTCATGAGCATCACCGGATCTATCAGATCTGAGCTGTCTTCCAGTAGCTATTATCTCGGATAAACTTCTGGTCTTTAGAGAGATTCTTTCAACAAACTTTCACGAAGCAATGGTGAAAGTATTCCTGAGTTGGCTTCTCAGTGAAAGCACCAAAAATGTTAACGCTAAAATTTGAACGCTAACACCCCGGTGTGTGAAGTGTAGTTATGAAAGCACCACCCGATAACTCGGGAACAGATTATAACCAGATAATAGCAGAAAAGCAGTAAACAACAGCAATTTTATAGTGGTTCGGCTTGAGGGTATAGCCTACGTCCACTTTAAGTATTTTTACTGATGATCTCGTTACAAGCTGATACAATTCTTCCCAAGTACAATACACTTTGAATTATAAGACACTTTGAACGAGTAGCTCAAACTTCAATGGAGATGAGAGTCTTCAAATCCATGTTGGATGTATGTGATCTCTTCTTGAAGTTGTTTGCAGCGTTCTTCGTGTCTTGAGAGCTTCGAGTGTTGGATTGGTTTGGAATGCAGCAGAGTATCGGCGCTTGAAGAGAATGAGCCAAAAGTCCCCTTTCTGTTGGAGTTATGGGCGTATTTATAGGCATCTTCGGAGTTAGGTCGTAACTCGTATACGACTCACGATGAGTCGTAACTCGTGTACGACTCATGGTAGGTCGCGGCTGATTTACTGGGTTCTTGGCTTGGCCCAGAGTTATGCACCCATCTAAATGAATGATACAAGTTCTAAGTCATTCACGAGTTAACCAAATGCAGTTTCCTTTATGCTAGCATGAGTCGTACACGACTCATCATAGGTCGTAAGTCGTCAGCGATTCTTCTTACTACAGCGTGGTGTTGAACTTGTCTCCAAGTCTTAGGTCGTGAACAACTTATCTTTTGAGCCGTAGACTTCCTGTCGCGCCATCTTCTAACTCGTAAGATTGTTATCTCGTAGACTCTTTAACTCGTGGAGGCCTTAAGCCGTAGATCCTTATCTCGTAGACCTTTTAACTCGTAGAGTCTTTAACTCGTAGTGGCCTTAAATCGTAGATCTTTTAACTCGTAGAGTCTTTAACTCGTAGATCCTTAACTCGTAGGTCGTTCAGCCCTTGAATTGTTAGGTCATGAAGACCTTGAGTCGCACAGTTCTTGAGTCGTTGATCCACTGAGTCGGCCTGTCTCATGAACCGTTAACCCTCTTGAGTCGTTCCATTCCTCTAAGTCGCCTTGAACCTTAACTCGTTAAGTCGTGGCACTTCTTAGGTCGTCCAATCCTTGAGTCGTTAAGCTTATTGAGTCGTTAACCTTATTAAGTCGGCAACCTTGTTAAGTCGGCAACCTTATTAAGTCGGCAACCTTATTAAGTCGTTAACCTTATTAAGTCGGTAAGTCGTGCCACTTGTTAGCTCGTTAACCCGCTTCATCAGTTAGGTCGTTGACTTCGAGTAGAAGATAGGTCGCTCCATTCTCTAAGTCGTATACCGTTTTGGACAAGGGCGCTGCCCCGCACCCCGCCGGGGGCGCTGCCCCCTGGACCCCTGCGACCTGACCGGGCAGGTCGATCACCGTAGCGGTGGCGTTGCCCCCGCACCCCCACCTTGGGGGGTTGGCACCCCCCCCGGACCCCCCTCCGTAGGGGATCTTATCTGAAAAGCCATTAAACAGAACTTGCTTTGTTGGGATGCTGAGTTGACTATTCTTCAAGACGAACTATCATTGGTTTCTCGGTCGATTTTTGATATCACGGCCATGCTGAAAAAGTGGAGTTAACAAGGTCCTTTTGGTTTGGATGTATCTGTAGAAGCTGGGGCATCCAATGCTCTAGCCGGGGAGTCTGGGATTTCATGAGGATGTGTACAACGAGAAGTATGCAAAATCCCGTATTGGTGCAATAATTCATCCCCCAACAAAAAATTGATGCTTCTCTCTGCTACAGCCACGGCACTCAATCTGTCGAAAGTCTGCTTATGGACCGGATCTCTAGAGGGAAGAGGAAGTGCTGAAAAGAGCAAAGAATGAAATTAGCAATTGGTAATTCGGATCTCGAGAAAGTTTAAAAATGGAGACAAGTAATCTTACTTCCTACTCTCCAATCGGCATAAAACCCTGTGGGGCAGCGAGCAAAGAAAAATTGGTTCAGAAATCCATGAACGCTTTCGGTAAGGTCGGAAATAAGTTTGCGGTTTCTAGCACTCCTCACAATTATAAGGGAAGGATGATCTCTACTCTTTGCAAACGAGCATAAATAACGGATTTCTTCAAAACTTGGTAAGCGATCAAAAGTTCTTCTGAACAAAACACACAACCCCATCAAGATGGCATAACCATTAGGATGAAGTTGGGATGGAGAGATTGACAACCGAAGGAGAAGAATTCGGAGAAAGTCATTAAAAGGTGGGATCGCTCCGCTTAAACACATTTGACGATTGATTGCAATAAAGCCACGGGGAGGATTGTCGGCAGTATCACTTGGCCCAGGGAGCAGGACATCACTCTCAGTAAAACCAAATTGAGTGCGCAGCTGAGTAAATGCTCTCCGGGTTAGAATGGTTGGAGTTCTCTCTGGAGGGTTCTCTATAGGTAGAGCTACCGGAAATGTTTCTTCCTCTTGAGCTGCCATTTCTTCTTGATGGGAAGTCATTCTACATAAATAACTGGATATTCAAACATCAAGGTGCACGTTTCCTAGAATGTGTGTGGTGTTGTGTAAAATTAACAAAGCAATAAACAAATATAACTGGAATGAAAAATAGCAAGCATTTGTTAGTTATGAAATCCATGGACTATTGTTTTAAGCCTAAATATGCAAGTATAATGTTGATGCAGACAAATCAGTTCAGATTGTTGATACTTTGCATTAATGTTTAACTTTAGTTGATTGATTCACAAGCATTTCCTGCAATATATTTAAGTTTCTTGTCTTGTCTCGACTAATCTGTCATTTGATGTGGGCAGTCAATGGCAGTATTTTCGCCTTGGTTTTCTTTGTTTGTTATTTTCAGCAGGTTGTCAGCTTATAAGTTAATGCGGTCTGTGAAATAATATAATGAGATTCAAACAAGTTTAGAGTTGGGGCAGTTCAAAACTCAGACAACTTAGTTTGGCAGTTCAAGTCAAATACTCAAAGTGGGTCTATGCTCTTAAAATGTCAACACCCTCAAAGCTTAAGGGTCAACTCGGCTACGGTTTAAAAGTCTCTTGCAGGATAGTACTAAGTCGGTAGCGGGTTGAAGCCTGGATAGTTTAGTTCGGCAACTCATTCCTCTAGGTCGCAAGGGGGAGATAAGAAAGCAAGCTCCGATTCGTTAGGCAGGAATTTCTCCATGTATTATCTCGGCCACGACTTAAGAGCCAGGTCGGCCAAAAACTAAGTCACCTAAACTCACTAACTCGTTCCCGAACCAACATCTCATGGCATTCAACCCGTTAACCCAATAACCATTTCATCAGCAGCCGCCTCTACTCATGCTATCGAATCACTCGCCTCTACTCATGCTATCGAATCACCCAATTAAATAACTCGAAATCGTTATAAATCCAGCATTCTGCCATCAGACATCATCGAACTTGAGGTGGTAAACTGCCTTTGTTGAATCAGCGATCATCTTGAGCAACCTAAGCTTCGTCAACTACAAATATGATGGGATTTGTGGTGGAGCATTGCTCAAGAAGATGATTCGAATTCGAGCAGTAGGACTAATGAATTGACAGTAATCTACGATCGAGAGAAGAGTGAAATTACTTACGCGATGGATAGTAGAGGTTATCGGTGATCAGTTGGGATGAAATCGCCTTTAGGAATTTGAGAATTCTTCAATGGCGGAATTAAGCAAGAGAGTAAGTGACGAAGAAAGAGGAAGAAGGCTAACTTATACCCTGCATTGGAAGACTTGAAGCGACACGTACAGTCTAACTGTTAGGTCGCATACGACCTACCGACTTAAAAGGGACGAGTTAAAGGCTATCGAAGCACACAACCTAACCATTAGGCATGTACTTCGAGGGGCAAATGTTAACTCCACCTCGGTCAAGTGTTACCAATCCAATAATAACCGACCTAAAAGACCCACCGATCTAGCATATCAAACAGTTAGCGACCCAGCGTTCTGCCGACCTAAGGCACAGAGGGGTGCCGACCTAGTATCTTAGCATGGAAGACCGACCTAACTGCATAAGGCTTAAGAGGAATACCGACCTAAGGGACTTGAGAAGCATGCCGACCTAATGCCTCAAAGAGAGTTCCGACCTAGGGCTTACATAAGTCCCCCGACCCAACGCGTGTACCGATCTAACTACCCAAGTTGGTCGCCGACTTAACTGTTAAGAACAAATTGGTCCACACTTGAGTCGTGACCGACTTATGATTATGCTAGGTCGGCCGCGACCTAAGGATACAAAGGAGATACGGTGTTAAAACCAAACGCAGAGCACATTAACTCGGCAACGGCCTAAGACTTAAGAAACGAGGCTGGAAAAACATTGTTCTTTGGCTTAAGCTGTAGACCGGGCATAAGAGATCGGTGCCGACACACGACCTACCTTAGGTCGTGCGCGACCTAGGACTTGGAGATTGAATTTCGCCTAGAACCACTCCTATAAATACAGCCCTAATTCCAACTAGGAGGGGACTTTTGGCCAATCATTTCAAGCGCCAATACTCGGCCGAATTCTCAACTCACCCGACGCTTCAAGTTCGAAAGGCATCTCAACTAACTTCAAGGGAAAATCTAACGCAATCTACATGGATTCGAAGAATTCTTCTCTACCAAAGTTCTAGTTGTTTGTCTCGTCGTAATTGTAATTGAAGATTGTTGTAAAGTTGTAATCGGTTTAGCAATAAAGAGAATTAAAGTGGACGTAGGCTTGCCTTGAGCCGAACCACTATAAAATCGTTGTTATTCACTGCTTTTTCTGTGACTTTCTGCTTATACTCTGTTCCCGAATCATCGGGTGGTGCTTTCACAACTACACTTTATACATCGGGGTGTTAGCATTCAAATTTTAGCGTTAACAATGTTGGAATTTAATAAGAGAATTATTATTAAATCTTGATTTTTTGAATGGAAATTTAACTTCATAAAACCATGAATTTAAGGAAATAAAATGATGGTTATAAAAGTGAAATTATATGATTTTATAAGTTAAGAATGATTTAAATAAAATATAATTGTTTGTGAACTTATATTGAACATTTGAAGTTACTTAACTGCATTTTTGAAATGCTATTATTTCAAATGTAAATGATAGTACAGCATTTGTAAATGATGTAGTTAATATAAATGAACTAAAGGGCTAAACTGAATTAAAGGCTATTATAGCACTTTATAAATGTTATAATTGTTGAATTTAACTATGGTTTTATTTGAATTAATGTAACCTTATTACATCATTTTTGAATGTTGTCTTAAATTGAACTGTTTTGAATGTAACTTTCTGTAGCATTTTCTAAATGCTGCGAAAGTTGAATTTTCATTGTTTTAATAAATTTAAGTGAATAAGTGAATTTTGAAAGATTTAAATTTTGGAAATTTAATAATTTAATTATTAAATATAATTCATTTTATGATTTAAAATGAAGTAATTTGTTTTGAAATATAAACTATTTGAAATGTGTGTTGAAATGGTATTTTAAATAAATGAACGTGGTTTGGAAGATACTATATTTTGATATTTTTGAAAGTGTACGTGTAGTACTAAGGATCGTGTAATATGGTATATAAATGCGAAAACTGATAATAGCAGTAAAATAAAAATTAAAGTAAGCACACCAGGAATTTTTATACTGGTTCGAACTTGCCGTTCTACGTCCAGTCCCAGAATACCCTCTGGATTTAAACTAAACCCCTCACTTCACCTGGAGGAATAGGTATACGACACCTAAGCAGCCGAACAGGAAATTTTCCGCCTCAACAGCCGAAGAGGACTTTAACTTCAATATAAATAGTTTGTTGACGAATGTGTTCTGAATAACACTGATTGTATTTTGATAGTACAACTTTCCTATAATCAAATCCTCAAGAGTATATATGTGTGTGAAGATTTAGAAGAAAGATAATCACGTAGAATCGAAGTTTATGATCTAGTGATATTAAATAAGAATGAATGCTTTTATTTGCAGAAATAAATAGAGAATAGATTTCAGAATTATAAACAAGAATCGGTGATTGTAGAAGTGATTTGAACATGTTTATATAGTTGTAGAATAGTTACAATCTTTCATGAAGAGTTTCAATCAAAATTTATGTCCGTATCTCTTGAATTGAGGGACGTATCTCTTCATGAAACAATTGCATATCTTCAGAAAACTAGCCGTTATATGCAGGTCAGTCGACCGAAAAAACTGGCCGGTCAGCTGAGTTTGAAATCGTGTATAAAAACAGAGAGTACCTGTGCACTGACTACAGGGTCGGTCGACCGAAGTTTCTGGTCGGTCAGCCGACCTATAGTTATATGCACAGTGTACACTTATTTGTGTATAAATTAATTCGTATGTGCATGTGACTACTTGAGGAATGATTTTAACAATATTCTAAGACTAAATACATTAAAATATTCATAATAAACTCTGGATTGTAGTCTTGTCTCCTTTGTAGTGCATAATATACACTTATTCTCTTTTTGTCGCTTTCGTCGTATGATATATGAAGCTTGTGTCATGAATCAAAACTCTTGAATCAACATTCTCCCCCTTTTTGATTGATGACAATACCTATGTGACGAAGTAGTATATATTGTAATTCTCCCCCTGAATATATGGCGACATTTCTGCAAAAATTTGTTAGCTTGCATATATTTCTCCCCCTTTGTCATCGACAAAAAGGAATACTTAGTGGATGTTTAAAAAATATGGAATATGTGACACAACATAAGAAAAAACATCAAGTTTTAAATAATACATACTCAAAGCAAATAGGAATATTGATGTTTTACTATAGTACACAACATCTAAAAGACAAAATACTAAAAATTATGAGATAGCAAATTGTAAAGCAATATGATCACTCCTCATCATCATCGGAATCCCCAAATTCTGACCGGATATTTTCTTCCGGAGGAGCATGTTCCTTACCACGTCTTTAAGTGTTAGAAGTGTGAGTTCCTGATGTACCGGAGCTTGTATTCTCTGAAGTGGAAAAAGAGAAGTTTGGTGCTGGCCTTTTTCCGGGAGCAACATAAGAGGCACCGGCTTCAGTAGTACATGAAAATGCATCCCATAGATTGACAAAGAAGCCCTTGATTTTCTTAAAACGACCTTCAATTTTTCGAAGGCGGGCATCTAAGTCTATTTGATTTTGAGCCAAAATATCAATAGCCGCCTCTGTACTCATTCCGGGAGTTGGTCTTTGAACAGAGTGTTGACGTGTTAGACGCTCCGGAGCACGAGTTGATGGATGAGGTGTAGATTGACTACGGCGTAGTTGTTCTCGAGGAGTACTCTGCCATTGGTTAAAGGTTAAAAATCTAGGTGGTGCATCGGGCAACTTCATTAGTTTTATGGTCCTTGAATCAAAAGAACGAACTTTGGAAGTTTCGGATTCCGGAGCATGTTGGATGAAGCTATTAATCAATCTCATTATGTATTCTCCATAATAGATATGAAGCATCTTTCCTTGATTGAATGTAAGAAACTCATCCATGAGTAATTGTGCCCAATTTACTTGTGTATTTGAACACAAAGCATATAAAGCTTTAAAATTCTCAGGATACACTAAGTGGTAGGAGCCACCTCTTGGTATAATTGATTTCATCATGAAACGATGAAAGAGTCTAGCTTTGGGTCTAAGTGATGATGTCTGTCTAAAATCCGTAGCATCATCTTCGAAAAATAAATGACTTATGTGGTCACGACTTGATATATTACAGTCTACGTCGTGTAATGAAATTCCACCCGGTCTAGCATCTAATATATGGTTAATTCGATCAATGGAGAGAAAGATTGAGGTGCCACAAACCGATGTCCAAACACAATTTTCAGTGTTTCTAGGTGGATTGACAAGATTTAGGTTAGCAAAAATCAATTTAACCATAATGTGGTTAATTTTCAAATTATTTTTGCGGTAGTCTAGAAAAGCATCTAACCCACTTCTAATTGCGGCATCTTCAATTCGATAGGTAATGAAATCAGGATAACTTACGAATGATTCTTCAAAGATTTTGACATCATGAAGTCGTATCCATCTTTGAAGTGTTACGTCGTTGACTAGCCATGAAGCAATTTGAGTATCAACGGGAGGTGTCGAAGATGAACCTCCGGCAGTCTTTGATTTCTTCTTTGGAGCCATTTGATTTTTGTTGAAGAAAAAATAACAATTTGAGAGAATTTTAATGGGGGCTAGGTAAAAACCGAAATTGGGAAAGTAGAAGTGAAGAGGTAGGTGGAAAAGGTGAATGGGTGGGTTAATAATATGAAGTAAACAGAAAAAGTCAACAGCTGGAAAAACGTTCGGTCGACCGAACTCTCTGGGTTGGCTGACCGACATAGGAAACAGAGGTCAGCTGAAAGTTTCGAGAAAGGGCTCGGTTGTCGGCTGACCGACTCAGAGTTTCGGTCGACCGACCCTGTTAAATGTGCGTATTTGATGCTTGAGGCCTGGTGTCGGCTGACCGACTCAGGTTATTCGGTCGGACGAATTGTTAGAAATGCACATTTTATTTAAAATATAAATTTTTTATATATATGTAGAGTCATATAAATTTTATTATTATATTTATACATTTTTCTTAAAGCAATATATACATATATATATATAATTTTAGCCACCATTCTTTAAAACTTACGCTCCCATGAGTTTGGAGATGGAACATCTTCTACAGGTGACCATTTTGGAGCTATTGGAGTTTGAACAAGTTTTGAAGGGGATGGAGTTCTATAGGAAGGTTCAACAACTTCATCCTTTTTTGATGAACAACCTTTCATGGCTATTTTTTCTAGAAAGCTTAGACGTCTTGCCGTTACTTTCTGTTCATAGTAGAACTCTCGTTGCATATTCATTTGTTGTTGTTGGTAATGGTGTATTTCATCAATCTTTTGCTTTGTTGATGGAGATATAACCATTATATGCTTCCCCTTTCTATTGTTAGGTGTATAGCCTGTATGGGAATCTTCCCATGGTTTCCATCCGTGTCTGGGATCTTTATCCGGAGAGGAAAAATTAAGGACACGATTAGGCAATGGAAAAGTAGGATAGGGACCATTCTCCGGAATACGATCGGAACAATCATCATCTGGAGATGAGAATGATAGATGGGAATTGTCGGAATTGTAAACTTCATTGTTTGAAGACATTATAATTTTTTGTAAGGTTTTGTTTTTATAATATCATTAGAAGAAAAAATAAGCATTGTATTTATAGTCGTATATTTTCTGAAAAATATATGGATAAGGATTGTTTTCAAATATTATCACAGAGATTTTAAGAAAAAAACAGTTGTTAATGTTTGATTCATAAGTTATAGGTCTAAGAATAGTATTTCTGAAAGACAACAGTAGTATAATAAAATTTAAGGCAAGCTAAGACAAGAAACACCCATAGCTCAAGTGGCTATAATATGACATCTATCAAACTAGTCAGAAATCATGAGTTCGAATCCCGCTTTGGTCAGAAATAAAGCAAATTTTTGTTTTTCAATATTTTTGCATATTTTCTATTTATAAATCTTTTAAAGACATTATACCTAAGTCACGTCTTAATTTTATAAAATTATTTTCATTTAACGGTTTAGTAAAAATGTCTGCGATTTCATTTTCAGTATTAATAAATTCTAAATTTATTAAACCTTTTTCCAAACAATCACGAAGGAAGTGATGACGAATATCAATGTGTTTTGTCCGTGAGTGATTTACTGGATTTTTAGAAAGATTTATTGCACTAGTATTATCACAAAAAATAATAGATTTTTCAAGATAACAGTTGAAATCTTGTAGTGTCTGTTGCATATATACGACTTGTGCACATGCCAAAGCAGCAGATATATATTCTGCTTCACATGTTGATAAAGAAACATAGTTTTGTTTCTTACTAAACCAAGAGACTAATGAACGTCCAATGAAATGACATGTTCCACTTGTACTTTTTCGATCCGTCCGACTTCCTCCAAAATCAGCATCGCTATATGAGACTAATTCGAATGGACATTCTTTTGGATAGAATAGTCCAAAATCTTTGGTTTTAGTTAGATAGCGAATAATACGTTTAACTGCTCGCATATGTGATTCTTTGGGATTTGCTTGAAATCGAGCACATAAACAAACACTCATCATAATGTCGGGTCGACTCGCTGTTAAATATAATAACGATCCAATCATACTACGATATAGTTTTTGATCAACACTTTTGCCTTCTTCGTCTCTGTCGAGATACATCGTTGTACTCATCGGAGTAGGTTTGGCAGAAGTGTTTTCTAGACCAAATCGTTTAATTAAATTATAACAATATTTTTCTTGATTAATAAAAATTCCATTTTCTATTTGTTTTATTTGTAAACCAAGAAAATAATTTAACTCACCCATATGAGACATTTCAAATTCATTTGTCATTATTTTAGAAAATTCTTGACATAGTTTTTCATTTGTAGATCCAAAAATTATATCATCAACATAAATTTGGATAATTAAAATATCATGCTTGTCTCTTTTAATAAAAAGAGTTTGATCAAGCTTTCCAATTTCAAAACCAGAATTTAGTAAATAATTTTTAAGACGATCATACCAAGCACGAGGTGCTTGTTTTAAACCGTATAAAGCCTTTTTAAGTTTATAGACATGATCAGGAAATTGTTCATGTATAAATAATGGAGGTTGTTCAACATAAATATTTTCTTTTATAAAACCATTTAAAAAAGCACTTTTAACATCCATTTGATAAAGTTTAAAATTATGAAAACACGCGAAAGCTAATAAGATTCGTATTGCTTCAAGTCGGGCGACTGGAGCAAATGTTTCTTCATAGACTATTCCCTCTTCTTGATTATATCCTTGTGCAACTAACCTAGCTTTATTCCTAGTTATATTTCCTAGTTCATCTGCTTTATTTTTAAAAACCCATTTAGTACCAATGACTGTTTGATCACTAGGTCTAGGAACGAGTTCCCAAACTTCGTTTCGTTCAAATTGATTTAGTTCTTCTTGCATGGCAAGAATCCAGTAGTCATCAGTTGAAGCTTCTTTTATATTTTTAGGTTCTATGTTAGAGAGAAACGCTACATGACCAACTTGATTTAATTGATGTCTAGTTTTAACGTTCGTATTTACTTCTCTAATTATATTTGGCACAGGATGATGTCGTAAAATTTTAGGTGGAGATTTTATTATATTAGTAGTAATATTCTCATTTTCAGTAATATCATGATCATTATCGAAGGTTTGTTCAGTATTAATATTTTCATTCTGAGTAGTTTCATCATCAGAGTCAATGGTAACATTTGGATTTATATTTTTAAAATTTTCGTCAAAAGAAACATGTAAACTTTCTTCAATAATTTTAGTTCTTTTATTGTAAATTCGATAAGCCTTGCTTCGTTCCGAATATCCAATGAATATTCCTTCATCGGATTTTAGATCGAATTTACCTACTTGATCTTTAGTATTTAAAATAAAACATTTAGAGCCAAAAACTTTAAAATATGAAATATTTGGTTTTCTTCCATTTAGTAATTCATATGGAGTATTCTTAGTTAATGGTCGAATAGAAACACGATTTAACACATAACAAGCAGTAGCTACAGCTTCTGCCCAAAAATGTTTTGATAAAGCGGTTCCGTTTAATAAAGTTCTTGCACATTCTTGTAATGTTCTATTTTTTCTTTCTACAACTCCATTTTGTTGTGGTGTTCTAGGAAACGAAAAATTATGGTTAATACCTTTCTTGTTACAAAATTGTTCAAAAGCTTCATTTTCAAATTCTCCTCCATGATCACTTCTTATATTTTTAATTTTCAAACTTTTAATATTTTGAATTCTTTTAACAAAGATTTTAAAATTATCAAACGTATCACTTTTATTTTTCAAAAAGAAAATCCAAGTATATCTAGAAAAATCATCTACAATAACAAATACATATCTATTATGATTAATAGATTGCACTTGAGTTGGACCAAAAAGATCCATGTGTAAAAGTTCAAGTGGTTGTTCTGTAGATATTACTTTCTTTGACTTAAAGGACGATTTTGTTAATTTTTCTAATTTACGTGCATCACAAAATATATTAGTTTTAAATTTAATGTCAGGTAATCCTTTAACTAATTTATTTTTAGCTATCTTATTAATGGCTTTAAAATTGATGTGACAAAATCTTTTGTGCCAAAGACATGAATCATTTTCCTTAGCTATTACACATAAATTTGAATCATTGTTAAAATTCATATTTAAAATATAAATATTTTTATCTCTTATTCCTTCAAAGATAATGGTATGATTTTTATCGAGAATATTACATTTACTTTCATAGAAATTTATATTAAAACCTTTATCACATAGCTGACTAATACTTAATAAATTGTGTTTTAAATTTTTAACTAATAAAACATCGGTAATGAGAGGTAAATTAGAGATACTGTTGCTACTGACATCGCCTTTGCCGATGATATATCCTTTTGAGTTATCTTCAAAGGTGACTGCTCCTCCATTTGAGTATATAATGTTTGACAACATTTCTTTATTTCCAGTCATGTGTTTTGAGCAACCGCTATCCAAAATCCATTTTCCTCTCTTCTTATGTGGTACCTGCAAAAACATTTATAAAAAGTTGGTACCCGTTTCTTTTTAGGGTCCTAAGAGTTAGATCTTAGGAAGCCAAACCCATACGGGTTCAGAATTCCCTTTATAAATATAGTTTTTGTTATTATGAAAAATTTCCATGAACATTTTGATATGTTTATTCCTTATCAAAACACTATTTGTTTTTGGAATCCATATTTTTATGGTTTTAGTATTTGGGTAAACTGTTTTCTTAATATCATTATTAATCCTACTTTTAGTAAAATTATTTTATTTCTTAAATCCTATTCCAGATTTATTGTTAGAGGATTGAGAATTTTCTAGTATATTAGAAAGATTCTCTCTTCCTTTATTGAAATTAGATACATTTTTAGACATATCATCAAATTTTATTTTAAGACTAGATTTTCTAACTCTAAATCCTTAATCTTAGAGTTTAAACTATTATTTTTGAAAAGTAAATCGTCATTTTTATACTTTTGAATTTCTAGTTCTTCAGATATTGATGAAATTTGAGAGGATAAGTTAGAATTTGATTGTTGAGAAATTTCAAGTTCTTCTTCTAATATTTTCTTCTCATTTTTCAGCATATCTACTTCTAAGACTGTTCTATCTAATTTTCTTTGCAACTCCTTATTTTTCTTTTTAAGTTGCTTTGTTACATTTATTAATTCAGAATTTATTTCAATTAAATCTTCAAAAGTAAAATCACTTATATCGTCTGATGAAGCCATGAAGCACGCATTTGCTTGTTCATTATCACTTTCACTCTCTGAAGAGGATGATGAGTCAGTGTCGTCCCAAGTGACAGAAAAAGCTCTTCGTTTGGTTTTGTCCTTCTTAAAATTGCTCTTTTTGCTTTCTGGACAATCTTTCTTCATGTGACCTTTCTTGTGACATTCATAACATTCCATTGCAGAAGATGATGGTTTGCTGCTATTAGAATTGTTGTTGGAGTTATTTTTGTTTCCCTTGAATTTGTTTCTATTGAATTTCAAAAACTTTTTTTGAAATTTTTAGCGATTATCGCCATATCTTCATTATCTGAGTCGGAATCGTCTTTTTCTGCTTGAAAAGCCACAATTTTCTTTTCTTGTGCTCCATTTCTTTTTGCCTGCAAATTTACTTCGTAGGACATTAGATTACCTATCAATTCTTATGGTTTTAATGTTGACAAATCACTTGCTTCTTCAATGGCTAAGACTTTTCTTTCCCATTCGTCCGTTAAAGAACTCAAGATTTTTGTAACAACATCAAAATCAGTAAACTTTTGTTCTAGTGATAATAAAGCATGATAAATATCCTGAAATCTAGAGTACATGTAACTTATAGATTCATTTGGCCTCATTTTGAAATTTTCAAATTGATTTTTCAACATAGATATTTTGCTTAATTTAACTTTGTTTGTACCTTCATGTGTTATCTTAAGTGTTCTCCAAATTTCATAACCTGAAGTGCACATGCTAACTCTATTGAATTCATTTCTATCTAATGCACAAAATAAAATATTCATAGCCTTTGCATTTGATGTAGCATCTAGTTTTTGTGTGTTACTCCAAGTTGAGTATTCTCCAGTAGGAGTTATGTACTCTCTTTGTATAATATTCCAGATATCAAATCCACTAGATTGTATATAGATTCTCATTCTAGTTAACCAATAATTATAATTTATACCATTAAAAAATGGAGGTCGTGAAGTTGATTGACCCTTTGTGAAATTAGTATTAGTGTTAGTGCCAAAATCGTTAGTTTGTGTCGTTGCCATATTACTAGAAATAAATATCAAATAACTTTGTGACGGTTATAGGATGACCTTGCTCTGATACCAAATGAAGGTGTACGTGTAGTACTAAGGATCGTGTAATATGGTATATAAATGCGGAAACTGATAATAGCAGTAAAATAAAAATTAAAGTAAGCACACCAGAAATTTTTATACTGGTTCGAATTCCCATTCTACGTCCAGTCCCAGAATACCCTCTTGGATTTAAACTAAACTCCTCACTTCACCCGGAGGAATAGGTATACGAAACCTGAGCAGCCGAACAGGAATTTTTCCGCCCCAACAGCCGAAGAGGACTTTAACTTCAATACAAATAGTTTGTTGACGAATGTGTTTTGAATAACACTGATTGTCTTTTGATAGTACAACTTTCCTATAATCAAATCCTCAAGAGTATATATGTGTGTGAAGATTTAGTTGGAAGATAATCACGTAGAATCAGAGTTTATGATTTAAATCAAGGATTTTAGTGATATCAAATAAGAATGAATGCTTTTATTTGCAGAAATAAATAGGGAATAGATTTCAGAATTATAAACAAGAATCGGTGATTGTAGAAGTGATTTGAACATGTTTATATAGTTGTAGAATAGTTACAATCTTTCATGAAGAGTTTCAATCAAAAGTTGTGTTCGTATCTCTTGGATTAAGGGACGTATCTCTTCATGAAACAATTGCAACTCTTCAGAAAACTAGCCGTTATATGCAGGTCGGTCGACCGGAAAAACTGGCCGGTCAGCTGAGTTTGAAATCGTGTACAAAAACAGAGAGTACCTGTGCACTGACTCCAGGGTCGGTTGACCGAAGTTTCTGGTCGGTCGACCGACCTGTAGTTATATGCACAGTGTACACTTATTTGTGTATAAATTAATTCGTGTGTGCATGTGACTACTTGAGGAATGATTTTAACAATATTCTAAGACTAAATACATTAAAATATTCATAATGAACTCTGGATTGTAGTTTTGTCTCCTTTGTAGTGCATAATATACACTTATTCTCTTTTTGTCGCTTTCGTCGTATGATATATGAAGCTTGTGTCATGAATCAAAACTCTTGAATCAACAATTTTGAAATGGATTTTTGAATGATATTGAAATTTTGAAATGATATTTGACTTCAAAATATGAAATATCGTTTTGAAATTTTAACCACGGGATGTATTTAATTTATAGTTTAACTGATTCTTAAATGATGGGCGGTCCCAAGCATCCTTTAAGTTATTGTGCATTTCTACTATAGTTCACTTGGGTTGGTTTACATTATATAAGTATATATGTCCTGACTCGAGTGTTTTGTGTTTTACTTTACGCTCGGGTAAGCCAGAGTATTTACAGCTTAGCATTGGATTTCTTTTCGGGAGCTAGGAATCGCTGAAGATCTGCTTGTCTAGTTATTTATTCCCTTTCAGTTTCAGTTGTTCTATTTCAGCTCTGGTATTTATAAACTTCTATGTATTTGAGATTTCTATTATGTATGGTTTTTCCAGAATGATATTATGAATTATGTTTTGAGAGTTTGTTATAGTAGCTTCATGAACTACTATTGTATTTTAATTTCCGCTGTGAGTTAGTCTGATATTTCTGTGTCTGGGATTCTGTGATTTGTATTTCATTTGCGCCAAATTAATTTACAATGCGGTATTTTGAGAAATTCAAGTCCGACATGTGTGGATGCGAATGGTTGAAAATATCGGGTTGTTACATTTTCAAATAATAATTATAATATATTGTTTTTATAGATATAAATAGATTTTAAAGACAATAGAATTGTTATTTTTAAATTGAATGTGTTGTTATAATTTGACTTCAAATTGGATTTTTAAATTTAATTTGAATCTGAATTTTGAATTAATTTTGAAATTCAAAGGATATATATTTTAAAATTATATGTATAAGCTTTTATTTATACATAATTGGTTTTATTTTCTTTAAAGTAATTTATATATATATAGATAAGTATTTATAAATTAGTAAATTAATATAAAAGATTTTATTAACATTTTAAAAATAAGTATTAATTACTTAAATTACAAGTGTTAATATCTAAAGACTTGTTTTAGCAAGTGTTAAGTAATAAATTAGTGCTTATGAAAAATGTTAAGAGTTTTTACAAGTGTCCTTTATTATTTTCTTTTTTTTTATTTTTATTTAAAATCACAAATTAACTTATAAATACATATGCTTTCCCCCTCTTCATTTCTTTTCTATTTTCTCTAATCAAAAACTAAAGAAAACTTCAGCCTATAATAATTTCAAAAGCAAATCCGAAATTCACACTTCTCAAACCAATTCTCTAAACAAACTGTAATCAGTCCCTCCTCAAACCAGAAGCTAATCGAAAATCAAAACCTGAAACACATTTTTTTCAATCTGGAATCAAAGGCTGCAAAACAATTTTCATGATTCAAATCAAAACCTGTAATCAAAATTTTGCAAATCAAAACCAAAAGCCTGCAAGAAAACATGAGATAAAAATTACCAAAGTCCTTACATTCTTCAAACCTGAAATTTATCTGAAGCAAGCTCAAAATCAAGACTTAAGTCATCTCTAGAAGATCCAGTAATAAGCTTTCTTTAACACTCAAGTTTTTAAATCAAACATTTCCAGCAACTCAAGTTTTTAAATCAAACATTTCTAGCAACTCGAGTTTTAAAGATTCAAAAGTTTTTTTCAAAATAAAAAGAAGGCTCTTTCTTCATTTTCAAAACAGGTGAGCAACACTTTTTTTTAATAACTTAAGTATAAATGTAGTTGCATGTTAATTACTATGATAATTATGTTTTTATGAGTTCTGTATATATATATGTGTGTGTGTGTGTGTGTGTATGAATGTATTGATGGGTGTGCATGTTGTGTATTTATGTTTCCTAGTTTTAGTTTTCAGGTTCAAAATTTATTCAAAATTTCATATCCTCTTGATCTAATTGCTGTTAGGACTTAGGCTTCAAACAAGATTTGTTTGTTTAATTATAGATAAGTTTTAAAAAAATTATTTAAGTTAAAAGAAATTAGAAATCTCACTGGAAACTAAAAAGAACAAAGCAAACTTTGAATAAGTGAAATTTCAAACATACTAATTCAATGTTTTAGGCATATAATCTGAAACTCTATCCAAAAACTTGATTTTTAGATGTGAAATAATAATTTTTAGTGCGGTAATCTTTGAGATTATCGGAATTCGAGGTTTTTTGGTTTATTGCCATTTCCTGGCGATCGACGTGGTTGTCGGCGCCAAGTTTGTGGTCGAAGGTGGCTGGTGGATGGATGGTCTCAGGAAAATTGGGCTGAGATTTTTCTGATGGCCGTAGTGGCCGAGGGATGGCAATTTAGGGTTTTGTGGGGTGTTTGGGCTGTCGATGTTCTCGGGGTAATGGTGAAGTCTTGGATGGATCGGAGGCGTTCGCGATGGGAAGGATCATTGCTGGTAGTCGAGGCTAGTCTACAGCGTGATCGGCGAAGTTTCACGGGGTCTAGATCATCGGCGGTAGTTGTTTTTCTTATGATGGCTCTTTCCAAAAATGGACTGAAGGGTTCGATTTTGATTCGAGGATAAAATCATCGTTATGGGTGGACGATTGTGTAGACGAGGTCGGATTGGGATTGTTAATGGTCGGGGAGATGAGCGTAGGTGGTCGGAGCCACCGTGCATGTCCACAGTGCATTTCTGTGTGTTAGGTGGTGGTTTGGGGTGATGGCTCGAAGATGAGCTCGTGATTTTAGGAGGGATGCTCGAGTGTATGCTCAGGTTGATTCGTGAGTGATATTCCAGATTTTAAAACTTAAACTCTTAACCAAATTTTGAAAAAAAATGGGGTGAAAAATGGGTTTTCTCGGGTGTGTACTCGAGTAGGCTTTGGGGAGAACCCGAAGTAGCGTGTTAGAGCCGATTTTTAAAGAGTTTTTAAAATTTAAACAAGGTTTGAATTTTAAATGAATTTGGTTTAAAAACTCTTCTATAAATTTATTTTACAAGATAAGTTTTTCTTTAACATTTGATTTAAAAGGTTTTTAAATTGTTTTAAATTTTGTTAAAGTTAAATTTGTAATCATTTTTAAATCTTAAATTTGAAAATGAAATTTAAAAGTAAATTTAAAGATAAGGTTTCAAAGGCATGTGTAAATGGTAATTAAGTCATTAATAAAGATATTATTTTATCTTAAATTTTAAATAAGATTTAGGATTAATTAAATTTATAAGTTAACTAAAGAGTAGTTAATTAATTAAATTAATTAATGATTATGGATTAATAGATATGTAATTATGGGTTGTAAATTAATTAATTAGGGATTAATTAATTTGTAATTAAGGATCATTAATTAGATAATTGAAGATTATTAATTAATGATTAGAAATTAATTAATCAAGTAATTAAAAGTTAATTAAGTATAGTTAAGCACTTAATTAATTAGGTAATTAATGATGAATTAATTTGTAATTCAAAATAAATTAATTAATTTATAATTAGTGATGGCTAATTTAAGTTTAATTACTTAAGAAAAGTAATTAAAGAATTGTTAACAGTTAATGAAGTTCATTAATTAGGGATTATTAAATAATTAATTAATATGTTTAATTTTAATATTAGTTAATTAAAAATAATCATTTATGGAATTGTTTAAGTACAATTACTTAATGAAAGTAAATAAAGGGATTACTTACTCAGTGTAATTAATTAAATTAATATGATTAGTTTAAGTTAATTAATTAGTTTAATTAATTTAAAATAATCATTGGATGATGGGTTAAGTATAATTACTTAGTGTAATTTATAAAGTATAATTACTTAGTGAAGTAATTAGTGGGTAGTTTTGAAGAATGGTAGTAGTTTTGGGTTTAATTACTTTGTTTGATTAATATGAAGGATAATTACTTAATGAAAGTAATTAATAATTAATTACCTAGTGTAATTAATTTTAGAATTGATTAATATAAGTTATTTGAAGATAATTAAGTGATATAATTAATTAAGCGTAATTAATTACTAATGTGATTAATCAGGACTGATTAATGAATAAAGATTAGTTAAAGATTAATTATCTAATGTGATTAATTAGAACAATAATTAATTAAAGAAGTAATTAGGGATCATTAACTTATATAATTAAAGAAGAAATTAAGGGATTGATTAATTAAGGTTAATTAATCAATGAAGTGATTATAGGATAATTAATTATTGTAATTAATTAAGGATTAATGTAATTAATTATAGTTAATTGATTATTGAAAGTAATTAAAGGTTAATTACTTTTAATTTGTGTAATTAATTAGGGTTAATTACTTAGTGTAATTAGAGGATAATTAATCAATGGTGATTAATTAAGATGAATACTTAGATGATGATTAATTAATTGATTTGTAATTAATTAATGGTTAATAAGCAAGATTTATAGTAATGAAAGTAATTTATTTAATTTATTTTAAATTAATTAGTGATAGAAGTAATTAATTTAATTCATTTTAAATTAATTAGAGATGGTGTGATCAATAGATCTTTGCTTATGGATGGCTGAATGTTATTGAATGCCTTGAATTGTTTATCTCTGATATGAGATATGTGCTGATTTGTGATATTGGGTGCTTTGGTTGAATCGTGATGATATGGATTATCTATTTGTGATAATGTGAATTATCTATCTGTGTGAATATAGATAATGAATTGAATCAAATTGTTTTAACTTTAAAACAACTTGGCTTTAAAAGATGGCGTTTTGGATTTCGATGAGACCGGGATCGGGTTTCTAGATTTGGATATCCGAAAACCACATCGATCCAAATTAACGTTAGGTCGTGAATCTCAAGTGAAGATGAAAATTCAGAGTGCAAGGGTTATTGTCATTAACTCTGAGGGTGATTCCAAAATGAGTGTAACAAGATAATGCCTTCGGTTTCGTTCAAACCAGGAACGAACTTGTATGGATTGAATGCTTTTAGAACATCATCAGGTGGACGATGAGCATTCTAAGATAGATGTGTTCTATAAAGGAAATCGTAGCCTCAAGCCTCATCAAACCGAGAATGGCTAAAACAGGGGAGATGCAGCAAGGCTAAGTGAGTCGCACTCAAGAAGGACAAGAGCTTCCCCTGTCTAGAAGTTCCTTTATATTTGGCTATGTGGGGCAGTTGATTGCAACAACTGCCGGAGTTGTCATGTTTGGGACTATCCAGTAAGGGATGTTTTCGGCCTTGTGTTGTAGGTGATTTAGGGTGGATCCTCGGTACAGTGATCTAGGCCACATACTGTGACGGGCGGTACCCCAGTAGCCCCGCCATTGATGGAAACCGATTCTTCCTATGTGCCTTTACGGTTTTGATTGTATTACCCACTTTGTGGCTAGTATACTGGAATTTAATCATGTAAAAATTTCAGCAATTTCATATTTATTTGAAAATCCTAGACCATATTATAATATCACTGGATTTCCTATCAAATGTTTTGGTTATCGTAAGGTAAAAACTTTTATGTGCTTATGTGTGGGAAGTCTTACGAGATACCTTTTGTTTTCAAAGGCTTTTCAAAGTTAAGCAACTTTAACCTGTTACTCACCAGACCCATGTCGACCCGGAGTTTATCTTCTGTTTTCTTAAACTCTTGGGTACTCAAATTTTTACGAATAGCCATGGGATTCAGGTCAGCTTTGACGAATTCTGGAGGAGCAATGGAGCAGGAGGCTTCAGCGTTCGTAGATATATAGTTTTCCGCTGTGTTGGTTTCTATGAGTTGTATTTGAGTTGTAATAACTAGACAGATGTTTATAACTGTCTAGTATGTGTTGTATAAGCTGTGTAACTCTGATAGATGTTGTATACTATGTAATATTTATATGATTTATTCATTCCGCTATTGAGATTATGATGTTGTTTCGTTCTTTCTTCTTTATCTTTCTCTTTTCTATCCCTTTCTTTCTTAATGATGATACGTCTTTTTGTGGAGAGAAGGGTGGGTCGTCACATTAAAGCAAAATAAAGTTATCATAGTAAGTTCGAAAAGCAGAAATAAAAAAGGCTTACTTTGAATTTGAGTTTCTGTTCGTTATAAATAGGAATTTTTTGAGAAAATAAAAGCTTTGATTCTTGTTGGAATTTTGATTTAGTTGTAGATAAATGAAAGAGGAGAAGAAAGAGCTTGATTTATAAGATAAGTCGGCATGAAGGATGGACTGTACGATCAAATTTAAATGAACGGCCATGATTTATGCAAGAATACAAAAAGGCAGGAAACATTGTGGGTTTCAAAATGGTTGACTTGGAAAGTCAAGAGCATCCCTTCGTGAGGGGAGAGGAAAGTATTACCACTAATTCTAACTTTAACCTTGTCAAAACCAAAATGAATAGAAAGGAATGATAACCAAGAGGTGATAGCATCAACAAAGCCTTTTAAAAAGTCAAGTGTGTTACAAGCTTACGAAGGGGTTGGAAGGGTCGAAAGCACCCTTTCGCTTCAATGGTTCCCAATTTGAAGCAAGTGCTTTAGCATACATGAAGGCATTTCGAATGAGTTAAAGAATATCTTTCGAATGAAACGAAGAGATACCTTTCGAAGGCAGCTAATAATTGCCAATCACATACGTGCTAAACCTTTCAAAACTGAAGGTTTTGCCTTCATTCAAATTACTTAGAAAGATATTTTGTTGGAAGGACCCATTCGAAAGCATAACCAAGCCATTTCGACTTGATCAAAACCTTTCGCAACTAAGAAGGGTTTTGCATCTATCCGTAGGTACATCTTCAAAGCTACCTTTGGTGATGAAATCCAGAGTATTTCAATACCTTCGAAACCCCAAGGATGAATTTGCTAACAAAATCGAAGGCTTATGCTCCTTCTCACTTACAACAATAAAGAAACACAAAGGGAAAAGGTGCATCTACCCCTTTCGATGAAGATGGAATCATTCATGTCCATTCAAATGCAATGCAAAGGGACGCATAAGTGTCAAAGGTGATGAAAGGTTTACAAAGCGCCTTTTGACTAGGTCGAAAGCACTGAGTCAAAAGGTGCCAAGCCGCACCAATAAATAAGGCCCTAGGGTTCTGGTTTTGGGGATCCGAATTTATTCACTCTCTTCTTATACTTTCTTAAATTTGTAAATTTGTAACCCTAATTTGGAAATCAGATTAGGGAAGTTGATTAGTTTGCACATCATAAGTTTAATGAAGATGTGATTTTAATGCTTTTGGTTATGCAACTGTTTTAATACTTTTATGAGAATTGATTATTTTCTGTTTGTGTTGAATTAATCGAAAGGATACGTTCCGAGTGAGTCGAAACCCCTTATTTTTCTAATGCAATTAAATTCTTAGCTCTAACCACTACTTTCCAAATGCTCACCTTTTTAGGAGTTGAAGCCTCAAATTCGGTCGAAGTCCCCAGATTTAAAAATCCAAATCGAAGCCATTAAAGCGGCAAGCTTTCGACAAAGTCGAAACCCATCATTTAGTTAATACCCAATAACATTAAAGCCAACCATTAGGTTACACCATTGTTTCAATAGGTGTTTCAAACCGATAAATAAGCCAACTAGACTAGTTTGAAAAACTTAAAAAGAAAGGGGTATAAGTTTTTCGGCTGGGTTGAAGAGTAGGAAAGGAGGGATTGTCATAACAAAGATCTATTTGAAAGGTCAATCAAAGGAAGCAATAAGATCCTAACTTTCTCAACTTAATCAAAAGAGGCTTAGAAGGACATACCGACATTTCTAACTCTATTTTAGGTGTTGACAAGTTTTCTTGTTAACATTTCTATATACCAGTCTATTTATAGGCAAGAAGGAGATGCGTTGGGCCAAAGCAGTCGCAAAGGCCCAGAGAAACCATTTTCGCACCCATACAAAAATATATCATATCGTATATCAAAATATAAATTTTCGATATTTCTAAACCCAACGGAACCATCAAAAACCCTAAAATACAACTATACAGAAAAAAATTCGCCATCAAATTTTCATTTTAAATATTTATTTTAAATTAACGATCAATATGTTAAATTTATGTGTCATTACAAGATTTATCGATATCCTTTCTTAAAACGTTTTGACCATAAATATTTAAAATGAAATGTTACATTATTTTGTGATTAATTACTTATGATTGCAACTTTTTGCAATTGCAATCACATAACAATTTATTAAGGTTTTTCTAACTAATATACTTTTGATTTGTTAATGTAATTATATCGTAATATGACTAATTATATAAAAGAAATTAAACACAATTATTGCTAACAAGATTGACTATAGAGTTAGATATATGTAAAAAATCACATAATAACCCTAGGGCATACTACTAACTCTTTTAGTTTCTACCTTTAAGTTACAAGGTACACGGTTTAAATTTCCTACATTAAACCACTAGTGTAACGACTCATAAAATTTACACTTAGCAATTAATATGGTTAATTTAATATTTTAAACCATTAATTAAATAAGGAAGGGTAAAAAGGAAATTTTGCAAATTGAATAATTCAAGCCTAAAACCATTGCATTTGCATAGATGAGATTATTCTAGCCGAAACAGACAATAGACAAACTACTTTAGAGTTACTAGAGAGAGTTATGGCCGAAATAAGAATTTAATAAATCATGATAGATTTTCAGCACTTAAAACAAATCCATCCCAACCCACTTAACCCTATTTCGACAGGATATTAACTTGTTATAGTAGTTATCCTTTCAAATTCCTAATTACATTTGTGAACTCCATATCTCAATTTCCCTAACTTCTTTTCAAAGAAATCCACCTTTACGTCGAAATAAATCCCTAAAATCAAAGTAATATCATACTAATTCAACTTAGGAAAGAATAATCTATCTACATAAGTAAATCTCTTTTTTGGAGAGATTCAATTTGGAGAGAGCGGATCAACATCGGATTTGGGCTTGTTTGGACCTTTTTATGCTTGCACGGAGGTTCTGGGTGAGTCGAAGACCATCTCTAATGGTATTATGACTATATTTTTGTATATGATTATATATATGGAGCATATTTCTAGATCTGTATTAGTAATTAGTCATGGGTTATTATTTGGTTATGTTACAATTAGTATTACCTAAAAAAACCAAATACGCGATTAAGTCCAATTAATACATAGTGTAGCACAAATTAAATGATATATATGATATCTATGCTTGAACGTTTGCATTGTTAATTGAATGATACGGCTTTTATGTTTGGATTTGATTCTTTAATTATGATATTTTTCTTAGGAAAATTGAGTACAATGGATAGGCGAAGAGGAGTAGGAGAATTGATGGAAAATTTAATCAACTTGTTGAAGTGGAACAAAATCGAAATTTTTCTTAGTGTATGGATTTGTACAATCCATCTTGGATAAGCATCGATCCATAAAACTTGGTCAAATAATGAATGAAAGTCAAAAAATTAATGTTATGGATTGGTATTGAAAATCCATGGGTCAAGCGTATAGTAGACTCTGGGAAATCCAATGAAAATCTCGAAGTAAACATCAGAGTGGTTATCGATCGAGTTATGGATCAATAGTGAAGATGGATTGGGGAAAGCACATGGAAACCTTAGGGAAACATAGGGATGGATTCAGATGCTGGAAATGGAAAAAGGCTATGGATTTGTATTAGAAGTATCACAAAGCAAAGATATAGGTTAAATGAGGATTTTTGACAAGTAGATTCCATCGCGGTTCAGAACCGAACACTAAAGTTTGAGAAATTTCCTTAGGCAAACATAAGGATGCCCAAAGTCAATCAAGGAAAACCCCAGAGTAAACTATCAACCGGTATTGAAAAGCCTCGGTGTTAAGTACTGAAAATGCTAATGGAGGCCCAGAGTAAGCTTTGGGCAATGGGAATTGATCTTTAGAGTAGCATATCATTCATATATGAAGTCCCGTTCTAATGAAACTTCAAACATTGTTCGTAGAACAACATATTATCCTTTATATGAAGTATTTAGATGAATTTGGATATTCTGATTTGAGCCATAATTGGAATATCCAATCTTGGACAACGAGTCTCGAATTAATGTGTGTTCGAGTGGTATATAGTGGGTCGGCATGAACAAATGCACATATTCCAGATGTAAGACTATCGATTTTGGGTCTACGTCCACGCACCTTCATGCTAGTTATTGAGAAAGTACGGTGCATGCCTTAGGAAAATTTATGCAATATTTTATGTATATCTAACTATATAATCAATCTTGCTCATAGTTAAGGTGTTTGATTTCAATTATATACTTTTTTGTATAGTGAAATAATTAATTATGCAATTAATTATGCATATAAATAAAAAAATCATTAATTAAATTTTTGCATGATGTTGTTGTCATTATGAGTAATTGACCACAATATAAAATAACATTTTATTTTAAATACTCATGGCCAAAATGTTTTGATAAAAGGATATCGTTACATTCCTTGAGACTAAAGTATGTAATACTCTTAAAAAATTTGGTAATGTATTACACTTGGCTGCTAGGGCACCAAGGGGTTACATACTCATAGATATTAGATAACTATGGAATGATTCATCCGAGAGTTTCCACTTGGTTGATAACAACTAGGTCAAAGTGGAAATCTTAATGTGACGAAGTTACTTATTCTGTCGACATGAGAATATTATTGAACTTCACTATGGATATCTATATTGTTTGTAGTTAAACCGTGCATGATGATCTTGGAGCGAAAATAATTTTCTCTAAGTTGAAGCACTCGAAGTGAAACATTATTCGATATAGAATTCATCTCTTCGGTTGTATAGTGTCACAGTCAACTGTAGTCAACTCAAAGTCAAAATCTTTGACCGAAGTAGAACGGTTAATAATAAATGATTTTACCAAACCATTGTTTATAGAGCGATCAAGTTGAAGTGGATACTGTAGGAAATTTGATCGATGCCAATTTTCATATATCTTAAAGCAATATAGTGTTGACAAAGAAAACATGTGTAAATTATCGTTACTGATAGGTACCGCGTAAGAAAACGTAAAATTGGATTTTATTGATAAAGATCTATAAGCGATGAATTCAGTCAAACTTTCATATTACTATTTATGGTGACATGTGAATATTAATATTTGAATCATTCAATATTTGCCGTTGATTGAATTCACAAATATGTATCACATAAGTAAGTCTAATCGATCTTCAAAATATCACCTGATTTAATTAGTTTATAATTGTTATACGTTAATTAATATTTGGAGAAATATTATTTATGAGTATATTTAGTTTTTAGGCCATCTTGGGTAAATAGGGTAGTTGTTGGTAGTATTTTAGGTGGTTTTGGTAATTATTTATGTGTATATATAGTTGTTATGTGTGCACGCATCGACTATATCGATTTGTATTTAACTGGTTAAATATTAAATAGATAATTAATAATGATGTGGATTATCATTAATGTAGGTTGGTTATATGTCATCCAACCTTTTGTCTGGCTATACCCAAACTGACTGGACAAGTTAGACTCGACTGTCATCAAGGTTGACACGTCAGATTAATGATCATGAACCCCAGATATCAGGCATAGATGATTATATGAAGTAGTGGTGAAGCAAAAGCGGAAGATGAACTCAATAAAATGCTTAAAATATTAAAATACACAATTCCCTGACAATGGATTGAGTATGATCCATATTCGTCAATTATGGACCGTACTATATCGATTTCACCGCTCCACTCAATGAAAAATGATCGATATCTCAATATCTACAAGTCAAATACACATGAAACTTTAGGGACATCAATATGTTGATAAGTGGAGCCCACAATATCGATTGCATGTCGAAACGAGCTAACAAAATTATCAATAACAATCATCATTACAAGTGATGTGGGAACCGCGATCGATACCGTGTGTTAACTCCCTTCTGTAAGAGACTTAAGGAAAATGTAACGACCTAACCAATTCGAGAACCTAGCGACCTAAAAGGCTACGACTTAAAAATGGCTCGACCTAAAAAGGAGAACGACCTAAAAATGCTTCGCGACCTAAAGGAGGCCGCGACCTATGAAGCTCCGCGACTTAACAAAGAGCTGCGACTTAAGGAAGGCTGCGACTCAGAAGATGTTTCGACCTATCAAGCTTCGCGACCTAACAGAGAGCTGCGACCTAAGATTGAATGCAACCTTAAAACGGTCTCGACCTATGGAACTCCGCGACCTAGGAATACTTCGCGACCTAAGGGAAGTCGCGACCTAAAGACTCCAGTTATAACTATAAGAAAAGTACTCACGACCTAGGATAGGTCGCTAACAACCTAAATGCCTGAGTAAAGAAGTTACCTATACTGTGCCGCAGGGGGATAGGTCGCTCGCGACCTAGGACTTGTAAAATCAGCATGTGTATTCTTGCAGAGGGAGGACAATGCATCCTAGGTCAGGGACGACCTGCGACCTAAGTTAGGTCGGTCTCAACCTACGACCTAACTCCGAGCAAAGCCTATAAATACACCCCGAGTTCCAACTAGAAAGGGACTTTTTTCGGCTCATTCATTTCAAGCGTCGTTACTCTGCTGCATTCCGAACTACTTCAACACTTAAAGCTTTTGAGATACAAAGAACGCTTCAAGGAACTTCACGAAGAAATCATACATGTTCAACATGAATTCAAAGGTTTTGATCGACATTGAAGTTGAGGCTACTTGTTCTAAATGACTTTAAACTCAAGGGGTGTTGTAATCGATGAATCTTGTAAAGGGTTGTAATAATATCAGCAATAAAGGAGTTTAAAGTGGACGTAGGCTCTCTCTTAAGCCGAACCACTATAAATATCGTGTCTTTTAATACTTTTCTGTGATTCTTACTTTTTTCTAGTTCCCGTACCAACGGGTGGTGCTTTCACAACTACACTCTACACAACGGGGTGTTAGCGTTCAATTTTTAGCGTTAACATTTTTGGTGCTTTCACTGAGAATTGAACTCAGGCAAATCGTCATCATTGCTCCACGAAAGTTTGTTGAAGTAACCTCTCTGAAGACTAGATGTTTATCCGAAATCATGGCTCCGGGTAGAAAGAGTAGATCTGTAAGATCTGGAAATGCTCAAGATGGAACCTCCTCTTCCCATGTATCGAATCAAGCAACTCCAGTTGTCGGAGTTACAAAGGCAGAGCTGGATGCTGCAATCTTAGGGCTGAACCAGCAGATAAATGCCCAAAATGCACAATTCGAGGCTCAGAGTGCCCAAAATGCCCTAATTCGGAATAGGTTGAACGATTTGCTTGGGGCAAACCGTCAACCAGCAGGTAATGAAAGGAACTTTGCTGGCAACATTCATGATGCTGAAGAAAGGAATGCTCCTGAAAGGGCTGCTAGCCCCTTTGAACAAACACTTCTTGAGGTTGGTGGATCTAGAACTCGACATGATGAGGAGTATCTTTCTGGGATGGTCCGACAAATCATGAAAGAGAGTATGCAGAGGGTTGAAGACGAGAAAGAATGGGATTTTGCCCCAAGTAAAACTCCATTTACTGAGAAAATCATAAAGGCTGAATTCCCAAGGAAGTTTGTCCCTCCAACCATTCCAGCTTACAAAGGAACAAGTGATCCGAACGAATTCTTGTATAAGTATGATTGGCACATGATAGGTGCCAGGGCTTCTGATGAAATAAAGTGCCGATATTTTCCTGTATACCTGGAAGGTGTAGCTCTGCTTTGGTTCACCAAGCTGCCAGTCCAATCTATCGATCAGTTTTCTGACTTAACCCGGAAATTCAAGGAGCAGTTCAGACTATACGCTTCAAAAGCCAAAGATATTATGTCGTTGTCAAGTTTAGAATAGAATCCGGGTGAAACTATCAGATCTTTCTTGAATCGCTTTAATATAGCGCTGGCCGAGGTAGACAATGCAGAACCACGGATGATCTTGACCTATCTGATGAGGGCCATCGACAAGTCGAGCGAATTTGGAAAATGGCTTAACAAGAAGGAACCAAATTCCCTTGAAAAATTCTACAAGAAAGCAGATGAGTTCATACGCCTGGAAAGCCGTCCTGTACCGGTAAAGGCAGTGTTTGAAAAAGCTGAAGATAACATTGCTGCTCCATGCAAGAGTGAATCTGCTGGACAGAAAAGGGAAAATAACGATGGAAAGAAACAGAAAAGTCTGAAGAGGCCTCGTTCCTTCAAACCATCAGAATATACTCCTTTATCAGATACACCAGAGCATATATACCTTGCCACTAAAGATTCTGTTGAATATCCTAAACCTCCTGTCCTGAGAACCGGGAGGAAAGCTGTGCAAAGTGGGAAGTTCTGTCACTTTCATAATCAACCTGGTCATGATACTGACGAATGCCGCCAATTGAAAAATCTGATTGAAGAGTTACTAAGGGAAAACAAGCTGCAGCAATTTGTGAAAAAGAATAGCAACAATCCTGCTTCGTCTAGTCAGGGGCAACAAGCTCCTGCTCATCAGCCTCGGATAGGTGAGAAGGCAGCAGGGCATGAATCTGGAAGGCCCATTATCAATGTCATTACAGGAGGACCTCACCCAGCAGGCAGAAGCTGGGGTGAGATGGAAAGGTATACCCGAGCTTTGAAATACGTACCGACCGAAGAAGATGTATTCGTTTTGGAAGGTGCTATGCCCCTGAAGCAGCAAAGAACCTTCAATGATGACATTGTGTTCAGAGCCAGGGATTCCGTAGGTATTGAAGCTCCTACCTTGGATCCTTTAGTCATATCGGCTGGTATCGGGCCAGCTATTGTCAGAAGAGTTCTCATTGATTGTGGCGCATCCTGCAATATCCTCTTCAAGAAAACATTCGACCAGATGAAGATCCCTATGGCTGATGTGCAAGCCTCATCGTAGAAAATCGCTGGCTTCACTGGGGAGCCAAAACAGCCGATAGGAACCGTTGATTTGTTTGTGGAACTTGGAGAAGGAGAGAGAAAAGTGGTTCGCAAGCAAACTTTTGTGATTGTCGACGAATTTTCTGCTTACAATGCTTTCCTTGGCCGTCCAACTCTCGCAGCATTCGAAGTTGTTCTGGCCCCATGGTGCCTCACCATTAAATTTCCCACAGATAATGGAGTGGGAGTTATAAAAGGGGATCAAAATGCGGGGCGGGAATGTTATCTAACAGAGCTACGAGAAACCAGAAAAAGAGAAATGGGAAAGGATGCGGCAGCCCCAGTCCGCATCAAAGAACCAGTCTTGTAGCAATTACAGGGCGGACCCTGCACTGGCGAGCACAGCGGAGCAAGGAAAGAAATGGATCCTAGAAAAGTCAGTGCAGGGGAGAATAGAGTGGTACCAGTGGAAACGACAATACCAGTACCTGTTGACCCAAAGGACCCAAACAAGGTGTTGAATGTGGGTTCACAACTTAATGTGTCAATTCAGAATATCTTAATATCTTTTTTAAAGGCAAATTTGGATGTTTTTGCTTGGACTCATGCCGATATGTGCGGAATATCCCCAGAAGTTGCAGTACACGCTCTAAATATTGATCCAAAATTTACACCTGTGAAGCAGAAAAGGAGAACTCAAGGTCCAGAAAGGTCAGCAGCATTAAAAGAAGAGATGATAAGAAGTTGATCGGCTCATGGAGAATAATTTTATTAAAGAATCTACCTATCCGAATTGGGTTTCAAATCCAGTGCTGGTTAAGAAAGCCAACGGAAAATGGAGAGTATGCATCGATTTTTCAGATCTAAACAAGGCCTGCCCCAAAGACTGCTTCCCATTACCCAGAATCGATCAACTGGTAGACGGAACAGCGGGACACGAATTGTTATCTTTCATGGATGCTTACTCCGGATACAACCAGATCATGATGCATGAGCCAGATCAGGAGGACACAAGCTTTATCACTGACATTGGTCTTTACTGCTACAGAGTTATGCCCTTCGGGTTGAAGAATGCAGGGGCAACATACCAAAGACTTGTTAATGCTATGTTCAAACCGCAATTAGGAAAGACTATGGAAGTCTACGTTGATGACATGTTAGTAAAGTCTAAGAAAGCAGTGGATCACATAGAACACTTAGCAGACATGTTCGCGGTCCTCCGAAAATACGGAATGAAGCTCAATCCTTTGAAATGTTCATTTGGAGTGGAATCCGGCAAGTTTTTAGGTTTCATCGTGAGCGCTAGGGGCATTGAGGCTAGTCCAGCTCAAATTACCGCCTTAAAGGAAGTCAAAGTTCCTAGAACAAAGAAGGAATTGCAAAGTCTCAATGCAAAAGTCGCCGCCTTGAGTCGGTTCATTTCCAAAGCCACAGATAAATGCATCCCATTCTTTGATGCCCTAAGAAAAGGAAAGAAAAACTTCGATTGGACTCCCGAATGCCAAAAAGCCTTTGATGAATTGATTCGCCATCTGGAAACGCCTCCAATACTTTCTAGGCCTGGCGATGGCGAGGATCTTCTTATATACTTGGCAGTATCATCTCATGCTTTAAGTGCAGCGCTGATACGAGAAGACAAGAGGATTCAACATCTAGTTTACTATATCAGCAAAAGACTCACTGGGGCAGAGATGAATTACTCTAAGTTGGAAAAACTCGCCTATTGCCTGCTAATTGCATCTAGGAAGTTAAGGCAATATTTTCAAGCTCATCCGATCAGATTCCTCACTGATCAACCTTTAAAGCAAGTCCTGTTTCGCCCCGAGACTTCGGGTCGTCTTCTAAAGTGGAATATTGAACTCAGTCAATATGACATCACTTATCATCCCCGAAAAGCAATCAATGGACAAGCTTTAGCAGATTTCATCGTAGAATTCACAGATAAGGGTAACAGCGAGGAGGAAACGATCGACGATTCCCCAATCCAATGGAAGTTATATGTCGATGGCGCAAGAAACGACTACTGTTTTGGAGCCGGAGTTGTACTTGAGACCCCTGAAGGTCGATCATTATGCTATGCACTAAGATTGGAATTTCCTTCAACAAACAATGAAGCAGAATACGAAGCCCTTATCGCTGGCTTAAGGATTGCTAAAGAATTAAACATCCGAGCGTTACAGATCTTCAGTGATTCTCAGCTTATTGTATGCCAAGTCAAAAAGGAATTCCAAGCGAAAGGGGGGAATCTGCCCGCCTACTTGTCAAAGGCTTGGGAACTCCTGGGTGATTTCGATCATTACATGATAAGTCACATTCCTCGAGAAGAAAACATGAAAGCAGATTCTCTCGCAAAGTATTCTAGCACAGGCGAAGCTCAATTTCTGGGGTTAACCCCAGTGGAGATCCTGTCGACCCCAAGCATTGATGAGACGGATATTGATTGGATCATGAGCGTGTCTCAAGAGCAAGAATCATGGATGACTCCAATAACAGAATATCTGCTCAATGGATCTTTACCGGAAAGTTCAAAAGAACGAAAGAAGCTACTGAGGAAAGCCTCTCGCCATATAGTCCAGGATGGCCAGTTATACAGAAGGGGATTCTCAATGCCGTTACTTCGATATGTATCCAGGGAAGAGTCCGAAACAATCCTAGCTGAGGTGCATGGGGGAGAATGTGGTGATCATTTAGGTGGTCAAACTTTAGCAAAAAAAAATTCTCTGATACGGATATTTTTGGCCAGAAATCAATCGAGATGCAGCAGATTATTCCCGAAAATGTGACAGATGCCAAAGATTCGCCAAGATTCCTAGAGCTCCTTCCACTGAACTCACGCAGATGGTCAGTCCATGGCCGTTTGCAATATGGGGGATAGACCTTGTAGGACCATTACCAACTGCCAAATCTGGAATTAAATATGCCATTGTTGCTGTAGATTATTTTACTAAGTGGGCGGAAGCTGAACCACTGGCTACTATCACCTCAAAGAAGATGATAAGTTTTGTGACTAAAAACATCATTTACAGATACGGTGTGCCTCAAAAAATAATTACAGACAACGGTACTCAGTTTGAAAGTGAAGAATTCCAAGATTTTTGCAAACGGTTCAAAATCCGAAAGAGCTTCTCAGCAGTAGCCCATCCACAAGCAAACGGGCAAGTGGAAGCAGTAAATAAAATTATCAAGTCAACCATTAAGAAGCAACTTGAAAGGGCAAAAGGTGGTTGGGTCGATAAGCTACTGCTGGCACTATGGGCATACAGAACTACCCACAAAACTGCGACTGGGCATACTCCGTTTTCATTGGCATGCAGATCAGAGGCAATGATTCCGGTAGAAACAGAGGTCCCTTCACATAGAAGAATCCATTTCAATCAAGCGGAGAATGAGAAACTACAGCTTGAGGCACTAGATCTCCTTGATGAAAAAAGAGAAGAGGCTGACTCAGAATCGCATCTCATCAGCAAAGGATAGCCAGACATTTCAATTCCAAAGTTCGCCAACGCAGCTTTGAAATTGGAGATCTATTCCTAAAGAGAATTATGACAGCAACAGGTGTGTTTGGGCCAAATTGGGAAGGACCATATGTCATAGGTCAAAAGCTTCTGGACGGCACATTCAAACTCACTACTGTCGAAGGAGATCAAATTCCAAGAGCTTGGAACAGCAATCACTTGCGTCCATACTTTACTTGATAGCTTTGTTGAAATATTGTAAAAAGAATTATGAATGTAAGATTCCTGTAATTGAAAGCGATTGTAAAACTGATGCAAGTGAATAATGAAAGACTATAAAGTGGATGTAGGCCCAAATTCTTGGCCGAACCACTATAAATCTTGTGTTCCTTATTATTATTACATGTTTGCTTTATTTTCGATATGAAAAGTACATTAAATGTATTACTGAAATATCGATTTAAATTTTTGCAGACAATGGAAGTGAAACTTGCACATAATAAGACCAAGTGATTCTCGCCAAATTTCGAGTCACAAAAGCCCCGAATTCAAATCCTAGATAGGAAGTACTTCAATTGAACGGCCTATGATTACGACAGAAACGGTCCTTTGCTAATAAATTGAGATCGTTTGAACAAACAAACATCCAATTAAGAAGCTAATGCCCGTTCTCACGAACTTGCCTGACAATGAAGTACACTTCCTTGGATTAAACAAATTACTTGTAAGAAAAGGGAATGAAAGCTTGAAAAGAAAAAAGAAAAAAAAACAGAGGATCGCTGAAAAGGCATAAGCAAGTGGACAAGGGAACAACCAAAGCCATCATCGGCAGCACAAGTCCTCTTCGGAGGCACAACTCTTCGGAGGATAAAGACCTCTAATGGGTCATACGCCACAAAAAAGAAAGTTCTCTACTCAACAAAAAAGATTGGAGGAGTCATGACCCTCCAACCATGAGAGAGTAACTTCCAGGCGATGAAAACCCTCTCTGAGGCACATTTCACCAGGAGTTGAAGTGTAACAGCCGCTCTTCGGAATTTCACTTCACCAGAGTTGAAATGCAAACAAAATAAAGACCTCTTCGGGGGCACATTTCACCAGGAGTTGAAGGGTAACAGCCGCTCTTCGGAGTTTCACTTCACCAGAGTTGAAATGCAAACAAAATAAAGACCTCTTCGGAGGCACATTTCACCAGGAGTTGAAGTGTAACAGCCGCTCTTCGGAATTTCACTTCACCAAAGTTGAAATGCAAAACAAAATAAAGACCTTTCTGGAAGTCCACGTTTCACCGAGATTGAAATAAAACTTCCAGGTGTTGAAACGTGAAAAGGCTTTCTTCAAAGGCACAACTCTTTGGAGGTACACGTTTCACCAAGATTGAAATAAAACTTCTAAGTGTTGAAACGTGAAAAATCCCTCCTCAGAGGTACAACCTCCTCCCGGAGACACAATCAAGAAGAAAGACCTCTTCGGAAGCCCACGTTTCACTGAGATTGAAATAAAACTTCGAAGTGTTGAAACGTGAAAAGGCTTTCTCCAAAGGCACAACTCTTTGGAGGTACACGTTTCACCAAGATTGAAATAAAACTTCCAAGTGTTGAAACGTGAAAAATCCCTCCTCAGAGGTACAACTTTCTATGTAAAAAAAAGATCTTCATGAAGAGCACACTTTAACTTTCAAAGGAAGAGTGCTTTACCTATTCTAGAAAATAATCTTCCTCAAAAAAAAAAAAGGAAAGTTAAAGTACCCTTCAGAGGCCCGCTTTACCACATAGAAGAATTCACTTGGTAAAATGCGTACATACGCAAAAGAAAAAAGTGATTTCTTCGAAGGACAAAGCGTAAAAACTTATATGAAGGGAGTTGTACTCTACGAAAAATTTCTTCAAGAATGAAATAATTATTCTTTAGAAAATAAGAGTGCAAGTCCCCTCGAAGTATAAAATATTGCAGCAAGCTTATGGTATGGGGGCAGCATGGTATAGTTACATACAATATGGTATAGCCATATCGGCAAAAGTAATGCTCAAACAACATACCATAAGCCCGCTGCAATATCATATAAATAAACTTGTGCAAAAATGAATAATAAATGCATTCTCAAATTCAAACAGGAGTTTGTACAAGTAAAGGATCATTTTATTCAATTTTATTGCAGATACAGGTTTCAAAATAAAAAAGCAAGGGCCGGTACCCGCACAATTCTCGACCAGTACATGCAAAAGACAAGAAGCTAAAAACTAGAATCTTCACTTCTTCTTGCCACCTTTGGACCCTTTACCCGGCCGAATGGTTAGCTTTTCAGGTCGATCTGTGGGCATAAGGGAAGAAGGAGAGGGAGGTGCAGCTGGTCCAACTTCCGGTTCCTCCTCAGTAGCAATGATCTTCTTCCCCCTCCTCTTTGACGTTCCGTGCTTCTTTCTCCTCTTTGAGGAAGACTCACTTCCTGGAGTAACAAGAGCAGACAAAATTATGTCATCAGAAGGAGTCCGCTCCGGAGATATCTCACCTCCCTCAAGTCCTTCGTCTTTCTGCTCTTGCGAAGCGGTAGGATCATCTAAGCCATGAAGAGCCTCTATTTGCTCTTCTTGTGACCCGGGCTGTGAGGTAGAAAGAGGAGTCACTTGGAGAGACGGAGGAGGGATAACCGGAGGAGGCGAAGTCTGAAAGATGCTCGGTACTTTCTCTACAGGAGAAAAGAGGAGTAAGTCAGTAAAAAGAGGAGATTAAGGTTCGTCAAGATTCAGAAAATAGTCAAGAAGCTCATTGAACCCATAAGAATCAAGTGAGCAATCTACTTGAGTGAGGTTTACAGTAGCGAGATTAGCAGTGGAGTTACCTGGAGAAGTTGGTTTCCTGACATCAACTTCATAAGCCTGCACGTCAGCACTCTCGTCACCTTCATCTCCACCCTGCACGCCCGTAATATCGGTAGTAACTTTGGTAGGAGATGCAAAATGGGAACTGGAACCAATAATGTTGACTTCGGACGAAGAAGGAGGTTGAACTGGGATAGTTGAAGTATCTTTTCCCAACTGGTCCCCTTCTGTCGCTTCAGTTCTTAATTTAGCAAGTTGTTCCCTTCCCTTGGCGAGAGCAACGCGAGCGTCATCATCCAAGTAATGCTTTTCAAGGGCTGAATCGTCATAACCAGCGCCCTCAACACCAAGCATATCAAGTGCGGCCTCCCACACTTCAGCTAGAGTAATTTCATACTTGGGACCTAGAAAAGCAAGGCTTCCGTGCCCCAGGACGCTGTGCAAGTAGAAGTCAAATAATGTTGAGCTGATGCTGTTTTTCGTCGCCTCATGAGATTCTTCAGCCGCAATTCTGCCGGCGACGGCCTCATCACGCTCCCTTTCAACTTTGGAAAGTTGAAGCTTAAGCATTTGAATTTCCGCTTCTTGGGAGTTGTTTTTCTTCTGAAGCTCTGCAACATCAGCAACGTGGCTCTCATTAATTCTTTTCTGCACTTCAAGCCTGTCTTCAGCATCCCTTTGGCTGGCATGAGAATCTCTCACTTGTTTTAGGAACACTTCTTCTTTTTGAGAATAGGAAGTAGAGGAAGCAGCAAGCTCATGTTTCAATTCCTCAACTTTTGCTTCAAGCTCCTCATTGTAAGAAGCAATGCTCCTCATTTCAGTGTCGTGTTGCTCAAGAACCTTTTGCCATTCGGCTTTATCGTTTTCCATAGTGAGCATGGCCTCTATTTGGCGCGGTTAACCCTTTGAAGCTCATCAACAAGTTTTTGCCAGTTCGACATCCTCTCAATATCAAGCTTGACGGCATCGAGATTTCGTAATATGGCAGGCTTGTCAACGGGGACCAAGTCAAGGTCGAACCTTACTCCCTTCAGGAACCATTGAGGAAACCGGCTCTGCAAAGTGGCTGGACCCGGTCCAACTTGAAATTTGGGCCTGCTAATTATCGTTTGAATATCTGCTTTCCCAAGAGCGGGAGAGCCAGAAGGAATGTCGAGCGAGGCAGGGGCAGTAACTTTTTCAGGAGTAGTAGAGGCCTGTTTCTCACTATGACGAGCTCGCTTGCTTGAGTCTTCGCCCATGTGACCTTTTCCTCGATCATCATGGGATTTTCTCTTGTGGGAGTCATCGCCTCTTTGCAAAGAATCGTGGCGCTTCTCCCTCTCTCTTCTTTCACGACGCTCTTCTTCAGTCCTCCTTTCATGAGCCTTTCGGGCAGCCCTCTCTTCATCAGATTCTCTATAGGAGGAGAAGTAGCGCCTGTAATCATATTGGCCACGACCCCGAAGCGCTGGAAGTCATTGTAGTAGGATCCACTGCGCCCCATCGGAAGATCTGAAATAAAAAGATAAGCTTTAGTAGTATCCAAAGTACAGAAAGTCAGAAGCATAAAAGTGCCAGGAATTCTAAGTGTGTGTGATGTGCAAACTACGCGCATCAAACTACGAACCACTCTTTAATTGGGGAGTAGTTGTGGGTGTAATAGTTAATGTCAACTCTTGAGTCGATGGAGACTGTTGCAAAATAGAAGTAGCCTCGACTACTGAAGAAGAAATCCCGGCAGTGATAGGATCGTCTTTAAAGATCTCTTGTGAAGTAGCAAAGAGGTCGCTCAGTCCTTCGAAAGTATCGTCCCTGCTCTGCTTAACAGGACTATATTTCTCAACTTTTTCACCAGATTCTTGTGAATGATGGGAAGATCCCTGAGGCTCCTCTTCCTCGATAACCGGGGCAAGTTTGTTAGATGGCCCCGCAACATCAACAGAAGTGGAGCACTTCACTAGCGAAGCCTTAGGAGCAGGTCCTTTTGATTTGGATGTGTTAGTAGAAACTAGGGCATCCAACGCTCTAGCCAAGGAATCGGGCACTTCATGAATTTGAGTGGAACGAGAAGAATGTAGAAGCTCAAACCGATGAAGAAGTTCTTCTATCAATAGAAATTTTGCGCTTCTTTCTTCAGCAGCCACAGTGCTTAGCCTTTCAAAGACTGGCTTATGACTGGAATCTCTAGAAGGAGGATGAAGTGCTGTAAAAACAAGGAATGGAATCAGCATCCAGCAATACGAACCATGAGAAACTTAGAAAAAATTGAAGAAAGAAGGGAAAGAAGATCTCACTTCCTACTCTCCAGTCTGCGTAAAATCCTGCGGGGCAATGAATGTAGAAGAATTGATTCAAAAAACCATGTGCACTCTCCGGCAAATCCAAAATTAGTTTACGGTTCCTCGCACCTCTTACAAGTACAATTGAAGGGTGGTCCTTGTTCTTCGCAAAAGTGCACAAGTAACAGATTTCCTCAAAACTCGGAAGACGGTCAAGAGTTCTCCTGAACAGAACGCACAATCCCATCAAAATGTCATAGCCATTGGGATGTAGTTGGAAAGGAGAGATCGTTAGTCGAAGAAGGATTTGTTGAAGAAATTCATTAAAGGGAGGAATTACTCCACTTAAGCACATTTGGCGATTAATGGCAACAAAACCATAAGGTGGTCTATCAGCAAAATCATTTGGTCCAGGGAGTAAAACTTCTGCCTCGGCAATGCCAAATTGAACGCATAATTGATTAAGCACCCGCTGTTTCAGAAGGGTAGGATTTCTTTCCGAAGGGTTCTCTAGTGGAATAGCAATCGGCAAAGCCCCTTCGACGTGTTCTATCATCTCTTCTTGTTGAGACGTCATTCTACATGAGCAACTGGATGTTCAGATGTGAAGGTGCATGTTTCCTAAAAGTGTGAAGTGTTGTGCAAAACTAATAAAAATAACAAGCAAAATAACTGGAATTAAACTAGTTAGCAACTGATCGATTGTGAGATTTCAGGACTTGTTAATTTAAAACTCAAGTGCAGTGTTAATTCAAACAAAATTCTAGCTTTGCTTTAACACTTCATTTGAGTCGGTTGAGTTACAGCATTTCACTCACACAATTCATTTAAGTTGATTATTCTTTATCGACTAATCTGTCATTCGATGTGGGTGGTCAGTGACAGTATATTCGTCCCATTTTTCTACAAATGTCATATTTAGCAGGTTGACAACTTTAAAGGGATCTACAAAGAAGTGCAACAAAATTCAAGTCCAAACAACTCAATCGAATTTTTTCAGAAAAAATTTCACAAGTCTTAGGTCGTCCAACGACCTAGTATAGGTCGAAGCTCCTTTAGGTTGCACTGTGCAAATCAAAGAGTTCAAGGCTTTATGTCAAAATAATGCAAATTGGTCAAGTCCTAACTCGGCCGCGACCTAAAGCTTATGTCGCAAAAGATAGGTCGTTGATGTGTTAAGTCCCTATGCAGTCATTCAAAGGTGATAAGTTGCTAAGCTGTTAGGTCGTTCGGTTTAAAGTTCATGTGCAAACCATCCAAGTACTAAGTCGGCAGCGACCTAACTTCTGTGCCATAGGAATTTAAGTCTAAGGTCGGCCGGGACCTAAAACCAATGCCGCAAGAACTTAGGTCATTACAAAGTTAGATCGCTAAGAAGTTAGGTCACATGGTTAGTATTCAAGCAGACAGCCCTAAGGTCGATCCTCCACTCACACGCTGCCACATCATCTCCTCCATTGACCCGTTAACCCATCGGAACCCTCCTCATCTCCTCCAAATTTGCAAGCCAACTAGTTCGAAACACCATAATTCACCATCTTCCTCCTACATCGTCACGAATTACCCAAGAATCCAATCCAAATCGTCTCAAATTCATCACAAATCCGATATACTGCCATGTTCACAGGAATCGCGACAACGACTCAGTCAAAAGTTAATTGAATCGTGACTTGTTGAGCGAACATAGCACATGAAATTACATTAGGGGCGACAAGTGAAACATTTGCGATTTTATGATAGATGTAATCAAATGTTGGTAAAGTTCACTTACGTAGTCTGATGATGGGATAATTGATGGTTAAGTTGTTGGAGTTGTCTTTGAGGGCTCAAAAGTTCGTTAATGGCGGAATGGAGGCTGAAGCAGATAAGGAGAAGAAGGAATGACCTAAGTTATTTATATTCCAGGGTAATAGAACACGAACCGACACTACGCGACCTAACTTTCTCCTTAGGTCGTTTGCGACCTAACAATCCTTCAGAACGCGAGTTAAGAAAGTCGAAGCACACGACCTATGGCTAAGTCATATACTTCGAGGGGCAAGTGTTAACTCCCTTCTGCAAGAGACTTAAGGAAAATGTAACGACCTAACCAATTCGAGAACCTAGCGACCTAAAAGGCTACGACTTAAAAATGGCTCGACCTAAAAAGGAGAACGACCTAAAAATGCTTCGCGACCTAAAGGAGGCCGCGACCTATGAAGCTCTGCGACTTAACAGAGAGCTGCGACTTAAGGAAGGCTGTGACTCAGAAGATGTTTCGACCTATCAAGCTTCGCGACCTAACAGAGAGCTGCGACCTAAGAGTGAATGCGACCTAAAAACGGTCTCGACCTATGGAACTCCGCGACCTAGGAATACTTCGCGACCTAAGGGAAGTCGCGATCTAATGACTCCAGTTATAACTATAAGAAAAGTACTCACGACCTAGGATAGGTCACTAACGACCTAAATGCCTGAGTAAAGAAGTTACCTATACTGTGCCGCAGGGGGATAGGTCGCTCGCGACCTAGGACTTGTACTAATCAGCATGTGTATTTTTACAGAGGGAGGACAATGCATGCTAGGTCAGGGACGACCTGCGACCTAAGTTAGGTCGGTCTCAACCTACGACCTAACTCCGAGCAAAGCCTATAAATACACCCCGAGTTCCAACTAGAAAGGGACTTTTTTCGGCTCATTCATTTCAAGCGTCGTTACTCTGCTGCATTCCGAACTACTTCAACACTTAAAGCTTTTGAGATACAAAGAACGCTTCAAGGAACTTCACGAAGAAATCATACATGTTCAACATGAATTCAAAGGTTTTGATCGACATTGAAGTTGAGGCTACTTGTTCTAAGTGACTTTAAACTCAAAGGGTGTTGTAATCGATGAATCTTGTAAAGGGCTGTAATAATATCAGCAATAAAGGAGTTTAAAGTGGACGTAGGCTCTCTCTTAAGCCGAACCACTATAAATATCGTGTCTTTTAATACTTTTCTGTGATTCTTACTTTTTTCTGGTTCCCGTACCAATGGGTGGTGCTTTCACAACTACACTCTACACACCGGGGTGTTAGCGTTCAATTTTTAGCGTTAACACCGTGACTTCTTCTCGATCTGGAGACTCCATTGTCAAAATTTCAAGAAGATATCATGCCGTCTTCCCAAATAAATACATACTTAATTGTTCATTTTTGGGGTTTTATGCTGCTTCCTCCTTGGTACTCCACTGTAACTACGGATCATACCTGATCCATCCCTCTGTAATCAGCGGTTCAAGTGATTAATGAAGATATTTCTTCAAAGTGGACATAGGCTTTCAACGCCGAACCACTATAAATCTTTATGCTCTAATTATTGCTTATTTTCTATTATTTATTTACTTGTTTCCTCTGTATTCATTAGGTTTCCTTCATTTATCTTTTTACGAAATCTCTATTGGGTGTTTATGCCAATTTTTGGTGCAAACATTTTGGTGCTTTAACTGAGAACACGAATTCTTAGCTCGACCAGGTCTCATCCTCTACTTGAGGGTTCCCATATTAGCGAGATAGATCCAGTTTTCTACCTACAAGCTTCTATTTCAACCCAGATTTGAAGAAGAAATCTAGAAGAAAAACCATCAACAATAGTTAGGAAAACCAGATCTACCGCTCAAAACGCAGAGGGAAAAAAGTATGCCAGCATCCAACAAGGAGACCATTGCAATCTACAAGTAGATATTAATGCTACCAATCTAGTTGATGTCTAGAATTCAGCTAATTCCATCTCACGAGCCGATTTTCGAAATCAGACGAGAGAGCTCATGGATAGCCATCGATAGTTGAACCAGAAGATTCAAGGCAATATTGATTTGATGAATCAATTCTAGGATCAATAGCATGGGAAAACTAGAAGGGATCTAACTCCCTATTCCGCATCAGAGAGCTTAACTTCCTTAGATGACCATCATAGGTGTAGACATCATAGAACCAACGGATATCATGGAGAAGCATTATGACATTAACACACAACTAATCCCAAGCTGCCAGGACCAATCAGACTTAATCCCCTTGTAGGGATTGGGGTCGATCCCTCATCCATGGGAGGAGCCTTACTTTTTCTGATGGAACTCGAACTAAACCAACTACGGTTGATTTGGATGCTGGAGTTCAAGTTAGTGCAGATTAGTTCCTCTTTGGAATGACGATGATGCAAATGCACATCAAGAGGATGTTGAGCCAAAAAGGTGTGGAATGGTCCGTAAATATCGATCGGACCATTCACATGAGTTGGAGCATGACCGCCGGTTGGCTCCAACTATCCAAACGCCAAACACGATGGCTATGATCAAGCAGCTAGTAAGGGTGAGCCAAGGCTTGACTAATGATGATTGGGGGATCTCAATAAGCCATACCTTATTCACAGATAATATTTTACACATGGAACATCCAAGGGGATTTAGCATGTCGCCGATGCCTGCCTATGAGGGAAAAACCAACTTCGGGCGGTATATCAGAAGATATGAATGGTTCGTGGACTCCGCACGAATGGATGATGCCACAAAATGTAGATTTTTCCCCATCAGTCTTTTTGTTATAACAATAATGTGGTTTACGAGATTTATCCCAAGGTCAATCTCTAGATTTTATGATTTAGCAACAAAATTTATGGAGCAGTTCCATATACATGCAACTCACCCCGAATATATAATGTCCTTATCAAGCTCAATCTAGGCTACAGGAGAATTGCTGAAATACTATTTGGAGACATTTCAAACAGTCTTCATAGATGTCAACAATCCGAATAATCTTTCAATATTAATGGCGGTAACAAGAGGGATTGATCAAGAATCTCACTTTGGCAATTGGTTAGCTGGCAAACCACCAGCAACGTTGGAGCGTTTCTATGCAAAAGCAGCTCAATATTTTTGGAAAGAGGAAGCTAGATGCTCTAAGAAGAAGAATGTTGCGGGACCAAGTGGAGAGGGAGTACAGAGTAACATTGTAGTGAAATAGTCTATGAAGAGTTCCAGAAAAGTTCAAATAAATGTCCAAAATAAACTGAATTAGAAAAAGAAAGGCGGTGATAGGAACATGTGGACAAAAAGGGAACTTTGGAAGAGGAAAGTCCAGGATTCCAATGTATGATACCTACACACCACAGAATACATCTCTAGAGAATATCTTCTTGTCTACATGAAATACAATGCAGTATAGGAAGCGACCTCTAAAAGAATTGATGGAGAAATAAAAGTAGACTGGAAAATATTACAGATTCCATGAATGCTATGGTCATATCACGAATGAATGTAGGCATCTCGAGGATGTTATAAAAAATTAATTTGGGAAAGAAAACTACAACATTTTGTTAAAGCACCATAGGATGGCGGGTAGGGGACATCCGACCCAAATCGAGGACAAGCGCCCAGAAGGGCTAAGGAGCCTGCATGAACTGCTGGAATATTTGTGTTCAATAAAATAGTCAAAGGACCACATCTAGCTAATAAGAGCTAGCACGAGTTGGAGCGTTATGGTAGCGAATCCAAGGAGATGAATTTTGAGAGTTGTTCAAATATAGATGATGGGGCTCTGGCCAAATTGCAATGTATAATGGCAAATGACATTGTATTTAGAAATAGGGATACAGAAAAGGTAGAGGTATTAACGATTTGACCAATGGTCATTTTGGCCATGATCCGCCCCACCATAGTGAGGAAGATCTTGTTTGACTGTGATAATTCCATGAATATTATTTTCAAAAAGGCTTATGATTGGATGAGGATGGAAGCCAAGGACTTGAAATCATTTATAGCCCGCATCCATTGCTTTAATAGTGTTGCGACCGAAGCTATCAATTATGTTAAATTGCCTGTGGAGTTAGGAGAAGGAGATTGAGCGAGAGTGCGAATGTTGCCATTTATTGTGCTGGAGTTGGACTATCCATATAATGTTTTTCTGGGTCAACTAGCCCTTGTTGAATTATGGGCAACCATTGCTCCTTAGTACCTTACCATTAAATTCCCATCTGACAATGGTGTGGGAGTTATGCATGGAGATCAGGTGACTAGATGTGCCTGTTATGTGGCTGAGTTGAGGGGCGCAAAGCGGAAGAAGAAAGGTAAGAGTGTGGACTACTCTATGCGTCTAAGCCACCGAAGATTGACAACTAGTGTCTGGGCCTTGGATTTTGTGCCATAGGCGATTCTATAAAGACATAGATCCAAGGGATGATGAGGAGGAGCCCAAGAAACAAGGCTGCACCGGCTGAGCTGACATTTGATATCATAGTCAGCCATGATGATCCAACGCAGGTCCTAAAGATCAGATCAGAGCTCTGCCCCTTAATGATGAAAGAACTTACTGGTTTTATTTGAGCGTAGCTTGATGTGTTCGTTTGGACTCATTCTGATATATGTGGAATCTCGGTTGCCATTGTGAGCCATGCGTTAAATATCAACTCGAAGCATGTCCTGGTGAAACAGAAAATGCATGGCATGGATCCAGAGAGATCTTCCACTCTTAAAGAGAAGGTGGATAGGCTCAAAAAAATGCGTTTATTCACGACGCCTTCTAGTCGAAATGGGTATCATATCCTATACTTATGTGAAAGGAAAATGGAAGATGGTGGACATGCATTGACTATTCAGGCCTAAATAAGGCATGCCCTAAAGATAGCCTTCCCTTTTCGAGGATTGATTAACTGGTGGACTCAACCGCATGACATGAATTGTTATATTTCATGGATGCATACTATGGATATAATCAAATCTCGATGCATATACCTAACCAGGAGCACACTAGATTTATTACCGATGTTAGATTGTACTGCTATGTAGTAATGACATTCGAATTAAAGAACAATGGAGGAACTTATCATTGCTTGGTTAATCGAATGTTCAAAGATCAGATTGGAAAGACGATAGAGTTATATGTGGATGATATGCTCGTGAAGTCACGACGATCAAGTGACCACATTAGAGACTTAGTAGAAATTTTCGATATCCTCTGATATTACAAAATGAAGATCAATCCTTTGATATGTTCTTTTGGCACTGCATCAGGAAAGTTCTTGGGTTTCATCGTTAATGGTCGCGGAATCGAACCTAATCCCGAGAAGATTCAAGCAATTTTCAACATCCAAGCACCAAAGACTATCAAAAAAGTACAAAGCCTAAATGGGAAGGTTGCCACCCTAAGTCGATTTATTTTCAGAGCCACCGATAAATGCATTCTTTTCTTCGACTTGATTAGAAGATGGAAAATGAACTTTGAATGGACACAGGATTGTGAAGATGCATTCCAAGCTTTGGTGAACCACTTAGAAAGGCCTCTCATCTTGTCAAAGCTAGTGGATCATAAATACTTGTATAACTACTTGGCCATGTTAGTACATGCTATAAGTGCTACATTGCTTCAGAAGGAGAATCAAATCTAAGCCAATCAATTATCTTAGCAATTAATTAACAGGGGATGAAAGGAACTATCTAAAGATAGACAAATTAGCGTATTGCTTATTGGTTGCTTCACGAAAGCTCTGCCCCTATTTTTAAGTTCACATCGATCAGCCGTTACGATAGGTCCTATAGTAATCTGAGATGTCTAGAAGGTTACTTAAGTGGAACATTGAGCAAAGCCAATTTAACATTACTAATCTCCTTGGGAGAGCTATCCTAGGACAGGCACTGGCAGACTTTATAGCTAAGTTCACTATATAGGATGATCTTCGGAAGAACAGTGAAGCCCCCACCATCCAATGGAAAATGAATATTAATGGAGCCTCCAACAGTCGTTGTTCTAGAGTCAGAGTTGTACAAGTAACTCGGGAGGATTGATCAATTTGTTATGCTTTGAACCTTGACTTCCCTATAATGAATAACGAAGCCGAATATGAAGCTATGATTGCTAAACTCAAACTTTCCAGAGAAATGGGAATGAAATCTCTTGAAATCTTTTGTGATTCCCGGTTGGTGGTATACCAATTCATGAGAGATTACCAGGCTAAGTGATAGCGACTCGCTCCGTACCTTATCTGATTCCAAGATCTGTTGACTGACTTTGAATATTATGACACACATTCTCCAAGATCAAAACAATGAAGCCAACTCATTGGCAAAGTCTACCAGCACTAAGGATGCATAATAGATGGGCTTGGTTCCAGTCGAAGTACTAGATGCTTCGAGCATAAAGCAGATGAAAATTGACCAGGTACCAAAGACAGAGCCTGAGAAGGAGTCGTGGATGACTCCGATTAAATATTATTTGCTACAGTGAGTCCTTCCCGAACGGAGAAATAAAAGACGGTAAACCCTCCACAAAGCTTCACGATATATCATTTAGGAAGGGGTTATGTATAAAAAGGGTTTTTCCATTCCCCTTCTCCAGTGTATTTCCCATGATGAAATAAAGCGAGTCCTAGAAGTTCATGAAGGGGAATGCGGCGATGACATTGGGGGGCAGACCCTAGCAAGGAAAATACTTCGTTATGGGTATTACTGGAAAAGTGTTAATTTCCTATTGATTACACTAAGCAATGCAGCAAGTGCCAGATGTATGCAAAAGTTCTGAGAGCTCCATTGATGGAAATTACACAAATGATCAGTCCACAGCCGTTTGCCATATGGGGCAAAGATAATGTATGTTCTTTACTGATCTCAAAAGGTGGTGCGAAGTACGCTATCATAGCAGTTGATTACTTCCCCAAATGGGATGAAGCAGAACCTTTAACCATGATCACGATAAAGAAATTAATCTACTTCATTGTCTAGAAAATTATCTGTCATTTGGGCTTTCCATGAATTATTATGACTGATAATGGAACTCAAATTTGACAGCGCTGAATTCAAAGACTTATACCGTCGGCATCATGTTGAAAAGTGATTTGCGGCAACTACTAACGCTCAACCACATGAACAAGTTGAATTTGTGAACAAAATCATAATGTCCCTTTCGAAGAAATGTTTGGAAAAGGCTATAGGCAAGTGGGTGGATGAAAACCCAATAGCATTATGGGCTTACAGAACTACACATAAGTTTGTGACTGGCCATACTCCATTCCCCCTTGCTTATTGCTCCGAAGCCGTCATACCTGTTGAACTTGAAGTCCGTTTTCATTGAGTGATCTACTATGACCCCAAAATGAGTAAAGATCTCCTCTTAGAATCTCTAGACTTTTTAGATGAGAAGGGCGAAGAAGCTGATTTGAGGGTAGCTGCACATCGACATCGAGTCACCTAATAATCAACACTAAAGTCCAACCTATAACGTTTGAAATCGGAGATCTCATCTTGAAATGGGTATTTTCTTGTCCCGTCACACATGAATCCTGCTAAGGGAGGACCGTACTTCATTGAATAGAGGCTTGGAGAAGTAACTTTCAAGCTAGTTACTGTTGTTGGCATCACACTCCTAATAGCGTGAAATAGCAAGCATTTACGATGCTATTTCACTTAGTTTACTCTTTTCATTCGGTTGTATTTAATTTTTGAATTTGCTTTAGCATTTGATTTTCCAGATATGTAATAAGACAAACTATGTCTTTTCTTTCCATTTGGCAAACAAAATTTGAGATTTGCTTCATGTTTGTGATTGATATAGCATCACATATTAGTTATGATACCCGACTAACTAATACTGACATGTCTGACCAGGTTCCCAGAGTTTGGAGCCAACCGATTACACAAATTCACGATTGGACTAAATAAAATGAACATGGTCCGACTATTCATTTGATGATTCCCGCCCTTAACCTGATAAGTGTAGTACCCAATGAGAAATGGATGTGACTTGACCATCCGATAAACAAATTAATCCCACCAAGTAATGGGATGGACGTGAATAAAAACATGATTGTGACATGACCGATTTCTCTTCAAGTTAAACCCCAGGCTTGGGGGAAAGTTAATCAATCAAGGAAAATACGGTTCGACTATTTTTCGAAATAACTCTAAGTCTCCAGAGCGTGGACCGAAGTACAAACATAAACTGGGTGCGATCCGACCATCCACCAACGAATTCTTATCCCCAGAGTGCGGATATGAGTATAAACAAATAGATAAGTGTGATTTGACTACTCACTATTCCATTAACTCTGACTTGAAACCGATAGTAGTATAAGTTTGCTATAGATGGAATTCGACCATCCACTATCTAACTCCTTTAACCTGAGTACTAGGGGCAGGAGAATAATCTATTAGACCAATGAATCCGATAGTGTAACACTTGGACTTGAGTCTAGTGTCTAATACGACTTAAGACCATGACCATATGGAGGCCTTGCGATAAAATTAATGGATTATCGTCCAAATCAACGAGCAATGAATTACAATTACATTAAATTGAAAATGTAAACTACTTAAGCACATTCATACAAAAGTTCGACAAAAGTAAAAGAACTTTATTTACATAAGCTTGGAAAGTCAAGTACAAGTATTCATGGCAAAAGAATCAAAAATTGGGGACCAATCCCGTACAAATTTGGCTAACTAAACCCAAAAGACTTGGGAGCATGAGTACACACAAAGAATCACTCCCTCATCGGCTACCTCTTCTTCTTCTTGGAATCGAGAGAGATTTCACTCGAACTTTCCCTACTCCTCTTCTCTCCTCTCTACCCACTTCCTTCGCCTTTCATCGGAGTAGTCTAGGTTGACCCAGTAGGTGCATCCTGAGCAGGTTCTGGTTGAGTTGTGGAAGCATCTATAGTTTCTCTAAGAAAAACAATGGAGATGGGAGAGAGAATGAGCTCCGTTTTATGCTGCTTGACATTCATCTCAAGGGAAATGTCCGCCCAAGTTTCAATGCCATTTCTTGCATAGAGGGGTCTAAAAAGCATTGGGAAGCTCCAATAATGACAACATCGTCATCAATAGGAATCTCTTGATGCAAATTGCTTTCTTTCCTGAAAAAATTGTCCACCAAGTGCTCGTGATCATAAAAGCTTCCTCTTTCATAACAACTTGGGCTGTTGGTGAAGCCGTGACAATAACAGACTCCATTGTAGGTACTTGAGGTCCTAGTTGAGATTCTTGAGGAAGAGGCAAAACTGCAGTCGGTAGATCTAAATCTAAGGAAACATAACTAAAGAGATTAGATATATCGACCGAGGAAACTCTAAATTTCTGAAGGACAGGTAAGCACAATGAAATACTATAACGACCCAACTTCCAAACTCCAGGAAGTCGCATCGCTAAGAAGAAAGAAAGGGATAGAAAAGAGAAAAGAAAGGAAAGAAAGAACAGACAACATCAGAATCTCACAGTGGAATCGAATAAATTATAATATATCACATAAAACTTTACATAGTATCATATACATCAGAGTTAAACAGCTAATACAATACAAACTAGACAGTTACAAACGTCTGTCTAGCAATTACAATTCAAGTACATCAGAGAAAATGATACAACTCAAACACAGCGGAACTACTAAATATATCTACACGTTGAAGCCTCCTGCTCCATTATCTCCTTCAGAACTCGTCAAAGCAATCCTGAATCACTTGAATACTCATACACAATATGAGTACCTAAGAGTTTAATAAAACAGAAAATAAACACTCAGGTCAGACAGGGGTCTGGTGTGAGTAAACGGGAATAAAAGTTGCTTAACCTTAGAAAATCCTTTGAAAACAAATGTATCACGTAAGACTTCCCACACATAAACATGGAAAAATTTTTACCTTACGCTAACTAAAACATTTAATAGGAAATCCAGTGATATTATAATAGTGTCTAGGGTTTTCAAAATAAAATACAGAAATAGCTGGAATGCTTACATCTCACGTTCCAACATGGTTGGGCACAATCAAAACCGTACAGGCACTTATTGGATTTTGGATTCCATCAATGGCAGGCCTACTGGGGTACCGCCCGTCACAGTACGTGGCCTAGATCACCGTACCGAGGAGTACTCCCACTCCCCTGCAACACAAAGCTGGACCCGTTCCTTACTGAACAGTTCCGAACAAGACCACCCCGCAGATTGGTCGTCACCAACTGCCACACAGCCGAATATAAAGGGACCTCTAGACATGAGTAAATCTTGCTCTCCAGTGGGGGCTACCCACGAAGCTTTGCTGCACCTCCCCTGTTTTATCCATTCCCGGTTGATGAGGCTTGAGGCTACGATTACCTTTATAGGACATATCAATCTTAGAATGCTCATCGTCCACCTGACGATGTTCTGAAAGCATTCAATCCATACAAGTTCGTTCCGGGTTCGAACGAAACCGAAGGCATTATCTCGTTACACTCGTATTGGAATCACCCTCAGAGATAACGACGATAACCCTTGCACTCTAAATCTCCATCTCGAATCTATAAGTACTACTCCGTCAACTCATTACGGAATCACCCACAGAGTTATACTGACGTATAGCCCTTACACCTCGAGTCTTCACTTGCTCCACTTGGATTAACGACCTAATGTTTAATTGGAATCGATGTGGTTTTCGGATATCCAAATATAGAAACCCGATCCCGGTCTCATCGAAACCAAACGCCATCTTAATGTCCAAGTTGTACTTAAGGGTTTTAAACAATTATCTTATTTCATTGTTATCTAATTCACATAGATAGATAAACTACATCTAACAATAGATAATCACATTCATATCATAAACAGATAATCTGTATCATCCATAAACAGATAATCATCACAACCAAATAATCCATCACAAACCATCATACTTAAACCAAGCATTCATATCATACATATATGACTCATCTCATTTCTGAGATCACAACCATTCAATCAATACCATTCATAAGAAATGATTAATTAACCATCAATTATAATTAATTTAAAATGAATTAAATTAATTACAACCATCTCTAATTAATTTAAATTAAATTAAATTAATTACTATATTTAAATCCTGCTTAACATCCATTAATTAATTAACCCAGTTAATTAATTATCCACTAAGTATTTATCTTGATTAAACATCTTTGATTAATTATTCACTAATTACAATAAGTAATTAGTCCTTAATTAAAATTAATTAACCTTAATCATAAGTAATTAACATTTAATTTCTCATTTATTAATTAATTATATTTGTCCTTAATTAATTACAATTAATTAATCACTTAATTTAAATTAACTTAATCAAACAATTCTTAATTACATCATTAATTATAATAATTAATGATCTCTAATATATAAATAAATTACTTAATTAAAATTAATTACAATTAGAAATTAATCTAATTATTAATCACCTTGATTAATATTTAATTTAGTAATTAACTATCTTTAATTACTTATTCATAAATTAATTATCCAATAATTAATCATTAATTAATTCCTTAATTAATTATAAAAGTAATTATCCAAATTACTAATTACATTCCAGTAATTACCATTCATTACTTCTCTAAGTAATCCTGCTCCACTAATTACATTAAGTAATTAAACTCTAAAAATCATTAAATGATTTATTAAAATTAATTAAACTAAATTAATTAACTTAAATAAATCACATATCCAAATTAATTACAATAAGTAATTAATTCCTTAATTACTTTAACAATTAATTATACTTAGCAAACTACAATTAATTATATTCAATTAATTAGTATAGTTAATTATCAAAATTAATTACATTAATTAATTACCATTTATTAATTATCAACATTTCAATAATTATATACTTAAGAAAATTTAAATTAGATTAATTATAAATAAATCATTTCCAATTAAAATTAATCTAAACCATTATTTAAAAGTCAAATAATTAAGTAAAATCCTTAATTATTTTAAATATTTTTCAAAATAATTTAATTACTTATCAAATAACTCATTTTCTTTCAAAATGTACTAAAACAATACATTTCAAAATTTAAATTCAAATTCTATTTAAAAATTAAATATTTAAAATGTTTAATCATTAAACATTGATTCAAATTAAAATAATTATAAACCTTACAACAAAATGAATGTTAAAGAACATTCATTACCTAAATATAAAGAAAGTTTTAAATTGATTATTTCAATTTCCAAATTTAAATTAAACACTTCATATTTTAATTCAAATACTAAAGGAAACAAATTCTTTCAAGTTTTAAAACTCACTTGAAATCAGTTTTTCATTTTCAAATCTATCTTTAAAACATTTGAATATGTTCATCATTTTTAAATTTATAAACTGTTTTGAAATTTAAAACTGGTTTTCAAAGAAACTTGAGACAGTTTTAACTTATTTTCAAAAACAAATTTAAATCTTCCTTAAACCATTTAAATCTGTTTCAAAATTTAAAATTTTTGCAAAACAGTTTGAATAGATATCTGGGTTTTAAAGAATAGACCTGAAACTGTTTAAATCTTGACTTAAACCCATATTTAAATCTTGTTTAAATTTTAAGATTTTCATTTTTTAAAAACTTTGAATTCAAAATTACATTTGAATTCAGATTCAAGTTACACTTGAATCAATTCCTGCACTAAATTCAATTTCATTCACCATTTTAAAAACTGCAAAATAACTTTCAGGTTTAAAACCTGAAACTGTTTTTAAACTTAACTTAAAACTGAATTTAAATCTTGTTTAAATTTAAAAGTTTCATTTTTAAAACTTTTGGGTTTCAAACTTTATTTGAATTCAGTTTTCAACTTATACTTGAATCAAACCCTGCACTAGAATTTGAATTTCAATCAACATTTTTTTAAAAACTGCAAAATTGGTTTATACCCCTGCAACCAACTTACCCGAGTACCCCAAAATTTTACTTCGAGTTCTAAAGCTCCCTGCTCCGAGTCAAAAACACAATAACCCGAGGGTTGCTTCGAGTCAATTAAACCCTGCACACCCAAATGACCACCAGACTCCAACATGAATGGTGCACATGCACCGTCGCCTCGGCAAACTCCCGCCACGCTAAACCACTTCCACAAGTCACTGACCATCTCCTTACATTATCACAACCATCCATACCCTCCCAAAACAGCCGAAATCAAAATTAAGAAAATCAATAGCAACCTGGAAAAACCCAGCTACACCCACCCTAAACCTGACAATAGCCAATTTTCTCGCCTCCGACCATCTTCATCGCTACAATTCTGGCAGATGGTCCATCTACAACCCCTCTGCAACCTCAACAAACCCCACTCCTATTCGATGCAGCAGAAAACATGTGCAGAATCCCAAACTTCATCACTGCAATACTAGGTTCTGAAACCTGGAAAACACAATTTACAATCACCACCTCACTGACATAAACTACTGACAATCTTCCCCTACCATCCCCTCTGCATTCCACCTCCAGAAAGACCCAGAGCGTCCATAATTCACTAGAAACTCAAAGAAACCAAAAAGAACCAATGTGTTTAACACAGAAATGCTCACTCTCTATGTGAAATTAAAATGTAATATTTGTTTTCCAAAATCCATGAATTCAATCATGCATTCTGGTTACAACTTTTTTAATGTTTTAAAAAGTTTGATATTTTGTTTTATTTCAAAATATTTACTACAGAGTTGTTTTCAGAGGGTAAAATACTTCAGTTTTAACCCCTTTTTTTCTTTTTTTACTAAATCATAATTTATAAAACCTACATTTATACTAAACCACCTATTTTCTTACACATAACTTTACTAGCTGGAACAATTCAAATGATAAAGCTTTTTCCGATAAAGAATATCCTAATTTACAACCAACACTATATGCAGTTTTTCAAGAAATCAAAAACATGTAAACATATCCATTCCTATACACACAGAACATTCATGAATAATCAATCACTACATCATTTTATTTCTTTCACTTCATATGCTCAGATGTCACAAATTTGTGCATGTGAGTTTACTCATTTTATTTTAAAACAAAACAGAACAGTTTTGTTTAAAACGGTTTTGATTTCTGTGAAATAAAAACATAAGTTCTTTGATTTATGTTTGATTCTGATATTTAAAGGAAACTGTTTTTAAAAGATAAAGAATCTTACTCACCTATAAAATTTGAAGAATGTAGAAAACAATTTCAGAGATGCAGATTCATTTTCCAGAAATGCATATTGAAATGCATGTTGATCCTGGCTTTCATTTGCTTGCTGGAATTGCTTGTTGCTTTCTGTTGATGATGATGCATGCAGACCTTCTAAATTTTGAATTGAAGTTTGCTTTGCTTGTATTTTGATTGCTGAGTTTCTTGATGTTTAATTATTGTATGCAGACTTGGTTTTAAATGTTGCAGATTTGAAGTTGTTTGTAGAAATGGTTTGCAGATTTTTGGGGGGTTTTGGTTTTTGATTTACTGAAATCTGGTTTGTATTTTGATTCTTGAATCATGAGTTAGAAATTGGGTTTTGGAATCCCTTTTTACAAACCTGGTTTTCAGATTTTTTCTTTTGATTGAAGATAATGGTTTTTACCAAATACTTTGTTATATTTCTTATTTGAAAGAATAAAATCCAAGAATAAATTAGTTTGCCACTTGTTATCTTTAGGTGTAGATAAATTTACAAGTGTCTTCCTCTTGTGTTAAAAGCTTAACACATATTCAAATTTAATATAAAAATAAGTTTCTTAGTTTATGAATGTGTTTTTAAATCTATCTAAAACAATATTTAATTTAATTTTACATGTTTATGTAAATGTTTATCTACAAGAAAACTTCTTTTATAAAATTACTCATTTTAAATGTTTGCTTAATTATTTTTAAAATAATATTCTTTATGAAACTACATTTCAAAACAAAAGAATTGTTGAATTAAATTTTATTTGAGAGTCTTCAAATCAAATGTTATATTTTAACAAGAATGAATTAAACCTTATTTCAAAGAGAAAAACAATTTTCAGAATAAACAAAACAAAATAAACTTTTATTATAAAAAAAAATTTAAACTATATTTATTCTTGTAAACAAATAGATACTTACTTCCATTTTTATGAAAATTATAAGATAGATCTTTAAAACAAACTTTTAAAAAATTTACAATACTAATTTAAATTAATTTAAGTCAATTTACAATTTATACATTTATATAATAATTAGAAAATATTCTTTATTTAATATAAATTAAAATTAAAACCAAATCCTCTATTTACAATGTATAAACATTTATACATTATAAATAGAATATTTTTAAATCAGCTTAGAAAGATAAATTTATTACTTAAATATTTTTAACTTTGAAAACAATATCATTTATCAAACTAAATAATTATAAATTTTCAAAAGCGAATTCCAGTTTGAATTAAATTGTTAAATCAATATTTCATATTTTAAAATAATTATTAATGAAATTATTAAATAATTATTGCCCATATTTCCGGGAAAATCACAAATACCTTCTCCAGATTGGTCTCTAATGTGATCCGAAGTACCACCGGAACCTCCTTCCATAATTGGGGAGTGCCCACTAGATGTAGCAATATGCGGCTTCTTCGGTTATAAGCAGGCTCGATAGAAGAATCCATATTGGTGCTCAAAAGAGCATGGGTCATCGGATTCTGGATATCAGTGATATTATGTGACACGGATCTGGAACCTTCATCGGCTTCACGTTGAGAGGTTGTGGCATGCTCTTTTTAGACTATAAGCACGGTTTCATATAGAACCTTAGGTGCGTCACCCAACAGAATTTCACCTTCCAGCCTCATTAGATTGATTTCTTCAATGCCGAGAACCTTTTTCTCCTCCTGAATAGGATGCTCCCAAGCACGTACAAGATGGTAAGGGTAGTCACCCAGAAGCCACTCTAAATTTCTATGCTTCAGACATTGGCATTGAAAAGAATAAGCAGTGGATCTAGTTTTTTCACAACCTCTTCCCTAACCTTTTTTTTTTGTGGCATCCACTTCTCGTTTAACAAGATATCAATGCCTTTGGCATTTTCGAAAGGCACGTCTCTTTCAAGCCTAAGGGTAACCAATTCATTGCAAACATCCTAGGAGATTTTCAAAGCTTCCTCTTTATCTTTGGATTCACGCTCAAACTAAGTTTTGTATTCAGAAGAGCTACTTTAGGTTGCATCCTTTTCTAATACTAGCTTATGGTTTCGATGATGATGCGCTTCAACCTCGGCTAAATGCTTAGCTTTCTCATCCTCAAGAGCCTTGACGGTTGCTTCTGTTGTTTTCTCATCTTTTTCCTTAAGCTCCTTGAAGATTCCAACTAATTGGTTATAATTATGATGATCCATCTGTCCTAGGCTTTTTGGCGTATTAATTTCTCAATCTCTGCCTCTCTCTCCCATGATGCTTTAGAAATACTCTCTGCCACTCTCATCCGCTCATCATACTACTTTTGGATATCATTCGCAAAATCCATAGTCATTTGCTGGACTTTTTCAGGAACTTTCTTAAGATTAGGTACAATGAAAAATCCATCGAGACATACATTTGGAAAATCTGAATTAAGTTGGGATATACAAGCGGTGCCATTGACTTGTCGAGCGTTGGTGACAACTTGAGTGTCGACGCTTTCTTTGCCCGGCCTTTGTTAGTGAAGCTCATCCTCAATATGATGCCAACAATTGCTAAATCGCTGAGGATGAGATGGAACGATGGACTTTGAAGAAACTAAAGTGGGAGGGGGAACACGAGAGATGTCAATAGGGGGAACATTGTAGTAGCGATCTTGTTGCCTTTCAAAAATTTTAGGAGGAGATATAGACTTGGATTGATGTTTATAATAGGAAAACTATCTCCGTCACCTCTATCCTGATAATCTCGATACAGGCTATAGCCAGGGTCGTAATAACGACCACTACCATGGCGGTATGGGACTGAACGAGAACCGGGATTCTGGCATGATATTTACTATAGAGACTAAAACATGTGCCTCTTCCTCGCCATCGTTTCTATAAATAAAGACAAAGAATGAATCACCCTATGTATTAACGAACACGAGATAAGTGCTATGCAATATTGTGAAGTGCGTGCGAATGTGTGTGTCTTTGTGTTCCCCCAACATACCAGTTTTTGGCACTTTACTGGCAAGAGTAACCTCTCCACTAGTGTTAGAAGTGATTCTAGCCCTAGCTCTAGAAGGAGATTCTAATCCGTCGACGCTCAATTAGTAAGATAAAAGGCATCAACATCATCTGGTATCGTAGGACTAGATAATGCCTCAAATGTTTTGTCTAAGTGCTTTGAAGGTTGAGAAGCGGACCAATCCGAAATTACTTGAGAGGTAATGGATATCTTGGGCTGTTTGAAGAGGCGACTCTTAGGGAACCTACAAACGAGTTTCTTCCTCCTTCCTTTTTCGAGAGCGGAAGGCTGTGAGGTTTGCAAGGATCCAACCACAACTCCAAAACTAGAACCCACATCATCGCCACCGGGGTCATTACCCTCTTCTCTTGCTACATCATTGTCAATAACTTTCTGAGCCCCCTTAAATGGGTGCACGATAGGATCAGCTTGATGGCCTTCATCATCATCTGCATTCCACTGCCCAATCACTATAACTCTAGTAGTGATGGGTTGCCGTATGCTACGACTCTCTTATATTAGTCAGTAGGTAATGTGGCATTTATTAGTAAGGAGATTCTCAATGTCTCTATCTTCTGATGAAACCTTTTGAGCTCGAAGACCGTATCTATGTATTATTTTCCATCTGGTTGAGGACAAGAACTCGCACAAACTAGAAATGTTGCTTAATTCAAGGTATGACCTGGACACAAGCACTCAAGCAATTAAGCAAGGAGAAATACTTACATCCTTCTAACCACCGTCTGGCAAAGCCGGATGGGTAGTGAGTATAAAACCATTAGCTTTTGAAAGCACTCAACTTGTCCCAAATACCGGCCAGAATCTAGCATTTCTTACCAAATCAAGTTATGTGAACGAAAGACTTCCTTTTCGTTGCTTGAGGGTGAAAAGAAATTGAATGTCTTCAGTAGTTCGAGGTCATAATATAAACTTCATAAATGCCATGTAGCTACAGCTAAACAAGGCATAGCCGTTTAGATCCAGTTGTGCCAGTGCTAACCTCATATGATGTAGCGTCTCTCAGATAAATATATTGAAGGGAAAGACACATTCTACCCAACACATGAACTTATTACATGCAGTGAACCCCTATGGGGATATATGAGCTCTATCATTTCGAGTCGAGACCCGAAAGTCGCCAACGGAATCTCATGTTTGGCATAAATTCTGCAAAGATGGCTTCATTAATTTTCAAAGCCATAAAATCCTCTGGATCTTCCAAAAATATCATGTCTTCTAGAGTGTCAGAGGTAGGGTCTATTACTTCTACTGGAAGGACGGGAATGACAGCGAAAAGGTCAAATAATGGACAGGAACTTTCCAGTTGTTCTACTTGATGTCCGAGGGAAAGTCCATCAAAAGAAGTTGCAGAGCTCGATTTAGCACTTGTATTTTTGTGTTGTGAAGGCCGTCGAGAAGGCATGGCGGCTAAATGCTGCAAGCATCTGGAATCCATGACTATTAAACTTAGTAGATAATCATCATTAGAAAGAATAACCCATTTTCCATGTGCAAAGTGTGTTCTAGTACAGAGTGGTCTAATATCGTATAATGTAGTGAGAAATGATTTAGAATTAAAGATTACAACTGTGATGTGATTCTGGGGTTCAATCGGAGTAACCATCATTGCTGACTATTATCCCATCTTTTGGCAAGGCCGCGATACCAAGGAATTGACTGGAAAACAAAGGCAGTTCATCCCAAAGAATGGTTATACAAAAGTTCACTATGGATGCTGGTAAATTTTTCCTAAGTCCGGATCGAGCTACAATTAACATGACACGACGAACAAAGCTATAAAAGCCAATGTTCCAGATTTCAAGTCGATCGGAGTTCGTATGCTCAAGTTATGGATCGATCAAATTCTATGAAAAACACGTTCTATTTGTATCCATCAGTTCCCGTCGATTCATTTCATATCCATCTGTTTCACGTCGATCCCTTTTGTATCCACCATACCTGCTCTACTTCATATCCACATTGCCTGGTTCTTTTTCGTATCCATCACGTTTACTCGTATTCATATCGATCGATCAATGTCGATTTTATCGATGCTAATTGTACAGTTCATATCGATCAATCAACAATCGATATGAATAAGCAACCTAAGGATCGATACAAATTAATATCTTCAATCGATACGAAACAAGCCAAGCACCATCAATACGAAGTATCTACATATGATCGATGTGAAACATCCCCCAAATCATCATTACAAAACAACCTCATATATCAATGCGAAATAGAGATGAAAGCATTGATACGAAATAAATCCACCGGGTCGATACGAACAGAGCACGTAGAAGTGGAAGACTCTGTCACTCGGCAAGAAAAGTGGAATGATCCTAATAGTTAGCACCACGTCACCTAACAAGCACATGCTTGGAAGCGATGCGAATCGATCGATGCGAACAGATCAATGCTAACAGAAGCGGTGCAATTTTAATAGCCTTCGACAAATTCGAACTTGCATCGCTCAAGATCTACAAGTCCAAATGCCACCAAATTTTCACAGGAGCTTTCATACAACCTCGGAAATGTTCATAATCGATCTCGACTCGATTGGATGAGATCTTGATTGATATGAATTTCGTTCGTATTGATCACAGATCGAGTTCAAACTACTGGGAGTCGATCATGTGGGCCCATCCACATGAGAGAAGAGATCTTCCCGGATCTGAGCGAGATATTTGTTGCCTATGCCTATAAATAGCAGCCCAGGACCAAATGAAAAAGAACTTTTGTAACTTGAATTTTACTATTGTAACTCCTTGTAACCAGCAAGAAAATTTTTATAAAAGTCAACCATTTCATAATGGACGTAGGCCATACGCCGAACCACTCTAAATCCATGTGTTTCTATGCGTTTTACTTGCTTATCATTGGTGTGTTTGTTAGATTTTCCTCTTTTTCCATTTATATTCTTCATTTTATCTCTTTAAACACATCCAAAGAGTGTTGTGTCCAATTTTTGTACAAATACTTTGGTGCTTTCATTGAGAAAACCTATTTTTTTTTCTCCTGCTCATTGGATCTACTATCGATATCGGATTGCGTAAATCTTAGAAGAAGATTTAGATTTCAAGCCTAAAGTTCTTCCATCCTATTTCGATTTGCACCAATCTAGAAAAGAACATCACCATCCATCCTGGTCAACACTAGGACTACTTCAACAGCTGCAGATCCAAAAGGACGGGACAGACAGAACCCCGCACAACTTCCTCCTACCTATCAGAATGCTACCGGATCTTAAGATTTGCTAGACCCTGTCACTAGGGAAGAATTTCAATTGCTAAGGCAGGAGTTGACACAAAGCCGCGGGCAGCTCACTCAGCAACTCTATGCCAACATGGAATTGACAATCAACTGAATCATCAAAGACGAAGGAGATCTAGAAGGGATCAGGCTTCCAATTCATCCATTGAGAGTTCAGCCTCTTATGACTACCATTATAGATCCACGTGCCCATGGTTGGATGGAAGCTATACACAAGCTACTGGACAGCAACGCACCTTGAGTCTTGGACAACTGAGAGCTGGCCCATCGACCAGCCATCAGAATGGACCCTCTTCCCGAGGAGGCACTGTTCCTCATCACACTATTATCGACTGTGCTGCCACCGCTGCCATTGATTTGGGAGCTGATTCCCGAAATCAGACAGATCTGAACCGTCATCAACATAATATACTCCAGAACCCTATGTCCCAGAAGGCCTAGAACCAAGGAGGCAAGACACGGACTGTCGACCACGTTCGGGCCATCCTCGCATTGTGGTACCCGACCACACCTTGGCTAAGCATGCCCAGAACATCCAAATGCCGAATATCCCAACAATGATCTGTTAGATGATCCGTAAAAGCCAGGGTCTCACCAAGGACGACTGAGGAATATCCCAGAGTCATACCACTTTCACTGATGATATATTCTATGTTAAACCACCTCGATAACTTAGGATGCCAACTCTACCCGTTTATGAAGGGACCTCTGATCCTAATCAACATATCTTAAAGTACGAATGGTTGATGAATGTTGCACGAGCCGATGATGCGATTAAGTGCCGAAGCTTCCCGATTTCCCTAGAGGGCATAACAACTATGTGGTTTACTCTTTACCACCTCGATCTATCACGTGTTTTAATCAGTTGGCGATAAAGTTTGTTGAACAGTTTCACATGCATGTTATAAGGCCGAAAGATGTTAAAACCTTGTCTAGTGTCACTCAAGATCCTAGAGAGACACTTAGACGCTATCTAAAGTGGTTTCATGTTGCATGCGCTGAGATTAGTAATCCCAATGATAAATCAATTCTGATGGTACTAACTAAGGGCATCGATCCCGACTCTAAATTCGGCAACTGGTTGGCCGGAAAACCTCCTGCATCACTGGACCGTTTCTATTCCAAGGCAGCCCAGTTCTTGAGAAGGGAGGATGTGAAACAGCCTAGAAAAAAGGATGATGTGGAACCCAGTGTGGAAGGAATTAGAGCAATGTTGTTGTTAAACAAATCGGGGAGTGTTCTGGAAAGGTAAAACTGAACATATAAAATAAACAGAATCAACAAAAAGGCAGTGGAAATCAAAACAGGAAACATGATCAGAATCGTGGGGCATGACGTAAGCTCCTATGTTTGACAATTGTACTCCTTTAAATACGTCGCTGGAAAATGTGTATTTACAAACTTGTAATACTACTCGGTATAAGAAGCATGTTCCGAAGCAATCATTGGAAAAAGATATTAAACGGGGAAGTTTTTTAGATTCCATAATAGCTATGGCCATAACACGAATGAGTGCCATCATCTATAGGATATCATTGAGAAGTTGATACGTAAGAGAAAGTTGGAACTATTTATGCGGGCCCCGCAGTCAGGAGGTGTAGGCCCATCGAATCAGAACCATATACCAAATCAGACGAGACATAAGGAACCCGCTCGTACCAGCGAGAGGTTAGTGATTAATACTATTATTGTGGTCCTCATCCAACAGACCAAAGCTGGAAGGAAATGGAGTCATATGCTAATTCTATTAGGCATGTGAGCTTCGAATGTTGTAGTAGTTTGGAAGATGGGGTCCGGCCAAGCAACAGAAGATGATGACATCGTACTTTGAGATAGGGATGCCGATAGAGTCAAAGCCCCAACCATTGATTCACTTGTCATATCAGCTCAAGTAGGTCCTGCCTGGACGAAGAGGATCTTAGTGGACAGTGGAAGCTCGGTGAACATATTGTTTAAGCGAGCTTATGATTAGATAAATATGGAAATAGCAGACTTGAAGCCTTGTCAGTCTCGTTTTCATGGCTTCAATGGGAGCGCAACTATACCCTCTGAAGTGGTGAAACTACTAGTGGAGCTGGGAATTGGAGAACACCGCAGAGTCCGGATATTACAGTTTGTTGTGTTGGATATAGACTCTCTATACAATGCTTTTTTGGATCGATTGACCGTAGCTGAGTTCAAGGCTGCCATTGCCCCTTGGTGTCTGACTTTAAAATTCGCTACTGAAAATGAAGTTGGAGTCATTCAGGGAGACCAGGCTGCTGGACGAGCCTATTATGTTGCTGAGCAGCGAGAGGCGCAGCGAAAAGAAAAAGGAATGGTCGTAGAGGAATCTCTCTATATCCGCTTTGTTGAGAATTGACAGCTAACGCCTGGACCTAGGCCCAGGCACCCCAACCAATTTCCAAGGGATCTTGACCCGAGAGATATTGAAAGTGAAGACGAAAGTAGAGACAGTCAAGCTTCCCTTGCTGAGCTGACGATTGATGTACCGATCGATGATGACGACGATTCTAAAATCATAAAGATTGGATCTCAGCTAAGCCAATAGATGCAGGAGGAATTGGTTGAATTTCTCATAGCAAACCTTGACGTGTTTGGTTGGACACATTCTGGCATGTGTGGAATCTCCCCGGACATTGCGTGCCACACATCGAATATTGACCCATGGCATGTCCTGGTTAAGCAAAAAAGGCGTGGTATGGATCCAGAGAGATCTGCCGCCCTTAAAGAAGAGGTAGAAAAACCTCAAATAGAATGGGTTTATCCGAGATGCATTATAGCTTGAATGGGTGTCAAACCTCGTACTTGTTTGAAAGCCAAACAGGAAATGCGGAAGATGTGTTGATTGCTCAGACTTGAATAAAGCTTGCCCTAAAGACAGTTTTCCACTTCCCTAGATCTATCAGCTTATAGACTCGACAGCTGGATATGAACTCTTATCCTTCATGGAAGCATTTTCTGGCTACAATCAAATACCCTTGCACTTGCCTGACTAGGAGCATACTAGCTTTATAACCGATCTGGGACTTTACTGCTACAAAGTCATGCCATTCGGACTCAAGAACACCGGGGCGACTCACCAATAATTAGTTAATCGAATGTTTGCTAACCAAATCGAATAAACCATGGAGGTATATGTAGACGACATGCTCATGAAGTCGCGATTCTCCACTGATCATATCAGAGACCTGGAATCAATGTTCAACATCCTCCGAGAATATAGAATGAAACTCAACCAGTTGAAGTGTCACTTTGGGGTTGCATCCAAAAAATTCCTTGGGTCAATACTCGAGGGATCGAAGCTAATCCCGAAAAGATCTAGGAAATCAAAAATCTTAACACTCCAAGAAATATAAAGCAAGTCCAAAGCCTCAATGGGAAAGTAGCAGCACCAAGCAGGTTTATTTCAAAAACTACTAACAAATGCATTCCCTTCTTCGACCTGATCAAAAAAGAGAAACGAAACTCTAAATGGACTACGGAATATGATGGTGCACTCCGAGCAATAATTCAACATCTCTCCACACCACCTATTCTGTCGAAGCCCATTGGTCATGAGAGATTATACGTCTACTTGGCGGTGTCAAAAAATGTAATCAGTGCTGCTCTAATTCAAGAGGAAGACCAGATACAGCGGTCGGTCTATTACATTAGTAAGCTACTGACCGGAGCAGAGAGAAATTATTCGAAGCTGGAAAAGTTGGTGTATTTCTTGTCATCACCTCAAGGAAGCTCTATCCGTATTTTAAGGCTCATCTTATCGCCATATACACCGACCAGCTGTTACGATAGGTCCTTACGCGGCCTGAGATGGCTTGTAGGTTTCTTAATTGGAATATCGAGCTAAGTCAGTTTGACATTACTTACACTCCAAGACGAGTTATCCAAGGACAAGTCCTAGCAGACTTCATCGTTGAATTCACTATCCTGAAGGACTTTGCCCAAACCAGTGAATCTCCTAAGTATATCTAGAAGCCGCATACTTACGGTGCATCAAATGATCGTTGCTCAGGCGCCGGAGTTGTACTTGAAATCCAGAAGGCCGATCTATATGTTATGCTTTAAAGTTTGATTTTCATGCGACCAACAACAAAGCCAAATACAAAGCCCTACTTAGTAGATTGAGACTTGCCGGAGATTTAAGAATAACTGCTGTGGAGATTTATTGTGATTCGCAATTAGTTGTGTGTCAAGTTAGGGGAGTATCAGGCCAAAGATCGAAGGTTGGCTGCTTACCTTGCTCGGGTTCAAGAGATATTGAATCAGTTCAAATATTATGCCATCTATTGCATACTCCAAGAGCGCAATCAGAAAGCCGATTCATTAGCAAAGTTAGCCAGTACATGTGAGGCAAAGCAAATGAGAATCGTTCCCGTGGAAACATTATCTTCCCCGAGCATCGATTAGATGGAAACAGATTGGGTATTTGAGGTTATTCCCAATAAGGAGTCATGGATGACTCCATTCAGAAACTATCTCGAGCATGGGACTCTACCGTAGCGCAGGATGAAAAGAGACAAGTTCTTCGAAAAGCGTCGTGATCCACTATTCAGGATGGAGTCATGTATAGAAGAGGGAACTATGTTCCTTTAATCAGGTGTATCGCTCGCGATGAAATCAAATGGGTATTGCATGATGTACATGAAGGAGAATGTGGTGATCACACTTGGGGCAAGCTCTTTGCCTAGAAAGTGCTCCGATATGGATATTATTTGCCGATTGTAAATCACGATGCATCAGATTATGCCACAAAATGTGACAGATGTCAAAAACACGCTCGGATTCCTAGGGCCCCACCTACTGGAATACCTCAGTTGGTCAGTCCCTGGCCGTTTGCAGTTTGGGGCATTGGCATTATTTGTTCTCTACCTCTATCCAAAGGTGATGTGAAGTACACCATCGTCGTAGTTGATTACTTTACCAAGTGGGCGGAAGCTGAACCCCTTGTTACAATCACGACAAAGAAAGTGATCAACTTTGTACTATGCAACATTATCAGCCGATTTGGTCCCCCACACACCATCGTCACAGACAACAGAACCCAATTAGACAGTGTTGAATTTAAGAAATTCTGTCAACGGTTCCACATCCAGAGGAAGCTCTCTGTAATTACACACCCTCAAGCAAATGGACAGGTTTAAGCTGTTAATAAAGTTATAAAGTCTATTCTAAAGAAATGACTGGAAAAGGTCGGTGGCAAATGGGTCGATGAACTTCCTATTGCTTTATGGGCTTATCGGACAACCCATAAATCCACGACCGGCCATACTCCATTCTCTCTTACCTACGGTTCAGAAGTCGTTATTCCAGTCAAGATGGAAGTACCTTCTCATCGTGTGACTTATTATGATTGGAAAACAAATGCTATATTACTTGCCGAATCTTTGGATTTATTGGATGAGAAGTGTGAAGAAGATGTTTTAGGGCAGCCGCATACCGAAGTCGAGTCGCCAGTTATACAATGCCAAGGTTCGACCCTGAACCTTCGAGCTCGGCGATCTCGTCCTTAAGGGAATTTACTCGATTCCTTCACATATGAAACCAACGTGGGAAGAGCCGTATGTTATTGAACAAAGCTTGGAGATGGCACATTCAAATTATCGACCGTTGACGGACTTACTCTACCGGGAGCTTTGAATAGCGAGAGTCTTTGTCGCTATTACACATAACAAGCTCTATTTAATTATTCAGTCTACTTTTCATTTGCAATTTGTTTATGCATTTCGAAATTTTAATTTGTAATAAAGCAACTAACTTTGCCATATTTTCTTATTTCAGCAATAAATGCAATCTCTTCGAGCCAGAGCTGTGATTTTTTGAAATGTATCATACAATCATCACTATGCATGGAGAGCTAAGTTCCACTATGCGGTGGTATTTATTCAAATAGCAAGTGACCGTGATATGTCCGATCACTCACTAAGTGAAACCCGAGCTCGGGGACAAGCCATCACACTGAAGACAAAAAAGGATTGATACACAACAATCCTTTAACTAACTCCAGATTCCCAAATTGCGAACTAGAGTATAAACCTATAAATGCGGTTTCGAAGAGGGTGGATCCGTCCACCTAATGACTTCGCTCGTATTCAAACAAAGTTCGAGAAGGGTGGACCCGTCCATCTAACGACCTCGATTTTTAACTCAGGGTGGTTGTGAGCCGACCATCCACTATCTTGATAGATCCGTTGTTCCTGGAGTGCGATCGAAATCCTAAAGCCTCAACAGATGTGACTGACCATCTATCGGTCAACTCCAGGTTCCCGAAGTGTGAACTGGAGTATAAACATAAATATTAAACGGGTGTGATTGACCACCCATCAACTAACTTCGGACTCCTAGAGTACAAATTGGAGCATAAACATCAAATAACTCTGGATTCCCAGTGTGCGAACTGGAGTATAAGCATCGACTAATTCTAAATCCTTAGAGTGCGTATTGGAGTATAAACACAAGCCGGGTGCGAAACGACCACCCATAGGACAACTCCAGACCACCAGAGCGCGGGACGGAGTATGAGCGCAAAGTAGGTGCGACTGGCCACCGATGAATCCATCTACTTCCCCAAAGTGTGGACAGAGTTCCGAATATCGAACGGGCATGACTGACCGCCCCTAAAATAACTTAAGTCCCCGAAGCGCAGATGTATCTCCAAACCTTAAGCGGGTATGACCGACCATCGATCTACAAGTGTAATCCCCAGAGCATGGATGTGATCACCAATAGATGAGAAAGCGTGATTTGACTACCGAAACTCATCTTGTTTCAGTCCTGCTTCAGCGAAGTTAAGCTCGATATATTAAAGGCAAACAACGATTGTTAACCAATCTTTCCAACTTATCCCCAAAATTAGGTGCAGAACTTAAGTACCAGCCACTAATCGAGATAGTGCAATATCGAGATTCAACTTAACGCTCGATCGCGACCTAAAGCCGTAGCTATGGAACTTAGCAAATAAACTCGGGTCCGATCTAAAGGCTAAAACTCCACAAGTGTATTGAATGGAAGTTCGAGTGTTGAAATACGTTAAAAAATGTACGCAAACTGAGCTAGAGACAAAATGGAATTTTATTTCAACTATTCTTTGGAAGAAAACGTTAAGTACAAAAATTCAACCAAAAGTCCTACTAGCAGGGGCCGAACCCACATATATACATGACCTACAATAACGAAAGAAAATTCCTATCTATCCACCCAAAAATAGGCTAAGAAGACATGCCTATTCTCTAATTTTCTTCTTCTTTTTCTACCTTGGTGTCTACCCGCTAGAACTGCCACTTAGCTGCCTCTTTGAGCCCTTTCCTTTTGACGGCCGATCTCTAGTCGGGGGCATTATGTTAACTTCCTTCTCCGAAATCACATGGATTGGAATGCTTCTTGAAGGCGGAGTCGGAGGGATAGGACAATGTTAACAGGTATAGGAGGCACACTTGTGTCAATGATCGTGCCACCAGGGGAAATCATTCGTAAAGGAGCTGAACCAGGGCCCTCTATCCCACCTCCAAAGCTACTGGCCCACGCACCTGCTTTCATCTCGGCATTAATTTCGGTCATTATCTTATCTTTGTGAGTTGTTTGAGTATCGCCAGGAACGCTAGCATTCGGGCCCGAGGAGGTGGTCACAAGTGCGCCTCCACCCATAACAAATGGCAGATCGGCAAAAGTGTCACTATGATGACTGAGCAGTTTCTCCATCATCTGTTCATCAAAAATAAGTGTGTTCCCTTGTGCTCCGTCGGTTGTTGCAGTAGTTGTTGTAGTGGTCTCTTTGGTTATAATGGCCTCCTGCTCATGTATGGCTCTTGATTTGCAAGAAGTGCGACAGATGTATCTCCTTTCACTAAATAGAGGCAGAGAAAAAGTTATTAGTGATTTCTTCATGTAACACTTCCCACTTTGAACGAGCACAAGAGATGTTCAGAATACCTTCCTCAGAATGACATATAGGTAGAATTGGAGCAGCTTCAGTGACGTGCTCATGAACTGGAGATAACCACGGTTGATCGGGATTATATGCAGGAACAGACTAAGGATCAACCGCAGATGTAGATTCAGTCAGGGTTGGCGTAAGAGTTTTCGAACCTACATCGTGGTTTGAAATACCTGAACCCTCTCCAGCTTTCGAATGCTAAGTACCAAGCCTCTCCGTATGTGGTCGTGATGTCGTGGAGAACTTTTCTTTCATCTTCACTCAACACTCAGTTCTTTATTTCAAATTCATCAACTGATTCGACTTGATGCTAAGCCTTCTCGTCCTCTACCAAGCGACCTCAGGCACTATATAAGTGTGATGGATAGTTATCGAGCCAGGTCGGGTTTCGGTGCTTCAAAACGTTGTCATTGTATGTGACAAGGAGATCTTCGATATCAGCCTTCAACCTGGTCTCCCCCATCCTCACTTCATTCTCGATCCTAGCCTTGGCTTCTAGAATTTGAAGTGCTGCCGCATCCCTCTCATCCCATAGCACCACAACTTGTTCGCACGCCTTCTGAGCAGCTTTGTTTGCATCATCTTTCTCCTTGACGATTTCAAAAAAGTTGGCCTTAAGCTCCTCAAGCTCCTTCAGCACAGCGTCCTTTTCATCCATAACAGTGGTATTTTGGTGGCCCATCTCCTCACCTAAGGTGAAATGCATCTATCGCATCCTTTCCATAGACTGATTTGCCTCGTCGGCTTTCTTATTGGCCTCCATTTCCAATTTCCTGGAAGACTCGCTCTCATCATGAAGCAATTGAATAATGTGGTCCCTTTGAGCAAGATCGGTTTCTAACTTCTCGATCGTTTTCGCACGCTCGAAGGCCACCGACAAGGCTTTATCCGCAGTCGTCATCCACTCTCGGTATTGGCTATAGACATCATGGATGTAATCATGCATAGTTTCCTCTGTCTAAACTGGAATTCTCTTTAAATATAGAGGGAAGATGAAGCCGTCGAAACAAATGTTTGGGAAGTCTTTTTTCAACTAGGAGATTTTAATCGCCCCTTCCCCGGCAGGATCGGTGAAGGCTTGTTTAATGATAGTAGGAGTTTCAGCCTCGGTTCTACGGCACTATGAATTAGACCCGGGAGCTTGAGAAGGTGGTTTTTGGTGTGGAGGCTCTAAGGGTTGTTTCCCGTGACCGGAGGGTATTGTTGGAGCTCGAGGAGGTGGGGAGCGTGATCGAGATCAATGTCTATATTCTCTATCCCTCTCCCTTTCATAACGCTCCTGGCTTGAACAATCACGATCATGGTCTCTATCGGTTTCCCTTCTACGGGACTCATAGTATGAACTAGATGACTGGCGTACCGAGCGAAGGCTTGCTAACATAGATTCTCGCCTAGTCATCGTATCTATAAAATAGGAAGAAAAACAGAATCAGTGATCTCCAGAAATGAACAACTTATGATTGGAAATCGTGTAGTGCCATGAATTGTATGTATGCATGTGTTAAACCCCCCGACCAACCAGTTATGTCGGCCACACTTGTAGGAAGTGAATCGCTTAAATCTAAGGCACTTTGAAGCCCTTCCAATCCGGTGTCGTATTGGAGCGACACATAGTCCGGAATTGGAATGTCGGCGAGCCCTTCAAAAGGATTCTCTATTTGCAAGGGAGGAGCCTTCGAAATTCTAACATTGGAGGCTGGCTGGGACATGACTAAGGATTTCCATCTCGAAGACTTATGATGCTTATGTGCAACTTCCTTGCCTTTCCTACTTCGCTTTAAATCCTGAGAACTGTCTAGAGGACAGGCTACAGGTTCGTCGTCAGTGGGTGTATTTTCTTCATTGACCTCCTCAGCTATTACGATCTCGGGCACTCTATGTTTATCCCGTCTCGCTGGGGCTGTCCTAAGCGATCCCTCAAGTCCTATACTCTAGTTTTGATTGATTAGCCCAACAAACCTCAAGATTTTATCTATAAGAACCAAGTCAATTTCCCTCATCTCGCCCTGCAATTCCTGAAGAATCCGTACTATTTCTTTAAAGTGAGCACCTTTGGGTTGCAGAATTGCGACTGTAAAGGAAAGAAGATATTAGTTTCAATGTCAGTTACAACTATCGCGTTAGCCACTAGAGAAATTGCAGCACTTACATCTGACTAACCACCGACTGGCAAACCTTGGAGGGCATCGGATGTAGAACCACTCTGCCTTAAAGTAGCAAAGCCTGGTTCAGGATCCAGTCACCACTTGGTAATTCTTGGCTGCCTCTAGGAATGTGAATGAAGGATTGTCTCCCCGACTCTTGATGTTGAACAATAATATGACTTCTTTCGGAGTCGGGGGCCGAAAAAGATGTTCCATGAATACAATGAATAGACTATTCAGCAATGCATATCCATTTGGATGTAATTGCAACAAAGCAATTCTAAAGAAAGCTAACACTTCTCGAATATACTGGTTGAAAGGAGGAAGTGTTCCAACTGAGCACGAATGTCGATTAAAGGCTATGAATCTTTCTGGAGGAGTGGTGGCATGTCATTCGATCCGGGTAGCAGAACGTTGTCTAATGGTAGACCATGTCTTAAGCATATTCGCCCCAACATATTGTTGAATATGCTAGTATATGATTTTTGTTTAATGATAATAAACATATATATATATATATATATTCATGAATTTGTTATTGTACTCTTTTATTTTCACATAATTAAATAATTATTTACTGAATAAAATAAATAACATAAAATTTAAATTCAAACAAATATTTTATTACAAATTTGTGTAGTACAAATTTAAGTTCGAACTATATATATACAATTTGCAATCACAATACAATTTCGATTACAATAAAAAATTTCACTATACAGTTATCATTTACATCAGCACTTCAATACAAATCACTCATTCACTCATATTTTATCTTCAACGCTATTCCAGTCTAAATCCAGCATTTGAGTTATCTGCAAACTACACACTGAAGCAGTAAAATTGAAAAGAAATATTTTTACAGTGTAAAATAAAATGTATTTTGAAAATATTTTTCGCCTCGGATATTTGGGTTATTCTTCATCATATTCATTTTTGAATTCATCATAAATGAACATCTTGTGACCTACACAGTGTATCACTGTACATGCCACAAAGTCGTGCACACCGATATACACTTGATAAAATTACAGAGATAGGTGAGCATAAGGTCAAACCTAATCAAAAGCTGGGTTCGACTCAAGTAAAAAACAAATAAAGTCACGATATTAGCACAAGGTCAAACCTGAGCTATAAGCTGGATTCAACACAGGTGCAATCCAAATGTACACTTGAAGACATCGTGAAACCAGAGGCAACAGTAAATAAATAGCCAAGCACACATGCCCAAGCTCAATCAAAGTCAAATACTTTCAGCATGAACATGAATGCAAACAATAGTGTTGTTTAAAGCAGTTTCAAAAGGTATGAAGTATGAACGCAAGCATATGGAATCAATTACAAGACTACAAAAATGAATTGATCAGAAGTTCAAAGTGAACTAGACCGACTCAAATGCAACTGAATACAAGTTAGAAAACAAAACGATCCAAGCAGACTCAACTAGACACCTAACAAATGTACAAAAGCAAAACCATGGTCAAATACGTATACATATACATACATACATATATACATATATATATATAACAGTTTAAAGTTTCGACTATAATAAAAATAAAGTAAACAACATACATAGATACATGTGTGTACATATATATAAATATATATATGATGTATGTGCAGTGATAACCAGTACTACAACTCAAATGGTACAAGTGCAGCCTCAATCAAGACAGTCAGGACATACATATATACATGTATACAATAAACCAAGTTGGAGTAACAAGATCAAGCAACTCGAGCTAGCATATCGTATATACAACAAACTCTAGACTAAAAGGAACCCAACTACATGCAATCAAGACAGCAACACACACACACACACTATATATATATATATATATATATATATATGCTACAGTGATGTGCAGTCTCAACAGTGAAGACAAGTAAAGCCACTAGATTTATGTGGACAAATGAACACAAATATACATCTGTATACATGATGAACAGAGTTGTGCCTAGACCACTGACCACATTCAAACCATCAAATCACTAACAATAGTTCAACATGACTCAAGTGCATATGAACTTAGACAACAAATGCAGTGACAATATAAATGTACTTGAGGCAACCAGATTATATGCAAGCAAAGCTACTACATGGTGCAGCAGCCTCAACAATGAATATAATATGAACAGTGAAGTGAAACAAGACCGGACAACATGAAGTATAGGGATGTAGTAAACATGTACACAAGCATTAGGTCGAAAATGCTATCAGGCATGAACACAAGTCAAAGTCAGGTGATAGCAAATCAAATAAGTAAATATTATCACTATAACGATGTCAATAGAGAATCAAAGTCGTGGTGACTGAGATTCAAACCGTGATAATCAAGCTAATTCATGAAGCCGTAATGAGCAAGCTATCGTAAAATATATGAATTGAAAAAGTCTAAACAAATCGTATACACTCAAGCAAAATCAAACGGTAAATAAATTATTAGATGAATTCAATTCAAACGAAAATAAAGGGAATTGAACCCTATTTAACCCTATCATCATCAGCATTCAAAAATTATCGAGTTCAAGGAAATTAACCAAAAAAGCAAAGAACATAAATCACATACCAATTCATATCGAACTCAACGAATTGAACCGACGGTGTGAAAATCGAAGAGAGTCGATTGCCGAAGCAAATCAAAGCAATAATCATTGTAATCAACCAACAAATAGTCAGCGACTTCAACAAATTCTAGAAACCGTATTTTTTGAAAGAAGGAAACAGAACGATGTAGCCATTCTTAACTCAAATAATTAAAGGCTAAAGAAATAAAAACAAGGAGTCGGGCCAAAGGAATAAAAGAAAAGAAAAGGGATCATAATTCTTATCACCTGATTTGGGCCGACTTATATTTTGGGTTTTTATTTTTAAAATTAGGGTTTTGATTTTTAATTTTTTTTAATTTTTATTTTCTTTTTTAAACTCTTGTAAAATCTAGTCGAGTGACTAGGGGACGAACTACGGTGGTGTAGTTCGAGAATTCGCAATTCGGTGGTTGAGTTGTGGCAAGGTTTTGAGCGTAGAGTTAGGTTAGTCGATAGAGGGTGTCACGAGTTTACGTGTATAAGCGTCTGACTACTTAATTTCTAGTATAAACCTTGGTGGAAGCACCTAGGCAGGGTTTTGGCGAAGCTGTGTAAATCTATGTTGTTCTGTTTATTATTCTGCTATTATCTGTGTTGCTTTTATTCTACGATTTCTGTGTTGTAATTATTTTATGTACTTTCGCATTAAATTTTTATAATTAATAGTGTCACCCTATTCACCCCACCCTCCTCTAGGGTGAAATCGATCCAACCTTCGGAGATATTGGATGGCACAGAATCTTGTGGATTCGCGATAAAAGTTACTCCTGGCAACTCATCCGGAGCTGGACTTATGACTTCGACAACAATGGCCAGCATCTCTATTGTTGGGGGAAGTGGACTTGGATCCCCCTACCGTTGCGAACTTCTGGGTTCCATAACTAATCAACTTAGTAAAAACCATCATTTGATGATAATGAGCCTATGTGTTCCCTAGTGTGAAGTGAATGAATGCATCATGCAGTGCTATATAATACTTAAGAAATTATATGGAAAATGTCTAAACGACAAGACTTCGAAATTCAATCGGGGCGACCGTCATCGCCGACCATCACACCCATGTCGTATGGACATCTAGAATCGATCCAAGTTAAAGTTCATCAGAATTTTGTTAAGTTACAGTTCCATCAACAAGCATCAAAAGGCAATCAAATATGAAGTTTAATAGTTAAGTCCAGATATTCAGGGCAGAAGCTCATTGGCGTCAAACTTTCATGAGTGCAACAATTTCGTATCCATCAAAATTCAAACTTGGATTAGTCGGCAAAATAGCAATTCGTATCGGTCAATGAGATAGTCTTCGTATAAATCAATAAACCATTAATTCATATCGATCGAGTATCGGTTGCCAGTTCCAAAATTCGTGTTAATCAATTCATATCAATACAAATGCCATCGGCGATCAATCGATACGAATACCTACTATCCATCGACACGAAGTAGTCTCTTCAATCGATACGAAATTGCATCATATCAGGATCGATACAAACTCGTCCTTTACCCATCATCAATATGAATGTTCCTTTTGTGTCCCTTCGTAGCACTTCTTCTCCAAGCAGTGCAAAAAACCATTCTACCCTTCTTTGGCCTTGCTCCGACCATCTCTAGCGTCCTCTTCACTAGAATCGGCCACAAATGCAAGTGGGATAGCACGAGAATTCGAGTCTCGTTATTTCAAATTGGTTTTGGTCAATTAATTACCTATTTCGAGCAATTAGTTCATGGGATTAGAGTTATTTCGATTCCAAGACAAAGAGGGTTTTCTTTTCTCGAGCTTCTGATCGGTACGAAAGCGATTTGTGGAAGTGAAGACAGTTGAGAATTTGGCTAAGTACCAAGCATATTTATATGGATGAAAAAAACCAAGAGAAAATATGATTCACCTCCCAGTCATGTTAACCAATGGGAACGGTCTCACCTCCGATCGATGTGAAGAAACCTTCTTTGTATCCATCCATCATCGATCTAAGGCAACAGCTATTCGCATCCATTAGCAATCCAACGATACGAAATGACAACTTTGTATCCATTACTCTGAGGTCCACTAGTATTCGTATCCATCGATACGAGGCACGTAAAAAAAATCAACCAATTCGTATATGAAGGAACCCCAAAACAACCGTCAAGAGTAGTTACAACTTGAACTTCACATTGATTCAGGAGAGGATAGATATGAAATTCGATAAAAAATGAAAATGATTCGTGAACATGCGAACGTTAACAAGAGTAAGGTTAAAAAACGTACATGTATGACAGACTAACATCAATTTTTTTAAAGAATTCACAGGAATTGAATGCTTACCTGATGACAATTACAACAACGAACAACAGCTTGAAATCATTTGATACTCAGTTACAACAATGCACAGTACAACAATAGGCAGTCAATAGTTCATTATTTGTATTATTGAAGAACAATCGAAGGTTACATCTTTCGACGAGAAGACAAGAATCGTTCAACAAGTCAGGTGGAACTTTTCAAAATAAAGGTGCAGCTTTTCAAAGCACGTCATGTCCTCCCATGACACATTTTAGGGGGTAAATGTTATCCCACCTTTTGGCAAGGCCGCGATACCAAGGAATTGACTAAAAACAAAGGCAGTTCATTCTGAAGAACGGTTATACAAAGGTTCACTATTGAAGCTGGTAAATTTTTCCTAAGTCCGGATCGAGCTACAATTAACATGACATGACAAAAAAAAGTTATGAAAGCCAACGTTCTAGATTTCAAGTCGATCGGAGTTCGTGTGCTCAAGTTATCGATCAATCAAATTCTGTGAAAACACGTTCTGTTCATATCCATCAGTTCACATCGATTCATTTCGTATCCATCTGTTTTGCGCCGATCCCTTTCATACCCACCATGCCTACTCTACTTTGCATCCACTTTGCCTGGTTCTGTTTCGTATCCATCACGTTTACTCGGATTCGTATCGATCGATCAACATCAATTTGTATCGATGCCAATTGTACAGTTCGTATCGATCGATCAATAATCAATACGAATAAGCCACCCAACGATCGATACGAAGTAATATCTTCTATCGATACGAAACAAGCCAAGCACCATAGATACAAAGTATCTGCCTGTGATCGATGTGAAACATCCCTCAGGTCATTGATATAAAACAACCTCATATATTGATGCAAAATATAGATGAAAGCATCGATGCGAAATGAATCCACCAAGTCGATACGAACAGAGCACGTAGAAGTGGAAGACTTAGTCACTTGACATGAAAAGTGGATCGATCCAAATAGTCAGTGCCACACCATCTAGCAAGCACTTACCTGGGTGTGATCCGAACTGATCGATGCAAACAGATTAATGCTAACAGAAGCGATGCGATTTTAGAAGCCTTCAACAAATTCAAACTTGCATCGATCATAACTCAAGATCTACAAGTCCAAATGCCACCAAATTTTTATAAAAGCTTGCGTACAACCTCGGGAATGTTCATGATCGATCTCGACTCGATTGGACGAAATCTTGATCGATACGAATTTCATTCGTATCGGTCACACATCGATTTCAAACTATTGGGGATCGATCATGCGGGCCCATCCACGTGAGAGAAGAGGTCTTCCAGGAGTTGAGCGAGATATTTGTTGCCTATGCCTATAAATAGTAGCCCAGGACCTACTGAAAAAGGACTTTTGGCTCTTCTACATCTAGATTCTGCCGAAATCACCATTGTACTCGAATTTTACTATTGTAACTCGTTGTACCAATAAGAAAAAATTAATAAAAGTCAATCATTTCATAGTGGACGTAGGCCATACGCCGAACCACTCTAAACCCGTGAGTTTCTGTGTGTTTTTCTTGCTTATCATTGGTGTGCTTTTTAGATTTTCCTCTTTTTCCATTTATATTCTTCATTTTATCTCTTCAAACACATCTGAAGAGTGTTGTGCCTAATTTTGGTACAAACACTGACTGTCTCAACCGATTCTTTACGTCACTTGCTAAATATTTAGTCTGAGCACTGGGATCAGTTATGGGCAAGTTGAACTTCAAATTGTGCATTTAGAAGTGGATAAGCTTCAAAAAAATTATCTAGGGCATAGGCAAAAAACATAAATATGCAGGAGATTAGTCAAGTTCGTTCAACAGTTCAGTTGTCATATAAGTCTGAATATGTAATCCATTTCATATGCAAGTCATATACGTTCATTCAAGCGTTCAAGCCTGAAGCTCATAACCGAGTTCAAATTAAGATTTAAGGGTTTAAGTGTGTTTTTCAATGTTAAACCAACAACCGATCCAAAAAAGTGCTATGAGCGCACATTTCATTCCGCCCAATTTGTTAAGCCAAAAAAATCTCCTACTAACGATCCAAAAAATGATCGGTCCAATTTCACTTCATTTTTTCGAGTACTAATCCATCAAAACAATCGGTCAAACTTTGTTTCATTCCTATATGCTATATTTTTTAGATCAATGTGGACCGGTCGTTTTGTACTTTACCACATCAATTTGGTGAGAAACAATCGGTAACAATCCACATTTTAGAACTCCCGAAATGATCGAATAAAAATGATCTTCCACCTCCAACCTCAAATAAACGCGTTCCATTCAATCTCAACCCTCATTCACCATCGATCCATCATTCCTAGAATTTTACTTCGAGTGTTCCCTCAACCACTAAAGCAAATGATTGGTATAACCATGATCATTTCAATTGCTCCATTACCATCTCCAAAAACCTGTCATCGTCTTCTACTTCAAAACCCAAACGCCACCACAACACCATGACTCACTTCGGCCAACTCAAGTCGACCTTAAATGTCTCATCACAAAAATCGAAATGTATGAAAACAATCAGACCTACCTATGTATAGAAGTGGAAGATGAAGGCCATTTGGTTTCAACTCCAAAGAAAATCGGTGGATCAAAGGATGATATCTGTAGGTGATGTGATGGTAGATGTAGCATGGAGTCAGACCAACTTTTGAAGACGGTTACGAGAAAGTATGGAGTTGGATCAGGTAGCTTCGTAGATCGATGGTGAAGGAGAAGATGAAGAGGGGGTATTCTCTTTTGGTTCGGGTAGTAACAATGGAAAATAAAGTGAAGAAATGAAAAATGGTTAAGTGTTCCATATTTATACCAAAGAGTGGACCAAACCAATAAAGCTTGTAATTCAATCAAATGGCCAAACCAAGAAATGATTGGTTGTAATTATTCCGTGATGGAAGTATACCTATCTTTCGCTTTAAAATGCAGTGCAATTGATTCGATCAACATATACTAGGATCATTTACAACCTAAAACTAGTGGATTTGGAATGATCCATCGTTTTCTTTAAAAAATGATCGGACATAAACTAATACCAACGGATTTGACTCGATCCATATTAGGAATGGATAATGTATGATCCATTATTGATGGATTTATGTCGATCCATCTGAAACATATGTGGAAAGTTGACAACGACCCATGAATGTGCAATCATGGTTGAGACTCGGGGATGAATACGTATACATGCAAGTGTGTGTCCTAAAAAAAAATTAAGTTCTTGAAATCGATAGAAATTGAATTCTCACCTATATTAATTGAAGGAAGATTTGAACCAGACAAACCAAGTCCTACAGATCCACTCGAATGAAGATTTAAATGATCACCACTAGGATGCGATCTAGAATTTATATTGTTAGAAATCGACCAATCATCATCTCAAACAAAAAGAGATGCAACTTTTTAAGGAAAATAATTTATCGAAGGGATAACTACTATTCAAAAAACTAGATGGATTCCTTTCTGATGACACTAACTTGCATCAATTCAAAGTACGTCATGTTGAAACATGACATATTTTGGGGGACAAGTGATATCCGGTCTTTTTGCCTGGCTATACCCAAACTGACTAGAAAGTTATATTCAACTGTCATCAAGATCGACATGTTAAATTAACTATCGTGAACCCTAAAGATCAGGCACAGATGATTATATGAAGTAGCGGTGAAGCAAAAGCAGAAGATGAACTCAATAGAACGCACTTAATACTAAAATACATAACTCCCTGAAAATGGATCGAGTATGATCCATATTCGTTAATTATGGATCATACCATATTGATTTCATAGCTTAACTTATCCAAAAACGACTGATATCTCAAAATCTACAAGTCGAATACACATGAATATTTTGGAACGTCAATATGTTGAAGGGAGGAGCTCAACATATTGATTACATGTCGAAATTAGCCAACAGAATGACTGATACCAATCGTTATTGCAAGTGATGTGGGACTTGCAATTGATACTTTGACTTCTTCTAGACTTGGAGACTTCATTGCCAAAATGTCAGGAAGATATTTTGCCATTTTCTCCCATAAATACAAACTTGATTATTCATTTTTGAGGGCTTTACCTTGCAAATTCCTTGGTACTCCATTGTAACTACAGATCATATCCGATCCATCCCTTTATACAATAATTCAAGTGATTAATAAAATTATTTCTCTAATGTAGACGTAGCTTTTAATGTTGAACTACCATATATCGTTGTGCTCTTGTTATTTCTTATTTTATGTTATTTAATTACTTGTTTCCTCTATTTTCACTGGACTTCCTTCATTTATTTCTCCAAAAAAAATCTCCAGTGGATGTTTGTGCTTATTTTTGGTGCAACCACTACGCATGTTGGAGAGTGAGGTTTGAAGGGTATTTATAGATAAGAGATAAGTAGGAAGAATTTATTCGAATATCTCCTTATCTATGTCTATAAATAACATACATTTTAATTCATTTTTTGGTGACTGCCTCCTACAATCTTAGCCACCAACTCTTATACCCCATAGTGCTACCACCCATGTCTGTCATCCTAATTACTGTGATAGTCCATTAAGTGGTTATATGTTGAAGATTGCAACTTTGGGTAGTGAGTTCGGAGATCTTAGAGACAGTATAGATCGAGGTGTGTCAAACAACCTTCATCTTAGTCTAAGTATCATTATAAATTATATAAAATTATTGTATGCTCATTACCCCTATATATAATATTTCCTTTTTATGATTTAATATTAATTTTCATAATTTAATGCTTAATTAAATGTATTAATTCAATTAAATACAATGTTTAAAATGTAGAATCATTATATAAAAAATTGGTTACATCCAAATGTATTTTTATTTCGTATGAAATATTTCCTTTAAATAAAATATACGTACAGATAATTTAATTATCATTTTTAATTATAATCATATTAAGTAGTGCAATACGTTAAATTCATATAAGAAATTAATATAAATATATTTATTAAAACAAATTTCTAAGCCATTTTATTTTATATTAAAGAAAATTTCCAAAGGATTTTTGTGTATATATTATAATGACAAAATACATTAATTTCAAATTTAAAATCAATATATCTATTTATTAAACATAGATTACTCTCTGGCATTCTTATGTCAATTTGAAAATTTTGGCCAAAAGTATATTTCATAATATATATTATAAAATGTAGTGAAACATGTATAAGAGATTGGCACTGAAATCAAAACATTGTAAATGTCTCCCACATGCTTGAGACAAATCCAAATTACTAGAAGAAGCATCAAATGCAAATGACCATTGGCCCACTCAAACCTACAACTCCTTCTAGAGAACTACATGGAGCTCATCCTAAATTAAATGAATGCACTTAGTTGGAATATAAGAGGTATGAATGTAGAATTTAAACTGAATCATGCTTTCGCACTTCTTAAAACTCACCATTATAGCATTTTAAGTCTTATAGAGAATAAACTAAATATTAAAGCAATCGATAAATTCAAATTTTGGTTCCAAGCAAACTGGGAGTTGATATATAATAATAGCATAGGTAGTAATAGGAGAATTCTTCTGATTTTTGACACAAGCATATTATCTTATTATATTTTGGGTAAAAGCAACCAATGTATTATAATGCATACAACAAACAAGAGAGGCCTATAACTTGTGTTCTCTTACATATATGCCAACAACTTTTATGTAGAGCGTGAAAGGCTATAAAGAAATATGCAACTCAATTCTTACACACACAAATACATATGTATGTATGTATGTATGTATGTATGTATGTATGTATGTGTGTGTGTGTGTATATATTCTGATAATGTCTTTTACTCTTTTCGTGTCAATGTTATAATTGATTTTCTTAATTTTTTTAGCTACCTGTGTATGTTATATTGGGCCTTTGGCTTTTTCGCATGTCAGAAATAAAATTGACCGAATTATATATATGTCATAGATAGCAAAGGCGATTTTAACAATGCTTTGAACCAAAAATAAAATAATAAAAAGGTGGTTTGGCAATCCTTTTTACTTACTTAAATAGCTTTAAAAATTAATTATCATAGTGTGGACTTGTCGAAACATATATGTAGGGATGCAAATAATATTGGAGAAGGAAAGGCATAGCAACAAATATATACACAGTCCTAGTGAACTATGACTTTCTATCTATGTTTCCTCACCTACCATAATTGCAATGCCCAAAAATGTTAGTGACCACATGCTATACTTATAAAGTTTTCACGGCAAAAGAAGAAGAAAAAGGAAACCCATTCAAATATGCTAATAATTAGAACCAGCATAATAGTTACTTATAACGCATTTGAATGAGTTCAAAGTGTTAGATCTGAGGTTTTTATTCATGCCAAGATGATCAAGACGACATAAGAATGATTGAATATTTGACAAAATTTACGACTACAAACTACGAAAGAGACTAGACTTAAAGAAGCAACAAGACTCAAAGATTATATGTCAAGTATAAATTTCATTCTAAAGTCTAAATCTAGTGATCATATATGTTAAAATCGATCCTTAAGTAGTTTACACTCGCTTGCATATATGCTTAAGTAGTTCACGATCTTTTGAAATATACTTTACAATATTCTTTCAAATTTTTTTGAGAAAATACTCAATTCAGTCGACTAGACACATGCACTCAATCGACTGAACCTATGCATATTATTTTTTATAAAATGCACAGTTTAGTTGACTGGATGCACTTAGTCAGTCGACCGAATCTGTGCATATATGTATGCACGTGTGTGATTTAAAATTCAGTCAATTGATGTGAATGTCCATTCGACTGGCCTAGTTCTAACTGTCATTTTTATGAGTACACACTTCTCTTCATAAATGGGTTCTCTTCTTCGCATAGAGTTACATCGATTGATGTTCGATAGAACCTTTCACCAGATTTTGAAATTCTTTGTTTATTATAAATAAGCATGAATTTCAAGATCAAATCACTTCACTTACTTGCTTTTACTTGAATTAAATTTTCTAAATTCACCACTCTCTTGAATATTCAAAAATCTACTACTTACGAATATAAAACCATATTTCTTAAGCAATCTGAATTTTCCTTATCTTCATATACACACAATTACACATATATACTTGAGGAAAAAATAATAGGAAGGGTGTACTTCAATTGAAAAATCTGTGTTGTTAAAAGAACACCAAGGTCAAGACAATCAATCTACTTTGTATTTAAGTCTTGTTCAGTTGCTCAGGCGGTCAAGTAATGTTTGATTTCTTAAGCGGTAAAAGTCCTGTTTGGTTGCTCAAGCAGTGTAAACCAGTCCTCCGGGTTAAGTGAGGGCTGTTAGTTTAAATTCTAGAAGGTGTCTGGGACTGGATATAGAAGGAAAGTTCGAACCAGTATAAAAATCCCTGGTTTCATTTCTTACTTTACTACTGTTTTATTTTATAGTTACTTTCCATACTAATAAGTTTAGTGTGTGTGTGTGTGTATTCCATATTACTCGATCCTATTGCGTAGTCACTTTCATTTGGTATCAGAGCAAGGTTGTCTTATAACCGTAATACAGTTATTTGATATATTAATAATATGGAAAACAACACTAGCACAATTTTTACCAAAGGTCAATCTACTGCACGACCACCACTATTTAATGGATTGAACCATAACTATTGGTCTACTAGAATGAGAATTTATATACAAGCTAATGGTTATGAAACATGGAATATTACTCAAAAAGAATACAGCATACCTACTACTGAATATTCATAATGGTCTAACATATAAAAACTGCATGCTACTGCAAATGCCAAAGCTATGAATATGTTATTTTATGCATTAGACAAAAATGAGTTTAATAGAGTCAGCATGTAATACTGCTCATGAAATTTAGCGTACACTTAAAATTACACATGAAGGAACTAAAAAAGTAAAGCACAGTAAGATTTATATGCTTAAGAATCGATTCTAGAATTTCAAAATTAAGCAAGATGAAACCATAAATGAAATGTACTCTAGGTTTCAAGATATATATCATTCTCTTTTAGCATTAGGAGAAAAAAATTCAGATTTTGATATCGTTTCAAATATCCACAACTCTTTGATGGATGAGTAGGAATGATAGGTCTTAGTGATCGAAGAAGCTAACGATATTTCAACCATTAAACAAAAGAGTTGATAGGAAATCTAATGTCTTATGAAGTAAATCTCTAGGAAAAACGAGTGCAGGCGCAAGACAAAAAGAATATAGCATTCCAAGCAGAAAAGGATGAATCAAATTCAGATGAGGAAGATATGACGTTCATTGCTAAAAAGTTGAAAAAGTTTTTGAATTAAAAAAGAGCAACAAATTCAAAAATAATAAGAACAGCTTCAGTAGCAATAATAACAACAACAAGCCATCGTCTTCTGCTTTAGAATGTTATGAATGTAACAAGAAAGGGCACATCAAGAAAGACTGTCTAGATCGAAAGAGAGACAAATTTAAGAAAAAAAGACTGATTCAAAAAGAAAGCCTTCTCTGTTACATGGGATGATTCAGAATCATCTACGTCATCAAACGGTGACACGGATAGCGATTCTGAACAAGCCAATGTTTCTTTTATGGCCACAAATAATGAGGTAAGTGAACTAACTTTTGATGATTTAATGGAAATAAATTCTGAATTACTTGGCAAACTAAGAAACATCAAAAGAAAATATAAAAAAAACTCTTGAAAAATTAAATAGGACTAAAATTGAGGTAGATATTTTAAGAGATGAGAAAGAAATTTTGGAAGAAGAACTTGAAACTTCTCAGGAATCTAGTTCTAATACATCTCAACTCTATGTTAAGTTAAGAAATAGAAACTCGGAATGAAAAGAATGATGCGTTTTTATTTGAAACTCTTGATCTTAAAGCTAATATTAAAATATTGGAATTAGATATTTCTAGTCTTAAAACAAAATTAGATGATATTACTAAAAATGTCACTAATTTTAACAAAGATAAAGAGAATCTTTCTAAAATTATAGGAAATTCTCAAACAGTTTCAAATAAAGAGGACTGGGATTAGGATAAAAGCAAGTTTCAAAAGGTATTTCAAAGAAAAAGAATTTTTTATATTATAATTTCGAAAAGAATAATAATACTATTGTAAAATCAATTTCAAAAGTTCCAAATTATGCTAAATCAATTAAGATTTGGGTTCCTAAAACAAATAATTCTTTGACTAGAAACAAATATATAAAATCTTTTATAGAAATTGTTCGCAAGAACAAGAATTTTATTTTTAAAAGGAATTCCGAACCATTTTGAGTTTGGTTTCCAAAGACCTAACTTTTTAGGAACAAGATAAGAAGGTGGGTACCAATGTTAATTCTATGTTTTACAGGTACCACTTAAAAAGAGAGGAAGAAGGATATTGGATAGTGGTTGCTCAAAACACATGATTGGAAACAAAGAGATACTAACAAATATTACCAACTCAGAAGGAGGTTCTGTCACTTTTGGAGACAATTCCAAAGGTTTTATCATCGGCAAAGGCGGTGTGAGCAATAATGGTATATCTAATTTACCTCTTATTACAAATGTGTTACTAGTTAAAAATTCAAAACACAAATTACTTAGCATCAGCCAACTATGTGACGTAGGATTCAATGTATCATTTTCTATAGATAAGTGTAGCATTTTTGATCAAAATAAAAATCTAATTTTTGAAGGTTTTTGAGATAAAAATATATATGTTTTAAATATGAATATAAATCTCAACACTAATATTTGTCTAGTAGCCAAAGAAAATGGTCCTTGGTTACGACACAAAAGATTTTTTCATATTAATTTCAAACTATAAACAAATTATCTAAAAATAATCAATTAGTAAAAGATCTTCCAAAAATGAATTTTAAAGTAAACATTTGTGATGCTTATCAATTAGGTAAATTATCAAAATCATCCTTTAAATCAAAGAAAAATATTTCTACTTTACAACCACTTGAACAAATGCATTTCGATCTTTTTGGCCTAACTCAAGTTCAATCCATAAACCGAAATAAATATGTGTTTGTTATAGTAGATGATTTTTCAAGATATATTTGGACTATTTTTCGGAAAAATAAAAGTGGCACTTTTGAAAATTTCAAAATCTTTGCGAAAAGAATTCAAAATTTTAAAAACTAAAAACAATAGAAGTGATCATGGAGGTGAATTCGAAAATGAAGCTTTTGAATATTGTTGCAATAAAAAGGGAATTTACCATAATTTTTCTTTCCTAAAACACCACAACAAAATGGAGTTGTAGAAAGAAAAATTGAACTTTACAAGATGTGCAAGAACTTTATTAAATGGAAGCACTCTACCAAAATATTTTTGGACAAAATCTGTAGCAACTGCTTGTTATGCTCTGAATCGTGTTTCCGTCCAACCACTAAGGAAACGCACTCCATATGAATTGTTTCATGAAAGAAAACCAAATATTTCATATTTTAAAATTTTTGGTCCAAAATGTTTCATTTTAAATACAAAAGATCGGCTCGGAAAATTCGATCCAAAATCTAATAAAGGAATTTTCATAGGATATTCGGAACAAAGTAAGGCTTATCGAATTTCTAATAAAAGAACTAAAACAATCGAAGAAACACTTCATGTTTCCTTCGATAAATATTATAAAATTAATAAGAATCTTGAAGCTGATGAGATATTAACTAAGACGGTCACAAATACGGTTACTCAAAATAATTTTGAAGAAGACGAAAACATTGTTCATAATTTTAATGAAGATGAAAACATTATTCATAATGAAAATGGATTAAGATCTTCTCCTAAGATTTTACGTGATCACCCGGTAGAAAATGTCATAGGAGAAATTAATTCACATGTCAGAAATAGAAATAAACCTAATCAGATGGGTCATGTAGCATTCTTTTCTAATATTGAACCTAAAAATGCCAAAGAAGCCTCTACTGATGACTATTGGATTATAGCTATGCAAGAAGAGCTAAACCAATTCGAACAAAACGAAGTTTGGGAATTTGTTCCTAGACCGAATGATCAAATTGTCATCATTATTAAGTGGGTCTTCAAAAATAAAGCAGATGAACATGGAAATATAACTAGGAATAAAGCTAGATTAATTGCATAGGATATAATCAAGAGGAAGGAATTGAAAATCAAGAAACATTTGCTCTAATCACTCAACTAGAAGCAATTCGTATCTTATTTCCCTTTGCATGTTTTCATAATTTTGAATTTATCAAATGAATGTTAAAAGTGCTTTTTTAAGTGGATATATAAAAGAAAATGTTTATATTGAACAACCTCCTTTATTTTCATATGAAAAATTTCCAGACCATGTCTATAAACTAAAGAAAGCTTTATACAGTCGAAAACAAGCACTTCGGCTTGGTATGAACGTCTTAAAAGCTATCTTATAGATTCTGGCTAAATTGGGAAGGTTGATTAGACTATTTTTGTTAAACGAACTAAAAAGGATATTTTAATTATTCAAAATTATGTTGATGATATTATTTTTGGTTCTACAAATGATAATTATGTTATGAATTTTCTAACATAATGACCAAACAATTTTAAATGTCACATATGGGAGAATTATCATATTTTCTTGGATTACAGAATAAACAATTAGATAATGGAATTTTTATTAATTAAGAAAAATACTGTAATAATCTAATTAAATGCTTTGGTATGGAAAATACTTCTGCTAAACCAACTCTAATGAGTACAATAATACATCCTGATAGAGATGAAGATGGCAAGAGTGTTGACCAAAAATTATATTGAACTATTCTTTATCTAACTGCTAGTAGACCTGACATAATGATGAGTATTTGTTTATGTGCTTGATTTCAAGCGAATCCTAAAGAATCACATATGCGAGCGGTGAAACGAATATTACGTTATCTAAGCAAAACCAAAGATTTCGGACTTTTCTATCCGAAAGAATGTCCTTTCGAGCTAGTATCATACAGTGATGCTGATTTTGGAGGATATCAGACAGATAGAAAACATACGAGTGGAAACTGTCACTTTATTGGACAATCTCTAGTATCTTGGTTTAGCAAGAAACAAAATTGTGTTTCCTTCTCGACTTATGAAGTAGAATACATTTCAACTGCTTTAGCATGTGCTCAAGTCATTTACATGCATCAAACACTACAAGATTTTGGAATAAATTCAAAATATTTTTTGTGATAACACAAATGCTATAAACTTATCTAAAAATCTGTAAATAATTCACTACCAAAACATATTGACATCCATCACCATTTTCTTCGTGATAATATTGAAAAGGATATAGTTAGATTAGAATTTGTGTCTTCTGAAAACTAGCTGGCTGATATATTTGCAAAACCATTAAATGAAAATATTTGAGTAGAGAACTAGGAATTTTATCATCAAAAGATTTATAAGTAATTTCTTTATGTTAGTTATGGTTTTTTTTTCGAAAATAAAAATATTTTTTAAAAATGGAGCTAGCAAGACTCGATCTCTGGTCTTACAACTAGAAGTCTCATGCATTTCCATTTTGCTACATAATGTTTCACATTTAAACCTACATTTCAACTCTCTTTTGTTATTTATTTTTTATCTTTTTTTATTTCAAACTTCAACCTTACATTAGTTTTTACAGCTGACCAATCATTTCTTTTATGGTTGTAATTAATCTTACCACTAAATTAATTTCTATTTCTGAAAACTTAAGACTTATATAAACCATCATTTTCTAAGTTTTCATATCATTCTTTAAGTATTTTATCGAGCTTCCAACATCATATCTTCACAAGAAACATTAGATTATTCCTCCTTAGACTATTCTTCTCCAAGTTCTGACTCTATTAACCAACACACTACAACTCCTATTTACGAACCTGTTCCAATAGCTCCTCATTATTATCATACTGGGTATACACCTAAATCAAAGCGAGTATGTAGGAATCTTGGTTTTGGTTCTCCATCTATTCCTAGAAAAATAAATGATATACATCATTATCAACAAGAATCATTAAGTATTCAAAGAGAGATGTTCTATGAATAGAATAATCATGGCAAGAGACTTAGTCTACTCAAGAAATTTGCACTCAAATTTTGTAGCTTCCCTCTATCAAATAATTATGTGCATCATCCATCTCCCCAGCGGCCACCTTATTTTCTGAATTCATAGGATCGCTCTACTATTCAACTGACACAGGAAATTACCAAAATCGAGCCAGAGGAATGTACGACTCCCAAGTCTTCTGGATCCTCAAAATGATTCTCCTTATTTTATTTGTTTGTTATTTTTTATTATATGATTGTATATTTTATTTCCTTGTATAATAAAGCTATTTCTGTTTTGTCAAGAAGATTAGTCGACTGATTCTTTGAAAACAATCGACTGTTTGCTGCTGAAATTATAAAAATATTCCTGTAATTCAGTCGACTGACTCAATAATTCAATCAATCAAAATTCCTAAAAGTGAACCAAATATTCTTAGGAATGATTCAGTTGACTGATTCATAAAGACAGACGATCGAATTTTCTACCAATCAATTTTTAGTAAGTTTCCAGTCCAATTCAATCGATTGATGTTGAATGTCCAGTCGACTGAATCTGGCAACCGGGTATATTTTTATGTAAAAGGACACATCATTTCTAGTATAAACATCATAAAATCAACCAAATTTTCATTATTTACTCTACCTTTTCACTTTCAATTTATCTCCTACACCAAAAAGCCCCAATTTCTATATCAATTTCAAATACCCTTCTCAAAACCCTAACCCAAAATGCCTCCAAAAAGAGCAAGACCTTCCTCCTCCTCTATTGGACCATATGAATATCATATTAGAGGTTGGCTACACAATGACAAAGCAGTTCAACTATTTGACAAGATGAAAAACTCAAGAACTTTCGAAGGCTTTTTCATCAAATATCCTGATTTCTCTTCCTACGCAATCCAAGGCCTTGCTTAAAGAAGTGGCTTGGAATCCTTGCTTGATTTCAATTCAAATAGCTTGAAGATAAATCATCTTCTTATCAAGCTGTTCTATGCAAACCTCAACTTGGATCACCACAATATCCAAAATCCCGAAGATTGTGTATGGGCGCTCGTTTGTGGAGTGAAGATTTTTCCACCTCTTACTTGACTATAAAGGATTCTCCAATGCCCTTTTGAAGGAGAAGAATCAAGAGACATTGAAGTATACATGGATTCTTGAGATCAAAGTAGTCATCTTTTTCGCTCCGATGACTTAACGGAACTCAAAGCAATAATGCTTCAACTCAAGGCTAGAATTATGCATTGAACTCTAACTCACACCATCAATCCTGAACCAGTAACTATGAGAAAGTTTATAGGCGTGATTTTCAACTGCTACATGCTATTTTGGGACAGCATTTCGTTAATTGGGCTAAGGTAATTCTTGATTAATTTATAACTTTTAACCAAGGTCGTATGAAAACCATAAACTATGGTGCTTATATCATGAGAATTATTCGTTATTTTGATATTACTCTTCCCAACTCGGACTATTCCATAATTTGTTCCCTAAACACTAAAACTCTAAGCCTCATGTGACTTCCAAAACAATACTGAAGTCATACTATTATAACTTTCGAACATTTGCTAAAGAACCAAGCGGTCAGTCAACTTCAACCTTCTTCTAGACAACAAGCTCTACAAGTCGAAGCAAAAACCTCTTCACAACCACAACCTCCATGGTAATTCAACGAAATTCAAGAAATTGGACCACAAGCTCAACCAGAGATGAATTAACAATTGTCTCTAGAAATCAAAAGCTTTTGGATAAGCGGTTATCTCATGTTGAGACAACTATCAACTGTGTTGAGAAAACCATCACTAAGGTAAACTCCGAGCTCAATCACATTAAGGGGTTGTTGAATAATATTTGGGAAGCACTATCTTGTGGGCAATCCTCCTCCACATTCGTCCATGTGCCTATGGCTCCGGGGAAGCGTTCACAACCACACTTTACTTGGCCAACTTTTAAAGAAGGACAAGAAGGAAAAGAATATAGAGAAGAAGTGGGTGGTCAAGAAGGTGACCCTAGTGGTGATGATGAACAAAGCGAAGGAGATGACGAAGAGGGATAGAAAAGTTATGATGATAATGGAAATGATGATGGGTAGGCAGCTTACTTATTTTTATTTTCAGTATTTTGCAAAATGGTGTGTGTTTTTTTGAACAATGGTATGTCTTTTATGTTTTGTTTTATGTTGTGTAAGTGAATTTCTAATGTTGTATATATGTTGGTATGATGATCTATGTTTTATATTTTCTTATGTTGTTGTGTATATACTCCTAAGTTATTACATTCTTTTATGTCTATATTATATATGCACTAAGATTACTAACAGTTTTTAACGAACATATATACATCTCGCCTTTTTTTCGATGACGAATGGGGAGAAGAAGTGTTGTACTAACAAATTTCTTGCAGCTTAAAGAATTTTTTTGCCTCGGATTCAGGTGCAGTTATATAAGAATTTTTGTAGCGATTTCGCTCATATTTTAATATATCACAAAGAGTTGTCATCAATCAAAAAAGGGAAGAATGTTGGATCTTAGTTTTGATTCATGCCAAGATGATCAAGACAACACAAGAATGGTTGAATATTCGACAAAATCTATGACGACAAACTATGAAGGCGACTAGACTCAAAGAAGCAATAAAACTCGAAGATTATATATCAAGTATAAATTTCGTTTTAAAGTCTAAGTCTAGTGATAATATATGTTAAAATATATCCTAAAGTAGTTCATACTCCTTCGCATATATACTCAAGTAGTTCACGATCTTTTGAAATTTATGTTACAATATATTTTCAAACTAGTTTTAAGAAAATACTCAGTTCAGTCGACTGGACACATGCACTCAATCGACTGAACCTGTGCATATTATTTTTTATAAAATGCATAGCTCAGTCGACTGAATGCACTCAGTCATTCGACTGAATCTTTATACATATATATGCACGTATATGATTTCAAATTCAGTTGACTGAGGTTGAATGACCAGTCGACTGACCTAGTTCCAACTGTCATTTCTATGAATAGATACTTCTCCTCATGAACGGGTTTTCTTCTTCGACGAGAGTTACATCCATTGTTGTTCGATAGAACCTTTCACCAGATGTTGTAACACTTTATCTACTATAAATAAGCAGAGATTCAATATCAAATCACTTCACTTACTTGCTTTTACTTGAATTAAATTTTCTAAATTCACCGTTCTCCTGACTATTCAAAATATATTGCTTACGAATATAAATCCTATTTCTTAAGCAATATAAATCTTCCTTATCTTCATATATGCACAATTACATGCATATACTTGAGGAAAAGATTATAGGAAGGGTGTACTTCAATTAACAAATCCGTGTTGTTAAAAGAACACAAAAGTTCAAGACAATCAATCTACTTTGTATTCAAGTCCTGTTCGGTTACTCAGGCGGTCAAGTCCTATTCAGTTACTCAGGCGGTAAAAGTCCTATTCGATTGCTCAGGCAGTGTAAACCTATTCCACTATGTTAAATGAGGGCTGCTAGTTTAAATTCCAGAAGGAGTCTGGGACTGAACGTAGAACAGGCAGTTCACACTAGGTGTAATTTCTTACTTTACTACTATTTCATTTTGTAGTTACTTTCCACACTAATAAGTATAGTGTGTATATATACATATATACTATATTAGTCGATCCTATAACATAGTCACTTTCACAAAGAAACTACATGGAGGATGCGACACATAACTTCATAAACAAATTACAGGAAATTAAACAAGATTTGAAGAATTGGAATAAAGTCATAGTAAATAATGATCTTGTCCAAAAATACAAGAAGAGTTTTCTACAGCTTTTATGCAAACAGATCAAGATCCAAAAAATGATGACAATTATAAAAAAAATTGCTTCGACAAATGGAGATAAATCATGTTTTACAGAAATAGCAAAATAAATTTCTATGGTTGCAGGATAGAGATGTTTAATCAAAAAACATTTATGCTAAAATGTCTATGAGGCAGCACAGAAATAAAATATAGGAATCACTAGATTCAAATGGAGACTTTATATACGATGCGGTGAAAATAGTAGATGAGGTGGTGGCATACTATACTTATCTTACCAATAGTGAAATTATGAAACTTTCTCACCTATTGAACCAAGAATGATTGTAAACCAAGATGGGATCAATTACTTATCTTTGACAATTACCATTGCTGAAATTAAAGCAACACTTTTCTATTGATCACTCAAAGAGCCAAGGACCCAATGGCTAATCTAGAAAATTTTACAACATGCATTGGGATATGATTAGTGGAGTCACTATTATGACAAAAATCTTTCAGAATGGATAACTTGCAAAAAGGTTGGATAACAATTTTATTACATTGATCTCAAAAGAAGATAAGTCACAATCTATTAATTATTATAGATTAATCTTCTATGCGAATGTTTTATGCAGGGTAGTAGCAAAAAATTTATTTCATGGAATATAATTTATATTGCCTTATTTGATTGCAGAAAACTAGTCTACCTTTATTCCTTATAGAAACATAAGAGAGAACATTTTATTAGCTCATGAACCAGTGAGGAACTTCGAAAAGAAAGGCAGTAGAAAAATGTGCATAGAAACTGACCTACAAAAGGCCTATCATATAGTTAATAGGGAGTCTGTATGCCATATGTTTTTTCTATGGGTTTTCCTAACTCAATGATTAAACTTATATTTGACTGCATGAGCACTCTTACTTCTCCCATCATGATTGATTGAATACCTAATGTATTCATTATATCTAATAGGGTTTTGAGACCAGGGGATCCTTTCTCACCTTACTTATTTTGCTTAACTGTGGAATATTTCTCCTTAATGATAGGAGATGCTATGTCACTAGGGGTGCTAGAAACTATAAATTAACTATAACCTACGGTATCTCACCTACTTTATGAAAATGATATGACTGTATTTGTGTGAGCTACTACAATTAATGCTATTACTGTTGAGAGTATTTCGGTCAACTAAAGTGTACGGTGGTTTTAAGCATCAATCACGTAAAGTCAAAGGTGTTTTTTGTAAAAATACAAAAAACAAAGATGAAATCTTACAAATATTACATATGAATATAGATATGTTACCTCTACTTAATATTTTATGATGCCATTATCATCTAATTATATATATTGTTTATTTTGCACCTCTATTGGAGAGAATAACACACAAATTAGAAGGGTAAGATAGTACTTTTTCACCTATTATAGGAACAGCTGAATTAATTCATAGCAAAATCACACCAACAATGTTATACTGGCTAATGATTTATAATATCCCAAAATTAGTACTAAAAAAGGTAGACACTATATGTGAAAATTTCTTATATTGTGGGAAAAGCACAAATTTCTTGGAAATTACTTTATAAAACTAAGAATAAAGGAGATATTGAACTTAGAGAATTTTCAGGTCCTAGAACAGCTGCAACGATCAAGTTATGATGGATTCTGATGAAAAAAGGTGGTCTTTGGACTAAATGGATGACTAGTAAGTACCTTCAGAACAAAAATATTTGGTCTATCTCTATTGATAACAACATGTCAAGGACTTTAAAGCATATGCTATGAGAATGATATGCAACATGTGAATCGTTCGGCATAATAATTATCGATGGAGGAGGCACTTCTTTATGGTCGGATTCTTCGTATTAATGACTTTCAAATCTTAAATTAATAAAATCTATTGTAGACATAGGCCAGAGGTTGTCGAAACACTTTAAAAACTATGTATTCTCTTTGTTTGTAATATATTTTCTACTAGATCTCAATTATTCTATAAGACTTTAGGTGTTCTACCACTTTTGACATCAACAATTTGATGCTTTCATTAAAAAAGGAGATTCTCAGGCTTAGATCTAGCTATCTATTTTGGATTGGAACATCCAGAGATTCTATCCAGAAGATTTGCTTTAAGTAATTTAAAGGAATTTTCATACATGAATCAATGGCATCTAGGAAGCCTGGAAGATCAACTGGGAAAGTTGTTGGTACAGAGGGAGCTGATTCTCACCATGTGGAAGTTAGAAACCAACAGGCGTTGCAAGGACCGTCTACTCCTTAGGAGATGCATACTAGTGTGGAATTTGATAAAATAATGTAGGAGCTAAATCAGAAGATGGTAGATAATCAAAAAGTTTTGATAGAAAAGATGGATGCTAGCATAGCTCCGCTGACCCAACGGCCATAGAGTACTAGGAGGAGTAGGATGGAAGTTTCACCTACCAGATCTAAATAGGAGAACTCATCTGTTTTTGGTCAGAACATGTGAGATGGAAAACAAAAACAAAAGAAAAAGGCTACTAGAATTGTAGGAGGAGTCGTTGGAGGAATTCAGAGTTCTCCCTCCAAAAAGAATCAACTCAGTACCAACCAAAATCAGGTCGGTACCAAGAAGAATTTTGGTGGATTCAGGGGATAGGGAGATAAGGTCTTAGATTTGTCAAATTCGAGGGATGATTTATAGCATGACGTTGATGATTACGAGATTGATGCTAAAGTTTCAAGTAATAAGGTGCAAACAGCCGCTACGGAGCCCATAAGGAGATAAAAAAACTTAAAAGAGTGTTTCTCCTAAAGACCAAGAATTAGATGTCAGCGAGCGGAAGGAGACCGTTTTTACAGTCAAACACTCGATGTAGTTCCTCATGGTCGACTTTCGAAGTACAATGCTAGTAAGGAATATATGGCAGATATGGTTAAATGGTTAGTGAAGAGAGCAAAGGTAGACACTCCAAGGGAAGATTATCCCTAGGAGTTTTACGATGTCGTCGTATAATGGGACTACCGATCCCAAGCAGCACATGTTCGAGTATGAATGGCACATGGACGGTGCCAGGATAATGGATATGGTACGTTGTAGGTGTTTTCTAATTTTCTAAAAGGAGTAGCATCGATGTGGTTTACTTGGCCTACGTGAAAGTTCATATCGACCTTTGATGAATTAGTAATGAAGTTTATGGAGTGGATTAGGTTCCATACTGCTCGGCCTAAGGATATGATGTCCTTTTCAAGTTTATCATAAGGACCTAAGGAGTCGTTGAAGGGTAATTTGTATTTATATAATGTTTTTGTAATGGAAACTAAAAACCCAAAAGAGGATTTGGTGTTTATGGCATTGGTCCATGGCATACATTCGGACACGGATTTTGGGAGATGGCTAAAGATAAAATAATCTATTACTGTGGAGAATTCCACCAAAAAGCTAATCAATTCTTGTTTTTGGAAGAAGAAATCATGGTGCTGAAAGAGTGATGGTGGACAGTCAAGGAAGTAATGCAAAGCATTGTTGTAATAAAAAATTGGTGATGGTTCTGATAATGTGGCCGTAAATGTTAGGAATTATAATAATCAAAAGACAAGGAATTAGGGATCTAGTGGTAGGCAGAACGATGCAAAGAAGCGCCTGAGAAACATAAGGGCTGATGAGTAGATCCCTTGAATGATACTTCGGATAATATATACCTTGCTACACATGGAACAAAAGGATATAAAAGGCCGCCTAGGAAGGAGGCAATTGAGGAGGAAAGGCGCAAAGGAAAATACTATCATTTCCATGAAAGTCAAGAACACAACACGAACATGTGCCAACATTTGAGAGACTTTATTTTGGAATTGATAAAAAAGGTACAACAATACATCAGAGATCAACAGGATCTTGGGTAAAAAGCTGACCCCAAGGTCTAAATGCCCGTAGTAAACAGCCTGAATCGAGTGGAGGGAACTAGGCACACTGATAGGAGGTTAGTCATAAATACTATTATATTAGGACCTTTTCTACCGAGAAAATGCTGGAAGTAAATGGGACGGTACATGGTTACATTGAAGCATGTACTGTAGGAGAGTTTCTTTTCCATAGAGAACGAAGCTTCAATCAAGCAACAAGGATGCAACAGATGATATTATATTTAGAAATATAAATTCTAATGGAGTCGGTGCGCCAACTTTCGACCCGATGGTTATAATAGCTGTTATTGACCGACAACGGTACATCAGATCTTGGTGGATAATGGAAGTTATGTGAACATTCTGTTTAAGAGAATGTTTGGTTATTCGTGTGAAGGCTGTCACAGATTGTAGAACCAAAATTCAAGGGTTTATAAGCGACGTAAAACAATCGGTGGAACGATTGACTTATTAGTTGAGTTGCATGATGGAGATCGCAAGGTCTGCGAATCCAATCATTCGTTATAGTGGATGAGTATTCAGCATATAATGCCATTTAGGGTCGACCAGCCTCGGCGGATTCTAGGATAGAACTGGCCTCTTGGTGCTTAATAATGAAACCTCTATGGAGAATGTGTTTGGATCAGTAAGAGGGGACCAGAGCACTGAAATGGAATGCTATGTTGCTGGACTAAGTGAAGTAGAGCTATGTGAAAAAAGGAAGAACGTAGAGAAGGCTCTTTACGTTAAAAACTCGAAAGCATAACAAATAAAGCCCAACCCCTGGCTCAGGGTCCATAGTAGGTTCGATAAGTCTATAAATCCCAAGAAGACGTTAAAGAAAGTGCAGAAAACACTAACTGAGCTGATGGTTAACATTCTAATTGGAGTAGATGTTCCATCACGGACTCTTAAGATTGAATATCAACTCGGTGGACCGAGGAAGGCATTTGTTAATTCCTTCATGCAAACTTGGATGTATTTGCTTGGACATATTTGGGTATGTGTGGAATATCATTGGGGATAGCATTCTACACATTAAATGTGGATCAAAACTTTCCACTTGTGAAACAAAAAAGGCGTAGTTTGAGTCTGGATCAGTTCACCACGTTAAAAGAGGAAGTGGACAAATTGAAGGCGAATGGTTTCATCCACTATGCTTTATGCCCAAAATAGGTATTGAACCATGTGCTAGTCAAGATGTCAAACAAAAAGTGATGGACATGTATCGACTATTATAAGTAGACCAAAGCATACCTTAAGGATAGCTTACCTTTGTCGAGGATTGATCAACTGGTAGACAGAAACATAGGACATGAGTTACTCTCATTTTTGGACGTTTATTCAATCGTAATCAAATATCGATGCATATACCAGATTAAGAGCATACCAATTTTATAACGAATTTAGCATTATATTGTTATCAAGTAATGCCATACGATTTGAAGAATGCTGGAGCTACGTATCAAAGATTGGTAAATTCTATGTTTAGGAATCAAATCGGGTGGATGATAGTAGTGTACGTGGATGATATGCTTGTAAAGTCATGGCTATCGCGGAACCACTTGGATGATCTCTTAGGAATGTTTTAGGCTTTGAAAAAGAATGGAATGAAGATGAATCTATTGAAACGTTCCTTTACGGTTGCAATGGAGAAATTTATAGGATTTAACATTAACGCAAGGGGCATTAAGGTCGATTCAGAGAAGATTGATGCCTTAAGAAATGTAACTGCCCCAACCACAAAAAAAGGTTTCAAAGCTCGAATGAAAAGATTGCTTCCTTGAGTCAGTTTATCTCAAAGGCAATAGATAAGTGCATACCATTCTTTGACACCCTCAAAAAGGGTAAGATGAGCTTTGAATAGAATCAAGACTTTCAGAATTCCTTCGAGGAGTTGTTGAGGGTACATGGAGATATCATCAGTTCTATCCAAAGTGATGGACTAGGAATATTTGCTTGTTTATTTGGCTGTGTTTGCTCACACACTAAGCGCAACATTGGTACATGAGGAGGTAAGGATTCGAAGGTCGATTTACTATATCAGCAAGTAATATACTAGCGCTAAAAAGAACTATCCAAATTTGGAGAAACTTGCATATTGTTTGTTGATTGCATCAAGAAAGCATCGGCTTTACTTTCAGGCTTATTCAACTAAAGTGCTGACGGATGAACCCTTCAGCAGGTACTAGACCGACCCGAAACTTTAGGGAGGTTGCAAAAGTGGAACATAGAGTTGATTTAGTATGACACCACCAATCACCTATGAAGAGCGATAAACAGGCAAGGCGGATTTCATCACTGAGTTTACTATACGAGATGGTGAAGAGGAAGATGAAATCATCGCACTTCTTCATTGGAAGCTGTTTGTGAATGAAGCTTCAAATGAACATAGTTCAGGTGCAGGTGTAGTGCTTGTAAATCTGGATGGGTGGCTATGTTTTTACATATTAAAGTTGGATTCTTCTATGACTAACAACGAGGCTAAGTAGGAGACATTGATAGCGGGGTTGAGGATAGCGAAGGAATTGGGAATAAGGACACTGCACATATTCCGTGATTCCCAATTAGAGGTTTTGTTGAGTAAAGAAGTAATATCGAGCTAAGGGTGCGAGACTTACTCCTTACTTAACGAATGCACTGGAACTATTGGACGATATAGAGCATTACACTATTATGCATATCCCTAAGGAGGATAACACAAAAGATGATCATTGATTAAGCTGGTAGCTCTGAGGATGCATGAATGATGGGTTTAATTCAAGTGGAGATTTTATCAGCTCCATGCATTGATCAAATGGATTTCAGGTGGATTCTAGAAACCATGGAGGTAGGAGTCATGGATAACTTTGATCAAGGAGCATTTGCTCAAAGGAACTCTCCTAAGAGATAGGAATGAAAGGAAGAAGCTCCTTTAAAAATCACCTCCGTTCATGATGTAAGAAGGAATGCTATACAGAAGAGGATTATGTACCCCCATGCTTTGATCTGTAACCAAGGATGAAGCGTTGAAAATACTCACGAAAATCCATGACGGTAGTTGTGGTGACCACACTGGAGGTAGATTCTGGTAGAAAAAATTTCGCTACAAATATTTCTGCCAACGATAAATCGAGATGCAACTTGTTACAACAACAACTCTTATCGAAAGAGACAGTGTGCCATGACTTCACAAACTATTGATATTAGTGAAGTGATTGTTACTACTATAGACCTTATCGAAGAAGTTCGATGTGTCGCGACGTCACACTAGTAAGCAGTACCAAAGTGGCAACATCAACATCAATAATTGTTCCTTGATCACTTTGCATGACATAACCATTGTCGATGATATGGAACCATTAAAGTACTTACAAGACAGCGTCAAAGAGGCATGATGTCACACTCTAGCCTTAATAAAGTATACACATTGCCGCATGCAATCAAATAAGCAAAAAGGCCTCATACAATTCACTTCATTAGCTATATGAGAGTGTCGAAGTGTTCGTAGTATATTTCATTGATACAGGACCCTATCTGCATTGTATCTTACAAGCACTTAAAGGCGGCGCCATTTATGGGAAGCTCTCTGAAGGTATTGCATACAGAAGACATTGAATTAGCCGTATTGATTGTACACACCATCAAAATCCATAGAAAATCTTAGGCTTGTTTGATGAGTACTATCGTCGAAGTCATATCATCTCTTGAAGAACTTTGATGGTCATAATGAAAGCCGCCACCACAATTTCCACCTATTCCTCCTAAGAGAATGAAGCAAAGACCCAAAGCTTTGTGACAAGCTCAAATCAACCGTTGTGAAGACCTTCATGCTACAGAAAAGCAGAATTATATATATCATAAACCTTCGAAGACATCAAGAGTGAGACAATGCTGCCTCTTACATATATATTCAGCTATGAAGACAAAATCAAGAATTAGCATATTCAAAATAAAGCCTCGTCGATGTCAACCCCACCAAAGGCATACTTGCACAGAGGTCAACATTGAGCACCGATGAAGTCAATGCTCGCTGAAGACCAAAGATGCGAAGTGAGAGCCACCGCCTCTATAAATATGAGCTAGGGGTACCATTTGAAGGATTGATTTTTCTCTTCTCTCATTTCTTAATTGTAAATACTAAATCAATTTGGGGAATTTTAGAGCATATTGTAATTTTGGAACATTGTACACGTAGGATTTTGAATATTAAATAAGGGCATAACATAGTATATGTATAATCAGTTCGAACCTTTGATTTGAATACGCTTGTGACTTTGCATATTGCATATTTGAACTGCTGTGATCTTGTGCTTGGCATAGTATGATTTACTTGATCCAGGGACTTCAAATTTGTACTTGCCTAGCATATGTGACTTCGAATTACTCTAATGACTATGACTATGACGGATCCTTCAAGCTTTGTCAAGCAAACTCTTAATGCACTAGTAGCTTCGACAAGCCTCTATAAGGCTTCTTCTTGATTAAAATCAATTTACTAAGCACTATCGGGGTTAGCAAATTTATTTTTTAGCATGCTGATCACACCAAACAGTGCAACCGATGCCAGAGATTTTCTAAGATTCCTAGAGTCCCATCTATAGAGCTTGCGCAAGTGGTTAGCCGATGGCTATTTAAGGTTTGGGAAATTGACATTATCGGTGTGCTACTAATGGCGAAAGGAAGAGCTAAATATAAGATTGTTGCAATGGATTACTTCATGAAGTCGGTCGAAAAAGAACTGTTTGCCGCAATCACAACAAATTTTTTATCAACTTTATATCATTTGTAGGTTTGGAGTACCTCAAAAGATTATAACGGATAATTAAACCCATTCGAAAGTTATGAGTTTAAGGATTTCCAAAAACGATATGAAATTGAGAAAAGTTTTTCAATGGTAGCACACCCATGGAAAACAGAAAAGTAGAGGCGGTGAACAAGATCATTAAGTCCACCTTTGAGAAATGGCTAACAAGAGCCAAAGGGAACTGAGTCAATGAGCTAGCACTGGCATTCTTGGCTTATAGGACGGCTCACAAGTTAGCAACTAGACACACACCGCTTGCTTTGGCATATGGTTCAGAGGCTATGATCCCCATAGAATTCAAAGTCCCCTCCCATCGTAATAGACATTATGATCCAAAAGTAAATAATGAACTTTTGCTTGAGTCCCTCGATTTGGCCGATGAGAAAAGGTAAGAAGAAGAATAGAGGGTTGCCGCTGATAAGAAAGAATAGTGAGGCACTTTAACTTAAAGGTTCAAAATCATACCATTGAGGTTTGAGAGCATTTTATCCAAATTAGGAATGTCCTTATGCAATCGAGCAAAAGCTTGGAGATGGAACCTTCAAGCAAGCCATTGTAGATGGAATCCTAATTCCTTGAGCATGGAATAAAGAATTGCGATGGTTTCGCAAATAAACCACTTAAGGACTTTGGGGGCATTGTTATAAAGTGGGACTTGCCATTTTTCGTTTTATAAATAAATTAGCTTCTTGAACTAATAGAACAATTTTCTTATAAGCAAATTTCTTATATTGCATGATCAGGAGTATAGTAAGGTACAAACTCTCTTTGTCCAGGATCAAGATCAAGGAGTATAATTTTAAGGGTTGATCAGATAATTCAATGTTGCATGCTTATGTACTCGAAAAATGGTATTGGTTCCTCTGGTCCAGGATTGGGACCGAGGAAAGCCGACATAAGGATCAATCGGATAATTCAGCTCCAAACTTTAGGTATTGAATATTGCCCGAAAATAGGCAAGGTCTGTAAGGAATTCCTGGGGGCAGACAATAAAAAGCGTTAGTTTTCGAATATAGAAACTGGTGCACAAATAGAGATATTTGACTACACGAGCTTTGTGGTAGGATATGCCTGGCTAAGGATGGGCAAGGAAAGTTAATGGATACTCTCGATCAATAGTCAGAGATAGGTAGGACTGAGAGTGGGTGCCCAGATATAGGCATCCAACTGTACAGGTTCTCGGACATATGAACAGATGAACTAACAGGACATTCACAACTATACTTACGGCTTTGTGGGACCTGCTTGGCCACTAGGTAAGGCTAGTTGTTGAAGGGTTGAAAATGTTACTATTTGACTCTTCCAGTTCGGCACTAGGGCGAAAAGAGTACAACTGGAGTTAGGGCAATTGGATAATTTGCCTTGCATGGCTAATCATCAACAAATAGCAAGGAATGCGTAAGGTCGAAGAACAATGCCCAAACATCAACATTTGGAATTGCAAGTCCCAGTAACATGACTCTTTAAGTGATAGTACTATAAAGGATTTGAAGTTTCACTTGCCGCTAAGCGGGACATGCTTTTAGAGGCTTGGCAGTGTAAACTCATGGATAATGTCGATCATGCCCGATTATCAATGAGATTAAGGATGTTAGGAGCTATACGAACAATCCAAAACTTAGATTATTGGTAACTCATTGGAGGTCAAATTTAATTCAACCTAATACAAACAGGTATAGCCATAGAGTTAGTTAAAAACTATAGTTTAGTTCCACCAAACATAACACATCGCCGGCTCTAAACAAGGCAAACTAATGGAATGTAACTAAAGTAATTGAAGGAATTTTATTTATGTGCATAAAATTGCAATAAATCATACCATTACATATTAACAGATGTACATAATATAGATAAATTGCAATACAAGTAGTTATATTGTATATGAGACAGTTGTATATAAGAAGGTAAAGAATATAAAGTGCACAAACGTGGATGAAACAAAGATTTAGAGGGAAAAGTGATCTTTGGCTGCTTAAACTTGTATATAAAAAGGTTGCGGGGGCAGTTCCTACACAAGCATGGCTAGTTCACAATAAAATAAAAGATAAATCCACAATGAAAAGAGATATCTCCCCTACAAGTCCTAGTAATCTTCTACTTGTTCTTCCCTCCCTCGATGCTTTTATGACTCAAGCTGTCGGGTCGCCACTTGTGCTTTCTTCCATCATTGGATTTCCTGCCTTAAGGAGTGTCGCCCTCGGATTGGGTGGTCTCACCCTCGATGGTAGCATGGGGCTCATCGGCCTTCCTAACAGAGGCATTGGAGGATTTAATCTTGAGGGGCATTAGCTTGATTGAGGGAAGTTGAGCAAAGCTCTTTTTCAGTTCCAAGCTCTTTTTTGAACTTGACATTAGAAAGGTCAATCTTCAGCCGCTCTACCATGATAATCGATTGGTTGGGTCTATGGCGCTCTATTTACAAGCATCTTCCTTTAAGGACAAGGACATGTCCTCTAGGTTCTCCATTGTTGGTATCTTCTCAGAATTAGGTCTTGGATTAGAAGTTGGAGGAGCGGTAGAAATAATAATTCCTATGGAGATGGAGGTTGTCGTGATGAAGATAGCAACAATGGAGAACAAAACTAGTGGCTACAGATGCTGCAGTCATCCACAATTATTAATCCTCGACGACCAAATATGGCGGTGTTAGATACATTGATACTCAAAAACACATGAATATGTAAAAATTTAAAAACATCAAACAAAATCACATTCTATTTCAAAACATATTCAATTCATAACATAATCCCATAATCGTCAACCACGTTCAGAGAAAATATATTTATTACAACATATGCCAAGAGCGACATATGAAGATGCCCCTTGGATGACCAAAGTATATATAGGCAATTTAACAACATTGCCATTACAAATAATACAACGGAATCAATTAAAAGAGAACTCTAGATATCTATCATGCCTCAAGCATGTCTCAGAAGCTTTATTCGTCAAATGAGGTACCTAAAAACTTCAACTTTCAAACTACTCAAAATCAATCGAGTACACGAGAGTTTATAGAGAAAACATAAACTTCATGTCAGACATAAAGCCTAATATGAATAATAATCTACTATCTCAAACAATTTAGATATCTAGTGAGACCATGCCGCTTAGCAGAATGGTTTTTCCCCTCTCTGGTATCTTTAAACCTTTATAAAACCATATATTGTGCTCCTGCATCCACAATGGTTAAAATAATTCAAAACAATATGATATGATGATATGCAAAAAAATGAATCAAATCCGGATTACTCATCCCATTCATTCTGGCTATCTGTCTCAATTATAGTTTCTAGGAACTCTATTAACCTATTAGTTTTCATGGGCTGACTAATAACTGGTAAAATGTTTAAGGATTCCCTGTCCAATTACATAGTTTTCATGGGATCACTATGAACCTATTGGTAACTCCAATATCTTTACTCTTATCCTGGTTTTCATGGGTTAAATAGGAACTTATTGGTAACTCTAATATTTTCTCTTTTATCCTAGTTTCTATGGGCTGACTAGGAACCTATTATCATCTGTCAATATCTTAATCCGAATATAGTTTTCACAGGCTAACTACAAACCTACTGGCCCCTGCTAGTATTAAATCATAGTTTTCATGGGCTTATTATGAACTTGTCTTTCCGACATCTTCATTTATACATAGTTTTCATGTGCTAACTATGTACCTATTGGCCCCTACTGATATCTTTTCCTATAGACAGTTTTCATGGGTTTACTTAGAACCTATTGGCCCATGCCAATATATTTTCCTTTAATATTTTAGCATCCTATATTCTGGTCTTACTGACCTCCTGGATGTAATTCTACTCATTCATAATTTATATTCAGTACTGGGTCAACCTAGCTGGTTTTTCTGCCCTTTCCCAAAATTCAGTTATGTGTCCATTACAATGTGAATATACATACATATGAAGAAGCATATATAATAACTTGGTTAATCCATTTAACCTTTTAATCAAAGAAAACTTCTTCAAAATTCCTTTTCAAAACACTTTATATATTTATGCCATGATTTTCTTTCTAAAATGAGATTGGGTTGTTTGCTTTGAAAACTAAGGCTGTAGAAACCTTCAAAACCTTGCTTTCGACTTCACTAGCTAACCTCTTTCGAAAGCATATAAATCTATTTTCAAAACATTAGGCCCCTGCCTTTTGAAACACTTTAAAACATCCCTTTCGAAACCTTTCGAATGTAATGAAGTATTACTTAATAACACTTAGAAGCGTAGCTTCGAAACCATTGAAAATACCACTTTCAAAACCATTGAAAGTAACCCTTCAGAAACCATTAATAGTCCCCCTTTCTAAACCATTAAGTTTATATTTAAAATATTATTTGGGTCGAAGTGAATATAAATGAAAATATCGCTTTCGAAACGATCCTTTATCATATAAAAATATTAGGGAAAACATGATGGCGTCGACACCATCCCTTTCGAAAGCTTCAAATCATTTAATCAAAACATTGAAGGATAGCGTTGAAACCCCTTTTTAAAGACATTGCCTTCGAAAACCTTGTACCCTTCCGAAAGAATTTAGAAAGAGGCTTAAAACATCTTCAAAACAGGCACTGCCTTTTGAAATATTTGATGACTTCAATACACTCGAAAGGCTAAAGAATGGCAGTAGAGCTTCGACTAGGTGCAAACCCTTCTTTCGAAAACATTATCTTATAAGTAAAGGAACCCGTTCGAAAGCAAACGAAGTTGATGGAAAATCCTTCGAAAGCATTTGGAAAGCCTCTTTCGAAAATATATGCTTTGACTCCTTCGAGGGCTTAAATAAAACAAAGGCAGGCACTTATCTTTTTGAAACAAACAAAAGGTATCGACCCATCGGAAGCCATGCTTTCGACACCAAGCCTTCCTCCTTTCTTCAATCCACTATGTACCATCTAAGTGATACCTTGTTATTGGTTTCGGCTTAGTGGGTTTCGACTTGATTGAAGGTGGAAGCTCTGAGTCGAAAGGTACTTCTAAAGAAGGAGAAATCAACTTTTCTAGGTAAACCTTATTTAATATTAATTAAAGCAAACGCTTTCTAACTAATCTGCTACGTGTAAACACAAGCTTGGTTGCCTTAACTTTTTCAAATTTAAACCATGGTTAAGTTAACAAATAAGCCCTTCCATTAAGCAAAACCAATATTGCAAAAATCCTCTTCTAAAATAATTTAATTTGCATAACAAATCACTTGGAAAAAATCCCCAAAAATTCACTTTAATCATGTTATCTAACATATCAAAATTTTGGACCCAAATTCTCAATATAATTTCTGAAATAAATTTATAAACCCAATTAATCATATTTTCCTTTGAAAATTCATAATAATCTTTTCACAGCTTGTAAAATTATCAAAATTAAAACCCAACTCTAAAATCATATTTTACATAACATAAAATATTTACGTGGCATTTAAACATCAGTATAAATCAATTTTCCCATAAAAAAACATATAATCTTATATAAACATTCTTGTTTAAATCAAATGAATTGTAGTTCAAGCATATCATCATCCAAATCAACATAAAAACGAATTCACACTTAAATCCGAAAATATATGATTGAAAAAAAATAGAGATGGAATGTATTATTTTTCACCTTCACTAAGATAAGGAGATTGGATTGAGATTGAGATTTATTCCCCTAGCTTTAACCCTTAGTCTTTTCTTTGATTTCTCTTCTTGTTAATGGTCGGCTCCCCTTAAAGTTTTTATTTTACATTTTGAAAATGATGTGAATGGGAAATGAAATGGTAGGAACAAGAATATTTAAGGGTAAGGGTTGGTTGTGGAAAATTCCGAATATACCATTATGTAAATTAATTAACTTACAACCCATTCTTAAGCCCATTTAATTATTTAAATTAAGCAAGACCTTAATTTATATTTCTTCAAATATCAATCCTCTTATCTCTTAACATTTACATTAGTCCATTTAATTTATATAATTAAATCTCGTAAAAAATGTTATCAAAAATTAGGGGTGTTACAGTGGTATATGTGTTGAATTACTAGTTTTGATTCATGACAAGACAGTTCAGAAGCTAAAGAAGAATTTGCATTCATACATGACAAAAAGAAGACAGCAGAGGATCTCTAGGTTTAAAGTAACTATTATAGATGTTGAGTCTTAAACATATGTTAAAATCAATCCTCAAGTTTTCGATTTTAAAATTTTTCTTTACAAAACAGAGTTCACTGTGCAATTTATGCACAGCCAGTCGACTGACTGTTCTTGCCAGTCGACTGACTGTGCATATGCACAACAGTAAACACTGTTCATAATTTTGAAACGGAAAATATTTTAAATTTTTAAATATTCGAACACCAGTCGACTGACCCAATATACCAGTCGACTGAACCGGCTTCAACTGCAAAATTTATGAATGGACATCTTCTTCCATGAAGGAATGCACTGCATGAATAGACGTATCTCTTGGCTGAAACTCTTCACTAAGAGTTGCATCTCTCTGAAAACTATATATAGGAGTTATCACTCACTTCATAATCACCCAATTTTCTGATTCTAATTCTCTATATTCTCTCTTGTGATTACTCTAGTGCATTCATACTCTCCATTGCTTTGAATTTTTGAATTATATTATATACACTTTGATTCTTAGCAATATCCTTCCTTTCAAATCTTCACATACTCTTTATATTCTTGAGGAATTGATTATAGGAAGTTTGTAATCTTAATGGACAAATCAGTGTTATCAAGAACACATTAAGTCAACTACATTTACACTTTGTTAAAGTCCTATTCTGCTGCTCAGGCAACAGAAAGTCCTCTTCTGCTGCTGAGGCAAAAATCTTGTTCTATTGCTCAGGTGTTGTTTACCTATTCCTCCGGGTTAAGAGAGGGTATTGTTAGTTAAAGCCGGAAGTTAGTCTGGGACTGGACGTAGGATGGTGCTCCGAACCAGTATAAAATCTCTGGTGTCATTTTACTTACTGCATTTGTTTCCGCGTTATTTACTATCTATACTCTGTATTACTATTTATCCATATTATACGGTCCTATACACTTTCATTTGGTATCAGAGCAAGGCATCTTATAACCATTACAAAGTTATCTAATATCTTACTAATAAGTAAAATAACACCAGCACTACCACTAACACTGTCACTAATACTAGTTTTATTGAAGGTCAATCCATTGCACGACCTCCATTCTTTAATGGTTCAAACTATAATTATTGGTCTACTCGTATGAGAATCTATATGCAATCAAATAGTTTTGAATCATGGAATATCACACAAAATGAATACACTCTTCCTACTGGAGAATATTCCACTTGGTCAAACACACAAAAACTAAATGCTACTGCCAATGCTAAAGCTATGAACATGTTATTCTGTGCACTAGATAGAAATGAATTTAATCGTGTTAGCATGTGTCAAACTGCTTATGAAATACGGAGAACGCTTAAAATCACTCATGAAGGAACTAGCAAGGTCAAATAAAGCAAAATCTCCATGCTCAAAAATCAGTTTCAAAACTTTAGAATGAAACAAGATGAATCCACTAATGATATGTACTCTAGATTTCAAGATATCTATCATTCACTATTAGGATTAGGAGAAAAGTACACTAATTTTGATATTGTATCAAAAATCCTAAACACTTTAACGGATAAATGGGAGAGAAAAGTCTTGGCTATTGAAGAAGCTAATGAGCTCTCTACCATAAAACCTAAAGAGTTAATAGGAAATCTAATGTCCCATGAAGTAAATTTGCAGGCAAAACAAGTACAAGCACAAGATAAAATGAACATAGCTTTTCATGCTGAAGAAAAGGATGAAGATTCGGATGAAGAAGATCTAGCATTTATTGCCAAAAATTTCAAAAAGTTCTTGAAATTCCAAAAAAATAACAAAAATAATGGAAAAAGGAATTTTCCAAACAAACCATCATCCTCAGTTCTAGAATGTTTCAATTGTCATAAGAAAGGTCATATTCAGAAGGAATGCCCAGAATTAAAGAAGAAGTATTTTAAAGGCAGAAAAGACAAGAAAAAGAAAGCATTCTCAGTAACATGGGATGATTCAGACACTTTCATCAGAAAATAGTAGTGACAGTGAAAACGAGCAAGCAAATGTCTGCTTCATGGCTGCTAGAAACGAGGTTAGTGATTTTACTTTTGATGATATGATTGAGATAAATTCGGAGCTTGTTGACACTCTAAAACATCTTAAAAGAAAATATAAGGAGACTCGTGAATATCAGAACAAAGCAGAATTCGAAAGAGATATGCTTAGAGATGAAAAGAAAATATTAGGGGAAGAACTTGAAAAATTACAAGAATCACACTCTAATATCAATTCTCAACTCACTCTTTTGAGTCAAGAAATTGAAACTCAAAAAGAGAAGAATGTTGCTCTTGTTTCTGTAAATCATGAACTAAAAACAAAAATAAAATTGATAGAATTAGATAATACTAGTCTCAAAACTAAGTAAGAAGCATCACCAAAAATGTTTCGAACTTTAATAAAGGAAGAGAAACATTATCAAAAATTATTGATAACTCTCAATCTGTGTCAAGTAAGAAAGGGTTAGGATATGTTAAGAAAACAGCAGCTCCATCTAAAAAGAAAATTAGGAGAAACATTAATCCTACTAAAGTTCGGACAAAAAGGAATTCTTACTCAAAAAGCATAAAAGTTTGGGTTCCTAAAACAAACAACAGTTTGATTAGAAATATATATATAAACACCTTTTTACAAACTGTTCATAAAAATAAAGATTATATTTTAAATGGGATACTGAGCCCTCTTGGGTTTGGTTTCCTAAGATTTAACTCTTAGGACCCTATTAAAAAGGTGGGTACCAATATTATATTATATTTTTTGTAGGTCCCACTCAAAAAAAGAGGAAAATGGATACTCGACAGTGGTTGCTCAAAACATATGACAGGAGACAAAGATATGTTATCAAATATTATTTACACAGATGGAGACTCCGTCACATTTGGAGACAACTCTAAAGGATATATCATCGGCAAAGGCGATGTGAGCAACAATGCTATTTCAAATTTACCTCTTATTTCAAATGTTTTACTTGTCAAAAATTTAAAATATAATCTACTTAGTATCGGCCAATTTTGTGACAAAGGATTCAAAATCACTTTTTTTGAAAACAAATGTAGTATTTTTTATCGTAATCAAAATCTTATCTTTGAAGGAAATAGAGACAGAAATATCTACGTTCTGAATATGAAAATAAAATATAATTCAGATATGTGTTTAATAGCCAAAGAAAATGATCCTTGATTATGGCACAAACGATTCTGTCATATTAATTTCCAAACTATAAATAAGCTTTCTAAAAATGATTTAGTAAAAGGTCTACCAAAAATGAATTTTAAAATAGATCATATTTGTGATGCATGTCAGCTACGGAAATTAACTAAATCATCTTTTAAATCTAAAAAGGTTATTTCAACCTTACAACCACTTGAATTACTGCATATGGATTTATTTGGACCAACACAAGTACAATCCATAATCATAGTAGATATGTGTTTGTAATTGTTGATGATTTTTCTAGATATACTTGGACTATATTTATGAAACATAAAAGTGATACTTTTGATAATTTCAAATCGTTTGTCAAAAGAATTCAAAATTTTAAAGGTTTGAAAATCAAAAACATAAGAAGTGATCATGGAGGTGAATTCGAAAACGAAGCCTTTGAATATTTTTGTAAGAAAAAAGGAATATTCCATAATTTTTTGTATCCTAGAACTCCACAACAAAATGGGGTTGTAGAACGTAAAAATAGAACCTTACAAGAATGTGCAAGGACTTTGTTAAATGGAAGTACGTTACCAAAACATTTTTAGGCTGATGCAGTTGCCACAGCTTGTTATGCTTTGAATCGTGTTTCTATTCGACCACTAACTAAGAATACTCCTTATGAACTTCTTAATGGACGAAAACCAAATATTTCCCATTTTAAAGTTTTCGGTTCAAAATGTTTTGTGTTAAACACAAAAGATCAGCTTGGTAAATTTGATCAAAATCCGATGAAGGAATCTTTTTAGGATATTCGGATCGTAGCAAAGCTTATCGAATTTATAATAAAAGAACAAATATCATCGAAGAAACTCTTCATGTATCTTTTGATGAAAATTTTAAACCAACTCCAACTATAATAGATGATGAAGATTTCCCTGATAATACCACAAATACAGAAACTACAACTTTTGAAATTATTGAAAACATTGCTCACAATAACAATGAATTAAGATCTCCACCTAGAGTATTAAGAGATCATCCTTCTATTAATGTTAACCCAGCTTCCTCTACGAGTTAAGGAGTCTACGAGATATGGTCTACGACCTAAGGCCTCTACGGGTTAAAGAGCCTACGAGATAAGGTCTACGACTTAAGGCCTCTACGGGTTAAAGAGCCTACGAGATAAGGTCTACGACTTAAGGCCTCTACGGGTTAAAGAGCCTACGAGATAAGGTCTACGACTTAAGGCCTCTACGGGTTAAAGAGCCTACGAGATAAGGTCTACGACTTAAGGCCTCTACGGGTTAAAGAACCTACGAGATAAGGTCTACGACCTAAGAAATTACAACCTAAATGACCCAAGGGAGTAACGGCCCAACAACCTAAAGGGACTATGACTTAACGACTCAGGGGACGAGGAGCTAAGACGACTACACCTAAGTCGTGACGGACTTACGACCTTTGCTAGGTCGTTCACAACCTAAGGCTACAGAGGCAAATTCAATACCGCATCATGACTCGTTAACTCCAGTTAAGCCATAAGCCAAGAATCAGTTTAGGTCGGTCACGACCTACGACATATGGTAAGTCGTACACGACTTAAGACTACGAAGTTAAGGTTCAATGCCGCATCGCTTATGAGAGGACTGGTTGACTCATTTGCGACTTAGGACTTGTGATATATCTAGGGTTCAGCAAGGATGCCTTGAAGAAGTCTCGACCCAGCATTTAAGTGACAACTGACCCACGACTTAGTCTAAGTCGTCCACGACCCAACTTAGGTCGGTTACGACTTAGGACTTGGTAATGTTTCCTGCCTAGAATTGCCTATAAATACGACCCTAGCTCCAACTAGAGGGGGACTTTTGGCTCATTTCCTTCAAACACCGTTACTCTGCTGCATTCCAAACCAATCTAATCCAACACTTGAAGCTCTCAAGACATTAAGAACGCTACAAACAACTTCAAGAAGAGATCACATACATCCAACATGGATTCGAAAACTCTCATCTTCATCGAAGTTTAAGCTACTTGTTCTAAGTCTCTTGTAATTCAAAGTGTATTGTATTTGGGAAGAATTGTATCAGCTTGTAACGAGATTATTAATAAAAATACTTAAAGTGGACGTAGGCTATACCCTAAAGCCGAACCACTATAAAATTGTTGTTGTTTACCGCTTTTCTACTATTATCTGCTTGTAATCTGTTCCCGAGTCGTCGGGTGGTGCTTTCACAACTACAACTCATACACCGGGGTGTTAGCGTTCAAATTTAAGCGTTAACATTTTTGGTGCTTTCACTGAGAATTGAACTCAGGCAAGTTATCATCATTGCTTCACAGAGCTTTGTAGAGAGAATTTCCCTGAAAACCAGAAGTCTATCCGAGATAATGGCTCCTGGAAGGAAGAGTAGATCTGTCAGATCTGGGAATATTCAAGAGGGAACCTCCGCTTCTCCTGTACCTAATCAACCCACTCCGTCTGCTGGGGTTACGAAAGCGGAGTTGGATGCTGTAATATTAGGGCTGAACCAGCAGATAAACGCCCAGAATGCACAATTAGAGGCTCAGAGTGCCCAAAATGCTCTAATTCTGAATAAGTTGAATGATTTGCTCGGGGCAAACAATCAACCGGCTGGTAATGGAAGGAATTATGCTGGCAACGTTCGTGATGCTAATGAAAGGAATGCACCAGAAAGAGCTGCCAGTCCCTTTGAGCAAACACTTCCTGAGGTTGGTGGATCTGGAACTCGACATGATGAGGAGTATCATTCTGGAATGGTCCGGCAAATCATGAGAGAAAGTATGCAAAGGGTTGAAGATGAGAAAGAATGGGGTTTCGCCCCAAGTAAAACTCCATTTACTGAGAAAATCTTAAAGGCGGAATTTCCAAGGAAATTTGTCCCTCCAACTATCCCAGCTTACAAAGGGACAAGTGATCCGAATGAATTCTTGTATAAATATGATTGGCACATGACAGGTGCCAGAGCCTCTGACGAGATAAAGTGCCGATATTTCCCCGTGTACCTTGAGGGTGTGGCTCTACTGTGGTTCACCAAGTTGCCAGTCCGATCTATTGATCAGTTTTCAGACTTGACCCGAAAGTTGAAGGAACAGTTCAGACTATATGCTTCAAAGGCCAAGGACATCATGTCGTTGTCAAGTATAGAACAGAATCCTGGTGAATCTATCAGATCTTTCTTGAACCGCTTCAATATAGCGCTGGCAGAGGTGGACAATGCTGAACCGTGAATGATATTGACTTATCTGATGAGGGCTATTGATAAGTCGAGCGAATTTGGGAAATGGCTAAACATGAAGGAGCCAACCTCCCTCGAAAAGTTCTACAAAAAGGCAGATGAATTCATACGCCTGGAAAGCCGTCCTGTACCGGTGAAGGCAGTGTCGGAAAAAGCTGAAGATAACACTGTTGCTCCACGCAAGAATGAATCTGTAGGGCAAAAAAGGGAAAATAACAATGGGAAGAAACAGAGTAATCTGAAGAAGCCCCGATCCTTCAAGCCATCAGAGTATACTCCTTTATCAGACACGCCAGAGCATATCTTCCTTGCCATTAAAGATTCTGTTGACCTCCCTAAACCTATCCCTTTGAGGACCGGAAAAAAGGCTATACAAAGTGGGAAGTTCTGCCGCTTCCATAATCAACCCGGTCATGAGACTGATGAATGCCGCCAGTTGAAAAATCTGATTGAAGAATTGCTAAGAGAAAACAAGCTGCAGCAATTTGTGAAAAAGAATAGCAACAATCCTGCATCGTCAAGTCAGGGGCAACAGGCTCCTGTTCATCAGCCTAGGATAGGTGAGAAAGCTACGGGGCATGAATCTGGAAGGCCCATTATCAATGTCATTACAGGAGGGCCTCACCCAGCTGACAAGAGCTGGGGAGAGATGGAGAGATATGCCAGAGCTTTGAAATATGTTCCAGCCGAAGAAGACGTCTTTGTTTTAGAAGACACTACGCCCCTGAAACAACAGAAAACTTTCAGTGATGATATTATTTTCAGAGCCAGAGATTCCTCAGGTATCGAAGCTCCTACCCTAGATCCCTTGGTCATCTCAGCTGGTATCGGACCGGCCATTGTCAGAAGAGTTCTCATTGACTGCGGAGCATCATGTAATATCCTCTTCAAGAAGACATTCGACCAAATGAAAATCCCTATGGTCGATGTACAAGCCTCATCGCAGAAGATCGCTGGCTTCACCGGGGAGCCAAAGCAACCAATAGGAACCATCGATCTGCTAGTAGAACTTGGGGAAGGAGAAAGGAAAGTGGTCCGCAAGCAAACATTTGTGATTGTCGATGAATTTTCTGCTTATAATGCTTTCCTTGGCCGTCCAACGCTCGCAGCGTTCAAAGCTATTCTAGCCCCGTGGTGCCTCACTATTAAATTCCCTACAGACAATGGAGTAGGAGTTATAAAAGGGGATCAAAATGCTGCGCGAGAGTGCTATTTGACAGAGTTGCGAGAGTCAAGAAAGAGGGAAATGGGAAAGGATGCGGCCACCCTGGTCCGCATCAAAGAGCCAGCCTTGTAGCAATTACGGGGCGGACCCTGCACGGGCGAGCATAGCGGGGCACGGAAAGAGATGGATCCCAGAAAAGCCAGTGCAGGGGAGAATAGAGTAGTGCCGGTTGAAACGATGGTACCGGTACCTGTTGACCCAAAGGACCCAAATAAGGTGTTGAATGTGGGTTCACAACTTAATGTGTCAATTCAGAATATCTTGATATCATTCCTGAAAGAAAATCTGGATGTCTTCGCTTGGACTCATGCTGATATGTGTGGAATATCTCCAGAAGTTGCAGTACACGCTCTGAACATTGACCCAAAGTTTACACCAGTAAAACAGAAAAGAAGAACCCAAGGTCCAGAAAGGTCAGCAGCATTAAAAGAGGAAATTGATCGACTCATGGAAAATAACTTCATCAGAGAATCTACATATCCGAACTGGGTTTCAAATCCTGTGTTGGTTAAGAAAGCTAATGGAAAATGGAGAGTGTGCATCGATTTTTCAGATCTGAACAAGGCCTGCCCCAAAGATTGCTTTCCTTTACCCAGGATCGATCAACTGGTAGATGGAACAGCGGGACATGAATTGTTATCTTTCATGGATGCATACTCCGGATATAACCAGATCATCATGCATGAACCGGATCAGGAGGACACGAGCTTTATCACCGATGTTGGTCTTTATTGCTACAGAGTTATGCCCTTCGGTTTGAAAAATGCAGGGGCAACCTACCAAAGACTTGTTAATGCTATGTTCAAACCGCAATTGGGCAAAACTATGGAAGTCTACGTCGATGACATGTTAGTAAAGTCTAAGAAAGCAGCGGATCACATTGAACACTTGGCAGAAATGTTCGCAGTCCTCCGGAAATACAGAATGAAGCTTAACCCTCTGAAATGCACATTTGGGGTCGAGTCCGGAAAATTCTTAGGGTTTATCGTCAGCGCTAGGGGCATTGAGGCTAGTCCAGCTCAAATTACTGCCTTGAAAGAAGTCAAAGCTCCTAGAACAAAGAAGGAATTGCAAAGTCTCAATGGAAAAGTTGCCGCCTTAAGTCGGTTCATTTCCAAAGCCACAGATAAATGCATCCCATTCTTTGACGCCCTAAAGAAAGGAAAGAAAAACTTCAATTGGACTCCCGAATGCCAAAAAGCCTTTGATGAGTTGATTCGCCATATGGAGACGCCTCCAATACTTTCTAGGCCTGGCGATGGCGAGGATCTTCTTATATACTTGGCAGTATCATCACACGCTTTAAGTGCAGCGCTGATACGGGAAGACAAAAGGATTCAACATCCAGTTTACTATATCAGCAAAAGACTCACTGGGGCAGAGATGAATTACTCTAAGTTGGAAAAACTCGCCTATTGCTTACTAATTGCGTCTAGGAAGTTGAGGCAATATTTTCAAGCTCATCCTATCAGAGTCCTCACTGATCAACCTTTAAAGCAAGTCCTGTTTCGCCCTGAAACTTCGGGTCGTCTTCTAAAGTGGAATATTGAACTCAGTCAGTATGACATCACTTATCATCCCCGGAAAGCGATCAATGGACAAGCTTTAGCGGATTTCATTGCAGAGTTTACAGATAAAGGTAACAGTGAGGAAGAAACGTTCGACAATTCCCCTATCCAGTGGAAGTTATATGTCGATGGTGCAAGAAATGATTACTGTTCTGGAGCCGGAGTCGTACTTGAGACTCCTGAAGGTCGGTCATTATGCTATGCACTAAGATTGGAATTTCCTTCAACAAACAATGAAGCCGAATATGAAGCTCTTATCGCAGGACTGAAAATCGCTAAAGAACTAAACATACGAGCATTACAGATCTTTAGCGATTCTCAGCTTATTGTATGCCAAGTCAAGAAGGAATTTCAAACGAAAGGGGGAAACCTGCCCGCTTACTTGTCGAAGGCTTGGGAACTTCTGTGTGAGCTCGATCACTATTCAATAAGCCGCATTCCTCGGGAAGAGAATATGAAGGCAGATTCCCTCGCAAAGTATTCAAGTTCTGGTGAAGCTCAACTATTGGGATTGGTCCCCGTAGAAGTCCTTTCAGCACCAAGTATAGACGAGATGGATATTGACTGGATTATGAATGTATCTCAAGAACAAGAGTCATGGATGACTCCAATACTGGACTACCTACTCAGAGGTTCTCTGCCAGAAAATTCGATAGAAAGACGAAAGCTACTAAGGAAAGCCTCTCGCTATGTAATTCAGGATGGCCGATTATACAGACGGGGATTCTCAATGCCATTGCTTCGATGTGTATCCCGGGAAGAGTCCAAAACAATCCTAGCTGAGGTGCATGGAGGAGAATGTGGTGATCATTCAGGTGGTCAAACATTAGCAAAGAAAATTCTCCGATACGGATATTTTTGGCCAGAAATTAATCATGATGCTGCAAGCTATTCCCGAAAGTGTGACAAATGCCAAAGATTTGCCAAAATTCCTAGAGCACCTTCAACTGAACTCACACAAATGGTCAGTCCATGGCCATTTGCAATTTGGGGAATGGATCTCATTGGGCCGCTACCGACTGCCAAATCAGGGATTAGATATGCTATTGTTGCAGTTGATTATTTTACTAAATGGGCTGAAGCTGAACCATTGGCTACTATCACCTCTAAGAATATGATAAGTTTCGTAACCAAGAATATCATTTGCAGGTATGGTGTGCCTTAGAAAATAATCACAGACAATGGTACTCAGTTTGAAAGCGAGGAATTCCAAGATTTTTGCAGGCGATTCAAAATCCAGAAAAGCTTTTCAACAGTTGCTCATCCGCAGGCAAACGGGCAAGTGGAAGCAGTAAACAAGATCATCAAATCAACCATCAAAAAGCAACTCGAAATAGCAAAAGGTGGTTGGGTCGATAAGCTACCACTTGCACTATGGGCATACAGAACCACTCACAAAACTGCGACTGGGCACACTCCTTTCTCATTAGCATACGGGTCGGAAGCAATGATCCCGGTAGAAACAGAGGTTCCTTCACACAGAAGGATCCATTTCAACCAAGCAGAAAATGAAAGGCTACAGCTTGAAGCGCTAGACTTCCTTGATGAAAAAAGAGATGAGGCTAATCTCAGAATTGCAGCTCATCAGCAAAGAATAGCCAGACATTTTAATTCCAAAGTTCGCCAACGCAGCTTTGAGATTGGAGACCTAGTCCTGAAGAGAATTATGACAGCGACAGGTGTGTTTGGGCCAAATTGGGAAGGACCGTATGTAATAGGTCAGAAGCTTCTTGACGGCACATTCAAACTCACCACTGTTGATGGAGATCAAATTCCAAGGGCATGGAACAGCAACCATTTGCGTCCATACTTTACTTGAAAATTTTGTTGAAATATTGTAAAAAGAATTATGAATGTATGATTCTTGTAATTGAAAGCAATTGTAAAACTGATGCAAGTAAATAATGAAAAAATATAAAGTGGATGTAGGCCCAATTTCCTGGCCGAACCACTATAAATCTTGTGTTCCTTATTCCTATTACATGTTTTCTTTATTTTGGATATGAAAAGTACATAGAATGTATTGCTGAAATGTCGATTTAAATTTTTGCAGACAATGGAAGTGAAACTTGCACGTAAAAAGACCGAGTGATTCTCGCCAAATTTCGAGTCACAAAAGCCCCGAATTCAAATCCTAGATAGGAAGTACTTCAATTGAACGGCCTATGATTTCGACATAAACGGGTCTTTGCTAATAAATTGAGATCGTTTAAACAAACAAACATCCAATTAAGAAGCTAGTGCTCGTTCTCACGAAATTGCCTGACAGTGAAGCGCACTTCCTTGGATTAAACAAGTTACCAAAAAAAAAAAAAAAAAAGAGAAAGAGGAGGCAGAGGATCATTGAAAAGGCATAAGCAAGTGAACAGAGGAACAACCAAAGCCATCATCGGCAGCACAAGTCCTCTTCGGAGACACAACTCTTCGGAGGATAAAGACCACTAATGGGTCATACGCCACAAAAAAGAAAGTTCTCTACTCAACAAAAAAAGATTGGAGGAGTCATGACCCTCCAACCATGAGAGAGTAACTTCCAGGCGATGGAAACCCTCTCGGAGGCACATTTCACCAGGAGTTGAAGTGTTATTACCCCTCTTCGGGATTTCACTTCACCAGAGTTGAAATGAAAACGAAATAAAAGCCCTCTTCGGAGGCCCATTTCACCAGGAGTTGAAGTGTTATGACCGCTCTTCGAGATTTCACTTCACCAGAGTTGAAATGTAAACAAAATAAAAGCCCTCTTCGGAGGCACATTTCGCCGGGAGTTGAAGTGTAACAACCGCTCTTCGGGATTTCACTTCACCAAGGTTGAAATGCAAAGACAAAATAAAGACCTTCATGAAAGCCCACGTTTCACCGAGATTGAAATAAAACTTCCAAGTGTTGAAACGTGAAAAGGCTTTCTTCGAAGGCACAACTCTTTGGAGGTACACGTTTCACCAAGATAGAAATAAAACTTCCAAGTGTTGAAACGTGAAAAATCCCTCCTTAGAGGTACAACCCCCTCCCGGGGACACAATCAAGAAGAAAGACCTCTTCGGAAGCCCACGTTTCACCAAGATTGAAATAAAACTTCCAAGTGTTGAAATGTGAAAAGGCTTTCTTCAAAGGCACAACTCTTTGGAGGTGCACGTTTCACCGAGATTGAAATAAAACTTCCAAGTGTTGAAACGTGAAAAATCCCTCCTCAGAGGTTCAACTTTGTATATAAAAAAAAAAGTTAAAGTGCCCTTCAGAGGCCCGCTTTACCACATAGAAGAATTCACTTGGTAAAATATGCACATAAGTAAAAGAAAAAGGTGATTTCTTCGAACAACAAAGCGTAGAAACTTATACGAAGGGAGTTGTACTCTACAAAAATTTTCTTTAAAAAAAGAATAAAATAATTATTCTTTAGCAAATAAGAGTGCAAGTCCCCTCGAAGTATAAGATATTGCAGCAAGCTTAAGGTATGGGGGCAACATGGTATAATAGTATAGCTGCATCAGTAAAGTAATACTCAAACAACATACCATAAGCCCGCTGCAATATCATATAAATAAACTTGTGCAAAAATGAATAATAAATGCATTCAAACAGAAGTCTGTACAAACAAAGGATCATTTTATTCAATTGAAATGCAGGTACAGGTTTCAAAATAAAGAAAAGCGGGGGCCGGTACCCGCACAATTCTCGACCAGTACATACAAAAGGCAAAAAGCTAAAATGTTCACTTCTTTTTACTACCTTTGGACCCTTTTCCCGGCCGAATGATTAGCTTTTCAGGCCGGTCAGTTGGCACAAGGGAAGAAGGAGGGTAGGTGCAGCTGGTCCAACTTCTGGCTCCCCTTCAGTAACAGTGATTATCTTCCCCCTCCTCTTTGACGTTCCGTGCTTTTTCCTCCTCTTTGAGGAAGACTCACTTCCCGGAGTGGCAAGTTTAGACAAAGTTATGTCATCAGAAGGGGTCTGCTCCGGGGATATCTCTCCTCCCACAAGTCCCTCGTCTCTATGCTCTTGCGAAGCGATGGGATCGTCTAAACCATGGAGGGCTTCTATTTGTTCCTTTTGCGACCCGGGCTGAGAAGCAGAAGGAGGAGCCACCTGGAGAGACGGAGGAGGGATAACCGGAGGAGGAGAAATCTGAGCGGTGCTTGATACTTTCTCTGTAGAAGAAAAGAGGTTAAAGTCAGTAAAGAGAGGAGATGAAGGCTCATCAATGTTGAGAAAATAGTCAAGGAGCTCATTAAACCCATGTGAAGTAAATGAGCAATCCACTTGAGCGAAATTTACAGTGGAATTACCTGCAGAAGTTGTCTTTATTACATCAATTTCATAGTCCGGGGCTTCAGCACTCTCTTGCGATTCATCTGTAACTTGAGTAATTTTGGCCCCGGTATCAGTTTGAGCAGGGATCGGTACATAAGAGCTAGAGCCAATAATGCCAGCATCGACCGAAGTTGAAGGAGGGACAGGAACAGTCAAATTTGTTTCTTTTTCTTGATGCTCTTCCCCCACTATTTCAACCCGCGATCTGGCAAGTTGCTCCTTCCCTCTGGCAAGGGCTGCGCGAGCTTCAAAGTCTAAGTAGTGCACCTCCAACTCCTCTTCAGTGTACCCGGCCCCTTTAAACATATCTAGTGCGGCCTCCCACACTTCGGCCAGGGTAATCTCATACTTGGGGCCCAGGAATGCAAGACTGCCACGCCCTAATATACATTGCAAGTAGAAATCAAATAGTGTCGAGCCAATATCAGCTTTGGTAGCTTCATGGGCCTCTTCAGCTGTAATTCTGCCCGCAACAGCCTCATCCCGCTCTCTCTCGACTTTGGATAACTGGGCTTTCAATTTTTCAATCTCTGCAGCCTGAAGGCCAGTTTGTCCTCGTAACTGAGTAATGTCAGTACGGTTGCCCTCTATAATCTGCTCCAACTCATCAGCCTTGGCCTCAGCATCCCTTTGCGCGGCATGAGCATCCCGCACCTGTTGAAGAAGCACACTCTCCCTTTGAGAATAAGAAGTGGAAGAAGTAGCAAGCTCCTCTTTAAGTTTCCCAACTTCTGCCTCAAGTTTCTCATTATAATCGGCAATACTCCTCATTTCTGCATCATGCTGTTTAAGGATCTTTTGCCATTCAGTTTTGTCGTTCTCCATGGTAAGCATAGCTTCGAGATTGGCCCTATTCACCCTTTGGAGCTCATCAACGAGTTTCTGCCAAGATGACATCCTCTCAATATCGGTTCTGACTGCATCAAGGTTCCGTAGCATAGCACTTTTATCTATGGGAACCAGATCGAGGTCAAAGCGAACTCCTTTTAAACACCAATTAGGAAATCGGCGTTGAAGAGTGGCTGGACCTGGTCCAACTTGGTAAGATGGCCTATTGATGATTGCTTGGATATCAGTAGGGGAAGGGGCAGGAGATTGAGAAGAAGTAGGAGCAGTAATCTTCTCTGAAGGCGCGGGCATTGGCTCCTCAATAACTTTGGCTCGTTTACTCGAGTCATCAGTTGTGTGACTCTTCCCTCTATCATCATGAGATTTGCGTTTAAGGGAGTCACTCTCTCTGTATGAGGAGTCATGTCGACTGTCTGGTCTTCCAAAGCGTTCTTCATAATCACGTCTTTCCCGAGCCTTCCAGGCTGCCCTTTCTTCATCAGTCTCTCTATGAATAGGAGGATAGGATTGATAGCCATACTGGCTGCGTTTCCCATATCGCTGAAAGTCATCATAGTACGAGCTGCCTCGCCTCATTGGTAAACCTAAAATTGAAAAAGAAGAAATAAAACTTGAGAATCCTTCAAACGTTAAAAAAGAGAGAGCATAAAAGTGCCAGGAATTCTAAGTGTGTGTGATGTGCAAACTACGCGCATCAATCTACGAACCACTCTTTAATTGAGGAGTAGTTGTGGGTGTAATAGATAGCGTCAACTCTTGAGTCGACGGCAACTGTTGCAAAGTAGAAGTAGCTTCAACTACTGAAGAAGAAATCCCGGCAGTGATAGGATCTTCTTTAAAGATCTCTTGTGAAGTAGCAAAAAGGTCGCTCAGTCCTTCGAAGGTATCGTCCCTGCTCTGCTTAACGGGACTGGATTTCTCAGCTTTTTCACCAGATTCTTGTGAATGATGGAAAGATCCCTGAGGCTCTTCTTCCTCGATAACCGGGGCAAGTTTGTCAGATGGCCCCGCAGCATCAACAGAAGTGGAACACTTCACTAGCGAAGCCTCAGGAGCAGGTCCTTTAGATATGGATGTGCTAGTAGAAACTGAGGCATCCAACACTCTAGCTGGGGAGTCTGGAATTTCATGAGGACGCGTAGAACGAGAAGTATGCAAAAGTCCGTACTGATGCAGAAACTCATCTTTCAACAGAAATTGAATATCTCTCTCCTCAACCGGCACGGCCTTAAGCCTCTCAAAAGTCGACTTATGACTGGGATTCCTAGAGGGAGGAGGTAGCGCTGAAAATAAAACGAAGCAGAATTAACACTTAGCAGGTCAGTCTCACAAAGGCCAGATAACAAACGAAGCAAGGATGGGTGATCTTACTTCCTTCCCTCCACAGAGCATAAAACCCCGGGGGGCAACGAACGAAGAAGAACTGGGTTAGAAACCCGTGAGCAGTGTCAGGAAGGCCAACAATTAATTTGCGGTTTCGGGCACTTCTCACAACAGTAATAGAAGGATGATCTTTGGTCCGGGTAAAGGAGCATAAGTAACAAATTTCATCAAAGCTTGGAAGTCGATCAAGTGTTCTCCTAAATAGCACACACAACCCCATTAGAATGGCATAGCCATTGGGGTGTAGTTGGGATGGAGCAATGGCCAATTGATGAAGAAGTTGTTGGAAAAAGTCATTAAAAGGAGGAACGCCCCCACTTAGGCACATTTGTCGGTTAACTGTCACAAAGCCAGAAGGTGCTATGTCAGCAGTGTTACTTCTCTCAGGAAGAATGGCATCTGATTCAGCAATGCCAAACTGAGCACACAGCTGGCGAAAAACTTTATATGATAGTGTAGTAGAAACTCTTTCGGGAGGATTAACTAGTGGAGCTGGAAGAACAGTTGCCTCTCCCGTCTGAACTGTTGCATCTTCTTCCTGAGAAGTCATTCTACACAAGCAACTGGATATTCATATATGAAGGTGCACGTTTCCTAAAAAGTGTGAAGTGTCGTGCAAAACTGATAAAAATAACAAGTAAATATAACTGGAGTTAAACTGGTCGACGATTGATCGACTACGGTAATTTCAGAACTTGTTAATCTAAAGTTCAAGCATAATATTAGTGCAGGCTGGTCAGTTTCAATTGACTATTTCAGTGTTTCTTTAATATTCTACTTGAAATCGATGGCACTTCGTTCACACAATTTATTTAAGTTAATTATCTGTTATTAACTAATCTGTCATTTGATGTGGGCGGTCGATGGTAGTATATTCGTCCCAATTTTCTGTAAATATCATATTAAACAGATTGTTAACCCACAAGTTAAAGTAATCTGTAAAAGAATGCAGCAAAGTTCAACAGTTCAAAATCCATGCAACAGTTCAAGGTCTAAGCAGAGTTTAAAAATGCAAGTGTTGAGTCGTAGACGACTCAAGAGCTAAGTCGTAAACGACTCAAGTGATAACTCGACAACTTAAGTGCTAACTCGTCTACGAGTTAAGAATTTTTCCTTCGGGTTAAGTTAAGTCGTTGGTTCTCTGGTTGACTCGTCCACGACCTAAAGGATTATGAGGAGAGACAGGATAGGTCGCTTCACTTTTGAGTCGTTGATGCCTTGAGTCGGTAATCCTTTGAATCGTGAGTCATAAAAGAGAGACAAGACTTCAGGTCAGAAAGATACGAATTCTTCTAAGTCTTAACTCAGTTACGACCTAAAACTCATGCCTCAACTAGACGAATAACCCTATCTCCACTCCTAAACCCATAAGCCGTCTCACCCCTAAACCGATGAACCCACTAACTATTATCTCGTCTTCTCCAAACCCCTAACAGCCTAATAAAAATAAAGTATAAATAGATTGAAACCCATTATCTTCTCCTCGCGAATTATCCAAAACCTAACCAAACTTCCTCGAGCTCACCAGCAATCGATCGTGGCAACAATCGTGATGAAGCGTGGTATAAGGAACTGGATTAAAGTTGTCAATGAGGGGTCCAGATTTGCAAGTTAATGGCTATCGCGGAATCAAATGAACTGCGGATTTACTTACGCGATGCGATGATGAGGATTATGGGGACTGAATCAACGGTATGATGAACTGGTTGAATTTGTTTCCAAAAGCTCGAGGACGTGTTAATGGCAGAAATAGCTCAGGGGTAAGCAATGAGAAGAAGGAAATAGGAGGAACGACCCAAGCATTTTATACCTCAGGGAAGTGGAACTCGAATCGGCGCACCAGGGTTATGATGAGTCGAAGCACACGACTTACGACTTAAGGCATGTGCTTCGAGGGGCAAGTGTTAACCCAGCTTCCTCTACGAGTTAAGGAGTCTACGAGATAAGGTCTACGACCTAAGGCCTCTACGGGTTAAAGAGCCTACGAGATAAGGTCTACGACTTAAGGCCTCTACGGGTTAAAGAGCCTACGAGATAAGGTCTACGACTTAAGGCCTCTACGGGTTAAAGAGCCTACGAGATAAGGTCTACGACTTAAGGCCTCTACGGGTTAAAGAGCCTACGAGATAAGGTCTACGACTTAAGGCCTCTACGGGTTAAAGAACCTACGAGATAAGGTCTACGACCTAAGAAATTACAACCTAAATGACCCAAGGGAGTAACGGCCCAACAACCTAAAGGGACTATGACTTAACGACTCAGGGGACGAGGAGCTAAGACGACTACACCTAAGTCGTGACGGACTTACGACCTTTGCTAAGTCGTTCACGACCTAAGGCTACAGAGGCAAATTCCATACCGCATCATGACTCGTTAACTCCAGTTAAGCCACAAGCCAAGAATCAGTTTAGGTCGGTCACGACCTACGACATATGGTAAGTCGTACACGACTTAAGACTACGAAGTTAAGGTTCAATGCCGCATCGCTTATGAGAGGACTGGTTGACTCATTTGCGACTTAGGACTTGTGATATATCTAGGGTTCAGCAAGGATGCCTTGAAGAAGTCTCGACCCAGCATTTAAGTGACAACTGACCCACGACTTAGTCTAAGTCGTCCATGACCCAACTTAGGTCGGTTACGACCTAGGACTTGGTAATGTTTCCTGCCTAGAATTGCCTATAAATACGACCCTAGCTCCAACTAGAGGGGGACTTTTGGCTCATTTCCTTCAAACACCGTTACTCTGCTGCATTCCAAACCAATCCAATCCAACACTTGAAGCTCTCAAGACATTAAGAACGCTACAAACAACTTCAAGAAGAGATCACATACATCCAACATGGATTCGAAAACTCTCATCTTCATCGAAGTTTAAGCTACTTGTTCTAAGTCTCTTGTAATTCAAAATGTATTGTATTTGGGAAGAATTGTATCAGCTTGTAACGAGATTATTAATAAAAATACTTAAAGTGGACGTAGGCTATACCCTAAAGCCGAACCACTATAAAATTGTTGTTGTTTACCGCTTTTCTACTATTATCTGCTTGTAATCTGTTCCCGAGTCGTCGGGTGGTGCTTTCACAACTACAACTCATACACCGGGGTGTTAGCGTTCAAATTTAAGCGTTAACAATTAATGTTATTGGAGAACTAAATTCATCTGTTAGGACAAGAAGTTAATTAAATCAAATGGGTCATGTAGCTTTTCTTTCTCATATTGATCCTAAAAATATTAAAGAAGCATCTACTGATGAAAACTGGTTAATCGCTATGCAAGAAGAACTAAACCAATTCGAAAGAAATGACGTTTGGGATTTAGTTCCACGACCTAGTGATCAACCATTTATTGGTACAAAATGGGTTTTTCAAAAATAACGCAGATGAACAAGGAAATATTACTAGAAATAAAACTAGATTAGTTTATCAAGGTTATAATCAAGAGGAAGGAATTGACTATGAAGAAACGTTTGCTCCAGTCGCTAGACTAGAAGCAATACGAATTTTACAAGCGTTTGCATGTTTTCATAACTTTAAATTATATCAATGGATGTCAAAAGTGCTTTTTTAAATGGTTTTACAAAAGAAAATGTTTATGTTGAACAACCTCCATTATTTATACATGAACAATTTCCTGACCATGTCTTTAAACTCAAAAAGGCTTTATACGGTTTAAACAAGCACCTCGTGCTTGGTACGATCGTCTTAAAAGTTATTTAATAAATTCTGGTTTTGAAATTGGAAAGGTTGATCAAACTCTTTTTATTAAAAGAAACAAGCATGATATTTCAATTATCCAAATATATGTTGATATAATTTTTGGATCTACAAATGAAAAGCTTTGTCAAGAATTTTCTAAGATAATGACAAATGAATTTGAAATGTCACATATGGGTGAGTTAAATTATTTTCTTGGTTTACAAATAAAACAACAAGAAAATGGTATTTTATTAATCAAGAAAAATATTGTAACAATCTAATTAAACGCTTTGGTATGGAAAATACTTCTACCAAACCAACTCCTATGAGTACAACCATACATCTTGATAAAGATGAAAATGGAAAAAGTATTGACCAAAAATTATATCGAAGTATGATTGGATCGTTACTATATTTAACAGCTAGTAGACCTGACATAATGATGAGTGTTTGTTTGTGTACACGATTTCAAGCAGATCCCAAAGAATCACATTTAAGAGCAGTGAAACGCATATTACGGTATCTTAATAAAACCAAGGACTTTGGACTATTCTATCCAAAGGAATGTCCTTTTGAATTAGTATCATATAGTGATGCTGATTTTGGAGGAAGCCGGACAGATATAAAAAGTACAAGTGGGACTTGTCATTTTATTGGACGATCTCTTATATCTTGGTTTAGTAAGAAACAAAACTGTGTTTCATTATTGATATGTGAAGCAGAATATATTTCTGCCGCCCTGGCATGTGCTCAAGTTATATAAATGCAACAAACACTACAAGATTTTGGTTTTAATTTAACTAAATCAACTATTTACTGTGATAATTCTAGTGCTATTAATTTATCCAAAAATCCTATTAATCACTCACGAACAAAACACATTGACATTCGTCATCATTTTCTTCGTGATAATATTGAAAAGAATTTGATAAATCTAGAATTTGTTTCCTCTGATAAACAATTGGCAGATATATTTACAAAACCTTTAAACGAAAATACTTTTGTTAATTTAAGACAAGAGCTTGGTATTATTTCTTTTAAAAATTTATAATTTTTGATATATATATATCTATATTTGTAGCTTCTAATAGCACATCTTCGCAATGTATATATATATATATATATATATATATATATATATATATAATTTTCACTCAAATTTTATCAAAACAAAAATAAATTACTAGTGAATTACTAGTTTTGATTCATGACAAGACAGTTCAGAAGCTAAGGAAGAATTTGCATTCATACATGACAAAAAGAAGACAACAGAGGATCTCTAGGTTTAAAATAACTATTATAGATGTTGAGTCTTATACATATGTTAAAATCAATTCTCAAGTTTTCGATTTTATAATTTTTCTTTACAAAACAGAGTTCACTGTGTAATTTATGCATAGCCAGTCGACTGACTGTTCTTGCCAGTCGACTGACTGTGCATATGCACAGCAGTGAACACTGTTCATAATTTTGAAACGGCAAATATTTTAAATTTTTAAATATTCAAACACCAGTCGACTGACCCAATATACCAGTCGACTGAGCCAGCTTCAACTACAAAATTTCTGAATGGACATCTTCTTCTATGAAGGGATGCACTGCATGAATAAATGTCTCTCTTGGCTGAAACTCTTCACTAAGAGTTGCATCTCTCTGAAAACTATATATAGGAGTTATCACTCACTTCATAATCACCCAATTTTATGATTCTAATTCTCTATATTCTCTCTTGTGATTACACTAGTGCATTCATACTCTCCATTGCTTTGAATCTTTGAATTATATAATATATACTTTGAATCTTAGCAATATTCTTCCTTTCAAATCTTCACATACTCTTTATATTCTTGAGGAATTGATTATAGGAAGTTTGTAATCTTAATAGACAAATCAGTGTTATCAAGAACACATTAAGTCAACTACATTTATACTTTGTTAAAGTCCTGTTCTGCTGCTCAGGCAAGGGAAAGTCCTCTTTTGATTCTGGGGCAAAAATCCTGTTCTGCTGCTCAGGTGTTGTTTACCTCTTCCTCCGGGTTAAGAGAGGGTATTGTTAGTTAAAGCCAGAAGTTAGTCTGGGACTGGACGTAGGACGGTGCTCCAAACCAGTATAAAATCTCTGGTGTCATTTTACTTACTGCATTTATATTTCCGCGTTATTTACTATCTATACTATGTATTACTGTTTATCCATATTATACGGTCCTATACACTTTCAATATGTACTACCCAGCCATTTTAGATTCTTACACATGCTCATGTTGGCAAAGAATTGTTATAGAGCATTGTTCAGTTCTTCCCTTTCTTGGCCTTTTCTGATTTGAGGTCTTTTAGCTCTTGCATAATGAAGGAATAATTAACTTCCAATTCTAGCCTTTTGTCTTTCACCAATAGCAAGCTTTCCTCAAGCTTATCCTTTTCCTCACAAAGCTCTTGAATCATGGTCATCTTCTCTTCAGTAGTTTTGTCCCCAACCTGGATGGTTTCATCTTTTGCAATAAAAGCCAGGTCCCTCTCAGCAATTTGCATCTTCAAAGTAGCATTGTCCTCATAAGTAATTCTAAGTTGACCTTTCAGTAATAGCTCTCCATTTATGTGGACCATCCTCATCTCCATCATAAGATTGTAAGCCCTAGCCATGGATTATATGGCAACATCCCTCTGCCTTCATCTTCTCTAAGTCCTCTTTGTACCCCTTATTGAGGCTATCGTAGATCTTTTTCTCTGATTCGAAGGATTGGATATTAGTATAATTGATGTAGTTAACCTTCTATAGGGCATAGGTAAGCCTTTTCCATTCATAGCCCTAGCTTTTAGATCCACTAGACATCCTGGACTGCTTCTTTGTTTGAAATGTGTTGTATATAGTAGTCAAACATGACACCATGTAAGAAAAGATCTGGAAGATCAGGCTGTCGGTGGGGTGGTGTGGGAAGAAGAGGAGCTGGAGGAGAAAAGATTCCCTTGGATTAAGGAGGAATAGCTACAATTAAAGAGAGAATGGTGGAAGTTTGCTAGTAAGCAGGAATTTTAGATTCTATGCGAGATGGAGGAATGTTGGAAGAGGAATCATGACATTCATGCAAGTCCTTATGCTGTTTGGCTGGATCGCTAGGCTCTTTTCCTTATCCTGCCTTTTCTTTCTATATTTTTTGCATGGAGATTGTCTTTTTCTCCTTATTCTTCTAAATCTCCCTGCTTCAGTCTCTTAACGACCCATGTAACTTGAACGAGGCAGGTATAGATCAGAAGTTTGTCCTCTCGATTCTCCAACGCTATAGCCAAACTTACTATATCTATCTTTCACCATGGTACCTGCAATGAGAAGAAAGGTTATGTAAGATTTGGAATTATAGGATTCAAATGGGGTAGGGATGTGTGTTTATGATCCTATGAAGTGCATAGAGCTTCAGTGTCCCCCTAAGTACTTTACATACCATGTTTGTATGAAAATAAATATAGAGTCTCAACTCCTTTGGTTACGACGTCGTCCAAGGGGAAGGTGAACCCATGAGACCGTCCTTTAGGAGATCACAAATAGAGAAATCAAAGTCACTTAAGGAGTCCAAAACATCCCTAAAGGATTCAGCTTGAAGTGTCGTCCGGCCAATGGCGATGCAATTGGTTCATTGATTTTCCAAAGAGACTTAATGATGATACATTTTTCGCGAGGTATGGTAGGAAGTTCGATGGCTTCGAGAGATGTCTCACCCGATGACTCGACCTCTCTGGACTAGCATCGTAGTCACTATCGCCTCCCTTGGCACTTCCTTCTTCTTTTTCTTCTTCTTTTTCTTCTTCCTTCATCTATCTTCATCTCTTCTTTCCCTTTTTTCCTTTTGCTCATCTTCAATTTCTTCTAGGATCATCAACATCCTAACTATATTATGCCCTTCTCTTGAAACTTCACCAGTGGCATGCTCCTCTACTTCCTCATTGGCAGGCTAATCGATGTTTACTATGCTCAAAGGACCTTCAACTTCCCTATAAAGATTGCCATTGAAGCTCGGAGCCAGAGCAGAAGATCGGGTCGGCATTCTAGAGCTATTCGGTGGAGTGCTTGCTAGAATGGCGAAACGCTCAAGATGCAACAAGTTGCACCATTGATGGTTCTCATTCGTTAGAAGGTATGCAGTGTTGTGATGTTGAAAGCTAATTCCCTTTAGAGTTTTCAAAGTCTTGGCATACTCATCACTTGAGTTCGAGAAAGAATATCTGCATAGGAATTGGACAATAAATTAAATGCCTGGCAAAATGAATCCAAGCATGGAAATAGTGAAATGAAAAAGGATCTTACTACTGGAATGCCAACACCCATTGAATCCAAATGAACAACAAACAAAGAAGTACTAGTTCTTGAAGTACGAGTGCTTGTTGTGAAGTTTTTCTATGACTTTGCATTTGCGCTAGGCCTTAATGACCATGAGGGGTGGAAAGTCTTGCCGATGTTTAAAACTCAAAATGTAGGTTAGCTCTTCAAAGTTTGGAGATCATTTGAATCGGCTCATGAAAAACACATACAAGTTGCTCGGGAGAGCATATCCATTGGGATGAACTTGGGGCTGAGCTAGCCCAAGTTCTTAGAGAACCATGCATAAGAAAGGATAGAATTGTGCAACAATGCCGCCAAAAAACATATATAGATTGTGACTATATAGCCCATTAGAGGTATGAGCTCGTTGTCCTTAGTTAGGAAGCAGGATATCGCCTTTAGGAATCGCATCCTGATGGTAAATGGTTTGGACCATTTTGGGAGCAAGGATCGTCGACACCTATTCAGGCGGATCATCCAAAACCCTTAAACCAATGTACTCATTTAATGGAGGAGGTGGTTCATGGTTCGGATTTATTGGAATGATCATTCCATACAATTCAGTGGTAATTGAACGCCTAGTCCCAAAAGGCATGGATATCGAAGCCTCAGCGGTAGTACATCCAGCTTTGGAAGGAATAGTTGGCCCAACACTGGTATTAAAGCGATGCAATTGATGAGCCATTCTGGAAAGGGAAAGTTAGCTTAAACATGGTTAGGCATGTTTTATCTTGAAATTCTTTTTCGATTTTAAACCCGCGTAACCGACACTTGGAGCTCAATGGATGTCGACATGTGTTGACTGATCGAACTTCGAAGATCGCCATGGGAAAGTGGAAGTATAAACCTATGTAGTATAAGTATTATGCATTGGATCTCGCCTGTTATAGTCGGATAATGGATAACGGAACTATAATCTAGAAAAATATAGAATCTTTTCTTTTACAGGAACATGGAAGGTGAAAGATTTTGATGTATAATGCAATTAGGTCACTAAATATGATCGTTCTTTGGAAAAGAACAGTCCTGTTGACATTTATTCGATGATAGACAATCAGTCTAGCATTGATTGGAGTAAATTGAAGGATTTTGCTAGGCAAGAACTTGAGTAAAGGAATTTCATCGATTCTTCCAAGCACATACTAGATCGGGCTCAAGCACTTGCTTAGAAGAACCTTGGAATTGCTCTAACCTAACTCGAAAATCCCATCACCATCACTAAAGTTGGCCATCTGTAACCCAAAGGAATTGCTAAGATAGCTTAATCACCAATGATAACCCACCTAGAGTTTTAGATCGAGACTTAGAGTCAGGGAAGGTGATCGGGTCAAGCACTTAAAGGATTGGTGATATGTGCCCTGGAGTGAGTGGCGATGGTTGGAGCAGTAACTTGGTAGAGTGTCAAGTTAAGGTGATCGATGGCGGCCTTGGATGATCATCGACGAGCAGTTTAAGGTGGTTGGAAGATGTTTGCAAGAAATCTAAGATGGTCAAGAACTCGGAAGAGTCGGGCATGAAAATACGAGAATGAAAAAGTGAGGAATTTTTCTTAGTGCATGAGTACTTATAGTACTCGGGCAAAAGAAAGTACTCGGTATTGAGAAGAACCACTCAGTACTGAGTTGATTTTTTGGACCAAAAATGAAGAATAAGTAAGAGAAAGATTGGTAAAGCATACTTGGCCAAGGTGTGAAATGGTCTCTAGAGCATAGATCTTATCCTTAGCATGGGGAATGAGATTTCAACAACATAAAGTAGTTGAATGGATATCCGCTAAATGAAAATGATGCTTTAAAGAAACTTGTGGATAATAGAATGCTTCTCTTGTTCCAGAGCTCACTTTGTTTCCAACGAAAGCATAGCTCATGCGAAAATTGCTATCTGGATTTTTGATCAAGCAAAATTTTACTTGAATCTAGATGTCAGGTTGAGAGAAAAAATGATTCATGGGCATAAGAGCATGTTTGCAAAGATCATGGGAAGGAGCTCACAAGGTTACATGATAATAGGATTTAAGTGAACCACTCGGTATTATGTACTTTCTACTCGGTATCGGCCACTTTCTTCCCACTATGTACCCTTGAAGCACTTGTACATGGAATTATGGCAAGGGTGATTGTTATAGAGTACATTTCTATAGGAATAGACAGGAAACTCTAAGGATTTTCTGAAGAAAAACTGATAAGTGCAAGAGATAGAACCTACAAAAAACAACATGGCCTCTGTGGATAAGTGCTCTGAAAATAATAAAATGGAGATGGAAGACCAAAGGAGAAAAGAACGGTAGCCACGCTCCAAAATTATTGTCAGTGTCGAGCACTTCCGGTCGGTATCGAAAACCCAAGGGGGCCTTTTCTTTCTTTCCTATACTCTAAAATCTGGATCTGGGCTTGGTATTTCATGGCTTTCGATTTTGCAGGATAGTTTGCCTATAAATACCAACCTTGTAATAACTAGGGAAGGACTTTTGGCTCTTTAATTTTTTCATCTTCTACTTCTCTTTACATAGTCACTAAGGCAGGAAATATTGGTTGTCCTATGTTGTAAGAACTTGTCAATCCCTTGTACCCATGAATTTCAAAACTTAAATTAATAAAATCTACAGTGGACGTAAGCCAGATATTGCCGAACCACTTAAAAAACTTGGTGCTTCTTTGTTTTTCATATATTTTCTACTAAATCTCTATTATTCTACAAGACTTTAGGTCTTGTCCACTTTTGGTATTAACAGCCTTTATCTCAGCTATACATTCCTTTCATTTAGCCAGTTGTCTCCCATGGAAGTTCGTTCAGTTAGATCAATGGACAGGCATTCTTCCTACCTACTTTACCATGCGATCTCAACCGTTCAAGCATTAGTTTAACAACTATATGGGCCCTGCGTGCTATATCATTAAGGGAGGTGGTTGGTGTTATTTGTGCCAAAATTGATCAAAAACCCCAAATATCATGAAAGCGCCAGTATATGAACATAAATCAACAATAAATGATCTCCAATCACAGATCTCAGTAAGTAGAGGATAAAAAATGAAGAATAATAAACTTCAAAAGGAAAGAAATAAACATAGACACAGGATTTATAGTGGTTTGGCTATCTCCAGCCTACGTCCACTCCAAAAGCCAATCTTTTATTGACTTTCTTCGCTGATTACGGTTGATTACATCATATTACAATGAAGAAATTCAAGTACGGTAGTAGCTTAGCAGTGCAAAAGTGTTTTCAACAGAGTCTGGACGTCGGATAGCCAAAAGATCCTTTTTCTATAGGCTCTAGGGTGTTATTTATAGGCATTCCATGCAAATATCTCGCTCAAACTTCAGAAGACTTTTTCTGGCACGTGAGTAGGCCTATGTGATCGTTCCCACGAAGTTTCGACTTGATCCGTGATCGATACGAATGTAATTCGTATCGATCAAGATTTTGTCCAATGGAGTTGAAAATTGGCATGAACCTTCCTTATCTTGTACACAAGCTCCTGTGAAAATTTCATAATATTTAGACTTGTAGATCTCGATATATGATCGATACGAGATATGTCTTCCTCAACGTTGTCTGGTTTGCATCGATCAAATCGTATCGATGCATGTTCGCATCGAGGTCCTACACGTGCGTGCTGGTGGCGTAGCGCTATCTTCAAGGTTCGATCCACTTTCCATGCCATGTTGAATGCTTCTTCCCTCGAATCATGGATGTTCTTCATTCGCATCCACACTTCGCGCTCGCTCGTATCCATGGTTTCGCAACGTTACGTTCGCATCCATCAATCTATGCCTTTTTTGTATCGATTCCAGTAGTATATTTCGTGTCAATCCTGTAAGTGTCGATCGATATGAAATGACCATAGGGACTACGCTATTGATCGATACGAAAAGAAGGTGATGGGTGTGAAACAGGAACCAACGGGTGGATACGAAACTCGATCTTAGGATGGATACGAATGAGGCCTTACCTGATGGATATGAACCAGAGTAGCTCCTGATGGATATGAAAGTATCAATTTCTCCATGACCGATACGAAAGAATTAATTCGAAGCACGTCGCCTGTCTCCATCCTGATTGATACGAACATCATCGATTCGAACCCATACTGATCGATACGAACACTATCGATTTGAAATGCTGCATGTTTGATCGATACGAACAGTATCGATACGAACCATTTTTCACGTACTGTAACCCATCCATATCTCGAGCATACGAATTCTGATTGACCTGAAATTTGAAATTTAGCCTCTCTTAGCCTTGTTCATCATTCCCAATTGATTCCGTCTTGATCGAAGCTCGGCCAAATTTTTACGACATCGATCACAACCCTATTTCCAATTGATTTCCAACCCTGATATCCATCTTTTTCCAGCTAATTAGTTGATATTCCATCCTTGACCAAAGGGTGGGATAACATTTGCCCCCTAAAACATGCCTTGTGATAAGAAGGTGTGTTTTGAATAGTTCCGAATCCGATATCCGATATCCAAGGCCCATATTCCGTCCATCGCGATACCATCTGATTCATAACCCAATCATTACCAAGCCATCCTATCCGAATGCACGTTCTTGACTGCTCCGAGCCGATGTCCGATTCCAAATCCAGTAACCAAAGCCTTAGCCAATTCCATATCCATCCTAACCCGATAACCGAGTCTTAATCCAACCTTATCCAATAACCAATAATCGAATGCAGGACCTCTCTAGGTCGATATCCAAATCCGTAATCTCTCCAGGTTCTTGCCAAGCGCAATCCACACCTGAAGACCGTGGCCCAGTGTCCCTGGACATTGAGTAATTACCATGGCTTAAGTCCTAAGCCGAATCCTAGACGCTCAGGATCCTTATCGAGTATAGTCCATACTCGGAAACCTGAAATAGTAACCGATAATATAGGTTCTACGTTCTACGCCAAATCCTAGTCGCTACGGACCCTTGTTGAGTATAGTCCATACTCGATGACCTAAGTAAGTCGATTTGCCATGCTCGGACAAAGCAACTTACCCCTTGCCAGGTATAATCCATACCTGACGATCGTTTACCAAAAGCCAGACAAAATCCAATCAAAATCCAATCCAAAATCCAAGTCAAATCAGAAAACCAGAAATTCACATCCAAAATCAAAATCAACGTCCAAGCTTCAAAACAATCATCAAAACAGAAGTCCAAACTAAACAACAAGCAACATCCAGAGTTTAAACCAAACTCCACCACCAAACCAGAAAAAGCGAGTGTCCAAGCCAAAGAGGAAAACACATTTCACAAACCATAGCTTCGCGGTTCATCATCATTCAGAGCATGCCTAGGGGCCATCTCCGTCCATGTACATGAGTAAATGACTTGGTCGTTTGTTAATAGTTTGCTACTTATTTCATACTATCCCAGTAAATCGATAACCAATCGACCATCATTCCTAGGCCCCGCACCATCGTTGTTTAAGGTATACGGTGGGTGCTCCTGCTTCACCGCCGCATTTCGAGCCCCGACATATTGTCGCAACTGTCCATTACTTACATGCTCCTCGATTATGTCCTTCAGATGCCTGCAATTATTGGTATCATGTCCGTCCAAATCGTGAAAAAGACAGTGCCTCCCTGATGCCTTTCACATTCTGAGGGCTCTCTCCTTGCTGGCCTTCAGTAAGGAAGGCGATTCTAGGTCTTCATAAATATCTGTTCCAATGTCTCGTTCAACCCTGTGTAAGTGGAAAACTTTCCACCGCTTCCTAGCTTTTCCTGATTCATCATCCATCTCCCTTTTTCCTTTATCTTTATCTTTATCCGAGCTTCAACTGGATGGCCCTCCATCCTTAGCCTCGTTCACCTCCTTTGATTTCATATTTGAACATGCATCTTCCTGTCGATGGATTCTCTCAACTTCATGAAAGAATTTCCCGAGATCCAGTGGTGGGTCTCGTATTAGAGATACTTTGAAATCTGAATCCTTTCTAACTCCTGAAACTGTTGCCATCAAAACCATCAACATCCGCCCGATCCATCGAAGCAACCACTGCATTGAACCGAGTTAAGAAAGCTCTGAGTGATTCATTTGTTCTTTTCTTTATTGACGTTAGCATCATCACGTTCTTAGGTCTTTTAATATGAACCCGAAACTACTTCAGAAACCTGTCCACCAATTCTGTCCACGTCCAAATAGATCCCTCTTCTAGCTGTCAGAACCACATAGCAGCTATATCTGTTAAGTACAGAGGGAAACATTGGTCCATAACTTCCTCCGATGCCCCCAGCACTTCCATGTGTCTTGTGTATCTCATCAAGTGATCAGTTGGATCAGCCTTGCCATTGTATACTTCCATGTTAGGTAGCTTGAACTCTGGCGGATTTCGAGCTATCCTAATTTCATGAGTAAACGGACTTCTATTTACTCCTTCCAGATCTCTATTGGTCAAACCTCCTCGCATAGTTCTTCTGATGATCTCAGCCAATCCAGCGTTGTTTGTCAATGGTTGCCCCCAGAGTCCCCGATGGAATTCTAGTACATACTCTTCATCCTGCGCTCCTACATTCCTGCCAGCATTCTATTATGTGGTGTTATCTGGAATTCTTCCATGAACTGGTCCATCGTTGCCGGGTGGTGTGCCCTCATGTCCGGATCCATCCATATTTATGGTTGTGTGCTGGTCCGGGGTTGTACCTTGTTGAGCTGCTCCATTCGATTGCATGTTTGGCCTATCCGCTCCAACTCCATGGATCTAAACTCTTGAAGCTCCAGCTGCTCCTGCTTGTCCAAACTGTTTGAGAAGGTTCTGCATCATTTCCTCCTGCCTTTTCAGAAACTCTTCGTGCATTGCTCCCATCATCATTTCCATTTCATCTCGGGTGATGAAAGCTGAAGTCTGATTGGCCCCTAATGAAGCCTCCTGGCTTCCTTCATGTTGACTTCTCTTTGTTCTTTGTCTTCTACTCAATTGCCTTGTCATAGTTCTTTAGATCTGAACCCTTAAGCCTTTATATCTGAACTCCAAATCTGGTATAGCTTGTGCTAGCTTCTCTCAGTGAAATCACCAAAGTGTTTGCATCAAAATTGGTCGCAAACCCCAAATATCGTGAAAGCATCAGTATATGTATACAAATCAACAATAAATGATCTCCAATCATAGATTAAGTAACGTAGAGGATAAAAAATGAAGAACAATAAACTTCAAACGGAAAGAAATAGACAGAGACACAAGATTTATAGTGGTTCGGCTATCTCCAGCCTACGTCCACTCCAAAAGTTAATATTTTATTGACTTTCTTCGCTGATTACAGCAGATTACAATGATGAAATTCAAGCTTATTAGTGCAAAAGTGTTTTCAGCAGAGTCTGGATGTCGGATAGCCAAAAGATCCTTTTTCTGTAGGCTCTAGGGTGCTATTTATAGGCGTTCCATGCAAATATCTCGCTCAAAATTCGAGAGACTTTTTATGGCACGTGAGTGGGCCCACGCGATCGATCCCATGAAGTTTCGACTCAATCCGTGATCGATACGAACGTAATTCGTATCGATCAAGATTTTGTCCGATGGAGTCAAAACCTGGCATGAACTTTCCTTAGCTTGTACGCAAGCTCCTGTGAAAATTTCATAGCATTTGGATTTGTAGATCTCAATATATGATCGATACGAGATATGTTTTCCTCAACGTCGTCTGGTTCGCATCGATCAAATCATATCGATGCCTGTTCGCATCGGCGTCCTATACGTGTGTGCTGGTGATGTGGCGCTATCTTCAAGGTTCAATCCACTTTCCATGTCACGTTGAACGCTTCTTCCCTCGAATTGTGGACGTTCTTCATTCGCATCCACACTTCGCGCTCACTCGTATCCATGGTTTCGTAACGTTACGTTCACATCCATCAATCTATACCCTTTTTCATATTGATTCCAGGAGTATATTTCATGCCAATCCTGTAAATGTCGATCAATACGAAACGACCATAGGGAATGCGCTATTGATCGATATGAAAAGAAGGTGATGGGTGCGAAATAGGGACCAATGGGTGGATAAGAAGCTCGATCTTAGGATGGATACAAATGAGGCCTTACCTGATGGATACGAACCAGAGTAGCTCCTGATGGATATGAAAGTATTTATTTCTCCATGACCGATAAGAAAGCAACGATTCGAAGCACGCCGCCTGTCTCCATCCTGATCGATATGAACACCATCGATTCGGACCCATGCTGATTGATACAAACAGTATCGATTCGAAATGCTTCATGTTTGATCGATATGAACAGTATCGATACGAACCATTTTTCACGCATTGTAACCCATCCATATCTCAAGCATACGAACTCCGATTGACCTAAAAATTTGAAACATAGTCTGTCTTAGCCCTGTTCATCATTCTCAATAAATTCCATCTTGATCGGAGCTAAGCTAAATTTTGACGACACCGATCACAACCTTGTTTCCAATCAATTTTCAATCCTAATATCCATATTTTTCCAGCTAATTAGTTGATATTCCAGCCTTGACCAAAGGGTGGGATAGCAGGTGTGCTATTGGCTTCAACCCCAACAGAAGTCTAGTGGAATAGTCTATTAGTCGATCAAATACATCATTACTACCGCAAAATGGTTGGTTAGAGAACACATGGCTATGTCACCATCCACCTACCACCAGAGACTCCATTACTTAGAAAATTCTTGAGATTGGTCGCTTCCTTAGTCTTAAGTGTCTCATCTTTTCTTATTATTCTCTTATAGTTCCTTGTAATTGTAAGAGAGACATGTAGTAAGAAAGCTTCACAATTTACTTAGGCAGCTTTGCTAAACCACTTTACATCTTGTGTCATTTAATTTAAATGTCCGCTTCCTCATATTTTTGGTTTTAAGCCTAATGATTAGCAAGTAACATTTTCTCTTCATGATGCATCATCATAATTTCTTGGTTGAAAAAAAATATAGCCAGCATTTTGTCGCTAGAAAGAAGGCTTGAACCTTTGAACTTGTGGTAAACAGCCACATGCTCTGACCCATAGTGGGCATTAACATCTTGATGCTATAATAAGTAACCAAGGCATATTCCCTTGAGAAGGTTGGCCATGATCTCGGTTTGACTTCAAGTCATGTGTTGCCATAGTCCATGCCTACTCCCTCACATTACTGTTGGTAATAACTATGATTTGGAGGTTGTGTGTATGTTCTTCATAAGGGTCGAGTCAATTATCAATGGATGGGTTCCTCTACCTTTCTTATCTCTTCATCCAAGAATGCTCCCTTCCATAGGAATCCACAACCCGTTTCATGCTCATGGATAAACCTATGGCAAGACAACAAACTTTTTAATATGAGTCAACCATTATGCATCCCCCTTTTTCAAAACATCCTTGAGCCGCTCAACGCTCTGGGTTGTGTCTAGATCAGTTCTATTCAGGCCATCAAGCAGCCTTTTTATCATTCCTCACCCTCAACCATGTCCGGATGTGGTAAGGCACCTACTGACATGTCTGAAGACATTCGAACCTAATGGAAAGTGTCCTAAAGCACATTTATAAGCCTAGCCAAGCATCATAGATTAGTTCTTGCTCATGATAATAAATTTACCTATTTGCTATGTTATTGTAAACGAGGGCACTAGCCATCTACCTCATCATTTAACATAGCACGTACACAAAATGCTCGAGTAAGTTATGCACTTCGATTCGAGCTGGGACCTACACTCATTCTGCGGTTGGCGATGTGTTACTCAGGAGAAACCTCGTGTCATCATGCACTTTGGTTCAATCCGGGTATGTTGGCCATTCAGCACATAATCGCTTGTCACCCAAAAGAACCCAAGGGCAAACATGCGCTCTCACTTAACCCTAGTACTGCCTTTCACTCAACAGCTAGCCATCATTCGATTCATATGTGTGTCCACGCACAACCGATCATGTAATCACACTACTATTTAACATATCCTAAATAGATACCATTTTATGCAAGTAATGTAGGAACTCCACCTCATTGCGCATTACCCAAGGGAACCTCTAGCCACTTAGCACCCATATTTATGCCTGGGCAACCAATAATAAAGAAACGTAGAGAAGTTCAACTATCATATGTCAGCATCAGCACCCAATAATTAACTGGGTTGCTCGGTGAATGCTCGCTTTTGAGCCATTGACTGGCCGACCTATTAATTAAAATAAATTAGTCAATCTAGTATAAGGGACCATGCTAGAAATATGAGACCCAACTATAGTCATTCGATGGATGAAGTGCCACGATTAAACTATAATCAAAGTGAAATTTGCACATTAAAGCCTGATCATTCTCAAGTCGAGGGAATTGGTAATATTGTCACATTGATATTATCTATTTCACATTAGTTGTATTAACTAAAAAACTATCGAGTGAGTCATTCCACTGTTATCCAATAACTATTGGTACTTAACCTCTTGGTGTCTCCAATAGTCACGAGTAATACATTACACAACATTTAGAGGGCATTAACTCTAGTCACAATGGATGCATCGATATCCAATCTCGATACATCTTGTAAAAAGTTTGTTTATTTTATTGTGATAAATCACTCATGGTTACAATGTTTTGTAACTTTTATCACAAAGCATACCATTTATGAATTTCTACTAAATATACTTTTAGTTAAATTTATTAATTAATAACATATTATATCAAGTATATAATAGAAAGAAAACAGCTTTTATTTCTAACAAGATTGGTTATCGAATTAGATGTACATAACAAATTACATAATTGCTCCTAGGGCATACCCCTAACTATACCAATCTCCCACTTGCACTTTAAGTCAATTATGGAATCTCTATCCCATCCCTTCAATCAATTTGATGAGAACTGATCGAGTTAGACCCTTCATAAATGGATCGGCTATGTTGGTTTGATTAACTACTCTGTCAATCAACTCTCTCTGATGTTGATAAACTACCTTTATCATATGGAACTATCTGGAGAATGTTCCTCAATTTCTATTTGTTAACCCTATGCCGGTTATGACTCGCCGGTCTAATGCTTGGAAAGTGGGCCGACCTAACCATTCGCATTACTTGCCGACCCAATGGATAAAGGCGGGCCGACCTAGCATCTCAAAGAGTGTTGCCGACCTAAAGGATGCGGGGAAGGATCCGATCTAACTCGATGCCGACCTAACTGGTTAAGAAAGCGTACCGACTTAACGCTGCAAAGAGATTCCGACCTAAGGTTTGAAGTAACCCACCGTCTTAATATATTCACCGATCCAACATCTTAAGAGTGATGCCGACCCAAGAATGGCCGACCTAAATAGCTCAGGGGAGGTCCCGACTTAACTCTCAAGAGGCGTACCGACCTAATGGTTAAAGGGAAATCCCGACCTAGAGACTTACATAGCCTACCGACTTGACATACTACCGATCTAACTACGATGAACCGCAACCGACCCAGGGAGATGAAGGGTGAAACGGTGCAACCATTTAACACGTAGCACGTTAGACCGGCGGCGACTTAGTCTAAGTCGGAAACGACTTAGGACTTGTGTGAATCCATCGAAGACAGGTAAACACGGCTTGACCATATCAGGGCTCTTATAGGTCGGCCACGACTTAACTGGGTCTGTGAGGAGTTAAGACCGAGCTTAGGTCCAAAATCTTTGCCTATAAATACCAACCTACCTCCAACATTAAAAGGACTTTTGGTCGATCAATTTCAAACGCCATTACTCTGCCGAATTCCAGACTACTTCAACACTTAAAGCTTTTGAGATTCAAAGAACGACTAAAAGAACTTCATAAAGAAATCATCTACATCCATCATGGATTTGAAGATTTTTGTCAACATCGAAGTTTGAGCTACTTGTTCTAAGTCTTTTGTAATTCAAAGCGTGTTGTACTTGAGAAGATTTGTATCAATTTGTAACGTGATCATCAATAAAAGTACTTAAAGTGGACGTAGGCTATACCCATAAGCCGAACCACTATAAAATTGCTGTTGTTTACTGCTTTTCCGCTATTACTTGCTTATAATTCTTTCCCGATCTATCGGGTGGTGCTTTCACAACTACACTTCACACATCGGGGTGTTAGCGTTCAAATTTAAGCGTTAACATTTTTGGTGCTTTCACTGAGAATTGAACTCAGGACAGCTGTCATCATTGCTTCGCAGAGATTTGAAGAAAGAATTTCCTTAAAAACCAGAAGTATATCTGAAATTATGGCTCCTGGAAGGAAAAGTAGATCTATCAGATCTGGAAACATTCAAGAGGGAACCTCCGCTTCCCCTGTGCCTAATCTACCCACTCCGTCTGTTGGAGTTACAAAAGCGGAATTGGATGCTGTGATTCTAGGGCTAAACCAGCAGATAAACGCCCAAAATGCACAACTAGAGGCTCAAAGTGCCCAGAATGCTCTGATTCTGAATAAGTTGAACGACTTACTTGGGGCAAACAATCAACCGGCTGGTAATGAAAGGAACTATGCTGGCAACATTCATGATGTTAATGAAAGGAATGCTCCTGAAAGGCCTACTAGTCCCTTTGAGCAGGCAGTACCTGACGCCGGTGGATCTAGAACTCGGCATGATGAGGAATATCTTTCTGGAATGGTCCGGCAGATCATGAAAGAAAGTATGCAAAGGGTTGAAGATGAGAAGGAATGGGGTTTCGCTCCAAGTAAAACTCCGTTTACTGAAAAAATCTTGAAGGCGGAATTTCCAAGGAAGTTTGTCCCTCCGACTATTCCAGCTTACAAAGGGACGAGTGATCCGAGTGAGTTCCTGTATAAATATGACTGGCACATGACAGGTGCCAGGGCCTCCGACGAAATAAAGTGCCGATATTTCCCCGTATACCTGGAAGGCGTGGCTTTACTGTGGTTCACCAAGTTACCAGTCCGATCTATCGATCAGTTTTCAGACTTGACCAGAAAATTCAAGGAGCAGTTTAGACTATATGCTTCGAAGGCCAAGGATATTATGTCACTATCGAGTTTAGAGCAGAATCCGGGTGAGTCTATCAGATCCTTCTTGAACCGCTTCAATATAGCACTGGCTGAGGTGGACAATGCTGAACCACGAATGATATTGACTTATCTGATGAGGGCTATCGATAAGTCAAGCGAATTTGGGAAATGGTTAAATATGAAGGAGCCAACCTCTCTCGAAAAGTTCTACAAAAAAGCAGACGAATTCATTCGCTTGGAAAGCCGTCCTTTTCCAGTAAAGACAGTGTTGGAAAAAGCAGAAGACAACACTGTCGCTCCACGCAAGAATGAATCGGTGGGGCAAAAAAGGGAGAATAGTAATGGGAAGAAACAGGGTAATCTGAAGAAGCCCCGATCCTTCAAGCCATCAGAATATACTCCATTATCACATACACCGGAGCACATCAACCTGGCCACTAAAGATTCCGTCGATTTCCCTAAACCTATCCCTTTGAGAACTGGGAGAAAAGCCATACAAAGTGGGAAATTCTGCCGCTTCCACAATCAACCAGGTCATGAAACTGATGAATGCCGCCAGCTGAAAAATCTGATTGAAGAGTTGCTAAGGGAAAACAAGTTGCAGCAATTCGTGAAAAAGAATAGCAACAATCCTGCATCGTCGAGTCAGGGGCAGCGGGCTCCTGTTCATCAGCCTGGGGCAGGAGAGAAAGCTACGGGGCATGAATCTGGAAGGCCCGTTATCAATGTCATTTCAGGAGGACCTCACCCAGCTGGCAAAAGTTGGGGTGAGATGGAGAGATATTCCAGGGCTTTGAAATATGCTCCAGCCGAAGAAGACGTCTTTGTTCTAGAAGACACTACGCCCTTTAAACAACAGAAAACTTTCAGTGATGATATTATTTTCAGAGCCAGAGATTCCACAGGTATTGAAGCTCCTACTTTAGATCCCTTGGTCATCTCGGCTGGTATTGGACCAGCCATTGTCAGAAGAGTCCTCATTGACTGCGGAGCATCATGTAATATTCTCTTCAAGAAGACATTTGACCAGATGAAAATCCCTATGATCGATGTGCAAGCCTCATCACAGAAAATCGTTGGCTTCACTGGGGAGCCAAAGCAACCAGTAGGAACCATCGATCTGTTTGTAGAACTTGGGGAAGGAGAAAGGAAAGTGGTCCGAAAGCAAACCTTTGTGATCATCGATGAATATTCTGCTTATAATGCTTTTCTTGGCCGTCCAACACTCGCAGCATTCAAAGCTATCCTAGCCCCGTGGTGCCTCACTATTAAATTTCCTACTGACAATGGAGTAGGAGTTATAAAAGGGGATCAAAATGCTGTGCGAGAATGCTATTGGACAGAGCTGCGAGAGTCAAGAAAAAGAGAAATGGGAAAGGATGCGGCAACTCCAGTTCGCATCAAGGAACCAGCTTTGTAGCAATTACAGAGCGGACCCTGCACTGGCGAGCATAGCGGGGCACGGAAAGAAATGGATCCCAGAAAAGCCAGTACAGGGGAGAATAGAGTAGTACCGGTGGAAACGACAAATCCGGTACCTGTTGACCCAAAGGACCCAAATAAGGTGTTGAATGTGGGTTCGCAGCTTAATGTTTCAATTCAGAATGTCTTGATATCTTTCCTGAAGGCGAATTTGGATGTCTTTGCTTGGACTCATGCCGATATGTGTGGAATATCCCCGGAAGTTGCGGTACACGCTCTGAATATTGACCCAAAGTTTACACCAGTTAAACAGAAAAGAAGAACCCAGGGTCCAGAAAGGTCAGCAGCATTAAAAGAAGAAGTTGATCGACTCATGGAAAATAACTTCATCAAAGAATCTACATATCCGAATTGGGTTTCAAATCCTGTGTTGGTGAAAAAAGCTAATGGGAAATGGAGAGTGTGCATCGATTTTTCTGACCTAAACAAGGCTTGCCCCAAAGATTGCTTCCCATTACCCAGGATCGATCAACTGGTAGACGGAACTGCGGGACATGAATTGTTATCCTTCATGGATGCCTACTCCGGTTATAACCAAATCATGATGCATGAGCCGGATCAGGAGGATACAAGCTTTGTTACAGATGTTGGACTTTATTGCTACAGAGTTATGCCCTTCGGATTAAAAAACGCAGGGGCAACCTACCAAAGACTTGTTAATGCTATGTTCAAACCGCAATTGGGCAATACTATGGAAGTCTATGTCGACGACATGTTAGTAAAGTCCAGGAAAGCAGCGGATCACATTGAACACTTAGCAGAAATGTTCGCAGTCCTCCGGAAATACAGAATGAAGCTTAACCCCCTGAAATGTACATTTGGGGTCGAATCCGGAAAGTTCTTAGGTTTTATTGTCAGTGCTAGGGGCATTGAGGCTAGTCCAGCTCAAATTACTGCCTTGAAAGAAGTTAAAGCTCCTAGAACAAAGAAGGAATTGCAGAGTCTCAACGGAAAGATCGCTGCCCTGAGTCGGTTCATTTCCAAAGCTACTGATAAATGCATCCCATTCTTCGATGCCCTGAAGAAAGGAAAAAAGAACTTTGAGTGGACTCCCGAATGCCAAAAGGCTTTTGGAGAGTTGATCCGTCATATGGAAACGCCTCCGATACTTTCTAGACCAGGCAGTGGTGAGGATCTTCTTATATACTTGGCAGTATCATCTCATGCTCTAAGTGCAGCGCTGATACGGGAAGACAAAAGGATTCAACATCCAGTTTACTATATCAGCAAAAGACTCACTGGGGCAGAGCTGAATTACTCCAAGTTGGAAAAACTCGCCTATTGCCTACTAGTTGCATCGAGGAAACTAAGGCAATATTTCCAAGCTCATCCTATTAAAGTGCTCACTGATCAACCTCTAAAGCAAGTCCTATTTCGCCCAGAAACTTCGGGTCGCCTTCTAAAATGGAACATTGAACTCAGTCAATATGACATCACTTATCATCCCCGAAAAGCAATCAACGGACAAGCTTTAGCTGATTTCATTGCGGAATTCACAGAGAAAGATAATGGTGAGGAAAAAGCGATCAATGATTCTCCAATCCAGTGGAAGATGTATGTTGATGGCGCAAGAAATGACTACTGTTCTGGAGCCGGAGTGGTACTTGAAACTCCTGAAGGTCGATCATTATGTTATGCACTAAGATTGGAATTCCCTTCAACAAACAATGAAGCGGAATATGAAGCTCTTATTGCAGGTCTGAAAATCGCTAAAGAGCTAAACATTCGAGCATTACAAATTTTCAGTGATTCTCAGCTTATCGTATGCCAAGTCAAGAAGGAATTTCAAGCAAAAGGTGGAAACCTGCCTTCCTACTTGTCAAAGGCTTGGGAACTCCTATATGAACTCGATCACTATTCAATAAGCCACATTCCTCGTGAAGAGAATATGAAGGCAGATTCCCTAGCAAAGTATTCAAGTTCTGGTGAAGCTCAACTTTTGGGATTGGTCCCTGTAGAAGTCCTTTCAGCGCCAAGTATAGACGAGATGGATATAGACTGGATTATGAATGCATCTCAAGAACAAGAGTCATGGATGACTCCAATACTGGATTACCTACTCAGGGGTTCTCTGCCAGAAAACTCGATAGAAAGACGAAAGCTTCTAAGGAAGGCCTCTCGCTATGTAATTCAGGATGGCCGATTGTACAGATGGGGATTCTCAATGCCATTGCTTCGATGTGTATCCCGGGAAGAGTCCAGAACAATCCTAGCTGAAGTGCATGGAGGAGAATGCGGTGATCATTCAGGTGGTCAAACACTAGCAAAGAAAATTCTCCGATACGGATATTTTTGGCCAGAAATTAATCGGGATGCTGCAGATTACTCCCGAAAATGTGACAAATGCCAAAGATATGCCAAAATTCCTAGAGCACCTTCTACCGAACTCACACAGATGGTCAGTCCATGGCCATTTGCAATTTGGGGAATGGATCTCATTGGGCCGCTACCAACTGCTAAATCAGGAATTAAATATGCTATTGTTGCAGTTGATTATTTTACTAAGTGGGCTGAAGCTGAACCATTGGCTACCATCACTTCTAAGAAAATGATAAGCTTTGTGACCAAGAATATCATTTGCAGATACGGTGTGCCTCAGAAAATAATCACAGACAATGGTACTCAGTTTGAAAGCGAGGAATTCCAGGATTTTTGTAAACGATTCAAAATCCAGAAAAGCTTTTCGGCAGTAGCTCATCCGCAGGCAAACGGGCAAGTGGAAGCAGTAAACAAGATCATCAAATCAACCATCAAAAAGCAACTCGAAAAAGCAAAAGGTGGTTGGGTCGATAAACTACCACTTGCACTATGGGCATACAGAACTACTCACAAAACTGCAACTGGGCATACCCCTTTTTCGTTAGCATACGGATCGGAAGCAATGATCCCGGTTGAAACAGAGGTCCCTTCACACAGAAGAATCCATTTCAATCAAGCAGAAAATGAAAAGCTGCAACTTGAAGCGCTGGATCTCCTTGATGAAAAAAGAGATGAAGCTAACCTCAGAGTTGCAGCTCATCAGCAAAGGATAGCCAGACATTTCAATTCCAAAGTTCGTCAACGCAGCTTTGAAATTGGAGATCTAGTCCTGAAAAGAATTATGACCGCGACAGGTGTGTTTGGGCCAAATTGGGAAGGACCATATGTAATAGGTCAGAAGCTTCTTGACGGCACATTCAAGCTCACCACTGTTGATGGAGATCAAATTCCAAGGGCATGGAACAGCAACCATTTGCGTCCATACTTTACTTGAAAATTTTGTTGAAACATTGTAAAAAGAATTATGAATGTATGATTCTTGTAATTGAAAGCAATTGTGAAACTGATGCAAGTAAATAATGAAAGAATATAAAGTGGATGTAGGCCCAATTTCATGGCCGAACCACTATAAATCTTGTGTTCCTTATTATCATTATATGTTTGCTTTGTTTTCGATATAAAAATACATAAAATGTATTGCTGAAATGTCGATTTAAATTTTTGCAGACAATGGAAATAAAACTTGCGCATAATAAGATCGAGCGATTCTCACCATCATTCAACAAACAAATTTCAAGTCACAAAGACCCCGATTCAAATCCTAGATAGGAAATACTTCAATTGAACGGCTAATGATTTCGATAGAAACGAGCCCTTGCTGATAAATTGAGATTGTTTGAACAAACAAACATCCAATTAGGAAGCTAGTGCCCGTTCTCACGAACTTGCCTGGCAATGAAGTACACTTCCTTGGATTAAACAAGCCACTTGTGAGAAAAGGGGAATGAAAACTTGAAAAAAAAAAAAAAAAAAAAAAGAGGATCGCTGAAAAGGCATAAGCAAGTGAACAGAGGAACAACCAAAGCTACCATCAGCGGCACAAGTCCTCTTCGGAGGCGCAACTCTTCGGAAGATAAAAGACCTCTAATGGGTCATACGCCACAAAAAAGAAAGTTCTCTACTCAACAAAAAAGATTGGAGGAGTCATGACCCTCCAACCATGAGAGAGTAACTTCCAGGCGATGAAAACCCTCTCTGAGGCACATTTCACCAGGAGTTGAAGTGTTATAACCGCTCTTCGGAATTTCACTTCACCAGAGTTGAAATGCAAACAAAATAAAAGCCCTCTTCGGAGGCCCATTTCACCAGGAGTTGAAGTGTTATAACCGCTCTTCGGAATTTCACTTCACCAGAGTTGAAATGCAAACAAAATAAAAGCCCTCTTCGGAGGCCCATTTCACCAGGAGTTGAAGTGTTGTGACCGCTCTTCGGAATTTCACTTCACCAGAGTTGAAATGCAAACAAAATAAAAGCCCTCTTCGGAGGCCCATTTCACCAGGAGTTGAAGTGTTATAACCGCTCTTCGGAATTTCACTTCACCAGAGTTGAAATGCAAACAAAATAAAAGCCCTCTTCGGAGGCCCATTTCACCAGGAGTTGAAGTGTTGTGACCGCTCTTCGGAATTTCACTTCACCAGAGTTGAAATGCAAACAAAATAAAAGCCCTCTTCGGAGGCCCATTTCACCAGGAGTTGAAGTGTTGTGACCGCTCTTCGGAATTTCACTTCACCAAAGTTGAAATGCAAAAACAAGATAAAGACCTTCCTGAAAGCCCACGTTTCACCGAGATTGAAATAAAACTTCCAAGTGTTGAAACGTGAAAAGGCTTTCTTCAAAGGCACAACTCTTTGGGGGTACACGTTTCACCAAGATTGAAATAAAACTTCCAAGTGTTGGAACGTGAGAAATCCCTCCTCAGAGGTACAACCCCCTCCCGGGGACACAATTAAGAAGAAAGACCTCTTCGGAAACCCACGTTTCACCGAGATTGAAATAAAACTTCCAAGTGTTGAAACGTGAAAAGGATTTCTAAGGCATAACTCTTTGGAGGTACACGTTTCACCGAGATTGAAATAAAACTTCCAAGTGTTGAAACGTGAAAAATCCCTCCTCAGAGGTACAACTTTCTATATATATAAAAAAAAATCCTCATCAAAAGCGTACTTTAACTTTCAAAGGAAAAGTAATTTGCCTACTATGGAAAATGATCGTAAAAAAAAAAGAAAAAGAAAAGAAGTTAAAGTACCCTTCAGAGGTCCGCTTTACCACATAGAGGAATTCACTTGGTAAAATATGCACATAAGCAAAAGAAAAAAGTGATTTTTTCGAACGACAAAGCGTAAAAACTTATACGAAGGGAGTTGTACTCTATAAAAATTTTCTTTAAAGAATAAAATAATTATTCTTTAACAAATAAGAGTGCAAGTCCCCTCGAAGTATAAAATATTGCAGCAAGCTTAAGGTATGGGGGCAACATGGTATAGTAGTATAGCTGCATCAGTAAAGTAATACTCAAACAACATACCATAAGCCCGCTGCAATGTTATATAAACAAACTTGTGCAAAAAATAAATAGTAAATGCATTCTCAAATTCAAACAGAAGTTTGTACAAACGAAGAATCATTTTATTCAACTATAATGCAGATACAGGTTTTCAAGATAAAAGCGGGGGCCGATACCCGCACAACTCTCGGCCAGTTCATATAAAAGACAAAAAGCTAAAATCTTCACTTCTTCTTCCCTCCTTTGGATCCTTTACCCGGTCGAATGACCAGCTTTCCAGGTCGGCCAGTGGGTATAAGGGAAGTAGGAGAGGTAGGTGTAACCGGTTCAACTTCCGGCTCCTCTTCAGTGGCGGTGATTTTCTTCCCCCTCCTCTTTGATATCCCACGCTTCTCTCTCCTTTGTGAGGAAGACTCACTCCCCGGAGTGACAAGTTTTGATAGAACAATGTCGTCAGAAGGAGTCCGTTCCGGGGATATGTCACCTCCCTCAGGTCTCTCATCTTTCTGCTCTTGCGAAGCGATGGGATCATCCAAGCCGTGAAGAGCCTCTATTTGTTCCTCCTGTGATCCAGGTTGCGAGGCAGAAGGAGGCACCGCCTGAAGAGATGAAGGAAAGATGACCGGAGGAGTAGAAGTTTGAGCAGTGCTTGGTACTTTCTCTACAGAAGAAAAAAGGTTAAAGTCAGTAAAGAGAGGAGATGAAGGCTCGTCAAGGTTGAGAAAATAGCCAAGGAGCTCGTGAAACTCATGCGAAATAAACGAGTAACCCGCTTGAGCAGAATTGACAGTAGCGAGATTAACAGTGAAGTTACCTGGAGAAGCTGGTTTCCTGATATCGACTTCATAAGCTTGCGCATCAGCGCTCTCTTCACCTTCGTCTCCACCTTGTGTGCTTGTAATATCGGCGGTAACTTTGGTGGGAGATGCGAGATGGGAACTGGAACCAATAATGTCGACATCAGACGAAGAAGGTGGCTGGACTAGGGTAGTTGAAGTGGTTTTCCCCAGCTGGTCCCCTTCCGTCACTTCGGTTCTTAGTTTGGCAAGTTGTTCCTTTCCCCTGGCGAGAGCAGCGCGAGCGTCTTCATCAAAATAATGCCTTTCCAGGGCTGACTCGTCATAACCAGCACCTTCAGCACCAAGCATATCGAGGGCGGCCTCCCACACTTCAGCTAAAGTGATCTCGTACTTGGGACCAAGAAAGGCGAGGCTTCCACGCCCCAAGACGCTATGCAAGTAGAAGTCGAATAGTGTTGAGCCGAAGCTGTTTTTGGTCGCCTCATGAGATTCTTCGGCTGCGATTTTGCCGGCGACAGCCTCATCGCGCTCCCTTTCAGTTTTGGCAAGCTGAAGCTTAAGCATTTGTATCTCCGCCTCCTGGGAGTTGTTTTTCTTTCGAAGCTCAGCAATATCAGAGACATAGCCTTCACTGATTCTTTTTTGTGCCTCGAGCCTATCTTCAGCATCCCTCTGACTGGCATGAGCATCTCTAACTTGTCTGAGAAGCACTTCTTCTTTTTGAGAGTATGAAGTAGAGGAAGCAGCAAGCTCATCTTTCAACTTCTCAACCTTTGCTTCGAGCTCCTCGTTATAGGAAGTTATGCTCCTCATTTCGGTGTCGTGCTGCTCAAGCACCTTTTGCCACTCAGCCTTATCGTTTTCCATGGTGAGCATAGCCTCTAAGTTGGCGCGGTTAACTCGTTGAAGCTCATCAACAAGCTTCTGCCAGTTTGACATCCTCTCGATATCAAGTTTAACGGCGTCAAGATTTCGTAGCATAGCAGGCTTGTCAATAGGGACTAGGTCGAGATCGAACCTCACACCCTTTAAACACCATTGTGGAAAACGACTTTGTAAAGTGGCCGGGCCAGGTCCCACTTGAAATTTAGGCCTGCTTATTATTGTCTGGATGTCCTCCTTCCCAAGAGCAGGAGAGTCGGAAGTAATGTCAAGAGGGGCAGGGGCAGTAGGCTTTTCGGGAATAGTGGAACCATGTCTCTCACCATGTCGGGCTCGTTTGCCTGAATCTTCAGCTACATGACCTTTTCCTCGGTCGTCGTGAGATTTCCTTTTGTGCGAGTCATCACTCCTCTGCAGAGAATCATGGTGCTCATCCCTATCCCTTCTGTCATAATGCTCTTCTGCATCCCTCCTTTCACGAGCCTTTCGAGCAGCCCTCTCTTCGTCAGACTCTCTATAGGAGGGAAAGTAACGCCGATAATCATATTGACCACGCCCCCCGTAGCGTCGGAAATCCTGATAATATGATCCGCCGCGTGTCATTGAAGAATCTGAAATAAGAAAAGATAAGCTTTAGAAATCTTTAAAGTATAAGAAGATAAGTGCATAAATGTGCTGGAAAATCCTAAGTGTTGTGTGATGTGCAAGCTACACGCATTAAGCTACAAACCACTCTTTGGTGCAGAGGTGATGATAGCTTGGGTATGAGGAGTTGATGTTTGTGTTGGTGTTTGTCGAAGAAGAGACGTCGCCTCAATTACAGGAGAGATAGTTTTAGATACGTCATCTCTAAAAAGCTCCTGCGAAGTCACTATTATGTCGCTCAACCCCTCATAAACATCGTCACCATCATGCTTGGTGGGACTTGTTTTCTCAATTCCTACATCAGCTAATCCCCCGAGAGGCCGTGAAGGTTCTTCTTCTTCCTCGATCGGGGCAAGCACCGTCTTACTAGATGACTCCATAATGTCGGTAGGAGTGGAACACTTCACCAATGAAGCTTCAATATTAGACTCTTTTGATGTAAGTTGTTCGACAGTAACCGGGGCATCAGGAGTTTTCATCGGAGAATCGGGAACTTCTGTTGGAACTTCATGAGCATGTGTAGAACGAGAAGCGTGTAGAAGCCCGTATTGGTGTAAAAATTCATCCTTCAGCAGAAATTTTATGCTCCTTTCTTCCGCAGCCACGGCACTCAACCTCTCAAAAACTTGTTTATGATCGGATCTCTAGAAGGGAGAGGAAGTGCTGAAAAGAGCAAAGAATGAAGTTAGCAACTGAAAGTTCGGATCTCGAAAAAAGTTTCAAAAACGAAAAAATGGAAACACTAGTCTTACTTCCTATTCTCCAGATGGCATAAAACCCTGGAGGGCAGCGAGCAAAGAAAAACTGGTTCAAAAATCCATGAACACTTTCAGTGAGATCGGAAAGGAGCTTGCGGTTTCTAGCACTTCTCACAATAATGAGTGAAGGATGATCTTTACTCTTTGTAAACGAGCACAGATAGCGAATTTCTTCAAAACTCGGTAGGCGATCAAGAGTTCTTCTAAACAAAACACACAACCCCATCAAGATGGCATAACCATTAGGATGAAGTTGAAATGGAGAGATCGTCAACCGGAGAAGAAGAGTTCGAAGGAAGTCATTGAAAGGGGGAATTGCCCCACTTAAGCACATTTGGCGATTGGCTGCAACAAAACCATAAGGAGGATTATCAGCAGTGTCGCTTGGCCCGGGCAATAAGACATCACTTTCAGCAAAGCCGAATTGAGTGCGTATCTGAATTAACATTCTTGGGGTTAGAATGGTCGAAGTTCTCTCCGGAGGATTCTCTATGGGAACAGCTACCGGGAAAGTCTCTTCCTCTTGAGCTACCATTTCTTCTTGTTGGAGGGAAGTCATTCTACATAAACAACTGGGTATTCAAACATGAAGGTGCACGTTTCCTAAAGTGTGTGAAGTGTTGTACAAGTATCAATCAAACAATAAGCAAAGGCAACTGGAATAAAACCTAACAAACATTTGTTAGTTATAAAGACCAGGAATCTTTGTTTTGAGTTTGAATATGCAAATATAATGTTGATGCAAACAAGTCAGTTCAAATTGTTGATACTTTGCATTAATATTCTACTTTAGTCGATTAATTCACAACATTTCATGCATTATATTCATGATGCTTATCTTGTCTTGACTAATCTGCCATTTAATATGGGCTGTCAATGGCAGTATGTGCGCCTTGTTTTCCTTTGTTTGTTTGTTATTCTCAACAGGTTGGTAGCTTAAAAATGAGAATGATCTGTGAAGTGACATAATGTGTTTAAACAAATTTAAAGTTGGGGCAGTTCAAAGTTTAATCCCTGTTCAAAGTTTGATCATAGTTCAAAGTTTATTCCACTTAAATTGGCAGTCCAAGTCAAAATGATTAAAGTTAGTTGACACTCTCAAGTGCCAGCATGTCCAAGGCCTAAGTCGTATCTCGGCTACAACCTAAAAAAGAAAAAAAAAGAGAGAAAGGCTAAGTCTGAAGTTGGCCGAAATCATAGCAATTCGATTCGGCAAGCTTGGTTAAATGCTTAAGTGCTAACTCGGTTATGCCTTAAGAATCTCCCACACATTAATGTAGGGTTCCTACTCCTTTAACTCGGCAGTTCCCTAGGTCGCAAGAGAGAGGTGGGGAAGCAGGCCCTGATTCAAAAGGAAAAAGTTTCTCCAAGTATTAACCCGGTCGCGGTTCAGGCCTTAAAGGTTAGGTCGGTAAGTTTCCCCAAGTATTGGCTCGGTACCGACTCAAGATTCATGTCGCATCCAATCAGATCGGCCATAAGTTAGGTCACCTAAAATCACGTCCAAGCCGGTATCTCGCTCAACCCGTTAGCCCAATAACCACTCCACCCACAAAAACCCCTATCCCATTCATGATACTTCATGCTACTGGATCATCCACTAAACCAATTCGAAACTATTACGAATCTAACACCTCGCAATCCCAACCGGCTATCTTAAAGCAATAAACCATCTTCGTCGCTTCGTTGTTCATTTAAAGCTAAAAACCGAGCAACTCAAGCTTCATCAAACACAGGTGAAGTGAGATTCGTAATAATGCAATGCTCAAAGGGGTGAGTTAGGCTCGAATGGAATTCGTGAATCAATGACAACAAGGAATCGAGGGTAGATTCACTTACGTGACAAACAGCAAGGATTATCAATGATCGATTGGGAGGAAATCGCCTTTATGGATCTGAGAGTGCTTTAATGGCGGAATCGAGCAAGAAATTAAATGAAGGAGAAGAAGGAAGAGAGCCAATTTATATCACACGGTGAAGAAATGTGAAACGGCGCCAACTGATAGGTCGTGCGGGACCTACCGACCTAGGAGGAGCCGAGCTAAGAAGTATCGAAGCACACGACTTAATCTTAAGGCGTATACTTCGAGGGGCAAATGTTAACCCTATGCCGGTTATGACTCGCCGGTCTAATGCTTGGAAAGTGGGCCGACCTAACCATTCGCATTACTTGCCGACCCAATGGATAAAGGCGGGCCGACCTAGCATCTCAAAGAGTGTTGCCGACCTAAAGGATGCGGGGAAGGATCCGATCTAACTCGATGCCGACCTAACTGGTTAAGAAAGCGTACCGACTTAACGCTGCAAAGAGATTCCGACCTAAGGTTTGAAGTAACCCACCGTCTTAATATATTCACCGATCCAACATCTTAAGAGTGATGCCGACCCAAGAATGGCCGACCTAAATAGCTCAGGGGAGGTCCCGACTTAACTCTCAAGAGGCGTACCGACCTAATGGTTAAAGGGAAATCCCGACCTAGAGACTTACATAGCCTACCGACTTGACATACTACCGATCTAACTACGATGAACCGCAACCGACCCAGGGAGATGAAGGGTGAAACGGTGCAACCATTTAACACGTAGCACGTTAGACCGGCGGCGACTTAGTCTAAGTCGGAAACGACTTAGGACTTGTGTGAATCCATCGAAGACAGGTAAACACGGCTTGACCATATCAGGGCTCTTATAGGTCGGCCACGACTTAACTGGGTCTGTGAGGAGTTAAGACCGAGCTTAGGTCCAAAATCTTTGCCTAAAAATACCAACCTACCTCCAACATTAAAAGGACTTTTGGTCGATCAATTTCAAACGCCATTACTCTGCCGAATTCCAGACTACTTCAACACTTAAAGCTTTTGAGATTCAAAGAACGACTAAAAGAACTTCATAAAGAAATCATCTACATCCATCATGGATTTGAAGATTTTTGTCAACATCGAAGTTTGAGCTACTTGTTCTAAGTCTTTTGTAATTCAAAGCGTGTTGTACTTGAGAAGATTTGTATCAATTTGTAACGTGATCATCAATAAAAGTACTTAAAGTGGACGTAGGCTATACCCATAAGCCGAACCACTATAAAATTGCTGTTGTTTACTGCTTTTCCGCTATTACTTGCTTATAATTCTTTCCCGATCTATCGGGTGGTGCTTTCACAACTACACTTCACACATCGGGGTGTTAGCGTTCAAATTTAAGCGTTAACACTATTGATCTTTTATTATTACATTGTTATCATATAACTGTAATGTAGTATTCTTAATACCAGGAATCACCCCTAGCTCAATTATAAATTTGTGCACTTATATATACACTGCTTTTATTACGGCGCTATTCAAGGCGATGTACATAACCTTTCGTTGAATCAGCCACAACATTTCATTTGGGACATTTCTAACTTAAAGCTTCTTAATTAAGGTTTGAACAACAATTTAATATCAATATATTATACTTAATATCACTTGTGAAGTTCAAGTTTGAACACTCTTTCATAAAGAGTTTGTTATTTCCTTAAAAAATTCTCTAGTATTTTATAGATACTTAAGAAAATTGTAAACTACCATTTAGTGATCTTAATTCGAATTTGATATTTTCCTCATGAATCAGATACATAAGCAAATAATGGTATTATAGAAAATTCAACATGTATGATAATTCTAATTATTTGTACATAAGGAATCCATCTTACATGTTCCCTATTAAACATTTTAATGTGTTGTCTTTGCATATCATTTGGGATATTCCTAATATCCGTTTATACTTATTATAAAAGATATAATTTACAAATCCAATATCGAGTATTAAACATCCAAAATATTATTGATTTTAACGTAAGTATACCATTAACAATCAACAGTATATTATTTACTTATATTCTAGAAATATTTACGTACTTTTTAGTGGTTCTATCTTATAGACACGTGTTCCTCTGCATTTTGACAGAAAATCAAATAATTCAATATTTCTTTCAAAATACTTATTCAATTCCAATGCTTATAAAATGATACTTACTTCCCACTTTGTGAACCATATCCTGAAAGCCATAAACTCATTTTCGCTCCCACTGACCTCGAGACACTTTTGAGCAAGGTGTAAAAAATCCATTCTTAATCATTATTTAGAATTTTTCATTTTAACATATATGTACCAAACAAAAAGTCTTTCCAAACGATAATTTGGTGAGTAAATATGAATTAACTTGAGCATGTTAAATAACGAATTCATTACATTAATTTCAATAATTGAAATTTACGATGTCATTCTTATCAATATTGCTTATTATATTCTCATTGTAATAGTTTTTCTACTTAAGACACATTCATGACGGATGGATAATATCCCTTTGGGTAGAAAAACCAAGTCATATTTTAATAATGTACTTGGAATCTTGAAACACCCCATACCCCTTAGTATACCCAAATAGGCACAATAAAAGATGTGGTGTGTTATAGGTATAACTAAAGCACCATAGAGACAAAGATTCAAAAGACAAAATAAATGATAACAGCGAAAACATTTAAATGGTAACTTATTATTCAAAATAAAACTGCAAAAATAAGTCTGAAAAACATCACATGTCCCAAATACATAATACGCATGTCTTATGAAAAATAGATCTCACTCTCATAAAATCAAAGTATAATAAAAATAAAAATCATCCCTCTCATAAAGTACCAGTACATCCAAAGTCTAGAGAAAAAAGGAAAAGAAGAAGAATGCATGGAGAATGAGAAAGCTCTACAAATGGGTCTCTAAGAAATCCAAATCTACTGTCCCTGCCTCTGCTGGACTATGGGGAAAAAAGGGAAACAGAGGAGTAGGTCAGACAATAAGTCTGGTGAGTGAAAGTAATTACTAGCATTTTAAAGCAAGATAAAGATAATACACTTAGCAACAGTTCTAGTATAAAAGGAAATAAAGAAAAGGTAAAACTATGATAAAATACCGTTTAACTGTTTGCTTTGATTGGGATTGTTTGCACTTGTCTTAGATTGCTGTGATTAGGATGAAATCCTAATCCTATTTTAATTAGGCTGAATCCTAATCCTATTTTAATTAGGCTGAATCCTAATTCTACCTGTTGATCGGCCTTCTATCTCTGTCGTAGCAATATGAGCTAGTCCCATCCTATAAGTCCCACAGCAAAAGACACCCTTTAGCGCTTGGAATGCAGTAGCGACTTATCAGTGTCGCACGCTCGGTCATCATTCGTACACGCTAACTATCGCCCCCTCTTGTGACCTCTTACTTCCCCTATCAGCATAAGCATGCCTAGCCTCACCTAATCTGTTGTGAGACCATTAGTCCTAGTCTGAAAGGGTCCTGTCCAGTCTTACCTAAGTGTTTTGTTAGACCATGAGTCTTAGTCTGAAAGGGAATGCTCTTGGTAAGTGTCCTAATAACAAAACTAGTCGCACCCCTTGCCTAAATCCCTAAATTTGAGCCTCCATCTATTGGCCACTTATTTACCTAACTATTGTCAGACCATCAGTCCTAGTTTGAAAGGGTCCTGCCCTGCCTCACATAATCTGTTGTGAGATCATCACTCCTAGTCTGAAAGGGAATACTATTGGTATGGGCCCTATTTCTGTTCTTGCTTATTAACTTAGTGTAAGTTCTTAAAATAAGCCTCTTCTGTTATTTCTGCTCTATTTGCTTATTAACTTAATCTAAGTCTTTAAAATAAGCCTTATTTGTTATCTCTGCTATATTTGCTTATTAACTTAATTAAAAGTCTTTAAAATAAGCCTTTTATGTTATCTCTGTTTAATTATAACCTATGTTATAATTGCTCTCCCATTCTGTCTTTTTAGTTATAACTACTAGTTATAAATTTGCTTGCAAATGTCTCAAATTTTCCTATTTCAGTCTATCTTCTTTTTATTATAGTTCTTCTTATTTTACATCTAATTTCTGTAAATTTAGTGTTTATTTCTATTTAATCCATATTTGCGAATTATTCTCTTTTTAATGTTCTGGTAGAGTAAAAGGGAATAAAAAGAAACTAACATTTACAGGCTAAATTCTAGTTTAAAACAGATGCAAATAAAATACAAATATCTGTAAATAACTGAATAAAATAGCTAAATAAAAACAGCTGAATAAAATAGACTGAAAAGAACTTTAAAAATTAACTGTAAATAACTTATATAAAAACTATCTCAAAATTGCAGAAAAACTACAACTATTGAGAACCCTATTATTTTAAATTACTTGAAAATCTAAAATAATTACTAAACGCACACTTGTGGTCCTTAGGTCTAGTCTTTGGTCTTCCTTGATCCACTTCTTTGTGCAGAATATTTTTATCAAAAATATTTCCTCCTTAGAAATATTTTCTATTTAGGGTCCAACCTCTGGCAATGAACCAAATAGGAGAAAATCTAAATGAGAAAAATACCCAGGCCTAGGGTCTTATTTGTAGTGTAGTTTAGGGATCTCAGGCCGTTGGATTTGAAGATTAAATCTGGTGCAACCACGTCATAGGTTCACTGGGAACCGTCGGATGGAAGCATGAACACACATGATTCAAAGAAATTAGAAAAACATGTCATCTTTTAATCTGGACAAATGGTCGTCCAAATACAGAGGCAGGTCAACTTGGGTGTTGATCCATGTATGCTGAGGGTCGACCTATAGTTCGACCTAGCTATGGTGAGGGTTAACCCTAGGGTTGACCTGACCTTGTATATATTACTTTTTTTCATTTTCTTATTTCTTATTTAATTCGTATCTTCTTCATATTAACTTGAATTTTGACAAACTATATATGGAAATTGACCAGAAAATTACCACGGATAAAATGGTGCAACTTCCGTGCCTCAATTATGACAATTTCACAAACTTATTTTATTATTTAATTAATTCGTTAACTAATTATTATATTTTAATTTTCGGGTTGTTACATTCTCCCCTCCTTAAAGGATTTCGTCCTCGAAATCTCCAAGGAAGAATGAAATAAATATTTCCATCCAAATTCTACAACCATATACTCAACCACCATCCATTACATCCATTGTCCTTAAGTTTTCTAATGTAATTTATGATATATATATATATACCCAAATAGTGTAGCGTTAATGTTCCTAACTAATGCAAAAGATTAGGCGGTCTATTGATTCAGTCGACCTCCTTTTTATGCAATCATGTTCGTGCTATATATCCAAATGAATGCAAATTCCCTAAGGACAATTGATTGTTCTATACGCTTGCTACAATCATCATCCAAATGCAATAATCATAGGATAATCATCGATTTATAGCAACCACGGAAAATTAAAATATTATGCAAATGCACACACGTCCATATGCATATGCATTAGTGACCTAGTTAGACCGATCCCTAAGAGATAATAGTGCCTAGTGTGTGTGTGTGTGTGTCTATATATATATATATATATATATATATATATATATATGCGTCCATAGCGTCCATTAGCAAACACTTGCAACCACTAGCGTCCACCATACATAACATGTTCTAGTAATACAATCAGTCCTAACATCCATATGTTAAATCCTAAGATCTACCCTCCTAAAGGATACTAAAGGAAAGAGCATATTCAAAACTAAAGATGGAAATAGAAAATTCAAAACGTACCATCAAAAAGATACTGATAAGAGGTACATATTTTCTCTTTAGCCTCCCACATTGCATCCTCAATGCTATCTCCCCACTGCACCTTAACCAAAGGGACTTCCTTATTCCTAAGATTTTTTTATATCATGCCATCTGTTCTTGGTAGGAATGCGGCGAACTGATGCTTCTCTCTCCACTTCAACCTATTCAAGTTGGCTAAGTTCCACTACCTCTGCAGAATCATGTAAGCACTTTCTCAAGTGCAAAACATGAAAACAATTATGAACTCCTATGAGCCTCTCCAGTAGCTTTATCCGATATGCCATCTTCCCTACTCTTTCCACAATGGGGAACGGTCCTATGAATCTAGGAGCAAGTTTCCCACTTGATCCAAATATGACTACATTTCTTAGCATCGATACCTTAATGAAAATCAAGTCTCTTACCTCAAACTCAATATTCCTTCTCCACTTATCTGCATAGGATTACTGGCCATCTTGGGCCGTCTTCATTCTTCTTCTAATCAAATCAATCTTTTCCGAAGTCTCTCTAACCATGTCCGGACCAAGTATCAATCTCTCTGTAGAATCCAACCAACATGAAGGCGACTTGTAAGGTCTTCCATAAAGAGTTTCGAAAGGTGCCATCCCAACGCTAGCCTGAAAACTATTATTATAAGTGAATTCTACTAAAGAAAAATGCTCCTCCCAAGTTCCTCCAAAATCAAGAATGCACATCCTCAACAGTTCCTCAAGAACTCTATTAACTCTCTCCGTTTGGCAATCTGTCTGGCAATGATAGGCCATACGCAATCTAAGCTGTGTTCCTAAAGCCTCTTGCAAGCTCCTTCAAAACTCGCTAGTGAAGATAGGGTTTCTATAGCTCGCTATGCTAAAGGGAACTCCATGAAGACGTACTATCTAACGAGCATATAAGGATGCCAAATAAGGTGATGCCCTCTTATCTCGATCGAAATGAAGTGGGGGCTCTTAGTCAAACGATCTACAATCACCCAAATACTGCAATTCCCCTTCCTAGATCGGGATAAACCATCTACAAAGTCCATCGAAATGCTATCCCACTTCCATTCTAGTACATCCAATGGTTGAACCAATCCGTTGGGCTTCGTTGCTCCACCTTAACTCTTTGGCAAACAAGACACCTGGCTACAAACACTGCTACATCTTTCTTCATGCTGCTCCAATAAAACACTCTCTTCATGTCCCTATACATCTTATCACCACCTGGATGAATAGTCATTCGAGAATGGTGTGCTTCTGCTAGAACTGCTCTCGTCAAATCACTAGTGTGGGAGACACAAAGTCTTCCATCTCCCCTTAGCACCCTTTAATATCAATGGAATAGCATTGGAGATGTCTAGAGACCTCTCCTCTGCTAATCCTCTCTAGAATATCCATAAGCCCTGAATCTTCTTATTTCCATGAGCCAATCTGATCTATGAAGGAAGGCTTAACCTCAAGTGCTGCCAATAATCCAGGGGTAATGTCCGTAGAGGGCTTAAAATCAAAGGTAGAAATAAACTCTAGGCTTTTTCACCCCACGAACATTGGATTAAGGGTTGCTTTCTTCCTACTTAACGCATCTGCAACCACGTTCCCTTCACCAGGGGTATAAGCTATCTCAAAGCATATGATGCTAGAAACTCCATCCAATGCTGGTATCTCAAGTTTAAATCCTTTTGTGAGAATAGGAACGTCAATGATCTATGGTCAGTGAAAAGCTCGAACCTCTCTCCTAGCAAGTAATGCCTCCAAGAGTTGAGCACGAAAACATTAGCAGTTAACTCCAAATCATGGGTAGGGTATTCTTCTCATGAATTCTCAACTATCTACTTCCATAGCATACTACCCTCCTTTCTTACATCAATACTGCCCCAAGACCCATCCCACATGCATTAGTGTATATTGTAAAAGGCTTAGCTTCATCGGGTAAAACTAACACTGGTGCGCTAGTAAGGGCCTTCTTTAGCATCGTGAAGAATCCTCATAATCCATGTCCCACATGAATGTCGCATTCTACTTAGTGAGGCGAGTAAGCTGTGTAGAAATCTTACCAAAATCTCTAATAAACTTCCTATAATAGCCAGCCAAACCTAGGAAGCTTCTAACTTCGGTATCATTCTTAGGGGCCTTCCAATCTTGCATTGCTACTACCTTAGCAGGATCAACAGCTAAACCTTTGATGAACGTATTTCTCTGCAATTTAAACCGTTTATTTCATATATGTTTATTTTAATAAAGCGGTATTATACGGGTATTTTGTTGTGGTTTTGCAGATTATTGATTCCAAAGTGCAACGTTGAAATTAATCGGTTATGCCGTCCATTGGTTCAAAAATCACGCAGCAAAGAGTGCAACATTTTGAGCATTGAAATAAATCAAAGCAATATGGACCAATTCAAGCAATAATGTGGACGTATATATGTTCTCTTTCACCAATTCAAGCAAAAGACCAGTTCCTCCTAAAAAGTAGCATAATACATAGCCATGATATGAAGCAAAATGGGACACATTCAAAAGTAGCTTACGTATGAATTTGGACCAATTCACATATAAAAGTATTTCAAGCAATGACGTGGCAACTGGACTCTTCACCAATTCAAGGAATGGACCCAGTCAGTACAATTATCTTGGCAGATACTAAGAATAGAACCGGTCCTATTGCTAAAAAGATGGACTGATTTTAGGGGTTGAAAGCCTATATATACAGCATTATACAACACCTTGAAATCATCTCTTACCTCATCACTTTTCTTCAAGTTTAGATTTAAATTCAGCACTGTTTTTATTTTCGAACAGAATACGTAGGATTGTTGATTAGATTTAGCAATTTATTTATTCTTGTTCTTAGTTATTTTTTGCACTCTTTTCAGTTAGTTAATAATTATTTCAGTTGTTTGCTCCGTTATCTTCTTTTCCGCAATTTCAATTTATGTTCTGATTTTTTTTACAATTCTATATTTTGGTTGCAATTTCGATTAGTTTCGAAATCGATTCGGAGTATATTATTGTTTTTATTTTCTGTTCAAAATTCAATGTCGAATTCGTTTAAGACGCCTAAGATTTAACTATGGATTTTAATTGTTTTAAAATACAATTCCCTGTGTTCGACCTGCATACTACACGCCTGTGCGCTTGCAGAATTTATTAAAATTTTGTTTTTCTAATCAATAGAAAAGTCGCAACAAGTTTTTGGCGCCGTTGCCGGGGAGTTTCTATTTTGAGATTTTCGATTTTTCGTTTTTAAGTCTATTCGTGTTAATTTATTTTATTTTATTTTTTGCATTAGTTTTCAAAAAGAAAAAAGAAAATTCATTTTTTTTCGTTTTTCGGTTCCTTTCGCATACCTTACATAATATGCATCTCACGCATACCTCACATAATCTGCATATTTTCGCATAATCTTTCACGCATACCTCACATAATCTTCAATCACGAATCACGTTTCTGCATATTTTCACGCATACCTCACATAATCTTGCTTTAACGTTTCTGCATAATCCCCACGTCTTCACAGTTACTCAGGTGTGCCAGTACACATTTTTAGTTGCACTTCCACTTTCACATTTTCACGTTAGTTTGCATAAATTAATTAAAAAAAAACATTTTTTTCCACTGCATTGTTTTCACGTACATTAGTTTGGTTACTTGCAGTTCCACTTTCACATTATTGCATGCATTAGTTAGTTTAGTTTTCATATTCACGTAACTATCTCCTACACAGGGGCTTGCATACATTCGTTTACTCACGTAACATAGCAGTGTCATAGCAGTTTCATTTTGCATTCAACACATTCATTCTACTTAACTTTATTTTATTGGGCATGTTTTAAATTTTCTGCATGTGGCTGTTTTCATATATTTTCTGTCAGCAGCTTAGTTTTGTACCTTTCACGAGCATTCACCTGCACGGAGAAAACTTCAACTCAGATAGCAAACATTTATTTCAACACAGACAGCTCCAACTCGGTAAATCTCAACCATTCGCTAGCGCTACTCAGCTGCATTGGACGGACTATCATACACCTCTGTAAGTAATTTTCAACTCTACAGGTGCCCAACTGAAAACTTCAACTCAGATAGCAAACATTTATTTAAACAAATCAACGGAAATTTCAAATCAAACAAATATGAGCAATCACGGTTCACAACACAGTTCACAACACAGTTCACACCACAATTCACCGAAATTATCACCTAAATCACATGTTGGAAATAATGAATTTCATGAAAACCGACCATTATCCCTTAGAGACTGATGTTATCCAACACGGACTGTTCAACCTTCGGTTATTTCACTTCCACCTGCCGAAGGAAATAATTTTGAGCTAAAACATTCTTTTATCCAAGGGGTACCAAAATTCACTGGGTCTGAAAATGCATATGAATTTCTTAGTGAATTTGAGTTATATATTTCTACAACTAAAATGCAACAACTTTATAATGAATCCATCAAGCTAAGACATATTCCATTCGCACTTCTAGAAAGTGCGAAAAGATGGCTTAATTTTCTTCCTAAAAATTCAATTAAGAGTTGGGACAATTTCATTACTATATTTTTGAAAAAGTTTTTTCCTTTCCACAAAACTCTTAAAATTCGAATTGAAATCAACCAATTCTCCCAGAATGAAGGAGAAACTTTTTCAAAATATTTTGAAAGGTTCAATCAATTGTTATATAGTTGCCCACATCATGCAATCCCTAAACACGTTTTGTGCCAAATCGTTTATGAAGGGCTTAACTATCAAACAAGATCCCAACTCGAATCAATGTGCAGAGGAGAATTCATGGCAAAAACAGACGAGGAAGCATGGGAATTTTTAGAAGAGTATTCAGAAAAGGATACGCAATGGGAAACAATTCGTGTTCCAATTTGTGCTCCAAATAGAGGAGTACATGTCATTGACCCATCACATTTTCCTATAGATGCCCAAATTCCTCAAGAAGGAGAAGGGCTACCTCATTACTACACACAAGACCAAATCAATGCTATAGCTCAAAATAGTCCTTATTCGTCCACATACAATCCTAACTGGAAGCATCATCCAAATTTTTCATGGTCAAATCCTAACAACGTGGCTAATCCATCACATATGTATCCAATGATACCAAACCCGAATTATCGAGCCCCAACCTCTAATGCTCAAAATTCTCAACCCGCTCCTCAAACGAAACCTTCGAATCAACCGTACAGGCATCCTAATTTCAATCCATTAACCCAACCTTCTCAGCCTTCACAAGAAATTGCTCGATTGGAAAAACAACTCTCTAAACAAAATGAACAAATCACTAACCAAGATGCAAGAATGGAGCAAATCACCAAACAAAATGAACAAATGTTGATAATGATGAAGGATCTCATGAAAATCAATGAGAAAGGTAATTTGCCTAGTCAAACCGAAGTGAACCCAAAGTATAACTCTCGAGGAGTAAATCTTTGTGAGAACGAAGATGTAAATCCGGTTAATGCCATCACCATATTAAGGTCTGGAAAGAAGGTGGATAGCCATGTCGGCAACCCCGACATCCTTCTTAAATCTTCCCATGTTCCAAATTCTGAAACTCAGTCGACAACCACGGTTGTCAATCAAAACGATTCTAATTCTTCATCTAAGGTTGGCAATCCCGACCACTCTTCACCTTCTGATGTTGGCAACCCCAACATTCCAGCTCCCTTATCTTCACCCTATAATATAACACCTTCTTCTTCGAATGAAAAAACTTCCGAACGAGTCTATAAACCCATTGCTCCATTTCCCCATAGACTCAACAAAAAGAAGAAGCCCGCTAATTTTGACCAAATTCTTGAAATCTTCAAACAAGTTCGAGTCAATATTCCATTTCTTGATACCATCGAGCAAATTCCTCAATATGCCAAATGTCTGAAAGAGCTATGTACTCAAAAACGTGCCACTAACATTCCTAAGACTGCATTTCTAACTGCAAACACTAGCTCTGTTCTTTCAAATCCCTCCCCAATCAAGTATAAGGACCCCGGTTGTCCTACGATCGGTTGTAAAATCGGTAACACTCACATTAGTCATGCTTTACTCGATCTTGGAGCGAGTGTGAATCCTTTGCCTTATACTGTGTACTGTCAACTTGAACTAGGGGAATTAAAACCTACAAACATCACAATTCAACTAGCTGATCGATCTGTCAAAAAACCATTGGGCACAGTTGAAGATGTTTTGATACAAATCGAGCAATTCTATTTCCCAGTCGATTTCATAGTCCTAGAGACTGCACCTGTCTCAAATCCCAATAGTCGGATTCCTTTGATATAAGGTCGTCCATTTTTAGCAACATCAAATGCTATCATAAATTGTAGGAATGGTCAACTCCGACTTTCCTTTGGGCACCTAACCATTGAACTAAATATCTTCAATCTTAACAGACAACCAAGGGATTTTGAAACAGAAGAAGTTGACATGATCCAAACAATTGTAGAAAATTATTTTAGTGATATTACGGAGTCTCTTAACATGTGCCTAGATCATTTTAATTCCAATTTAAATGAAGATGAATACATTTATGAATTAAATGATATGCTATGCTCTTTTCATAATTCACTAGAATTCAATGAGTTGATGTCTACTGAAGCCTCAAAAGAAGTACGCCCTAAATTAGACCTCAAACCTCTTCCAAACGATCTTAAGTACGCATACTTAGATTCTTCGGAAAATTTCCCTGTAATCTTGGCATCTGATCTCATTAAGGACCAAGAAGAACAACTTTTGAAAATTTTAAGGGAAAATAAAGAGGCAATAGGATGGGTAATCGCTGACATTAAGGGAATTAGTCCATCAATTATTGAACATCGAATACATTTAGTCGACGAGGCTAAACCCACTCGCGAAGCTCAAAGGCGATTAAACCCTAATATGAGAGAAGTGGTAAAGGAAGAAATTATCAAATGTTTAGACAATAACATTATCTACCATATCTCTGACAGTACTTGGGTAAGTCCGGTACAAGTTGTACCAAAGAAGTCTGGAATCACTGTGACAACAAATGAGAATAACGAACTTGTTCCGACAAAGGTCAAAACAAAATGGCGTGTTTGCATCGACTATCGAAAACTCAATGCAGCAACAAGAAATGATCATTTTCCCCTTCCCTTCATTGATCAAATGCTCGAACGCTTAGCCGGTCATGAATACTATTGTTTTCTTGATGGTTACTCCGGCTATAATCAAATTCCCATTGCGTTAGAGGACCAACACAAAACAACGTTCACATGTCCCTTCGGAACTTTCGCTTATCGTCGCATGCCCTTCGGTCTTTGTAATGCTCCCGCTACCTTTCAACGATGTATGATGAGTATATTTTCTGATATGGTGGAAGATTTCTTAGAAATATTCATGGACGATTTTTCAATCTATGGGTCATCTTTTGATCAATGCCTCCTTCGTTTAGAACGTGTCTTAAAGCGATGTAAGGAGAAATCTCTTGTTCTTAATTGGGAAAAATGTCATTTTATGGTTAAGCGAGGAATAGTCTTAGGTCATGTTGTCTCTAAAAATGGCCTACAAGTTGACAAATCTAAAGTTGATCTTATTGTCGGCCTTCCTCCTCCACGGTCCGTAAAGGACATTCGCTCATTTCTCGGCCATGCAGGATTCTATAGGAGGTTCATTAAAGATTTTTCAAAAATTTCAAAACCTCTTTCGAATCTTCTGGCTAAAGACGTTAAATTTTAATTTTCCAATGAATGTGAAACGTCTTTTGAAACCCTCAAATCGATCTTGACTACTGCACCTATCATCCAACCTCCAAATTGGACTTTGCCTTTCGAATTAATGTGCGACGCTTCTGATTATGCCATTGGAGCCATCTTAGGTCAACGAATCGATAAACTTCCTCAAGTCATCTATTATGCTAGCAAAACTCTTAATGAAGCTCAATTGAATTACTCAACCACAGAAAAAGAGTTTTTAGCAGTTATCTTTGCCCTCGATAAGTTTAGATCATATCTCATAGGTTCTAAGGTCATAGTTTACACCGATCATGCCGCCTTGCGGTATTTACTCACGAAAAAGGATACCAAACCCCGCTTAATCCGTTGGATTCTCCTTCTTCAAGAGTTTGACCTAGAAATACGAGATAAAAAGGGTTCTGAAAATGTCGTAGCTGACCATCTTTCTCGTATAATGCATGAAAACTATGATAACTCTCAAATCAACGATCATTTTCCCGATGAACAAATTCTTTCACTCTCTAGTGCACCATGGTACGCGGACATCGTAAATTATCTTGTCACAAATGAAACACCTTCCCATTGGTCAAAACAAGATAAACAAAAATTTCTCTCCAATGTTCGAAACTTTTACTGGGACGATCCTTATCTTTTCAAATATTGCACCGATCAAATCATTCGCAGATGTGTCCCAGAACATGAATTTCATAGCATCCTCTCTTTTTCATATAATCAAGCATGTGGAGGACATTTTGGAGCAAAGAAAACTACTGCCAAGGTGTTACGGTGCGGTTTTTATTGGCCTTCTCTTTTTCGTGATGCCCACGAATTTTGCTCCAAATGCGCTAGGTGTCAACAAACAGGTCGTATTTCCAAACTTGACATGATGCCCCTAAATCCGATCCTTGTCATCGAAATTTTTGATGTTTGGGGCATCGATTTCATGGGTCCTTTTCCTAATTCTTTTGGAAATCTCTACATCCTACTTGCAGTAAATTACGTGTCTAAATGGGTTGAGGCCATTCCTACCAAAACGAATGACAATAAAGTTGTTGTCAAATTTTTGAAAGAAAACATATTTTCCCGTTTTGGCACAGCTCGAGCCATTATAAGTGATAACGGTTCTCATTTTTGTAATCGTGCTTTTGAATCTCTTCTTAAGAAATATTCTATCACTCATAAACTATCTACTCCATATCATCCACAGACCAACGGTCAAGTCGAGATTTCCAATAGACAAATTAAACAAATTCTTGAAAAGTCGGTTAACTCCAACAAAAAAGATTGGTCATCTAAATTGATAGACGCCCTTTGGGCATTTCGCACAGCTTATAAAACCAATCTAGGAATGTCACCATACCGATTAGTCTTTGGAAAAGCATGCCATTTACCCGTTGAGCTCGAGCACCGCGCACTTTGGGCAATCAAATACCTTAATTTTGACATAGAAAAAGCCGGATCGCATCGTAAATTACAATTGTCAGAATTAGAAGAACTAAGAAATGAAGCGTACGAAAATGCAAAGATTTATAAAGAGAAAACCAAATTCTATCATGATAAATCCATACTTCGTAAGACATTCAAAGTAGGTCAGAAAGTTCTCTTATATAATTCCAGACTCCATTTATTTCCAGGAAAATTGAGATCCCGTTGGACAGGTCCATATATTGTGAAAACAGTATACCCTTATGGCGTAGTTGAAATTGAAAATCCTAGGGACGGTTCCATTTCAAAGGTCAATGGACAACGCTTGAAGCCATTTCTAGAGTTTGAACAACACGAGGATGATGAGTTCGTGGATCTTCACGAACCTAGCTATTCGGCATGAGCCGCTCACTATCTTGCACATATCAGGTTGTATTTTTTTAGTTCTTTTCTTCTATTTTGCATTTGCATTCTATTTGACAGTGGGGACACTGTCTCATTCCAGTGTGGGGGGACGCATATCTCATTCTGTTTGTTCATATTTCATAGTGTAGCATCATATTTTTAAAAAAAAAAAAATCATCTCATTATTTGTTTTCAAATTTCTTTTCAATTTTTTTTTTCATTTCCCAATATTTTTAGGACTTCGATTTATTTTTAATTAGTCAAGACAAAGTAAGTAAGCAGTTGAAGTCAATTAATGAAGATTTTTGTGAATCACTAATTTCAAATGTAAAATATAATGAAAAGTTGAATTACAAGCGATAATAGTGAGGTTAGTATATAGGGGGATTCATAGGTGATGGTTATGAAATCTTTTCTAAACTGTAGTCTTTGTTTAAAAAAATGGCAGATTTAAAGTACATTCGTTGACATCTCAAATCATTAAAGTTAAGTGGTGCTAAGTTGATTTGCATAACACTCTTTATCTCTTCTCAAAAAAAATAAGAAGAAGAAGAAACACCTACAGTCGATAGGTGTGCACACTTGTGAAAGTGTGTGCACTCGCCACGCTCTATACTCTTCTCACGTAAGCCCACAAGGCAGTGCATGGATGGTATATCTGGCCTCGGCATTCTGAGTTAGGTGTATAAATAATTAAATAAATAATCACCTAAGGATTACCGACCTTTTCTGACATAGTCAGCGTCGGTTTGCACAATCCGCCAAGCTCTGTCCCAACTCTCACGTAAGCCCGCGAGGCAGTGCATGGGTGGTATACCTTGGTCCAAAGGATAGGTGTAAAAAAAAAGAGAAGAAGAAAAAAAACTATTAAAGAGAGACTAAGCTTTGAAACCCAAACACTTCTTGACTTTGTTGATTTGGCTTGTTATACAAATGGAAATGAAAAATACCATTTTGAAAAAAACTGTGATCAACAGTGAAGAATTTATTTCATGGCTGCACTATGTTATCGACCGAAACAACTGGCTAAACTAGAATCTAATGTATGAAAACTTGAGTTATATTGAAATTTGTGATTAGTGAGGAACCAAAAATTTGAAGAAGTTGACTAAAACTGATATACATTATTTTGTTGCAACTATTTTGAAGTAAATCGAGTCTCCATTTGTGTAGAATTTTGCATTCATGTAGTACATTAGAATCATCACATACTGCATTTGGATTTTGTGGGTAGTATCCGCTGAAAACCCTCACGAGACACCACTCGTCCTACTAGGGACACCTAGAGGTTTAACGGCTTGTTGCATACGCTCAATGCAATCGTGTTTCCTACGAAAAAGGATTTAGTTAGTTTTATTTTCTTGCTTATTCGAGGACGAATAAAGTTCTAGTGCGGGGGTATTTGATGAACGTATTTCTCTGCAATTTAAACCGTTTATTTCATATATTTTTATTTTAATAAAGCGGTATTATACGGGTATTTTGTTGTGGTTTTGCAGATTATTGATTCCAAAGTGCAACGTTGAAATTAATCGGTTATGCCGTCCATTGGTTCAAAAATCACGCAGCAAAGAGTACAACATTTTGAGCATTGAAATAAATCAAAGCAATATGGACCAATTCAAGCAATGATGTGGACGTATATATGTTCTCTTTCACCAATTCAAGCAAAGGACCAGTTCCTCCTAAAAGGTAGCATAATACATAGCCATGATATGAAGCAAAATGGGACACATTCAAAAGTAGCTTACGTATGAATTTGGACCAATTCACATATAAAAGTATTTCAAGCAATGACGTGGCAACTGGACTCTTCACCAATTCAAGGAATGGACCCAGTCAGTACAATTATCTTGGCAAATACTAAGAATAGAACCGGTCCTATTGCTAAAAAGATGGACTGATTTTAGGGGTTGAAAGCCTATATATACAGCATTATACAACACCTTGAAATCATCTCTTACCTCATCACTTTTCTTCAAGTTTAGATTTAAATTCAGCACTGTTTTTATTTTCGAACAGAATACGTAGGATTGTTGATTAGATTTAGCAATTTATTTATTCTTATTCTTAGTTATTTTTTGCACTCTTTTCAGTTAGTTAATAATTATTTCAGTTGTTTGCTCCGTTATCTTCTTTCCGCAATTTCATTTTCTGTTCTGATTTTTTTTACAATTCTATATTTTGGTTGCAATTTCGATTAGTTTCGAAATCGATTCGGAGTATATTATTGTTTTTATTTTCTGTTCAAAATTCAATGTCGAATTCGTTTAAGACGCCTAAGATTTAACTATGGATTTTAATTGTTTTAAAATACAATTCCCTGTGTTCGACCTGCATACTACACGCCTGTGCGCTTGCAGAATTTATTAAAATTTGTGCTTTTCTAATCAATAGAAAAGTCGCAACAACCTTCTCTTGAGACTACATGCCATAAGAAACACACCTCCTTACGCCAAAAGTGACACTTTGAGAACTTTTCCTTCAACTGATGAACACGAAGTGTATGAAGAACCTCCTCTAGAAGAACAACATGCTCTTTCTTACTCTTGGAAAACACCAGAATGTCATCCACAAATACTATAACGAACTTATTTAGGATATCTCGGAAAGCACGGCTCATCAAATCTACAAAATAGACTGGGGCATTGGTTAGCCCAAACGGCATAACCAACCACTCAAAGAATCCATCGGGGTCCTAAATGATATCTTATCTATGCTATCGTTAGTGAACCTAAGCTGATGAAATCTAGTAGCTAAATCAAGCTGAGAAAATACTGAAGAGCCAAACAACTGATCGAAAAGATCATCTATCCTAGGAAGTGGGTAATGGTTCTTCTTCGTGAGCTTATTCAACTCTTTATAGTCTACGCAAAGTGGAAGAAAACCATCTGCCTTTGTAGTGAAGACGAGTATCCCTTCCCACTCAGATATGCTTCGTCTGATAAAGCCTTTTTCCAATAGCTTACCAATCTGCTTACTTAACTCCTTCCTCTCCCTAGGAGCCATATGTCTCACTGACAATGCCACTGGCTTAGCATTGTCACTCAGATAGATCCTAAAGTCGATCTCTCTCTTAAGGGGTAGTCCCCTAACCTCCTCAAACATGTCTAGGAAATCTCTAACGATTGGAATGGAATCTAACTTCCTACTGATGAACCAAGGGAATAAAGGAAGCTCAACAAGACAGATCAATGTGGGTCACAAGAAACCTCGAGAGTCCTACCGTTGCATGTCTCTAATCTGACAACTCTTCTCTCACAATCCAATATCGATCCATAAGTGGATAGCCAATCCATCTCCAAAATCTTCCCATATCCCGAAAATCCCAGTACATAGACGTCACAATCAAACTCTACGCATAGTATAAAAAATTTCAATCCCTAAAAATCATGGATAAATGTGCCGATCCTACTATGGGGTTTAAAACAACTATTGGGTCTACTACTAGAGAAATGTACAAGTGAAAACAATCAACCAAGGAACTAGAAATGAAAGAATGTGATGCTCTGGAGTCAAAAAGAGTCTGAATAGGAAAATCAGAATTAGAAATCAAACCTTCTGCAGAGACTTTCCTACCTCGATCCGGTCCACTACTAGAAGGTGTTGCATCCAAAGCCTATACCTGCATTGTAGGTGCGCCTGCTCTCTGCCCTATCCTCTGAGGACAAGCTCTACTAAGATGATCAAGCTTCCCACAGTTGTAACACCTCTCCTTCATCGAGCCCTTCTTACAATCCTTCGCAAAATGCGCAACCAATCCACAACTATGATATTTCTCGTCTTTCCTGATCTGCTTTTGAGGTTCTCCTTCTTTCCTCTTGTCCTTAACCTTCTTATCCTTCCACCATTGCTTCTTACAGTTTTTTGATTTAGGGACCTCCTTAACCTCTCCCTTCAGCTGCCCAGATGCAAGCTGAACTCTCTGTCGGCCCTCCAATCCTAACAGCCTAAATATTCGCTCCATATCCCTTAACCAAGCTCGTACCTACAAAATCCTCCATGCCAGAAAACGTTCTGCCTCCTAGACTAGCAAAGTCCTTGAATAGCTTGGAAAAATTGGCTGTTGTATATAGATTAATGGGATCTCCACCTGCTGGTGTTGTAATGGGAAATTGGCCGTGCACCTCTGGTACCGCAGCTTTACGGAACCAGTCTACCATACTATGCAAACAAAAGAAAATTTAGGCTTGAAAGAATCGAAAGAAGGTTGAACTGGAATTTGAGGGGATTTTTTTAAAAACACTTTTATATCAAAAAACTATTTCTATGAGTTTCTTTCTGAAAAATACTTTTAAAATATGTTACCTTTGAAAAATACTTTACTTTTTAAACCAAGTTTTTAGGAATCCTGTACCCTAGGCTCTTTACCAAGTGAAACACCCTACACCCTTTAGCATACCTAAAAAGGGCACACTAAAAGATATAGTGCGTTATAGGTATAACTAAAGCATAACAGAGACTAAGATTCACAAGACAAAATAAATAATAACAGCGGAAACATTTAAATGGTAACTTATTGTTCAAAATAAAACTTCGAAAATAAGTCTTAAAAACATCACATGTCTCAAATACCAAATACATATGTGTTATGAAAAATAGATCTTAGTCTCATAAAATCAAAGTGCAATAAAAATAAAAATCATCCCTCTCATAAAGTACCAGTACATCCAAAGTCCAGAAAAAAACTAAAAGAAGAAGAATACATGAAGAATGAGAAAGCTCTACAAATGGATCTCCAAGAAATCCAAATGTACTATCCTTGCCTCTGTTATCCTATAAGGGGAAATGGGGAAATAAAAGAGTGGGTCAGACTATAAGTCCAATGAGTGAAAGTAATTGCTAGCATTTCTAAGCAAGATAAAGATAATAGACTTAGCAACAGTTGTAGTACAAAAGGAAAAAAAGAAAAGGTAAAATTGGGATATAATAACGTTTAACTTTTTACTTTGATTGTGATTGTTTACACTAGTCTTAGATTGATGTGATTAGGCTAAAATCCTAATCCTATTTTAATTAGGCTGAATCCTAATTCTACCCGTTAATCAGCCTTCTATCTTTGTTGTGCCACTGTGAACAAGTATCATCCTGTGGGTCCAATAGAAAACGACATCTGTTTAGCGCTTGGAACGCAATAGCGACTTATCAATGCTGCATGCTTGGTCATCGTCGGTACACGTAAACTATCGCCCCCTCTTGTGACCTCTTACTTACCCTATTAGCATAAGCGTGCCCAGCCTCACTTAATCTATGGTGAGACCGTCAATCCTAGTCTGAAAGGGTCCTGCCCAGCATCACCTAAGTGTTTTGTGAGACCATCAGTCCTAATCTGAAAGGAAATGCTATTGGTACGAGTCCTAAAAAACAAAATCTAGTTGCACCCCTTGCCCAAAACCCCAGATTTGAGCCTCAATCTATTGGCCACTTATTTACCCTATGTCTCAGCCTCACTTAACTATTGTGAGACCATCAGTCCTAGTCTGAAAGGGTCCTTCCCAGCCTCACCTAATCTGTTGTGAGACCATTAGTTCTAGTCAGAAAGGGAATGATATTGGTATGGGCCTTATTTTTGTTCTTGCTTATTAACTTAGTGTAAGTTCTTAAAATAAGCATCTTCTCTTATCTCTACACTATTTGCTTATTAACTTTATCTAAGTCTTTAAAAATAAGCCTTTTCTATTATCTCCACCATATTTGCTTATTAACTTAATTATAAGTCTTTAAAATAAGCTTTTTGTTCTTTCTGTTTAATTGTAACCTATAGTATAATTGCTCTCCTATTCTTTCTTATTAGTTATAACTGCTTGTAAATGTCTCAAATTTGCCTATTTCGGCCTATCTTCTTTTTATTACAGTTCTTCTTATTTTACATTTAATTTCTGTAAATTTAATGTTTATTTCTATTTAATCCATTTTTGTGAATTATTCTCCTTTTAATGTTCTATTTACGTAAAAAGGAATAAAAAGAAACCAACTTTTACAGGCTAAATTCTAATTTAAAACAGATGCAAATAAAATAAAAATATCTGTAAATAACTGAATAAAATAGCTCAATAAAAACAGCTGATTAAAATAGATTGAAAAAGAAATTAAAAAATTAACTTTAAATAAATTATATAAAAACTGTCTCAAAATTGCAGAAAAACTACAACTATTGAGAACCTTATTATTTTAAATTACTTAAAAATCTAAAATAATTACTAAACACTCACTTGTGGTCCTTAGCTCTAGGCCTTGGTCTTTCTTGATCCACTTCTAGAGCGTAGAATATTTTAATCAAAAAGATTTCCTCCTTAGAAGAATTTTCTATTTAGGGTCCAGCCTTCGGCAATGAACCCAAATAGGAGAAATCTAAATGAGAAAAATAGCTAGGCCTAGGGTCTTATTTGTAGTCATTTAGGGATCTCAAATCATCGGATTTGAAGATTAAATCTGGTGCAATCACATCACAGTCTCACAGGGAACCATCGAATGGAAGCATGAACGCACAGGATTGAAAGAATTTGGAAAAACACGTCATCTTTTAACTGGATGAATGATCGTCCAAATATAGGGGTGAGTCGACCTGGATGTCGACCCATGTATGCTAAGCGGTAACCTAGCTATGGTAAGGGTCGACCCCAGGGTCGACCAGACCTTGTGTATATTTTTTTCATTTTCTTATTTCTTGTTTAGTTCGTATCTTCTTCATATTAACTCGGATTTTGACAAACTATATAGGGAAATTGACCAGAAAATTACCACGGACATAAAGGTGCAATTTCCGTGGCTCAATTCCAAAAATTTCACAAACTTATTTTATTATTTATTTAATTCGTTAATTAATTATTATAGTTTAATTTTTGGGTTGTTACAAATCTCTTTTGGATTTGTCCATCATACCAATCTAGAGTCCATATTGTAAATTGACAATTAGGATAATCTATTCTCAACATTGATAAGAAACTCATGGTTTCTCTTTAATGTGTGAGAATACTATTAACCTTCTTTTATTCAGTGATCCAGCGACCAAATGGTTCAGCCACCCGGAGACCTAGTGACCTAATGACCTAATGACCGAACGACCTAACGGCCTAACCACCTAAGGCTCACGACTTAACAATCTATAACAAGCTAGCGACCTAACGAGATAAAGAAGGCTGCGACCTAACTCCAGAAAGTCTCCTGCGACCTAACTCCAGAAGATCTCCTACGACCTAACTCCAGAAGGTCTCCTGCGGTCTAGCGAGATAAAGAAAGAGCAACCTAGCAATCAGGAAGGGCAACGACCTAACATGCTCCAGAACTAAGCCGCACGACCTACTTCTCCTATTAGGTCGCTCACGACCTAATCTTACCGAGATAACTTCTGTATTATATATGTTAGGTCGCTCACAGCCAATATCTCACCCAGAATGATTCCATTAAGTCGCCAATGACTTAAGCTAACTCAGGATGACCCTTAGGTCGCTTACGCCCTGAAAACTAACGACCTACCTTAGGTCGCGCGCGACCTACGACTTAGCCCAGGAATTCCCTATAAATACAATACTTGCTCCAACTAAAGGGAGATCTTTTGGCTCATTTCTGGAACGCCTATACTCTGCTGATTTCTCAACTAACTCGACACTCCAAACACGAAAGACATCTCAACGAACTTCCAGAAGAAATCTAACATATTCGATATGGATTCAAAGAGTTCTTCCACATCGGAGTTCTAGCTATTTGTCCTAGTAGTGATGTAATCGAAGATTGTTGTAAAGTTGTAATTGATTCAGCAATAAAGAGGATTAAAGTGGACGTAGGCTTAACTTGAAGCCGAACCACTATAAAACTGTTGTCTTTTTACTGTTTTTCTGTGAATTTTCTACTTGCTTCTAATTCCATATTGACGGGTAGTTCTTTCACTTAATCTCTACTTACACCGGGGTGTTAGCGTTCAATTTTAAGCGTTAACATTTTTGGTGCTTTCACTGAGAATTGAACACAGGCTACTTTCGTCATTGCTTCGCAAAAGTTTGTTGAAAAAACCTCTCTCAAAACCAGAAGTCTATCAGAGATAATGGCTCCTGGAAGAAAGCGCGGATCTACTATACTCAGTGATGTACATGAGAATACTGCCACTTCTCCTCCGTCAAGTCAAGCAGCACCAAGTGCCGGAATTACACGAGCGGAGTTAGATGCTGCAGTATCTGGATTATACCAATAGATGGAAACCCAGAATGCATTAATGCTTGATAGGTTAAATGCATTGCTTGGAGCTAACCGTCAACCGGTGAATAATGGTGAAAACCTTGCTGATGATGCTCATAATCCTGAAGAAAGAAATATTCCTCAAAGAGCAGCTAGCCCTGCCAAAGAAACACCTCCCCAAGCTGGAGGATCGAGACCGCAGCCAACTCTCCACGAACGTTTGTCCAGACAAACTTCCGAGAAAATGGCTGAAGTCTGTCCTACAGAGCCTTTAAATGATGAGGAATACCTTTCGGGCATGGTGCAACAAATCATGAAAGAGAGCATGCAGAGGGAAGAAGATGAGAAGGAATGGGGATTCGCTCCGAGCAAAACTCCGTTCACAGAAAGGATTCTAAAGGCGAAATTCCCAAAGAAGTCTGTTCCTCCTACCATCCTGGCTTATAAGGGAACAAGCGACCCCAATCAATTCCTGTATAAGTATGATTGTCACATGACTGGTGCTAGAGCATCTGATGAGATCAAATGCCGGTACTTTCCGGTATACTTGGAAGGAGTGGCTCTACTCTGGTTCACAAAGCTTCCGGTCCGATCCATAAACCAGTTCGCCGATTTGACTGGAAGTTTAAAGAGCAATTCAGGTTGTATGCTTCAAAGGCAAAGGATATTATGTCACTGTCAAGCCTGGAACAGAATCCTGGGGAATCTATTAGATCTTTCTTGAACCGCTTCAACATAGCTTTGGCTGAAGTGGACAATGCAGAGCCACGGATGGTCTTGACATACTTGATGAGGGCAATCGACAAGTCAAGCGAATTTAGGAAGTGGCTGAAGATGAAAGAACCGAATTCGCTTGAGAAATTCTATAAGAAAGCTGATGAATTCATGCGCTTGGAAAGCCTTCAAGCACCAGCTAAAGTGGCATTGACAGAAGTTAAGGATAATACTGCTGCTCCTACCAAAAAGGAATCTGGAAGTCAGAAGAGGGAAAATAATGGTGGGAAGAAGCAGAAGGACGTGAAGAAACCTCGCTTCTTAAAACCTTCAGATTTCACTCCTTTGACTAACACCCCGGAGAATATCTTTTTTGCTACCAAAGATGCGGTAGAATATCCTAAACCGCCTGAGATGAGAGTTGGGAAAAAAGCTGCTCAAAGTGGGAGATCCTGTCGGTTTCATAATCAACCCGGTCATGATACCAACGAATGTTGCTGTGACGACCCGACTTCCTATCTACAGGAAATCGCATCATCTTGAACAAAGAAAGGGATAGAAGAAGAAAAGAAAGAGAAAGAAGAAACAGAACAACATCAGAGAACTCACAGCGGAACGAATAAAATATAATATATCAAATAAAATATTACATAGTATCATATTACATCAGAGTTACACAACTTATTCAACACATATTAGACAGTTATAAACATCTGTCTAATTCATACAACTCAAGTATATAAGATACAGATACCAACCAAACACAGCGGAACCAATATATCTACACGTGGAAGCCTCCTGCTCCATTACTCCTTCAGAATTCGTCATGCTAACCTGAATCACTTGACTACTCATACATAATATGAGTACCCAAGAGTTTAATAAAACAGAAAATAAACACTCAGGTCAGACAGGGGTCTGGTGTGAGTAAACAGGTTAAAAGATTGCTTAACTTTAGAAAATCTTTGAAAAGAAAAGGTATCACGTAAGACTTCCCACACATAAACATGGAAAAGTTTTTACCTTACGCTAACCGAAACATTTGATAGGAAATCCAGTGATATTATAATAGTGTCTAGGGTTTTCAAGTAAATAAGAAATAGCCAAAATTGTTACATCTATTAAATTCCAGCTACTAGCCACAAAAATGGGTAATACAAACAAAACCGTAGGGTCTCGTAGGAAGAATGGGTTTCCATCAATGGCAGGGCTACTGGGGTACCGCCCGTCACAGTACGTGGCCTAGATCACCGTACCGAGGAGTACTCCCACTCCCCTGCAACACAAGGCCGGGACCATTCCTTACTGAACAGTCCCAAACAAGACAACCCCGACAGTTGTCCGGATCAACCGCCCCCACACAGCCGAATAAAAAGGGTCTTCTAGACAGGAGTAAATCTTGCTCTCCAGTGGGAGCTACCCACGAAGCCTTGCTGCACCTCCCCTGTTTTAGCCATTCCCGGTTGATGAGGCTTGAGGCTGCGATTACCTTTATAGGACACATCTCGTAGAATGCTCATCGTCCGCCAGACGATGTGCTGAAAGCATTCAATCCATACAAGTTCGTTCCGGGTTCGAACGAAACCGAAGGCACTATCTCGTTGCACTCATTTTGGAATCACCCTCATAGTCAACGACCATAGCCCTTGCACTCTAATTCACCATCTCGAACCTATAAGTACCATTCCGTCAAACTCATTACGGAATCACCCACAGAGTTATATTGATGTATAGCCCTTACACCTCGAGTCTTCACTTGCTCCACTTGGATTAACGACCTAACGTTTAATTGGAATCGATGTGGTTTTCGGATATCCAAATATGGAAACCCGATCCCGGTCTCACCGAAACCAAACTCCATTTTAATGTCCAAGTTGTACTTAAGGGATTTAAACAGTTTAACTTATTCAGGATGATATAAACAGATAGATGAATAACATTATCACAATCGATAATTCATATCAAGATTCATCTCACAAAGCAGCATATCACATATCTCATAGACATCCAAATCATCCAGTATCAACCAATCACCCAATATTAATCATCCAATATCATTCAATATCAATATCAATCATTCAATATTAATCAATCACCCATAGCAGAATTGATTAACTCTTAATCAATTTAATTAACCTCTAATTAAATTAATTACTATTCTTTAATCACTTGGATTATTGATTTATTTCAAATCAAATTCATTATCATCTCTTAATGATCTTCCTTAATTAATCTTCTTCGATTAATTATCTTTTAATTATATTCAAGTAATTATCCCTAACCATATTCAGTAATTAATCTTTAATTACTATCATTAATTACAATAATTAATGATCCTTCATTAATTAATTAACTATAATTAATTACATTAATCCTTAATTAATTACAATTAATTAATCATACTTAATACAATTATTATTATTTTCAACCTTGATTAATTCATTAATTAAATAATCCTTATTAATTAATTAACCCTTTAAGTTATTAACTTATAATTAATCACCTCTTTAATCAGTAATTAACAACTTATAATTACCTATCTAAATTAATTAACTTCTAAATTAATTATATTAATCCTTGATTAATTAATCCATTTAATTAATATTTAACTACTTAATTAAGTAATTATTATTCAATTAAATTAATTAACAAATCCTTAATAATTACTCTAATAATTAATTACAATTTTAATTAATTACACTTAGTAATTAACCCTTATTTAATCTCATTCATAATTAATTAATCACATTAATTAATTAATTAACTTAAATAAATTAAGTAATTACCTCCTATTTACTTCATTAATAACTCTTAATCAATCTCTTAATAAATTACTTAACAAATATTTAGTTCCATCAATAAATAATTCTTAATTAATTAATTAATCAATTACTCCATAATTAACTTTAAAACAATTATATTAATTAATTCTTAATTAATAACATTAAGTGATTATCCATCAATCACTTCCAATTAATTGCTCATATGAGTAACTTCTCTTATTACTTCCATAAGTAATTACCATTCTAATTACATTCAAAAATTAACCATTAATTACTTCATTAATTAATCACACTTAATTAATCCATAATTAAGTGATTATTTAAAAATTAAATAAATAATTAACTAATTATTTAAAATTAATTAAAATAATTAATTAATTAATTTCTTATATTTCAATATCCTTTATTAATTAAGAATTCATTAATCTTAATTAACAAATCATATTTATTAAGTACTCTCAAGTTCATATCAAAATAATTTAATGTTATTTATCTTTATAAATAAGTTATTTGAAATAAATCAAATTTTAACAACTTAATCAACTTATCCTATTGGGTTTTCAAAATTATAATAATAACTTTATTTAAAATAACACATTTTGGAAATCAAATTTGAAATTTTCAAAACACATTAATTTTCTAAGTTAAACTTATTCATTAAAATAAAATTTGAATAGTTTGTTTTATAAAACATTACTTTATACTGCACTTAAACTTTGATTTAATAATTAAATTCAAACAATCTTCTTAAATTAAAATTCAAACTTTAATTAAGTAAAACTTCTTCAAAGAAATCTTCTCACACGGTTTAAATTTGAAAGTAAATTCAATTTACATTTTAAAGTTTGATTAACTTAATTTTCAAAACAAACAAGTTTAACTTTGAAAATTCTTTTTCTTTTATAAAGCTCAACTTGATATATATATATATATATATATATATATATATATATATATATATATATATATATCAAAACAAGTTTAACTTATAACTTAACCTTTGCATAAAAAAAACTAAGCTTCAGGTGGGAACAGAAGTTCTCTCAGTCAAACCCGAGTAAAACACTTAAACTACTCGAGACAACCACGAAGCAACCCAGCAACCCCCCTTCTTCGAGTCGCTCCTGAAGATAACGCGAGAATACTTCGAGTTCCTCAACTCGTCTTCCCCAGAACAAACTCCAGTGCATAGCAACTACATGCGTGCACCGTGCACAGAGAACCAAACAACGTCAAACTTATCTCCGGTCATCACCATGTCGGCGGCAACCACCTCGACCGTCCCCTCCACCCAAAATCACAAATTCCACAACGAAACAAAATTCGACCAAAATCTCTAATAAACTACAGCAGCTCGAACCAAATACCCCATCGTCAACGACGAACACGCCACCGGACCCTCCGTTAATTTCACCAGAGCATCATCGCATCACCGCATCACCGGGGTACCATTCCCCTCCTCGCGAACTCCTCCAATCCACCATTCCTGTCGTAAAAACTTCGACCGTTAAAACGAAACAGAAACTAACTTAAACCCTAGTTTTATCATTTACGAACGATCCAGCCATTAGAAATTTTTCTTTACATTTTTCCTATAATCTACATCCTACAAACAAAGATCGACCAAGATTTCAAATCTTATTATTGTGTGGATCGATGGCAAACACCAAAAACTCCAAAAATGTTCAATCCCAAAATTCACACTAAATACCCAATTAAAAATTTCAAATTTCTTGTCTAAATTCATGATTTACCCTCCAGATTTCATGCATGAACTTCAAATTAAAATTTAAGGTAGTTAATTTTTTTACAAAAATTTAGTTTTACTTTTAATTCTTTTTTTATAAATATTTGTTCATTCAATATTCCAGAAACTAATTTTAAAATTTCCATCATGCCTTAACTCACAACTTCATTCAATATCAAAGTATAATATAGTTTGGATTGGGAAATCTTTTTTTTTTCTTAAGAAAACAAATTCTGTAAGAAAACAGAGAAGAGGGATTTATACAGACACTATATACTCAGACATTTCACACTTCCAATCATGCATACATAAACAGTATTTATATAAACAGATATTCATTAGCACAGCACAATTCGTCACATGCATCCAAAATTAGCCACAGATATTTCTTTTTATTTAAAACTGTTTTTGAAATGTTTACTCACCTGATTTAAGCAGTGCAGATTTCAATTATTCCTAGGCTTGAAAAAAACTTTGCAGATCATATTTTTGCTTTGCTGGAAAAACTTTTGCATGCCCCAAAATCCTTGATTTAAAATGTTGAAACAGATCTTGAACTTCCTTTTGCATGTTTACAGATTTATGTATTGAACTTGCTGTAGCCCTTCATTTTGAATGCAGTTTGAAGAAATGCAGATTTTAATTGTTGCAGGTTGAAGTCTTGAAGATCAATTGCATTTGCAAATGTAGGCTTTACACTTTAGGATTTGAAATTACAGATTTTACTATGTTGAGAAAAACTTCAGATTTACTTTTGGATTTTATTTTCAGATTTTGGAAATTTGTTTTCTGATTTTGCCATTAACATTTGAAAGAAAGAAAATGTTTTGAAAGAAGCTTGTTTTCTTAAAAGACATTTATTAAAAATTAAAATTATATGTTTCCACTTGTTAATAATTTGAACAAATGTCACTAACCTATTTTTAAAAGCTTACAAGTGTTATTAATGTAACTTAAGATGATGTACGATTTTGGCCCCAAAGTTTTTAATAGTTTCCTTGGCCCCAAAGTTTTTCATAGTTTCCTTGGCCCCAAAGTTTAAATGGCCCCAAAGTTTTTAATGGCGTGCTTCTGTATGTGTACGATTTTGAATCTCGCTCCCAGATCGCGTTAGTTCTCTTCTCCCCTCCAGTCTGCGTCCATGCTAAGCTCACCTCCTCCCCATCTTTCGAACCTCTCCGTAGCTCCTTCTTCTTCCCCCTCTTCTACACGTTCAGGTAGAATTTACAAGGTTCCACAGGCTTTGTCCTTATCTATGCCGGCTTTGCAATGTGATTCGGAGTTCCCTCCTCTGCCTTCAGTTTTGGCGTGCACTGTTGCGTGCCCTCGTGTGCGATCTAAGCACGCTTTGTTTAGTGATGACTGTCCTTCTAACTGTGGTTCTAAGTATACTCTTGTGAATGCAGTAGATGTTCCTGGCGCTATTGGTGGGGCCAGTGGTGTGAATGATAGTTCGCTGTTTTCGGCTGGTGCAAAAATCTCGATTTTATCTCCATGCCCACCACGTGTTTGTAGTAATTCTGTAGTGAAGGAAAACTCCAATAGCTGTGTTTTGAGAAATGGAGGAACTTTGCATGCGGCTTCCTCCTGTTGAGCTTGCGACTTCTATTGGTGTTCCCGTTGTGGATGTCGTTCAACCTGCTGCTCCTCCAACTGGATCCAAAGCTTGGTCTTCGCTTTTTTCTTCTCTGCCCCGTAACGCGGGGGTTTATGAGCCAGTGGAATTTGATATCGTTGAGGAGAATGGAGTGATGATCCCACTCCCTAATGTCATGCAAGCTGGATTGGACTATTGGTCAGAATATTTAGTTGGCTTCTTTTTGGATCCTAAACAACGCCTACATGATGCGTCTTCTGTTTGTCGTAAGGCTTGGAGGCTTCGAGGTAATCTACGTGTTAAGCTAGTTGACTCTATGTATTTCCTTTTGTTCTCCTCCTCTGAGGACCGACGTCGTGTTCAAGAGGCGGAGCCATCTTTTTTTGATGGGAAACCGTTTATTATTACTCCCTGGTCCCCTTCGGTAGCTAGAGCTCGGGAGCAAGTTTTATCAATCCCCATTTGGGTTTATTTTTCGCAAATTCCTTCTGCTCTACAACCTCTGTTGGGTTTGAATTGGCTTGCTTGCAATGTTGGAAAGTTGAAATGTTTTGATGCTAATACGGTTGCACGTGAAAAGCTGGTGTACGCTAAGGCTTTGATTGAGATTTCCCCCCATAAGCCTCTCCCTACCTCTATTCCTGTTCAGCTAGCTGTTGGCCATGTAGTTGATGTTCGTGTTCGCTATAGTTGGATCCCCGACATTTGTACCTCATGTCTCTCCTTTGGCCATTTAGTTTCTGCCTGCACCCATTCTGCTGCTTCAGCCTCTGCGCCTAAGATCCCTCGGCCACGGCCTCCGCTTAGAAAATGGGTTCCCAAGGTCTCTCAGGTTCCACCTCCTGTTGTTCCTGTCCCTGGATCGCCGATTTCCTCTGCTCGGCCTGCATCGCCTATTGCTTCCATTGTTCCTAGTACTGTTTCTTAGGATTCCAATGCTGTTACGGATCTTGTTCCGACTCAATTGCCTATAGTTTGGGTTGAGTCCAAGAGATTTTGGGTTGATCGATGTTCTGATTTGCGGTACAACCCTGTGGATGATTCCTACTATAGATATGTATCTGATGATCTTATGGACCATCGATGCCTTTATTACAGACCGTCTGGTGATTCTTTGGTTGTTGATTTGGATGGTAGGTATGCTGAGTTAAATTCTACCGCGCTTGCTGATACATCCTGGGATCGATCCTTTCTTTACTCATCTGAAGTCGACATCTATGAGCCTTCTCTTGCTCTCCTATTTCGCCCCTTTATTGATCTTCTTGGGAACGTCTCTTTGGTATCTACTCGGGTGGAAGTTGATGTTGGTGGTACTACCTCTTTGGAGGAGTCATAGTCCAGGTTGTTATATTTAGTAGATGTGACATGTCTGTCACACTCATGTGCTGTATTTTTTATTCCTTTTTTAGTAGTTAGGTGTCTCTACCTTACTCCTGTACTTCATGTTTTTATTACGTTCGTAATAAAAAGTGGACGGTCCACTATAAAAACCGGCTGGCCTTGCCAAAAAAAAAATGTTACTTAAGATGATAACACATACTCATTTGTATTTTAAATAATCCTTTATTTAGTTTAAATGTAGATATAAACTTACATCTTTAATTTACTTTATTAAAGAAATACTCTAAAGCTAGTTATAATATACACCTTATACATGTTATTTTAAATCTTAAACATTCATTTTTAATGTAAACATTTTAAAAGAAAAAAAACAAAACTTGTTTAAATTCCTTTGAAACTATTCTCATTTTAAATACTTTAAAAGAAAAACAAAACAAAACTTTGTTTAAAACCCTTTTAAACTATCCTATTAAAAATAAATAACAATCTTATATTTTGAAAATAAACGAATTAGTCTTTAGATTAATTTTTTAAGCAAAGCTTTAAATTATAATTTCATACATATTTAAATTATCAATAGATTTAAATTCAATTTCAAAACAACTCAAATTATAACATATACATACATATATATTACAATTTGAAAATTCATCTTTTAATTTAAAACAAAAGATATTCCCATTCACAATATATATCAAACATATATATATTATAAATAGAATAAAATTTTATTAGCCTTTGAAAAACAATTCTTATCAAATTTTGCTAGATTAAAAATTTATTAACCTTTAAAGATTACATTTACTAATTTAAACTAAAATTATAAAGAAAATTTATCAAACCAATTTAATTATTATTACAGATTATTAAATCGATATTGTCCAAAATTCCTACAATCCTCCCCGCTTAAAAGAATTTCGTCCCCGAAATTTAAAAGCAAAGTTAATTTAATAACCCAGCAAAGATTTTAATTCAATCAGCAAAGCATACCTATCAACCAGTTACTAACAACCAAAGCAATCAATCAAAAAAACAAACTTAACTAATTATCCTGACATATGTCAGAATAAAACCTAATACTATTTCGAGTTTCCCAAGTAAAAATCACCGGGAGACTCGCTCCACCGAAGCTAAACTAACAAACTATACCACCAAAATCCAGAGCTCCTCTCTTCTCTAGATCCACCAATCTGAACAGAACATCAGATTATACTCAAATCCATCTCAACATCCAACTCCAATTGAACTACAGATTCAACAAGTAACAATGAATCATACACGTACTCCCTCAGAGATGCGTGAAATATAATGAACTCCAGCTATCCAAACTGGCAATTCAATCTCATAGACAACAAATCTTATCTTATCAGAACACAGATAAGAAATCTCAAATGCCATAGCACTAGCCAACCAATCTTACTCAATTTCTGCTCTCTTAACCAGAGAAATCGTAACAACAACGAAGTCTCCAACTTCGAACTCAAAACTCCTTATCTCAAATCTGTATAACTCGACAGACAATCCAGGGCTGCCAGTCTCTTCCTGATTAGCTCATCCTATGCTGATACTTACAGAAACAACTAGACCAAAGCAACTAGCTTCTGGATTCTATTTAATAGAAAAATCTTTATAGTCCGTCGAAATCCAGAACACAAACTCTACTATTCAAGCAATAGCAAAAGAACTTGCTTCCTTCCTTGCACAGCTGCTACCTCGCTTCCGCTGCACAACTCTGATTTGGAAATAGATAAGAATACTGTTGATGAGCACGAATACAAGCTTATCCAATATATACCAGAAACTTTGTTCATCAAATCCATATAATCTTGAGTGACTCATCTGACTTAGTCACACATCCTTATAGCAGAAATCCAAACTCATAAACTAGATCTAACCATCCAAACTCCAAAAATAAATTCTTGAGCTGCTACACCAACTCTACTTCTCCAAGAACCATCCTACAACCAGGCTAGCTACCATAATCACTTCTGGAACCAAAACAATATGGAACTCAACTCCAGATGCAGACGACTTTCTGGTTACTCCAGCAGCTCCTACTTCCTCATGAGAATCTTCAGTCCCAAACAAAAGAATGCTCAAGAAAATTCCAAACCAATCGCAAGTCACTTTTGCGATCTAACCTAATTCGAATTCCAAAGAAACTGTCCTCTTTTACCAATTAGAACAGCTTAAAGCTTCTCCAAACAAGGTTAATTCTTCCAGAAAACATTCACCAACTTCCCGGGCTACTGCTAGAAGAAACACCAAGATTCCCGAACCATCGAAGAAACAACCAACACTGCAGCTTCCAAACTCAACTTTGATGATACTGCAAAGCTAAAATATCCACTCGTCACCACACCGATCACTTCGAGCTGAACTGCTACCACAGTTATCCAAACACTTCTAATCCAAAGGCTTCTCCAAAACCAGAACCATCAACAAACCACACAACGGACCTCTGAGATGGCAGACAATCCAAACGAAACTCGGGCTCCAAACCAAGCATCAACATCTCACTCTCCTAAAAAATGACAAATGAGACCATGCCGAAGCGAAGCAACTCATAGACCTTAGTCCCATATTCCAGAACAGCCAACCTCCATACTGAAGATCCAGATAACTTCTACACAAACGAGTCTTACCTAAGGCAGGTAAAGACTGCTTCTCAACCACCTCTAAAACTATTTCAAGAGAAAACTTCTCTGGAAAATATCCAAGAAGACTGCATTTCATCACGCAGTTATCAAGATATCATCACTTACTTATGCACTTCCATCAAATCCAAACTCAAGAATAATTCGCTCACCCGAGCGAAATACAAACTTATTCTTCAAAGATAAACTCCGAATCTTTTAAAAAGGTTTCCTTCGGATATCAAAGAAATCCTTACTCCAAACAATAAATCTCACCCGAGACGGTATTAGGCCTATAGTCTCGACAAATACTTCCAACCTCAACATATGGACCACTTCCATCAGTGGTAGTCGTGTTACACACACATACCACTACTCCACTATCTACCTCTATAACTTATGTTGGAAAATCCGAACAGACAACCCAACAGATTAGGTAGATATAAATATATATATATATAGTTATATATAAAAATTACAAGTAAGTTCTCTCAAGAAAGACACCACTACAGAGCCTAGGTATTCACTCAACCTAACGCTCTCTAAAGAAAGACACACTTCAGAGCTTAGGTATTCTCTCAGCCTAATGCTCTGATACCAAATGTGACGACCCGACTTCCTATCTCCAGGAAATCGCATCATCTTGAAGAAAGAAAGGGATAGAAGAAGAAAGAAAGAGAAAGAAGAAACAGAACAACATCAGAGAACTCACAGCGGAACGAATAAAATATAATATATCAAATAAAATATTACATAGTATCATATTACATCAGAGTTACACAACTTATTCAACACATATTAGATAGTTATAAACATTTGTCTAATTCATACAACTCAAGTATATAAGATGCAGATACCAAGCAAACACAGCGGAACCAATATATCTACACGTGGAAACCTCCTGCTCCATTACTCCTTCAGAATTCGTCAAGCTAACCTGAATCACTTGACTACTCATACATAATATGAGTACCCAAGAGTTTAATAAAATAGAAAATAAACACTCGCGTCAGACAGGGGTCTGGTGTGAGTAAACGGGTTAAAAGATTGCTTAACTTTAGAAAATCTTTGAAAAGAAAAGGTATCACGTAAGACTTCCCACACATAAACATGGAAAAAAAATTACCTTACGCTAACCGAAACATTTGATAGGAAATCCAGTGATATTATAATAGTGTCTAGGGTTTTCAAGTAAATAAGAAATAGCCGAAATTGTTACATCTATTAAATTCCAGCTACTAGCCACAAAAGTGGGTAATACAAACAAAACCGTAGGGTCTCGTAGGAAGAATGGGTTTCCATCAATGGCAGGGCTACTAGGATACCGCTCGTCACAGTACGTGGCCTAGATCACCGTACCGAGGAGTACTCCCACTCCCCTGCAACACAAGGCCGGGACCATTCAATACTGAACAGTCCCAAATAAGACAACCCCGGCAGTTGTCCAGATCAACCGCCCCACGCAGCCGAATAAAAAGGGTCTTCTAGACAGGAGTAAATCTTGCTCTCCAGTGGGAGCTACCCACGAAGCCTTGCTGCACCTCCCCTATTTTAGCCATTTCCGGTTAATGAGGCTTGAGGCTGCGATTACCTTTATAGGACACATCTCTTAGAATGCTCATCGTCCGCCTGACGATGTGCTGTAAGCATTCAATACATACAAGTTCGTTCCAGGTTCGAACGAAACCGAAGGCAATATCTCGTTGCACTCATTTTGGAATCACCCTCAAAGTCAACGACCATAGCCCTTGCACTCTAATTCACCATCTCGAACCTATAAGTACCATTCCGTCAAACTCATTACGGAATCACCCACAGAGTTATACTGACGTATAGCCCTTACACCTCGAGTCTTCACTTGCTCCACTTGGATTAACGACCTAACGTTTAATTGGAATCGATGTGGTTTTCGGATACCAAATATGGAAACCCGATCCCGGTCTCACCGAAACCAAACGCCATTTTAATGTCCAAGTTGTACTTAAGGGATTTAAACAGTTTAACTTATTCAGGATGATATAAACAGATAGATGAATAACATTATCACAATAGATAATTCATATCAACATTCATCTCACAAAGCAGCATATCACATATCTCATAGACATCCAAATCATCCAGTATCAACCAATCACCCAATATTAATCATCCAATATCATTCAATATCAAATATCAATCATTCAATATTAATCAATCACCCATAGCAGAATTGATTAACTCTTAATCAATTTAATTAACCTCTAATTAAATTAACTATTATTCTTTAATCACTTGGATTATTGATTTATTTCAAATCAAATTTATTATCATCTCTTAATGATCTTCCTTAATTAATCTTCTTCGATTAATTATATTTTAATTATATTCAAGTAATTATCCCTAACCATATTCAGTAATTAATCTTTAATTACTATCATTAATTACAATAATTAATGATCCTTCATTAATTAATTAACTATAATTTATTACATTAATCATTAATTAATTACAATTAATTAATCATACTTAATACAATTATTATTATTATCAACCTTGATTAATTCATTAATTAAATAATCCTTATTAATTAATTAACCCTTTATGTTATTAACTTATAATTAATCACCTCTTTAATCAGTAATTAACAACTTATAATTACCTATCTAAATTAATTAACTTCTTAATTAATTAACTTCTAAATTAATTATATTAATCCTTGATTAATTAATCCATTTAATTAATCTTTAACTACTTCATTAAGTAATTATTATTCAATTATAATTACAATTTTAATTAATTACACTTAGTAATTAACCCTTATTTAATCTCATTCATTAATTAATTAATCACATTAATTAATTAACTTAAATAAATTAAGTAATTACCTCCTAATTACTTCATTAATAACTCTTAATCAATCTATTAATAAATTACTTAACAAATATTTAGTTCCATCATTAAATAATTCTTAATTAATTAATTAATTAATCAATTACTCCATAACTAATTAACTTTAAAACAATTATATTAATTAATTCTTAATTAATAACATTAAGTGATTATCCATCAATCACTTCCAATTAATTGCTCATATGAGTAACTTCTCTTAATACTTCCATAAGTAATTACCAATCTAATTACATTCAAAAATTAACCATTGATTACTTCATTAATTAATCACACTTAATTAATCCATAATTAAGTGATTATTTAAAAATTAAATAAATAATTAACTAATTATTTAAAATTAATTAAAATAATTAATTAATTAATTTCTTATATTTCAATATCCTTAATTAATTAAGAATTCATTAATTTTAATTAACAAATCAAATTTATTAAGTACTCTCAAGTTCATATCAAAATAATTTAATGTTATTTATCTTTATAAATAAGTTATTTGAAATAAATCAAATTTTAACAACTTAATCAACTTATCCTATTGGGTTTTCAAAATTATAATAATAACTTTATTTAAAAATAACACATTTTGGAAATCAAATTTGAAATTTTCAAAACACATTAATTTTCTAAGTTAAACTTATTCATTAAAATAAAATTTGAATAGTTTGTTTTTAAAACATTACTTTATACTGCACTTAAACTTTGATTTAATAATTAAATTCAAACACTCTTCTTAAATTAAAATTCAAACTTTAATTAAGTAAAACTTCTTCAAAGAAATCTTCTCACACGGTTTAAATTTGAAAGTAAATTCAATTTACATTTTAAAGTTTGATTAACTTAATTTTCAAAACAAACAAGTTTAACTTTGAAAATTCTTTTTCTTTTATAAAGCTCAACTTGATATATATATATATATATATATATATATATATATATATTAAAACAAGTTTAACTTGTAACTTAACCTTTGCATAAAAAAAAACTAAGCTTCAGGTTAGAACAGAAGTACTCTCAGTCAAACCCGAGTAAAACACTAAAACTACTCGAAACAACCCTGAAGCAACCCAGCAACCCCCCCTTCTTCGAGTCGCCCCTGAAGATAACGCGAGAATACTTCGAGTTCCTCAACTCGTCTTCCCCAGAACAGACTCCAGTGCGCAGCAACTACATGCGTGCACCGTGCACAGAGAACCAAACAACGTCAAACTTATCTCCGGTCATCACCATGTCGGCGGCAACCACCTCGACCGTCCCCTCCACCCAGAATCACAAATTCCACAACGAAACAAAATTCGACCAAAATCTCTAATAAACTACAGCAGCTCGAACCAAATACCCCATCGTCAACGACGAACACGCCACCGGCCCCTCCGTTAATTTCACCAGAGCATCACCGCATCACCGGGGTACCATTCCCCTCCTCGCGAACTCCTCCAATCCACCATTCCCGTCGTGAAAACTTCGACCGTTAAAACGAAACAGAAACTAACTTAAACCCTAGTTTTATCATTTACGAACGATCCAGCCATTAGAAATTTTTCTTTACATTTTTCCTATAATCTACATCCTACAAACAAAGATCGACCAAGATTTCAGATCTTATTATTGTGTGGATCGATGGCAAACACCAAAAACTCCAAAAATGTTCAATCCCAAAATTCACACTAAATACCCAATTAAAAATTTCAAATTTCTTATCTAAATTCATGATTTACCCTCCAGATTTCATGCATGAACTTCAAATTAAAATTTAAGGTAGTTAATTTTTTTACAAAAATTTAGTTTTACTTTTAATTCTTTTTTTATAAATATTTGTTCATTCAATATTCCAGAAACTAATTTTAAAATTTCCATCATGCCTTAACTCACAACTTCATTCAATATCAAAGTATAATATAGTTTGGATTGGGAAATCTTTTTTTTCTTAAGAAAACAAATTCTGTAAGAAAACAGAGAAGAGGGATTTATACAGACACTATATTCTCAGACATTTCACACTTCCAATCATGCATACATAAACAGTATTTATATAAACAGATATTCATTAGCACAGCACAATTCGTCACATGCATCCAAAATTAGCCACAGATATATATTTTTATTTAAAACTGTTTTTGAAATGTTTACTCACCTGATTTAAGCAGAGCAGATTTCAATTATTCCTAGGCTTGAAAAAAACTTTGCAGATCATATTTTTGCTTTGCTGGAAAAACTTTTGCATGCCCCAAAATCCTTGATTTAAAATGTTGAAACAGATCTTTAACTTCCTTTTGCATGTTTACAGATTTATGTATTGAACTTGCTGTAGCCCTTCATTTTGAATGCAGTTTGAAGAAATGCAGATTTTAATTGTTGCAGGTTGAAGTCTTGAAGATCAATTGCATTTGCAAATGTAGGCTTTACACTTTAGGATTTGAAATTACAGATTTTACTATGTTGAGAAGAACTTCAGATTTACTTTTGGATTTTATTTTCAGATTTTGGAAATTTGTTTTCTGATTTTGCCATTAACATTTGAAAGAAAGAAAACGTTTTGAAAGAAGCTTGTTTTCTTAAAAGACATTTATTAAAAATTAAAATTATATGTTGCCACTTGTTAATAATTTGAACAAATGTCACAAACCTATTTTTAAAAGCTTACAAGTGTTATTAATGTAACTTAAGATGATAACACATACTCATTTTTATTTTAAATAATCCTTTATTTAGTTTAAATGTAGATATAAACTTACATCTTTAATTTACTTTATTAAAGAAAACTCTAAAGCTAGTTATAATATACATCTTATACATGTTATTTTAAATCTTAAACATTCATTTTTAATGTAAGCATTTTAAAAGAAATCAAAACAAAGCTTGTTTAAATTCCTTTGAAACTATTCTCATTTTAAATACTTTAAAAGAAAAACAAAACAAAACTTTGTTTAAAACCCTTTTAAACTATCCTATTAAAAATAAATAACAATCTTATATTTTGAAAATAAACGAATTAGTCTTTAGATTAATTTTTAAGCAAAGCTTTAAATTATAATTTCATACATATTCAAATTATCAATAGATTTAAATTCAATTTCAAAACAACTCAAATTATAACATATACATACATATATATTACAATTTGAAAATTCATCTTTTAATTTAAAACAAAAGATATTCCCATTCATAATATATATCAAACATATATATATTATAAATAGAATAAAATTTTATTAGCCTTTGAAAAACAATTCTTATCAAATTTTGCTAGATTAAAAATTTATTAACCTTTAAAGATTACATTTACTAATTTAAACTAAAATTATAAAGAAAATTTATCAAACCAATTTAATTATTATTACAGATTATTAAATCGATATTGTCCAAAATTCCGGGTCGTTACAGTCGCCATCTGAAAAGTTTGATTGAAGAACTGCTGAGAGAGAACAAGTTGCAGCAATATGTTAAGAGAAATAGGAATGACCCAACTTCATCTACTAAGGGCCATCAACTTCCTGCTCATCCTTCTGGCTCGGGTGAGAGGAATACTGTGCATGAATCAGAAAGGCCTGTTATTAATGTGATTACGGGAGGTCCTCACCCAGCAGGCAGAAGCTGGGGCAAGATGGAAAGATATGCCTGTGCCTTAAAGTATGCACCAACAGAAGAGAGTGTTTTTGTATTAGATGATGCTGCACCTTTGAAGCAGCAGAAAACTTTTAATGATGATATTGTGTTTAGAGCCAGGGACTCTATGGGCATTGAAGCTCCAACCATGTATCCCTTGGTCATCTCTGCAGGCATTGGGCCGGCTATTGTAAAAAGAGTGCTTGAAGATTGCGGCGCTTCTTGCAATATTCTCTTCAAAAAGACATTCGATCAAATGAAAATTCCGATGGCTGATGTTCAAGCTTCATCGCAAAAAATTGTTGGGTTTACTGGGGAACCGAAGCAGCCGATTGGAACTATCAACTTGTTCGTGGAGCTTGGAGAGGGGCAGAAAAAGGTGGTTCGGAAACAGACTTTCGTAATTGTTGATGAATTTTCTGCCTACAATGCCTTCCTAGGCGGACCAACTCTTATGGCTTTTAAGGCAATTATCGCCCCGTGGTGCCTCACTATGAAATTCCCCATGGATAATGGAGTTGGAGTTATTAAAGGGGATCAGAATGCTGGGCGAGAATGTTATCTAGTTGAGTTGCGTGAAGCGAGGAAGGGAGATGGGAAAAGATGCGGCAGCCCCAGTCCGCATCAAAAAACCAACCTTGTAGCAATTACAGGGTGGACCCTGCACTGGCGAGCATAGCGGGGCACGAAGAGAAATGGATCCCAGAAAAGCTAGTGCGGGGGAGAATAGAGTGGTGCCAGTGGAAGTAACGGTGCCAGTACCTATTGACCCGAAAGATCCGAACAAAGTAGTGAATGTGGGTTCGCAACTTAGTGTGACGGTTCAAAATTCCTTGATATCATTCTTGAAAGCAAATCTGGACGTATTCGCTTGGACTCATGCTGATATGTGTGGAATATCCCCAAAAATTACAGTACATACTCTGAATATTGATCCGAAGTTTACATCGGTAAAGCAGAAAAGAAGAACCCAGGGTCCTGAAAGGTCAGCAGCGTTGAAAGAAGAGGTAGACCATCTCATGGAGAATGGTTTCATCAGGGAGACTACTTATCCGAATTGGGTTTCAAATCTAGTACTGGTTAAGAAAGCTAATGGGAAGTGGAGGGTATGCATCAAATTCTCAGATTTAAACAAAGCCTTCCGTAAAGACTGCTTCCCGTTACCCAGGATAGATCAGTTGGTGGATGGAACAGCGGGGCATGAATTGTTATCTTTTATGGATGCTTACTCCGAATACAACCAGATCTAGATGCATGAGCCGGATCAGGAGGATACGAGCTTCATCACCGATGTTGGTCTCTACTGCTATAGAGTCATGCCCTTCAGACTTAAGAATGCAAGGGCAACTTACCAAAGACTCGTCAATGCTATGTTCAAGCCACAGATTGGAAAAACTATGGAAGTTTATGTTGACGATATGTTGGTGAAATCAAAGAAGGCAGTAGACCATATGGATCACTTGGCAGAAAAGTTTACAGTCCTCCGAAAGTACGGAATGAAACTTAATCCTTTGAAAGGTTCGTTTGGGGTGGAGTCCGGAAAGTTCTTGGGTTTCATTGTGAGTGCTAGGGGCTTTGAAGCCAATCCTGCTCAAATTGCTGCCTTAAAAGAAGTCAAAGCTCCTAGAACGAAGAAGGAATTGCAAAATCTTAATGGAAAAGTCGCTGCCTTGAGTCAATTCATTTCCAAAGCTACTGATAAATGCATTCCATTCTTTGATGCTTTGAGGAAAGGAAGGAAAAACTTTGACTGGACTCCTGAATGCCAGAAAGCTTTCGATGAGTTGATTCGTCATATGGAAACGCCTCCAATACTTTCTAAGCCCGATGATGGTGAAGATCTTTTCGTATATTTGGCAATCTCATCTCATGCTCTCAGTGCGGCGTTGGTACGGGAAAACGCAAAAATTCAGCGCCCGGTCTATTATATCAGCAAAAGATTCACTGTGGCAGAGATGAATTATTCAAAATTGGAAAAGCTCGCATATTGTCTGCTGATTGCATCAAGAAAATTGAGGCCGTATTTCCAAGCTCATCCTATCAAGATCCTCACTGATCAACCTTTGAAGCAAGTCCTGTTTCGCCCTGGGACTTCGGGTCGCCTTCTGAAGTGGAATATTGAACTCAGCCAATACGACATCACTTATCATCCTCGGAGAGCAATTAATGGACAAGCTTTAGCAGATTTCATCGCAGAATGTACAGACAAATGTGACAGTGAGGAAGAGGTGACTGATAATACCCCAATTCGATGGAAATTATATATTGATGGTGCAAGAAACGATTACTGTTCCGAAGCTGGGGTTGTGCTAGAAACCCCTGAAGGGCGGTCGTTGTGCTATGCATTGAGATTGGAGTTCCCTTCGACAAACAATGATGCACAATATGAAGCTCTTATTGCCGGCTTGAAGATTGCTAAAGAATTGAATGTCAAAGTGTTGCAGATCTTCAGTGATTCACAGCTTATTGTATGTCAGGTCAAGAAAGAGTTTCAAACTAAAGGAGGAAATATGCCTGCTTACTTGTCAAGAACCTGGGAACTTCTCAATGATTTCTATCATTATACGATAAGTCATATACCCCGGGAAGAGAACATGAAGGCAGATTCTCTCGCAAAGTACGCAAGCACAGGCGAAGCTCAATTACTCGGATTGATGCCTGCAGAAGTCTTGTCAGCCCCAAGTATTGATGAAATGGAGATTGATTGGGTCATGACTATTTCTCAAGAGCAAGAATCATGGATGACTCCGATAATGGAATATCTGCTCAACGGTTCTCTACCAGAAAATTCAAAAGAACGACAGAAGTTGCTAAGAGAAGCCTCTAGATATATAATTCAAGATGGCCGACTGTACAGGTGGGGATTCTCAATGCCATTACTCCGATGTGTGACCAAGGAAGAGGCTAAGACAATTCTAGCTGAAGTACACGGAGGAGAGTGTGGAGATTATTCAGGTGGTCAAACTCTAGCAAAGAAAATTCTCCGTTATGGGTATTTTTGGCCAGACATTAATCGTGGTGCTGCAAGCTATGCCCGAAAATGTGACCGATGCCAGAGATTTGCAAAAAATCCCAAGAGCACCTTCCACCAAGATAACACAGATGGTCAGTCCGTGGCCATTTGCTATTTGGGGAATAGATCTCATCGGGCCTTTGCCAACCGCCAAATCCGGAATAAGATATGCTATTGTTGCTGTTGATTATTTTACTAAATGGGCTGAATCTGAACCATTAGCTACTATTACCTCTAAAAAGATGATAAACTTTGTAACTAAGAATATCATTTGCAGGTATGGTGTGCCTCAAAAGATAATCGCAGACAATGGAACCCAATTCGAAAGTGAAGAGTTCCAAGATTTTTCTAAGCGATTCAAGATCCGAAAAAGCTTCTCAGCAGTGGCTCATCCGCAGGCAAACGGGCAAGTGGAAGCATTAAACCAAATTATCAAATCAACCATCAAAAAACAGCTGGAAAAAGCGAAAGGTGGTTGGGTCGATAAGCTACCACTAGCAGTATAGGCGTATATAACTACCCACAAAACTGCGACTGGGCACACTCCATTTTCATTGGCATATGGATCAGAAGCAATGATTTCCGGTGGAAATAGAAGTCCCTTCACATAGAAGAATTCATTTCAACCAAGCTGAAAACGAAGAGTTGCATCTTGAAGCACTTGACTTCCTTAATGAAAAAAGGGAAGAGGCTCAGCTCAGAATTGCGGCCCATCAGCAAAGAATTGCCAGGCACTTCAATTCCAAAGTTCACCAACGCAGCTTTGATATTGGAGATCTAGTCTTGAAAGGATCATGACAGCAACCGGAGTGTTTGCGCCAAACTGGGAAGGGCTGTATGTCATAGGCAAAAAACTTCTTGATGGCACTTTCAAACTGACAACTGTCGAAGGAGATCCAATTCCAAGAGCTTTGAACAACAATCACTTGCGCCCATATTTTACTTAAAAGCTTCACTGAAATAGTGTAAAAGAATTATGGATGCATGATTCTTGTATTGAAAGCCATTGTAAAGCCAGTGCAGGTGAATAATAAGAACTATAAAGTGGATGTAGGCCTAGTTCTTGGCCGAACCACTATAAATCTTGTGTTCTCTACTATTATAAACTGCCTGTTTTATTTTGATATATAAAGTACTTTAATTGTATTGCTAAAATGTCGATTTAATATTGCAGGCCATTAAAACAAAGCTTACCCACCACAAGACCAAGCGATCCCTGACATCACTCAACAAATGAATGTTTGGCTACAAAAATTCCAGACTCAAATCCTATATAAGAAGTGCTTCAAGCAAACAGTTAGTGGTCCCGCTGGAGGTGGGCCCTTGCTAACTAATTGTGATCGTTTATGCAAACGAACATCCGATTAATTAGCCTGTGTCTGCCCCTGCGAACTCATTTAACAATGAAGTACACTTCTTTGGATAAAATAAACTACTTGCAAAAGAAAGGAATGTGTGCTTGAAAATGATAACAGGGAATCGCTGATATGAGCAAATGGCGAAAAGACATGGGCGAGTGGCAGGAAATAGCCAAAGACCTCTTTGGAGGCACAAGCCCTCTTCGGAGGCACAACTCTTCGGAGGATAATGACCTCTAACAGACTTGCCAGAAAAAGAAAGTTCTCTTTCTCAACCAAAAAAGATTGGTGGAACGACCGGAGGCACCTTTCCGAGTGGAAGGCATAGCACTCGTTAACTAGCTGAGATCGTTTGTGCAAACAGGCATCCAAGTTACTTGTGTCCGCCCCGTGAATCCATCCAACCATGAGAAAGAAACTTCCAGGCAAAAGCCCTACTCGGAGGCACACATTTCACCGTGATCTAAAATAAAACTTCACACGAGTCAAAATGTGAGAAGACCTCCTCGGAGGCACGCATTCCACCAAGATTTGAAATAAAACTTCATAAGTGTTGGAATGTGAAAAGCCCTCTTCGGAGGCCCATTTCACCAGAGTTGAAATGCTAAAAGACCTCTTCGGAGGCACACATTTCACCGTGATCTGAAATAAAACTTCATATGAGTCGAAATATGAAAAGCCCTCTTCGGAGGCCTGCTTCCCAGCGAACAGGGAAAAAACAAAAGCCTCTCCCCAGAGGCAGAAACAAAAAATCCCTCTTCGGAAGCCTGCTTCCCAGCGAACAGGGAAAAAACAAAAGCCTCTCCCCAGAGGTAGAAACAAAAAGCCCTCTTCGGAGGCCCGCTTCCCCGCGTACAGGGAAAAAACAAAAGCCCTCCCCCAGAGGCACACACAAAAAAGCCCTCTTCCCAGAGGCACAATCAAACAAAAGCCCTCTTCGGAGGCACAAACAAGTCAAAGCCCATTTTTGGAGGCCCACTTTACCGCGTAGGAAAATTCACTTGCCAAAAATAAAAGTGACTTTCTCCAAAAGTGAAGTGTAAAAACTTCTTCAAAAGAAAAAAAAAAGAAAGAGAAGACTTCTCCAATACGAGATGCATTCTACTAACTCAGAAAAATATTTCCTTAAAATGGAAAAATTATTCTCTAAAGTACAGATGCAAGCCTCCTTCAAATGGAAAAGTTGTTCTCCAAAGAAAGAGTACAAGTCTTCTCGGAACAGAAGAGTTGTTCTCTAAAATCTTGCCAACGTGAATGAGATTGCAATAAACCATGGTATGGGGGCAATATAATATAGTTACAAATATAAAAGCAATGCTCAAGCAACATACCACAGGTTTACTGCAACATCACACAAAGAAAATAAAGAAACTTGTATGAAAAAGAAGAATAAATGCATTCTCAAATACAGACAGAAGTTTGTACAAGTAAAAGAATCATTTTATTCCATACTATGAAAATTTTATGCATGTGCAGGTTTCAAAATAAAAAAAGGCGGGGATCGGTACCCACACAATCTCCGGTCAACACAAGTCTTTATATATACAAGCAAAAAAGCAAAAAGCATAGGTCACAAACCCATCACTTCTTCTTCCTGCCACCTTTCGAGCCCTCGCCTGGCCGGATGACTAACTTTTTGGGTCGGCTTGTGAGAGTAGGGAAAGAAAGAGGAAGGGGTGCAATTGGACTTTCTTCTGCTTTTTCTTCGCCGGCAGAAGCTTCTCTCTTTTTCTTTGAGACTCCACGCTTCCCCTTCTTCCTTGAAGAAGACTCACTGCCCGGGGTGAAAAGTGCAGACAACTTTATGTCATCAGAAATAGTTTGCTTCGGGGTTCTTTCTCCTTCTTCAGGTTCTTCGGCCTTCTGTTCTTGTGAAGCGACCGGGTCATCCAAGCCTTGAAGAGCTTCTATCTGCTCCCCTTGTGACCCCGGTTGAGAAACGGAAGGAGGGGTAATCTGAAGAGGCGGAGAGGGGACGGCTGGAGGAGGGGAAGTCTGAACAACGCTTGGCGCTTTCACTACAGGAGAAGAGAAGTTAAAGTCAGTATTTCTCATAAAAAAAGGAGAAAGTGGCGCGTCAAGATTTAAGTAATAATCGAAAAGTTCATCAAGCTCATGTGAAGTAAACAAGCAGTCCACTTGAGCGAGATCAGCGTTAAGGTTACCGGGAGAAGTAGGCTTTACTATGTCAACTTCAAAGTCCTACGCCTCAGTGCTTTCTTGGGTCTCATCTCCAGTACGGGCGGTTGCACTTTCAATAACAGCTTTAGCAAGAGGTGGAGAATGGGAACTGGAGCCAACAATATAGATGTCGGCCGAAACCGAAGGTTGAACTGGGTCGGTTGAGGTTGCCTTCCCTAAATGTTCTCCTTCTGCCATTTCGGCTCTCTCTTTAGCAAGTTGCTCCTTTCCCATGGCAAGAGCAGCACATGCATCGTCATCTAGATAGTGCGCCATTAAATCTACCTCAGAATATCCGGCTCCTCCAAGCACATCAAGTGCGGCTTCCCATACTTTGGCCAAAGTGATTTCGTACTTCGGTCCCAAAAATATAAGGCTACCGCGCCCCCAGAACACTATGAATGTAAACTCGAATAAAGTAGAGCTGACTTCGACTTTAGTTTCCATATGAGATTCCTCGGCTGCTGCTTTACAGGCAATAGCTTCATCATGCTCCTTTTCAGCTTCAGAAAGTCGAGCTTTTAGCAGTTCAATTTCCAAGTTCCGGGAGCTGGTTTTTTCTCGCAGTTGAGCAAAGTCAGCTCGGTAGCTTTCTACTGCTTGCCGTTGTGCTTCAAATTTAGCTTCAGCGTCTCTCTGTGCAGCGTGAGCATCTCTCACCTGTTTTTGAAGCACCTCTTCTCTTTGAGAATAGGAAGTGGAAGAAGTGGCAAGCTCTTATTTAAGCTTTTCAACTTCTGCTTCAAGCTTCTCATTATAAGCGGCAATACTCTTCATCTCTGCATCATGCTGATCGAGTGTTTTCTGCCACTCGGATTTGTCATTTTCCATAGTCAGCATGGCTTCGAGGTTTGCGCGATTTACTCTTTGAAGCTTGTCAACAAGTTTCTTTCCAACCAAACATTCTCTCGATATCGAGTTTGACGGCATCAAGATTTCGCAACATGGCTTGCTTATCGATTGGGACCAAGTCAAGGTCGAAACGCACTCCCTTTAAGCACCAGTGCAGAAACCGACTTTGAAGAGTAGCCGGACCCTGCCCAACTTAATACGGGGGCCTATTGATGATTGTTTGAATATCAGCTCTTTGAAGGGCAGGAGAGCTGGAAGGAATTTCCAAAGAGACGGAACAGCGGGGTTTTCAGAAATTTCAGATGTCGGTTTCTCACCAAGTTTGGCCCGTTTGCTCGGATCTTCAACGACATGACTTTTCCCTTTATCATCATGGATTTTCGTTTGTGGCAATCATCCTCTCTCTGAGAAGAATCATGTCGTTCGTCCCTTCTCCCGTAGCGTTCTTCATAAGCACGCTTCTCACGAGCTTTCCTCGCAGCTCTTTCTTCGTCGGTTTCCCAGGAAGCAGGAAGATACCTCTTGGGGTCATAAGAGCCGCGTCTCCCATAACGCTGGAAATCATCGTAGTAAGAGCCACTTTATCCCATTGGAGAACCTGAAAATGAAGAAAAGATAAATTCAGAAATCTTCAAAGCAAGGAAGTTGAATGCATACAAGTGCTGAAAAATCCTAAGTGTGTGTAACGTGCAAACTACGCGCGTCAAACTACGAACCACTCCTCGGTTGGGGGGTGATGATGGATTTTACAGCAAGTGTCGACTCTTGGGCAGACGGAGTTTGTTGCAAGACAGATGTCGCTTCAACTACTGGAGAAATAACTTTAGTAGCAGCGGTATCATCTTTAAAAAGCTCTTGTAAAGTGATCATCAAGTCGCTCAACCCCTCAAAAATGTCGTCACCATTGTGCCCGACGGGACCCTTGCCCTCAGCTCCTTCATCAACAGTCTTCCCAGACTGGTGAGGAGGTTCCTCTTCCTCAATGACCGGAGCAAGTGCAAGTTTGCCGGACGACCCCACAACGTCAATAGAAGCAGAGCACTTCACCAGTGAAGCCTCAACAGTATGTTCTTTCGGTGTAAGTTCTCCGACGGAAACTGGGGCATCTGATGTCTCTATTGGAGAATCAGGGACTTCATGAGGCTGAGTAGATCGAGAAGGGTGCAGAAGTCCAAATTGGTGAAGAAATTCATTTTTCAGCAAAAATTTAATACTTCTTTCCTCAATCGCCACGGCACTTAATCTTTCAAAAGTGGACTTGTGGCTGGGATCTTTAGAGGGAGGAGGAAGTGCTGTAAAAGAAAAGAACGAAATTAGCACCTAGCAACTCGGACTTTGAAAAGCTCAAATGGAAAAAGTGGGAGTGAGCAATCGACAAATCAAGTGAATTTGGGAAGTGGCTGAAGATGAAAGAACCAAACTCGCTTGAGAAATTCTATAAGAAAGCTGATGAGTTCATGCGTTTGGAAAGCCTTCATGCACCGGATAAAGTGGCATTGATAGAGGTCAAGAATAACACTGCCGCTCCTACCAAAAAAGAGTCCAGGAGTCAGAAAAGGGAGAATAATGGCGGGAAGAAACAGAAGGATGTGAAGAAACCTCGCTTCTTAAAACCTTCAGATTTCACTCCTTTGACTGACACCCCGGAAAATATCTTTTTTGCTACCAAAGATGCGGTAGAATATCCTAAACCGCCTGAGATGAGAGTTGGGAAAAAAGCTGCTCAAAGTGGGAGATTCTGTCGGTTTCATAATCAACCCCGTCATGATACCAACGAATGTCGCCATCTGAAAAGTTTGATTGAAGAATTGCTGAGAGAGAACAAGTTGCAGCAATATGTTAAGAGAAATAGGAATGACCTGACTTCATCTACTAAGGGCCAGCAACTTCCTGCTTATCCCTCCAGCTCGCGTGAGAGGACCACTGCGTATGAACCAGAAAGGCCTGTTATTAATGAGATTACGGGAGGTCCTCACCCAGCAGGCAGAAGCTGGGGGAGATGGAAAGATATGCCCGTGCCTTGAAATATGCACCAGCAGAAGAAAGTGTTTTTGTGTTGGAAAATGCTACACCTTTGAAGCAACAGAAAACTTTTAATGATGATATTGTGTTCAGAACCAGGGACTCTATGGGCATTGAAGCTCCTACCATGGATCCCTTGGTCATTTTTGCAAGCATTGGGCCGGCTATTGTGAGAAGAGTGCTTGTAGATTGCGGTGCTTCTTGCAACATTCTCTTCAAAAAACATTCGATCAAATGAAAATTCTGATGGCTGATGTTCAAGCTTCACCGCAAAAAATTGTTGGGTTTACTGGGGAATCGAAGCAGCCAATTGGAACTATTGACTTGTTCGTAGAGCTTGGAGAGGGGCAGAAAAAGGTGGTTCGAAAACAGACTTTTGTAATTGTTGACGAATTTTCTGCTTACAACGCCTTCCTAGGCCATCCAACTCTTGCAGCATTTAAGGCAATTCTCGCTCCGTGGTGCCTTACTATGAAACTCCCCACGGATAATGGAGTCAGTGTTATTAAAAGGGATCAGAATGCTAGGCGAGATGTTATCTAATAGAGTTGCATGAAGCAAGGAAGAGAGAGATGGGAAAAGATGCAGCAGCCCCAGTCCGCATCAAAGAACCAACCTTGTGGCAATTACAGGGTAGACCCTACACTGGCGAGCATAGCGGGGCACGAAGAGAAATGGATCCTAGAAAAGCCAGCGCAGGGGAGAATAGAGTGGTGCCAGTGGAAGTAACGGTACCAGTACCTGTTGACCCGAAAGATCCAAACAAAGTGGTGAATGTGGGTTCGCAACTTAGTGTGACGGTTCAGAATTCCTTGATATCATTCTTGAAAGAAAATCTGGACGTATTCACTTGGACTCATGCTGATATGTGTGGAATATCACCAGAAATTGTAGTACATACTCTGTGTTAACCCCGTTCCAGCCCACAAGTTAAGGGGCCCACGAGTTAAAGGAGTCAACGAGTTAAGGCCTGGGATGAGCCACGACTTAAGGTGTTTAACGGCTCAGGAAGGATCTACGACTCAGGAAGCCTCACGACTCATCGAGTCACCGACTCAATAAGTTAATGACCTAAAGCTCAAAGCGACTTAAAGGGTTACGACTCAAGGGGTTACGGTTCACAAGGCAGGACGGCTCAATAAGTTGCCGACTCATCAAGACTACCATCTCAACGACTTAAAGGAGCAGAGTGGCTTAACTAGTTAACGGCTCACAAGACAAACCGACTCAATGCATTACCGACTCATCAAAGGTATTGCCTCAGCGACTCAACAGGTCCACGACTCATCATAAGAAACGACTCAAGAGGATTGACGACCTAAGAAATGACTTGACGACTCATAACTCAGGATGACTCGTCCGCGACTTAAAGCCACTGAGTCGTATTCCGTTGCTACAATGCATGTCCCAGTGAGAATTGACTCGCCAACGACTCAGGACTTGGCTTAGAATCCAGCAAGAGAATGAGCTAGTGAGAAGACCAAATGCTTAATCAGATAAGCCGGCCACGACTCAACTTGACTCGGCCACGGCTTAGCCTGAGTCGGTCACGACTCAGGACTTAGACGAAAAACTTCTATCCAGATTTGCCTATAAATACATGGCCACCCCCAACATTCAAGGGACTTTTGGCTCACTCATTTCAAGCGCCGTTACTCTGCTGCCTTCTGAACTACTTCAACACCTTCAAGGAACTTCATGAGGAAATCAAACATGTCTAACATGTGTTCAAGGATTTGGATCGACATTGAAGTTTAGGGTACTTGTTCTAAGTCACTTGAAACTCAAAGTGTGTTGTAATCAAAGTGTAACTGCATTGACTTGTAATCAAATCGTCAATAAAGATATTCAAAGTGGACATAGGCTCTCTCTTAAGCCGAACCACTATAAAATTGCTGTTGTTTACTGTTTTTTCACTATTATCTGCTTATAATCTGTTCCCGAGCTATCGGGTGGTGCTTTCACAATCTCACTTCATACACCGGGGTGTTAACGTGCAAATTTTGGGGTTAACACTCTGAATATCGATCCGAAGTTTACACCGGTAAAGCAGAAAAGAAGAACCCAGGGTCCTGAAAGGTCAGCAGCTTTGAAAGAAGAGGCAGATCGGCTTATGGAGAATGGTTTCATCAGGGAGTCTACTTATCCGAATTGGGTTTCAAATCCAGTACTGGTTAAGAAAGCTAATGGAAAGTGGAGAGTATGCATCAACTTCTCAGATTTAAACAAATCCTGCCCCAAATACTGCTTCCCGTTACCCAGGATAGATCAGTTGGTGGATGGTTAGCGGGGCATGAATTGTTATCTTTTATGGATGCTTACTCTGGATACAACCAGATCATGATGCATGAGCCGGATCAGGAGGACACGAGCTTCATCACCGACGTTGGTCTCTACTGCTATAGAGTCATGCCCTTCGGACTTAAAAATGCAGGGGCAACTTACCAAAGACTCGTCAATGCTATTTTCAAACCGCAGATTGGCAAAACTATGGAAGTTTATGTTGATGGTATGCTGGTGAAATCAAAGAAAGCAGTAGACCATATGGATCACTTGGCAGAAATGTTTGCAGTCCTCCAAAAGTACGGAATGAAGCTTAATCCTTTGAAATGTTCATTTGGGGTGGAGTCCGGAAAGTTCTTAGGTTTCATTGTGAGTGCTGGGGGCATTGAAACTAATCCTACTCAGATTGCTGCCTTAAAAGAAGTCAAAGCTCCTAAAACGAAGAAGGAATTACAAAGTATTAATGGAAAAGTTGCTGCCTTGAGTCGATTCATTTCCAAAGCCACTGATAAATGCATTCCATTCTTTGATGCTCTGAAGAAAGGAAGAAAAAACTTTGACTGGACTCCTGAATGCCAGAAAGCTTTCAATGAGTTGATTAGTCATATGGAAACGCCTCCAATACTTTCTAAGCCCGACATTGGTGAAGAACTTTTCGTATATTTGGCAATCTCATCCCATGCTCTTAGTGCAGCGTTGGTACGGGAAGACGCAAAAGTCCAGCGCCCGGTCTATTATATCAACAAAAGATTCACTGGGGCAGAGATGAATTATTCAAAGCTAGAAAAGCTCGCCTATTGTCTACTGATTGCATCAAGAAAATTGAGGCCATATTTCCAAGATCATCCTATCAAAGTCCTCACTGATCAACCTCTGAAGCAAGTCCTGTTTCGCCCTGAGACTTCCGGTCGTCTTCTGAAGTGGAATATTGAACTCAGCCAATATGACATCACTTATCATCCTCGGAGAGCAATCAATGGACAAGCTTTAGCAGATTTCATCGCAGAATGTACAGACAAATGTGACAGTGAGGAAGAGGTGACTGATAATACCCCAATTCGATGGAAATTATATGTTGATGGTGCGAGAAACGATTACTGTTCCGAGGCCGGGGTTGTGCTTGAAACCCCTGAAGGGCGGTCATTGTGCTATGCATTGTGATTGGAATTACCTTCGACAAATAATGAAGCAGAATATGAAGCTCTTATTGCCGGCTTGAAAATTGCTAAAGAACTGAATGTTAAAGTGTTGCAGATCTTCAGTGATTCACAGCTTATTGTATGCCAAGTCAAGAAAGAGTTTCAAACTAAAGGAGAAAATCTGCCTGCTTACTTGTCAAGAGCCTGGGAACTTCTCGATGATCTTGACCATTATACGATAAGTCATATACCCCGGGAAGAGAACATGAAGGCAGATTCTCTCGCAAAGTACGCGAACACTGGTGAAGCTCAATTATTGGGATTAGTTCCTGTGGAAGTCCTATCAGCTCTAAGCACTAATGAGATGAATATTGACTGGATCATGACTATATCTCAAGAGCATGAATCGTGGATGACTCCGATAATGGAATATCTGCTCAACGGTTCTCTACCAGAAAATTCAAAGGAGCATCAGAAGTTGTTGAGGGAAGCCTCTAGATATAAAATTCAAGATGGCCGATTGTACAGGCGGGGATTCTCAATGCCATTACTCCGATGTGTGACCAAGGAAGAGGCTAAGACAATTCTAGCTGAAGTACACGGAGGAGAGTGTGGAGATCATTCAGGTGGTCAAACTCTAGCAAAGAAAATTCTCCGTTATGGGTATTTTTGGCCAGACATTAATCGTGATGCTGCAAGCTACGCCCGAAAATGTGACCGATGCCAAAGATTTGCAAAAATCCCAAGGGCACCGTCCACCGAGATAACACAGATGGTCAGTCCATGGCCATTTGCTATTTGGGGAATAGATCTCATCGGGCCTTTGCCAACCGCCAAGTCCGGAATCAGATATGATATTGTTGCTGTTGATTATTTTACTAAATGGGCTAAATCCGAACCATTAGCTACTATTACCTCTAAAAAAATGATAAACTTTGTAACTAAGAATATCATTTGCAGGTATGGTGTGCCTCAAAAGATAATCACAGACAATAGAACTCAATTCGAAAGTGAAGAGTTCCAAGATTTTTGCAAGCGATTCAAGATCCAAAAAAGCTTTTCAGCAGTGGCTCATCCGCAGGCAAACGGGAAAGTGGAAGCAATAAACAAATTTATCAAATCAACCATCAAAAAACAGCTGGAAAAAGCAAAAGGTGGTTGGGTCGATAAGCTACCACTAGCACTATGGGCATACAGAACTACCCACAAAACTGCGACTGGGCACACTCCATTTTTATTGGCATATGGATCAGAAGCAATGATTCCGGTGGAGACAAAAGTCCCTTCACACAGAAGAATTCATTTCAACCAAACCAAAAACGAAGAGTTGCAACTTGAAGCACTTGACTTCCTTGATGAAAAAAGGGAAGAGGCTCAGCTCAGAATCGCAGCTCACCAGCAAAGAATTGTCAGGCACTTCAATTCCAAAGTTCGCCAACGCAGCTTTGAGATTGGGATCTAGTCTTGAAAAGGACCATGACAGCAACGGGAGTGTTTGCGCCAAACTGGGAAGGGCCGTATGTCATAGGCAAAAAACTTCTTGATGGCACTTTCAAACTGACAACTGTCGAAGGAGATTCAATTCCAAGGGCTTGGAACAGCAATCACTTGCGCCCATATTTTACTTAAAAGCTTTACTGAAATACTGTAAAAGAATTATGGATGTATGATTCTTGTATTGAAACCCATTGTAAAGCTAGTGCAAGTGAATAATAAGAACTATAAAGTGGATGTAGGCCCAGTTCTTGGCCGAACCACTATAAATCTTGTGTTCTCTACTATTATAAACTGCCTGTTTTATTTCGTTATGTAAAGTACTTTAATTGTATTACTAAAATGTCGATTTAATATTGCAGGCCATTAAAACAAAGCTTACCCATCACAAGACCAAGCGACCCTTGACATACTCAACAAACGAATGTTAAACCACAAAAAATTCCAGGTTCAAATCCTATATAAGAAGTGCTTCAAGCAAACAGTTAGCGATTCTGCCGGAGGTGGGCTCTTGCTAACTAATTTTGATCGTTTGTGCAAACAAACATCCGATTAAGTAGCCTGTGTCTGCCCCTGCGAACTCACTTAACAATGAAGTACACTTCTTTGGATAAAACAAACTACTTGCAAAAGAAAGGAATGTGTGCTTGAAAATGATAACAAGGAGTCGCTGATATGAGCAAATGGCGAAAAGACATGGGCAAACAGGCAGGAAATAGCAAAATACCTCTTCGGAGGCACAACTCTTCGGAGGATAAAGACCTCTAACGGGGCTTGCCAGAAAAAGAAAGCTCTCTTTCTCAACCAAAAAAGATTGGTGGAATGACCGGAGGTACCTTCCCAAGTGGAAGGCACAGGGCACTCGTCAACTAGCTGAGATCGTTTGTGCAAACAAACATCCAAGTAACTTGTGTCCGCCCCGTGAATCCATCCAACCATGAGAAAGAAGCTTCCAGGCAAAAGCCCTATTCGGAGGCACACATTTCACCGAGATCTGAAATAAAACTTCACAAGAGTTGAAATGTGCAAAGCCCTCTTCGGAGGCCCATTTCACCAGAGTTGAAGTGCAAACAGCTCTCTTGAAGACACAATTCACAAGAGATGAAATGCTAAAAGACCTCTTCGGAGGCACACATTTCACCAAGATCTGAAATAAAACTTCACAAGTGTTGAAATGTGAAAGCCCTCTTCGGGGGCCCACTTCACCAGAGTTGGAGTGCTAAAGCCATCTTCGGAGGCCCGCTTCCCAGTGAACAGGGAAAAAACAAAAGCCCTCTCCCCAGAGGCACACACAAAAAAGCCCTCTTCCCAGAGGCACAATCAAACAAAAGCCCTCTTCGGAGGCACAAACAGGTCAAAGCCCTTTTCGGAGGCCCACTTTACCACGTAGGAAAATTCGCTTGCCAAAAATAAAAATGACTTTCTCCGAAAGTGAAGTGTAAAAACTTCTTTAAAAAAAAGAGAAGAAGAAAGAGAAAACTTCTCCAATACAAGGCGCATTCTACTAAATCAGAGGAATATTCCCTTAAAATGGAAAAAATTATTCTCTAAAGTACGGATGCAAGCCTCCTTCAAATGGAAAAGTTGTTCTCCAAAGAAAGAGTACAAGTCTTCTAGAAACAGAAGAGTTGATCTCTAAAATCTTGCCAATGTAAATGAGATTGCAATAAACCATGGTATGGAGGCAATATAATAGTTACAAAAATAAAGGCAATGCTCAAGCAACATACCACAGGTTTACTGCAACATCACACAAAGAAAATAAAGAAACTTGTATGAAAAAGAAGAATAAATGCATTCTCAAATACAGACAGAAGTTTGTACAAGTAAAAGAATCATTTTATTCCATACTACGAAAATTTTATACATGTGCAGGTTTCAAAATAAAAGAAGGCGGGGCCGGTACCCGCACAATCTCTGGTCAACACAAGTCTTTATATATATAAGCAAAAAAGCAAAAAGCATAGGTCCCAAACCCATCACTTCTTCTTCCTGCCACCTTTCGAGCCCTCGCCTGGTCGGATGATTAACTTTTTGGGTCGGCTTATGAGAGTAGGGGAAGAAAGAGGAAGGGGTGCAATTGGACTTTCTTCTGCTTTTTCTTCGCCGGCAGAAGCTTCCCTCTTTTTCTTTAAGACTCCATGCTTCCCCTTCTTCCTTGAAGAAGACTCACTGCCCGGGGTGAAAAGTGCGGACAGCTTTATGTCATCAGAAATAGTTTGCTCCGAGGTTCTTTCGCCTTCTTCAGGTTCTTCGACCTTTTGTTCTTGTGAAGCGACCGGGTCATCCAAGCCTTGAAGAGCTTCTATCTGCTCCTCTTGTGACCCCGGTTGAGAAACGGAAGGAGGGGTAATCTGAAGAGGCGGAGAGGGAACAGCTGGAAGAGGGGAAGGCTGAACAACACTTGGCGCTTTCACTACAAGAGAAGAGAAGTTAAAGTCAGTACCCTTCATAAGAAGAGGAGAAAGTGGCGCGTCAAGATTGAAGTAATAATCAAAAAGTTCATCAAGCTCATGTGAGGTAAACAAGCAGTCCACTTGAGCAAGATCAGCATTGAGGTTACCTGGAGAAGTAGGCTTTACTATGTCAACTTCAAAGTCCTGTGCTTCAGTGCTTTCTTGAGTCTCATCTCCAGTGCGGGCGGTTGCACTTTCAATGACAGCTTTAGCAGGAGGTAGAGAATGGGAACTGGAGCCAACAATATCGGTGTCGGCCGAAACTAAAGGTTGAACTGGGTCGGTTGAGGTTGCCTTCCCTAAATGTTCTCCTTCTGCCATTTCGGCTCTCTCTTTAGCGAGTTGCTCCTTTCCCCTGGCAAGAGCAGCACATGCATCATCATCTAGATAGTGCACCATTAAATCTTCTTCAGCATATCCAACTCCTCCAAGCATATCAATTGCGGCTTCCCACACTTTGGCCAAAGTGATTTCGTACTTCGGTCCCAAAAATCTAAGGCTACCGCGCCCCAGAACGCTATGAATGTAAAACTCAAATAATGTAGAGTTGACTTCGGCTTTAGTTGCCATATGGGATTCTTCGGCTGCTGCTTTACCGGCAATAGCTTCATCACGCTCTTTTCCAACTTCAGAAAGTCGAGCTTTTAACATTTCGATTTCCAAGTTCTGGGAGCTAGTTTTCTCTCGCAACTGAGCCACGTCAGTTCGGTAGCTTTCTCAGCTCGTTGTTGTGCTTCAAATTTAGCTTTAGCGTCTCTCTGTGCAGCGTGAGCATCTCTCACCTGTTTTTGAAGCACTTCTTCTCTTTGAGAATAGGAAGTGGAAGAAGTGGCAAGCTCTTCTTTAAGTTTTTCAACTTCCGCTTCAAGCCTCTCATTATAAGCGGCAATACTCTTCATCTTTGCATCATGCTGATCGAGTGTTTTCTGCCACTCGGATTTGTCATTTTCCATAGTCAGCATGGCTTCGAGATTTGCGCGGTTTACTCTTTGAAGCTCGTAAACAAGTTTTTGCCAACCAGACATTCTCTCGATATCGAGTTTGATGGCATCAAGATTTTGCAACATGACTTGCTTATCGATTGGGACCAAGTCAAGGTCGAAATGCACTACCTTTAAGCACCAGTGCGAAAACCGGCTTTGAAGAGTAGCCGGACCCTGTCCAACTTGATATGGGGGCCTACTAATGATTGTTTGAATATCAGCTCTTTGAAGGGCAGGAGAGCTGGAAGGGATTTCCAAAGAGACGGGAGCAGCGGGCTTGTCAGAAATTTCAGATGTCGGTTTTTCTTCGAGTTTGCCCGTTTACTCGGATCTTCAGCGACATGACTTTTCCCTTTATCATCATGAGATTTTCGTTTGTGGGAATCATCACCTCTCTGGGAAGAATCATGTCGTTCATCCCTTCTCTCGTAGCGTTCTTCATAAGCGCGCTTCTCACGAGATTTCCTCGCAGCTCTTCCTTCGTCGGTTTCCCAGGAAGCAGGAAGATACCTCTTGGGGTCATAAGAGCCGTGCCTCCCATAATATTGGAAATCATCGTAGTAAGAGCCACTTCGTCCCATTGGAGAACCTGAAAATGAAGAAAATATAAGTTTAGAAATCTTCAAAGCAAGAAAGTTGAATGCATAAAAGTGCCGAAAAATCCTAAGTGTGTGTAACGGCGAACTACGCGCGTCAAACTACGAACCACTCCTCGATTGGGGGGTGATGACGGATTTTACAGCAAGTGCCAATTCTTGGGCTGACGGAGTTTGTTGCAAGACAGATGTCGCTTCAACTGCTGGAGAAATAACTTTAGCAGTAGTGGTATCGTCTTTAAAGAGCTCCTATGAAGTGATCATCAAGTCGCTCAATCCCTCAAAAATGACGTCTCCGTCGTGCCCAGCGGGACCCTTCCCCTCAGTTCCTTCATCAGCAGTCTTCCCGGATTGGTGAGGAGGTTCCTCTTCCTCAATGACCGGGGCAAGTGCAAATTTGTCGGATGATACCGCAACGTCAATAGAAGTAGAACACTTCGCCAGTGAAGCCTCAACGGTAGGTTCTTTCGGTATAAGTTCTCCGACGGAAACTGGGGCATCCGATGTCTCCACTGGAGAATCAGGGACTTCATGAGGCCGAGTAGAACGGGAAGGATGCAGAAGTCCATATTGGTGAAGAAATTCGTCTTTCAGCAAAAATTTAATACTTCTTTCCTCAACCGCCACGGCGCTTAATCTTTCAAAAGTCAGCTTGTGGCTGGGATCTTTAGAGGGAGGAGGAAGTGCTGTAAAAGAAAAGAACGAAATTAGCACCTAGCAACTCAGACTTTGAAAAGCTCAAATGGAAAAAGTGGGAGTGAGCAATCTTACTTCCTACTCTCCAGATGGCGTAAAATCCTGGAGGGCGACGAACGAAGAAGAATTGATTTAAGAACCTGTGGGCGATTTTCGGAAGATCGACGATCAATCTACGGTTCCTGGCGCTTCTCACGAGTGTGATAGAGGGATGATCTTTGTTCTTTGCGAATGTGCACAAGTAGCAGATTTCTTCAAAGCTCGGAAGACGATCAAGTGTCCTTCTGAACAGCACACAAAGTCCCATTAGGATGGCGTGGCCATTGGGATGCAGTTGGAAAGGAGAGATAGTTAATCGGAGAAGGAGTCGTTGAAGAAAGTCATTAAAAGGAGGAATGGCACCACATAGGCACATCTGACGGTTGACAGCAATAAAACCGAGAGGTGGCCTATCAGCAGTATCGTTTGGCCCAGGAAGTAAAGCATCTGGTTCAGCAATACCAAACTGAATACGTAGTTGGTTGAACGCCCGCTGACTCAGGGTAGTTGGAGTTCTTTCCGGAGGATTATCCAATGGATTGGCTATCGGGAAGACCCCTTCAGCTTGCTCTATTATCTCTTCTTGAGAAGACATTCTACACAAGGAACTGGATATTCAAATATGAAGGTGCACGTTTCCTAAATGTGTGAAGTGTTGTGCAAAACTAATAAAACGACAAGCAAATATAACTGAAATTAAACTAATATGCATTTGTCAATTTCAAAGTTTCAGGGCTTGTTATTTTAAGTCCAAATACAAATGCAGTGTTGATGCAAATAAATCAGTCTTAATTGATTAATATGGCTTTGCTTTAATACTTCACTTGAATTTGTCGATTCACAGCATTTCATATAATTTCTTTAAGTTGATTATCTTTTATCGACTAATCTGTCATTCGATGTGGGCGATCAGTGGCAGTATATTCGTCCCATTTTTCTGCAAATGTTGTATTTAACAGGTTATTAGCATTAAAGTTAATGAGATCTGTAAATAAGTGCAACAAGTTCAGAAATGTTATCTCGGCAGTTCGAGTTGAGAGTACAATTCAACAATGTCATGTTCATTCAGGATGAAAGGTATTCAAGTCCTTAGGTCGCAGGAATGACTTAAGCTAGCTCGGGGATTATTTAGGTCGTCCAAATCAAGTCAAACGACTTAACATAAGTTGAACTTCTTAAGTCGCATTGTTCAAGGCCAGACAGTCAAAAATTATCCAAGTCCTAACTCGGCCGCGACCTAAAACCTCTGCCGCAGAAAGTTAGGTCGTTAGTTCGTTAAGTCACTCTGCTTTAAGCTTTATGTTATTCAGGCAAGTTAGATCGCAAGCGAATTAGGTCGCAAGCGAGTTAGGTCGTAAGAAAGCTAGGTCGCAAGTAAGTTGGGTCACGTGTTTCATGATCAAGCCGATAAGCCTAAGGTCGGCCGAAGCTCCTCAACCAATCATTTCTTAACTCCCTTTGCTCCTCCCCACTCAGCAAACGGCCTAACGAACAAACCCGTTAACCCAAAAACCTATTATCACCTCTACCGTAAAATCCACCGTCCCACCACCAAATCACCCAGAATCGATTCAAACCACCTTAGATTCGTCACGGATCCAGTATGCTGCTGCGTTTTCGAGGAATTACAATAATGTTGCAACCAAAGGCAGACGAGGATCGGTTGTGACACGATTCATGGCGAAGCGCGGTGTACAAAGCTGGATTAAGGACGGCAAGTGGGGAATTCGCGATTTGATGATGAACACGGTTAAATTTTTGATGGAATTTACTTACGCAATATAATGGTGGAGATGATTGATGATTGAATAATGAGAATCGTCTTCGAGAAGCTCAGAAATTTGTTAATGGCAGAACGAAATGTTAGAGCAGATGAAGCAAAGAAGAAACGACCTAAACTATTTATGCACCGGAGCAATGGAACTCGAATCGGCACACACGACCTTAGCTTCTCGTAAGTCGCTTACGACCTAACAGCTCAGAATAGTACGAGTTGAGAGATATCGAAGCACACAACCTAACCCCTAGGCGTGTACTTCGAGGGGCAAGTGTTAACTCCTCTAAGCGACCTAATGGAATGAAGAGCCTAGCGACCTAAATTTATTGTGACCTAACGAGCTAAGAAACTCAGCGACCTAGACAGTTAAACGACCTAACGATTTAATTACCTAAAGGGTCTAGCGACTTAACATCATGAAGCGGCACAGCATGTCACAACTCCACGACTTAACGGGCTAAAGGTACAAGAGATCAGCGACCTAACGACCTATAGAGATAAGCGACCTAGCGACCTAAAAGATCCAGCGACCTAATGAGTTATCACAGAATGAAGCAACTTCTTATGTCGTTCCCAACCGTAAGTCGCCAACTATTCTCCCTAGGTCGCTCACGACCTAAACATACCGAAGAAGCTTCTTATGTCGCTTCCTCCCTAGGTCGTTCACGACCTATGACTTGTTAGTTTGTTCGAGATGATCAAATGCACTCTAGTTAAGCCGTAAGCCGCTCCCACTAGGTTGCTCACGACCTACGACCTACCTCTAGGTCGCTCACGAACTACGACCTAGCTCCGAAATTTCCCTATAAATACCGTGCCTACACCACCGAAGAGGGATCTTTTGGCTGATTTCTGGAATGCCTATACTCTGTTGATTCCTCGACTCACTCGACATCAAACACGAAAGACATCTCAACGAACTTCAAGAAGAAATCTAACACATTTGACATGGATTCAAAGAGTTCTTCTACATCGGAGTTCTAGCTATTTGTCCTAGCGGTGTTGTAATCGAAGATTGTTGTAAAGTTGTAATTGATTCAGCAATAAAGAAGATTAAAGTGGACGTAGGCTTAACTTGAAGCCGAACCACTATAAAATTGTTGTCTCCTTGCTGCTTTTTCTGTGACTTTTCTACTTACTTCTAATTTCCGTATTGACGGATGGTGCTTTCACTTAATCTCTACTTACACCGGGGTGTTAGCGTTCAATTTTTAGCTTTTACAGGCCTTATTACTTACCGAGTTCCTTGCCTGTCCAGTTTTCTAGCATTTGGCCTTGGAATCATTTTAGGAATTTTGATTCTATTCTCAAGCATAGAATCCTTGTTGGACTTGAGATCTTACAAAATCTAATTTATGATCAGAGCTCAATTTGTTTTGCTATCTCGAGGTGGAATGCCTTCAAGATATATCATTTCTCTTATCCAATTATAATGGCCCGATGAGGCTAAGGACTATTCTTATAGAGCTAGAAAGTTCATCGAGCGATCACATTCTAGGTAATTTCTTGAGTTCATGTATGACGAGTCTCTTGTTTTGAGTTATCCTTCATTCATAGCTCAATTTCCTTTGAGAAATAAGTTCTTTGTGATTTATTGCAGACTTTTCCCTTAAGGAAATTACGGGGATGCAATTTTTGTAAGGGGGGAGTATGTAACAACCCTGGTTGAGTTTACTTGAAATTAAAATTTAAAATATGATTTAATTAATCATAACTAATTTCTTTTAGATAAAATGGGGGAATTTATGTTTAAATTATTTTTATTTCTAAATTTAAAAATGGATTTGGATTGAAATAAACAAGAAATTTATAAAAGGATTCCAAGTAATGATGGATAAATTGAGAGTGCATAGAACAACAAATTATGTAGTTTTGTTCTTAAAAAATAACAATAATATAAGGGCAATTTTGAGAAAATGAGTGAATTTTATATATGGAAATAATTTTTTAATTTAAAATGTGAATTTTCTAATATTTATTCACTTATTATCTTAATGGAACATTTATTATAAATATTTTCCATTCAAATTATTACAACAAACGTTGTAAATTTAATAAAATGTTAGTATTAAAAGTTGCGGTTTAAAATGATTTTTGTAATAATTAATAGTTTATTTTATTAAGAAATAATGAGAATAGCTTCTAATTTCAAAAATTATATTTACCTTTTCAAAATATCTTAATTTTAATAGAAATGAGAATTTTGGATATGTTTGAGCTTTGGTCATGATTATAATTCATGCTTTTGCAATTGTTCAAAATCAAGCGTAGGTTGTAGGTGAAAGATTTTAGCTAAGTGAAATCCAAATTATAATCATCCATTCAAGTTCAATTCGGTGAGTTAATCTCACACTTCTACCCTATAGATGAATGCATACCACTGTCGTTGTTATGGATGAATGTAGTATTGAATTAATCTTAATTTTGTGTTGATTTTCTTATCATATGAAATTTGATTTTCTGTTAGGTGAAAACCCACTTCATATGATAATGAATTGCATCCATTGCAGTATTTTTATGCTCATAAGTTAGCTAATTCAATGTATTAGAGGTCAAGGCGAAAATCAGCAAAGAAACCACCGCTAATAGGCAACGGAGCACCACTGTGCCAATCGATGCACTTGTCATGATGACCGATGGGCCAGTCATGACCTCTTGAGACCCTGGTCACTCTGTTTCGGGCTTCGTTTGTTCTCGTTCGCCATTGCGTTCGCCCGTGTGATCGCTTGAACCTATTTACTTGATTTTGGTGTTGTTTTCTACGCTGATTTTAAATATTTTTTCGAATTTTTATTTATGAATTTGTGAATTTATTTTATTGTTTATTATCCCATAGAATTGTCCTATGGGTCCGTGACACAACACATAATTTCCATCGTACATTTTCAAGTAGAGTTTTAAAAGAATGATTTTCAATCAAAACCGTTTCTTAAATCATTTTAAGTATGAATATATTTTCTATAAAAGATATTTGGAATATTTATATATATATAATATATTTATCTATAATAATAATGGTTTTAAGTTGATTCGGAACAATGGTTTGGTACTATATATATATATATATATATATATATATATATATATATATATATATATATATATTAGCAAGGGCTTTCCAATATATGTGTGTGTGTGATTCTACTTTATAAAATAATATTTTTGAGAAGGTTTTCAAAGTAAGTTATTTTATAAAATTTTACAACATCGATCGAATGAGGAATTGACTTAAAAGGATAATAAAACTAATGGTAGGAAACGGTTGCTTTTATTTTTTTGATTATCTCCCGGATTTGTTCGATTGAGCCATTTATATGCACGGGTGGAGTTTATTAAACCATAGTAAACGTTTAAAGAAACCTGTGCAGTATAAAACACATAGATGTTATTTATTTGGTTACTGTTCGGAGGTATGTGACACTTATCGATGAGTTTATGACTCGCATCAGAGTTTAGAGGACTTGTTCCTATCTTAATTTTTATAGGACTTTTTCCTATCTTGATGTTTATATGACTTGTTCCTATCTTGAAGTTTGTAGGTCTCATACTTATTTCAGAGATTATAGGACTTGTTCCTATCTTGATGTTTATAGGTCTCGTACCTATCTTGATGTTTATAGACTTATACGTCTATCTTCGAGTTACATGTATGTCAGTGAATTTGTTTCACCAATCATAGAGTTTGGCGCCTTCACCGTTTATGTCATTTTTTGGATATTTATTTGATGAGATTTATGGATTTTATGTTGTTAAATTATCACCAAACCATTTCGGGGAATTGTTGCTTTTAACAAGCTATTTTCGGTTTTGATATTTGGTGGTTACACGCTTGGAGTTTATCGAACCATTCTTGTTGTCAGCCAATTCCTGGCTTTCTATTCATCTTTGAGGTTTATATCATTTCATCCATTGTTTGTCTTGCTTAACTCATTCATTATAGTCTAGATCGATCCATTCTTTATTTTATAATACTCGGGTCAGACCGAGATATTTTAGGTGCTCCGGTTCGATAGTTCTTGAGAGGATTCACTCCATTTGTTTAGTTATCATTCATTCTACCTTCATCTTGTATATGTCTACATATTCGTATAGTGTTGTATCATATACTGAGTTTAGACTTATTTACTGTACGCATTCGTACCTATGGGACATTGTGACGCCCCACCTCTATACCCACGCTAGCCAAGAACATTACGGTGAATGCTGTCAACTAGCACAGAGAATAAGGCTGTTGAGGAGCGACCATCCATGTAATTGCTTTGTGTGAGCACCGATATGTCAGATGTTTGCACAAAAAATGGACAAACACCTCCAAGTCGTATTATTTAGTTGATTATATGTAATTTTCAATGATTTTAGATGAGTATGTAAATATGAGAAAAGTAGGGGCTGAAATGTAAAAGACACACAGATTTATAGTGGTTCGGCCAGAATGTGCCTACGTCCACTTTATATGTTATTATCTTCTTTCTTTCAGGTTACAAGTACAATGCGTTGTGTACAAGTGTATGAAAGTAGTTTGAAAGTTCCTTCCTTGCTTGAGCTCTCAAACTTGTCTGCCATTGTTGTACCCCTGCCCCTCTATTTATAGAGTGAGGTAGGGGGCAGGGGTCTTGGAAGTGTATAGCTGCTGGTGGGCCCGGGCTGGAGCAATCTGGACTGGCAACCTTCTGGTTCGGTAGAGCTTCGTTCGGCGTTGGGCTTTGGATCGGTGGTAGGTAGGGACCGGTGGTAGATAGGCGGTTCGGCGCTCGTTTGGTCTTAGGTGGTTCGGCGCTCGTTTGGTCCGGTGGTGGCCTTGTTGATGGGTTGGTTCGGCACGCATGGGAGAGGCCGAATGGGGCTTGGAGAAGGTTGGTCTTATGCCGAATGAGAATGCCGATCCGGTGTGCCAAATGAGATGGAGGAGCGTCGGCTCGGTGGCCGAATGGGACTGGCCGAACGAGCTTGGGGCCGAATGTGGCATGGGACCGAACGAGCTTGTGACCGAATGAATCCTTGGGCCGAACATGCTTGGGCCGAATGAGTTTCTACCCTGAGAATGTTGGACGGACTTGGCTCGTACTGCCGAATGGAGCTTCCATGCCGAATGGACTTGGCTCGTACTGCCGAATGAAGCTTCATGCGTGAGTGCCGAGTGTTCCTTGGCCTTGGTGAATGAACTGGAGGTTATTCATGTCGAATGAGCTATGGCTTGCATTGTCGAATGGGAAAGAGGCCGGTCATGCTGAATGAAGTGGTGACTGCGAACCCGGGTGAAACAGACGCTTCGTTGTCTCAAGATCTTCTGGGTGAGAATTCGCCCAACATTTGCCCCCCAAAGTGGGGCACGTGCTTGCACGTGTCGCGCTTTGTTTTGCCCCGTGGTAGGAAGACTAGCTTTATAACGCCAGGGATTGGACGTTCGTATTCTGTTGATGTCCTGCAAAGGAATTTACAGTTTTAGTGTGATTCCAAATAGCGATCGTTCATGATCGAAATATTTGAGATGAAGTGAACTGTGTCGCTCGGGACGAGCAAGTGTGCCCCGAAGGGGCTTAGCATCGTCGATGCCAGGTTCACGTTAGAGTGGGTCCCTGGGTCGTTTGCCAAGGTGGCTTATCGCCAGCTCAGAGCATGCCTAGGGATCGTTCGCGACCCCGTACATGTGTAAGTAGCTTAGCCATTTCACAATTATCAAATATCCATTTGACCGATGGGCTTAAAAATGCGTGTCAAAGTGTAAATTCCCACGATGATAGGGTTAATGACCATTCAGAGCGTGCCTATGGACCATTCGTGGTCGCGTACACGTGTGAACGATTTAATTCATGCTAGTGGGAGTTTTACGACTTATTCATCGTTGTCATAATCTTATTTTATTAGTTAGTTCTGGAGTTCGGTACTTATCTGAGTGAAGCGCCTTACGTGCCCCCTGTTTCTGGTTTCTGCTGGTAGAGACAGCTTTATTCGGTTGTTGGTTGGACCGGTACGCTGGTCCGGTATGTTGGTCCGGTAGGCCGAACCAGCTGGTTCGGCAATCCTGAGTTTGCCTATATATAGAGGCTACCCCCCTTAGTTTTCCCTTACCGAACCAAAGAGAGCCGAATCAATTTTTAGCCGAACCAAACTTCTGCCGAACCAAGCTTATACCGAATTAGGTATATATTCTTTTGCCGAATGGTTTTTTATCACCGAATGAATATGATTGCCGAATGCACACGAAGGGTTTTGTTTTACCGAATGATATGTATACCGGATGTGTTTTTTAGTGCCGAATGGACTTATGACCCCATTGCCGAATGAACTTAAGTCCCTAGTGCCGAATGAGCATAAGACCCTAGTGCCGAATGAACTTTGTATTCGGTCTTTGGGTGGAACTCTGGACTTATGTATGCTTGCTTGTATTCTTGTTCTAACATCATGTTTTTCACTTTTGCGTATGCAGATAAATGTCTCGCAAGGCGGAAACACGATCAGACAGACGGAAATCCAAGGATGGAGGAGAGTCTTCTTCTGTGCCCCCAGCCCAACCAGGATCCGGGCAACATCGACCTGTTCCGAGGTCGTTGGTGGACGGACATGGTCCACAGGAACTTCTGGTCTCCCCTCCCGACTGCTTTCCTAGCTCCCTAAAGGAGGAGCAACTTGACGTTATATCCCGTTCCTTTGGGATAGACAGGGCTCTTATGCTGTTACCGGGGGAGGGGGTCATGCCATATGATCCCCCTGAGGGGTACTTTGCTTACAGCCGTTACCATTGTATGTGCGGGGCTATTCCTCCAGTCAACGCCTGGATATTAAGCTTCGTCACTTATCTGAAGGTGGCTCCATTCCAGCTCCAGCCCAACTCTTATGCCATTCTGGTTTGCTTGTATGCTATCTTCCAGAAGAGATACGGGCGTGCCCCCTCCCACCGGGAAATACGATATCTGTACAATCTGAGGGGGTACAGGAAGGGGTCCCCATATATTAGCTTGGAGTCAGCTGTTTCCTTCAAGCCTGTTTTGGATTTATACTCGAAGTATAGTATGTTCAAGAAGGAGTGGTTCTTTGTCAGGGATGACTCCGTCTCTATTCGCCGATTTACCTCCGGATGTAAGTAAAAACTCTACTCATAATTCCTGTCTTGGCTGTAATTCACTCTCTTATGCGCTTTTATTTCTTGCTAGCGACAGGTGGTTTTGCGATTGTGGAAGATGATCGCTTGGTTCGGATGGCAGCAGAAATTGAAGCTATTTCCGGGAGAGACAGATCGGCTGCTTATCTGATTAGGAATGCCAGGCTCTTGTCGTATAATTTGATCCTCCCACATCAGTCCGTAGTCAAACAGAGGGACACGGCAGAAGAGAAGGCTGCCCAGCCTAAAGGTGGGGTGACAGCGAAGGGTGGCAAGAGGAAGCCCTTTGCACAACGTCCAGTCGTAGGAGGCAAGAAGCTCAAGGAGTCCGATGGCCCTTCTCCAAGTACTTGCCCGGATGTCCCGGAGGAGGAAGGTGTAGAAGAGGAGGAAGGAGGTGAAGTTGGAGAAGGGTCGGAGGGTGGAGGAGATGACGATGGTCAGGGTGGTAGCGGTGTTGCTGCTCTAACCTCTGAGCAGGACCTCGAACTGGATGAGGCTCTCCGTCGGGCCTTCGGGGAGTCAGAGGGGGAGTCGGAAACAGAGAAGGAAACGGAGAGGGCAGAGGAAACCGGCAAAGCTGTGGTTAGCACTGACCCATCCTCTAAGGGTTCCTCAGCTAGGGTGACCCCGGCGATGCAAGGTGAACTTTTGTCTTCTGCCGATTCCATTTTCGATAGGGACTTAGAAATTTTTTACGGTTCACTTCCGTCCTGGAATGAGATCCAGGACTTATTGCAGTATCCCACTCCTCCACCGGGTTTGTATAACAGATGTGTCTCCTCACTTTTCTTTCTTTTTAACTTAGCACATTTTTTGAATTGCGGATTATTGTATGTTCGTGACACTTGTTCTTTATTCCAGGGGCAGGCCAGGCGGGTAAAACGTCGGATGTTCGACACCGCCTTGAACAATTTAAGTCGAGGAGAGCTTCCGCGAAACCTTCTACTGATCGCACTGGGGACGTAGTCAAGTACCGCCCTCTTCTTGGGGTCATCGAAGAGGGCATTCAGAAAAGGAAGCGGAGCCGTTCCTTATTTGAGTCTTCTTCTGCTTCGCAGCTTCCTACTCTGTCTCCCCCTACTCAGCCTCCTCGTGATACTACGGAGGAGAGCACGGAGCCCTGCCCCCCTCCTCCTCCTTCCAAGAGATCTACTGTCATTCATATAAGGCGTCCCGATGTGCCTCGCCCCGTGCCTCGTGACCCTTTTGCCGGTCATCCTGATTTAGACCCAAGTTTTCGGGACATTTCATTTGATGAGACCACGGGCGAGCACCTACTTCCCCGCAACCCCATGGTACGTGTGCTGGATGAGGCCAAGTCCCTAGATCTTGATCTGCTTACTACTCGGGTAGTTACTATGGGGGACGAGGCCAAGGCTAATATTGACCGGGTGGCCGAAGAGACTAAGAAGTTAATGGAGCATCATGCTCGATTGGTCAAGGCCGGGGAGGAGATTGGGAGTGCTAATATTCGGTTAAGGCTAAAGGTTGCCGATCAGGCCAAGCAGCTTGCCGACCAAGCCATCCAGATCTCCCAGCATGAGGAAGCCTCCCAGCGTCTGAAAGAGACCATGGAGAAGGCCAGTAGGGCGGAGTTACGGAAGATGGAGGTTACCTGCAGGGAGCGGATTAACATGGCCATTACAACGGTGGATGAGGTTCGAAATGCGGATCTCGAGCGGGTAGAGGAGTTGTCGAGGAGACTCGAGGCTGCGGAGATGGCTCAGGCTGAGTTGAAGGAGGAGATGGAGGAGATGAGGAGGTCCCATAGGTTGAAGGAGGAGGAAACGAGGAGGTCACTCCAGGCTGACTGCTTGAGATACCAATCAGAGAGGGACGTCGCCGTCGCTAAGTTGCAAGCTTCCGAGGCTCGGGTGAGGGAGTTTGAGGAAAATGAGGGGATGATGGATGAGATGCTTCAGGATATGTACTTCCATACTTGGAAAGAGGGCGGCTTGTCTTGGATGGACGATTACCCTCGGGTCATGGCCAAGGTGTATCTCCAGGCTTTAGAGGAGGCCAGGGTGAACGCGGGTAAGGAAGGCGGAGAGGCTTTCAACTTGAGTGCGGTTACTGCTCAGTTCTCAAAGGAGGAGCAAGCGGCGGTGAAGGAGGGGATGCGGCTGCTTGCTGCGGAGGAAGCGGGCGTGCAGTTGGATGATGAGGATCAAGCGGCGGATGCTGGTGAGTTATTCTTTTCCCTTTCTTTTCTTTCCGTGTTTTCATAACTTGATCGTTCGTTTAATGAATTCCTCTTCCGATCTGGACAGGTGGGACTTCAGATCCACATGCTGGGGGCTCCGATCCTGCGGCTAAGTAGGCTGGGGGAGTTGGTGATGGAGTGTGGATGCATCTGCCATCTTTTTGTTTCTTGTTTATCACTGTTCATGTTAGTCTTTGATATGCAACTGTAATAAAATTATTTGCAAAGAATAGCTTCGTGTGATCTTATAATATAAGCTGATTTTGTCATGTTTAAATGTTGTTGCTATCTTTATGTGCTGTGTGAGAAGTATAATTATGTATATGCCTGTGATTCCACTTGTGTTTGATGTTAAGTTTTTGCTTGAAATATAATTTCACGTTTTGCAATGTCAGTGTATGAATAAGTTATAGTTACGCATTTATGTACAAGAGAAGAGAGTACCGCCCTTTATGTTTTATTCGCAGGCGGTAGCTTTGAGTGTCTTGTGTAACTGTTCACGGGTATAGCAGAGCGCCCTGCTACCCAGCACGCAGGCTTAGAGCCTCATGAGTGAATGTTTCCTATTTGGTTTCCTGTACTTTAGAGTTTGTTATACAGGATAGGAGAAAAATATTTAAATGAAATGGAAATGTAGTAAAAGTAAAACTTCCAGTCACGGAAGGCCGTCGATGTGCTTAAGTTCGTGGCAAACGGGTTTTGTAGTCACTTTCCCTAGCTGTGGGTCTTGGAGACATTTGTCACCCATCTTACGCCTCCGCGGGGAGTTTTCTTTTTTACCACAGCCGCACTTAAGACACATCGGAGCCGAGATCGCGCACGGTAACTACCCGAACCGTTATGGTCCGTAATCGTGGGTATTATTCGATTTACCGTGGCCGGCTAGCGTGGGTGCCGTTGGCCGTGAACTACCCCTGGCTGGCCACACCTTATGTTGGGGCTTAAAGTAGGTTCACGGTTACCGACGAGCCGAACGCCGTAATGAGCTGCCATCGGCTATAGTCGGCCTTTATGATGACTTATAATCGGCTCATTACAGTTGGCTTTGAGGGCAGGCGCGCAATGAGTTAACCCGCAGCAGAGGGATGCTGGAGCAAAAGAGTCTCATTGGCGAGTGCATAGAATCGTGGCGTACCTGTTAGGCCTAGTCTAGATGAGGCCGCGGTGCGTCTTGAGTGGAGATGCCATAGGATTTCGTTCAACAGAAAGGGATAAAACTTAACAAGTAGCCAAGACATAAAGGAACAAGTTAAAAAGAGACAAGATTTTTTAAAGTGGTTCGGCACGAAAATGCCTACGTCCACTGGTTCTCTTTGTTAATTCACTTCATATGGGCAGTACAAGTTAAGAAAAGTATCGACGGAGGTGTCGGATGTTCCATGCCCTCTGGAACACCTCTCCGTCCACTGTTGACAAAATGTAAGCTCCGTTGTGGAGATCTTTGTGAATTACATATGGTCCGTCCCAGATGGGGTCCAGTGCCCCGGGGCGCGGAAAGATTCGCCTGAGGACAAGATCTCCTTCTTGTAAGCTGCGATGCTTGACTTTGGAATTGTATAGTGCTGCCACTTTTTGTTTGTGAGCTGCTGCTTTGAGTGCTGCATCGTTTCTCCTTTCCTCAATCAGTTCCAAAGACATGAGGAGGAGTTCTTCGTTTTCTTCTGGGTTGTAGTGGATCCTACGGTGGGAAGGCACAATAGTCTCAACTGGGAGCATTGCCTCCGATCCATATGCCAAAGAGAAAGGAGTATGTCCCGTTGATGTTCTGAAAGATGTGCGGTATGCCCATAGTGCCGTAGGAAGTTCGTCCACCCAAGCGCCTTTTGACTTTTCAAGTTTCTTCTTGATTAGGGTTTTGAGAATTTTGTTGACAGCTTCAACTTGTCCGTTTGCCTGAGGGTAAGCTACTGATGAGAAGCTTTTATGAATTCCATGCTCTTGGCACCAGTCGGCAAATTCTTCGCTGTCAAATTGGAGTCCGTTGTCTGATACGATCTTGAGGGGGACTCCATACCTGCACAGAATGTTTTTGATCAAGAAGTTAATAATTTTTGCTGAAGATATTTTATTTAAAGGTTCCGCTTCCACCCATTTGGTGAAATAATCGACTGCCACTATAGCATATTTGGCTCCGCCTCGGCCCGTTGGCAGTTCGCCAATTAAGTCAATCCCCCATACAGCAAAGGGCCAAGGGCTGGTCATTTGAGTAATTTCGTTTGTGGGCAGTCGAGGGATCTTGGCGAACTTCTGACATCTGTCGCATTTCTTAACGAAGTCTAGGGTATCTTTGTTTAGTGTGGGCCAGTAATATCCATATCGGAGTATCTTTCTTGCCAAAGTCTGTCCTCCAGTGTGATCTCCGCATCCTCCCTGATGGATGTTTGTTAATATCTCCTTGGCTTCCCTTCCGGCGACGCATCTTAATAAGGGGCTAGAGAAGCCACGCCGGTAGAGGATGCCTTCTTGTATTGTGTAGTGGGGAACTTTTCTCAAGATCTTCTTGGCTTCGTCACGCCTGTCGGGTAGTATGCCATCTTGCAAATATTTCCGGATAGGAGTCATCCAGGTTCCTTCTTCGATTGCAGTTATCAGATTTACTTGTTCGAAACTTGGGGCTAGCTGCCTTGAGATTACTAGTGCTCCGGGAATGGTGCTGTCCTTCATACTAGCTTGCTTCGCAAGTTCATCTGCCTCTTGGTTTTCTTCTCGAGGAATGTGTTTGATTAGATAATGGTCCAATCGATCGAGCAGCAGTCTGGTTTTCTTTAGGTATGCTGTGAGCCGTTCTCCTCGAGTCTGGAATTCTCCTAGTACCTGGTTTACGATAAGCTGAGAATCACTATGAATACATAAGGAATTGATCCCAATTTCTAGGGCCAGTTCCAATCCCGCTATTACTGCTTCATATTCAGCATCGTTGTTAGTGGCCGTGAACTCCAATCTTAATGCATAGTACAACTTTCTTCCCCTGGGGGTGACGATCACAATACCTGCCCCCGAGCCTTGTTCGTTCGATGCTCCGTCTGCAAAGAGGTTCCACTTGATGTTTTTTGCTACTTCGGATTGTTCCTTGCCTTCGTTGGTAGTGAATTCGGCAATGAAATCAGCCATGGCTTGTCCTTTGATAGCGGTGCGGGGATGGTAGGTGATATCATACTGACTTAGTTCGATGCACCATTTGAGGAGTCGCCCGGAAGTGTCAGGACGATGGAGCACTTGTCTTAGTGGTTGATCGGTTAGAACCCTGATGGAGTGAGACTGGAAGTAGTGTCGCAGTTTCCGTGACGCGATCAATAAACAATATGCTAACTTCTCAAGTTTAGGATATCTGGCTTCTGCCCCCGTAAATCTCTTGCTTACAAAGTAAACCGGACGTTGTGTGCGGTCTTCTTCTCTTACCAAGGCGGCGCTTAGAGCATGAGATGATACAGCGAGGTATAGGTATAACACTTCACCTTCATTTGGAGTTGAGAGTACTGGTGGTCTCTGAAGGTGTTCGATTAGGTTGAGGAAGGCTTTTAAGCATTCGTCGGTCCACTCGAACCTCCCTTTGTCTTTCTTGAGTGCTTCGAAGAAAGGGACACACTTGTCAGTTGCCTTGGAAATGAATCTGCTTAGGGCGGCCACCTTTCCGTTTAGGCTCTGCATTTCTTTTCGAGTGGAAGGTATCCTTATTTCTTTTAAAGCTCGGATTTGTTCAGGGTTTGCTTCGATTCCTCTGGCGTGGACGATGAATCCTAAGAATTTTCCCGATGATACTCCGAAGGAGCACTTTAGAGGATTCAGCTTCATTCCATATCGGCGAAGTACCCGAAACATATCGTCCAGATGGCTTACATGGTCGTTGGCTTTCCTGGACTTCACCAACATGTCATCCACATATACTTCCATAGTACGTCCTATCAGTTCTGCGAACATTTTGTTGACGAGGCGTTGATAGGTAGCTCCAGCATTTTTGAGTCCAAAAGGCATGACTTTGTAACAATATAATCCGCGGTCGGTGATGAAGCTAGTGTGGTCCTGATCGGGAGCGTGCATGGGGATCTGGTTATATCCGGAGTATGCATCCATAAAAGATAGGAGTTCGTGCCCAGCTGTGCTGTCCACGAGTTGGTCAATTCGGGGAAGTGGGAAGCAGTCTTTCGGGCAAGCGTCATTCAGATTGGAGAAGTCAATACATGTTCGCCACTTTCCATTGGCCTTTTTTACTAGCACTGGGTTAGCGATCCATTCTGGGTAGATGGCTTCCCGTATGAAGTCATTAGCAAGTAGATTTTTTACTTCCTCATCAAGGGCTGCTGATCGCTCTGCCCCCATGCTCCTCTTTTTCTGCTTTACTGGTACCTTGGTGGGATCGATGTTCAACATGTGGCATGCTACGTCTGGGGAGATTCCTGTCATATCGGCATGGGTCCACGCAAATACATCTAAGTTGTGGCGGAGAAAGTCAATGAGTCGATCCTTCAATTCCGTTTTCAGCTGAGATCCGATTTTTAATAGTCTACTTGAATCATGCTTATCTACAGATACGAATTCCATAGCCTCTGCAGGCTCGGCGGTAGCCTCCTCCTCTTTATCCCGGGGGTCTAGTTCATTGAAGGGATCGCTTGTGTATCGAAGAGGAGGGGCTTTCTTTAGTTGCTATGCCTCCAAGCTTTTCATGCAGAGAGTAGTCTCTGCATCTTTTCCTTTATTCTTTCTGCGGTTGTTGCGAAGCTCAGTTACATAGCAGCCTCGGGCAGCGTCTTGATCTCCTTCTACTTCTCCTATTCCGTTGTCTGTCGGGAATTTCATCTTCAGGCACCAGGGGGCTAGGACAATTTGGAAGTCAGACAAGGCTGGTCTCCCCAAGAAGGCGTTGTAAGCCGAGTGGTTCTCTATTAGCACGAACGTTTGTTTTCGCACCACGGAGCGGGGATGACTTCCTATTTCGACGAAGAGGTCAAGTTGCCCGAGGGGCATTTTTGCATCTCCAGTGAAACCGTGCAGTGGTTTGTCGCAGGGAGACACATCCTTCATTGATAACTTCATTTTGTCGAAAGCATGTTTGAACAAGATGTTTACGGAGCTTCCCGTGTCTATTAGAATCCGAAAAACTTTAGCAGGGCCGAACCAGGCAGAGATGACCATAGGATCCATATGTGGGTACTGTCTTCCTTCCAAATCGCGTCTACTGAATATGATGTCGTCGCTCTCTTTTCGTTTCGGTTGGCGTTCTTCTGTGACGGAGTTAACGTATCCTTCGGTATTTCTAAGCGACTTGCCGTACCTTTCCATCTCTGCCCAACTTCTGTCGGCAATGTGTGGTCCTCCTGAGATGGTAAGGACTACTATCTTCTCTTGACTAGAGCCACTGGTGTTGTGATTGTTGCGACTCCCTCCGCCTACTTCTGGGAGGGGTTGCTTTGAGTTCTCATTGGCAGGAGTTGGAGTCCTGTTCTGACTTTTCACATAACGTTCCAGTCTTCTTCTTCTAATGTGTTCTTCGATCAAGTCCCGAAGATGGTGGCATTCATTGGTGTCATGTCCGTGGGATTCGTGGAAGCGACAGAACTTTCCGGACTTGAGTGCGTTATCTGATTCTTTCTTGTGCGGGGGGCGCTTGTATCCGAGTTCGCCCTGAGTGGCTAGGTAGATGTTTTCGATTGTTTCATTCAAAGGAGTGTAGGAGTCAAATCTTGGCCCTGGTCGATATTGGCGCTTCTCACCCTTTCTGCCCCCAGCATTGTCTCTAGATTCATTTCTTCGAGCGTCCTTAGCTGCAGTGGGAACCTTGTCCTGAATTATCTTGCCTTGTTGCCCTGGCTGCCTCTCCGTAGCAGCGTCTTCAAGTCTCATATACTTTCCAGCTTCATGGAAGAAATCAGGCAAGGTAACTGGTTTTTCCTTAGTTAATCTTCTGGCAAACTTGGTGTCTGGATGCACGCCACTACAGAGGGCCATTAGAGTGAGTTTTTCATCGGCATCTTGAACTGCTGCCGCTGCGGCGTTGAACCGTGTTAGATATTGTTGTAGCGTCTCTCCGGTTTTCTGTTTGACATTGGATAGAGAATAAGCATCCCTGGGTTGTTCCACATGGATGCGGAACTGGCTAATAAACCTTTCTTTTAACATCTCCCATGAGTTGATGGATCCTTGGGGTAGATGGCAGAACCAGGAGGTAGCTAGATCTGATAGGAATAGCGGAAAGCATTTACATAATACTCCTTCTGTTGCTCCACTCATGAGCATATGCTGGGTGTATCTCTGCAGGTGTACGATGGGGTCGGAAGTTCCTTTGTAAGGTTCCATGGTTGGCATTTTCCATTCCCGGGGAGTGATGGCAGTTTCGATATTTCGGGTAAAGGGACTGGTGACCCTAGCGCCTATTCCCCGGTCCCTTTGCTCCCGTTGGACACATTCTCTGAATAATCGTGCCATCCGCTCGTCAGAACTTGGAGCGGACAAAAATGAGCTCGGTTCTTCCCTGCGGGATCTATCTCGTCCAGATGACCTGTAGGGATGGTACAGTCTATCACCTCTAGCATTATCTAGTGGTTGTCTTTGGCTGCTTGGATGCACGCTAGGACCAGCTACAGTTGCCCCCTGCCTTGATCTTCCCCTGTGGGGTTCTGTTTCGAGCACATCCATGGGGTCAACTTCGGGCTGGGTTCTAGCTCGGCTCCGTTCAGCGGGGTTTCTATGATTAGGTGGCATGACTGGCTCAGCTACATCCGACCCTCGCCTGGTGCCTCCCCCGCTAGGTTCGGTTCCAAGGGCTTCCTCGAGTCGGAATTCGGGCTGAGTCCGGGCGCGGCCCCTATCATTGTTTTTCCTGTTGATAGCTTGTTCGAAGAGTGAAGACCTTTGTTGCCTCCGGGATCCTCCGGATTGGGATTCACCCCATGATTCAGTGTTGCGGTTGGACTCTTCAGCGTCCCTTAAGCGTGTCATGAGTTGGTCCACCAAAGTTTCTTGTTGGGATGTGAAGCGGTTAGTTACTTCAGCCACAACCCTGTCCAGATCTGCCCTAGTGATTGGTTGTTCCGTTGCGGGACCAGTTGGATTTTCCTGATTTTCATCTGGTACTGCTGTTGAAGTGGGCTGATCTGTGATTGCTGGATCTGGAAGGCTGCTAGTTGCGATGTTCTTTCCTTTGTTAACATCCCTTCTCTGTTTGGAAGGCATGATTTCTGAGCAACGAGTGATGTCGTTAGGAAAAAGGTTGAGTGGGAGAAGATGAAGCCTGAGTTCAGTTCTCAGTGAAAGCACCAAAAATGTTTGCACAAAAAATGGACAAACACCTCCAAGTCGTATTATTTAGTTGATTATATGTAATTTTCAATGATTTTAGATGAGTATGTAAATATGAGAAAAGTAGGGGCTGAAATGTAAAAGACACACAGATTTATAGTGGTTCGGCCAGAATGTGCCTACGTCCACTTTATATGTTATTATCTTCTTTCTTTCAGGTTACAAGTACAATGCGTTGTGTACAAGTGTATGAAAGTAGTTTGAAAGTTCCTTCCTTGCTTGAGCTCTCAAACTTGTCTGCCATTGTTGTACCCCTGCCCCTCTATTTATAGAGTGAGGTAGGGGGCAGGGGTCTTGGAAGTGTATAGCTGCTGGTGGGCCCGGGCTGGAGCAATCTGGACTGGCAACCTTCTGGTTCGGTAGAGCTTCGTTCGGCGTTGGGCTTTGGATCGGTGGTAGGTAGGGACCGGTGGTAGATAGGCGGTTCGGCGCTCGTTTGGTCTTAGGTGGTTCGGCGCTCGTTTGGTCCGGTGGTGGCCTTGTTGATGGGTTGGTTCGGCACGCATGGGAGAGGCCGAATGGGGCTTGGAGAAGGTTGGTCTTATGCCGAATGAGAATGCCGATCCGGTGTGCCAAATGAGATGGAGGAGCGTCGGCTCGGTGGCCGAATGGGACTGGCCGAACGAGCTTGGGGCCGAATGTGGCATGGGACCGAACGAGCTTGTGACCGAATGAATCCTTGGGCCGAACATGCTTGGGCCGAATGAGTTTCTACCCTGAGAATGTTGGACGGACTTGGCTCGTACTGCCGAATGGAGCTTCCATGCCGAATGGACTTGGCTCGTACTGCCGAATGAAGCTTCATGCGTGAGTGCCGAGTGTTCCTTGGCCTTGGTGAATGAACTGGAGGTTATTCATGTCGAATGAGCTATGGCTTGCATTGTCGAATGGGAAAGAGGCCGGTCATGCTGAATGAAGTGGTGACTGCGAACCCGGGTGAAACAGACGCTTCGTTGTCTCAAGATCTTCTGGGTGAGAATTCGCCCAACATCAGATAGTAAAACATGCATTTTATTTCAAGAGTAAATCCGACATACCGATACTCACTCAAAGCTACTACACAGTGGCTATATAAATCCTTCGAAAAACAAATATAGAAATACGCATAACATAAATCAGTCGCAGATAATTCATATCACAAAGGCGGAAGAAGATATGAATATATAATTAACACATGGAAGTGTATATCAGAGTAGTGGTCAAAAAGATCCACAATAATACAAAAGAATAGCAACACGTGTTATACAAAAGAATACAACTATGAGTCTATATCTCAAGTGTATATAACAAAATAAGCTACTAATCTAAGTAGTTTGCCAAAAGTCAGAGTAATGAATCCCTGGGGAGAAGTCAAGCAGAAGCACCTGTAATATCTCGGTCTGACCCGAGTATTATTTAATAAGAAAATAATAAACGGATCAGTCTAACTATAAATATCAGATGAAACGATATAGAATAAGAGATATGACTAAACACATAATAATCACAATGCCAAGCTGTGATATATATAAGTAGTTGAAAATCATCAAGGGATTATTCAATGTCACAAAATCTACACAAGAATCAAAGAAACGTCATACTCCTAATTTAGTTCACCAAACCATAAATATTGACGATAATATCAATGTCAATCAAAAAAGTCAATGACACACAAATTCACCAATGCACAAATATCGATAAAGCTTATTAATGAAAATCACGAAAATTGGTGAAGCACAAATTCTAGAAATCATCTCAAGAAATCCAGAAATCACAAAAGGGGGGAAGAGGCCTATCACAAACGGGAGCACAAGGCTCACCAACACGTGTATCACAAACGGAATGCTAATTCCATGGTTGCTAACCATCACAAATTGAGCCGAAGCTCCATAAACGGGCCGAAGACCATGGGTTGCTACCCCACCAATTTGAGTCGAAACTCCACAAAACGGGGTTTAGTCTCCCTCCCAGACAAAGAGACATCGCACATTGCTAGTCTAAATCATAAAAATGATCGTCATGATCATTAAGAAGTGTCAATTACAGTAAGCTAGTAAATATATGAGCTTAGCTTCATGTCCCATAACCACTAGCTTAACTTAAATATTTACGAACAAATTGTAGATCTCCACTAAGAAATTGTCACAAGAGATTCAATCGAACAAGTCCAAGAATCAACCGACGAAGTAAACGCAAGTGTTTCATACCACCTGTTTTACTAAGCCGTTTAATTAGATTTCTCATACGAGTGAGGTAAAGGTTTGTATATACTAATATATTGGAAAACGGTTTTATAAACGAATTTGGTATTGAAAATAGAGTTGAAATCATTTTGAGGAAAGAGTTTTGATATTTACTACTAGTATTGAAACCTTTATATTTTTAAAGTGACAAAACACAAAAATGATTGTAGAACAATCAACCACCAAAATTCACATTCAAAGATGCGAATAAAGATCCAAAGAAATCGATCTGAATCCATCAAAATGGATATTCCCAAAAATTCCAAAAATAGAAGTCATTAACGTCGTAGCAACAACGAGTGGGAAATAACACGAGTCGATGGAATTTGGAAACCAAGCAAAAATATGCACAAATAGGCATAATTAGGCAAATTGGTGCAGGTCAGTCGACTGGCTCAAAGGTCCAGTCGACTGAACCAGAAGCAGGGAAAAATAATTTCCTGCAGTCAGTCGACTGACCTAAAAATTCAGTCGACTGAATGCAGGGAAACAGAGGACCCGAGCCTCTAGTTATTGTCTTCGGAATGCCTATGTGCTACAGCCAGTCGACTGACTCGAGTGTCCAGTCGACTGACTGGCACCAAGGCTGTTTTCCAGCCTATGAAATGAAGATGCTATCTTCTTCAAAATGCAATCGGGCGAGCACGGTCACTAGGGGTTTATGCCAATCGACTACCCGGTCCTATAAGCTCTTCGACGCATCACCAAAAACAAGTTCAAACTACAAAGCTATGATTTTTGAAGATTTGAACTCGAAACACTAAAAATTGGAATATACACCAAATCAATCCAAACCAAAACCAAATGCACATGAATATGTGTTAGGAATTCATACCTAACAATCGAAGATAATCATAGACCTAGATGTGAGATTAAAAATCTCACCTTTGAACCCAAACGATTGAAGAAGATGCTTGAAATCAATGGAGAATCAACCACTCTACAAATCCAACTCAAGAAGCTTGATTCTAAGCTTTAAAAGAAGAACATTCCCTAAGTTAGGTTTAGGAAATTTCTGAATTTTGATTAGAGAATGAGTTGGAGAAGAAGAAGAGAGGCTTACCAATGGGTTCTTCTATTAGTTTGGAGCTAGAGTTGATTTACAAGAGAAAACTAGGGTTTTGGAGTTTTAATTTCCAATCTCTCCCACCATTGATGCTTTAGCTTGAGTATTGGGAATTGGAAATGAAGTAAATGAGGAGGAGAGGGGTTGGGACTGAATACATAAGTGGGCTCAGCCCAAACCAAAAACCTAAGTGAAAAAGTAGCAAAAATCAACCTTCTCCAAACATATCGAAGCTTATACTCAAAAAGGTCGCAAACGGCATTTTAAACTCAATGGGAGTGGTCCCGAGTCCTAATTCGACCGTATGCTAAAAGTAGCTTTTCGGACAAAATTCCGAGTATCGATAAAATATTTTAATAAAATATTTAAATATAAAATCGACAAGTATGCGGGTTGCTACAGACTCCCCTCCTTAAAGAAATTGCGTCCTGGCAATATTTAAGAAGAAGATATATAGTAACAACCATAAAAGCATATTCAACACAAGAGAAGTTTGAAATAAGAAGTTCACCTTAAGGAGCACGGGAAAGTAAGTCCGGATGTGTTCGCTCGATGAACTCTCTAGATTCCCAAGAATGTTAACGCTAAAATTTGAACGCTAACACCCCGGTGTATGAGTTATAGTTGTGAAAGCACCACCCGATAACTCGGGAACAGATTACAAGCAGATGATAACGGAAAAGCAGAAAACAACAACAATTTTATAGTGGTTCGGCTTAATGGTATAGCCTACGTCCACTTTAAGTACTTTTATTGATGATCTCGTTACAAGCTGATACAATTCTTTCCAAGTACAATACACTTTGAATTACAAGTCACTTGGAACAAGTAGCTTAAACTTCAATGAAGATTAGAGTCTTCAAATCCATGTTGGATGTGTGTGATCTTTTCTCAAGTTTGTAGCGTTCTTCGTGTCTTGAGAGCTTTAAGTGTTGAATTGGTTTGGAATGCAGCAGAGTAACGGCGCTTGAAGAGAATCAGCCAAAAGTCCCCTTTCTGTTGGAGTTATGGGAGTATTTATAGGCATCTTCGGAGTTAGGTCGTAACTCATGTACGACTCATGATGAGTCGTAACTCGTGTACGACTCATGGTAGGTCGCGGCTGATTTACTGGGTTCATGGCTTGGCCCAGAGTTATGCACCCATCTGAATGAATGATACAAGCTCTAAGTCGTTCACGAGTTAACCAAATGCAGTTTCTTTTATGCTAGCATGAGTCGTACACGACTCATCATAGGTCATAAGTTGTCGGCGATTCTTCTTACTACAGCGTGGTGTTGAACTTGTCTCCAAGTCTTAGGTCGTGAACAACTTATCTTTTGAGCCGTAGACTCTTTAACTCGTGGAGGCCTTAAGCCGTAGATCCTTATCTCGTAGACCTTTTAACTCATAGAGTCTTTAACTCGTAGTGGCCTTAACTCGTAGATCTTTTAGCTCGTAGAGTCTTTAACTCGTAGATCCTTAACTCGTAGGTCGTTCAGCCCTTGAATTGTTAGGTCGTGAAGACCTTGAGTCGGACAGTTCTTGAGTCGTTGATCCACTGAGTCGGCCTGTCTCATGAACCGTTAACCCTCTTGAGTCGTTCCATTCCTCTAAGTCGCCTTGAACCTTAACTCGTTAAGTCGTGGCACTTCTTAGGTCGTCCAATCCTTGAGTCGGCAACCTTATTAAGTCGGCAACCTTATTAAGTCGGCAACCTTATTAAGTCGGTAAGTCGTGCCACTTTCTAGCTCGTTAACCTGCTTCATCAGTTAGGTCGTTGACTTCGAGTAGAAGATAGGTCGCTCCATTCTCTAAGTCGTATACCGTTTTGGACGGGGCGCTGCCCCCTGGACCCCTGCGACCTGACCGGGCAGGTCGATCACCGTAGCGGTGGCATTGCCCCCGCACCCCCACCTTGGGGGGTTGGCACCCCCCCTGGACCCCCCCTCCGTAGGGGATCTTATCTGAAAAGCCATTCAACAGAACTTGCTTTGTTGGGATGCTGAGTTGACTATTCTTCGAGACGAACTATCATTGGTTTCTCGGTCGATTTTTGACATCACGGCCATGCTGAAAAAGTGGAGTTAACACTTGCCCCTCGAAGTATACGCCTAGGGACTAGGTCGTGTGCTTCGATTCTTCTTAACTCGTGCTTTACTGAGCTGCTGAGCTTGTACTTAGGCAACTTTGCTTTGTTTTGACCTGAAGCCTTTTAAACTTGACCAATGCGATTCAATGGAACTTTGACCTGAACTTGTTGCATCTCTTTACAGATTATTTTAACAACCTGTTAAAGGCAACATTTGCAGAAAAATAGGGCGAATATACTCATCATCGATTGCCCATATCGAGTGATGGATTAGATCAAAGAACTGGTATTTTACTGTAAGCAAATTAGTATGGTCTTGATGAAGTGTTGCGAATCAACTGTCTTGAATGAAGTATCAACACGAAGTTTACACAGTTATAACTGCTATCTGCATTGACACCGCACTTACTTTCAAATAACAAGCCTCAAATTCTTCTGAATTGACATATGCCAACCAGTATTATTTCAAGTATTGCTTTATTTACTTGTTATTTTAGTAGCTTTGCACAACACTTCACACGCTTTTAGAAAACGTGCACCTTTACTTTTGAATATTCAGTTCTTCATATAGAATGTCTTTTCGATAAGAAGAGTAGTGTGGCAAACTGGATCTTTCCATTTCTGGGATTTTCAAAATCCGAGCTGTCCGGTACTAATTTCATTCTTTACTTTTGCAGCACTTCCTTCCTCTTTCCGAATATTCCAGTCACAAGTCAATTTTTTAAAAGACTAAGTGCTGTGACGGTTAAGGAGAGGAGCGTTAAATTTTTTGCTAAAAGATGAATTTTTGCACTAATTCGGACTTTTGCACTCTTTTTGGTCGACTCAGCTTCACGATGCCCCTGGTTTTCAAGCAGAAACTTCAGATGCCCCAGCTTTCGCAAAGGAACTTGCATCAATGGAACCTATTGCGGAAGCCTTATTGGTGTAATGTTTTACTCCATTTGACGGTGTGGGGTCATCCTTCTTGTTTTGCCTTTTGAAACAAGTTTCTTTACTCTCTTTGCTTGATATTGCAGTGAGCTTGTGGTACGTTGCTTGGGTTCTGCTTTTATTAATGTAGCAATATTATATTGCCCCCATACCACAACTCATTGTAATATTCTCCATTTTGAGGAGATTTTGGAGAACAATTCTTCTGTTTTTAGAAGACTTGTACTCTTACTTTAGAGAATAACTCTTCCATTTTGAGAAGGCATGCACTCTTTCTTTAGAGAATAATTTTCCATTTTTGAGGAAATATTATTCTTGCTTTAGTAGAGTGCGCCTTGTATTGGAGAAGCCTTTTTTTCCTTTTTATTTTTTTTTGTTGCGCCTCGTTGGAGGGCTTTGATTTGACATTTCAACTCTGGAGAAGTGGGCCTCCACAGAGATTGCACTTCAGCCCCGGTGAAATGTGCCCCCGAAGAGGTCTTTATTTGGCACTTCAGCTCTGGAGAAGTGGGCCTCCGAAGAGTTTGCACTTCAGCTCCGGTGAAATGTGCCCCCGAAGAGGTCTTTGTTTGGCATTTCAGCTCTGGAGAAGTGGGCCTCCGAAGAGTTTGCACTTCAGCTCTGGTGAAATGTGCCCCCGAAGAGGTCTTTGTTTGGCATTTCAGCTCTGGAGAAGTGGGCCTCCGAAGAGTTTGCACTTCAGCTCTGCTGAAATGTGCCCCCGAAGAGGTCTTTTTTTGGCATTTCAGCTCTGGAGAAGTGGGCCTCCGAAGAGTTTGCACTTCAGCTCTGGTGAAATGTGCCCCCGAAGAGGTCTTTGTTTGGCATTTCAGCTCTGGAGAAGTGGGCCTCCGAAGAGTTTGCACTTCAGCTCTGCTGAAATGTGCCCCCGAAGAGGTCTTTCTTTGGCATTTCAGCTCTGGAGAAGTGGTACTCCGAAGAGTTTGCACTTCAGCTCTGCTGAAATGTGCCCCCGAAGAGGTCTTTGTTTGGCATTTCAGCTCTGGAGAAGTGGGCCTCCGAAGAGTTTGCACTTCAGCTCCGGTGAAATGTGCCCCCGAAGAGGTCTTTATTTGGCATTTCAGCTCTGGAGAAGTGGGCCTCCGAAGAGTTTGCACTTCAGCTCTGCTGAAATGTGCCCCCGAAGAGGTCTTTGATTGGCATTTCAGCTCTGGAGAAGTGGGCCTCCGAAGAGTTTGCACTTCAGCTCCGGTGAAATGTGCCCCCGAAGAGGTCTTTCTTTGGCATTTCAGCTCTGGAGAAGTGGGCCTCCGAAGAGTTTGCACTTCAGCTCTGGTGAAATGTGCCCCCAAAGAGGTCTTTGTTTGGCATTTCAGCTCTGGAGAAGTGGGCCTCCGAAGAGTTTGCACTTCAGCTCCGGTGAAATGTGCCCCCGAAGAGGTCTTTGATTGGCATTTCAGCTCTGGAGAAGTGGGCCTCCGAAGAGTTTGCACTTCAGCTCCGGTGAAATGTGCCCCCGAAGAGGTCTTTCTTTGGCATTTCAGCTCTGGAGAAGTGGGCCTCCGAAGAGTTTGCACTTCAGCTCTGGTGAAATGTGCCCCCGAAGAGGTCTTTGTTTGGCATTTCAGCTCTGGAGAAGTGGGCCTCCGAAGAGTTTGCACTTCAGCTCTGGTGAAATGTGCCCCCGAAGAGGTCTTTGTTTGGCATTTCAGCTCTGGAGAAGTGGGCCTCCGAAGAGTTTGCACTTCAGCTCTGCTGAAATGTGCCCCCAAAGAGGTCTTTGTTTGGCATTTCAGCTCTGGAGAAGTGGGCCTCCGAAGAGTTTGCACTTCAGCTCCGGTGAAATGTGCCCCCGAAGAGGTCTTTATTTGTTTCCTGCCTGCTCGCCCATGTCTTTTCACCATTTGATCCTCAGCGATTCCCCATTATCATTTCCAAATCCACATTTCCTTCTTTTGGAAGTAGTTTATTTTATCCAAAGAAGTGTACTTCATTGTTAAGTGAGCTCGTAGGGGCGGACACAAGCTACTTAATCGAATGTTCGTTTGCACAAACGATCTCAATTAGTTTGCAAGGGCCCACCTCCGGTTGAATCACTCACTGTTTGTTTGAAGCACTTCATATGTAGGATTTGGGTCTGGAATTTTTGTGGCCTGATATTCGCCTGTTGAGCGATTTGTAGGAATCACTTGGCTTTGTGATGTGTTGACTAGGTGAGCCTTGCGTTGATTGCCTGCAACATTAAATCGACATTTTAGCAATATATTTTAAGATATTTGCATATCGAAATGAAACAAGCATTTTATAGTAATAGAAAGTTCAAGATTTATAGTTCCTCTTATTTATCTGCACTGTATTTACAATGGCATTTTATAAAGGAATCATAAGTCCAGTATTATTCTATGAATTTTAAGCAAAAGCCATTAAGTGAAATATGGCCATTAGGCATCATCTTCCAGAACAAGGATATTCTCTCCCTCCGGGGCTTGTCTCAAAGCACGAGCATATCTTTCCATCTCGTCCCAACTTCTGTCCGCTGGGTGAGGGCCCCCTGTGATAGCATTAATGATAAGCCTCTCAGTTGCAGTTCTTTCATTTGGGTCGTAATGATGAGTGAGAAGTATTTGCCCCTGAGTGGATGAGGATGGATCATTCCTGTTTCCCCGGACATATTGCTGAAGTTTATTCTCTTTCAATAGCTTCTCAATCAGATCCTTCAAATGGCGACACTCGTCAGTGTCATGGCCAGGTTGATTGTGGAATTTACAGAATCTTTCACTTTGCGTGGCATTTTTCCTAAGTCTCAACTTTTGTGGTTTAGGATATTCAACAATATCCTTTGTTGCCAAGAAAATGTTCTCTGGAGTATCAGTTAAGGGAGTATAATTCGACGGTTCAAAGTGGCGGTTTTTCTTTGGATTTCCCTGCCTTTTTTCATCATCATTCTTCCTTTTCTGTCCTCCAGATTCTCCTTTATTAGAAGCAACATTGACATTCTGAATTTCGGTCACGACTGCTTTTGTTGGCATAGGAAAGCTTTCCAAGCGCATAAACTCGTCGGCCTTCTTATAGAATTTCTCAAGTGAGTTCGGCTCCTTCATTTTTAGCCATTTGCCAAATTCACTCGATTTATCGATAGCCCGCATCAGGTAAGTCAAAACCATCCGTGGCTCTGCGTTATCAACCTCGGCCAAGGCTATATTGAAGCGGTTTAAGAACGATCTGATAGACTCCCCGGGATTTTGTTCTAGACTAGAGAGTGACATTATATCCTTGGCCTTTGTAGCATATAGCCTGAACTGATCTTTGAACTTTCGTGTTAAGTCGGAAAATTGATCCACGGATCTAACTGGTAGCTTTGTGAACCAAAGTAAGGCCACTCCCTCTAAGTATATCGGAAAGTATCGGCACTTGATTTCATCAGTTGCTCTTGCCCCGGTCATATGCCAATCGTACTTGTACAGGAATTGATTAGGGTCACTTGTGCCTCGATAGGCTGGGATAGTAGGAGGTACAAATTTCCTTGGAAACTCTGCCTTCAAGACCTTTTCGGTGAACGGTGTCTTACTTGGAGCAAACCCCCAATCATTATCATCCTCTTGCCTCTGCATGCTCTCTTTCATAATTGAGCGAATCATCCCTGATAGGTACTCCTTATCGTTCAGAGGCTTTACTAGGCAGAAGTCAGCTGCTCTTTCAGAAGTTTGCCTGGGCAAATGTTCGCGAAAACTTGGCTGCGGCCTTGAACCTTCAGCTTGAGAAGGTGCCCCTGCGGCGGTGCCAACTGCTCTTTGAGGGATACCTTTCTCTTGGGAATCATGGGCATTATCTGCAAAGGTTTCTTCATTATTTTCTGTTTGACGGTTGCCCCCAAGTAAAGCATTCATTCTTTCCAGCATTAGAGCATTCTGGGCTTCCATTTGCTGATATAACCCAGAAACTGCAGCATCAAACACCTCTTGTGTAATTCCAACACTCGGAGCTGCTTCATTTGGAGCAAGAGAAGTGGTAGTATTATCATGAGCATCACCGGATCTATCAGATCTGAGCTGTCTTCCAGTAGCCATTATCTCGGATAAACTTCTGGTCTTTAGAGAGATTCTTTCAACAAACTTTCGCGAAGCAATGGTGAAAGTATTCCTGAGTTCAATTCTCAGTGAAAGCACCAAAAAATGTTAACGCTAAAATTTGAACGCTAACACCCCGGTGTATGAGTTATAGTTGTGAAAGCACCACCCGATAACTCGGGAACAGATTACAAGCAGATGATAACGGAAAAGCAGAAAACAACAACAATTTTATAGTGGTTCGGCTTAATGGTATAGCCTACGTCCACTTTAAGTACTTTTATTGATGATCTCGTTACAAGCTGATACAATTCTTTCCAAGTACAATACACTTTGAATTACAAGTCACTTGGAACAAGTAGCTTAAACTTCAATGAAGATTAGAGTCTTCAAATCCATGTTGGATGTGTGTGATCTTTTCTCAAGTTTGTAGCGTTCTTCGTGTCTTGAGAGCTTTAAGTGTTGAATTGGTTTGGAATGCAGCAGAGTAACGGCGCTTGAAGAGAATCAGCCAAAAGTCCCCTTTCTGTTGGAGTTATGGGAGTATTTATAGGCATCTTCGGAGTTAGGTCGTAACTCATGTACGACTCATGATGAGTCGTAACTCGTGTACAACTCATGATGAGTCGTAACTCGTGTACGACTCATGATGAGTCGTAACTCGTATACGACTCATGGTAGGTCGCGGCTGATTTACTGGGTTCATGGCTTGGCCCAGAGTTATGCACCCATCTGAATGAATGATACAAGCTCTAAGTCGTTCACGAGTTAACCGAATGCAGTTTCTTTTATGCTAGCATGAGTCGTACACGACTCATCATAGGTCATAAGTTGTCGACGATTCTTCTTACTACAGCGTGGTGTTGAACTGGTCTCCAAGTCTTAGGTCGTGAACAACTTATCTTTTGAGCCGTAGACTCTTTAATTCGTGGAGGCCTTAAGCCGTAGATCCTTATCTCGTAGACCTTTTAACTCGTAGAGTCTTTAACTCGTAGTGGCCTTAACTCGTAGATCTTTTAACTCGTAGAGTCTTTAACTCGTAGATCCTTAACTCGTAGGTCGTTCAGCCCTTGAATTGTTAGGTCGTGAAGACCTTGAGTCGCACAGTTCTTGAGTCGTTGATCCACTGAGTCGGCCTGTCTCATGAACCGTTAACCCTCTTGAGTCGTTCCATTCCTCTAAGTCGCCTTGAACCTTAACTCGTTAAGTCGTGGCACTTCTTAGGTCGTCCAATCCTTGAGTCGGCAACCTTATTAAGTCGGCAACCTTATTAAGTCGGTAAGTCGTGCCACTTGCTAGCTTGTTAACCCGCTTCATCAGTTAGGTCGTTGACTTCGAGTAGAAGATAGGTCGCTCCATTCTCTAAGTCGTATACCGTTTTGGACGGGGCGCTGGCCCGCACCCCGCCGGGGGCGCTGCCCCCTGGACCCCTGCGACCTGACCGGGCAGGTCGATCACCGTAGCGGTGGCGTTGCCCCCGCACCCCCAACTTGGGGGGTTGGCACCCCCCTGGACCCCCCCTCCGTAGGGGATCTTATCTGAAAAGCCATTCAACAGAACTTGCTTTGTTGGGATGCTGAGTTGACTATTCTTCGAGACGAACTATCATTGGTTTCTCGGTCGATTTTTGACATCACGGCCATGCTGAAAAAGTGGAGTTAACAAAGAACAATCCTTAGGATTTGAAGACCAATGAACTTTAACAAGCGGAACATCTTTATTTCGAAGACGTTTGACTTCTGAAGCAATGATACGAACAGGATGCTGCTCAAAAGTTAAATTCGGTGAAACTTCAATCTCTTCCACAACACCGGGCTCAAGAATAGAATAGAATCGGAATCTCGAAGACACTTCCGAAGTTGAGAAACATGAAACACGTCATGGATAGCTGAAAATTGAGCCGGTAACAAAAGGCGATAAGCCATGGAACCAATACGTTCAGTGATAGGAAATGGCCCAATATATCGAGGCGCTAACTTTCCCGATCGACTGAAACGTACCACACCTTTCATAGGTGACACACGAATGAACACAAGATCTCTCACAGAAAATTCTAACTTCCTTCTCCAATTATCGGCATAGGATTTTTGTCTACTCTAGGCTTCTTTCATCCTATGACGAATAAGGTCAATCTTTTCTGTGGAATCACGAATAAAATCCGGACGTAAAACCATCTTCTCACCGGCCTCAAGCCAACAAGAAGGAGATAGGCATGGCCTTCCATAGAGTGCCTCGAAAGGTGCCATACCAATGCTAGATTGGAAGCTATTATTATAGGAAAATTCAACAAGAGAAATATGATCTTCCCAACTTTCACCAAAATCAAGAACACATGCACGAAGAAGATCTTCAAGAGTTTGATTCACACGCTCGGTTTGTCCATCGGACTGAGGATGATAAACGGTGCTAAAATTAAGCTTCGTTCCCAAAGCTTTTTGAAGACTCTTCCAAAATCCACTAGTAAACAATGGATCACGGTCGCTAACAATAGAAGTAGGAACTCCATGTAATTTAACAATCTCTTTAACAAAGAGCTTGGCCAAAAGAGGAACGGTTCGGTTAGACCGAACGGGAATAAAATGGGCGGATATAGTAAGTCTATCAACAATCACCCATAACCTATCATGACCCAAACAAGAACGGGGAAGGCCATCTATAAAATCCATGGAAATTTGGTCCCACTTCCAAATTGGAATTTCTAAAGGTTGCAATAACCCACCGGGCCTTTGATGCTCGGCCTTAACGAGTTGGCAAGTTATGCAACGCTTAACGATGTTAGCGATGTCAAGTTTCATTCCCTCCCAATAATAAAGTCGCGTCATATCCGCGTACATTTTGCTACTACCGGGATGAATGGTAAATTTATAACGATGGGAATCTTCTAAAATATCTTTACGAAGATCACCAATATTTGGTACGATAACTCTACCAAATTTTCGAATGCCGCCACGAGAATCGATATCAAAGTCTTTCAAACTTTCAATATCAATTTTATCCTTAATATTTTGGCCAAGAAGAGCCAATTCAGGATCTAGCCTTTGAGCTTCAAGAATGCGGTCTAGAAGAGAAGGATGAGCCTCAAGGCTACATAAAACAAGAGACGAACATAAATCGGAAATACGGTCTCGAATTTCACAAGTGGATAAAATCTCGAGATCGTTCCATTCGGATATCATCATAGAAACAACCGCTTGTTGTTTACGGCTAAGAGCATCAGCAACACGATTACCCTTACCTGGAGTATAAAGAATATCAAGATCATATGGTGCAAGAAATTCGAGCCAACGCTGTTGACGCAAATTAAGTTCCTTTTGAGAGAATAAATACTTCAAGGACTTATGATCGGTATAAAGAAAAAATTTCTCTCCTAAAAGATAATGACGCCAAATACGAAGGGCAAAAACAATAGCCGCGAGCTCTAAATCATGAGTGGCATATCTAGTCTCAGCAGGCTTCAATTGCCTAGAAGCATAAGCAATAACACGTTCTCTTTGCATAAGAACGGCACCCAACCCAACGCGACTATCATCGGTATAAACAACGAAATCTTGATTCCCCTCGGGAATAACAAGAATAGGAGCATCTGAAAGGAGTTCTTTTAGTTTCTGAAAAGAAGTTTCACATTTGTCCGACCAAATGTATTTAATACCTTTCTTCGTTAAGCTAGTGAGAGGCACGGCAATCCTAGAAAAGTCTTTAATAAAACGACGGTAATAGCCCGCCAATCCGAGAAAGCTGCGGATTTCAGTCACACTCTCAGGTTTCTTCCAACTTTGAATCGCTTCAATCTTTGAAGGATCCACGAAAATTCCGGATTCGGAAATAATATGACCGAGAAACTTAACACGAGATTGCCAAAAATGACATATAGAAAATTTTGCTTTCAATTGATTACTCCTAAGAGTTTCCAACACAATCCGAAGATGCTTCTCATGTTCCTCCTCGGTTTTTGAATACACAAGAATATCATCAATAAAGATGAGAACAAATCGATCGAGGAAGTCTTTGAAAACTCTATTCATAAGGTCAACGAAATAAGCCGGAGCATTCGTTAAACCAAATGGCATAACAAGCCATTCATAAGACCCATAACGAGTTCGGAACGATGTCAAAGGAATGCTATCCTCTGCAATACGAAGCTGATGAAATCCAGTAGCTAAGTCTAATTGTGAAAAGACTCTAGCACCACTAAGTTGATCGAATAGATCATCAATTCGAGGTAAAGGATATTTATTTTTGATAGTAAGATCATTAAGCTTGCGGTAGTCAACGCAAAGCCTAAGTGTACTATCGAATTTCTTCACAAAAATAGCTGAAGCTCCCCAAGGCGAGGAACTAGAGCGAATAAATTGCTTCGTTTCCAAATCAGATAATTGTATGCGCATCTCCTCATTTTCTTTATTGGACAAACGATAAGGAGGACGAGTGATAGGTTGAGCTCCAGGAATAAGATTAATTCTGAACTCAATTGCTCGCTTAGGTGGTAATCCTAAAACGGGCTCGAATATGTCGGAAAATTCACGAACGACGTGAATAAGAGAAATAATACCACCCTCATCGTCATCACGAGGATTTAAAGAATATAAAGATGCAACCAAGCTAGAATCTGAATCTTTAAGATTAATAGAAATCTGCTTAACAGATTGAGGATGTCGAAGATGAATAATCCGCTCGGGACATAGGATATGAGCTTCATAACGGTTAAGCCAATCTATTCCCAAAATCATTCCAAAGCCTAAATAACGCATGACATGCAAATCGGCTCGGAAAGAAAAATCACACAAAATAATCTCGACATCTTTACACAATAAACTGATTGTCGCGGATCCACCAACCGGATTCGCAATTCTCAAAGAAGTCATTAAACACAAAACATCCAAAGAAAAAGTATCAACAAGTTCTTTTGATATAAAAGAATGGGACGCACCCGTATCGAAAAGAACTCGAATAGGATGATCATGAAATAAAATAATTCCATCAAGGATAGAATGAGAAATACCTTGATTTCGAGATGTGTTGCCAGGGGCTTGAGCAACATTCAACTTTCCTTCCTTCTTGCCCTGAAGCTTGGGACATGAAGATATAACATGACCGGGACCTTTGCAGTAGCGACAAGAGAGAGACTCTGGACACTTGTTCGCGTAATGGTCCTTCGAACCACAATTATAGCATTCCCCACGACCAAAGGAAGAAGTCTTTGCCACGGGGGTTGCTTGCTTCCCTTTCTTATTGGGATAAGGACCTTTGAATTTACTAGGCCTTTTCTTTTTGTTGTTGAAGTTTAGTTTGGAACCCACCACTTCAACATCATTCTCCCTATCCGCCTCTTCAAGACGAAGAGCGATATCAATGAGTTGGTCGAAAGAAACTTCTAACTTTAGAAGTAATGGCTTCTTGAGATTTCTGTTTAAGCCATAGACGAACCTCTGGTTCTTCTTTAAAGGGGTGTTGATGTATTCAACCACATATTTGGAAAGCGACTCGAAGGAGGCAACGTAATCAGTCACGGAGGACTCACCTTGAACAAGGTCTATAAATCGTCGAGCCAATGTCACTTTCTCTGCTTCTGGTACAAATTTCAACTCGAAGCATTCCCGGAATTGCTCCCAGGTGAGATCCGCTTCATTAATCTCAGAAATAAGAAGCTCGTACCAGTCCAATGCTCTTTCTCGGAGCATACTAGAGGCCACCTGAACTCGGCGAAGGTCAATAAGATTCATGCGAGAAAAGATTCGATCGCATGACCTTAGCCAAGCCTGTACTTCAATAATAGTTTCGGAACCTTTGAATGGCTCCCCACCCAAATTAGTGTAATCGCTGCACAAGCGTGCAAACCCCGACTTTGGGTAAGTAGGTTCCGGGTTAGCTCCAGCTGCTTGAGCATTCATCACTAAATCAAGAAGGTGTTGAGCAATCATAAAAACTCCATCCTGGGGTGGAACACTAGACGGTACGGCTCTGGGACGGCGTGGTCTAGACATTTCTCTTCCTTAGAAAGAAAGAAGAAGAATAAAAAGGTTATTCACCAAATAACTATCAAGAAATCTTGATAAATAAAACAAGGAATCATAAAAGAAAATAGGATAGAACGGTACGAAGACTCGAATTAAATCCTAAAGCACGACTCCTAAGATGGACTTAGGACGATGATCATTGTTATAATATTCCATATTGTTCCGAAGTTTGGCTTTGATACCAAGCTGTGACGCCCCACCTCTATACCCACGCTAGCCAAGAACATTACGGTGAATGCTGTCAACTAGCACGGAGAATAAGGCTGTTGAGGAGCGACCATCCTTGTAATTGCTTTGTGCGAGCACCGATATGTCAGATAGTAAAACATGTGTTAACCTCGTTCCAGCCTACAAGTTAAGGGGCCCACGAGTTAGAGGAATCAACGAGTTAAGGCCTGGGGAGAGCTACGACTTAAGGTGTTTAACGGCTCAGGAAAGATCTATGACTCAGGAAGCCTCACGACTCATCGAATCACCAACTCACTAAGTTAACGACCTAAAGTTGAAAGCGACTTAAAGGGTTACGACTCAAGGGGGTTAACGGCTCACAAGACAGACCGACTCAAAGCATTACCGACTCATCAAAGGAATTGCTTCAATGACTCAACTGGTAGCGACTCAATTGGCTGACGAGTTAAGGCTCAAGGCAGCTTAGAGGAATGGAACGGCTCATGGAGGTTAGCGGTTCATGATACAGGCCGAGTCATTGAGTTACCGACTCAACGAAGTTCACGGCTCGTACGAGACGACTCAAGGACTGGACCGACCCATCATAAGAAACGACTCAAGAGGATTGACGACCTAAGAAGTGACTTGACGACTCATAACTCAGGACGACTCGTCCACGACTTAAAGCCACTGAGTCGTATTCTGTACAACAATGCATGTCCCAGTGAGAGTTGACTCGCCAACGACTCAGGACTTGGCTTAGAATCCAGGGAGAGAATGAGCTAGTGAGAAGACCAAATGCAGATAAGCCGGCCACGACTCAACTTGACTCGGCCACGGCATAGCCTGAGTCGGTCACGACTCATGACTTAACAATTCCAGCCCAGAAATTTGCCTATAAATACATGGCCACATCCAACATTCAAAGGACTTTTTCGGCTCATTCATTTCAAGCGCCGTTACTCTGCCGCATTCTGAACTACTTCAACACCTTCAAGGAACTTCACAAAGAAATCAAACATGTCTAACCTGTGTTCAAAGATTCGGATCAACATTGAAGTTTAGACTACTTGTTCTAAGTCACTTGAAATTCAAAGTGTGTTGTAACCAAAGTGTAACTGCATTGATTTGTAATCGAATCGTCAATAAAGATATTCAAAGTGGACGTAGGCTCTCTCTTAAGCCGAACCACTATAAAATTGCTGTTGTTTACTACTTTTTCACTGTTATCTGCTTATAATCTGTTCCCGAGCTATCGGGTGGTGCTTTCACAATCTCACTTCATACACCGGGGTGTTAGCGTTCAAATTTTAGCGTTAACATTTTTGGTGCTTTCACTGAGAATTGAACTCAGGCGAGTTATCATCATTGCTTCACAGAGGTTTGTAGAGAGAATTTCCTTGAAAACCAGAAGTCTATCCGACATTATGGCTCCTGGAAGGAAAAGTAGATCTGTCAGATCTGGGAATATTCAAGAGGGAACCTCCGCTTCCCCTATATCGAATCAAGCCACTCCAGCTGTCGGAGTTACAAAGGCAGAGCTGGATGCTGCAATCTTAGGGCTGAACCAACAGATAAATGCCCAAAATGCACAATTCGAGGCTCAGAATGCCCAGAATGCCCTAATTCTGAATAGGTTGAACGATTTGCTTGGGGCAAACCGTCAACCGGAAGATAATGAAAGGAATTTTGCTGGCAACATTCGTAATGCTGAAGAAAGAAATGCTCCTGAAAGGGCTGCTAGCCCCTTTGAACAAACACTTCCAGAGGTTGGTGGATCTAGAACTCGACATGATGAGGAGTATCTTTCTGGAATGGTCCGACAAATTATGAAAGAGAGTATGCAGAGGGTTGAAGATGAGAAAGAATGGGGTTTCGCCCCAAGTAAAACTCCTTTTACTGAGAAAATCTTAAAGGCTGAATTCCCAAGGAAGTTTGTCCCACCAACCATTCCAGCTTACAGGAGGACGAGTGATCCAAACGAATTCTTGTACAAGTATGATTGGCACATGACAGGTGCCAGAGCCTCTGATGAAATAAAGTGCCGATATTTTCCTGTGTATCTCGAAGGTGTAGCTCTGCTTTGGTTCACCAAACTTCCAGTCCGATCTATCGATCAGTTTTCTGACTTAACCCGGAAGTTCAAGGAGCAGTTCAGACTATACGCTTCAAAAGCCAAGGATATCATGTCACTGTCAAGTTTGGAGCAGAATCCAGGGGAGACTATCAGATCTTTCTTAAACCGCTTTAATATAGCGCTAGCTGAGGTGGACAATGCAGAACCGCGAATGATATTGACTTATCTGATGAAGGGTATTGACAAGTCGAGTGAATTTGGGAAATGGCTAAACATGAAGGAACCAAATTCCCTTGAAAAGTTCTATAAAAAAGCAGATGAATTCATACGCTTAGAAAGCCGTCCCGTACCGGTAAAGGCAGTGTTGGAAAAAGCCGAAGATAACACTGTTGTTCCACGCAAGAATGAATCTGTAGGGCAAAAAAGGGAAAATAACAATGGGAAGAAGCAGAGTAATCTGAAGAAACCCCGATCCTTCAAGCCATCAGAATATACTCCTTTATCAGATATGCCGGAGCGTATCTACCTTGCCACTAAAGATTCTGTTGACTTTCCTAAACCTCCTCCTCTAAGGACCGGGAAAAAGGCTATACAAAGTGGGAAATTCTGCCGCTTCCATAATCAACCCGGTCATGAGACCGACGAATGCCGTCAGCTGAAAAATCTGATTGAAGAGTTGCTAAGGGAAAACAAACTACAGCAATTTGTGAAAAAGAATAGCAACAATCCTGCTTCATCTAGTCAGGGGCAACAGGCTCCTACTCATCAGCCTAGGACGATTGAGAAGGCTTCAGGGCATGAATCTGGAAGGCCCATTATCAATGTCATTACGGGAGGACCTCACCCAGCGGGCAGAAGCTGGGGTGAGATGGAAAGGTATACCCGAGCTTTAAAGTATGTACCGACCGAGGAAGATGTATTCGTTTTGGAAGGTGCTACGCCCTTGAAGCAACAAAGAACTCTTGATGATGATATTGTATTCAAAGCTAGGGATTCCGCAGGTATTGAAGCTCCTACCTTGGATCCCTTAGTCATCTCGGCTGGTATCGGGCCAGCTATTGTCAGAAGAGTTCTCATTGATTGTGGCGCATCCTGCAATATCCTCTTCAAGAAAACATTCGACCAAATAAAGATCCCTATGGCTGATGTGCAAGCTTCATCACATAAAATCGCTGGCTTCACTGGTGAGCCAAAACAGCCGGTAGGAACCATTGATTTGTTTGTGGAACTTGGGGAAGGAGAGAGAAAAATGGTCCGCAAGCAAACTTTTGTGATTGTCGACGAATTTTCTGCTTACAATGCTTTCCTTGGTCGTCCAACTCTGGCAGCATTCAAAGCTGTTCTTGCCCCGTGGTGCCTCACTATTAAATTCCCTACAGACAATGAAGTAGGAGTTATAAAAAGGGATCAAAATGCTGGACGAGAGTGTTATCTGACAGAGCTACGAGAAACCAGAAAAAGAGAAATGGGAAAGAATGCGGCAGCCCCAGTCCGCATCAAAGAACCAGCCTTGTAGCAATTACAGGGCGGACCCTGCACTGGCGAGCACAGCGGAGCAAGGAAAGAGATGGACCCTAGAAAAGTCAGTGCAGGGGAAAATAGAGTGGTACCAGTGGAAACGACAATACTAATACCTGTTGACCCAAAGGACCCAAACAAGGTGTTGAATGTGGGTTCACAACTTAATGTGTCAATTCAGAGTATCTTAATATCTTTTTTAAAGGCAAATATGGATGTTTTTGCTTGGACTCATGCCGATATGTGCGGAATATCCCCAGAAGTTGTAGTGCATGCTCTAAATATTGATCCAAAATTTACACCTGTGAAGCAAAAGAGGAGAACTCAAGGTCCAGAAAGGTCGGCAGCATTAAAAGAAGAAGTTGATCGGCTAATGGAGAATAATTTTATCAGGGAATCTACCTATCCGAATTGGGTTTCAAATCCAGTGCTGGTTAAGAAAGCCAACGGAAAATGGAGAGTATGCATCGATTTTTCAGATCTAAACAAGGCCTGCCCCAAAGACTGCTTCCCATTACCCAAAATCGACCAATTGGTAGACGGAACAGCGGGTCACGAATTGTTATCTTTTATGGATCCTTACTCCGGATATAACCAGATCATGATGCATGAGCCGGATCAGGAGGATACGAGCTTTATCACCGACACTGGTCTTTACTGCTACATAGTTATGCCCTTCGGGTTGAAGAATGCAGGGGCAACATACCAAAGACTTGTTAATGCTATGTTCAAACCGCAACTGGGCAAGACTATGGAAGTCTACGTCGATGACATGTTAGTAAAGTCTAAGAAAGCAGTGGATCACATAGAACACTTAGCAGACATGTTCGCAGTCCTTCGAAAATGCAGAATGAAGCTCAATCCTTTAAAATGTTCATTTGGAGTGGAATCCGGCAAGTTTTTAGGCTTCATCGTGAGCGCTAGGGGCATTGTGGCCAGTCCAGCTCAAATTACTGCATTGAAAGAAGTCAAAGCTCCTAGAACAAAGAAAGAATTGCAAAGTCTCAATGGAAAAGTCGCCGCCTTGAGTCGGTTCATTTCCAAAGCCACAGATAAATGCATCCCATTCTTTGACGCCCTAAAGAAAGGAAAGAAAAACTTCGATTGGACTCCCGAATGCCAAAAAGCCTTTGATGAATTGATTCGCCATATGGAAACGCTCCAATACTTTCTAGGCCTGGCGATGGCGAGGATCTTCTTATATACTTAGCAGTATCATCTCATGCTTTAAGTGCAGCGCTGATACGAGAAGACAAAAGGATTCAACATCCAGTTTACTATATCAGCAAAAGACTCACTGGGGCAGAGATGAATTACTCTAAGTTGGAAAAACTCGCCTATTGCCTACTAATTGCATCTAGGAAGTTGAGGCAATATTTTCAAGCTCATCCTATCAGAGTCCTCACTGATCAACCTTTGAAGCAAGTCCTGTTTCGTCCTGAGACTTCGGGTCGTCTTCTAAAGTGGAATATTGAACTCAGTCAGTATGACATCACTTATCATCCCCGAAAAGCAATCAATGGACAAGCTTTAGCAGATTTCATTGCAGAATTCACAGATAAGGGTAACAGTGAGGAGGAAACAGTCGACGATTCCCCAATCCAATGGAAGTTATATGTCGATGGTGCGAGAAACGACTACTGTTCTGGAGCCGGAGTTGTACTTGAGACCCCTGAAGGTCGATCATTATGCTATGCACTAAGATTGGAATTTCCTTCAACAAACAATGAAGCAGAATACGAAGCCCTTATCGCTGGCTTAAGGATTGCTAAAGAATTAAACATCCGAGCGTTACAGATATTCAGTGATTCTCAGCTTATTGTATGTCAAGTCAAAAAGGAATTCCAAGCAAAAGGGGGGAATCTGCCCGCCTACTTGTCAAAGGCTTGGGAACTCCTGGGTGATTTCGATCATTACATGATAAGTCACATTCCTCGAGAAGAAAACATGAAAGCAGATTCTCTCGCAAAGTATTCTAGCACAGGCGAAGCCCAATTTCTGGGATTAACTCCAGTGGAGGTCCTGTCGACTCCTAGCATTAATGAGATGGATATCGATTGGATCATGAGCATGTCTCAAGAGCAAGAATCATGGATGACTCCGATAACAGAATATCTGCTCAATGGATATTTACCAGGGAACTCAAAAGAACGACAAAAGCTACTGAGAAGAGCCTCTCGGTATATAATCCAGGATGGCCAATTATACAGACGGGGATTCTCAGTGCCATTACTTCGATGTGTATCCAGGGAAGAGTCCAAAGCAATCCTAGCGGAGGTACATGGAGGAGAATATGGTGATCATTCAGGTGGCCAAACATTAGCAAAGAAAATTCTCCGATACGGATATTTTTGGCCAGAAATTAATCGAGATGCAGCAGAGTATTCCCGAAAATGTGACAGATGTCAAAGATTCGCCAAAATTCCTAGAGTTCCTTCCACTGAACTCACACAGATGGTCAGTCCATGGCCGTTTGCAATATGGGGAATAGACCTTGTAGGACCGTTACCAACTGCCAAATCTGGAATTAAATATGCCATTGTTGCTGTAGATTATTTTACTAAGTGGGCAGAAGCTGAACCACTGGCTACTATCACCTCAAAGAAGATGATAAGTTTTGTGACTAAAAACATCATTTGCAGATACGGTGTGCCTCAAAAAATAATTACAGACAATGGTACTCAGTTTGAAAGTGAAGAATTCCAAGACTTTTGCAAGCAATTCAAAATCCGGAAAAGCTTTTCAGCAGTGGCTCATCCGCAGGCAAACGGGCAAGTGGAAGCCGTGAACAAAATTATTAAGTCAACCATCAAGAAGCAACTTGAAAAAGCAAAAGGTGGTTGGGTCGATAAGCTACCACTGGCACTATGGGCATACAGAACCACTCACAAAACTGCGACTGGGCACACCCCGTTTTCATTGGCATACGGGTCAGAGGCAATGATTCCGGTAGAAATAGAGGTCCCTTCACACAGAAGAATCCATTTCAATCAAGCAGAAAACGAAAAGCTACAGCTCGAAGCGCTAGATCTCCTTGATGAAAAAAGAGATGAGGCTAATCTCAGAATTGCAGCTCATCAGCAAAGAATAGCCAGACATTTCAATTCCAAAGTCCGCCAACGCAGCTTTGAGATTGGAGACCTAGTCCTGAAGAGAATTATGACAGCGACGGGTGTGTTTGGGCCAAATTGGGAAGGACCATATGTCATAGGTCAGAAGCTTCTTGACGGCACATTCAAACTCACCACTGTTGAAGGAGATCAAATTCCAAGGGCATGGAACAACAACCATTTGCGTCCATACTTTACTTGAAAATTTTGTTGAAATATTGTAAAAAGAATTATGAATGTATGATTCTTGTAATTGAAGGCAATTGTAAAACTGATGCAAGTAAATAATGAAAGAATATAAAGTGGATGTAGGCCTAATTTCTTGGCCGAACCACTATAAATCTTGTGTTCCTTATTATTATCACATGTTTGCCTTATTTTCGATATAAAAAGTACATAGAATGTATTGCTGAAATGTCGATTTAAATTTTTGCAGACAATGGAAGTGAAACTTGCACATAATAAGGCCAAGTGATTCTCGCCAAATTTCAAGTCACAAAAGTCCCGAATTCAAATCCTAAATAGGAAGTACTTCAATTGAACGGCCTATGATTTCGACAGAAACGGGCCTTTGCTAATAAATTGAGATCGTTTGAACAAACAAACATCCAATTAAGAAGCTAATGCTCGCTCTCACGAACTTGCCTGACAATGAAGCACACTTCCTTGGATTAAACAAATTACTTGTAAGAAAAGGGAATGAAAGCTAAAAAAAAAATATAAAAAAAAAGGATCACTGAGAAGGCATAAGCAAGTGGACAAGGGAACAACCAAAAGCCGTCATCAGCAGCACAAGTCCTCTTCGGAGGCACAACTCTTCGGAGGATAAAGACCTCTAATGGGTCATACGCCACAAAAAAGAAAGTTCTCTACTCAACAAAAAAGATTGGAGGAGTCATGACCCTCCAACCATGAGAGAGTAACTTCCAGGCGATGAAATCCCTCTCTGAGGCACATTTCACCAGGAGTTGAAGTGTTACGACCGCTCTTCGGAATTTCACTTCACCAGAGTTGAAATGCAAACAAAATAAAGACCTCTTCGGAGGCACATTTCACCAGGAGTTGAAGTGTTACGACCGCTCTTCGGAATTTCACTTCACCAGGGTTGAAATGCAAACAAAATAAAGACCTCTTCGGAGGCACATTTCACCAGGAGTTGAAGTGTTACGACCGCTCTTCGGAATTTCACTTCACCAGAGTTGAAATGCAAACAAAATAAAGACCTCTTCGGAGGCACATTTCACCAGGAGTTGAAGTGTTACGACCGCTCTTCGGAATTTCACTTCACCAGAGTTGAAATGCAAACAAAATAAAGACCTCTACGGAGGCACATTTCACCAGGAGTTGAAGTGTAACAGCCGCTCTTCGGAATTTCACTTCACCAAAGTTGAAATACAAAACAAAATAAAGACCTTTCTGGAAGTCCACGTTTCACCGAGATCGAAATAAAACTTCCAAGTGTTGAAACGTGAAAAGGCTTTCTTCAAAGGCACAACTCTTTGGAGGTACACGTTTCGCCAAGATTGAAATAAAACTTCTAAGTGTTGAAACGTGAAAAATCCCTCCTCAGAGGTACAACCCCCCCCCCCCCCCTTCGGAAGCATAAACAAGAAGAAAGACCTCTTCGGAAGCCCACGTTTCACCGAGATTGAAATAAAACTTCCAAGTGTTGAAACGTGAAAAGGCTTTCTTCAAAGGCACAACTCTTTGGAGGTACACGTTTCACCAAGATTGAAATAAAACTTCCAAGTGTTGAAACGTGAAAAAATCCCTCCTCAGAGGTACAAATTTCTATTTAAAAGAAAAATCCTCATCAAGAGCATACTTTAACTTTCAAAGGAAGAGTGATTTACCTATTCTAAAAGAAAAAAAAAGAGGGAAGAAAGTTAAAGTACATTCAGAGGTCCGCTTTACCACATAGAAGAATTCACTTGGCAAAATGTGTACATACGCAAAAGGAAAAAGTGATTTCTTCGAAGGACAAAGCGTAAAAACTTATATGAAAGGAGTTATACTCTATGAAAAATTTCTTCACGAATGAAATAGTCATTCTACAGAAAATAAGAGTGCAAGTCCCCTCGAAGTATAGAAAATTGCAGCAAGCTTATGGTATGGGGGCAGCATGGTATAGTTGTATACGATATGATATAGCTACATCGGTAAAGTACGCTCAAACAACATACCATAAGCTCACTGCAATGTCATATAAATAAACTTGTGCAAAAATGAATAATAAATGCATTCTCAAATTCAAACAGAAGTTTATACAAAGAAAGAGGAATCATTTTATTCAACATTACTTTATATACAGGTACAAGTTCCAACAAAAGAAAAGCGGGGGGCCGATACCCGCACAATTCTCGACCAGTACATACAAAAGACAAGAAGCTAAAAGCTGGAGTCTTCATTTCTTCTTGCCACCTTTAGACCCTTTACCCGGCCGAATGGTTAGCTTTTCAGGTCGGTCTGAAGGCATAAGGGAAGAAGGAGAGGGAGGTACAACTGGTGCAATTTTCGGTTCCTCTTCGGTAGCAATGACTTTCTTCCCCCTCCTCTTCGATGTCCCATGCTTCTTTCTTCTCTTCGAAGAAGACTCACTCCCTGGAGTAGCAAGAGCGGACAAAACTACGTCATCAGAGGGAGTCCGCTCCGGAGAGATCTCGCCTCCTTCAAGTCCCTCATCCTTCTGCTCTTGCAAAGCGATAGGGTCATCCAAGCCATAAAGAGCCTCAATCGTTCCTCTTGTGACCCGGGTTGTGAAGCAGAAGGAGGAGTCACCTGAAGAGATGGAGGAGGGATAACCGGAGGAAGTGAAGTCTGCACAGCACTTGGTGTTTCAACTGCAGAAGAAGAGAAATTAAAAATATTAGTATCTCCCCGAAAGAAGGGAGATATGGGTTCGTCGAGATTCAAGAAGTAATCGAGAAGCTCATCAAACTTTTGAGAAGTGAGCAAGCGATCCACCTGAATCGGACCAATATCAAAATTACCTGAAGATGTTTGCTTCGTAAGCTCAATCTCATAATTCTGAGCCCCGATATCCTCCAAAGCCTCATCATCAGTAGGGGTGATTACCCTGGTTCTTATAGGAGGCAGCGAATGAGCACTAGAGCCTGTAATGTCCACTTCAGAAGAAACTAAAGGACGTTCAGAAGTAGTAGGTGGTATTTCTTTCTCAGAACGTTCCCCTTCCGCCATTCCGGCCCGTACCTTGGTGAGTTGCTCTTTTCCCTTGGCAAGAGCGGCGCGGGCATCATCATCGAGATAATGCTCTTCAAGAGCTGTCTCAGCGTAGCCAGCACCTTTACCACCTAGCATATCAAGTGCTGCCTCCCAGACTTCAGCTAATGTAATTTCGTATTTAGGGCCTAGAAAGGCAAGGCTGCCACGCCCCAAAATGCTATGCAGATAGAAATCAAATAATGTGGAGCTAATGTCAGTTTTGGTTGCTTGATGGGCCTCTTCGACCGCGAGTTTACCAGCAACAGCCTCGTCACGCTCCTTTTCGGCCATAGCAAGTCGAGTTTTTAACAACTCTATCTCCAAGCTTTGAGAGCCAGTCTGTTCTCGCAGCTGTGAAGCTTCAACGCGATATTCTTCTATGACCTTCTCTTTGTATGCAAGCTTATCTTCGACTGCCCTTTGACTGGCATGCGCATCTCGTACTTGTTGCTGAAGCATGCTCTCCTTTTGAGAATGGAAAGTAGATGAAGTAGCTAATTCTTCCTTAAGCTTTTCTACTTCCGCTTCCAGTTTTTCATTATAGGAAGCAATACTTCTCATTTCGGCGTCATGCTGTTCGAGAGTCTTCTGCCACTCAGCCTTATCGTTCTCCATTGTGAGCATGGCCTCGAGATTGGCTCGGTTAACCCTCTGAAGCTCGTCGACAAGTTTTTGCCAGTTCGACATTCTTTCAATATCGGTCCTGACAGAATCAAGATTTCGCAGCATAGCCGATTTGTCGAGAGGAACCAAGTCGAGATCAAATCGAACCCCTCTCAGGCACCACTGAGGGAATCGACTTTGAAGAGTGGGAGGACCTTGCCCAACTTGGTATGCGGGCCGGTTGATGATTGTTTGAATGTCGGAGCGAACAGGGGCAGGAGATTGAGCAGGAACGTTTTGAGAAACTATCGGCATTGTTTCTTCAGTAAGTTTAGCCCGCTTGCTAGAAGAATCTTCCACGTGCCCTTTACCTCTCTCATCGTGAGTCTTTCTTTTTTGATTATCATCATCTCTGTGGGGAGGGTCATGTCTTTCTTGTTCTCTTCGGTGACGTTCTTCATATGCTCGTCTCTCGTCTGCTTTCCTGATGGCCCTCTCTTCATCGGATTCTCTGTAGGAAGGGAGGTAATGCCTATAATCATACTGGCTACGCCTCCCGTAACGCTGGAAATTGTCATAGTATGAGCCGCTGCGCCCCATCGGAGAATCTGGAATAAAAATAATAAGCTTTAGAAATCTTTAAAGTATAAGAAGATGAATGCGCAGAAGTGCTGAAAAATCCTAAGTGTTGTGTAACGTGTAAACTACACGCATCGAGTTACAAACCACTCTGTGGAATAGAAGTAGTGATAACTTGAGTAGGAGGAGTTGACATTTGTTGTAGAGATGATGTCGCCTCGATTACAGAAGAGATGGTTTTGGAAACATCATCTTTGAAAAGTTCTTGAGAAGTCACAATTAAATCGCTCAACCCCTCGAAAACATCATCGCCATCATGTTTTTTGGGACTTGCTTTCTTAACTCCTTCGTTAGTAGATTTTCTGGAAGATCGTGGAGGTTCTTCCTCTTCGGTAACTGGGGCAAGTACAGACTTGTCAGACGGCCCCACAACATCCTTCAGAATTGAACACTTTACTAGTGAAGTTTCTATAGAGGTTCCTCCCTGCATGTGCTCTTTAATAGAGACCAGAGAATCAGGAATTTCAGTTGGGACTTCACGAGGCAGAGTGAAGCGAGAAGAATGAAGAAGCCCATATTGATGTAAAAATCCATCATTTAACAAGAACTTTATACTCCTCTCTTCTGCCGCCACGGCGTTCAATCTCTCAAAAATTTGTTTATAGCATGGATCTCTAGAGGGAGGAGGAAGTGCTAAAACAGGGAAAAGAAGCAAAGTTAGCATTCAGCAACTCAAATTTTGAAAAGTCCAAGAATGGAGAAATAAAAACAGGAAAATCTTACTTCCTACTCTCCAGATGGCATAAAACCCTGGAGGGCAACGAACAAAGAAATACTGATTTAGAAATCCATGAACGCTTTCAGAAAGATCGGTGATGAGCTTGCGGTTTCGAGCACTCCTTATAACTACGATAGAGGGACGATCTTTAATTTTTGTGAATGAGCAAAAGTAGCAGACTTCCTCAAAGCTCGGTAATCGGCCCAGAACTCTATTAAATAGCACACATAACCCCATCAGAATGGCATGACCATTGGGGTGCAATTGGAATAGAGAGATAGATAATCGAAGTAAGAACTGCTGAAGGAAGTCATTGAAAGGTGGTATGGCACCGCTCAAGCACATTTGGCGGTTGACAGCAATAAAGCCAGAAGGGGGCCTATCTGCAGTATCATTTGGCCCCGGCAGTAAGGCATCAGCTTCGGCAATGCCGAATTGGGTGAGCAATTGATTAAACGCCCGCTGATTCAGAGTGGTGGGAGTTCTCTCTGGAGGATTATCCAACAAGTTGGCTACTGGGAAGACATCTTCATCCTGGCCCATCGGTTCTTCTTGTTGAGATGTCATTCTACACAAGCAACTGGATGTTCAAATGCGAAGGTGCACGTTTCCTAAAAGTGTGAAGTGTTGTGCAGAACTAATGAAAATAACAAGTAAATATAACTGGAATTAAACTGGTTGACGATTGATCGACTATGGTAATTTCAGAACTTGTTAATTTAAAGTTCAAGCATAATATTAGTGCAGGCTGATCAGTTTCAATTAACTGTTTCAGTGTTGCTTTAATATTCTACTTGAAATCGATAGCACTTCGTTCACACGATTTGTTTAAGTTAATTATCTGTTATTAACTAATCTGTCATTTGATATGGGCAGTCGATGACAGTATATTTGTCCCAGTTTTCTGTGAATGTTGTATTGAGCAGATTGTTAGCCTGCAAGTCAAAATAACCTGTGAATGAATGCAATAGAATTCGACAGTTCAAAGTTTATGCAATGGTTCAAGGTTCAAACAGAATTCACGCAAGTCCTAACTCGTCAACGGTTCAAAAATTCTGAGTCGGCAGTGCCCTAAGTCATGAGTCGTAGAAATAAGGAGATTATCTCCAAGTCTTATCTCGGCCACGACTCAAGGCTTAGGTCGTGGAGTATGTTAAAGAAGCTCTGGTTCAAAGTAATAAGAAAATCTCCAAGTCTTATCTCGGCCACGACTCAAGGGTTTTATCTCGGCCACGACTCAAGGATTAGGTCGTGGAGCATGTTGAGTCGTATCATGGTTAAATCGCAAAGGTCGCTGGATCATGCAAAAATAGCCGAGTCATACCTAAAGCAGTATTCGAATCAATCTAATCACCTAACTCCTGACCCGTTAATCTTCCAACTTTTAACCCATTAACCCAATAAAACTCTCAATAAACAACCCCGGTCCTATCACGCCACTAAATCACCTCAATCACCTCAAGACGAAAATCATTAGATCAAACAACCCTACATTCATTGATGGTTAGAATGACCGAACTTGCAAGACTCAAGGGAATAAAATGAAGGTAGGGACGGAGCGCACAGGTTAACGATGATTGATAATCGGAAGGGAAGCAAGATTGCTTACGTAATGTGGTGTCAAAAATGATCAGAGGAGAATCGAGTTGGAATCGCCTGTGAGAACTTGGAGGTGCGTTAATGGCGGATGCGGTTTAGAAGATCGCTGATAAGAAGTGGGAGATAGGAGGAACGAGTCAAGCGCTTTATACCTGGAAGAGCTGGAACTTGAATCGGCTCGCCCGAGTTATGATAAGTCGAAGCACACGACTTACGACTTAACCGTGCGCTTCGAAGGGCAAATGTTAACCTCGTTCCAGCCTACAAGTTAAGGGGCCCACGAGTTAGAGGAATCAACGAGTTAAGGCCTGGGGAGAGCTACGACTTAAGGTGTTTAACGGCTCAGGAAAGATCTACGACTCAGGAAGCCTCACGACTCATCGAATCACCGACTCACTAAGTTAACGACCTAAAGTTGAAAGCGACTTAAAGGGTTACGACTCAAGGGGGTTAACGGCTCACAAGACAGACCGACTCAAAGCATTACCGACTCATCAAAGGAATTGCTTCAACGACTCAACTGGTAGCGACTCAATTGGCTGACGAGTTAAGGCTCAAGGCAGCTTAGAGGAATGGAACGGCTCATGGAGGTTAGCGGTTCATGATACAGGCCGACTCATTGAGTTACCGACTCAACGAAGTTCACGGCTCGTACGAGACGACTCAAGGACTGGACCGACTCATCATAAGAAACGACTCAAGAGGATTGACGACCTAAGAAGTGACTTGACGACTCATAACTCAGGACGACTCATCCGCGACTTAAAGCCACTGAGTCGTATTCTGTACAACAATGCATGTCCCAGTGAGAGTTGACTCGCCAACGACTCAGGACTTGGCTTAGAATCCAGCGAGAGAATGAGCTAGTGAGAAGACCAAATGCAGATAAGCCGGCCACGACTCAACTTGACTCGGCCACGGCATAGCCTGAGTCGGTCACGACTCATGACTTAACAATTCCAGCCCAGAAATTTGCCTATAAATACATGGCCACATCCAACATTCAAAGGACTTTTTCGGCTCATTCATTTCAAGCGCCGTTACTCTACCGCATTCTGAACTACTTCAACACCTTCAAGGAACTTCACGAAGAAATCAAACATGTCTAACCTGTGTTCAAAGATTCGGATCAACATTGAAGTTTAGACTACTTGTTCTAAGTCACTTGAAATTCAAAGTGTGTTGTAACCAAAGTGTAACTGCATTGATTTGTAATCGAATCGTCAATAAAGATATTCAAAGTGGACGTAGGCTCTCTCTTAAGCCGACCCACTATAAAATTGCTGTTGTTTACTACTTTTTCACTGTTATCTGCATATAATCTGTTCCCGAGCTATCGGGTGGTGCTTTCACAATCTCACTTCATACACCGGGGTGTTAGCGTTCAAATTTTAGCGTTAACAACATGCATTTTATTTCAAGAGGAAATCCGTCATACCGATACTCACTCAAAGCTACTACACAGTGGCTATATAAATCCTTCGGAAAACAAATATAGAAATACGCATAACATAAATCAGTCACAGATAATTCATATCACAAAGGCGGAAGAAGATATGAATATATAATTAACACATGGAAGTGTATATCAGAGTAGTGGTCAAAAAGATCCACAATAATACAAAAGAATAGCAACATGTGCTATACAAAAGAATACAACCATGAGTCTATATCTCAAGTGTATATAACAAAATAAGCTACTAATCTAAGTAGTTTGCCAAAAGTCAGAGTAATGAATCCCTGGGGAGAAGTCAAGCAGAAGCACCTGTAACATCTCGGTCTGACCCGAGTATTATTTAATAAGAAAATAATAAACAGATCAGTCTAACTATAAATATCAGATGAAACGATATAGAATAAGAGATATGACTAAACACATAATAATCACAATGCCAAGCTGTGATATATATAAGTAGTTGAAAATCATCAAGGGATTATTCAATGTCACAAAATCTACACAAGAATCAAAGAAACATCATACTCCTAATTTAGTTCACCAAACCATAAATATTGACAATAATATCAATGTCAATTACAAAAGTCAATGACACACAAATTCACCAATGCACAAATATCGATAAAGCTTATCAATGGAAATCACGAAAATTGGTGAAGCACAAATTCTAGAAATCATCTCAACAAATCCAGAAATCACAAAAGGGTGGAAGAGGCCTATCACAAACGGGAGCACAAGGCTCACCAACACGTGTATCACAAACGGGATGCTAATTCCATGGTTGCTAACCATCACAAATTGAGCCGAAGCTCCACAAACGGCCCGAAGACCACGGGTTGCTACCCCACCAATTTGAGTCGAAACTCCACAAAACGGGGTTTAGTCTCCCTCGCAGACAAAGAGACATCGCACATTGCTAGTCTAAATCATAAAAATAATCGTCATGATCATCAAGAAGTGTCAATTACAGTAAGCTAGTAAATATGTGAGCTTAGCTTCATGTCCCATAACCACTAGCTTAACTTAAATATTTACAAACAAATTGTAGATCTCCACTAGGAAATTGTCACAAGAGATTCAATCGAACAAGTCCAAGAATCAACCGACGAAGTAAACGCAAGCGTTTCATACCACCTGTTTTACTAAGCCGTTTAATTAGATTTCTCATACGAGTGAGGTAAAGGTTTGTATATACTAATAGATTGGAAAACGGTTTTATAATCGAATTTGGTATTGAAAATAGAGTTGAAATCGTTTTGAGGAAAGAGTTTTGATATTTACTACTAGTATTGAAACCTTTATATTTTTAAAGTGACAAAACACAAAAATGATTATAGAACAATCAACCACCAAAATTCACATTCAAAGACGCGAATAAAGATCCAAAGAAATCGATCCGAATCCATCAAAATGGATATACCCAAAAATTCCAAAAATAGAAGTCATTAACGTCGTAGCAACAATGAGTGGGAAATAACACGAGTCGATGGAATTTGGAAACCAAGCAAAAATATGCACAAATAGGCATAATTAGGCAAATTGGTGTAGGTCAGTCGACTGACTCAAAGGTCGAGTCGACTGAACCAGAAGCAGGGAAAAATAATTTCCTGCAGTCAGTCGACTGACCTAAAAATTCAGTCGACTGAATGTGTAACAACCCGCATATTTATCAATTGTATATTTAAATATTTTATTTAAATATTTTATCGATACTCGGAATTTAGTCCGAAAAGCTACTTTTTGCAAACAGTCGAATTGGGACCCGAGACCACCCCCATTGAGTTCAAAATGACGTTTGCGACCTTTTTGAGTATAAGCTTCGATATGTTTGGAGAAAGTTGATTTTTGCTACTTTTTCCCGCTTATGACTTTGGTTTGGACTGCACCCTTATTAGCTCAGCCCAACCCCCTTCTCTTCATAACTTCTCCTCTTTGCTTAAACACTCAAGCTTTAGCAACAATAGTGGAAGAGAATGGGAAATAGAAATTCCTAAGCCCTAGCTTGCTTAGAAAATCCATCTTCTAGCTCCAAATTCAAGAGAACCCATTGGCAAGCATCTCCTTCTTCTTCTCCAAACATTTCTCCTTCCAATTTCAGAAAATTCCTAAACCTAATTTAGGAAATGTTTCTCTTTTAAGCTTAGATTCAAGCTTCTTGTGTTGAGATTGAAGTGTGGTTGATCTTCCTTCGTCTTCAAGCTTCTCATTCATTGTTTTCGGATTCAAAGGTGAGATTTTTATCTCACATCTATGCTTATATTTATCTTCGAATGTTAGGTATGAATTCCTAACACTTATTCGTGTGCATTTGCTTTTGGTTTGGATTGATTTGGTGAATATTCCAATTTTTAGTGTTTTGAGTTCAATTCGTTAAAAATCCTAACTTTGATGTTTGAACATGTTTTTGGTGATGCATCGAGGAGCATATAGGGTTGGGTAGTCGATTGGCATAAACCCTTAGCGCCGTTGCTCGTGCGAATGCAATTTTGGTCAAGATTGAACCTCATTTGTAATAGGCAGGGAAGAGGCTGGAAACAGGTCCGGCCGACCGAGCCCTGAGAGCCGGCCGACCGACCTGCTTCCAAAGGTGCTATGCACTTCTCTGTTTGGGTATGGTCGACCGACTACAGAGCTCAGTCGACCGACCTGCTTCCCGAACTATTTTCTAAACAGGGTCCGGTCGACCGAGCCCTGAGGGCCGGCCGACCGACCTGATGTTATTTTGCCTATTTCGCCTATTTTGTGTGGTTTCCAAATTTAATCGATTCGTATTATTTCCCTATTCTTTGTTAACATTTATTATCGACTTTGATGACTTCATTCTTTGGGATTTTAGATATATCCACTTTGATGGATTCGATATCGATTTCTTTGGATTTTATTCACGTCTTCGAATGTGAATTTTTATGATTAATTGTTTCTACAATCAATTCTATGATTTGTCACTTTAAAAATATAAAGGTTTTCTATACTAGTAGCAAATATCAAAACTCTTTATTCAAAAGATTTCAACACTATTTTCTTACAAAGCTCGTTTTCCTAAACCGTTTTCCAATCTATTAGTATATACAAGCCTCTACCTCACTCGTATGAGAAATCTAATTAAACGACTTAGTAAAACAAGTGGTATGAAACACTTGCGTTTACTTCGTCGGTTAATTCTTGGACTTGTTCGATTGAACCACTTGTGACAATTTTCTAGTGGAGATCTACAATTTGTTCGTAAATATGTAAGTTAAGCTAGTGGTTACGAGACATGAAGCTAAGCTCATATATTTACTAGCTTACTGTAATCGACACTTCTCTTTGATCATGACGACCATTTTATGTTTTAGACTAGCCTGTGCGATGTCTTTGCTTTTGATACATTGGATGTACCGTTTGCACTACATTAATGTATTTGCTTTTGATTCATTGGATGTACCGTTTGCACTACATCAATGATACGCTTTTGATACATTGGATGTACCTTTGCACTACATCAATGTCTTTGATTTTGATTCATTGGGTGTACCATTTGCACTACGTCAATGATATTCTTTTGATACATTGGATGTACTGTTTGCACTACATCAATGTCTTTGCTTGTGATTCATTGGATGTACCGTTTGCACTACATCAATGATATGCTTTTGATACATTGGATGTACCGTTTGCACTACATCAATGTCTTTGCTTTTGATTCATTGGATGTACCGTTTGCACTACATCAATGATATGCTTTTGATACATTGGATGTACCGTTTGCACTACATCAATGTCTTTGCTTTTGATTCATTGGATGTACCGTTTGCACTACATCAATGATATGCTTTTGATACATTGGATGTACCGTTTGCACTACATCAATGTCTTTGCTTTTGATTCATTGGATGTACCGTTTGCACTACATCAATGATATGCTTTTAATACATTGGATGTACCGTTTGCACTACGTCAATGTCTTTGCTTTTGATTCATTGGATGTACTGTTTGCACTACATCAATGATATGCTTTTGATACATTGGATGTACCGTTTGCACTACATCAATGTTTTTGCTTTTGATTCATTGGATGTACCGTTTGCACTACATCAATGTCTTGACTATCCTTTTATTGTGATTTCTGGATTTCTATTTGATGATTTCTGGAATTTATGTTGCACCAACTTTTACGATTGGCATTGATATGTATGTCATTTATTGTGGTTTGGTGAATGAAATTAGGAGTATGACATTCCTTTTTATCTTTGAGAAGATCTTTGCGATATTGATTAATCTCTTGTTGATTTTTCAATTACTTATTTATCACAGCTTGGCATTGTGATTATTATACGTTTAGTCATATCTCTTATTCTATATCATTTCATCTGATATTTATAGCTAGACTGATCCGTTTATTATTTTCTTATTAAATAATACTCGGGTCAGACTGAGATTTCACAGGTGCTTCTGCTTGACTCCTTATCGGACCATCATCTGACTTTTGGCTAACTACTTAGCTTAGTAGTTTTTGTTGTATACATTTGAGATATAGACTCTATGATGTATACTTATTCTTTTGTCTAGCACTTGTATCTATTCTTTTTGATATTGTGGATCTTGTTTGACTACTACTCTGATGTACACTTTCATGTGTTATATTCATATCTATTTCCGCCTTTGTGATATGAATTATCTGTGACTGATTTGTGTTATGTTTATTTCTATATTTGTTTCCGAAGATATTATAGCCACTGTGTAGTAGCTTTGAGTTTGTGTCGGCATGTCGGATTTCCACTTGAAAAGAATTGCATGCTATACTATCTGACATATCGATGCTCGCACAAAGCAATTACACGGATGGTCGCTCCTCAACAGCCTTATTCTCCGTGCTAGTTGACAGTATTCACCGTAATGTTCTTGGCTAGCGTGGGTATAGAGGTGGGGCGTCACAGCTTGGTATCGGAGCCAAACTTCGGAACAATATGGAATATTATAACAAGGATCATCGTCCTAAGTCCATCTTAGGGGTCGTGCTTTAGGATTTTATTCGGGTCTTCGTACCGTTCTATCCTACTTTCTTTTATGATTCCTTGTTTTATCTATCAAGATTGCTTGATATTTATTTTGAGAATAACTTTTTCCTCTTCCTTCTTTCTTTCTTAAGGAAGAGAAATGGTTAGACCAAGCCGTCCCAGTGCCGGTCAATCTAGTGCTACTCCCCAAGATGGAGTTTTCATGTCTGCCCAGCAGCTTCTAGATCTTGTAAAGAACGCTCAAGCAGCCGGTCCCAATTCAGAGCCTACTCATCCTAGACCCGGTTTTGCACGCTTGTGCAGAGACTACACCGATTTGGGTGGAAGGCCATTCAGGGGATCCGAGAGTGTTATTGAAATTCAAGCTTGGCTCAAATCATGCGATCGTATCTTTTCTCGCATGAATCTTATTGACTTACATCGAGTCCAAGTGGCTTCTAGCATGCTCCAAGAAAGAGCATTAGATTGGTATGAGCTCCTAATTTCTGAAATCGTTGAAGCGGATCTCACTTGGGAGCAATTCCAGGAAAGATTCGAATCGAAATTTGTGCCGGAGGCTGAAAACGTAACTTTGTCCCGGCGTTTTATTGACCTTGTTCAAGGTGGATCTTCTGTGACAGACTATGTCGCATCTTTCGAATCTCTTTCCAAATACGGGGTTCAATACATTAACACCCCATTGAAGAAAAATCAGAGATTTGTCTATGGCTTGAATAAGAATCTTAAGAAGCCATTACTCCTGAAACTTGAGGTTTCATTTGATCAGCTTATTGATATCGCTCTTCGTCTTGAAGAGGCCGATAATGAAGGTGATATTGAAGTTGTGCGTGCCCAACAAAACTTCAACAACAACATGAAGAGGCCTATTAAATTCAAAGGCCCCAATTCTAATAAGAAAGGGAAGCAACAAATTCCGGTAGCGAAGACTCCTACCTCTAGTCATGGTCAATGCTACAATTGTGATTCCACGGACCACTATGCAAGGGAGTGCACGAAACCCCTCTTTTGTCGTTATTGCAAAGGTTCGGGTCATCTTTTATCTTCGTGTCCTAAGCTTCCAAGCAAGAGAGAGGGAAAGCTGCAAGCCCCTAACAACACCTCTCGTGGTCAAGGTATTTCTCATTTAATCCTTGATGACATTTGCTTTGTGATTATCTTGTTCGTGTTCTTTTTGATATGGGTTCCATCTCACTATTTTATATCAAAAAACTTGTCGATTCTTTTTCTTTGAATATTTTGGGCTTGATGACTTCTTTGAGGATTGTGAATCCGGATGGTAGATCTGCAACACTCAATTTGTCTTTATTGATGTCAAAATTATTTTATGTGATTTTTCTGTCCGAGCCGATTTTTACTTAGGCTTCGGAATTTACTTTTGTAAGGATTGGCTTAATTATTATGAGGCCATATCCTTTGTCCCATGTGGACTATTCATCTTTGACATTTTCAATCTGTTAAGCAGATTTCTATTTTTCCTTTATGATTTTGATTCCAACTTGATGACGTCATTTTATTCCTTAAGCCCGCTTATAAGGAAAGTGTTATTTCTCTCATTCATGTAGTTTGAGAAATTTTCCGGTATTTTTGAGTTGTCTTAGGATTATCACCTAAGAAATCTTTTGTGTGGTGTTAAGGTCTTTCTAGTTCGACCTTGCCACCGATTTTCATTTGGCTACGAGTTGCGGTAGTTTGCATTCCATTTACCGCATTCCGCACTCGTTACGATTCTTATGAATGACTTATGTTGTCATTCAGTTTGTCCAGCTTATTTCATCCATTTTATAAATCGAATATTATATGAATATTTCGATGACACCATTCTTGTATATATTGATTTTGGATGAAAATAGTAATTTAAAATCTTTGCAAATCTTTTTCATAAGATTTATTTATAAGTATAGTTGTATTTTGTTCTTACACGAGCAAAGAATATTCCTAAGGGTTTTTAAGAAACATGTTTATCACATAGAAGATGATTTTGTGATTGTATTGCCCGTTGAGTGCTTTAAGAATTCTGGTCGATGCGCTTGATCAACGTTATCGATAAGAATCTCCTAAACGCTTTGATGAGACAGTCAGACACGATGTATTGACTTATAAAAATGTAAATTTTTGTAGAAAGATTATTACATAAAGATAAATGTAATTTTGAAAGTTTTAACTTTTCAGGAAAGGAGATTATTTAAAAGAGATTCCTTCTTTTCGATACTCTTATTCTTGTGATTCCTGAAGGGAAACCAAGATTTTGCTATTTGTACCGATACTAGTCGTATTGGTTTGGATGCCATTCTCTTGCAAAGGAGAACGTGCTATCACTTGTGCTTCTAAATCATTATAGCTTATCGAGACTAGATATGCCACTCATGATCTAGTGCTCGTGGCTATTGTTTTACTTTTGGAATTTGGCATCATCATATTTGGATAAGAAATTTGTTCTCCACCTTGATCATAAATCTTTGGAATATTTATTTTCTCATAAGGAACTTCATGATGACTCGAGTTCCTGGCATCATATGATCTTGATATTCTTTTTATTCCCGGAGGGGAAATCGTGTTGCCAATGCGCTTTGTCGTAGGCAACAAGTGTTGATTCTTTGATGATGTCTGAATGGAATTATCTTTTTTATCAAGTTCATCGAACGTTTTGATATACTTCGTTTTATTGAGCCTTATCTCATTCCTTTTATGGACTCGCGTCTGATGTTCTTTTATGGTGTTCGGTTCATCGGATGTACTGTTATTATACTACATCGATGTTCCATCTTATCTGGATCAATGGATGTACCATTATTATACTACATCATTGTTCCGGTTTATCGGTTCATTAGACGTACCTTTTTGTACTACGTCGGTGTTCCGAAATTATTCAAGCTTTGGTTCATTTGGCGTACCGTTTTTTTTACTACGCTGATGTTCCAGATTATTTGAGTTTCTAGTTTCTCGGGCGTACTGTTATTATACTACGTCGTTGCACCAACTCAATTTTCTGCTATTCTTGACGTTCTCCACGTCTTTTATCTACGGAAATGCCTTAGGGATTCCGAATTTTTATTCTTGAGCCCGGTGATATTGTAGAAATTGAAGTTTCACCATATTTGATTTATGAGCAACATTCCATTCGCATCATTGCTTCGGAGGTTGAGCGCCTTCGGAATAAAGATGTTCTTCTTGTGAGAGTTCAATGATTCTCAAATCCTATGGATTGCTCTTGGGAATCCAGAGAATTCATCGAGCGATCCCGTTCGTGCTAACTCTTTCCTGCTCTTTATGGTGAACTTTCTATTTCAAATTTTCTTTCGAGTTGATATGCTTCTATGGTTGTTACTTCTTATTTTTCTTCTTAAGTATTGCGAGGACGCAATTTCTTTAAGGAGGGGAGTTTGTAACAACCCGCATATTTATCAATTGTATATTTAAATATTTTATTTAAATATTTTATCGATACTCGGAATTTAGTCCGAAAAGCTACTTTTTGCAAACAGTCGAATTAGGACCCGAGACCACCCCCACTGAGTTCAAAATGACGTTTGCGACCTTTTTGAGTATAAGCTTCGATATGTTTGAAGAAAGTTGATTTTTGCTACTTTTTCCCGCTTATGACTTTGGTTTGGATTGCACCCTTATTAGCTCAGCCCAACCCCCTTCTCTTCATAACTTCTCCTCTTTGCTTAAACACTTAAGATTTAGAACCAATGGTGGAAGAGAATGGGAAATAGAAATTCCTAAGCCCTAGCTTGCTTAGCAAATCCATCTTCTAGCTCCAAATTCAAGAGAACCCATTGGTAAGCATCTCCTTCTTCTTCTCCAAACATTTCTCCTTTCAATTTCAGAAAATTCCTAAACCTAATTTAGGAAATGTTTCTCTTTTAAGCTTAGATTCAAGCTTCTTGTGTTGAGATTGAAGTGTGGTTGATCTTCCTTCGTCTTCAAGCTTCTCATTCATTGTTTTCGGATTCAAAGGTGAGATTTTTATCTCACATCTATGCTTATATTTATCTTTGAATGTTAGGTATGAATTCCTAACACTTATTCGTGTGCATTTGCTTTTGGTTTGGATTGATTTGGTGAATATTCCAATTTTTAGTGTTTTGAGTTCAATTTGTTAATAATCCCAACTTTGATGTTTGAACATGTTTTTGGTGATGCATCGAGGAGCATATAGGGCCTGGTAGTCGATTGGCATAAACCCTTAGCGCCGTTGCTCGTGCGAATGCAATTTTGGTCAAGATTGAACCTCATTTGTAATAGGCAGGGAAGAGGCTGGAAACAGGTCCGGCCGACCGAGCCCTGAGAGCCGGCCGACCGACCTGCTTCCAAATGTTCTATGCACTTCTCTGTTTGGGTCTGGTCGACCGACTACAGAGCTCAGTCGACCGACCTGCTTCCCGAACTATTTTCTGAACAGGGTCCGGTCGACCGAGCCCTGAGGGCCGGCCGACCGACCTGATGTTATTTTGCCTATTTCGCCTATTTTGTGTGGTTTCCAAATTTAATCGATTCGTGTTATTTCCCTATTCTTTGTTAACATTTATTATCGACTTTGATGACTTCTTTTCTTTGGGATTTTAGATATATCCACTTTGATGGATTCGGTATCGATTTCTTTGGATTTTATTCACATCTTCGAATGTGAATTTTTATGATTAATTGTTTCTACAATCAATTCTATGATTTGTCACTTTAAAAATATAAAGGTTTTCTATACTAGTAGTAAATATCAAAACTCTTTCTTCAAAAGATTTCAACACTATTTTCTTACAAAGCTCGTTTTCCTAAACCGTTTTCCAATCTATTAGTATATACAAGCCTCTACCTCACTGGTATGAGAAATCTAATTAAACGACTTAGTAAAACAAGTGGTATGAAACGCTTGCGTTTACTTCGTCGGTTAATTCTTGGACTTGTTCGATTGAACCACTTGTGACAATTTTCTAGTGGAGATCTACAATTTGTTCGTAAATATGTAAGTTAAGCTAGTGGTAATGGGACATGAAGCTAAGCTCATATATTTACTAGCTTACTGTAATCGACACTTCTCTTTGATCATGACGATCATTTTATGTTTTAGACTAGCCTGTGCGATGTCTTTGCTTTTGATACATTGGATGTACCGTTTGCACTACATCAATGTCTTTGCTTTTGATTTATTGGATGTACCGTTTGCACTACATCAATGATATGCTTTTGATACATTGGATGTACCGTTTGCACTACATCAATGTCTTTGCTTTTGATTCATTGGATGTACCGATTGCACTACATCAATGATATGCTTTTGATACATTGGATGTACCGTTTGCACTACATCAATGTCTTTGCTTTTGATTCATTGGATGTACCGTTTGCGCAACATCAATGATATGCTTTTGATACATTGGATGTACCGTTTGCGCTACATCAATGTCTTTGCTTTTGATTCATTGGATGTACCGTTTGCACTACATCAATGATATGCTTTTGATACATTGGATGTACCGTTTGCACTACATCAATGTCTTTGCTTTTGATTCATTGGATGTACCGTTTGCACTACATCAATGATATGCTTTTGATACATTGGATGTACCGTTTGCACTACATCAATGTCTTTGCTTTTGATTCATTGGATGTACCGTTTGCACTACATCAATGATATGCTTTTAATACATTGGATGTATTGTTTGCACTACGTCAATGTCTTTGCTTTTGATTCATTGGATGTACCGTTTGCACTACATCAATGATATGCTTTTGATACATTGGATGTACCGTTTGTACTACATCAATGTTTTTGCTTTTGATTCATTGGATGTACCGTTTGCACTACATCAATGATATGCTTTTAATACATTGGATGTACCGTTTGCACTACATCAATGTCTTGACTATCCTTTTATTGTGATTTCTGGATTTCTATTTGATGATTTCTGGAATTTATGTTTCACCAACTTTTACGATTGGCATTGATATGTATGTCATTTATTGTGGCTTGGTGAATGAAATTAGGAGTATGACATTCCTTTTTATCTTTGAGAAGATCTTTGCGATATTGATTAATCTCTTGTTGATTTTTCAATTACTTATTTATCACAGCTTGGCATTGTGATTATTATACGTTTAGTCATATCTCTTATTCTATATCATTTCATCTGATATTTATAGCTAGACTAATCCGTTTATTATTTTCTTATTAAATAATACTCGGGTCAGACTGAGATTTCACAGGTGCTTCTGCTTGACTCCTTATCGGACCATCATCTGACTTTTGGCTAACTACTTAGATTAGTAGTTTTTGTTGTATACATTTGAGATACAGACTCTATGATGTATACTTATTCTTTTGTCTAGCACTTGTATCTATTCTTTTTGATATTGTGGATCTTGTTTGACTACTACTCTGATGTACACTTTCATGTGTTATATTCATATCTATTTCCGCCTTTGTGATATGAATTATCTGTGACTGATTTGTGTTATGTTTATTTCTATATTTGTTTCCGAAGATATTATAGCCACTGTGTAGTAGCTTTGAGTTTGTGTCGGCATGTCGGATTTCCACTTGAAAAGAATTGCATGCTATACTATCTGACATATCGATGCTCGCACAAAGCAATTACACGGATGGTCGCTCCTCAATAGCCTTATTCTCCGTGCTAGTTGACAGCATTCACCGTAATGTTCTTGGCTAGCGTGGGTATAGAGGTGGGGCGTCACAGAATGCAGGGAAACAGAGGACCCGAGCCTCTAGTTATTGTCTTCGGAATGCCTATGTGCTACAGCCAGTCGACTGACTCGAGGGTCCAGTCGACTGACTGGCACCAAGGCTGTTTTCCAGCCTATGAAATGAAGATGCTATCTTCTTCAAAATGCAATCGGGCGAGCACGGTCACTAGGGGTTTATGCCAATCGACTACCCGGTCCTATAAGCTCTTCGACACATCACCAAAAACAAGTTCAAACTACAAAGCTATGATTTTTGAAGATTTGAACTCGAAACACTAAAAATTGGAATATACACCAAATCAATCCAAACCAAAACCAAATGCACATGAATATGTGTTAGGAATTCATACCTAACAATCGAAGATAATCATAGACCTAAATGTGAGATTAAAAATCTCACCTTTGAACCCAAACGATTGAAGAAGATGCTTGAAATCAATGGAGAATCAACCACTCTTCAAATCCAACTCAAGAAGCTTGATTCTAAGCTTTAAAAGAAGAACATTCCCTAAGTTAGGTTTAGGAAATTTTTGAATTTTGATTAGATAATGAGTTGGAGAAGAAGAAGAGAAGCTTACCAATGGGTTCTTCTATTAGTTTGGAGCTAGAGTTGATTTGCAAGAGAAAACTAGGGTTTTGGAGTTTTAATTTCCAATCTCTTCCACCATTGATGCTTTAGTTTGAGTATTAGGAATTGGAAATGAAGTAAATGAGGAGGAGAGGGGTTGGGACTGAATACATAAGTGGGCTCAGCCCAAACCAAAACCCTAAGTGAAAAAGTAGCAAAAATCAACCTTCTCCAAACATATCGAAGCTTATACTCAAAAAGGTCGCAAACGACATTTTAAACTCAATGAGAGTGGTCCCGAGTCCTAATTCGACCGTATGCAAAAAGTAGCTTTTCGGACAAAATTCCGAGTATCGATAAAATATTTTGATAAAATATTTAAATATAAAATCGACAAATATGCGGGTTGTTACAGACATTGTACTTGTATATTATGTGGTTTATGATGACCATAGTTTTGAAGTCGACTTTATGTACCAATTTGTTATAATCAGCTTGGATATATTTATATTCCTCCGTATATATTTTGTGATCTATGATTCTATGGTTTGTTTTTATTATATATCATTTTGGATTATTATTTTAGCCACCGTAGTTTTTTTAAGTGTGGATTACATATGTCAATTCCCCTTGCGATGAAAAAAATATAATATGTCAATTGATGTATCGATGCTCGCTTAAAATAAAATTTATGAATGATCACTCTAAACTAACCATATTCTCTATAATAGCAGATGATATTACTCTGTAATATCCTTTGTTTACTGTGGGTTTCGGGATGAGCCCCACTTCACACGATTTGCTGATCCCTCTTAGTTTGATTATCACCTCTCTTCTTAATCCTTGATTTATCTCTTTAATTTTTCATTTTAAATTATTTCGGGGGGGGGGGGGGGGGACGGGTGAGGGGGTTGAGGAGAGAGTTTAGAGCACACTGAATAAATCAGGGTTTTCTAAACGATTACTGTGGGGGTTACCATCCTATTTATAAACGTTGAAATCAACATTGACCGTTGGATTTAATAAATAAAACCCAGGATGTTTCGCCTAGGCTAACCCTAACCGAAAGTACTCAACTAGTCGACTGATACATTAGGGACGGTCGACTTGTCCCATGGCGTAGACTAGTTAAAGCTGCCTAATTTAAAATTTATTCCCTTATATATATAGATTTTAATTATTTTCGATTTCATATCTTTAAACTTTAATAACCTTTCATACGAACCTCCGACTACAAACTTTTATGTATAAAAATTATCTACAAAATCGCTATGAACGCAAGTAAGTTTTGTAGCTAAATTCTAATGTTTATTCAGATTGCACTTTTATCCTTATTGTTGATGAATTAAATTCCTTTAATGAATTTTCAATTAATTTTTCGAGCTGTTACATAGACCAATTTTTTTAATTACTTTCATAAATAAATTCTCCAAAACCACACGTCTCTAGTTTTTTAGAAGAGAGGGGAACATCCAAAAATTTATTTGATAATGAAGCATTTTGAACATTTGTCACTTTAAGTATTTGTTTATTTTTTACTCACACCTTTTCCAAAGATGATTTTCATTTTTGTGCATTCACAACCAAGTTAGCCTTGTTTCAAGCCATTTAGCAATAGCGTTATAGTAATTGCACTTTGAGCAGTAAATTTAGAGAAAATAAGAAAATCATCAACATATATCAAGTGATCAGTAGCTAGTTCAATTTGATTTTTATGACAAATATTAACCTATGTGTTCGCTCTCTGAAATAATGGACAAATATTCCATGGTAATGACAAATAGTAAGGGGATAAAGGATCCTCTTGTATTATACCACTATAACTAAAGTAAACTCATGAGGATTGCCATTAAGGATGACAGAGATAAAAATGCACCAATATACGAGGGAAGTGAATTATAAAGGAAAACCTATCATAACAAACATATGCACAACCAATTCTCGTCGAGTTCATCATAAGCTTATTGAAGATCAATTTTAAGGCACATGCTCTTATTTGACCTTAAGACTCAAAAAAGAAATAAACGGTAAGTTCTAATACTTACCTTAACGTGGTGGTACCGATTCAATTTCTTCCGTAGTGCATTTAAAATATACAATCAGCAATGTTTTCTAATAAACAAAAGTATTTCTCAAGATGCTTTTGATGATCGTGGGATACGTACCTCTCTCATCCCAAAAAGCAACACCACGCCCTAATCACAGTGTTAAACGATCTTTGTGTTAACTTTCCAAGAGAAACATCACACGCTACCCCTTTAAAGAGCTCAATGTCCTTGTTGGCTCATCATCACACACCACCTAGGCGTTATGCTTCGCACCAGTACCACACTGATTAATATCCGCAATATTACAACGCACAATTCTGGTTGGTATAGGCTTTGATACCAAATTGATGACATTGGTATTCGAACCCCCCCTCCCACCCGAGAAGCAACAAAACGCACTGACCACTGTGCTAAAAGATCTTTGTGTTAACTTTCCCAAAGGGATGTTACGCTGCATCTCGAATATGAGCCGGAACAACTTATTATTTCAATTGAATTTTCTTCGGCGCACTTTGAAAATGCGGTACAGTATTTTTTTTTTTAGTTTAGTAACTTTTCAATGCTCCATAAAAACCGATAAATCAATGCCAACATGTTACAGATAAATCTGTACTCCCAATGAGTGTTACGATATGCGCTTTGCAAGTTCTTTTTTCTGCAAACGCCATGTATTTTGCATATGCAAGGGAAAATGATTTGCACAAATGGAACATGCTTCACACACGAGAGCAATATTCTATACAAATGGAATACTCTTCGCATGTGTTAAGGAATCTTTATATAAACCACAGGCGCTTTATGTGTGTAAGGAAAACCAATTTATAAAAATACTAGTATCTCGTGGAATATAGAGTAAATAATTTTAATAAATTATTTATTTCTCAATAAAATAGTTAGACTATAATTTCACTAATACATACAGTTCAATTCTAAGATATATGCTAAAAACCATTCAAAATAACAATTCAAAGTGGCGGATTTGGAAAACACAATAGCGTCGATAGGTATCTTAACAAAAGACAATGTTTACAAATGTCATACCTGGTGCAATCGACGAGTCAAAATTATAGAGATGATAGAGGACTAAGTATCTAGGAGAATCCAAGAATATTCAAGCGATTTAAGATTTTTGATATTTTGAGAATTATTGTTTAAGGATACAATTGATTGGAGAGATTGAAGTGAAGAAGAAGGTTAGTGATTTTTGTGTGAAAGATGAAAAAATAACGTACAATATTTAAAGAGATTTTCTATTTCTAGAGGATCACACAGTTTCCTCAATTTTTTTTTCTAAAGAGTTATGAGTACGGTATTTGAGATGTAATATTGAAATTTTGACTTAGATAAAAGTGATAAATTCCATTAAAACATAGAAAAAGTTGTATTCTAATTAAGGTAGGTGCGGTTTTAATTAAACGATAAAAGCTACTGACTCAAGCATATGATAAAAAATTTGAATTTTAATTAAAATAACATATTTTATCGGTTTTAAAGAGAATTTTGAAAATTGCGTTTACGTGTGTATTTTCAAATATTACAACTATCATTAAAGATACGTTTTCAAAGAGGAAATTAGTTTAAAGAAGAAAAAAAAAACTAAGACCGACGACACAAATTGTAAAGTTTAATCTAAAAAACACTAAATGCTATATTAATATAACATCATATAAAACTGAATGCTTCTAGCTAATAGCATCATCGAAAACTAATATAACATTTTGTTTTACTTAATACTACAAGAATATGGCATTCAATTTTTTTCGAATAAAATTTAAAATTTAGCATTAGTCCTTAAAACATATAGCTAAAGTTTAGTTTCTCCCTGTTTTTTGGGTCGTTTTTTTTTTTTTCCTTCCCCAAAATTTGTGATATACGTTTGGCTATGAAAAATCAATCGTAAATTGTTCTCATAGACATACGTTTCAAAGTAGATAAGCGCAAGCCCTCCATCCTCCCAAAAAGGACACGTGTCAGTCGCCACTATCGCCCATCTCGAGATCCGAGTCCCTTCCTCAATCTTCTCTCCTCTCTTTTAACATCCAAAAATGTACTCCAATCGATCTCCCCTTCAACTGGAAAAATTAAACCCCAACTGAGATGGCCAGCGTCGCCCTCCGCTAAACTTTACCTCCATGCCCCAGCCAAACTACATCTCCGTCTTCCCAGACGACGTCTGGTACCTAATCTTCTCCTTCCTCCCTTCGACCGGCGGCGACCGCAACTCCCTTTCCCTCTCCTGCAAGACGTTTTACCGCCTTGACCGACGGTCTCGCCACCGCCTCTTCATCGGAAACTGCTACTCCATTTCCCCTTCGCGAGTTGTGACCAGATTCGAAGAAGTTAAAGCGGTGACTGTGAAGGGGAAGCCGCACTTTGCCGATTTCAATTTAGTGCCCAAAGAGTGGGGAGGAGATGCCGCCTCGTGGGTCAATGCGATGGCCGAAGGTTGGCCGCAGTTGGAGGAGATTAGGTTTAAAAGGATGATTTTGGATGATGAGGTACTGGATGTGATAGCGAGGAAGTTTAGGAATTTGAAAATTCTGCAGCTGGTTTCTTGCGAAGGGTTTAGCATGAAAGGGATCGCCTCAGTTGTTGCCAATTGCAGGTATTTTGTTTAATTAAAGATCTTTGTGTTATTCCTCTTTTAAATTTGCTATTTTTGGCGATTTTGTTATTTTAATTTTAAATTCATGATATCTTGTGGAAAAAATTCTCTCAAAATGGGTTACCTTGGGGATGTTTTTTTTGTGTGTTCTTTAGCTAGATAATTCCTTTTTTCCCCTTTCATCCTTGTATAAGATACCGGTTATGACTTGGTTCTTTCGGTGATGTACTATGATTGTTATCATAGTCCAGTTAACTGATTCACATCACTGATACTTGAATGATAAAAATGTTATATTGAAGATTATTTGTTTATTTTGAATGTTAGTTGCTGCTATTTTTGAGGCGAGTCAAAGCGCTGGTTTTGTTTCATATCATTTTTTTGTGAATGACCTTGGCTTTGTTTATATTTTCTGGTGTAAAATGCATGATTCATTCATTTGTTTTTGTTTTGACAATTTAATGATATGTGGGTAGAGTTTAGCAGGTTAAAAGCAGAAAAGTTTAACAGTAATGGGGAAAAAACAAATTTTGAGAGGCTTGTTAGCTTTTTGGTCGATTAGTAGATTTTAGTACTTCAGTTCGTTTAAACTTGAAATTGGAATTTTGTGGGACTCCACGTTTATGGATTTTAACATATGTTGAAACATGATAGACTGCACTATGCAATTTTTTTTATCTTTATGGCTCATTAAATCCTTAAATCACGAGGCATTGGTAAAAAATATGGCTTACTTTGTTTGCGAATCAAATTTTAAGTAGATTATAATTTGTAAATAAGTTTTAGTAGGTTAATTTTGCAAATAACATTTCTTCAATTGTAACAAATGAAATCTAATTACCTTTAGGGAAATCCAAGTGAGCAAATGGGCATCTTGAAGTCCATATCAAACTGTTGAATATATTAAGTAACTGATCCAGTGTAATGTTAGTCTGTGCTTATTGGAAATTATTGCCTTGATTCATTTTACCCTTTTTGCTATAAAATAATCTACTAAATTATATTGAACAAATTGGATGTAGCTGCTGATATTTTGAAGGTTGATTAGCGGGTTGTTAAAGTTGTTTGTTGTATAAGATAAACTTGTAACTACTATATTCTTCTACTGATATGGTAATATTACCACATAACCTTAGCAACTTGGGCCAGAAATGTTTCTCCACTTGTTAGTAGTTAAGATTATCTGCAGTATTTGTAGCAGAGAATAGTTTTGGCACTTGGGAACATTGCAGATTTTATTATGAACAAACCAGAATGTGATGCTTAACCTTAGGTCTGTTCTGACACTCTTTAACTTCAAGTTGGCTGCATGTTCTGGTAAAATTGTTGTTTCTTCACACAGTTACTATTACACCATATTTATGGTTTTCTAGGTAAATGTTGTGGTCTAATATAAATGTTTTCATCCCATCTGCAATATCTCGCTTCTTGGTTTTGTTGCCAAAGTTCTCATCTCGCGTTTTATTTAAGAATAAAAACGGTCCTCAAATCGAGGAGAGCACTCTTACCAACAAGCCTGGTATGGTGACCATAAGAAACAAACTGGTCAAATGAACAAAAGGATCAGCAAAGGGTTGACCAAAGAAACGTTCACTTGAGCAACTACATAACGTTGAAGTTGTATTATTGTCTGGTCATGTTTTGTATCTTTGGACTTTATACTTCAATAGTTTTGTTCTAGAACATACACAATCTTAAGTTACCTAGATTTTATTTTGAAACTGCAGAAATTTGAGAGAGCTGGACCTACGAGAAAATGATGTGGATGAAAACTGCTCCAATTGGCTCAGTTGTTTTCCAGAAACATTAAATTCTCTAGTCTCCCTTAACATTTCATGCCTAGAAGCAGAAGTGAATTATTCTGTTCTTGAAAGACTGGTAAGCAGATGCTCTAATCTAGAAACCCTAAAGCTCAATCATTCTCTGCCTCTTGACCGCCTAGCGAATCTTCTTCTCCTGGCTCCGAAATTGATTGAACTTGGAACGAGCCGGTTTGCAGGAGACAGTAGGCCTGATCTTTATGCTAAGCTTCAAGCTGCATTTACAGCATGCAAGAGTCTGAGGTGTTTATCCGGTATATGGGAAGCGACTCCTACATATATACCAACAATGTACCCTATTTGTGGAAAACTCACATCCTTAAATTTGAGTTATGCTGTCATATCAAGTGCAGAGATAATAAAGATGGTGATCCAGTGCAAGAATCTGCAGAGATTATGGGTACAAATTTGATTTTTCTTCTTTTATTATTCAGTTAACGAATGAGGCTTTTCTTTTCACTTTGTGTTGCATGTATTCTTTAGCCTTAAGCATCACTTCCCCATAACTGAATGATTTGGTGGGCCATTGCTTAATGTAGAAATCAAACTTCAATATACAGCACATCTAAAGTTGTTGATCGATACTTAAGGTGTTGAAGTGGGTTTATATATGTGTTGTCATATTTGCTACCAAAGCCTTGCATATATCTAGAATAATGCTTTTCCTTAATTTTAAGAAAACGTTTGGATCGAATAATTATAAATATAAAAAAGAGAACAATGTGCAACCATTCTTAAGTTTATTGGTGTATAAGTATGTCTGATCTTCAATCGACTTTTAAATTAAAATCATAATTATGATTAGTAACAAATCTATATGTACACGTGAACTAAGATTATATAGTGTGCATGGTGTATTTGATTTGGTAGAACAAAAGATATCTCAAGCTTATAGGTCAGGTACATACCATGTTAAAAGTAACTCATGGTCAAAGATTGATAGGTGCAAAGGATCACAGTAAATTTAAATTTGTATCAAGCTATGTAATTTCTCGTTGGGTCATGGTACCATGTTTTACATATGTTGGGTCATCTTTATTATGCCCGCATTGGACATATGTTAGTTCATCTGTATTATAAAAAACAAAAAGGATGACTGGTTTATTGTATTAAATCTCCAAAAAAATATGTAAGTTTTACATGATGTTTTAGTTACTATACACACATGCACATGCATGTGTTAAAATACAAGTTTAAACCTAAAAATTCATCCTAAATCATGTTAGTATTTTTCTTTATCATATTATATGAAACTTTAGTAAGATTTAGGTCCTTGAAAATTTGTTTCAAGGAAGTACTTTTGTGTTCGCAAACATAAATATATTTACGTGATTTTATAGTTCGAAAGTATGTAATTTTTTCTTTTGTACAAATCTGAGATATAAGATGTTGCGTATGTCTTATTAGTATTTCAAATGCTTATCAAGGGTGTATATTTATATGCATTCAGAACGCCTCGTGAGAAGGATTATTGTGATAAAGCTTTATTGTTTTATAAGTTTGATGTCTTCAAGATATTTTTAAAATTTTGAACTAAAAAGTGAACGCAAGTTTTTTGAATATATATTTTGAGCACTACTATCTAAAGTTGAAACAAGGTGTTTATTAAATAATATTGAAGTTTTAAGAAGGAAAGACGTTTTTGTGCTATCGAGACTAATTGTAAACCACAATGCACTGAGACGTAAGTTTTTTGAGTATACACTATACACATATCAAAGGATTGAACAATTATACACGACACGTCAGATGATTGAACAAAGAAACGTCGAACATTATGATAAGGGACTAAATATTTAATGTGATTGTAATTGTGGTACAACGTACATCAAAAAAGGTTGTAAAAATCATTAGACGAAAGCTAGGCGACAAGTATGAACTAGAAATTAATCGTTTAAGCGGAGATTGCTTAGAGATTAATCATAGTTGGACGATTTTGATGAACTTAGATAAAATTATAGTATTTGGTTTATTATTAACTGGTCCAACTTGTAAATTTGGGGTGGATAGGTTTGGGAGTGGCCAATGAGGCAAAATCGTCTAAAAGAGCATATAGATTTGTATGTGATGCATCAAACCTAAATTAATGTCTAAACAACGTTTAAATTCGTGTTTAGATGAGCCGGTAAGCGTCAGCTAAGCGGGCCTAGGTGGTACGGTCCGCCTACGTCTAGACGGGGGCCAAGAAGGATTGTTACAAGCATCAAAAACATTTCGTTTAAAATCTTTCTAAATTTTGTCATTTACACTATTTATTCTTACACATACAACCTTCATATTTTATTAACCCTTTACATTGAAACATATTAACCCTTTACTTTGAAACAATAATAATGAGGACAAATTTTCAAATCAAGCCCGAACAAAAAACATATTTAAATTTTAGACCTGAATCGAAAGTTATTATAAAAATAGGCCTCGTTTTGCGCAAATATGGATTGCGCAAGTGTATTTTTGTTCAAAAAAATTATACATGCGCAAATTTGGATTGCGCATGTGTTATTTTCAAATTCTTTTTTGTGCTTGAGCATTTATGGAATGTGCAAGTATAAATTTTGAATTTTTTTTTGCACTTGCGCATATTTGAATTGCGCAAGTATAAAAAGCTGAAAGAATTTTTTTGTGCTTGAGCATTTATGAAATGCTGCGTAAGTATAATTTTTGAAATTTTTTTTTACACTTGCGCATATTTGGATTGCGCAAGTATAAAACACTGGAGAAAATAAACGATGCATATTTTTGCAATAAGTTTGAAATGAGGCCTAATGTTGAAATAAAGTTTTTTTGGAGGGCCTAATCTAAAAATTTGTCCTAATAATAATATGCTGTTCCATTTAAACACAAGCATCAACATTATGTAATTAAATTAAAATTTATTTTCTTTGAATTTCTTCAACCCTTTCAAATTGAAATCAACTATAGAAATCAATCCTATTTGGATCCATTTTGGAAATTGAATTCCAAAATCCGATCGAATAAATCAATCAATTTCTAAATTGATTTAATGTATTTAAAATTGATTTTGAAATGAAAAAAAGTTCTACTGTTTTCATTTCATGTGTGTTTTTTGTCCCGTTGAAACTTTGAATAAAATGGTATATACGATTCTGATTTTTGAGACCCTATTTATGTCAATATAGTGCTAAATTTTTTAAGGTCCATGCCTCAACAACCCGAGGCACGCGAGGTGTACAAAAACGTACATCTTGCACACCTGAAACCATCAAGGCATTTTAGTTACAAATGCAGGAGGCGAAACCTTAGAAAGGTGGACGACAATTTTATAATGCTTTCGAGATTACCATACATCTTGTTCATAGCAGCAGCAATAGTTATTCCATACCTCGTCCAACCCCCCCGAATGAGTTGTCTTATTCGCTTTCATTGCATAGTTCGAAAGTTGCCTCATCCAAACTCCACGATGAATGATTTCGCCTTCGGCATCTATTGCGCGGTTCATATGGAAAAACACACCATATGACACGAGGCACGGTTTAATAAAAGTGTATTTTTGTTCTTTAATTTTATTTTTTATTCTTTTTTCATGATCCAAAAATGGAAAAAATTGTATTCAACGTATTATGACCGTTTTTACTATTTTCCTCCATCTCTAAAGGATGATCTTTTGTTGCATTCTATTTGCCTGAAGACACATAATAAGTAATATGGGAAAACTAATTTTTTTACGTACTATTTTCATGTTAGTGTATACACTTCGTTTTTTTAGCTTGTAGCATAAATATTTAATATTGATCATGTGTGAATAAACTATGTTTGAATCTATTAGATATATTTACATGAAGGTATGATACTACATTTATGGATAAATTGACGCAAGATTTATATTATAGGCTTTCGTAGTTTAATATTATTTAAATATACTAAATAACTATTAAATATATTGTAAAATAAATAAATAAAATGTATTGCATATTGTCCTAGTGGTTAGGTACTTCGATTTTAATGCGAGAGGTCACAGATTTAAAACTTGTGTAGATGATTTGAATATATATTGACATGTAGTATATTGTATACCACCTAAGACATGTAACACTAATATGTACTACCATCTAAATATTCAATTTCGATACACACATACTATTACAAAATAAATATATTAGCATTACACAATAAAATATGCCGAATAACACTAAACAAAGAATAATATGATGGAATATCAGATCTTGTCATTTTTTGTTAAGATGTACAAATTAGTCTCAACTCTAAAGCATATAACTTGAAATTAAATTTTATTGCTAAAAAATAGCGACAAGCTTTTGATGCAAAATTGAACTTTTAAACATATAATTAAACATCAAACGATTTTGGATTTTGGAATTTGGAAAAACGTCTGAACATGAAGTTTTACGCTAATAACATTATTTATTATAACTTTTCAAAATGATAAAAAATATTTGTTGGATATATCCTCTACCGATGCATTTTGACATACCACACATACCACAGCTTCGGCAGATCGCTTAGTCTCGTTCATCTTCGGCGCTAGAGCGAAAGTAATGCAAATTATACTGGTCTTGTTTAATATGTACATATGTATAATACATGTGCAGAAATTCAAAATGGAAGCATCTTTTACGACGACGTGCACTGAGACTTCAGAAAGATTTTGCAGTGTAAATAATTATGTTATGTTGGAATTTGAGGAGCCACTTATTTAAGCTTACTCTTAAGACGATAAATCTCTTGTCTTTGTACATCCAACCCCAATTCATTATTCACTTTCTTCTCAAACTCAAAGGCAATGGGTGACATTCTCCTCCAACCTTTGAGCTCTCTCCGCATGCTTTGATTTGCAATGATAAGCTTTGATGGACCTTTGACGCATGGCCACGTTTCTTTGCTGGTTTGCTTCCAAGCAGATTTGCAATGCGCGAAGCCCTTGGAAGGTCGTTGGGCCTTCATGCCCCCTTAAATCAGTCATAAAGGTCCAAGGCTAAGTGTTAAATGCATTTCCAATCAAAAAAGTAATTTTGGCGATGACTTCACCTAAACCACTATCATCTCTCTCGTGGATGTTCAATTTCATCTCTCATTTTCTTCAAAGACCCAACGTAGCGAAAGAGACAAACTGATTCAAATTTTGTTAGAATGACCACTTGACATTGTTAGTCAAGCATCTCCATAGTTAAAAAAGAGCCAAACTAGCTAAACTATCGGCTATGTATAACAAAAATGTCCAGTCATATTCCAAAACTCAACTAACAATGATTTTTTTGATTCATGTCGATCCACAATCAATGCAACGAGGTAGATACGTGGATATGCAAAAGTCACATGAAAAATCTCGCGTCAAATTAAAAATAGCGGTGAGATAGGAACTTCCAAAGAAAAGTGTCTCAACTCCATGAACCATTCCTTAAAGAGTTAAGGGTCTTTGTTATTTGGTTCAGTAAGTACCTTGATCGCGACATCAAATCTTTCACGTTATATGAAAATAGCTAGCCTATCTCGTTCAAACCCCTTCTCGCCCAAGGAGCATAATTTTGATTAAATATGTACACACTAAAGTGTCAAATCGTCCTATCGGATTTGGTGTAGGATATACTTTTGTAATGTAAATAAAGAGCATGCCTTTTTTCTGGCTCTATACTTTGTTATATTCATTTACTTGCTTGATACGTCATTCCTCAACCCTAAACCCTAAAGAATATCATCGTCAACGGTTGGCCTCAGAATCTCGTTGAATACTAGTGAATATGTACTAAAAAGAAAGTAACCTTTTAATCATGTTTAAACCAAAGTTTGAGAACTCGGTTTGAGTTTCGGTTTCGATAATTTGAAATTTTGTTAGTTTCGGACGATATCGTAAATTTTAGAAGTTCTGGTTTTGTTTTCGGTCTTAGTTTTGTTTTTCAGTGGGTTGTTAATGAAAATGTAATAATGATCTTTGTAAATAAAATTAAACTTAACACTGTATTAAATTTAACGCTGTATAAATCAAATCAAACTTAACACTGTTTCAAACTTAACAATAATACATTAAACTATATTCTTAGCCCAGTCCAAAATAAGTCAAAACCCAAAACTTAATTTCTGCCGCACATCTTTCTCCTGCTCACTCTCAAATTAATATTGACGACACGATGACATGAGGAAAATCCAAAAATAAAAAACACGTTGAAGCTAAAAAAAGCTTTAATGTCGTTCAAGAAGTCGAGGTCGATCTGAAGAGTGCTGAAGACAAAGGCCATAACTAAAGTCGATTTCGAATAACTTCACAATTGTTCGGGTAATTCAGGATGTTTCTATTGGATTAATTTTTATTGATTTATGTTTCAATTAGGTTGTTTTTTGTTTCGGCTTTTTTGAAAACATAGCCGAAATCGATTTTTTCGTTCACTTTCGGTTCGTTGACCAACGACACCGGTATGATACCATTGAAATTTTGGGGTACCATCCGATACCTCAAACCATGATGTTAACAGCTGTCATTTTCATGGTGAATAACTATTGCAATCATCTCAATTTAATTTAAAAGGACCACCATACTGCACTACTAAAAAGTGAAATCCAGTGCATGAGGCTCCCGCACGATAGCGGGCTTTGAGGAGGTCGATAATGTGCGCGACATTTTTCTCACATTGTGAAGTTGCTGTGGAAACCTGGAGTTCAAGTTGGATGGCGAGACGTATCACTTATACTATGTAGTGTCCGTTGCGTTTGGGTTGGTGCAAGTCAAAATTTCTATGCAAGCAAGTTAAAATAACCGCTAATGTTTGTATTGTGTCACTATAAACTCTGATAATGTGATGTATAAACCGATATAGTGCTTTTGTTTTAACGATTATTCATTTATCTATTATATTTGTTCCGCTGCGAAATATGAGATTCTGTTATTGTTTTCTGTTTCTTCTTCTATCTTCTTCTTTTTAAAACCTAACGGTTCGGTTTTCCGGCATTCGATTGTGCGACATTTGATACAGTGGACGTATTGATGTCGACTTTCGAGCGTCGAAAAATTGGGTCGTTACATAGTGGTAGGCTGTTTCCAGACTCAAACCTGGACGCCCAGATCACTATGCGGATGACCTAACCGTTGCGCCAATCGAATAAAATATATTATTATATGTTTCTCACTTATGAATTTCTAGACATACACAAATATACCCAGCTTTTTATTCACAAAAATATGGAATAATTTAATAATTTGTTGAAATGATAAGAAATGCTTCCGTCGTAGGTTTTGTATCTTATCTACATCAACTGGATCATCAATGATAATAGAACTATAGAAGTCAATTCCCATCTAAATTTTCAAGTTAAAATTGTCTTGATTCAGAGTATCCCTTTTAGAATGTTGAAGCTTCTAAAAGGTGATCAAGTAAAGTTAAAGACTGGATGATGAACTTACATAGAGGGAACCAGGCAAATTGAATGTTATCTAATATTGTCTACAAGCATCTTGCACTCTTTTCTATTTCTGCTTTTACATCTGTGGTTAGTATTTTTATGTGTGATTTTTGTTTCATTTCTGTTGCCACATGGTATTTTTGTAGTCACGCATGTAATGTTTTTGAGAAAAGTTTTGCATGTAAACTTAGACACCACTTCTATATAGTTATATCTGCTTTCTTCACCTATGAATGTAACATTATTGATTGAGTCATTTTCCTTGGTACGCCAATGTTAACAATATTTGGGGCCAATGTCTTAAGATTAAATATGCTTAAATGTTGTATGATTTGGTATCTCTTTAATCTATTTTGGTTTAATGGATTTGATAAAGATTATACTACTAACGTAAATGATTGAAAATTTGTTAACTTGTATTTTTATTTTTTTTCATTGGCTGACAATCGAATTGATGGGTTGATGATAGAAATTTACATATGGGCATGCCTAGCCAGTAATTTTTCTCCTACTTTTTGCATCTTCTCTCTCTCCAACGACTGTATTTCCTTCACTTATGAGATCATATAAGTGTGGTTTAATGATGTCAAGAACACAGATCTATGTAGCTATTGTTTTAATGATGTCAAGAACACAGAGCATGTCACATAAGTGTGGTTTTCGGAATTTGAACTTTGTACAGTTATTTGATAGTGGAAGTTCAGCTAATGCGATTAACTGTGGACGGCACATGAAAATGCAAAATGTTTATATAGCTTTGGCACATGGCACAATGTACAGTACATGTGTCCTGGAAATGTTTATATTGTGCATCAACAATTTAATAAAACAAAACTTGTGCGATTCTCAGGTATGTTAAATACAACCAAAGTAGTACCTTAGCTATGTCCCTTGTGTTCTGCTTCCCTAATTGACTAAATGTCCCATTGAAAGGTTAGTGGGTGGCGAAGTAATTCATGTCATGCCAATTTCATATGTTTATACTGTATTATGTTTCTTGTTTTATATTTATTTGGTATATTTTGATCGTATCAAACAATTGTAGAGAATTTTTCCGGTCTCCAGATACAAACCTTTTTAAAATCGCATAATCATCATACGAATAATCGTATAAATCAATCAAAATAACTATATATTTATGTCTCTGTCTTACATAAACACATTTTTATAAATAAAATTGTTAGGTACTTTTAAACATTATAGCTAGTTTTTTAGACCTTTACAATATGTGAAATGTTAGCAAATATTTTCATACATGACCATATATTACATGATAAAAGTAAGTATACCTGTATTTTGAATACTGCTTAAAAATTATTCAGTTTTTTTAGGAGTCAATTACCACATGAATTAGTGCATAAAAGTTGGTAATAAATTGTTTTGTTATCTACAACATGCAAAAAAGGAATGAAATGAAATTTGAAAACACAATTATGTAGTAAAAATATATTTTTATTCCTGTGTGAAAAAAGAACGGAAGAAGATTTGGGAAAAAAGACGATTGAATATACATAAAAAAAAACATGTATTTTTTGCATAGTGCGCATGTGCATCATTTGGTGCATCTCATAATTTCATATGCACTCTGTTATAGAAATGAAAGGCAGTTTTGTCATGCTACTTCTTTCACAACTATGTTACACATTAGAAATTTCAATATAACAATTTTGATGTACCACGTGCTATATCAAGAACATTACATGTTTTCTACTAGAGTTCCTGTCTTCTTCGATACAATATGTCATTTCTATGAAAGAATATACTTTTGGATACAAAAATAACAAAACCAAAAATCTTCGTTGCATTCAAATCCAAAATAGTTGTATGATATCATATAACCGTTTTAAGAAATATCACTATGGTATACTGAAATGTTTCTTCTTTTGTATGCTATCTGTTGAAGTTGAACCTCTCAAAATGTCACCGACTCCATGTTGAAATAGAGGACTGATACTAATCATACAAGCACATTAGTCTTCATCTGACCAATTTTAAGATTGACTATCTTTCATATTCTTCAAAAATTATTGGCATTCTAGCATTTTCTGCCAGCTTATTAACAAGCTATCTCTTTATTAAGTTTGCTGTGCCTAATGCCACATCATGATCTTGGTGTCACAGTTTTCCGTGTTCAATTTCAAATGAAGAATGTGTTCATAAACCAAGGCACCATGCTTGTTTTGTGTATCATCTCTTCGGTGAATACCTTTTTCCCCATTCTTTTCAGGAAATTATTAGCATGATAGCATTTTCTGCCAAGTTTATTGAATATGTTTATGCTTTGGTGTCGCAATGTGCTCAACATTGGATGAAAGATGCGTTCATGAACCAAATCACCATGTGCATCAGAACCAAGAATTCTGAACACTTTCGGTCACAAATTTAGTTTTGGTCACAAATTTTACTTTCGCTTTGATATTGTTACATGCTTCATTTATAAATTGATGCTGAAGTTACGCAGAACCATCATACTCAGTTACTCCAGATTTTTTCATAATATATTTTGGTTAATAGTTAATATATTGTGGCAGTTGGATGATATGGAGTGAAATGTTAATGCTTCATTCACATTCTCCTAACATTCGCGTATATTTCAGCTTTAGATATGTCAGTAACCCACGGTACATTAATATGTTATAAAATTGCATATGTTTAAGATTTTGCATGTGTATTCTTATGCACGGACTACTCTCCATGTCCACTTGAGTACGTAGTGACCTAGTAGAACTGATGATTAGTACGTGATCTCTAAGTTCATTCCACTATATTTTTTTTTAATGTTATATGGTCTTTACTGTATGATTGATTGATCATATATAACATTAAACTGGTTGAATGCCAGCTATCATGGTGTTGCAATTGCCGATATTTTCCATTGGCCATACCAGAAACTCCGATATCCAAGGATTGTGTAAGAAAGTATATTAAAATTTCAATATAAGATTATCAAATTCAGCTTTTTCTAAAACATGTTTTCTTTTCCTTACCAATATACATTCACTCACTTCACTCATAGCACCTTCAAACATGGAATACTTTCTGAGAGTTTTTGTGTTCCATAAGATTTTTCTTCTCCTTACCCCAATATATGTTCACTCACTTCACTCATGGCACTCAATAGCTAAAAGTATTGTCCGATAATTTTACTTCATGATCAATTCTTTTACAAGTTTCTTAATAATGAGTTTAAGGCTTAATTTGTCGATCAAGCATGAAAATAAGGCAAATATTCTAGTTTGTTAACCTGAATTACCGTAAAAACATGCATATTGTTTGGCATAATTCAACATGAATTTAGAAAGTATTATCTTGTACAACATAGTTTCTTGTTAACATTTTTGAAGGTAAAAGAATTTATTTTTCAAGGAATAAATAAAAATACAATAAAATATAGTATGTGAGTTTTAAACTACTGATAATTCTGATGATATTAATGGATTTGAAGCAATCAAAAATTCCATATAGAAGTGCAAATGAAATGGATTGATTTTTCGAGTGTGATTCAGTCTATTATGTTTAATTGTTCCATATTAATCATACTTTATTTTTATTTCAACCAAGTGCTAAGATAGCTTAAATAAAAGATTAATCCCAATACATAATATTGCATTGGTTGTTTCTTCTTGTGACAATAAATAGTATTTGGTCAAAAAATGCATGTTCTGGGGGCTAATATTGGCTCACTGTGAGTAGTACTATTATTACTACAAAGTCTGTTCCAGATTTCTTTATGGTGATGTTAATTGCTATAAACTGTAGGGTAGAATCTGCTTCTAACGTTTTTTTTCCTTCTTAATCTTAAACCATATTTGGGGAATAATAAAATTTATATTTCAGGTACTCGACCTAATCGAAGACGCGGGCCTTGAAACTGTGGCATCAACATGTAAGCAACTTGAAGAGCTCCGGGTTTTCCCATCTGACCCATACGGTGCAGCCCAGCCCGTGGCCCTAACGGAGAACGGGCTTGTTGCTGTCTCCTCCAACTGCCCTAACCTCCACTCCATCCTCTACTTCTGCCGCCAAATGACCAATTCTGCCCTCCAAACCGTAGCCGAAAACCTCCCGAACCTTGTCCGTTTCCGTCTTTGCATCATCGACCCTCACACCCCCGATCACCAAACTGGACAACCCTTGGACCTTGGCTTTAGCTCGATCGTTACCCTATGCAAACACCTAAGACGACTGTCTGTTTCTGGTCTCTTAACTGATACGGTCTTCAAGAACATAGGGTCCTATGCCGATAAACTGGAGATGCTTTCAGTTGCGTTTGCCGGTAAGGGATACTGTTTTTGCTTATTCGGTAATTTTACGGTTAATGGTGTTAATGGAACTAAAACTGACAAAATTTAAATTCGAACCAATCCGATTAAGTTTGGTTGGTTTGTTTGATTTTTCTTATCGAATAAAAAAAGTACATTTTATGATTGAAATGTTTAATGTATTAGCAACTAACAAAGAAAGCATAAAATTATGAAAATACTTTTATGTGCTACTTTTGCGCTTTTTATTAATAATATTGACTTATTTATGAATTAAGTTTAGCTGGTTTGTTTGATTTTTCAGTTAATTGAATCTCCAAAAAAAAAGGGTTATATGATTGAATGTTTAATGTACTTAAAATGAAATTATGATGTAAATACTTCAATTTACCACTTTTTACTTATTAATAATATTGATTTATTTATGATGTAAATATTATTTTGATTGTTAAACTGATACAAAATATTACTACCACGCTACAAATTTTTAAAATGCAGCAACATTCGGTTAATTTTGTTAGATTGACAATCAAGTAAAATTATTCTACTAACAACCAATTCAACTTTGCAGTTCACTTGAGTTTGGTTTTTGGTTTTATCCAAACTAAACAAATATTTTACATTGTATGATTAGCATCTTTTGATGAACTTAAAAAAGAAGGATAAAATTAGGATTAAAGTGCTCTTATTTACTATTAAGCGTCTACTAATATTGATTTGTTTATGATGGTATAAAAACTATTTTAGCTAAATTGATGCAAAAATTTATTACAACGTTACTAATAATTTTATTGAATTGCAGTTAATTAAGTTAAATCAATAACCAAATAATATTATTTTACAAATATTTATAAACCAATTCATCTTTACAACTGAAATGATTGATTTAAGTTTGGTCAGCTTGGTTATTCGTTTTAACTGAAATATAAAATACCACATATCCTATAATTAGAATGTTTAGCACGCCTAAGAAGAAAGCGTAAAGTTACAACTAAACTGCTTAGTAATATTAATTTGTTTACTATGTATAAAAGTCATTTTAATTGCTAAATAGATATCTGTTTTACCACACTAGTAATGGTGGAAATGCGATGAACAGATAATCAAATTACATTATTTTTAAAAATTGAATCTGGACTAGTTCAGTTTTACAATTGAAATGAACTGGTTTGATTTATTAATTTGGTTTCGACCGTATATTGCTCACTCCAAAAAGAAGTATAAAGTGAAAGCTAAAGTGAATAAAGATTCAGATCACTACTAAAGCTTAATTGATCAAGACATTGAGCCATCATATAATATAATGTCACTGGATCGATTTACAGTAATATTAAGTATGTACTTGTACTCGCAAAAAACTGATTGTGGTCCATGACATGTAAACAGTAAAAAAGATACTAATTGTAATATTGATTTGTTTATGATGTATAAAAATTATTTTGATTGCTAAACCAAAAAAACTATTACAACCACACTACTAATTTTGGAAATGCAATTAAAATTCGGTTAGTTTGGTTAAACCAATACCAGATGAAAGCATGTCACAAAATCAATTATAAACCAATTAAACTTTACAACTGAAATGAACTGGTTTGGCTGGTTTATTCTGTTCCTAAAAGAACATCGCTCACCCCTATTCACAGGAGACAGTGATGCCGGATTACATTACATATTATCCGGATGCAAGAGTCTAAGAAAACTAGAAATTAGGGATTGCCCCTTCGGGGACAAGGCTTTGCTAGCAAACATGAAGAAGTTAGAGACAATGCGATCCCTTTGGATGTCTTCGTGCAACCTAAGTTTGGGAGCGTGTAGGGCACTGGCCAGAAAGATGCCGAGTTTGAACGTGGAGGTGATCGATGAGAAGAGGGGCAAGTGCGGCGGGTTGATGTCGGACGATTGTCTCGTCGAGAAGCTTTATGTTTATAGGACCTTGGCGGGTCGGAGGGCGGATATGCCTTCATGTGTTTCCATTTTGTGAGCATTTTAATTGTTGTATTAATGCACTTTTTTTTACCTTTCCCTCCGGGGATGTAATATTCTTATGAAATAAGATTTTATGGTGTAGTGGAGCATTATATTTAGATAGGTTTAGGTAATGAAGGTTTTATGTACATGAGGGTCTTTTTTTACTGCCTCTTTGGTTTAGACCTTTTCTTTTTCCAGTAGGATGTGGATTTGGTGGTGTATGATTATTATGTAAGATGATTTATGATTCATGGACCTTAATGGTCACTGTGCATATTTAATTACCCATGTGTACGTGAGGGTCTTTTTCACTATCTTTCTATGTACAAGGGACCATACAAAATGTATGCCGGCATTCACATAGTATCAAAACCACATGTAGCTACAGGGTACCTCAAATGACTTGAAGCATTGAATGAGTGGCCATTCCACATGAAAATATTTCTGGCTATACAGGCTTGTGCATGGTCATAAACAATGAACCTGAGCCCAGCTAGCATGTGAAGAAAAGCAACCTGCTACCCACCGAGCTATGACTTCCTTTAATACCAACTGATGCATGTAGCATAGTTGTTATTGGGAGCTGTCATTGTCTTTCATCAATGCAAATCAATGCAAGCTGCTACAATCAAAACTTAAGAGACGTCATGTGATACAGCAAATTTATATGCGAAGAACAATGGTTTGCAGTTAAACTATCATTCAAGTAAGTTCTATTTCCCTTTTCACATGAGTTCTTTTGGCCTGTCCTTTTCCTTCTACTTTGATATTAATTTGTCGAGGTTTTTATCAGCAAAAAGACAATAAAATACTGATATAATATTATTTTATTCAAATAAAAATATATAAATTAAACAAAAAATATGTTTATCTTGTCAACCATTGTCACACAAAATCAAAATAGCATTCATTAATGGTAAAATGAGAAGAAGGAAAAGAAGCACAATACAAACAACGTGAGTAGTGCGTAAGTCATTCTTAGCGAACCCAATTAAGGTGAATAAGAGGAATAGATAATGTGTGTGTGTGTGCGTGTCCAATTCTCAGCCAATCAACGAAAGTTGAACATGAAAAAGTTAGTAGTATTCCTTATGAATAATTATGTAATTTGTTACGTATATTAAACATAGTAGTTAATCTTGTTCATAATAAAAGTGTGATTTTTGCTATATACTTTGTTATATTACGACATAATTAATTAAATAATAATTTAAAGTATATTAATAAGAAAATCCTTAATAAAAATATTATGTGGTTGCAGTTGCAAATAGTTGTAATCATGAGTAACAAATCACAAAATAAATTAACATTTTATTTTAAATATTCCTAGTTGAGATGTTTCGATAAAAAATATCGATAAATCCATTGAGACCAACGTGCATAATGCCCTCAAAATGTTGGGCAGTGTGTTACTCAAAGATACCGGAGACACCAAAGAGTTACGCACTCGTAGTTATTGGATGATTATGGAATGATTCGTCCGAGAGTTTGATTGTAGTTAATAACAAGTAGGTCAAACAGGAAATCTCAAGCAACGATGTTACACGGTTTTCTTAACTTGAAAATATCGTGGAACTTCAATATGAATTCTCCACTTTAATTACAGTTAAATTCTGACATGACGATCCATAGATTAACCATAGTTAAGTCAGAGTTGAAGTTTGAGAATGAGGCACTATTCAAAAGGGAATTCGCCTCCTCGGTTGCATGAAGTTTGTATCACGGTACACTGTAATCCACTTAAAGTCAAAATTTCAAAAAAGTGAAGGTGCTTAGTCATAAATATTATTATTGAGCCAATGACTATGTTTTTGGACATGTAGATAATATTAGAATTTTAATCACTACCAAATACCAAATATCTTGAAGTGATATGATTTTAAAGAAGAGAATGTGTGCAAATTATTGTTATTAAAGATACCACTTAAGAAAATGTAAAATCGGATTTTATCGACAACATATATTAACGATGAATTTGACCAAACTGTTACACCAGACCAAACCGTTACACCAATATCTAAGGTGATGTGTGAACGTTAATATTTGAATTTTTCAAAATTCAACGCCGGCTGAATTCACCTTTTGGAGTGTCATAACCTTATTTGTGAATTTTTTGAAAAATGACATGATTATAAAATATTATAAATGTTAGAACCTTGTTTGTATGATTGTTTAATGACGACAACTGTATATTTACATATCCTTGTAGCATCTTTTATACAGGACTTTGAAGGCATTGATGATTCGAGAGATAAAGAAGCAGAAGAAAGATGTACCCATCTGCAAATAAAAAAGTATATCTTTTGTCTTTCGAAACTATTTGTAAAATCTTCTAGATGATTCATATGCATATACACATATCATATCGCTGGTGCACAAGGTTTTCAAATCAAAGACCAAAAGTGATTGCATTTAATTTTTTACAAAGTTGTTAATAAAAACAAGAACTTGAAGTTTTAGTCGACTAAAAGGGCTCAGGAGTCGACTGGGGGTGTCGACTGAATTCCTTTCCAATCAACTGAGCAAGTCAACTAAACATGCCATTCAGTCTTCTTCTTTGAAAGTTTTCTACAGACGGTCAGTCGACTTATCATCATTTCTAGTCGATTGAATGAATGGTAATGACTATACTAACTGAATTTTCTGAAACACAAACTTTGAAGAGATATAACTCTTCAATGGTTCTTCTTCAAAGGAGTGCTGCTTTCTAGATTAGTACACCTTTTCAGAATAACCGTTTATCACTATAAATATGCCTAAGACAAAAATCTTTGTAACTAACTTACTATCTTGCTTTCTAAACTTCTTTATGACTATTACTCTCAAAAAGCTTTTAATACTCATTCACTTCAATCACTTCCTTAATCACATTTCATGCATCGTTGAATCGTCAAAGAAGATTATATGAAGTTTGTAACAGAAGTCAACATCCAAGTTGATAGAACACAACACTGTCAAATCAGCAAACTCTTGTAACGTCTATTCCTTTTGGTTAAGTGAGAGTGATAGATTAATGGAAGACTGAAGGACAGCTTTGAGCTGGACGTAAGATGGGAAGTCCGAACCAATATAAAAATCTCGATGTGATTGTTTTTTACTTTATCTTTATTTAGCATGGTTATATATATACATTAACATTAGTTAGCCATAGTAGAGGCCATTTGCAGTTTATACACATTCAAAGGAGTGTGAATTTCTGAATTTGTACAACTTTTCAAAATAACCATTGATTATTGTAAATAAACCTAAGATGAGAATTTTTGCAATTAACTTACTATCTTGCTTTCTAAGTTCTCCGTGACTCTCAAAAAGCTTTTAATACTCATTCACTCAAATCATTCCTTGTATTCCTTGATTGTAACAATCCGCACCTCCTGACACACTAATCCAAAGCCTAATGGAATTTTCGGACTGCATCATGTTGAGAAATACGAGCTACTGCGATTTTAAAATCTTAGAGAGCATGATTACAAGGGCAAGTTCTAAGACATTCTACACTTTCAGATTTCACATTGGAAGGAAATAAAATATAAGTGCACGAAATAGACATCTCTGAAAAATAGTTTCTTAAATACTTGTTTTACATATACACTATTTTCAAAGTACAATATAAGCTTTACAGACATTTAATACAATTGGTAACTACATGATGGACAAGAAAGAATATGAGAACTCCAACGTGAAGCTCCTTTCTCCAAATATTATGCCCAATCAACTGCTAACCCGCCATCCTGTGATGAGGAAAAATGGAAAGGAAGGAGTGGGACAGACAGAAGTTTGACGAACGAGTACTAGTTTAATATGTGATGATCATGAGTAGTTAACTTTAACTCTACTCTAAATGACATAGGGTGTGCTACACATCCTTGAATAGTAGAGGTCTATTACCTAAGGCTTTTGTTTAATACATTTCTACACTACAATTTGTGTAAGCTATTGCAATGGATCGAACTAAGGATAGATCCTCACATTTGACGATCGACCACCGCTCCTAAAGCTACTCAATGTAAACAATGTCTCCAGGCTACTAAAGCGTGGAAACATCGCCACAACGCTACTAAACGTGAAAATATCGCCCCCTCAGCCACTAAACATGTAAATACCGTCACTAGACTAATGTGAAAATAAATTTCCACCACTATCACCGCCACTATGTTACTGGAAACTGATTCCCCTTAACCATGCCTAGGGAAGAAGAACCGAGATGCCGACTTGTTGGTGTGTCACATCGTCTGCATCCGCGTCCACCACGATCGTAGTGTTGACCTATTATTGCATGTGCCTGGATCCTCCATTTAAATTGTATCACGTGCATCAGAAATTACTTGGACTCCCGTTGTGCTGGATCCACTCCATCAGGCATACTTGTCAATGTTGCGCGTCCACCATGGAACCTTTTGGGAGTGCCATTTACGATAATACATCGCCTCCATTCGATTACTCAATAAACAGCATTTACCCAACCCCACAACAACCTAACGTCCTCTTGTGGGGAACTAACTTCCCTACTATTTCTAGCATACACACCTAGCCCTAAAATAGGCTCAAACAACAACTTACACTTATATAATATTCATTTCAAATTATATAATTTTTATTACAACCTAGGCCTTAGGCCGAGTTCAGATTTTGCATTTTTCACGTCTACCAGTCGATCGCTAACCCCAGCCGGTCGACTGCTGGGGATTAGGGTCGACTAGTCGTAGACAAAAATTAAGGTTTTGTTAATTTCATTATCGATTGTTGATTCCAGCTTAGTTTATGTCGTTCGCTGCTTTTGGTTGAACCTAATAGCTTATTGACCAATCTAGATTCAAATTTCAATGTATAGTTGTCCAACATAGGGATTTATAAATTTAGGGCTTTGCAATTTAATCATAAGAGAGGTCTGCTAAAATCAAATTAGGTTTAGCAATTTATCATAACTCCAATTTCTATATAGGTTGCAAGTTTTAATTTAAGGTATTTAACATCATCCTAAATCATAGAGACTAGATCAATTTTAACTACAAATAATCACATATTTAAAATTATTCCCAATCATCTCAAGCCCAAGCTCTGCCTATTCACTTTGCTTGAGAATCGCTCTCTGAATGTTAGTTTCGCTTGCTCTGCTTATCACCAATTGCTTTTATTCTTCTAGGTTGATTTTTATTTTGATTTTAAGAAATTTTAGGGTTTAAAGGAGGGAGAAAATTTAGATAGAGCTTCGTTACTGTAAACTATTATGTGAGAATTAGGGTTAGGTTAGGCTAGAATATAAATGGGTTGGAGAATAGTTTAGGCTGTTAAATTTAGGTTGGTGAATCTCTGTAGTTATCTCAAATGTCCATTAAAGACTTGGTGACAAAGGAACTCATCTTAATCGTTCGAACACATCTCAACATTGCCAATTTAATCCAGACAAGGTCGATCATCTAACACCCTAGGTCAACCACTACCGATCAATCATCGACCTCCTTGGATCAAACAGTCCCTATATTAACTTATGTATTATTTATTTTAAGTTTTTATTCTATTTACGATTCTTCCAATGTTTGTAACTTCTCTATACCGACTATGATTATGAAGTGTTAAATATGAAAATCATCCAAAAAATCATTGCGAACATAATGGTGCAAGTTTCATAACCAAATTCGAATGTATATGGTCGTTGCTTTGTTTTAATTTAATTTAATTTTCTTATTAAATTTACACTGAAATTTCTACTAAATTTTCGGGGTGTTATATTCACCCTTCTTAAATGGATCCCATCCTCGAAATCTCAAAGGACAGAAAAATGTAACTTATACATACAACAACCAACAGCTACAACCATATACTCATCCATTGTCCACGAGTATAATTGTCCTTAGAAATTTTCTAATGCATTATGTACATATGCATGCAATATGAAATGCACATAAACTTATACTAATACAAAAGTGTAGGTGGTCTGCCGATCCAGCCGACCTCTCGTCATGTAAATGCTTATGTCATGCATCCAAAACATATGCAACATCCTAAACAAGTATAGTTGCAATTCTACATGTATGCATAACCATTCCAGCCATATGAAAGATCCATATGCACGTAAACAAATTAAGCATCTATATGTATCATACAAAACAAGCTAGACAATAATAATGTGAATATATGTGTACTACCTAGAATATATGCAATCCTAAATGTGTATACAATCCAAACAATACATCTTAATGCATCCACTAGCATCCATCATCTATAACACGTCCTATTGACATGTTACAATCATTCCTACCATCCAATGGTCTCTACCTAAGCTAGAACCTAAATATAGAAGTATCCTGCACTTTTATAACTAAAATGGAAATGTACCAGAAAACAGTTTGGGATTGATTGCCCGAACTTCCTTCTCAAATTCCATTGTACTCTCAACTGGATCGTCTCCCTATTGGACTCTAACCAGTTTAATTACTTCAATACAAAGTCGATTTGCCCCATGCCTAAAAATACAGGTGGGGCATGGTGAACAAGTGACTCACATATCCTTTTTAATTTTCCTTAACTAACACAGCTTGATCACAGTAGATGCGCCTCAGTCACTTCCGCAAATATGTAATGATGACCTCACAATATTTTAGTTGTGTTTTAACTTGCCTTAATGATTTTATGCTTGTCTACTTCCTATTGCGGACTCCACTTTACGGACTGCCCTATGTGTCTCTTGTTGGTACATGGTTTTCTACCTATCTTGTTCAGTCTTTTCCCTTCTATGAAATAAATCTATCCATATTTTTCAACTGCACTTCCCATCTTTTACCACTAGCGTAAACCTATGATCTGAATGTATGTGTATAGGTAATGCTCGACAATCCTTGCTACTAACTCCAATGGCACCACGCTAAATAACTTGAGCATAAGTATGCCCCCACGAAACTGTAGCTCTGTGAAATCATCAATGCACAATATACTGTCTTAACTCATCCAGTGGTATACCTAGTCACTTCAACTTCTAGATACCAAGCGAGACAAATTGAATATGGTCTGTGTCTCCATCCATGTTACTTCTTACTTAGCTCTTTGCTAATTTTCCACTTAACCAGATGGTATCCAACTTGGTGATTTCTTAAATGTTGAAAATAGAAAAGCTTATTTTCTAATTCGGTTCAACTTAGATCATCTCATTTTACTTCAGTCCATTAAATTATGGTATCTAGTTATCACATTTAGAGTCTATAGAGATCCATCTTAAGTTCTACTCGTGAAAGTTTGGCTATATTCCCATTCGACCTTAACAATAAAGTCTCAAAATAATTAAAGTCATAACTTAGAATCACTCTAACATTGGTGATAATCACCTAAGTGGTACTTTGTTTGCATGCGAGTGATATGCATACAATTGTGTATTCTATGTTAGTCTTCCATGAATTTCCTTAAATAAATAGTCATCTTCCAGTCGGAGGGATGATTGAGAAGAATCCTTTTTATCCCTACCTTCAAATCTTATCAAAAAAATTCTGATTTAGTTTTCTATGAAAATCGCCTTCGCATTCTCGATGCATGCAATTATCGATATCTTTGCCTTGGCTGAGACCCAAACCCTTGAACTAACCATACCTTGCAAAATCTGGAGTATAATCTTATCTAAGATACCTTTTGTGGTTTGAACTTCCAAAACTTTACATTTTCTTAATGTCCTTCCATAAATGATACATTTTGCTAAATATATCCTCTTATCACTTTATTCCAATTATTTCATGGTTAAGTTAACTCAATATGGAATAATGCTTTGCCATTTTAATACGGTAAACATAATGACCAATACTTTGGTTTGTACTAAGGGGTTTCTATATTTAGTGTATTGGAACTACTTCTCTCTCCAAAGGAAAGGTTGACAGTTTAAATTCCTATGTCTTATCAAAGAATTTTTGTTACATTTCCAATTACAATGAATTATCTTTTTCATAGTTATTGAAATAGATAGTACAGAATACGAAAAATATCACTATTTTATACCTCACTTTCTTTTTAGACGCATTCCTTGTCATTTCAAACGATACACTTTTATTTATAAATTTGAACTTGATAATCCGTAGGAATTTACATTGCAACTCTCTATATTTCAATGAATTAAAATACTACCTAAATCCCATTTCCAATTTATCACTACTTGAAGTTATGTCTACTAACCCATATCAATTACCTAGAAAATATTTGGGGTAACCTAAATCACAAAAATTTACCATAATAACTAAATTTATATTTTACTTTCACACATCATTCAAATATAAAATCTATAACTATTAAATGATCTATAAGTTCAGGGACTACTACTACCCAACACTAAATTTAGGGACTATTAATACCCAATATTTTCTAGATTCAGATATGTGCAAATTTCTAACTTTACAATTCTAAAATTTCATAGGCATACTTGGAACACATCTACAATGATATAACCCAATAAGGTAACACCACCGTAAGCTACTGTGGAAACCAATTACCACTAATACCAGTTCATGATGTTACCGTAGGGACTGCTTTCCCACTAATACGACTTCCCACTCATGTCAATTTGGTCCACCTGTAGCTATCGGTGAAACAACATAATAATTGGGCCGCCCATAGCTTACAGGCATCTTATCCTTACCTATATAGTACTGACCAATGTCTGGATTACCCCTTTTTCATTTGACTTACTATATAAGAATTGAAGTAACCCTACTGGGCCTTTTTACACTTCAAACCAAATAAAACTCTTTGCATATATAACATTCCTTGATAACAACCATTTTAGCTTTCTCTTTCCTTATTCTAGAACATGTTTAATTTCCAAACTTCCCCACACAAAGATTCTACAATTCAAACCATACTTGGGTAAAAAATACAAGGCGGCGCTCACCCTTTCACCCTTCACTACTACAAGAAGTCTGATCTAGTATTCAGTCCTTCTAATTTAACCCTTGGCTAAAAATGTCACTAAATTCACATGTTTCCTTTTTATCTATGTTCCGACCATTTCAAGGATTCCAAATTCCATAGTAAATTCTTTGCTAATGGGCTGTTTAATCCTCCTTATCTAACATCGATCTATTTCTTTCCTTTTTAAGTTTGAGTGATAGTCATACTATTTTCTCCTTTCCATTTTAGATCAAAACCATTGATTTTAACTTTATTTCCTCAAAACTAGTACGTTTTAAAACTATAAAACTCTCTTTTCATTTGTAGCAAGCATTTCCTTCTTACTAAGATCATGCTTTTTTCTTTAGTTAATTTATTAAAGATGGTTGAGGTTAACTTAGCAAAATGTACATAAAACATCATTTTAAAATTTTGTTACATAAATAAGAAACTACCACAAAAACATAATTTAAAAGAAAATATGGCATTATTAGCTATTTCCATTTTTATTTTAAAGTTTAAGAAAAACATCGATAAAAGACACTTTTAAATACTAACCATTTCTTATTTATAAAAAGAGTTAAAAAGCCGGATCTAACATACTTCTCAATTTTTACTTTTATTTTCAAAAAATTCTACTGTTAAAAGAAAAGCACACATTTAGGGCAAGTGTAACAATTGCCTACAAGATAAAACAAAAGCTTTAAAATAAGTATTGATAAATCGCTCTTTATCAAATTCTCTACTTTTACCTTTTAAATAATTTTCATATAGTTTGTCTGACTATTTTATATAAAATTATAAATCAACTTTCTCTTACTATTGAAAATATCAGACATCCTTAGTTTATAACTTTTAGAAATCACTTTCATTGGTTTATCACTTAAAGAGGAGTAGACAATAACAACCTAATTACTAAGGCCACTTGTGCCTAACAATGCTTAAGTGCATAAGTTTCCATCCATCTTTTCAAAGATGGTTTACTCAAGTTTATCTTCCAGTATAGTATCTAACTTCAGTGGAAATACTCTAACCATACCTTTAAATAAATATGAGTCCTTACGACTATTACTAATACGAGGATATGGTTTCTACTTTAATTGGGAAATCTGTCCTTAATTTGTGAAGTCCTCTTTCACGCTATCAATATCATATTCCTATTATATGGGTCTTATAGTACTAATCTCCTTTACTCACCCTTAATTAGTTTACTTACCACTACTAGTTGGTTTATAAACCTTTACTAGCCTTCCTTTATAAGGTGAACTCCACTATAAACGTGAAAATTTTATTTTTCTACCTCAGCTACCATAACCTTAACATTTATTGTAACCCATAATTGTTTACTTATATAAGGGATATGCCAACAACTGCCTTATGTGCTCAAATATATATAGTGTTTGGTATAATAGTCATATTAAAAAAATCATAATTATGCTCTTCTAGTCTGATTTGGCTTATCTTATCTCCTTGCTTTTGGATACCGATGGAACTATATAGGGATATTCACCCTCGGAACCTTAGCTGCCTTCTCTAAGCCATTCTTCTAAGACTTGTACTCATTCTCACTTTCTATGTTTGAGAATTATTTTAAACTTTCCTATAAATAGTATGGGCACGGATAAAAGAAATTTTGATATATAGCTAAAATCTTTTGAAACCTTTTTAAAAACTGTTATCTTTATATATCTATATTCAAAATTCATTTTTGGAAACTTTTTGGAAAAAAATTTGGAATTTTTTTAAAAACCCACTTTTTTTCAAAATCCTTTCAAGTACGTTATCTCAATACGTGCCTAAATCTTGCCTAATGGGACTTTCGGACTACGCCATACCAAGTAATACGAGTTGATGAGATTTCAAAACCTTATAGAGTATAATTATAAAGGTAGGTTCTAAGACATTCTGTACTTTCAGACTCATGGCGGAAAGAATTAAAATATAAGTATACAAAATAGACATCTTAGAAAAACAGTTCAAGAATACTTATTTTACATATACACTGTTTTCAATGTACAATATAAGCTTTACAAATATTTAATACAATAGGAATCTACATGATGGACAAGAAAGAATATGAGAACAACGTGAAGTTCATTTCTCTGTATTATGCCCAATCAATTGCTAACCTGTCATCCTGTGGTGGGGAAAATGGAAAGGAGGGAGTAGATTAGACAAAAGTCTGGTGAATGAGTACAAGTTAAATATGTGATGATCATGAGCAATAACTTTAACTCTACTCTAGATGACATAGAGTGTGCTACAATTGTTCATGAATTCTAGAGGTATGTTACCTAAAGATTCTTCTCTAATACATTACTGCGTTGTAATTTGTATAAAGTATTACAATGAATCGAACTAAGGATCTATTCTCACATCTAGTGAACGACCACTGCTTCTAGAGCTACTCAATGTAAACAATGTCATTAAGCTACTTAAACATAGAACAATGCCACGACGCTATTAAATATGGAAGCATTGCTCCTTTGGCCACTAACTATGAAAATACCGTCATTAGGTTACTATGGAGATAAATTCCCACTCCTATCACTACCATTATGCTACTGGGAACTGATCCCCCTTTACTATGCTTAGAGTGGAAGAACTCGAGATGTCGACTATCTGTATATCACATCGTCTGCATCTGCTTCCACCTCTTGATCTTAATGTTGGCATTTTATTGCATGTGTAGGGATCCTCCATTTGAACCGTATCATATGTGTCAGGAATCGTGCATAGTAGGACTTCCGTTATGCCAGATCCACTCTATTAGGCATCCTTTTCAATGCAACATGCCCATGTGGAACCTTTTGTGTGTGCCATTTGCGAAAATACGTCACCTTCAATCGATTACTCGATCCCAAATTGGGTAAAAAACATTTACCCAACCCCGCAGCAACCTAACATCCTCTCTTTGGGAACTTGCTTCCCTACTATTTCTAGCATACTCACCTAGCCCTAAAATAGGCTCTCTTTTTTACACTTGTTATAAATTTCATATCAAATTTTATATTTTTCATTACAACCTGGGCATTTGGCCACGGTATATATTTTTCATTTTTCACATCCACCGGTCGACTGCTAACCCTTGACCGCTACCAGTCAATCGCTTGGGATCAGGGTGGACCGTTCATTGATAAAAATTAGGGTTTTGTTAACTTCATTATCGATTCCAGTTTATTTTATGTCGTTTGCTGTTTTTGGTTGAACCTAATAGCTAATTGACCAGTCTAGATTCTAATTTCAGTGTATAATTGTCCAATTTAGGGATTTATAAATTTAGGCTTTATCAATTTAGGGTTTTGTAATAATCACAAGAGAGGTATGCTAGAATCAAATTAGGTTAAGCAATTTATAGTAATTTCAAATTTTATTTAGCTTGCAAGTTTCGATTTAGGTTTTCTAACATCATCCCAGATCATAGAGAATAGATCAATTTTAACTATACATAACCACCCAAGTAAAATGATTCCCACTCACCTTAAGCCTAAGTTCTTCATATATGCTTTGCCTGAGAATCGCCTCTCCGAATGCAAGCTTCGTGTTAACGCTAAAAATTGAACGCTAACACCCCGGTGTGTAGAGTGTAGTTGTGAAAGCACCACCCGTTGGTACGGGAACCAGAAAAAAGTAAGAATCACAGAAAAGTATTAAAAGACACGATATTTATAGTGGTTCGGCTTAAGAGAGAGCCTACGTCCACTTTAAACTCCTTTATTGCTGATATGATTACAACCCTTTACAAGATTCATCGATTACAACACACTTTGAGTTTAAAGTCATTTAGAACAAGTAGCCTCAACTTCAATGTCGATCAAAATCTTTGAATTCATATTGAACATGTATGATTTCTTCGTGAAGTTCCTTGAAGCGTTCTTTATATCTCAAAAGCTTTAAGTGTTGAAGTAGTTCGGAATGCAGCAGAGTAACGACGCTTGAAATGAATGAGCCCAAAAAAAAGTCCCCTTCTAGTTGGAACTCGGGGTGTATTTATAGGCTTTGCTCGGAGTTAGGTCGTAGGTTGAGACCGACCTAACTTAGGTCGCAGGTCGTCCCTGACCTAGGATGCATTGTCCTCCCTCTGCAAGAATACACATGCTGATTTGTACAAGTCCTAGGTCGCGAGCGACCTATCCCCCTGCGGCACAGTATAGGTAACTTCTTTACTCAGGCATTTAGGTCGTTAGCGACCTATCCTAAGTCGTGAGTACTTTTCTTATAGTTATAACTGGAGTCTTTAGGTCGCGACTTCCCTTAGGTCGCGAAGTATTCCTAGGTCGCGGAGTTCCATAGGTCGAGACCGTTTTTAGGTCGCATTCACTCTTAGGTCGTCCTACTTCTTAGGTCGCAGCTCTCTGTTAGGTCGCGAAGCTTGATAGGTCGAAACATCTTCTGAGTCGCAGCCTTCCTTAAGTCGCAGCTCTCTGTTAGGTCGCGGAGCTTCATAGGTCGCGAAGCATTTTTAGGTCGTTCTCCTTTTTAGGTCGAGCCATTTTTAAGTCGTAGCCTTTTAGGTCGCTGGGTTCTCGAATTGGTTAGGTCGTTACATTTTCCTTAAGTCTCTTACAGAAGGGAGTTAACATTTGCCCCTCGAAGTATATGACTTAGCCATAGGTCGTGTGCTTCGACTTTCTTTACTCGCGTTCTGAAGGATTGTTAGGTCGCAAACAACCTAAGGAGAAAGTTAGGTCGCGTAGTGTCGGTTCGTGTTCTATTACCCTGGAATATAAATAACTTAGGTCGTTCCTTCTTCTCCTTATCTGCTTCAGCCTCCATTCCGCCATTAACAAACTTTTGAGCCCTCAAAGACAACTCCAACAACTTAACCATCAATTATCCCATCATCAGACTACGTAAGTGAACTTTACCAACATTTGATTACATCTATCATCAAATCGCAAATGTTTCACTTGTTGCCCCTAATGTAATTTCATGTGCTATGTTCGCTCAACAAGTCACGATTCAATTAACTTTTGACTGAGTCTTTGTCGCGATTCCTGTGAACATGGCAGTATATCGGATTTGTGATGAATTTGAGACGATTTGGATTGGATTCTTGGGTAATTCGTGACGATGTAGGAGGAAGATGGTGAATTATGGTGTTTCGAACTAGTTGGCTTGCAAATTTGGAGGAGACGAGGAGGGTTCCGATGGGTTAACGGGTTAATGGATTCTTAGCTACACGGGTAATGGAGGAGATGATGTGGCAGCGTGTGAGTGGAGGATCGACCTTAGGGCTGTCTGCTTGAATACTAACCATGTGACCTAACTTCTTAGCGATCTAACTTTGTAATAACCTAAATTCTTGCGGCATTGGTTTTAGGTCGCGGCCGACCTTAGACTTAAATTCCTGTGGCACAGAAGTTAGGTCGCTGCCGACCTAGTACTTGGATGGTTTGCACATGAACTTTAAACCGAACGACCTAACAGCTTAGCAACTTATCACCTTTGAATGACTGCATAGGGACTTAACACATCAACGACCTATCTTTCGCGACATAAGCTTTAGGTCGCGGCCGAGTTAGGACTTGACCAATTCGCATTATTTTGACATAAAGCCTTGAACTCTTTGATTTGCACAGTGCGACCTAAAGGAGCTTCGACCTATACTAGGTCGTTGGACGACCTAGGACCTGTGAAATTTTTTCTGAAAAAATTCGATTGAGTTGTTTGGACTTAAATTCTGCTGCACTTCTTTGTAGATCCCTTTAAAGTTGTCAACCTGCTAAATATGACATTTATAGAAAAATGGGACGAATATACTGTCACTGACCGCCCACATCGAATGACAGATTAGTCGATAAAGAATAATCAACTTAAATGAATTGTGTGAGTGAAATGCTGTAACTCAACCGACTCAAATGAAGTGTTAAAGCAAAGCTAGAATTTTGTTTGAATTAACACTGCACTTGAGTTTTAAATTAACAAGTCCTGAAATCTCACAATCGATCAGTTGCTAACTAGTTTAATTCCGGTTATTTTGCTTGTTATTTTTATTAGTTTTGCACAACACTTCACACTTTTAGGAAACGTGCACCTTCACATCTGAACATCCAGTTGCTCATGTAGAATGACATCTCAACAAGAAGAGATGATAGAACACGTCGAAGGGGCTTTCCCGATTGCTATTCCACTAGAGAACCCTCCGAAAAGAACTCCTACCCTTCTGAAGCAGCGGGTGCTTAATCAATTATGCGTTCAATTTGGCATTGCCGAGGCAGAAGTTTTACTCCCTGGACCAAATGATTTTGCTGATAGACCACCTTACGGTTTTGTTGCCATTAATCGCCAAATGTGCTTAAGTGGAGTAATTCCTTCCTTTAATGAATTTCTTCAACAAATCCTTCTTCGACTAACGATCTCTCCTTTCCAACTGCATCCCAATGGCTATGCCATTTTGATGGGATTGTGCGTTCTGTTCAGGAGAACTCTTGACCGTCTTCCGAGTTTTGAGGAAATCTGTTACTTGTGCACTTTTGCAAAGAACAAGGACCACCCTTCAATTGTACTTGTAAGAGGTGCGAGGAACCGTAAACTAATTTTGGATTTGTCGGAGAGTGCACATGGTTTTTTGAATCAATTCTTCTACATTTGTTGCCCTGCAGGATTTTACGCAGACTGGAGAGTAGGAAGTGAGATCTTATTTCCCTTCTTTCTTCAATTTTTTCTAAGTTTCTCATGGTTCGTATTGCTAGATGCTGATTCCATTCCTTGTTTTTACAGCACTTCCTCCTCCTTCTAGAGATTCCAGTCATAAGCCAGTCTTTGAAAGGCTAAGCACTGTGGCTGCTGAAGAAAGAAGCGCAAAATTTCTATTGACAGAAGAACTTCTTCATTGGTTTGAGCTTCTACATTCTTCTCGTTCCACTCAAATTCATGAAGTCCCCGATTCTCCAGCGGAAGCTGAAAAGTTTATGCCAAAAGATCTTTCCACTGAAACTTTACTGGTGAAGTGCCCCACTCTCACTGATGTTGCGGGGCCGTCTAGCAATTTGACACTTGCCTCAGTTATCGAAGAGGAAGAACCTCCACGATCTTCTGGGAGATCTGCTGACGAAGGAGTTGAGAAAGCAAGTCCCAAAAAGCATGATGGTGATGATGTTTTTGGGGGGTTGAGCGACCTAATTGTGACTTCACAAGAACTTTTTAAAGATGATGTTTCCAAAACTATCTCTTTTGTAATCGAGGCGACATCTTCTCCACAACAAATGCCAACTCCTCCTACTCAAGTTATCACCACCTCTACTCCACAGAGTGGTCTGTAGCTTGATGCGTGTAGCTTACACATTACACAACACTTAGGATTTTTCAGCACTTGTTTGTGTTTGACTTCTTTTCTCTAAAGACTTTTAAGACTTGTATTTTTGCCTTTCAGATCCTTCAATGGGGCATAGCGGCAGCGTTTCTTACTATAAAGACTTTCAGCGCTATGGAGGGCGTGGCAACTACGATTATAGACGCTACCTTACTGGTCCCAGAGAAACCGATGAGCAGAGAGCTGCTCGAAAAGCTAGAGAAAGGAGAGAATACGAAGAGCGTCATGAGAGGATAGATGTGCGACATGAGTCTTCTTCAAGAGGCGATGACTCTCACAAACGTAAAACACATGATGGTCGGGGGAAGAGCCACATTGTTGAGGACCCGAGCAAGCGGGCCAAACCTAGTGAGAAGCACGCATCTGCAACATCTGAAAAGTTTGACGCTACCATCTCTATCGACATTCCTTCCAAATCCCCTGCTCTTGAAGGAAGCGCTATTCAAACACTTCTAAATAGGCCTTCATATCGTGTTGAAAGAGGCCCACCGACCTTACAGAGCCGATTCCCGAATTGGTGCTTAAAGGGGGTTCGTTTCGATCTTGATTTAGTTCCCATTGATAAAGAAGCCATGTACCAAAATCTTGACGCCGTCAGACTTGACATTGAAAGAATGTCTGGATGGCAAAAGCTTGTTGATGAACTCCAACGGGTCAATCGGGCCAATATCGAGGCGATGCTGACTATGGAGAACGATAAGTCGGAATGGCAGAAGATTCTTGACCAGCACAACATCGAGATGAAAAACATCACCGAGTATAATGAGAACTTGAAGCTGAAGTCAAGCAGCTTAAAGACGATCTTACCACCTCTTCTAACACTTACACTCAAAGAGAAGAGGTACTACAAAAACAAGTGCGGGATGCACATGCTGGCCAGAGAGATGCCGAAGCTAAAGTTGAGAGGCTAGAAGAGGCCGTAGAGAATTACCGCACTGATGCCGCTCAGTTGCGGGATAAAATGAGCGCCCAAGACATGGAGATTGAGGCGTTAAAAGCTCAACTTGCTAAAACCGAAAAAGAACGAGATGAGGCCATGGCTGGTAAAATCGCAGCTGAAGAACCTATTCAAGCCATGGAAGCCAATGTCAGTTCAACTCTATTCGACTTTTACTTGCACAGCGTCTTAGGGCATGGCAGTCTCTCTTTTCTCGGTCCTAAGTACGAAATCACCTTGGCTGAAGTGTGGGAAGCTGCTCTCGACATGTTCAAAGGTGCCGGGTATACCGAGGAAGAGCTTGAGGAGCGCTACTTAGATGAGGAAACTCGCGCTGCTCTTGCGAAGGGAAAAGAGCAACTTGCCAGAGTGAGGACTGGGATGGCAAAAGAGGAACGTTCTGAAAAAGAATTACCACCTACTACCTCTGAACGTCCTTTAATTTCTCCTGATGTTGACATCACAGGTTCCAGTGCTCATTCCCCGCCTCCTACAAGAACTGGGGTAATTACCCCTACTGATGATGAGGCCTTGGAGGATATTGGAGCTCAAAATTATGAGATTGAACTAACGAAGCAAATATCTTCAGGTAACTTTGACATTGGTCCGATTCAGGTGGATTGCATGCTTGTTCCTCAAAAGTTTGATGAGCTTCTCGATTACTTCTTGAATCTTGATGAACCCATATCTCCCTTCTTTTCGGGAGATACTAATATTTTTAATTTCTCTTCTTCTGCAGTTTAAACATCAAGTGCTGTGCAAACTTCGCCTCCTCCGGTTATCCTTCCACCGTCTCTTCAGGTGGCTCCTCCTTCTGCTTCACAGCCCGGGTCACAAGAGGAGCAAATAGAGGCTCTTCATGGCTTAGATGACCCTATCGCTTCGCAAGAGCAGAAAGACGAGGGACTTGAGGGAGGTGAGATATCTCCGGAGCGGACTCCTTCTGATGACATAATTTTGTCTGCTCTTGCTACTCCAGGGAGTGAGTCTTCTTCGAAGAGGAGAAAGAAGCACGGAACGTCGAAGAGGAGGGGAAGAAAATCATTGCTACTGAAGAGGAACCGGAAGTTGCACCGGTTGCACCTCCCTCCCCTTCTTCCCTTATGCCTACAGACCGACCTGAAAAGCTAACCATTCGACCGGGTAAAGTGTCCAAAGGTGGCAAGAAGAAATGAAGATTTCAGCTTTTAGCTTCTTGTCTTTTGCATGTACTGGTCGAGAATTGTGCGGGTATCGGCCCCTGCTTTTTATTTTGAAACTTGTATCTGCAATACAATTGAATAAAATGATCCTTTATTTGCACAAACTTCTGTTTGAATTTGAGAATGCATTTATTATTCATTTTTGCACAAGTTTATTTATATGATATTGCAGCGGGCTTATGGTATGTTGTTTGAGCATTACTTTTGCCGATGTGGCTATACTATATTGTATGTAACTATACCATGCTGCCCCCATACCATAAGCTTGCTGCAATATTTTATACTTCGAGGGGACTTGCACTCTTATTTTCTGAAGAATAATTATTTCATTCTTGAAGAAATTTTTCGTAGAGTACAACTCCCTTCATATAAGTTTTTACGCTTTGTCCTTCGAAGAAATCACTTTTTTCTTTTGCGTATGTACGCATTTTACCAAGTGAATTCTTCTATGTGGCAAAGCGGGCCTCTGAAGGGTACTTTAACTTTCCTTTTTTTTTTTTGAGGAAGATTATTTTCTAGAATAGGTAAATCACTCTTCCTTTGAAAGTTAAAGTGTGCTCTTCATGAAGATTCTTTTTTTTTACATAGAAAGTTGTACCTCTGAGGAGGGATTTTTCACGTTTCAACACTTGGAAGTTTTATTTCAATCTTGGTGAAACGTGTAGCTCCAAAGAGTTGTGCCTTTGGAGAAAGCCTTTTCACGTTTCAACACTTGGAAGTTTTATTTCAATCTCAGTGAAACGTGGGCTTCCGAAGAGGTCTTTCTTCTTGATTGTGTCTCCGGGAGGAGGTTGTACCTCTGAGGAGGGATTTTTCACGTTTCAACACTTGGAAGTTTTATTTCGATCTTGGTGAAACGTGTACCTCCAAAGAGTTGTGCCTTTGAAGAAAGCCTTTTCACGTTTCAACACTTGGAAGTTTTATTTCAATCTCGGTGAAACGTGGACTTCCAGAAAGGTCTTTATTTTGTTTTGCATTTCAACTTTGGTGAAGTGAAATTCCGAAGAGCGGCTGTTACACTTCAACTCCTGGTGAAATGTGCCTCCGAAGAGGTCGTTATTTTGTTTGCATTTCAACTCTGGTGAAGTGAAATTCCGAAGAGCGGTTGTTACACTTCAACTCCTGGTGAAATGTGCCTCCGAAGAGGTCTTTATTTTGTTTGCATTTCAACTCTGGTGAAGTGAAATTCCGAAGAGCGGTTGTTACACTTCAACTCCTGGTGAAATGTGCCTCCGAAGAGGTCTTTATTTTGTTTGCATTTCAACTCTGGTGAAGTGAAATTCCGAAGAGCGGTTGTTACACTTCAACTCCTGGTGAAATGTGCCTCAGAGAGGGTTTTCATCGCCTGGAAGTTACTCTCTCATGGTTGGAGGGTCATGACTCCTCCAATCTTTTTTGTTGAGTAGAGAACTTTCTTTTTTGTGGCGTATGACCCATTAGAGGTCTTTATCCTCCGAAGAGTTGTGCCTCCGAAGAGGACTTGTGCTGCCGATGATGGCTTTGGTTGTTCCCTTGTCCACTTGCTTATGCCTTTTCAGCGATCCTCTGTTTTTTTTTTCAAGCTTTCATTCCCTTTTCTTACAAGTAATTTGTTTAATCCAAGGAAGTGTACTTCATTGTCAGGCAAGTTCGTGAGAACGGGCATTAGCTTCTTAATAGGATGTTTGTTTGTTCAAACGATCTCAATTTATTAGCAAAGGCCCGTTTCTGTCGAAATCATAGGCCGTTCAATTGAAGTACTTCCTATCTAGGATTTGAATTCGGGGCTTTTGTGACTCGAAATTTGGCGAGAATCACTTGGTCTTATTATGTGCAAGTTTCACTTCCATTGTCTGCAAAAATTTAAATCGACATTTCAGCAATACATTCTATGTACTTTTTATATCGAAAATAAAGCAAACATGTAATAATAATAAGGAACACAAGATTTATAGTGGTTCAGCCAGGAAATTGGGCCTACATCCACTTTATATTCTTTCATTATTTACTTGCATCAGTTTTACAATTGCCTTTAATTACAAGAATCATACATTCATAACTCTTTTTACAATATTACAAAAAAAATTTCAAGTAAAGTATGGACGCAAGTGATTGCTGTTCCATGCCCTTGGAATTTGATCTCCTTCAACAGTAGTGAGTTTGAATGTGCCGTCAAGAAGCTTCTGACCTATGACATATGGTCCTTCCCAATTTGGCCCAAACACACCTATCGCTGTCATAATTCTCTTCAGGACTAGATCTCCAATCTCAAAGCTGCGTTGGCGAACTTTGGAATTGAAATGTCTGGCTATCCTTCGCTGATGAGCTGCAATTCTGAGATTAGCCTCATCTCTTTTTTCATCAAGGAGATCTAGTGCTTCAAGCTGTAGCTTTTCGTTTTCTGCTTGATTGAAATGGATTCTTCTATGTGAAGGGACCTCTATTTCTACCGGAATCATTGCCTCTGACCCGTATGCCAATGAAAACGGGGTGTGCCCAGTCGCAGTTTTGTGAGTGGTTCTGTATGCCCATAGTGCCAGTGGTAGCTTATCGACCCAACCACCTTTTGCTCTTTCAAGTTTCTTCTTGATGGTTGACTTAATAATTTTGTTCACGGCTTCCACTTGCCCGTTTGCCTGCGGATGAGCCACTGCTGAGAAGCTTTTCCGGATTTTGAATCGCTTGCAAAAATCTTGGAATTCTTCACTTTCAAATTGAGTACCATTATCTGTAATTATTTTTTGAGGCACACCATATCTGCAAATGATATTTTTAGTCACAAAGTTTATCATCTTTTTAGAGGTGATAGTAGCCAATGGTTCAGCTTCAGCCCATTTAGTGAAATAATCTACAGCAACAATGGCATATTTGATTCCAGATTTGGCAATTGGTAGCGGCCCAATGAGATCCATTCCCCAAATTGCAAATGGCCATGGACTGACCATCTGTGTGAGTTCAGTAGAAGGTGCTCTAGGAATTTTAGTAAATCTTTGGCATCTGTCACACTTTCGGGAATAGCTTGCAGCATCTCGATTAATTTCTAGCCAAAAATATCCGTATCGGAGAATTTTCTTTGCTAATGTTTGGCCACCTGAATGATCACCACATTCTCCTCCATGTACCTCCGCTAGGATTGTTTTGGACTCTTCCCTGGATATACATCGAAGTAATGGCATTGAGAATCCCCGTCTGTATAATCGGCCATCCTGGATTATATATCGAGAGGCTTTTCTCAGTAGCTTTTGTCGTTCTTTTGAGTTCCCTGGTAGAGAGCCATTGAGCAGATATTCTGTTATTGGAGTCATCCATGATTCTTGCTCTTGAGACATACTCATGATCCAATCAATGTCCATCTCATTAATGCTCGGTGCCGACAGAACTTCTACTGGGACTAACCCCAGAAATTGAGCTTCGCCGGTGCTAGAGTACTTTGCTAGAGAATCTGCTTTCATGTTTTGTTCTCGAGGAATATGGTTTATCGTGTGGTGATCGAAGTCACACAGAAGTTCCCAAGCCTTTGATAAGTAGGCGGGCAGATTTCCTCCTTTCGTTTGGAATTCCTTCTTGACTTGGCATACAATAAGTTGAGAATCACTGAAGATCTGTAATGCTCGGATGTTTAGTTCTTTAGCAATCCTTAGGCCAGCGATAAGGACTTCGTATTCTGCTTCATTGTTTGTTGAAGGAAATTCCAATCTTAGTGCATAGCATAATGATCGACCTTCAGGGGTCTCGAGTACAACTCCGGCTCCAGAACAGTAGTCGTTTCTCGCGCCATCGACATATAACTTCCATTGGATCGGGGAATCGTCGATTGTTTCCTCCTCACTGTTACCCTTATCTGTGAATTCTGCGATGAAATCCGCTAAAGCTTGTCCATTGATTACTTTTCGGGGATGATAAGTGATGTCATATTGACTGAGTTCAATATTCCACTTTAGAAGACGACCCGAAGCCTCAGGGCGAAACAGGACTTGCTTTAAAGGTTGATCAGTGAGGACTCTGATAGGATGAGCTTGGAAATATTGCCTCAACTTTCTAGATGCAATTAGTAGGCAATAGGCGAGTTTTTCCAACTTAGAATAATTCATCTCTGCCCCCGTGAGTCTTTTGCTGATATAGTAAACTGGATGTTGAATCCTCTTGTCTTCCCGTATCAGCGCTGCACTTAAAGCATGAGATGATACTGCTAAGTATATAAGAAGATCCTCGCCATCGCCAGGCCTAGAAAGTATTGGAGGCGTTTCCATATGGCGAATCAATTCATCAAAGGCTTTTTGGCATTCGGGAGTCCAATCGAAGTTTTTCTTTCCTTTCTTTAGGGCGTCAAAGAATGGGATGCATTTATCTGTGGCTTTGGAAATGAACCGACTTAAGGCGGCGACTTTTCCATTGAGACTTTGCAATTCCTTCTTTGTTCTAGGAGCTTTGATTTCCTTTAAGGCGGTAATTTGAGCTGGACTAGCCTCGATGCCCCTTGCGCTCACGATGAAACCTAAAAACTTGCCGGATTCCACTCCAAATGAACATTTCAAAGGATTGAGCTTCATTCCGTATTTTCGGAGGACCACGAACATGTCCGCTAAGTGTTCTATGTGATCCACTGCTTTCTTAGACTTTAATAACATGTCATCGACGTAGACTTCCATAGTCTTGCCTAATTGCGGTTTGAACATAGCATTAACAAGTCTTTGGTATGTTGCCCCTGCATTCTTCAACCCGAAGGGCATAACTCTGTAGCAGTAAAGACCAATGTCAGTGATAAAGCTTGTGTCCTCCTGATCTGGCTCATGCATCATGATCTGGTTGTATCCGGAGTAAGCATCCATGAAAGATAACAATTCGTGTCCCGCTGTTCCGTCTACCAGTTGATCGATTCTGGGTAATGGGAAGCAGTCTTTGGGGCAGGCCTTGTTTAGATCTGAAAAATCGATGCATACTCTCCATTTTCCGTTGGCTTTCTTAACCAGCACTGGATTCGAAACCCAATTCGGATAGATAGATTCTTTAATAAAATTATTCTCCATGAGCCGATCAACTTCTTCTTTTAATGCTGCTGACCTTTCTGGACCTTGAGTTCTCCTTTTCATCGTTATTTTCCCTTTTCTGTCCAGCGGATTCACTCTTGCGTGGAGCAGCAATGTTATCTTCAGCTTTTTCTAACACTGACTTTACCGGTACAGGACGGCTTTCCAGGCGTATGAACTCATCTGCTTTCTTATAGAATTTTTCAAGGGAATTTGGTTCCTTCATGTTAAGCCATTTTCCAAATTCGCTCGACTTGTCGATGGCCCTCATCAGATAGGTCAAGATCATCCGTGGTTCTGCATTGTCTACCTCAGCCAGTGCTATGTTAAAGCGATTCAAGAAAGATCTGATAGATTCACCTGGATTCTGTTCCAAACTCGACAGTGACATGATATCCTTGGCTTTTGAAGCATATAGTCTGAACTGCTCCTTGAATTTCCGGGTTAAGTCAGAAAACTGATCTATAGATCGGACTGGAAGCTTGGTGAACCAAAGCAGAGCTACACCTTCGAGATACACAGGAAAATATCGGCACTTTATTTCATCAGAAGCCCTGGCACCTGTCATGTGCCAATCATACTTATACAAGAATTCGTTCGGATCACTTGTTCCTTTGTAAGCTGGAATGGTTGGAGGGACAAACTTCCTTGGGAATTCAGCCTTTAAGATTTTCTCAGTACATGGAGTTTTACTTGGGGCAAAACCCCATTCTTTCTCGTCTTCAACCCTCTGCATACTCTCTTTCATGATTTGTCGGACCATCCCAGAAAGATACTCCTCATCATGTCGATTTCTAGATCCACCAACCTCAGGAAGTGTTTGTTCAAAGGGGCTAGCAGCCCTTTCAGGAGCATTCCTTTCTTCAGCATCACGAATGTTGCCAGCAAAGTTCCTTTCATTACCTGCCGGTTGACGGTTTGCCCCAAGCAAATCGTTCAACCTATTCAGAATTAGGGCATTTTGGGCATTCTGAGCCTCGAATTGTGCATTTTGGGCATTTATCTACTGGTTCAGCCCTAAGATTGCAGCATCCAGCTCTGCCTTTGTAACTCCGACAGCTGGAGTTGCTTGATTCGATACAGGGGAAGCGGAGGTTCCCTCTTGAGCATTTCCAGATCTTACAGATCTACTCTTTCTACCCGGATCCATGATTTCGGATAAACTTCTAGTCTTCAGAGAGGTTACTTCAACAAACTTTCGTGGAGCAATGATGACGATTTGCCTGAGTTCGGTTCTCAGTGAAAGCACCAAAAATGTTAACGCTAAAAATTGAACGCTAACACCCCGGTGTGTAGAGTGTAGTTGTGAAAGCACCACCCGTTGGTACGGGAACCAGAAAAAAGTAAGAATCATAGAAAAGTATTAAAAGACACGATATTTATAGTGGTTCGGCTTAAGAGAGAGCCTGCGTCCACTTTAAACTCCTTTATTGCTGATATGATTACAACCCTTTACAAGATTCATCGATTACAACACACTTTGAGTTTAAAGTCATTTAGAACAAGTAGCCTCAACTTCAATGTCGATCAAAATCCTTGAATTCATGTTGAACATGTATGATTTCTTCGTGAAGTTCCTTGAAGCGTTCTTTGTATCTCAAAAGCTTTAAGTGTTGAAGTAGTTCGGAATGCAGCAGAGTAACGACGCTTGAAATGAATGAGCCCCAAAAAAAGTCCCCTTCTAGTTGGAACTCGGGGTGTATTTATAGGCTTTGCTCGGAGTTAGGTCGTAGGTTGAGACCGACCTAACTTAGGTCGCAGGTCGTCCCTGACCTAGGATGCATTGTCCTCCCTCTGCAAGAATACACATGCTGATTTGTACAAGTCCTAGGTCGCGAGCGACCTATCCCCCTGCGGCACAGTATAGGTAACTTCTTTACTCAGGCATTTAGGTCGTTAGCGACTGACGCAGCGGATAATTCTAAACAAACTTCAATCTAAGGAATGTAGCAATCGGTGAGTTGAGAATACTGCAAGGCCCAAATCCGTTGATCCAAAGATACCGGATTCTAGCTATCTTCGTCTCGTTGATCGCGCACGATGCCGAGAAAGAAGATCTACGATTCTTCGTACGTTGATCTAGCGCACTAGATACCGTGAATCGGCTTCTACGATCGTTGAATCGAGCGCACTCGATTAACCGAAAGAGGAGATAGGAGATCACACTCAACTACCAATTTGTATGAAAGCACAAAGCTAACAAAAGAGAATTTTATTCAAAATGTTCCACCCCTAAATGTACAACACATACCCCTATTTATAGTGTTTACAACCAAGCCCTAAGTCGTACACGGCCTACGACTCAATATAAGTCGGCGGCGACTCAATGCACACGGCTTATACTTACAACACAATGCCGACTCAATGACTCATGGCTCCACAGACTCACGACTCACGACTTAGGACTCATGACTTAGCAGCAGTGCATCACATACATGCTTCATAATATAGCACACGACATACGACTCAAGGCACATACGACTCATATATACACATCACCTTCCATCGACTCAACTTCATGCCGACTCACGACTCAAGCTTCCAAGTCCCCTGCGGCATAACCCTTCAAGCGAGTCAACTCTGAACGACTCATCTATGTCGTAACCCGTCTCCGATTCAAAACTTCTGATGATTGGAACTTGTCTTTGTTGCTTGATGAGTCGTGGACGACTCATAGTAGTTTTGTTAGGTCGGAAACCTTTTCCTTCAGACCCGTTAGGTCGCAGCCCCCTTCCACCTGATCTGTTAAGTCGCGGACGACTCATGTTGAGTCGTGGACGACTCAAGTCTGAAGTCCCCTCCATTCGACCTATGTCATCTCCTTCCTTAAGTTGTGGACGACTTTTTCCTTTATCCTGGGCTACATCATCCTCCCCTGGTTGAGAAGAATTCGCCCTCGAATTTGTAAGTTCTTCTGTACTAGATTGTTCATCTCCATAATATGGCACCAGATGCTTAATATTGAATACGTCGGAAGTGTATATATCCTCCGGCAGCTTCAATTTATAAGCATTGTCATTAATTCGTTTCACAACTTCGACAGGACCAATTTTCTTGGCTTTCAACTTGTTATAAGCGCCCACTGGAAAACGATCCTTGGTTAATACAGCATAAACCAAATCACCTTCCTTAAATTCAACGCTTCGACGTTTTAAATCTGCAGACTTCTTATACTTCTCATTCGATTTCTCCAATCGTTCCTGAACGATTTTATGACATTCAGTCAACTCTTCAACAAAATCAACAGCCCGTTTAACTGTTCCCTTCGACTGTGGTACTACTGCCAAATCTAACGGTCCCCTGGGTAAATTTGAATATACAATCTGAAATGGACTGAATCCCGTACTACGATTCACTGCATGATTATGAGCAAACTCTGCTTGGCATAACTTCATGTCCCAACTTCTCAAATTATCCTGTACAAGACATCGCAACAAATTTCCCAATGACCTGTTTACAATTCTGTCTGTCCATCAGTTTGCGGATGATAAGCACTACTAAATTTCAGCTTCGTTCCCACCATCTTCCACTAACTTAACCAAAAGTGACTCAGAAAACGAGTATCCCGATCAGAAACAATAGATTCTGGCAGTCCATGGAGTCGATAAATTTCTTTGAAAAATAACTGAGCAACACGAACAGCATCCGTCGTCTTCTTGCAAGCAATAAAATGTGCCATTTTAGAAAATCTGTCAACCACTACATATATAGAATCATTACCACGCTGCGTTCTCGGCAATCCCAATACAAAGTCCATACTCACATCAACCCATGGTCTAGCCGGTACAGGCAACGGCATATATAACCCAGCATTGGTCGCGGTTCCTTTCGAAACTTGGCAAATATGACATCGCTCCACAAACCTTTCGACTTCTTTCCTCATAGACGGCCAAAAGTAAGATTGAGAAATCAACTGCAACGTACGATCTCTACCCACATGGCCTTCTTCATGCAACTCCTTGATAATTTTCATTCTCAAGCTGCTCTCAGGAATACATAACCGATTTCCTTTAAACAAAAATCCATCAATCATCATAAATTCATCAGTACTCCCTTCCTTCACTTTCTCAACATATTTCACAAAGTAATGATCTTCTTCAATCATCTCTGGCAGTAATTCAAAACCCGTCACTTCAACCTTCAATGTTGTTAACAAATGACTCCTTCTACTCAAAGCATCAGCTACCCGATTCGTCACCCCAGATTTGTGCTTAACAACAAAGGTAAACTGCTGTAAATACGCGATCCATGACGCATGTCTTGCTGAAACCTTGTCCTGCCCCTGCAAATGCTTCAACGCCTCATGATCAGTGTACAGAACAAACTTCTTCTGAAATAGATAATGTCTCCAATGTTTAATCGTTTGCACCACAGCGTAGAATTCAACGTCATATGTGCTGTATCTCATCTTCGCCCCTGATAACTTTTCACTGAAATATGCAATAGGTCTCCCCTGCTGACTCAACACCCCCCCAATCCCCACCTTTGATGCATCAGTGTGTAGCTCAAACAACAACTGAAAATTAGGTAAAACAAGAATTGGCGCTGTCGTCAACAGTTCTTTGATTCGTTCAAAAGCAACTCCCGCTTCCTCTGACCATACAAATTGTTTTCCCTTCATGCAATCAGTAACTGGAGCCATCACGCTACTGAAGTGTGGAATAAACCTTCGGTAGAATGATGCCAATCCATGAAAACTTCTAACTTCAGTGATAGTTCTCGGTTGTGGCCAATTTCTAATAGCTTCAACTTTACTCTGGTCAACTCGAATACCTTCTCCTGAAACAACATAACCCAGAAATAAAACACTGTGCGTCATAAACACACATTTCTTCGTAGCAGCATAAAATTGTTCCTCACGAAGAATAATCAATACTTCCCTCAAATGTTGAACATGCTCCTCTGTACTCCTGCTATAAATCAGAATATCATCGAAATAAACCACCACGAACTTCCCAATGAATGGTCTAAAGATTTGATTCATCACCCGCATGAATGTACTAGGTGCATTTGACAAACCAAATGGCATAACCAACCATTCGTATAACCCCTCTCTCGTCTTGAAAGCTGTCTTCCATTCGTCTCCAGGTCTAATCCGAATTTGATGATAACCACTCTTCAAGTCAATCTTCGAAAATATAGTTGCCCCACTCAACTGGTCTAGCAAATCATCCAGCCTTGGCATAGGAAATCTATAACGAACAGTGATCTTATTCAATGCTCTACTGTCTGTGCACATTCTCCATGTTCCATCCTTCTTTGGCACCAACAATGCTGGCACTGCACAAGGACTCAAGCTTTCCTGAACACGTCCCTGCTCTAACAACTCTTCCACTTGCCTTCGTAACTCTTCATGTTCCTTCGGACTCATTCGGTAATGTGGTCGATGTGGTAACACTGCTCCCGGAACAAGATCAATTTGATGTTGAATGTCTCTAAGTGGCGGTAACTCCTTAGGTAACTCCTCTGGAAAGACATCTTCAAATTCTTTCAAAATTGGCTTTGCTTCTTCTGGAATCTCGACTTCTTCACTACTCTCTTTCCCAATCAACAAAAATACTTCAGACTCCTCTTCAACTTCTTTCACAAACTCCTTCAAAGACAATAAAGTTTTCAACTCTTCAATCTCTTCTAGCTTGCTCTCCTTCTGTTGCTGTTTCTTGGGAACCAAAGTGATTTTAGTACCTTCGAACATGAAACTGTAATTATTGGCACGACCGTCATGTTGAACTGCTCTATCAAACTGCCATGGTCTGCCCAACAACAAATGACAAACATCCATGTCCACTACATCACACCAAATTTCATCTTTGTACTTCTTCCCAATCGAAAAATTCACATAAGCTCTTCGACACACTTTCACTTCACCACCCTTCCTTAACCATGCTAGCTTGTACGGTTTAGGATGCTTCTCAGTTTTCAAGTTCAATTTCCTCACAGCCTCTGTAGAAATAATATTATCGCAACTTCCAGCATCAATAACGAACTTGCAAACCTTCCCCAGAATAGTGCATGTCGACTGAAAAATATTGCTTCTCAACCAACTATCTTCCTCCTCTTGTTTTGGCGTCAAACAAGACCTCCTCATCATCAGATTACAACCTTCGTCTCCCGACACTTCTTCTTCCTCCTCAACATAAGGTGCATTTGAACATTCTGCCTCCTCACCATCCTCCTCCTCAACTTCTGCAACCATGGTTCTCTTCTTCGGCTTCGGACATTCGTTGCTTTTGTGACCCAACTCCTGACAGTTATAACATTTGAACCCACTGCTAACCTTCGCCTTCTCAGCCTCCTTCGCCACTGGTTTTGTAACAGGTTTAGGAATACTAGAACTTCCACTAACACCCTTCGCTTGATTATTGGAATTAGTAAACACACCACCTCCACGCCTTCCTTGCTTCTCCCAAGCTAACGCTTTCTGATGTGCCTCTGCAACTGATCTAGGATCGAACATATTAACCATATCCTGGATCTGCATTCTCAATCCCCCAATGAATCTAGCAGTTAGCTGTTCTTCCGTTTCCATAATATCATTCCTGGCAATGAGTTGGTAAAATTCATCAGCATAATCACTAACAGACTTCGTCCCTTGCCTCAGATTCTGCAACCTTTGGTACATAAGTGACTGATAATTGTAAGGTAAGAAAGTAGATCTCATCAACTTCCTCATCTTATCCCACGATTCTATCCTTGACTTTCCCATTCTCTCCCTGGTAAGTTTAGTTTGCTGCCACCACGCCAAAGCTCTCCCCCTCAACCTAGTAGCAACCAACTTCACCCTTCTATGCTCAGGAACCTCCTTGAAATCAAAGATCTCTTCAACATTAGATAACCAATCAAGAAATTCTTCAGCTACCATCCCTCCTTTAAATTCTGGAATTTCCATCTTCATACCCGATTCCCATCGACGATCCTCTTCAACATCCCGAAATGAATTTCGAACTTGGTCTCGATCTCGATAATGAATACTAGCTCTATCACCCTCTTCAACAAAATCAAAAGTACGCTTATATCGATCTCGACCATTATCATCTCTTCGTTCATGCATGCTTCTTTGACTATGTCTCTCTTCATCTGCATAGTCATGATGATCTCTTCGTGATGAAATTGATGTTTCTCTTCTATCTCTATAAGAATGTGGTGATACCCTCCTCGCTTCCGTAACCGATGGCGAAACTCGGTTTCCTCCATGGTTCGAGTTTGGTGATCTCCTCCTTTGATTCAAATCATTCATCAATTTCTCCAATTTTCCAATGCCTTCATCAAATTTTTCATTAATACGTTGTTCCAAAAGCTCGGCTTCTTCTCGTCTATATAATGCTTCAACATTTTGATGGCGATTAGCTCTCCTTGGCGGCATGATTGAATCAACACAAAACTTCAACAATTTGAACACAAGACTTCAAAGCTTTAACAAAACAACAAGTCACATCTTCCCTTGACTCGGCTTGCTCTAGCTCGGCAATAAGGAACGACTCAAAGTAAGGTCGGCTCCTACTCAAGCACAAGGTACGGCTCAAACCCTTTACAAGGCTCGGCTACTTCCCACAAGTATACACGGCCTTCAATTTCAAACACCTTCAACACTTTGATCCGAAATGGAATGGATCGAAAGTTCTCCCTCTTGTTGCAACTTCAATATGAACACGATGAACACAACTTCAAAAATTGGCTCCAAGAATCAACTTAGCTATGATTGGCTAAGTATGGCTCTGATACCAAAACTGACGCAGCGGATAATTCTAAACAAACTTCAATCTAAGGAATGTAGCAATCGGTGAGTTGAGAATACTGCAAGGCCCAAATCCGTTGATCCAAAGATACCGGATTCTAGCTATCTTCGTCTCGTTGATCGCGCACGATGCCGAGAAAGAAGATCTACGATTCTTCGTACGTTGATCTAGCGCACTAGATACCGTGAATCGGCTTCTACGATCGTTGAATCGAGCGCACTTGATTAACCGAAAGAGGAGATAGGAGATCACACTCAACTACCAATTTGTATGAAAGCACAATGCTAACAAAAGAGAATTTTATTCAAAATGTTCCACCCCTAAATGTACAACACATACCCCTATTTATAGTGTTTACAACCAAGCCCTAAGTCGTACATGGCCTACGACTCAATATAAGTCAGCGGCGACTCAATGCACACGGCTTATACTTACAACACAATGCCGACTCAATGACTCATGGCTCCACAGACTCACGACTCACGACTTAGGACTCATGACTTAGCAGCAGTGCATCACATACATGCTTCATAACATAGCACACGACATACGACTCAAGGCACATACGACTCATATATACACATCACCTTCCATCGACTCAACTTCATGCCGACTCACGACTCAAGCTTCCAAGTCCCCTGCGGCATAACCCTTCAAACGAGTCAACTCTGAACGACTCATCTATGTCGTAACCCGTCTCCGATTCAAAACTCCTGATGATTGGAACTTGTCTTTGTTGCTTGATGAGTCGTGGACGACTCATAGTAGTTTTGTTAGGTCGGAAACCTTTTCCTTCAGACCCGTTAGGTCGCAGCCCCCTTCCATCTGATCTGTTAAGTCGCGGACGAGTCATGTTGAGTCGTGGACGACTCAAGTTTGAAGTCCCCTCCATTCGACCTATGTCATCTCCTTCCTTAAGTTGTGGACGACTTTTTCCTTTATCCTGGGCTACATCATCGACCTATCCTAGGTCGTGAGTACTTTTCTTATAGTTATAACTGGAGTCTTTAGGTCGTGACTTCCCTTAGGTCGCGAAGTATTCCTAGGTCGCGGAGTTCCATAGGTCGAGACCGTTTTTAGGTCGCATTCACTCTTAGGTCGTCCTACTTCTTAGGTCGCAGCTCTCTGTTAGGTCGCGAAGCTTGATAGGTCGAAACATCTTCTGAGTCGCAGCCTTCCTTAAGTCGCAGCTCTCTGTTAGGTCGCGGAGCTTCATAGGTCGCGGCCTCCTTTAGGTCGCGAAGCATTTTTAGGTCGTTCTCCTTTTTAGGTCGAGCCATTTTTAAGTCGTAGCCTTTTAGGTCGCTAGGTTCTCGAATTGGTTAGGTCGTTACATTTTCCTTAAGTCTCTTACAGAAGGGAGTTAACACTTCGCTTATCTCCAATTACTAGTGTTTTCTATGTTAATTTGAATTTTAATTTTAAGAAACTTTAGGGTTTAGAGGAGAGAAATTTTTTTGACAAAGTTTTGTTTCTGTAAACTGTTATGTCATAATCAGGGTTAGGTTAGGCTAGGATTTATAGGGGTTGGAAAATAGTTTAGGCCATTAGATTTAGGTTTGTGAATCCTTGACGTTATCTTATATGTTCATCAAAAACTTGGCAACAAAGGAACTCATCTTGACCATTCGAACATGTTTCAACACTGCTGATTTAACCTAGCCACGATCGACCACTAAGAACATGGGTTGATTGCTATCGGTTGACAATCGACCTCCTTGGGTCGACCAGTCCCTATATTAATTTGTATATATTTTTAATGTTTTTATTCTTTTTTTATTCTTGCAACGCCCGTAACTTCTCCATACTAACTCCAATTATGAAATGTTATGCATAATCCAGAAAATCCCTACGAAAGCAATAGTGCAAATTTCATAGCTAAAATTCGGACATGTGTGCAAATTTTAATTTAAATACTTATTTTATTTTAATTTAATTTTCTTACTAAATTTTCATTTTAATTTCTGTTAAATTTCTCGGTGTTACATTGATCAAGTTGCATGATAGGAAGTTCGTAACAGAAGTCAAAATCCATGTCGATAGAACACAACATTGTTAAATCAGCAAACTCTTGTAACGCCTATTCCTTCGGACGTAGTGAGGGTGATTGATAAGTGGAAATCTAAAGGGGAGATTTAGGACTGGACATAGGATGGGACGTCTGAACTAGTATAAAAATCTCGGTTTGATCATTTTTACTTTATTTTATCTTTATTTAGAATATATCATTAGTTAGCCGTATTAGATATACTTTGCACTTTCATTTCGTATCAAAGCCTAGTATTCTACTAATTGTAACAACATCCTAGAATAATGGCCCAAAAAAGATCCAGCAAAAGCACCAAAAGTAATAGAGACCATCATGCATGTTACATCGCTACAAACATGATGACAAGCGACATCGAGCTCGAATGCATCACCACACCAGATATCGATGGGTTATTTAACTACCTATAATCAATTATATGAATTCTATGGTGTTTTATTTAAAAAGTTAAAAGGTAGTAGAAAGGAACAAAAAGAAAGTTTGGACAAAATAAATTAATATGATCTAGAAATTGAAACGTTGAAAAATAAAAAACATATTTTAGAAAATGAAAATAGCTCCTTAAATATTTCTTTAGAAAATTCTATTTCTAAACTAGAATATCTTGAAAAATATTATAATTTCTTAGAAACAGAAAATAAAAATTTCAAAGAAATTTTACAATTTGAAAAAAGTTTTTGAAATTTCTTTAAACAATTCAAAATCTCAAATTTTGACACTTGAAAATGAGAATCGTGCTTTAAAGAAAGAAAATTTGAAATTAATTAAAGAAACTGATAGTTTGAGAAATAAAATTGAAATTTATGAAAAAGAGATTAGTGATTATAAGGTAAAAATTGACAAAATTAATGAAAAAGTCACAAATTTCAATAAAGATCAAAATGATTTAAATTCAATTTTATCAAATTCTAGACCATCTAATTATGAAAGTGGTTAGGATATAATAAAACTAAGTGTAGAAATGGTGTAGATATACTTTCATATATAGTAAAAATGTTAACGCTTGTACTAAATTTTGAGTAATATATAAATCCAATTTTTATAAAAATTCAGGTATTTCTATGAATAATAATGTTTCTAATATCTTTAGAAGTACGAGACCATTGACATGAAATATGATTAAAAATTATCAAAATATTTGGATTCTCGTTAATTGAAAAAATAAAGAAAAATATATTAATGATTATTTTGATGCAGTAATTAATAATGAAAATTTTATTTTAAAAGGTTCCACCAAACCCACTTAGGTATGGTTACCTTTAACCTAATCCTCTGGACCCTAATGTAGGAGGTGGATACCAAAATATAAAATTTATTTTTTGTAGGTACCCAAGAAAGGCAAAAAGATGAAATGGATTTCGAATAGAAAATGTTCCGTACATATGATGGAGAATGAGCATGTATGGAGAATTGAACAAAGGAAAATTTGGTATATATAACTCATTTTATTTTTTTATAAATAGTTTGGGTTAGTGTTTTTATTTTTAGAGTATTATGCAGTAATATTTTCTGAGAAATAATTAGATAGTTTTTTATTTCAAAAGAGCAAGAAATATATATTGTTTTCCTTATGCTAAAGGATCGTAAAATTATTTTTTAAGGAAATTTTATTTTTGAAAGTAACAAATAATTTTAAAACATATAAATCTTTTTTTGTATATACTTAACATCAACCTATATTATGTTCATTTTGTTAAATATTTTCAAAGTTGGCTAATAATTATAGATATTTTGAAAAGGCTTGAATGGTAGTTTATATTCAAAAAATCCCATTTAAGGTTATGTTCAATATATAATCACACACATTTAAATCTATCTGTTCGTTGTACCAAATATTTTTAAAAAAATTAGCAAGGAAATACTAGGATTCAATCATTCATTCTTATGTTCATTTTGGTATGCATATGTTTTTATTTTCGTTCTACTTTTACTCCTTCTTATTAATGACAAAAGGAGAGAAAGAGTAGTGAAAGAGGGAGCATCCATTAAGGGGTAGACTATACATACATATACGTCATATATATAGTTGTCATTATCAAAATGGGTAGAATGTTAGAACCCTATTTGTATGATTTTTCTAATGATATAACTACACACACATATCTCTTGTAGCATCTTTTATGCAGGACTTTGAAGGCATCGATGATTCGAGAGCGGAAGAAAGAAGAAGTAATCGTCTATAAATTAGAAAGTATGTCTTTTGTCATTATGAACTATTCATATAATTTCCTAGATGATTCATATGCATATACACATATCACATGTGCATAAGTTTTTCAAATCAAAGACAAGAGTGATCACATTTAAATTTTTACAAAGTTTTTTAACAAAAGAAAGAACTTGAAATTTTAGTTGACTAAAAGAGCTCAAGAGTCGACTAGGCATGAGACTGACACCTTCCTAGCTGACTGAGCCAGTCAACTAAACAAACCATTTTGTCATTTGGCTTTAGTCGTCTTCTCTGGAATGTTGTCTGCAAATAGTTAGCTGACTTGTCATCATTTCCAGTTGACTGAATGAACAGTAACGACTATATGAACTGAATTTTTTAAAACAAATTTTTTTAGAGATATAACTCTTGAATGGTTCTTCAAAGAAATGTGACTTTATGGGTTTGTGCAACTTTTTAGAATAACTATTTATTACTATAAATAAGCCAACGACAAAAAGTTTATAATTAATTTACCATCTTGCCTTTTAAACTTCTTTGTGACAATTGCTCTCAAAAAGCTTTTAATTCTCATCCACTCAAATCACTCCTTGCACTTCCTTGGTCACGTTGCAGGCATCGTTGAATCATCAAAGAATATTATAGAAAGTCTGTAACATAAGTCAAATCTATGTTGATAGAACACGATATTGTCAAATCAGTGAACTCTTTTAACGCCTATTCCTACAGGCTTAGTGAGAGTGTTTGATTAGTGGAAACCCGAGTGAGAGCTTTGAGACTAGACGTAGGATGTCCGAACCAGTATAAAAATCTCGGCGTGATCGTTTTTACTTTAATTCACTTTATCTTTATTTAGCTTGGTTATATACACATTTACATTAGTTAGCTATACTAGATATCCATTGCTATAAATTGTTTAAAGTGATTAATATTTGAGAAATATTATTATTATTACTACTTATTTTGGTGTTTTTTGTATTGTTAGTAATTATTTAAATGCATATATAAAGTTGTCTTTGAGTGTATCGATATACGGTATCGACATAGTTTTAAACCGGGTATAAGTAAGAGATAATTACTTGAAGGGTTTTTAGAATTTTGCACCATAATTGACCAAATATGGCCGACCACTTAAGGGGAGAGATATGGGTGGATTGATTGAAAAAGGAGAAATTAATTGGGGAAATTTTAAAAAAGATAAGTGAAAAGGTTCCATTCTCTCCATTAAAACAAATTCCCTTATTTTATTTTCTTAATTTTCTTTTTCTCTCCTGCACTCTTCCATCAATGGTTTCCATTTCATGGTTAATCTACTAAAAAATCAACTCAAAAAAATTAAAACATAAAATAAAATTGTAGGCTACGTGATTCATCCAACTACAATAAAGTTGGAAGTCTGTAATGACCTAGAATTTCACTGCTTTGAATAGTGAATATTTATTTAATTTTAAAAATTCAATATGTAAGTTTTATAATGAAAATAAACTCATTTTAATAAATTCATAATGATGATAAAATCATTTTCAAAATTTGTTTACCAAATTAAATAGTTCGTAGAATAATAGAAAATGTGACCGAAGAACATTTCTGAAATTTCGACCTTTCGACACCGGAAAGTTGTAAGGAAAATTATTCGCCTTTGTGCACCATATACATATACATATACATACATACATACATACATATATATATATAAGAGTTCGTTAAGTGAATAATAATACATTTGGTAATAAATTATCTTATGTTAATTTAGATTAGTAAGTGATGTGACAAGACATTGTTTTAAAAATAATAAACTTATATATATATATATATAAGTATTGTCCCATTTTAGGTTATATATATATATATATTAGGTATTGTCACATCTTAGATTGTAATTATTAACCATCATTTTCTCTTGTCATGCCTTAGTTTTAATTAATTATTTAACTTATATACACACATATATATAAAGAAAGTGATGTGACTAACCATAATAATTATATATATAGAAGAGAGTGATGTGACTAAACATAATTATATATAAAAGTGTGATGTGATTAAACATAATTATATATATATATATATGATAAAAGATTTATGATGTGACTATATAATTATAACAAGTTATATCATTTAATTCATTTTGTCTATATATCTACCCACCTATTCCTTTTCTTTTCTTCCATTTTCTTCTTCTTCTTCCTTGATAATTTTTTTCATTGCTTCTTCTTTTATCCTTGAGAGAAGAAAAATAAAAAAAGAAATCCTTAGAAAACTTGTACAAAATCTACTCAAAATCTTCTCCTTGTTCATCTTAGTTCCTTCGGCCATAACTTCCACCTTTCTGTCCAAATTATGATTTTCATTTTTTCAAACCATATATAAATTCAGTGGTTACAACTTTAATGTTGACCACTTTCTCAAGTTTTTAGTCTAGTTATGTCAAAAATGCTTGTCATTCGGACCCATTTTCGGACCTATGTTTTGTAGGCCAAAAAGACCACCTCTTTTTTGACCATAACTTTCTCAAAAATGATCCAAATCGAGTGATTTTTTTTTTGTGAAATGATAAAGAAAAGAATTTCCTAAAACTTTTCTATTGATTACTTTTTGAAATTCAGAGAGTAAGATGGTGAAAAGCTGAGTGCAAAATGACCTATATTCTGGTTACCTTTTGGAGTTGTGAAGCTTTTCAAGTTCTAAAACATTTCAAGATTAAGAAAGCTTTATGGTGAGTAAATTATAATCTTTTTGGAAAAGATTTTAGCTATGTATATGTTTGTCATCATGGCTAAATGGATGATGTTTTTGTATGGATTATGACTTGGTTTTGATAGACATGTATGTGCTAATATGTGGTTAGCATTAGTTATGATAACACTGGTTTAAGTGATATGTTTGGATATAAAGTTTTGAACTTGATATGTTATGCAAATGATATGCTTATGTATATTAGGTCTTGGATTTTGGTTGAATGATTATGAAAATATTAGTAGTTTGGAATATTGAAAGGACTCGAGATCCATTTGGAAATCTAATCATTTACGAGTTTTGAGTTATTAAATGTTTTTGTTTAAATTTTAACTCGAGTTAAGATTTTCAAAACCCTTTTTTATGTATTAAAAGACAATCCAAAGTGGAAAGTTAAAGTTTTAGACGGTAACTTAGAGAAGCAAATTCTAAGTTATTGCATCTGTAGCGATAGTCGCTATGGATACAGTTTCGTAAAGTTTGATTTCTAATTTTAAAGTTTCTTTTAAAAATGTTTTGAAAACTTATTTTCAAATGTAATTAGCAACGCATAAGTTAATTATAACTTGATTGAGTATGTTTGAAATTAATTAATTTATTAATTTAGGATAATTATTTATTAATTAATCAGTAATTATGTTAAATAATTAGTGACTAATTAGTGACTAATTAGTGATAAGTAAGTAAGTTATTAAGAAGTTTTAATTAAAGATTAATTAAGTTAAAAAGGGTAATTATTTTTATTTAATCAAATTTAATTATTTTAATTATTATTTAATTAAATTTGAATTATTTAATTGATATTATTCGATTAAAGATTAATTATTTATCAAATTATTACTTAATTAGGGATTAATTATAAGTAAATGTTTATTTATTTAAAGTTTCATTATTAATTTACTTCTAGTTAATCAAGACTAATTATGATTTTATTTTGATTATTTAAGATTTATTAAACTTTAATTTATATTAAATTAGATTTAACTATTAAAAGTTAATTTTAACTTTATCGGCTATGTTTTACGTTGGGTTCTTTTCTAAGTGGTTTGATTTTAACCAAAGGATCTCTTGTCCATGATATTAACAGACAAACAACGGTGAATAATTTAGAATATGATTGTTTTTGTTGTATGGATATTCATTAGAAAAATCATACACCGTTCTGTTATAGAGTAATTGTTTGGATTGTTTGGGCATGTGTTAAGCAGAATAAATCTCCGTTCTGCTATTAATTGATTAAATTGTTTTGGACATCCATTTAGTAGGACATATCACCATCCTGCTATTATGTCGATGAGACATGTTTATGCTAGTTGAATTGTATTGACATGTTATTCCCTGATTTGATAATTAGTTGGGTTTACACATATGTTGGCCTATGTAAATAATTGATAAGTGCATTGGAATTTAAATGAAATAAAATGGTAACTTAAATCAGTTGCATTGGGACTACTAAGCCTCATTTGGAATTTATAAAAGTATGGTTTTGAATTTATTATATTCTTTAATTAATTTAAGACTAAGGGTTTATAAATGGTTTTTCAAGTTACTTATAAGGTATTTATAAATGATAACTTTTCTATAGAAAGGTTTTTACTATCAGAATGGGTTATTAAGGTGTTTTACAAATGATGTTTTGTAAATGATATTTATAAAGGAGTATAGAATGATTTTTATAAAGAGTTTTAAAAATAGAAAAAAGGTTTATATACCATTTTATAGATTTGGAAAGAGATTTATAAATTAACTTAAAGGACTATAAAAGTGGGTTATAACTTTGTTTTGAAAGTTATAAGTTAACTGAAATACGAGATGAGTTTTTAAAAGGGAATTTTCGATAAAGGATAAGCAAAATGTTTTATTTGGAAGAAATGATTGGTTATTTAATATGAGATTTGGAAAGAAGAAAATTTTAAAAAGTTTGTAAATATATTTATACTGATAAGATAAGCATATGATTTTGTTTTAAGGCAGGAAAAGTAAAATGTTTTGGTAATATACTTATAACATTGAGATAAGTATATAAATGTTTTATAACAACCCGGATTTTTCGACATTTAAATGGTTTTAAGTATTGGATTTGTAATATAAATTGATTTCTGAATATGAATATTTTTGGTTGAAATTATAAAATGAATTTAAATTCTAAATATAACGATTTATCGTAAAACGAAAATGGTAAATAATTGAAGTTTGAATTGAATATGAATAGAAACGATTTCTAACATTGATATAAATTCCGTTTGAATTATAATTGAGTTAGTAAGTTTTTAAAAACTGAAAATTTCAAGTGATTTTGTGAATTTTTGAACGCGTCGATTTAATCGACGCGTCAAAATAATGATCTAGGGCACAGTCTCGGGATTTGAAAAAACCAGTTCTATTGGATCTGTAACAATGTATTATTATCAGATTTTAAATTTTGTAGCATTTGGAGTTAACATTCGGTCGTATTAGATAGAAACACGTCGAAATTAATTTTGAAAATTTAATACAATAATTGAGTTCAAAAGGCTATCTTGCACATATAATCGAATTAAGCTTCGAAACTTGTTCCATTGTGCTGGAATAGGGGTATAACATTAAGAACGCTAGGCATCATGCCTAGTTAGGGGTTCAGGATTTCGAGTTACGCGAAAGAAATATTTTCTTTGAATCAAATAGTATAATAATTATCAAAAGTCAACTCGCGCCGACCTAGCGCCACCCTCATTGGTTTGTAAAGCGTCTTCTCCTTCTATTGAAATGAAATTATTTCGAACTCAAGTAACAGAAAAAAATATAAGAAATCGAAATCAATTCGTATATGTACAGAGGAAAAAAAATCCAAAACCAAATTCTCCTATCTCCCTATTTGCTCAGAAATCCCATGTCCTAATTTCCCCTGATGAAATCGCAGCTTGAACTAAAGAATAAAAAAGTATCGCGCGTGATAGTCGAATTCTGGCATCCACGATGCTGCAGAAGGAAGGCGCTTTGATTGACTAGCGATCGAATATGGTTGTCTCGACGATGCTGCAGAAGGAAGGCGCTTTGATTGACTAGCGATCGAATATGGTTGTCTCGACGATGCTGCAGAAGGAAGGCGCTTTGATTGACTAGCGATCGAATATGGTTGTCTCGACGATGCTTGGTTGGAGGCATGAGGCTTGATTTCAGCGTGCGACATGGGAGAGTTCATGGGGTAAATGACGTTGAGGAGCTTGGCCGACGATTGAAGAGGAAGGTCGCATGCGAGTTGGAAGCTGGAGCGGTGAACGATAAGGTTGTGGTCGCGATGGGTAGGAACTCGCGTGCCTGTAGCGTGAGGGAGGAGCGACTTTTGGTGAAGGTGCGACATTGGCCGGAGGTGAGGAGGTGCAGTGGTGGTTGTCAAAACGTGCAGCTGAGTAGTGTTTCGCGATTGAGGAAGAAATCATTTAGGCAACTAACGTTTATAATTAGTTGATTAAATTAATTAATTAGTAAATTAATTGTTTTTGATTTATTTGAACCTTATAAAAGTTCGTAAATTGCTTGTACTAGGTCGGAATTTCGCGAAACCAATGGTGTTGGATCTGTAAAGATGTGAGCTACATTATGGAATTAATTTGGAGTTGATTTGGGATAGCATGAAATTTTAGTTAAATCAAACGCCATTTGATTTAATTTAAAAATTGGAATAGTTGCAAATTAAAAATCAAAGTGAGTAAATTCCACTCATTTGGATTACCGCTTTTAATTTTAAATTGCTAAAGTAATTTGGATGATTTGTTGAATTGATATGTTATTATCAGTTGGATATTATATTATGTGTATAGTAGTATATACTGGTAGTCGTTTATATTTCCCGCCGTTGGAGCAGATGAGACATCATGCGTCCCGCATAATAGCGGATGACCATATATTACCGCGATATCCCGCCTCGAAGCAGGATTGGTATTTTATGTTATATAACATCTGTGGATGCAGGAAACAGGTTGGAAGGATCCAACTAGATTTCTCAAAATATATTTATTGTTTTTCATATATAGTGATATATAATAATATTGAACAATCTGTTATGGATTGTTGTGTGATTTGACTGATTGGATGCTATAGTAGCAATGGCCCTAATTTTGGTGTTATAAATACCATAAATAATATTTTAGATTTTTAAAATGGAATTCAAAAGATATTTGAGAAATGAAAATATTTATATTGACTTTTGGAATTTATTTAAAAAAGAAATTGGATTGGATTAAATAAATAATTTGATTTTGGATATTCAATTAGCTATTTCGTAAATTGGTTTTAAATGGAAAATTTTAAATTGAGTATTTTAAAAACAATAGATTATTAAATGAGCTTTCTTTAAATATGAAATGGAAATCGGAATCGAGATATGATTTTGGAATATAACTTTGGATTATTTAAGAAATGGATTCCGAAATGAAATTTTTAATAGATAGCGACTTATGATTCGATTTTAGTAATATAAATCTGTTATAAACCGGAGATGAGTTATAAAATGTATTAACTATATTTATAAATAAAGCGAAATGATTATCGTTTGATAAATTGGAGATATAAATTCATAGTGAGAATTTATAATGAGATGGGTAATCAGTTTAAAAAGAAATGGAAGGGTCTATTTTTGAAATGTGAAAAAGTTATGAAATCGGGAATATGGTCGATGTGTTATGAATCTAGAGAGAGAAGATTTATAAATTGCTATTGGTTATATTGGAATTTTGAAATTATACTTTTATCGAGAAGTTAACTTCATTTTAAAAATAGGATTTTAATTATTAAACTATGTAAGTTTAAAACTGTTTTAGCATTAGAATATTTCAAGAAGATTAGTTATTTAAATATTTAAATTGTTGAAATGAATTCTAAGTTTTATAACATGTCTTTGTAAATCGATTAAAATTTTATGAATAAATGGAATTAGTTATTGACGTTTATTTTAAAAGTGCTTTGATATTTTAAATAATTTTTAACCATATCTTTGAAATTTATTATTATTATGCATATAGTTTAGAAGTAAGTAATTGGAATTTATTATAACTACTCTGGAGATTTGTAAACATGGTTTTATTCAACGGATGAGATTTTGTAAGAAAATCTTATAATGGAATTCTACGGACTTGAGAAATTTTCAAAATATTTTAGATACGTGAACTTTGGAAAATGAATCTGAATTCATAAAAGAAGTTAAAAATAGTTGAATGAGAGTTTAAACTAGTATAATCGGTTTTGGAAATTGTAAAAAGGAATTTATTAAAAATTCCGGAGATTTATGAGATAAGTTATGAATTAATTCCTAAGTTGATATTAGAATGATTTTTGGGAAATAGACTTATAATATTTTCTTAAGTGATGAAATAAGGGTTTTGGAGGTATTTTAAGTGTGAAATGATTGGAATAGAAATATTATTCTAAGTGTTATAAATTGGATACGGGAATATTTCACTAAGCGTTGAAATGAATAAAAGTGGTTTGAAAATATCCTGTTTTGGATATAAGGATTTGATTTTTTTTTTCAAATGTCGTAATATTGAAAGAGATTTGAATATATATCTTAGTAATTTGAAAGGAATATGTTGAAGATTTTAAATATGGGCCTAGTGACTGTTGTGTGTAATTTGATAGTTAAATAACAAACTATCAAATATGGCCAAATTCGTTAATCATTTCGAAGGGACTGAGATCGGATTTAATTGTAACGACCCAATTTTTCGACGCCCGAAAATCGACATTTATGCATCCACTGTATCAAATGCCCGGAAAATCGAACCATTAGGGTTAAAGAAGAAGGAGGTAGAAGAAGATATAGAAACAATATCAGAATCTCACAATCGCAGCGGAATAATATATAATAGATAAATGACTAATCTTTAATCAAAAAGATCTATATCTGTTAATACATTACATCATCAGAGTTTAACAAAATTCATAGCACACAACCGGACAGTTATCATAACCTGTCGTCACAAAACAGACTATGCAGTTAATCATACACAACAGAATATTCATAAATACGTGTGATAGGTCTCGCCATTTCGCTCGTCTCCTGAGCTCCACAGGATCCTTTCCTGTATCTATAATACTCGGTCTGACCCGAGCATTATAGCGATATAACACCCGAGTCAGTCTGGAAAACTAGAGTGAGAAAAACACATCCAATTGAATTATTAAAGTTTCCAAAATCATTTGAAATCAAAGGTATCTTGTAAGACCACGCCACAAATAAACATGCCGGGGTTTTACCTTACGATAACCAAAATTTTTCATCAAATCCATCTGATATTATAATAGTGTCTATTGAAAGTAAATTAGAATCTAGCTGAAATGCTTGCATCTCACGTTTCAGCATAGCTAGGCACAATCAGAACGCTGCAGGCGCTAATTGGAGATCAGATTTCATACAATGGCAGGGCTACTGGGGTACCGCCCGTCATAGTACGTGGTCTAGATCACCATACCAAGGATCCACCCTGTTCCCCTGCTACACAAGACCGGAGCTTCCCCTTACTAGATAGTCCGAATAAGATCACCCCGTGGTTGGGATCAGCAACCGCCCACACAACCGAAATAAAGGGACATCTAGACAAGGATGACCTTACCCTAATTGGTTGCTAGCCACTTAGCCTTGCATGCACCTCCACTATTTTAGCCATTCCTGGTTGATGAGGCTCGAGGCTATGTGTTACCTTTTAGCACACATTCACTTAGAATGCTCACCGTCCTTCTGACGATGCTCGGATAGCATTCGTCCATACAAGTCCGTTCCGGGTCCAAACGGAACCGATGGCACTACTCCTACTGCATCCATTTTGGAATCACCCTCCGGATTAGTAGCGATTAGCCCTTGCACTTCACTGCTCCATCTTCGACTCCAAACTGTTGTCTTCCTCACGAAACTTCAAACCGGATCGAAGTGGTTTTCGGAAAATTAATCCCGATCCTAGTCTCTTCGAAATGATCAGCGAATTGACCAATATTGATAGTCGGTTATTTAACTATCAAATAATATTCACAAACAACCATCAGACCTTAATAAATTCCCAAATTATTTATTTCAAAAATATATTCGCAAGATATTTTCCCCCACACTTCAACCCTTTGAAAATAGTTTTCAAATCACATTTCTCTCGCGGAATAATTTCCAAATATTGTTTATTTCCACTGAAATTCACCAAGTCTTAATACTTAGATTTTATAATAATTTAAATCACTTTATCCAAAGATTTATATACACTTTAAAATGATTAAAACCAAACTACTTAACATACATTACTTAAATACTAGTTATGAAATTTTATAATAATTTTTCATGTAAAACTTAAGGCAAAACTAATTTTAAAATAAAAGTTATTCTATAAGGTATAAATATTAAATAATTATTTTTAATACTAGTTAAAACTTTTAAAATAATTCACTTATATAATTAACTTAATAAATATTTACTTTTAAAAATTTTAAAACAACTAAATAATAATTTCTTTAAAAACATTCTTTTTAAAACAACTTTAAACCTCCAACTTATACTTGAAATCTTACTTTGAAAATATACTTGGCCTTTCAGGAAAATAAAATTACCTTTCTACACCTTTAAAAATAAACCACTATTTAATTTTATACAAATCACCCTTCCCTTATAAATTCCCATTCTAAATTTATACTTCCAAATCATCCTCTGATAAATATTTCACTTAATTTATAAACCCTGTTTATAAACTCTATAATCTCATTCTCCTTTAATTCCAATTTCTAACACTTAATAAGTTTTCAAATCGATTTTCAAAACTAACTCCATTTTTTAAAATAAATTCTTTTACTTATCCAATATTTATTTCAAAACCCATTTATTCCATATTCACTCTTTTATTTAGAATTAAATCTTATTTAAATCTGAAATATCAATTTCATTCTTTATTTCAAAATTCTCCCTTTATTCTTCCAACATTTTAAACCCTGAATTTAAAATAAATCCTTTAATTCTTTAAATAATATCACTTAAGTTTAAAAATTCACTTATTCCATTTATTCAAAAATCTTTTTCCCATACTCGGAATTTATTTATTAGAAATTTAAAATCAACTTTTATTCTTTTCCAATTCATTATTTAATTTATCCAAATTCTCTATAATTATTTTTCTCAAAATTTCCTCTTTTATATTCCTTTAAAAATTCAATCTTTATATTTTGATATATCAGTATACCCAAAATATATTCAATCAAATGATAGCATTCAATATTTTCTGTTAACGCTAAAATGTGAACGCTAACACCCCGGTGTGTGAAGTGTAGTTGTGAAAGCACCACCCGATAGATCGGGAAAGAATTACAAGCAAGTAATAGCGGAAAAGCAGTAAACAACAACAATTTTATAGTGGTTCGGCTTAAGGGTATAGCCTACGTCCACTTTAAGTACTTTTATTGATGATCTCGTTACAAGTTGATACAATTCTTCCCAAGTACAATTCACTTTGAATTACAAGAAACTTAGAACAATTATTCTAAACTTCAATGGAGATGAGAGTCTTCGAATCCATGTTGGATGTACGTGATCTCTTCTTGAAGTTGTTTGTAGCGTTCTTAGTGTCTCGAGAGCTTCAAGTGTTGAATTGGTTTGGAATGCAGCAAAGTATCGGCGCTTGAAGAGAATGAGGAAAAAAAAGTCCCTTGAAAGTTGGAGGTGGCTATGTATTTATAGGCAAGCCTGGACAGAAGTTTTTTCGCCCAAGTCCTGAGTCGCGACCGACTCAAGTTGAGTCGTGGCCGAGTCAAATTGAGTCGTGGCCGACTCATCTGCACTTGGTCTTCTCACTAGCTCGTTCTCTCGCTGGATTCTATGCCAAGTCCTGAGTCGTTGGCGAGTCAACTCTCACTAGGACATGCATTGTAGGATACGACTCAGTGGTTTTAAGTCACGGACGAGTCATCCTGAGTTATGAGTCGTCAAGTCATTTCTTAGGTCATCAATCATCTTGAGTCGTTTCTTATGATGAGTCGTGGACCTGTTGAGTCGCTGAGGCAATTCCTTTGGTGAGTCGGTAATGCGTTGAGTCGCTACCAATTGAGTCGATACTTTTCCCTAAGTCGTCCTTTCAATGAGTCGTTAATGCTTTAACTCATTAGGCTCCTTAAGTCGTGAGTCGCATAACAGTTGAGTCGGGGATTTGTTGAGTCGGTCCTTGATGAGTCCCTTAAGTCGTGCAGTTCCTTCTCGGGTCATTGAGTCGTACGCGAGTTAACTGTAGGCTTGCACACTTGAACCGCTAACGACTCATGGTGAGTCGTAAACCTTCTGAGTCGCTGACTGCCTTGTCTGATGAGTTGGCCCAAGCTTCAGCAGGGTTAACATTTGCCCCTCGAAGCACACGCCTAAGTCGTAGGTCGCGTGCTTCGACTTATCTTAACTCGCATGTGCCGACTCATGTCCTACTATCCTGGTATAAAAAGTATGAACCGTCGTTTTTATCTTCTTCTTCTTTTACCGATCTCGTGAGTCGTTTTCCGCCATTAACACATCTTCAAGCTCCCAAAAGCAATTTCAACTCGAATCTCCTCCGATCATCTCTGACATCACACCACGTAAGCAATTTCGCCTCCTTTCTGATTGTCGATCATCACTTCCCTGTGTGCACCGTCCTTATCTTCAATCTATCCCCTTGAGCTTTGCGAGTTAGGTTGCCCTAATCATTGATGGATTGAGGATTGTCTGATCCAATGATTTGCGACTCGAGGCGATCTACTTGACGCGATAAGGCTAGGGTTGTAGAATGAGGGTTTATTGGGTTAACGGGTCAGATGGTTGATTCGAATGCTGCTGTAGGTTTGACTCGGCTCCTTTCGTATGACCCAGTGACCCTCACGATTTAATCATGGTACGACTCATCATGCTCCTCGACTTGAGCCTTGAGTCGCGACCGAGACAGAACCCTTGAATTGTGGCCGAGATAAAACCTTTGAATCGCGGCCGAGATAAAACCTTTGAGTCGCGGCCGAGATAAAACTTAGAGATTTCCTTATTATTTTGAACCAGAGCTCCTTTAACATACTCCACGACCTAAGCCCTGAGTCGTTGCCGAGATAAGACTTAGCCTTGAGTCGTTGCCGAAATAAAACTTAGCCTTGAGTCGTTGCCGAGATAAGACTTGGAGATAATCTCCTTATCTCCACGACTCATGGCTTAGGGCACTGCCGACTCAGAACTTTTGAACCGTTGATGGGTTATGACTTGTGTAAATTCTGTTTGAACATTGGACCATTGCATTAACTTCGAACTGTTGAATTTTATTGCACTCATTCACAGGTTATTTTGACTTGCAGGCTAATAACCTGTTCAATACAACATTCACAGAAAACTGGGACGAATATACTTGTCATTGACTGCCCACATCGAATGACAGATTAGTTAACAATAGATGATTAACTTGAATAAATTGTGTGTATGAAGTGCCTTTAACTTATCAATTTCAAACAAAATACCAAAGCAATGCTGAAATAGTCAATTGAAATCGACCCGCTTGCACTAATATTATGCTTGAGCTTTAGATTAACAAGTTCTGAAATGTTTACAATCGATCAAGCATCGATCAGTATAATTCCAGTTAAATATACTTTTCACTTTTTATTAGTCTTGCACAACACTTCACACTTTTTAGGAAACGCGCACCTTCGTATTTGAACATCCAGTTGCTTGTGTAGAATGACCTCTCATCAAGAAGAGCCGATGGGCCAGGCTGAAGATGTCTTCCCAGTAGCTATCCCTGTAGATAACCCTCCGGAGAGAGCATCCACAACTTTGAATCAGCGGGTGTTTACCCAACTGCGCGTCCAGTTTGGCATTGATGACGCTGACGTCTTACTTCCGGGGCCAAATGATACCGCGGATAGGCCCCCTCTTGGCTTTGTTGCTGTTAATCGCCAAATATGCTTGAACGGCGCCATTCCTCCTTTTAATGACTTTCTTCAACAGTTCCTGCTTCGGTTGTCTATTTCTCCATTCCAATTACACCCCAATGGCTACGCCATTCTGATGGGGTTATGTGTTCTATTTAGGAGAGTTTTGGATCGATTACCAAGCTTCGGGGAGATCTGCTATTTTTGCTCATTCACGAAAATTAAAGACCATCCCTCCATCGTGGTTATAAGAAGCGCTCGAAACCGCAAACTTATTACTGATCTCTCCGAAAGCGCTCACGGATTTTTGAATCAGTTTTTCTTTGTTCGCTGTCCTCCAGGGTTTTATGCCATCTGGAGAGTGGGAAGTAAGATTTCCTGTCTTTACTTTTTCCGTTTTGAAACTTTCTCGAGATCTGAACCCTCAGTTGCTAATTTCATTCTTTTCCTGTTTTAGCACTTCCACCCCCTGCTAGGGACCCGAGCCTTAAGCAAGTTTTTGAAAGATTAAATGCCGTGCCGGTAGAAGAGAGGAGCATAAAGTTTCTGCTAAACGATGAATTTTTACATCAATACGGACTCCTCCATCCCTCTCGCTTTACTCAGCCTCATGAAGCTCCAACGGAGGTTCCTGATTCTCCAGTAAAGACTCCTGAGTCTTCGCTAGTGAAGTGCTCCACTTCTGTTGATGTTGCGGGGCCATCTGATAAACTTGCCCCGGTCATCGAAGAAGAAGAGCCTCTGGGATCTTCCCATCATTCACAAGATTCTGGTGAAAGGGCTAAGAAATCCAGTCCTGTCAAGCAAAGCAGGGACGATACCTTCGAAGAATTGAGCGACCTCTTCGCTACTTCACAAGAGATCTTCAAAGATGACCCTACTACTGCTGGGATTTCTTCTTCAGTAGTTGAAGCTACTTCTATTTTGCAATAGTCGCCGTCGACTCAAGAGTTGACGTTAACTATTACACCCACAACCACTCCCCAAATAAAGAGTGGTTTGTAGATTAATGCGCGTAGTTTGCACATCACACACACTTTAGAATTTCTCATCACTTTTGTGCACTTATCTTCTTGTACTTTAAAGATTTCTAAAGCTTATTATTTTAATTCCAGATTCTCCTATGGGGCGCAGCGGCTCGTACTATGACGATTTCCAGTGCTACGGGAGGCGTAGCCAGTATGATTACAGGCGTTACCTTCCTTCTTACAGAGAGTCGGATGAAGAGAGGGCTGCCCGAAAGGCTCATGAAAGGAGGACTGAAGAAGAACGTCGTGAAAGAAGGGAGAGAGAAGAGCGCCATGATTCTTGGCAAAAAGGCGATGATTCCCACAAGGGAAAATCTCATGACGATCGAGGAAAAGGTCACATGGGTGAAGACTTAAGCAAACGAGCCCGTCACAGTGAAAAGCAGGCCTCTACTACTCCTGAGAAAGTTACTACTCCTGCCTCGCTCGACATTCCTTCTGACTCTCCCGCTCTTGGGAAATCAGACATTCAAACGATAATTAGCAGGCCCAAATTTCAAGTTGGACCGGGTCTTGCCACTCTGCAGAGCCGGTTTCCTCAATGGTGCCTTAAGGGAGTGAGGTTCGACCTAGACTTGGTCCCCATCGACAAGTCTGCCATGTTGCGCAATCTTGATGCCGTCAAGCTCGATATTGAGAGGATGTCGAACTGGCAAAAACTTGTTGACGAGCTTCAAAGGGTTAACCGTGCCAACATAGAGGCCATGCTTACTATGGAAAATGATAAGGCCGAATGGCAAAAGGTCGTTGAGCAACACGACACCGAAATGAGGAGCATTGCTTCTTACAATGAGGAGCTTGAAGCAAAAGTCGAGGAATTGAAACATGAGCTTGCTGCTTCCTCTACTTCCTATTCTCAAAAAGAAGAAGTGCTCCTGAAACAAGTGAGAGACGCTCACGCTAGCCAAAGGAATGCCGAAGACAGGCTCGAAGTACAAAAAAGAATCAGTGAAGGCTATGCTACTGATATTGCTGAGCTCCGAAAGAAAAACAACTCCCAGGAGGCGGAGATACAAATGCTTAAGCTTCAGCTTGCCAAAACTGAAAGGGAGCGTGATGAGGCTGTCGCCGGCAGAATCGCAGCTGAAGAATCTCATGAGGCGACCAAAAACAGCATCAGCTCAACATTATTCGACTTCTACTTGCACAGCGTTTTGGGACGTGGCAGCCTTGCCTTTCTAGGCCCCAAGTATGAAATCACACTGGCTGAAGTTTGGGAGGCAGCACTTGATATGCTCGGTGGTAAAGGTGCTGGATATGCTGAGTCAGCCCTTGAAGAGCATTATCTTGATGACGAAGCCCGTGCCGCTCTTGCCAAGGGAAAGGAGCAGCTTGCCAGAGCGCGGGCCGGGATGGCGGAAGAGGAGCGTTCTGAAAAAGAAGTACCGCCTACCATCTCTGAACGTCCTCTAGTTTCTCCCGAGGTGGACATTACAGGCCCTAGTGCTCATTTGCCGCCTCCTACAAGAACTGGGGTAATCACCCCTACTAATGAAGAGGCTTTGGAGGACATTGGGGCTCAGAATTATGAGATTGAACTGACGAAGCCAACATCTTCAGGTAATTTCGACATTGGTCCGATTCAGGTGGATTACCTGCTCATTCCTCAAAAATTTGATGAGCTTCTTGATTACCTCTTGAATCTCGATGAACCCATATCTCCCTTCTTTCGGGAAGATACTAACATTTTCAATTTTTCTTCTTCTGCAGTTGAAACAACAAGTGCCGTGCAGACTTCGCCTTCTCTGGTTATTCCTCCTCCATCTCTTCAGGTGACTCCTCCTTCTGCTTCACAACCTGGATCACAAGAGGAGAAAATTGAGGCTCTTCATGGTTTGGATGACCCTGTTGCCTCGCAGGAGCAAAAAGATGAGGGACTCGAAGGAGGCGAGATCTCTCCGGAGCGGACTCCTTCTGATGACGTAGTTTTGTCCGCTCTCGTTACTCCGGGGAGTGAGTCTTCTTCGCAGAGAAGAAAGAAGCATGGGACATCGAAGAGGAGGGGGAAGAAAATTATCACCACTGAAGAGGAACCGGAAATTGCGCCAGTTGCACCTCCCTCCCCTTCTTCCCTTATGCCTTCAGACCAACCTGAAAGACCCGAAAAGCTAACCACTCGGCCGGGTAAAGGGTCTAAAGGCGGCAAGAAGAAATGAAGAGTTGAGCTTTTTGATTCCTTTTTTGTGTAATGGTCGGATGTTGTGCAGGCACCGGCCCCTGCTTTTTTATTTTGAAACCTGTATCTGCAATATCTCCAAAGAGTTGTGCCTTCGAAGAAAGCCTTTTCACGTTTCAACACTTGGAAGTTTTATTTCAATCTCGGTGAAACGTGGACTTTCAGAAAGGCCTTTCTTTTTAATTGTGTCCCCGGGAGGGGGTTGTACCTCTGAGGAGGGATTTCTCACGTTTCAACACTTGGAAGTTTTATTTCAATCTTGGTGAAACGTGTACCTCCAAAGAGTTGTGCCTTCGAAGAAAGCCTTTTCACGTTTCGACACTTGGAAGTTTTATTTCAATCTCGGTGAAACGTGGACTTTCAGAAAGGTCTTTCTTTTTAATTGTGTCCCCGGGAGGGGGTTGTACCTCTGAGGAGGGATTTCTCACGTTTCAACACTTGGAAGTTTTATTTCAATCTTGGTGAAACGTGTACCTCCAAAGAGTTGTGCCTTCGAAGAAAGCCTTTTCACGTTTCGACACTTGGAAGTTTTATTTCAATCTCGGTGAAACGTGGACTTTCAGAAAGGTCTTTCTTTTTAATTGTGTCCCCGGGAGGGGGTTGTACCTCTGAGGAGGGATTTCTCACGTTTCAACACTTGGAAGTTTTATTTCAATCTTGGTGAAACGTGTACCTCCAAAGAGTTGTGCCTTCGAAGAAAGCCTTTTCACGTTTCGACACTTGGAAGTTTTATTTCAATCTCGGTGAAACGTGGACTTTCAGAAAGGTCTTTCTTTTTAATTGTGTCCCCGGGGGGGGCTGTACCTCTGAGGAGGGATTTCTCACGTTTCAACACTTGGAAGTTTTATTTCAATCTTGTTGAAACGTGTACCTCCAAAGAGTTGTGCCTTCGAAGAAAGCCTTTTCACGTTTCGACACTTGGAAGTTTTATTTCAATCTCGGTGAAACATGGGCTTCCAGGAAGGTCTTTATCTTGTTTTGCATTTCAACTTTGGTGAAGTGAGATTCCGAAGAGCGGTTGTTACACTTCAACTCCTGGCGAAATGTGCCTCCGAAGAGGGCTTTTATTTTGTTTGCATTTCAACTCTGGTGAAGTGAAATCCCGAAGAGCGGTCATAACACTTCAACTCCTGGTGAAATGGGCCTCCGAAGAGGGCTTTTATTTTGTTTGCATTTCAACTCTGGTGAAGTGAAATCCCGAAGAGCGGTCATAACACTTCAACTCCTGGTGAAATGGGCCTCCGAAGAGGGCTTTTATTTTGTTTGCATTTCAACTCTGGTGAAGTGAAATCCCGAAGAGCGGTCATAACACTTCAACTCCTGGTGAAATGGGCCCCCGAAGAGGTCTTTATTTTGTTTGCATTTCAACTCTGGTGAAGTGTAATTCCGAAGAGCGGCTGTTACACTTCAACTCCTGGTGAAATGTGCCCCAGAGATGGTTTACATTGCCTGGAAGTTACTCTCTCATGGTTGGTGGGTCATGACTCCTCCAATCTTTTTTGTTGAGTAGAGAACTTTCTTTTTTGCGGCATATGTCCCATTTGAGGTCTTTGTCCTCCGAAGAGTTGTGCCTCCGAAGAGGAGCATTTTGCCTCCGAAGAGGGCTTTGGTCTCTGAGGAGAAGCATTCGGTCCCCGTAGAGAAGCTTTTTGCCTCCGAAGAGGGCTTTGGTCTCTGAGGAGAAGCATTCGGTCCCCGTAGAGAAGCTTTTTTGCCTCCGAAGAGGGCCTTGGTCTCTGAGGAGAAGCATTCGGTCTCCGTAGAGAAGCATTTTGCCTCCGTAGAGGGCTTTGGTCTCTGAGGAGTAGCATTCGGTCTCCGTAGAGAAGCTTTTCGCCTCCGAAGAGGGCTTTGGTCTCTGAGGAGAAGCATTCGGTCTCCGTAGAGAAGCATTTTGCCTCCGTAGAGGGCTTTGGTCTCTGAGGAGAAGCATTCGGTCCCCGTAGAGAAGCATTTCGCCTCCGAAGAGGGCTTTGGTCTCTGAGGAGAAGCATTCGGTCCCCGTAGAGAAGCTTTTTGCCTCCGAAGAGGGCTTTGGTCTCTGAGGAGAAGCATTCGGTCTCCGTAGAGAAGCATTTTGCCTCCGTAGAGGGCTTTGGTCTCTGAGGAGAAGCATTCGGTCTCCGTAGAGAAGCTTTTTGCCTCCGAAGAGGGCTTTGGTCTCTGAGGAGAAGCATTCAGTCCCCGTAAAGAAGCTTTTTTGCCTCCGAAGAGGGCCTTGGTCTCTGAGGAGAAGCATTCGGTCTCCGTAGAGAAGCATTTTGCCTCCGTAGAGGGCTTTGGTCTCTGAGGAGAAGCATTCGGTCTCCGTAGAGAAGCTTTTCGCCTCCGAAGAGGGCTTTGGTCTCTGAGGAGAAGCATTCGGTCTCCGTAGAGAAGCATTTTTCCTCCGTAGAGGGCTTTGGTCTCTGAGGAGAAGCATTCGGTCCCCGTAGAGAAGCATTTCGCCTCCGAAGAGGGCTTTGGTCTCTGAGGAGAAGCATTCGGTCCCCGTAGAGAAGCTTTTTGCCTCCGAAGAGGGCTTTGGTCTCTGAGGAGAAGCATTCGGTCTCCGTAGAGAAGCATTTTGCCTCCGAAGAGGGCTTTTCACATTTCATCTCACGGGAGTATGTTGACCGGTTGTGGTGAAATGCGTGCCCCTAAGTAGGGTTATTGTCATGAAGTTTGGAGTTTCCTTTTCTCGGTTGGATGGATTCTCGGGAGTGTGTCGATCGATAACTCCACGACTTTGTAACGAGAAAGACGCCTTTTTTCGGTGAAGCCCGCTTGAGGTCTTTATCCTCTGAGGAGTTATGCCTTCAAAGAGGGCTTGTGCTTCTGAAATATTCTTTTTGCTGGCTGGCGCTTGCTCTCGCATGTCTCTTTGCCGTTGATTCATGTTGACAATCCCCATTGCTTCGCAAGTGTCACCACTTTCAGCTACCAGGCCTCTCCCTTACCCAAAGGAGTATATTTTATAGTTAAGCGAATTGGTGGTGGCAGATTTAGGTTCTTTAACTTGCTGTTTGTTTGTTCAAACATTTGTAGTTAGCTATATATGATCTGCTTCTATCCACCTTGCTTACTTTCGTTTGAAGTTCTCCTTTTGTAGGATTTGAATATGGGAATTTTGAATGGCCCAGTGCTTGACTGCCGGATGATGTTGCGGATCGCTTGGTCTCGTGACCGGTAAGCTTTGTTTTTATGGCCTGCATTATTAAATCGTTTTTTTAGTAACACGATTAACGTATTTCATATGCCGAAATAAAACAAAGCAGTTTATAATAGTAGAGAACATAAGAATTATAGTGGTTTAGCCGAAACTGGGCCTATATCCACTTTATAACTTTTGTTATTCGCCTGCCTTGCAATTGCCCTTAACAAGAGAATCATATATTTGTAAATTTTTTGCAATATTTCAGCAAAGTTTTCATGTAAAATATGGATGTAAATGGTTGCTGTTCCAAGTTCTTGGAATTGGTTCTCTTTTGACAGTTGCGAATTTGATTGATTATATTAGCAATTCCTTAGTGCCGTCTTTAAGTGTGCATCATCTTCTTCTGTTGGCGGGTGGTTTTAACTGAAGAAACACACTCTAGCCAAATCTTATTTGTTTGCTTAGAGTACTTCTTATTCAGGATTTGACCCCGGAATTCTGTTGTTTAAGGCTTGCTTTTGAATGCTACCAAGGGTTGCTTGATACTGCAATGAATCAGCTTGGTATTGATTGCCTGCAAATTTAGATCGATAATCTTAGTGATATTCTCAGAATATTCCACATATCGAAATAAAATAAGCGACTTGTAATAATAGGGAAAGCAAGACTTATAGTTTTTATTATTTATTGGCATTGTTTTTACTACAGATTTTGATACAAGAATCATTGGATCAGCACTCTTTTACAAATTTGAAACAAAGTGTTCAAGTAAGGTATGGAAGCAATTGCTGCCCCAGGCTTTAGGAATTGAATCTTTTGGCATAAGAGGACTGGATGGCAACATCTTTCAGAATCGAAACTTCCTTTCACTTTGAAGGTCTCCTTGGAGCGTGAGCACGTCTTCCCGCCTCATCCAATTTTTCCCTGCCTGGTGAGGGCTTGCTGCGATGATACTGATGATAGGACCTTCATCTCCCTGTGCCACGGTTCTTTTATTTGAGCTACATTGTTGAGCGGGAACCAGCTGCACCTTAGAGGATGAGGAGTAGTTAATTCCATCTTTTTTCACATACTGTTGCAGTTCATTCTGCTCGATCAATTCTTCAATCTCCTTCCTTAGATGGCGACATTGGTTAGTCTCATGGCCAGGTTGATTGTGAAATTGACAGAATTTCCCATTGTCTGTCGCGCTTCTCCTCATCAGAGATGGTTTGGGGTACACAACAACATCCTTTGTTGCCAAGAAGATATTTTCCGGAGTGTCGGTCAAGGGAGTGAATTCGGAGGGCATGAAGCGTCGAGCTTTTTTCAAGAGTTTCTGCTTTCTCCTTCCCCCATTCTTCTCTTTCTGTTCAATCATTTTCGGTATGTATTCTTCATCGTTACCAGGACTCAATGGGTAATCGTCAATTATTCTTTCAAAAGTTCGCCTTGACAAACGTTCGTGGATAGTTGGTCGTGGCCATGAATTCTCTGTTTGGGGGAATGTTCCAATAGTAATGCCAGTTGCTCGTTGAGGAGTATTCCATTCTTCTGAAACCTGGGCCCCTTTGGCAATGGTTTTTATATCACTTTCTAGTCGATGGACTTCTTCCTGCAATGCGTTCATCTTATCCAGTATCCTATTGCTTTGAACTTCCATGTGTTGATATATTCCATATATCACGGCGTTTAATTCAGCCTTTGTGACTCCAATACTTGAAGCTGTTTCACTTAGCGTGGGAAGAGCAATGGCGTTGCTGCAAGTACCTTCAAACCTCAAAAACTTTCGTTTCCTTTCTGAAGACATGATTTCTGTTAGAATTTTGTTGAACAATGGTTGAAGTTTGCCCTGAGTTCAATTCTCAGTGAAAGCACCAAAAATGTTAACGCTAAAATGTGAACGCTAACACCCCGGTGTGTGAAGTGTAGTTGTGAAAGCACCACCCGATAGATCGGGAAAGAATTACAAGCAAGTAATAGCGGAAAAGCAGTAAACAACAACAATTTTATAGTGGTTCGGCTTAAGGGTATAGCCTACGTCCACTTTAAGTACTTTTATTGATGATCTCGTTACAAGTTGATACAATTCTTCCCAAGTACAATTCACTTTGAATTACAAGAAACTTAGAACAATTATTCTAAACTTCAATGGAGATGAGAGTCTTCGAATCCATGTTGGATGTACGTGATCTCTTCTTGAAGTTGTTTGTAGCGTTCTTAGTGTCTCGAGAGCTTCAAGTGTTGAATTGGTTTGGAATGCAGCAAAGTATCGGCGCTTGAAGAGAATGAGGAAAAAAAAGTCCCTTGAAAGTTGGAGGTGACTATGTATTTATAGGCAAGCCTGGACAGAAGTTTTTTCGCCCAAGTCCTGAGTCGCGACCGACTCAAGTTGAGTCGTGGCCGAGTCAAATTGAGTCGTGGCCGACTCATCTGCACTTGGTCTTCTCACTAGCTCGTTCTCTCGCTGGATTCTATGCCAAGTCCTGAGTCGTTGGCGAGTCAACTCTCACTAGGACATGCATTGTAGGATACGACTCAGTGGTTTTAAGTCGCGGACGAGTCATCCTGAGTTATGAGTCGTCAAGTCATTTCTTAGGTCATCAATCATCTTGAGTCGTTTCTTATGATGAGTCGTGGACCTGTTGAGTCGCTGAGGCAATTCCTTTGGTGAGTCGGTAATGCGTTGAGTCGCTACCAATTGAGTCGATACTTTTCCCTAAGTCGTCCTTTCAATGAGTCGTTAATGCTTTAACTCATTAGGCTCCTTAAGTCGTGAGTCGCATAACAGTTGAGTCGGGGATTTGTTGAGTCGGTCCTTGATGAGTCCCTTAAGTCGTGCAGTTCCTTCTCGGGTCATTGAGTCATACGCGAGTTAACTGTAGGCTTGCACACTTGAACCGCTAACGACTCATGGTGAGTCGTAAACCTTCTGAGTCGCTGACTGCCTTGTCTGATGAGTTGGCCCAAGCTTTAGCAGGGTTAACATTTTCCATTCCCAATATAATCCATATAATCTATCACAAATTATCAATATAAAACATAAACTATAAAAATAAATTCCACTACTTTGAGGAATCCAATTGGATCCCTCCAACCTGTTTCCCTGCATCCACAGATGTTAGTCAATAATAAAATATCAATTCCACCTCGAAGTGGAATATCGTGGTATAAAGGGCCATCCGCAATTATGCAGGGCACTTAGGGTCTCATCCGCTATATAATGCGGGAAATCAATCGCTCCAACATATATATATATATATATATGTATATATCTTTATATATATATATATAATATCACATCATCAATTCAAGCAATCAATCAATAATTTAAATTTAACCATTTAAATTTAAATGGTAATCCAAATGAGTGAGATTAACTGAACTTTGATTTTTGTTTGCAATCCGACCCAAACCGGCTTGATTCTCCACGATTTTAAACCTTGTATAAACATCGTGTAGTTTGTTAGTATTTGAACTAATCGAATAGTCAATTACCATTTATTAATTTAACTAATCATTTAATTTAAAACTGAATTCCTTTAATAAATTATCTTTAGTAACTAAAATAATTAATTTAGTTAATCTCCCTAATACACTATTTTAAAATAAACAAACAAATTTAAAATGTACATATGTATATTTATTTTTCTTTCGAAACTATATATATACTCATAAAAATAATTTATATAGATTTTAAAAATCTAATTTTTTTTATATAAACTCGTCAAACATTAAAATCCCATACTTTTCCCAAACCTTGTCTATATATATTTCTCCATTTATATATATATATATATATATTTAAAATAAAACATGTGTGTGTATTCATATATATTCATATTTATATAATTTTTTCCTTTTCTGTTTATATTGAAAATTTTAAATTGAAAAGAATAAACTGGTAAGCACCTTACAATGAACACCCCTTCGGCCAACGCCCGCTGAAACGCCACTGCCCAAGCACGTCGCCGTTCGCCCAAATTGCTTCCGCAAACCATGTTGCCGACCTCCTTCCAACCGTCAAACTCTGCCACTTCGACTCGTTATTCAAGCGTCGCGACTCCCAAAATCGCCATCCATTGAGGCATCGCAGCCTACAATCGAGACGCACACCCCAATCGTCCTTGCTCTCCTTTAGTTTGGCCGCCTATAGTCTTCCTCCCCATGCGATTTCACGGAAGCTATAAGAAGACACTTGACTTTCATGTATATTTTTTCCGAAGGAATTGATTTGTTTGCCCCTTTTTTCAACATTCGATCTTTGGTTATAAACTGAGAATGAGTTAAAGGAAGATGCGATTCAATTTAAAGAGAATTATTCGGCCATTCTATTTTTTTCCAGCTTTATTTCTTTTTCTCTGTTAAATAAAAATTAAGAGAAAAGGGGACATCTGTTTTGTGATTTGGAAAGGTAGGTGACACGTGTTTCCTTTGAGATGAAGGCCAAAAAAGTCAGATGTTGATATATGATATATTAAATTTAATTCAAATTCAAATTTTTTCGATTAACGTAGCTTAAAATCACGAACCCCTATCAAGGCATGCTGCTAGGCGTTCATAAAGTTATACCCCTATTCCGAACGCAATGAAAAAGGTTTCGAGCCCTAACTCAATCGTATGAACAAGATAGCTTTTTGATCCAGTTATTATATTGAATTTTCGATATAAATTTCAGCACGTTTATATATCGTACAATCACACGACAACTCCAAACGCTTCGAAAATTGAAATCCGATAGTAAAACACTATTACGGATCCAATTGAACCGGTTTTGTTGGAATCCGAAACCGTGCCTTGGAAGGCTACTTTTGAATTCAATTTAAACGATATACTTTTTAAAACTGAATAGATCATCTTAAAATTCAATTTTAAATGTTTTATCACCTTCAATATTATCAATATTAATTTTATAAGCCTTGAAATACTTTTAACGAGGTTAAGAATCAAGATTCAATATTTTACCCAACTTCCAATTATTAAATTCAATAATTTAATTGGCAAATAAATAATGATATTTGAAATTCAAATTAAACTAACTCTCAAATATTTAAAATCAATTAAATATTCCAATTTCAAATATCTAAAAATTCCAGGTCGTCACATTCCTCTTCCCTTAAAAGAATTTGGTCTCCGAAATTACTAGTTAAGAGGAATGTTCCACAACACGTTAACTTTTTCCCAAAATCAAACAGTTTCAAATAACTTTCTAAATAATCTTTTTATTAAAGACACATATTACTCTAACTAACTTTCCAATCTTATTCATTGGTTTAAAAAAATATCACTTACTCAACCATTTCAAATTATAATTTAAAATCAAAATTTTAAACTTTTAAAATTTTTCTAACTCTTTAAATTTTGAAAAATTTCGCTAGCGTCTCCTTTGTGCGGCTAGATCGGTACGACTACAAAATGCTTCATAGGCCCCCTAATTCCAAAAGAAAACAAAAATCCAAGTGGGTAGATCAGAAAACCATCAAATTTCATTTGACAAATAAATACATACCTTTTTTCGAGCAATCAAAATTTATCTTCTGAAATCAAAATCATCAATTTCCTTTTTGCTTTTAAATATCTGTATACTACTTAGCAATAATATCCAATCATAGAATTCAAAACCATTTTATTTATCTTTTTTACAAAAGTTTCAATATCTATTTTATTCAAGCATGTATGATGTACATATATCATCCATAAGCAATACCAAATTCGATCGCTCACTCGATCACAAATTTCACTTCCAAGCTAGTATCGTCCACTCGACTTTCTAGTGCGGACTCAAATCCGATTTCCTGATCAGAAACTGTGACGACCCGAATTTTTAATGTCTGTTAATTGGAAAATTAACTAATTTTATTAGCGAGATATAAATTTTTGATGGGTCGAGTAACTGAATTTCTGATAATCAAAATATCTGAATATAAATTAAGTACTTAAGCCTTGGCTAAGAATAAAAATATAGATATAAATATATGTTTAAATAAGAATACAGGTATATAAGTAACTTATAATGTTGTATGTAATATAAAGTAAAACATATGTATATCTATATATATAAAATAAAAAGTTAAACATAGAAAAGTAAAATAGGATAAAAAAATCACAAGTATTACTATATATACATAAGCATATGTATAGATGTATATAATAGTATACATGAAGAATATAAATACATGTGTTAATAAGTATATACATCAAGAAAGACATACATGTATTTGTACATTGTCAAGATATGGAAAAGGCATGTAAATATACATATGAATGGATATATATGTAAACAAAAGAAGGAACACATTATTAATGCAAGCATACAACCTTTCTAGTCAAGCTTACAACACATATAATCAAAGTAAAAAGCATGTCACATGAAATCAAGCCCACATTTCAAATGAAATTTCTAATCACTAAAAAAAAATCTCAGCATGTAGCTTGCTCTACACACTACTCCCACCATATGTAACAACCCTGGGTTTTACAACAATTAATTATCGTTGTTTGACGATCAATATTGGTTGTTAATTGCTGTTGGAGTTTTAAAATCAAGTTGATATTCTTTTAAAAAAAAATTGTTAAAAGATTTGTGGGATTTAAAATAATCGTTTGATTTTGTCAATTTATCTTGCTCAGTCATTCGTTGTTGCTTGGATGTTAGAGATTGATTCGGGCTTTCAATCTAACCTTGGCCCAATAACCCTCTCTCCTCTGTCCTTATTACTTCGGCCCATTCCCTTTTTCAATCAATTCAACCCGTTCTCCCCTCATGATTGACAATTGGAAACCCTAGAATAAATCGAACGAAAAGAAAATAAAATGGCGGCCCGTTTTTCTCTCATTCGTTCAGAAACAAGGGCTTCAGGAAATCGAAGTCGCCATCTCCGGTAGCTCAATCGCATGGTGATTGGTGTCGCTTGCCTGTCAATCAACGATCCTTCGTTGCGCTCGCGGCTACTTCTGTTCATCGAGACAAAGGTGAGTGCTTTCCCACTCACATCTAGTTCGACGTCATTTGATTCTTCATTTTTGAGTTCCATGGCTTTGAGTTTGGTTGGGAAATTTCTGTTTTCTTACTCTGACTTCGGTTGTTACTCTCGTTCTCTGTTTTCTGTAAATTTCCTGATGACTTCGATTTTGATTTGGAACTTCATTGGCTTGAACATTGTTGTTGCTTGACCGTATGTTGTTGAGCTTTGTTCGAACTTACTACCACCGTTATGATTCTCTGACATTTTGTGACTTTGTTCATTCGAAGTGATTTTTTGACTTTGACGTAGTTTGAACTGAAAGTGCTGTTGTTCTTGACTTGATTTTGTAGTTGTTTTCATTGCATCATCACAGTTGCAAGTAATTTCTGTTCATACCTTGATTTTTATTACTTTATTTCGAGTTAGGTAACTCTTTTACTTCTGACTTTAGTGAATTCTTACTGACTTGTATTGTTTACATAATGAGTTGTTGATGCATCACTAGTTGATTTCATCTAGTTCGACGTTGTTCATTTGAGTCTCTATTTATGTAACATTAGCCGTTCATGATGTATACAAAAATTTATCGCATTATGTGGTCGATTTTGTTTCGTTGTTGATCCCTCCTTGACCTCGGCATTAACTTGATTTTCGGGAAACAATTTGGTTCGACACTGTTTTGAGTTGAAAATGCTGTACCATGATTTTCGAATTCATTTCGACTGTGAATTTGATATTGCTTTGAAATGCGGTTTAAAATCGCCTCTGTCTGGAGTTTGCAATTCATTGCTTATGTATTGTTGTGTGTGTGGTGCCATATTTGGGTGCCCTCACCTTCATACTACTGTTTCCTTGTAGTTGTATGGCCTAGTTCACTGTCGAGTTCATTTGCACTTTGCATTCATGCTTTTACACTATCCAATTCCATTTTGTTGTTCACTGGACTACAATTGCTAGTGAAGTTGAACTTGGTCCATTGTTCGCTGGTCACTGCATACATGTTCTGTTGCTCCATGTTACATTGAACACCCCTTTTAATCTACTTGCATGGTCCACTTCGACCACTGTCCAGTTTCATATACATGTTGCAAATGTTCATGTATGGTTCATATTCATTGTTGAGGTTGTGCTTGCATTGTCCACTTCGACTGTTTGTATTACAGTTGTACTTGCTGTCTTCATTTGTTAGTGCACTTGTATTTCATGGCTGTTGCCACTCGTGTTTCTTTGCATGCTATTCCATTCTTGAGATATTGGCCGACACTTCTTGGCACTGTTCAGGTATATAATTCGGTTCATATAATGTTCCTGTACCATTTTTACTCACCTCTACACATCACTGTGCATTAGTTCATTTGAAGTGTAGCCATTGTGCATTGTCCATTCCTGTAGCTGTCTCGACCAATTGAGACAGTTTGCAAACTTGTTTATTATGGTTTGGTCTTTACCATGCTTTATTGAGTTGTTGAAGGCTATTGACCTTGAGACAGTAGCACTTGTGTACCGTCAGGTCCATATTGCATTTGCACTTGGGCACATATTAGAAACTGATACATTGCATTATTCATTTGCTATTGGTCTTGATGTTATACGTCACTGTGCATTAGTTCACTTAAAATCAGTTGCATTCCTCTGGTTCATTTCATGTTTGAACCATTGCTCTGTGACCTTGTGGTGGATGAAGTTCAGTTGCAGTCTGCCCTTGTGCTTGTGTGTGTGGTGCCATACACTTGGTGCCCTCACCCTCCTCCTATTTTTGTAGTTGTCCCACTGCTTTGTGTTTTGGATGCTGCAGTTGAATTGAGTCACTGACTTGACCTTTTGCATTTGATCATTGTATTTCACTTTGACATTATTTTATGCACTTGAGTTGAATCCGGTAACTCGGGTTTGATCTTGTGTTTGCTTGTGAATTTTCATTGGGAACATCATCACTGTAGTGGCAAGGCAGTGCATGCAAGCGTGAGCTGCAGCCACACGGTATTGCTTTTATTGATATTTCAATTACTTTTGATCCATTGATCTTTTGCGTATTTCATATGCCGTATTGGCGAGGCAGTACACGTTAGCGTGTACTGCAGCCAATTAGAATTAATGTTTTTAAGTGATATTTCAATTATGAAAATTGATTTAGTTTCATTTGATCATTTTGTTGTTTTCTAATTATCTTTTTGATAATTAGATTATGAGTTTCTAGTTAATTATTAATAATTAGATTTTGATGTTAATTGCCGATTAGGTAATTCTGATGTTTTTCTAAATTATCTTCATTAATAATCCTTTCATCTATCTTCGTTGATAATTTGAGTTTGCTGAATTGTTGTTTAACACTATACGTGTTATATTCACCGTTATCCGATTTTCTTGTTAAAGGATCGGATAGGTGAATTTATTTTGACAGTCATATAATTTTTATTTAATTATTATTGCTTCTGTGCACTAATAACTGAGTTTGAATTAGACTGACCCGTGTATTATTTTCTTTTGAATGTAATACTCGGGTCAGACCGAGTATTTACAGGTTGTTGATATCTTACTTTGGGTTGCTGCTAGAGCTATGAAGCCTTTTCATACTTTTTGGAGTAGGCGTTGTCTTAGTATAGGATGTTGTATATTCATGTATATTATTCACGATAATGTACTTGTATATGTAATTTCCAGAGTCGACAGTTGTAGTTGTATCATATGTATTGTACCATATGTATATCAACTGACATCAGTTATATATATATATATGAGACTTTCTGTTATATTGTGTTCCGCATTTACATTATCTGTGTTATTATTATATATATTGTCCTAAACTATTATGAACCATCGTAGTTCGTTTTATACTGGAATTGGTTATGTCGATGGGAGTAAATAAATACGAGATGAAAAATTAAAAATATATATCACTCCTATCGAGGTAACCAATACTAGTGTAAGGCCTAACTATGGATGGCCGCTCCTATCCAGCCTTATTCTTTGTGATAACAGACAGTATTTCTTTTAATACTCTTTGTTATTGCGAGCATAGAGGTGGGGCGTCACAGTTGGTATCAGAGCTTGGGGTTTATGGACATAATATAAAACATAACTTAGATGGAACATGTGTTACAACTATTTGTTGATGTTTTATATGTGCTTCGAGTCAAAACTAAAGTTTTGAAATTTTGATGAAATTTTTAAATAGCGTTGTTTAAAAATAAAAGTTGATTTGGGTTTTGATGATTGGTTGGTTTGTACTTTATTTATCAGAGTGCGCAGCGAAAACAGTGTGACTGTTTCGCTGAGTACAGCTGATAATTATTTTGATTTAAAAAATCAAAATATGAAAATGAATTTAATTTCATTATGTTGTTTAACCAGTGGTTTTGATTTGTTGAAATTTCTAACTGGTTTTCTTTGATGCTAATCATATCTGATTAGATTTCTGCTGTTTTAAAATATCTTTGTTGAAGATATAATTGAATGAATTCTTTATTCATTTTGTAGTATACGTGCAAATTCAAGTTGCACGTTACTGCATTAATTTTACGTTGAACCGATGCTTGGTTATGAAACGTATTTTGTTGCCGTTATTATTATAACGGGATTTTTACACCAATGCTATATTTTGAAGCACGGTGTTTTGTTGACATTTTTACTGAATGAAAATTCACTGGTATTTTATTTTGATGCGAATTGTTTTAATGAGATTTTGACGTATAAAAATTACTGTCGCTTTGTCTTCAGTAACTGTCAAATTTTAAAGTGGATTTTCAAGCGGTTATTCCGCAATGCTAATTTTGAGATCCGTTTTTATGCTGTTTTGAGAAGTACCATTTTCTTGTTGAAATTGCTACTTATGTTGCTGTTTTAATCACGTGATTATAAAAAGGCGTTTAAAAAAAAAAAAATTGTTTTCAAAATTTTTCAGTTTATGTTTTTAAAATAATATCAACTTGATTTTAAAACTCCAACAGCAATTAACAACCAATATTGATCGTCAAACAACGATAATTAATTGTTGTAAAACCCAGAGTTGTTACACCATATATATACACACATATATATACATATGCAAACCACTACTTTGTGGCCTTCCAGTTCAACACCTTCACAAACACAAATACACATTAATATCAAAACGAAAAGGATCCGCTTAAAGCTAGGAGGAAGATCAAAAGGATAAAAATTAAGCTAGCAACAAATTTATTTGCAAAAGCAATGCTCTGTTCAAGTTTATAAGGTGAGTAAACCTGTTTGAAAAACAGTTTAATCCTGGATTTCATTTTGATGTTGCGAATGAAAATCATGCTATTACCTGAAATGCTTGAATTAAAATGAATGTATGTATGAATATGGGTGTTTGATGCCTGTGTAATGCCTATATATCCACAAAAATGCAAAAATGAACTCTGTTGTTTTTAAGATAAAATTGTTTGAAATCTTATTTGAACTTTGTAATAAGTTAAGTAAAGATAATTTAAAATGGAATTTTGAGAATTGGAATCAGAATTAAATTGTTTAAAGATTTGGATTTTTGATTTAAAAATAATGGTTAATTTGATTTAATGGGTTAAATCAACATTTGGAAATTTAACTCGAATTTATATAATTCGAGATGGGTTAAAGTGAGATTAAGATTTCATTAGTTCGAATTGAATTTAGTTTGAATTAATTAGAATTGAAGATGGATAAGTATAAAATTCAATTGGAAAATTTGAATTGGGTTAATTTGAAATAAAATCGAAGATTGAATGAGTTCAAATTCAAATTGGAATTGGGATTAATTCATAGAAATTGAAATGATTTGAAATTGAAGTGGATTCAATTTGAAATTAGTCTAAATTAATTTGAATAATTTGGAATTGTAGTTAAGGTGAATATGTTTAAAATCAAATGGAATTTGATTTGAATTTGCAAAGAAATTGAGATTAATTCAACTTGAATTGGGGATAAATCAAGTTTAAGGGAAATTGAAGTTATTCAAATTAGAATTGAGTCAATTTAAATGGAAGTGGAAATTTAAATTGAATTGATGGGACTGGAGGTTGGGAATTGAATAGTTTGACTCTGGACTATTTTCAAAATAAATTGTTTTAGTATAAATCTATTTTTCCAAGCTACTTATTATATATACAGCCTTTCTTTTTTAAACTTAAAACTATGTTATACTTGTTTTACAATTATTTTGGAACTATTTAACATTTTTTCAATTGTTTTATAAACTAATTACTTTAGCTATTTTACATATTAATTACTATTTTACAACTATTTTGCAATTATTTAAAATTTCTATAACTATTTGACTATTTTTCAACTGTTTTATAATTACTTAACTATTTACAATTAATAATTATTTTTCAACTACTTGCCTATTTTTAAAATTTTGAAGCTATTTACTAAATATAAACTGGTCGGAGTTCAAACTGTTATTGATTAAATACCCAACTGAGGTAAGAATTGAAGTGATAATCCAAATGGGGATTAAGACAAATGTGAATATGTGAATAAAATCAAAGGGAGGATGAATAGAAAGGAAATTGATTTGGTGATGCAGCGCACTATGTACGTAAGTCGCATACCATAGGTCGGGCGCGACCTATCGAATTAGCGCGTCAACCAGGGGACGAATGCCTGGCCTTAAGTTGGCCGCGACCTAGCGAGAAGTCGTTCAACCAACTAGAGAAGCGACCTAGCAAGTAGCGCCAAAGCACTACCACCACGTTGCTTTAGGTCCTCAACGTGCACAACCTAAGGAGCTACGACCTAAAGAGTTAAGTCGCTTGTATATGTTAAGTCGCTCCATTCTTATGTCGCTCCATGGTTTGGTCGCAAGATCTTATGTTGCAAATTCCTGAAGCTATGCGTTTCCTTAAGTCGCTCGGGTCGCATTCTTCTTTAAGTCGCTCATACCTTAGGTCGCATGATGCCGCATTACCTTGAGTCGCTGTGTTGTTAAGCCGCATGAAATGTAATATGTTAGGTCGCGTGATGTCGTTTGTAGTTAGGTCGGCTATTGTTAAGTCGTATGTTGTTAGGTCGCGTAGTGTTCTTAGGTCGTTTGTGCTATTGCTAAGTCGTAGGTATGTGTTGTAAAATCTCTATATACAGGCGTGCCGCCAGTTGTAAAGGATGGTTGATTTTGAATAAAATTTTGTTGAGAGCTTTGTGCCTCTTTTAAAATTGGAAGTTGAGTGTGAGCTCCTTTCTCCATCTTCGTTATTTGAGTGCGCTCGAATCAACAAATTTGAAACCGATTCACGGAATCTCGTGTGCGAGATCAACGTCGAAGAATCGTAGATCTTCTAACATGGCATCGTGCGCGATCAACGTGTTAAAGATAGCTAGAATCCGGTATCTCGAGAGATCAACAGATTTGGGCATTTATCCTGGGTATCATCAATTCATCAGTTTATCATTGTATCGTTCCATCGTTGTTTTGTTGTTGTTGCATCATTTGGTGACAACTTGTTATCACCGCTGCATCATTTGGCTAATAATCAATGAAGTTGGATACGTAGGATGCACGTATATTATTCTATTCGCATAGTGATTGGATCCAGATTCGAACACCGAATTTTGAGATAGTTATATCGATCCGAGTTGGGATTTTTCACTCGATTTTCGACGGCGAACCTGGATATGGATTGTTGATTGGTTCTGGATATTCTTTATCGTAGTTATGGCTATGCAAGGAGAATGACGGTTTCTGATGAAGAAACCAGATCTGAGTCCGCACTAGGAAGTCGGGTGGACGATACTTGTTCGGAAGTGAAATTGTGTGATCGAGTAAGCGATCAGATTAATATAGGTACGGATGATATGTGTACATCGTACGGGTTTGAATGAAACTGATATTGGAAATTTCTTTGATAAAAGTGACTTTATAGAGTAATCAAATTTGAATATTTGATTTGGAATAAATAAGTCATATATCTTTGTTATATAAGGTAAATCTCCCCTTGTTGAATCTATTGCCGGAAGAAAAGGATTTTGAAAGTGTTTGAAGTATAAAAGGAGTTTTATACAAGTTTGAAATGATCCAAAGTTTTTAAAAATTATATATACCTATATATATATATATATATATATATATATATATATATATAAAGGATCTTATGAGGATTTTGGAAAAAGGTTTTGGGAACCTTTGGATTTGGAAAGGCATTTGATTTTTGGGTGAAATCAATATTGGAATTTTGAAAAGCCTGATTTGAGAATTACCGATTTTGGGATAATCGATTTTGTGTGAAGGAGCTTTATATGTGATTCATACTAGGTGTATGATTTGGAAGATACTATGTGTGTATAGTATAAAGTGTTTTGAAAATAGCTCTGGGGAAAAAGGCGCTCCCTTGAAATGAACTTCTCAGGATTGCCATAGAGTGGTACTGCCTTGAACCCTAAGGGGAGTTCTAAAGTTGATCCTGTGAGGAGTCCTGACAAAATTAGTTCCTGAGGATTATGTGTAGTGTGTAGCGGAAGTCGAGGGAGCTGATGCCTACAGAGGAATTTGGGTTATGCAGTGACGATAGTGTAACTCGATGTCACTGCGATCTACTGCAGACCATAGCGAAAGTCGTGTGTGCCGCTGAGAGCCAACAGTCTACGTTTGATTTTATATCGGTAGATTGCAACCTATGGTAACATAGCGAAAGTCGTGTGTGCCGCAGAGAGCCAGCGGTCTACGTTTGATTTTACGTCGGTAAACTGCGACCTATGTGGGAGTGGAGAAGTTTCATTTTAGCAGCGAAAATCAAGGGCGCCGATGCCTACAGTTACGGACTTTTGCTGTGTTGGCAACGTAACCTTGGAATGTAACCGCGTTCTATTTTGGGTTCCATGGCGTAATCGAGGGGCGCGGAGTGCCTATAGTTACATGGAATTTTGTTGCGATGACAACGTAACCCTGGATGTAACTGCGACCATGGATGTGGGTGATGATTTCCAGAGCATTCTCACCAAAGATGTTTCCTCTATTTTCAATAATGTTTTCTATATTTTTAATAAAATTATTTTTCCAATCGTTTTCACCGGGTGTTGAAAACGGGTTTACCAAGTACTTATAGATTTTTAGTCCTGCGCCCGATCAACGTTTGACTAAATTTCTATGAGAACGGGGATGGACTTGTTGAGACATCGAGTTATAAAAAGTATTTTTATAAAGACTATTTTAGTAATATTATATAGATTTTTAAAGTATTTTTTTTAAAATGAAATGATCAAAGAAAATTTATCTGATTTTAAGCATGTTAATAATTCTGGCTTCGTTCCTTTTCAAGGACGAAAAGTTCTAAAGTGGGGAGGAACGTGACGACCCGAATTTTTAACGTCTGTTAATTGGAAAATTAACTGATTTTATTAACGAGATATAAATTTTTGATGGGTCGAATAATTGAATTTCTGATAATTAAAATATCTGAATATAAATTAAGTACTTAAGCCTTGGCTAAGAATAAAATATAGATATAAATATATGTTTAAATAAGAATAAAGGTATATAAGTAACTTATAATGTTGTATGTAATATAAAGTAAAACATATGTATATCTATATATATAAAGTAAAAAGGTAAACATAGCAAACTAAAATAGGATAAAAAATCATATGTATAACTACATATATACATAAGTATATGTATAGGTGTATATAATAGTATACATGAAGAATATAAATACATGTGTTAATAAGTATATACATCATTATAAAAATGAGAAAGACATACATGTATTTGTACATTGTCAAGATATGGAAAAGGCATGTAAATATACATATGAATGGATATATATGTAAACAAAAGTGGGAACACATAATTAATGCAAGCATACAACCTTTCTAGTCAAGCTTACAACACATATAATCAAATTCAAAAGCATGTCACATGAAATCAAGCCGACATTTCAAATGAAATTTCTGATCACCAAAAAAAAAAAACTCAGCATGTAGCTTTCTCTGCACACTACTCCCACCCTATATATATATATATATATATGCATATACAAACCACTACTTTGTGGCCTTCCAGTTCAACACCCTCACAAACAAAATACACATTAATTTCAAAACGAAAAGGATCTGCTTAAAGCTAGGAGGAAGATCAAAAAGATAAAAAATTAAGCCAACAGCTAATTTATTTGCAAAAGCAGTGCTTTGTTCAAGTTTATAAGGTGAGTAAACCTATTTGAAAAATAGTTTAATCCTGGATTTCATTTTGATGTTGTGAATGAAAATCATGCTGTTACCTGAAATGCTTGAATTGAAATGAATGTATGTATAAATATGGGTGTTTGATGCCTGTGTAATGCCTATATATCTGGAAAAATGCAAAAATGAACTCTATTGTTTTTAACAGGTTTGGATTTCTTCATTAAATTCAATATCTCACCATGTAATCCTAGTTAGCTTATGGTTTGTAAATGAAAAATGTTTGAAATCATGTATCATCACACCTAAAAATAATTACAGGAATTTTAATTGAATATTCGGCTCGAAAACTTCTAAAGAACAGTGGAAAATAGAATTGGGTCAAAAATTTATCAATTTAGCTTTAAGAATGGATTGCATAATAGAATTTGTTATAGTAATCATGAATTTTAGTGTGTAAATCATGATTTTTAGTTTGTGAATTTGTGAGTTCTCTTGAGTTGAACGTTTGTGATGTTGTGATCGATTTTCGTCGATCAACGACGAAATGGTCGACGTAATTGGGCTCGAAGGTCGAAGGGAAGACGAGGATCATCTGAAAAATACTATGGTGATTTATCGTTGATCGTGGTGGTCGGAAATAGATAAACAAGGGTTTGACCGATGTTTCTTGTCAACGCGATATTTGGGGTTCGTGTGTCGCCGTGTGATGATCGGAGAAGATCGCGTTGGTGGGGATGGTTGCTGGAAGGTGTGACGTAGCTTCTGTGAAGGTGGCTGGTGTTCTCGTGGTCGGAGGCAAAGGGGACGAGGGGTTTTTCGGTGAGTACTATTTCCTGGTGTTGAGATTCCTGCTCGATTTTGATTCTGTGATTTTTCATGCAATTTGGGTTCGCATTTGGGTTTAGGTAGGCTCGAGTGGTCATTGGGGATGGTCGCTATGATCGCCAGAGGTCGGCGACGATGGTTCAGGTGCACCGTGTGCACGTTGTACTGGGAAGTTTGGGCTTCTGTGTTTTGCACGGGTGATTCTCGCGCAAACAAGAGAATGTCCCGAAGCTGATGAAGATGGTGGGAACTCGAAGCGAATGCGGGTTTGCCTAGGGATTGACTCGGGTAATGAAGTGTGCATCTGGGTAAAGTAGGAACTGTGTTGTAGAAGGTTCAAGCCTACAAATTTTCGAGGCAAATTCCTCAAGTTTTGAATTTTAAAACTAGTTTTCAAAACAAATGGAATTCAAATTTTTAACGGTATTTTATTTTAATATATTTTCAAGTTCAAATGTAAGGATGATTGATTTTAAGGTGGTTAAATTAAATTGGTTTTGAATTTAAAAGAGGAAGGCTCGGGTTTGAATGTGGGATTGGTCGGGTTTTACTCGAGTTAAATGATAAGAGGTTTTCAAGTTTAATGGTTAACCAAAATCAAGTTTAAATTACCCTAACTATTATTCTAAATAGTAATTGTTTGAAATTGGGTAATTTATTTCAACTTTAATTAATAAAGTAAATTCTTAAGTTGCTTTTAAAAACTTAATTTATAATGTAATTAAGAAGTAACTAAGGAAATAAAATATTTTATCTTTAGTTAAACTTAAAATCTTGAGTAATTTAAGTTAATAAACCGAAGTGAATAAGTAAGGATAAATTTATAAGTTATTAAAGAGGAATTAAATTAATTAATGATTGAGAATTAATTAATCAAGGGAATATAATTAATCGAAGGATAATTACTTGGTAATTAGAGATCAGTTAGTTACTTAAATGATAAATTACTCAATGGAAGTAATTGAGAATTAATTGCTTTGTGTACTTAATTAAAGTATGGATTAAGTAAGATAATTTATTAAGGGTTAATAAATTATAAGTGAGACTAATTGAGCGATAATTAATCAATGGAGGTGATTAAAGGATAATTAATTTGAGTAAGTAATGAGAATGGGTGAAGGTTAATTAATTTTTGTAATTAATTAAGAGTTAATTACTTATTGTAATTAAAGTATAATTAATCAAGGATGATTAATTAAGATGATAATAAAAGATGATTAATTAATTTGTTTGTAATTAGTTAAGGTTAAGTAAGGATAATCTAAGTGGTTAAAGATTAGTAATTAATTTAATTAGAGATTAATTGAATTAATTTTGGAAGTGTTCAATTTTGCTTACGAATGATTGAATGATGTTAAATGCCTTGAATTGGTTGAGGTCTCTGATATGAAATGTTTTGTGATATGAGATGTTTGGATGGACAATGATAATGTGGTTATCTATCAAGATGCATTGCTGTGTAAAGTGACATCTTGAATTTAAAGTTGAGTTGTATTTCACTTGAATAACTCGGGTTAAAATGGTATTGAATTCGAAGAGACCGGGGTCGGGTATCAGTAAATACCCGAACCCACTTCGAATTTGTGACCTACAGTGATTCTTTTTAGATTGATATGTGCTATCAATAGGCCGAAGTGGAATGATTTAAATGACTGGACCATTTAAAACTAAGTGAAGATACTTAGGAATTGATTTGTGAATATAAGTGTTGACTATAACAAATTGTGAACTTGTAAATTGATACGAGTTACCCCGAGTTTTATATAGCTGTATGCTTTGTATTCCATGTTAGATGGGTTTACTCACGCTGGTTTCCAGCCTGACCCGGGTGTTACTTTGATGTAATGCTCGGGTCAGACCGAGTATTATAGATTTTCAGGTAAGGACGTTCTGGAGCTCAAGAGGCGAGCTGGATGGCAAGAACGTATGGAGTGTTTCCGCTGTATTATATTGTTGTATATATGAGACACGATGATTGTGTATATCCAGTGTCTGTATATATGTGTAACTCTGACGTATTATAAATGTATTTGATAGATACAGAATTCTTTTGTAAACTGTTATTATTTGATATTATATTTTCATCCGCTGCGAATGTGAGAATCTTTGTGGTGTTCCTTCTTCTTCTTCTTCTATCTCTTTCTTCTTTCCCTAACTATCTAGAATTTTTGGGTTCGAAAATTTGGGTCGTTACATTTGGTATCAGAGTAAGGTTAAGCGAGAACCTTGACTCTGCTGGGTGTACTCGTTAAGGATAGGGTCAATAGTACCCTAGAATGAGTTGAGTGTGTGTGTGTGTATATATATATATATATATATATATGAGGGCGTACTTGTTATTTTCTTATATAAATATTTTACATGATTTTATATAAAAATATATTTTGATATATATATATATATGTATGTATATAAAGCAATATTTCTTACTATTAAATATTAAGGTAATTGGTTGTAAAATTATTGGAATTAAATTAAGAGGTAATAGAAATACAACCAAATTGAAATTAAATAAAGATAAGTTTGAAATGAATTCAAATTGAAATTAAATCTTGATTTTGGAAAAGTTTCAGAATAAGATAATAATGAATTGGTTTCCAGATATGATAATCTTGGTTATTACCATTGTTATGTATAATAATAAAATGTGTGTTAAAGAGTAAGCAAAATGAAATGTTTTAAGGAAGTAAAATATTTGGGTAAGTCTGGCTTATAACTTGGAATTAAAGGTGATCTAAATTGTGAAATTTTAAATCTAAGCCATAAAATTTGGAATTTGTTTAAAAGTGCTAAAAGAACTAATAAATAAGCATTATTTGAATAAAGGGGACTTGTTGCAAACAAGGGTTGTTTAAAAATTTGTTTTGAATTAAAAACCAAAAGTGGTTTAAAATTTAAGGATAACTTAGTGTGTAAAGAAAATAATATGTATATATGAGGAATATACACAATACCAAAGTTGGTTTGAAATAAACTCTAAATGTTGAGTTTTAAATTTGGAATGAGATGTGATACCCAAGGTGATAAGTCTTTGAACTTATAAAATTATTAATGTGTAGTTTAAAATTTGAAATGGGAATTCAAATTCGGTAAGGTTGGCTGGAATTAAGCAAATTGAATTTAACTTTGGGAAAATTAAATAAGTTAACAAGCAACATGAAATGGAAATTTCATTATGAAATTGGGATTTAACTTGGGAAGTTAAATGGTTAATTTGAATTGGGAGTTTGTGCGATCTCAAAATGGGTTTGAGATCTGGAAATTGAAATGGATGGATGTTTTAAAATAAACTGGATGATATCATCCTATTGTTATTAAAAATCTTTAAACTGTGAATTGGATTTGTTTAAATGGATGAGGAATGAAGTGTGGTAATATATCCATAATTGAGATAAAAAGAGAAATTAAACTTTAATTTGAAATTAAGGATATGGAATTATTTTGAATTGAAAATTTGAATAGTTAAATTTGTAAATTAAAATTTGTTTAAGAACTGGTTCCAAAGCTCGAAGATAAAAAAATTGGGTGATAAGTTGAATTTTTAAGATAAAATTGTTTGAACTCTTATTTGAACTTTGTAATAAGTTAAGTAAAGATAATTTAAAATGGAATTTTGAGAATTGATTCAGAATTAAATTGTTTAAGGATTTGGATTTTTGATTTAAAAATAAAGGTTAATTTGATTTAAGGGGTTAAATCAACAATTGGAAATTTAACTCGAATTTATATAATTCGAGATGGGTTAAAGTGAGATTTAGATTTCATTAGTTCAAATTGAATTTAGTTTGAATTAATTAGAATTGAAGACGGATAAGTATAAAATTCAAATGGAAAATTTGAATTGGATTAATTTGAAATAAAATCGAAGATTGAATGAGTTCGAATTCAAATGGGAATTGAGACTAATTCATAGAAATTGAAATGATTTGAAATTGAAGTGGATTCAATTTGAAATTAGTCTAAATTAATTTTAATAATTTGGAATTGTAGTTAAGGTGAATATGTTTAAAATCAAATGGAATTTGATTTGAATTTGGAAAGAAATTGAGATTAATTCAACTTGAATTGGGGATAAATCAAGTTCAAGGGAAATTGAAGTTATTCAAATTAGAATTGAGTCAATTTAAATGGAAGTGGAAATTTAAATTGAATTGATGGGATTGGAGGTTGGGAATTGAACAGTTTGACTCTGGACTATTTTCAAAATAAATTGTTTTAGTACAAATCTACTTTTCCAAGCTACTTATTATATATACAACCTTTCTTTTTTAAACTTAAAACTATCTTATACTTGTTTTACAATTATTTTGGAACTATTTAAAATTTGTTCAATTGTTTTATAAACTAATTACTATTTTTCAGCTATTTTACAAATTAATTACTATTTTACAACTATTTTGCAATTATTTAAAATTTGTATGACTATTCGACTATTTTTCAGCTGTTTTACAATTAGTTAACTATTTTACAGCTATTTTACAATTAATAATTATTTTTCAACTACTTGTCTATTTTTAAAATTTTCAAGCTATTTACTAAATATAATTTGGTCGGAGTTCGAACTGTTATTGATTAAATACCCAACTGAGGTAAGAATTGAAGTGATAATCCAAATGGGGATTAAGGCAAATGTGAATATGTGAATAAAATCAAAGGGAGGATGAATACAAAGGAAATTGATTTGGGTAATAATCAATGAAGTTGGATACGTAGGATGCACGTATATTATTCTATTCGCATAGTGATTTGATCCAGATTCGAGCACAGAATTTTGAGATAGTTATATCGATCCAAGTTGGGATTTTTCACTCGATTTTCGACGGCGAACCTGAATATGGATCGTTGATTGGTTCTGGACATTCTTTATCATAGTTATGGCTATGCAAGGAGAATGACAGTTTCTGATCAAGAAACCAGATCTGAGTCCGCACTAGGAAGTCGGGTGGACGATACTAGTTCGGAAGTGAAATTGTGTGATCGAGTAAGCGATCAGATTAATATAGTGTACGGATGATATCTGTACATCGTACGGGTTTGAATGAAAATGATATTGGAAATTTCTATGATAAAATTGGCTTTATAGAGTAATCAAATTTGAATATTTTATTTGGAATAAACAAGTTATATATCTTTGTTATATAAGGTAAATCTCCCTTTGTTGAATCTATTGTCGGAAGAAAAGGCTTTTTGAAAGTGTTTGAAGTATATAAGAGTTTTATACAAGTTTGAAATGATCCAAAGTTTTTAAAACTTATATATACCTATATATATATATATATATATATATATATATATATATATATAAAGGATCTTATGAGAATTTTGGAAAAAGGTTTTGGGAACCTTTGGATTTGGAAAGGCTTTTGATTTTTGGGTAAAATCAATATTGGAATTTGAAAAAGCCTAATTTGAGAATTACCGATTTTGGGATAATTAATTTTGTGTAAAGGAGCTTTATATGTGATTCACACTAGGTGTATGATTTGGAAGATACTATGTGTGTATAGTATAAAGTGTTTCGAAAATAGCTCTGGGGAAAAAGGCGATCCCTTGAAATGAACTTCTCAGGAGTGCCACAGAGTGGTACTACCTTGAACCCTAAGGGGGGGGGGGGTTCTAAAGTTGATCCTGTGAGGAGTCCGGACAAAACTAGTTCCTGAGGATTATGTGTAGTGTGTAGCGGAAGTCGAGGGAGCTGATGCCTACATAGGCATTTGGGTTATGCTGTGACGACAGTGTAACTCGATGTCACTACGACTACTGCAGACCATAGAGAAAGTCGTGTGTGTCGCTGAGAGCCAATAGTCTACGTTTGATTTTATATCGGTAGACTGCGACCTATGGTAACATAGCCAAAGTCGTGTGTGCCGCTGAGAGCCAACAGTTTACGTTTGATTTTACATCGGTAAACTGCGACCTATGTGGGAGTGGAGAAGTTTCATTTTGGCAGCGAAAATCGAGGGCGTCGATGACTATAGTTACATGGAATTTTGCTGTGATGGAAACGTAACCCTGGAATGTAACTGCGATCTGTTGTGGGTTCCATGGCGTAATCGAGGGGCGCAGAGTGCCTATAGTTACATGGACTTTTGCTGCGATGGCAATGTAACCCAGGATGTAACTGCGACCATGGATGGGGGTGATTTGCAGAGCATTCTCACCAAAGATGTTTCCTCTATTTTCAATTATGTTTTCTATATTTTCAATAAAATTATTTTCCCAAGCATTTTCACCGGGTGTTGAAAACGGGTTTACCAAGTACTTATAGATTTTCAGTCCTGCGCCTGATCAACGTTTGACTGAATTTCTATGAGAACAAGGATGGACTTATTGAGACATCGAGTTATAAAAAGTATTTTTATAAAGACTATTTTAGTAATATTACATAGATTTTTAAAGTATTTTTGTTAAGAAAAATGAAATGATCAAAGAAAATTTATCTGATTTTAAGCATTTTAATAATTCTGGCTTCGTTCCTTTTCAAGGACGAAAAGTTCTAAAGTGAGGAGGAATGTGATGACCCAAATTTTTAACGTCTGTTAATCGGAAAATTAACTGATTTTATTAACGAGATATAAATTTTTGATGGGTCGAATAATTGAATTTCTGATAATTAAAATATCTGAATATAAATTAAGTACTTAAGCCTTGGCTAAGAATAAAAATATAGATATAAATATATGTTTAAATAAGAATAAAGGTGTATAGGTAACTTATAATGTTGTATGTAATATAAAGTAAAACATATGTATATCTATATATATAAAATAAAAAGGTCAACATTGCAAAGTAAAATAGGATAAAAAAAATCATATGTATAACTATATATACATAAGTATATGTATAGGTGTATATAATAGTATACATGAAGGATATAAATACATGTGTTAGTAAGTATATACATCATTATAGAAATGAGAATGACATACATGTATTTGTACATTGTCAAGATATGGAAAAGGCATGTAAATATACATATGAATGGATATATATGTAAACAAAAGAGGGAACACATATTAATGCAAGCATACAACCTTTCTAGTCAAGCTTACAACACATATAATCAAAGTCAAAAGCATGTCACATGAAATCAAGCCGACATTTCAAATGAAATTTCTGATCACTAAAAAAAAAAAATCTCGGCATGTAGCTTGCTCTGCACACTACTCCCACCCTATATATATATATATATATATATATATATATATATATATGCATATACAAACCACTACTTTGTGGCCTTCCAGTTCAACACCCTCACAAACACAAATACACATTAATATCAAAACGAAAAGGATCTGCTTAAAGCTAGGAGGAAGATCAAAAAGATAAAATTAACCTAGAAGCAAATTTATTTGCAAAAGCAGTGCTCTGTTCAAGTTTATAAGGTGAGTAAACCTATTTGAAAAACAGTTTAATCCTGGATTTCATTTTGATGTTGTGAATGAAAATCATTCTATTACCTGAAATGCTTGAATTAAAATGAATGCATGTATGAATATGGGTGTTTGATGCCCGTGTAATGCCTATATATCTACAAAAATGCAAAAATGAACTCTGTTGTTTTTAACAGGTTTGGATTTCTTCATTAAATTCAATATCTCACCATGTAATCCTAGTTAGCTTATGGTTTGTAAATGAAAAATGTTTGAAATCATGTATGATCACACCTAAAAATAATTACAGAAATTTAATTGAATATTCGGCTCGAAAACTTCTAAAGAACAGTGGAAAATAGAATTGGGTCAAAAATTTATCAATTCAGCTTTAAGAATGGATTGCATAATAGAATTTGTTATAGTTAATCATGAATTTTAGTGTGTAAAACATGATTTTTAGTTTGGGAATTTGTGAGTTCTCTTGAGTTGAACGTTTGAAATGTTTTGATCGATTTTCGTCGATCGACGACGAACTGGTCGACGTAATTGGGCTCGAAGATCGAAGGGAAGACGAGGATCATCGGAAAAATACTACGGCGATTTATCATTGATCGTGGTGGTCGGAAATAGACAAACTAGGGTTTGACCGCTGTTTCTTGTCGACGCGATATTTGGGGTTCGTGTGTCGTCGTGTGATGATCGGAGATGATCGCGTTGGTGGGGATGGTTGCTGGAAGGTGTGACGTAGCTTCTGTGAAGGTGGTTGGTGTTCTCGTGGTCGGAGGCAAAGGGGATGAGGGGTTTTCCGATGAGTACTGCTTCCTGGTGTCGAGATTCCTGCTCGATTTTGATTCTGTGGTTTTTCGTGCAATTTGGGTTCGCATTTGGGCTTGAGTAGCTCGAGTGGTCATTGGGGATGGTCGCGACGATCGCCAGAGATCGGCGATGATGGTTCAGGTGCACCGTGTGCACGTCATACTAGGAAGTTTGGGTTTCTGTGTTTGGTCGGGTGATTCTCGCGCAAACAAGAGATGTCCCGAAGCTGATGAAGATGGTGGGAACTCGAAGAGAACGCAGGTTTGCCTAGGGATTGACTTGGGTAATGAAGTGTGCATCTGGGTGAAGTAGGAAGTGTGTTGTAGAAGGTTCAAGCCTACAAATTTTCGAGGCAAAGTCCTCAAGTTTTGAATTTTAAAACAAGTTTTCAAAACAAATGGAATTCAAAATTTTAACGGTATTTTATTTTAATATATTTTCAAGTTCAAATGTAAGGATGATTGATTTTAAGGTGGTTAAATTAAATTGGTTTTGAATTTAAAAGAGGAAGGCTCTGGTTTGAGTGTGGGATTGGTCGGGTTTTACTCGAGTTAAATGATAAGAGGTTTTCAAGTTTAATGGTTAACCAAAATCAAGTTTAAATTACCCTAACTATTATTCTAAATAGTAATTGTTTGAAATTGGGTAATTTATTTTAACTTTAATTAATAAAGTGAATTCTTAAGTTGTTTTTAAAAACTTAATTTGTAATGTAATTAAGAAGTAACTAAGGAAATAAAATGTTTTATCTTTAGTTAAACTTAAAATCTTGAGTAATTTAAGTTAATAAACCGAAGTGAATAAGTAAGGATAAATTTATAAGTTACTAAAGAGGAATTAAAGTAATTAATGATTGATAATTAATTAATTTAGGGAATATAATTAATTGAAGGATAATTACTTGGTAATTAGAGATCAGTTAACTACTTAAATGATAAATTACTCAATGGAAGTAATTGAGAATTAATTACTTTGTGTAATTAATTAAAGTATGGATTAAATAAGATAATTTATTAAGGGTTAATGAATTATAAGTGAGATTAATTGAGCGATAATTAATCAATGGAAGTGATTAAAGGATAATTAATTTGAGTATGTAATGAGAATGGGTGAAGGTTAATTAATTTTTGTAATTAATTAAGAGTTAATTACTTATTGTAATTAAAGTATAATTAATCAAGGATGATTAATTAAGATGATAATAAAAGATGATTAATTAATTTGTTTGTAATTAGTTAAGGTTAAGTAAGGATAATCTAAGTGGTTAAAGATTAGTAATCAATTTAATTAGAGATTAATTAAATTAATTTTGGAAGTGATCAATTTTGCTTATGAATGATTGAATGATGTTAAATGCCTTGAATTGGTTGAGATCTCTGATATGAAATGTTTTGTGATATGATATGTTTGGATGGACAATGATAATGTGGTTATCTATCAAGATGCATTGCTGTGTAAAGTGACATCTTGAATTTAAAGTTGAGTTGTATTTCACTTGAATAACTCGGGTTAAAATGGTATTGAATTCGAAGAGACTGGGGTCGGGTATCAGTAAATACCCGAACCCACTTCGAATTTGTGACCTACAGTGATTCTTTTTAGATTGATATGTGCTATCAATAGGCCGAAGTGGAATGATTTAAATGACTGGACCATTTAAAACTAAGTTAAGATACTTAGGAATTGATTTGTGAATATAAGTGTTGACTATAACAAATTGTGAACTTGTAAATTGATACGAGTTACCCCGAGTTTTATATAGCTGTATGCTTTGTATTCCATGTTAGATGGGTTTACTCACGCTGGTTTCCAGCCTGACCCGGGTGTTACTTTGATGTAATGCTCGGGTCAGACCGAGTATTATAGATTTTCAGGTAAGGACGTTCTGGAGCTCAAGAGGCGAGCTGGATGGCAAGAACGCATGGAGTGTTTCCGCTGTATTATATTGTTGTATATATGAGACACGATGATTGTGTATATCCAGTGTCTGTATATATGTGTAACTCTGACGTATTATAAATGTATTTGATAGATACAGAATTCTTTTGTAAACTGTTATTATTTGATATTATATTTTCATCCGCTGCGAATGTGAGAATCTTTGTGGTGTTCCTTCTTCTTCTTCTTCTATCTCTTTCTTCTTTCCCTAACTATATGGAGTTTTTGGGTTCGAAAATTTTGGGTCGTTACAGAAACCGTCATTCTCCTTGCATAGTCATAAACTTTGATAGAGAATTTTCAAAATTAATCAGAAATCCACATTCAGGGTTTGCCGTACAAAATCGAGTGAAAAATCCCAACTCGAATCGATATAACTATCTCGAAATTTTATACTCGACTCTGGATCAAATCATTATGCGAGTAAAATAATATACTTACATCCTATATATTTATCTCAATTGATTATCAGTTATATCAATTCTCATTTTCAGTCACATTTACTTTGATTTCCATTCACTTGTCCCATTTCACACTTTACTTAACCATCATTCAATATTAACTTAGAATAATTTTTTCCAATACTAATGTTTACTAAAAAATTTCACATTTCTCGTTAAGTTCGAATATAAATATTTTACACACTTAAAAATTTATTTTTACTTCACCACTTTGGTTTAGATCTACTTCTATTCAATTTGGATCTCAATTGTCCATATGAATTCTATTTACCTTTATTTTTAAATATTGAATTCTATTCATCTCATTTCAAACCATATTTAATTAACTATTTCTTTATTTAGTTCCACTTACAATTTATTTTAAATCTCAATGGATTTTATTTCCAAACTTTAATTATTTTTAGTCCACTTCGAATTTATTCTACAACTTCACTTTACTTTACACAATTTAAATTAAGTATCATCCCAATACTCAATTTCAATCTATTAGCTTACCCATTTAAATCAATTAGTTTACTTACTAATTTTATTTTCAATACTTTGTTTTATTTAGTCCAACTTGACTAATTTTCCATTTACTTACAAATTCCAAATGAATTTCAACATTCAGTTTCAATTTCATTTAGTTGCAAATGTAAATTCATTTGTTCATTCACAAATTTATTTCCCACTTAATAAATTTTGTTACAATGACCATTTCATTTTGCCTACTTAGACCAAAATTTACTTTTATTTAACTTGTTCTAGTTAAATTTCATTTCCATTAAAAATTTTAAACTTCCATAGGTTTCCAACTTATTTACATTCCCTTCACTAATCCCTATAATTTACTACATTTAATTGACTTACATTTTTGACTATCTTGTTTTCACACTAGTTTAATTCAACTCGTCTTTAAGTTAAATTTTATTCCAACAGATTTCAAATTTTTATAGGCTATCAAACCCGTTTATATTCCATAAACATTTTTAATTAAACTTCCAGAGTTTAATCAATTACTTAAGTATTCAAAACATTTTTGAAATCATATATACCTAAAATCCTTTGGTATCAAATTACCTTTTGAATTTTAAAACCAAACCCAGTTTTACAAACAACTCCAATTTAAAAATTTTGGTAGCAATTTCTCTCTTGGAAACTCGAAAATGAACATCGATGATGCTGCAGTCATCACTATAGTTATTTTCCAGCGACCAAAAAGAGTTCAGTGCTTTTACCTTTTTAAAAACATTTTCTAACATTGTTGATTACAAATCTCACCAGATTTCATTTCAAACTGAAAAATATTTTCCAAATAATATCACTATTATTTCTCCAAAACCTTTGAAAACCATTTCAAACCCAAAGGAATTTAAAATTTTCCCAAAATTTCAATTTTCAATTCCTTCTAATCAATATTAAAACATTAATTTGGAATTTTATCCCATTTCAATTATAAATCTTATTTATAATTCACATTTCAATTTCTATTTTGTTATCTGAATTTATTCCTTCAAATTTGGTGATAATTTCATTTTCCACTCAAAAGTGATAATAATTTAATATTATCACTTCCTAATAACCAAGCAACCATATATACTTATGATAACTTCTGAAATTTATTTCTTTTATACATAAAAATAATTTGGGGAAAATTATTTCATTTACCCTATTTAAAAACAATACCGTGTCGAATTGTTCTATTCAAGTGTTTAGAAATCCCTATCAATAACGTTAATTACTCGTATTGATCAGAATCCATACACCACTCAACAAACCAATCAACACAATATATAACAATTTTATACTCACTAACAAATACGCGCTCATATCTATTAATACACTCAAACTCATTCTAGAGCATCACTGACTCTATTTCTAATGAGTAATCCCCACCAGAGCCAAGGTTCTCGCTTAACCTGGCTCTGATACCAACTGTAACGATCGATTTTTCGATGCCCGAAAATCGACATCAATACGTCCACTATATCAAATGCCGAACAATCGAATGCTGAAAAACTGAACCATTAGGGTTAAAAAAGAAGGAGGCATAAGAAGAAATGGAAACATTATCAGAATCTCACAATCGCAGCAGAACAATATATTATAGATAAATGACTAATCTTTAATTAAAAAATTGTGTCTATTAAGATATTATTGCATCAGAGTTTAACAAAATTCATAGCACACAACTGGACAGTTATCATAACCTGCCTCACAAAACTAACTATGCAGTTAATCATACACATCAGAATATTTTTACCTTACGATAACCACGCCACAAATAAACATGCCTGGTTTTTACCTTACGATTACCAAAACATTTTTGTCAAATCCGTCTGATATTATAATAGTGTCTATTGAAAGTAAATTATAATCTAGCTGAAATGCTTGCATCTCACATTTCAGCATAATTCGGCACAATCAAAACTGTACAGGAGCTTATTAGAGATTAGAGTGCATATAATGGCAGGGATACTGGGGTACCGTCCATTATAGTACGTGGTCTAGATCACCGTACCGAGGATCCACCCTGATCCCCTGCTACACAACACCGAAGCTACCCTTTATTGGATAGTCCGAACAAGATCGCCCCGCTATTGGGATCTGCAACAACCTACACATCTGAAATAAAGGGACATCTAGACTGGGATGACCTTTCCCTAATTGGTTGCTAGCCACTTGGCCTTGTGTGCACCTCCCCTATTTTAGCCATTCCTGGTAGATGAGGCTCGAGGCTATGCGTTACCTTTTTAGCACACATTCACTTAGATTGCTCACCGTCCTCTTGACGATGTTCTGATAGCATTCGTCCATACAAGTCAGTTCCGGATCCAAACGGAACCGAAGGCACTACTCCTACTACATCCATTTTGGTATCACCCTCCCTATTAGTAGCGATTAGCCCTTGCACTGCACTGCTCCATCTTCTACTCCAAGCTCTTCTCTTCCTCGCGAAACGTTCAAACCAGATCGAAGTGGTTTTCAAAAAATTAATCTGGATCCCGGTCTCTTCGAAACGGTTAGCGCATTAGCCAATATTGATAGTCGATTATTTAACTATCAAATAACATTCACAAACAACCATTAGACCTTGATAAATTCCCAAATTATTTATTTCAAAAATATCTTCCCAAGATATTTTCCTCCACACTCCACCCTTTGAAAATAGTTTTCAAATCACATTTCTCTTGCGGAATAAATTTCCAAATGTTGTTTATTTCCACTGAAATTCACTGAGTCTGTAACATCCCACCTTTTCGCACACTTCAAATCGACACACATGCCGATTTAAACCATACGGAAGGGCGGATTGTTATGGGGTAAATAAGGAAAACAGAGAAGAAATAAACAAAATAGAATCTCACAGCGGAAGGATAAAATATAATAATAAAATATACAGTTTGTAAAACTGTTTACAAACATTTATATAATACATATCAGAGTTACACATACCAATAACAATGCAGCGGAACAGTGTGTAGTGCACTAGTATAAATAATAATAGTAATACTACAAATCTTCGTCTTCGTCCTCCAGAGCTAAAACTTCAAATCCTGAAACGCTCGGACTGACCCGAGCGAATTGAAAAGACAAAACACTCGAGTCAGAACTAAAAGATCTTATGTGAGTTAAATTAACAGAAATAAATATGAGTGCAGTAACTCAAGAGATGCTCGGGATTCACATCTCCTAAGGATCCGTTAAACTATTTACTATGTAGTATATTGCGCTATTATAATAGTGTCTATTTGTAAAATAAACTTACTTTTAAATAGCGTTAAGGCTTTACATTTTCCACCTTAACACAGTTATATATTCCCATAGTCTATACAGTACCGTAATCTCCCCCGTGCTGGGCGTAGTCAGAGGGCACTCCATAGGTATGGTACAAAACCAAAATCGTATAAGGCGTGCTAGGGTAGGTGACACGGCACAACTATGCAATGTCAGGCTAGATATACCAATTACGCTTCCGGGCCGATGGAAACGCGCAGCGCGCAGCTGCCACCCACCTCGGACAAACTCCCCACATCAAAGAAATCAAAAGTGAAGGTGGCCACCGAAAATCCAAAGTCTGAGTATAGTATCGAAGGGAAGTGTCCGATCAGAGGTGCTACCTCATTAACCCGTCGATCGCTCCTCTTTTAGCCACCTTATGCCAACTCACGGGAGTTGGGTCCTCGTATTTACCTTTAAAGGAAATGCCGCCACCAACATACTTCATTCTGGAATCTCCACTGCGTACACGGTTGTTAAAATGGTTTTCGAAGTTGGCAGAGAGTATGACAACTTCCGATACCGGTCTCTTCAACAACCAATCGTTATTATAACACCGCGGTCTTTTCAAAATAGTTTATACTTTAAAACCAGAATAAAATATCCATTTTAAACCCATATAAATACGATATCGTTTATATTTTTAAAACCCCAAATCAATACGATATCATTTATTTGCCAATATATATTCTTTCCAAAATCATAGGGTTTCCAAAGTAAAATATTTAGAAATCAAACTCTTAAACATAATATTTTCAAATTATACTACTTTGAAAAACATAGCTTTGAAACAAATTTCCATCTCTTAAATGGTTAAATATTAAACTACTTTTATAAAACAAAATAGCTTCTTTAGATTTCACAAATCAATTTCAAATATCGATTTACACTTCCAAATACCATTTCAATTCTTATGTTTCAAGGCTTTAAATATTTCACCATTTCAAAAAAAACAACTCATTTGACAAATCCATATGTATCAAATTCAATTACTTCTTATTTAGACTTGAAATGTTTACTTAATGAATTCAATATAATTTAAGTAAAACCTTTAACTTCACATAACTGGATAATCTTTCAATTTATTAAACTTGATATATTCATTTAAATCACTCTACACACAAAAATCAAGTTATAAAAATCATACCCTTTAAAAATTAATAACCTTTTTATTTAATTCCAAATTTTACTCAATATTCATCTTCCGACCTTATTCTCATTTAAGTTAATAAAACTCCAGAACTTAAATTTTAAATAAATGCTTAATTGTATTTGATCTTAAAAATCAAACTTTATTTTATACTTCAAAACAATTTATACAAAGCTTAAAACCGAAAATTACTATATATAAAAAAACCTTTATTAATAACCAAATCAAAAACCCATAAACCATATATATATAGCTTTGCAAAAACCATAGAAAAACATTTCGAAAATAATTTTATATATTTACCGCGGTGCCTGTATATGATTTTCTATCCTATGGTCAAGTGATACAGATGTTTATCATTTCAATCCGCAATTTAAAATGAAAAAATGCGGTTATATATCATTTCAAACCGCAATCCCGAATGAATGAAATGCATAGCAACTTGCAATTAATAAAATTAATCATCCATTCATCCATCAAATCATACATCCATTTGTCACAGTCATCATCCAATTTCAAACAATCATCAATACATAACAGGTGATAAATAATGGTATCAATTATTAGTTTATACTCAAAATAAATTTAATAACTGTTAATTGGCAGTTTATATGCAAAAATAAACGTAAATTTAACTGGCAGTTAATATGAAATAAAAATCTAACATAACTATGACTGGCAGTTAATATGCAATTAAATAAATTCTAACTGTCAAATTTATGCAATAAATAAAAGTAATTAACAGTTATATTAAATCAATGCGATTTATCAGAGATAATGAATAAAACATGCCAAACAGTCATAAATAAATTTCTACTCATATCTAAAATTAATTTAACAACACAAGAAATTTTAGAAATTGTGAGTGGGTTAAAACACTCACCTTTTGAATTTAAATCGAATTTAAATTCGATTTAAACCCAAAAATTTCACAGTCTCCAAATCTGTCCAAACCAGCGCCAACAGATCCATAATTTAATTTCGATCCTAATAAAAAAAATCTCGCGTGAATACGAGGTCGTATGAGAAAGTTATTCAATTTTAATGAGTTGAAATAAAAATTAAATAAAACAAATTTAAACAACAACCTAATTAAAGCTTGCCCCGTAATAAAGCTTCTTCTCAACTCACGTATTTTCGTCCAGGGAATGAACCCATTTCAACGCACGCCCTCCCCATCTTTGACCGTGCCTTTAGACCGCCCCAGGCCACCAGATGGTGACGCGCCTCCACCATTACGACCGCCTCCGCCTGCCGCACCTCCACCTTGAAAGCCTTCGAGTTCGGCCTCCCCTATCACCTCTGCCGCCGCCTTCAAAAACTAGTGTTTCAAACCCTAATTCACCAATATCGGCCACCACCGGTCGCAATAAGCCAAGCGGCTACCACCAAACGACTTCCCTAGCCGAGCTCTCCAATACCCAGAAACCAATTTGCAAATAGTCGCTCCAAATCAAAACGCCCAAATTGACTTAGGTTTCGAATTTCCTGATTTTGACCGCGATTTGCCGCTAACTCGAGTATCGATTTCGAAAACAGAGACTACGCGTAGATTCGTATGGATGAAATCTACAACATATATTTTTTGGAATTTTTCTGAGATGTTTGAATTTTCATTTGAAATTTGAATAGAAATAGATCTAGGTTTGCATCCATTTGAGGAGGAGAAGGAGTTGAAGAAAAGAACGTACAGACAAATGATAGAAGATAGAGGCTAGGGTTTATGATCGTCTATTTATAGATAGATCGCAAAAGAATAGGTGTGCACGAATTTTAACGTGCAAACGGAAGTGGTCCCAAAAGATAAATAATATTAATTACACACGTTACGGATTTAGGAAATAAATAAATTCCTTATCATTTACATTTTATTTTAAACGTATTTACAAATGTATATCTAGACGTTTCGTTTACGTTTCAAAATATATCCACAATTTTATTAATTTCCAAATTGATCTAAACAAATTTAGATGTAAATTAAAAGCTGATAAGTCTATCCATTGCAGTGTTAATTTCTCCACTTCCTTATATTTAGAAATTATAAATTAAGTTTTCAAAAACCTATTTTTTTTTATTTTCAAACTTTTATATTCTCATCTTTTACCAGTAATAAGGATGCACTAACATTTGTTCATGGTTTCACCTTATTATCCTCAAATTCCATTTTAATTTTCAATAATCACAATTGTTGAATGTTGATACTTTAATTAAATTTATACATCTTGCTTTCTATACTATAAATCAACTAGTGGACCTATTTTATATAGAATTAGCAAAATTTCATCTTATAAAATTAACCTCCTTCAATTACAAAACAAAATCTATGCTAACTGCACAATTCAAGTCAATTAATTGTAATTGATTTCCCATAAATTGTTATAAATAAAATTTTAAATCTTCATAACTTCGTTTATTGATTTACAATCTTACTATTAAATAAATTGACATTTAGCATTGAATTATATTACATTCCATAAATGAATTTATAAATTTATTTCAAATTAACGTACTACTTGATTTCCTTAGATTATAAGTTATTCTATTAGTCAGTCATCTTTTTGTTTTTAAAATCATTAATTAAGGTCCCAATTAGGTTAATTTATCTGGATTTCATTCCTTTATTACATCATTCATCACTTAACAATTTACCAACTTTTTTATGCATCTTATTTCACTTATATCTTGTAATTATTTTCTAAACTCATACTTGTAATACCCAATATCATTTTATATTTCAATCGATTCTCACTTATTCCTATTTTATTGCAATATATTTCTATACTCATTCATTAATGCATATCTTCACTCACTTCCTATTTTATTGCAATATATTTCTATACTCATTCATTAATGCATATCTTCACTCACTTCCTATTTTATTGCAATATATTTCTACATTCATTCATAAATGCATATCTTCACTCACTTCCTATTTATTGCAATATATTTCTATACTCATTCATTAATGCATATCTTCACTCACTTCCTATTTTATTGCAATATATTTCTATATTCATTCATAAATGCATATCTTCACTCACTTCCTATTTTATTGCTATATATTTCTATACTCATTCATTAATGCACACATACAAATTAACAATTCTAAATCCCTTTTAATTATTCCATCTATGCTCCATTCCTTCACGTAATGCACAATTAGCATTCCTTATTCAAATTTGTTACATTCCCTTATATCCACTTCATAAATAAATTGGTATTCCGTTTTCCATTTATTACTAACTTTAATTATTCCAATTTATTATCTAACATACAATTTGAATTTATTTTCAAATTTTCACCGTTAAATTAATTAACATCTTCTAATAGTAAATAAAAAGGATTGAGCAAATTAAAATTTCTATTCAGTTATAGTTTATCAATATATTGATACATAGGCAAAATCAAATTCTTGTCTTTAATTACCCTTTTCATAATTTCAACTCAATCAACATGCAACTCATAATAACTTTTTATAAGTATGCATGGAATCATCATTTATTCCAATCTTTTCTTAATTTACATAATAAATTCCCTTTATTTATTTTCAATTTACACAAAGGTATAAATCTTTCACTATTTCAATCATTAGATTTTTATTCAAATTACTAATAATCAAGTTTTTAAATACCGTTGCTATATTTTAATTTAGCGTTCATTCCAATACTAATTTATCATCTTCATTTTTTTTTCTTTTTTTTTCTACAAAAAAATAAATTACGAGATCCTATTCAATTAACAATTTAATTGTCGAAATTTACGGGTCGTTACACTCTCCCCCACTCAAAACTTTTCGTCCCCGAAAAGGGAAAGAAGGGAAAAGAAGAATTTTGAAATCAATATCATATTTAAATATTATATTTATAAAAATTTAAATTTACAAAATTAGTTAATTTAGCTAAAATATACAAATTTATATAAAGTGAAATATTTAAGCGGTTTCAACCATTAATCGACCAATCAATACAACAACCATCAACTTTACAAATAGCATACATACACAAGACAAAGCAACCATTTAATCCAACAAACAAATAGTTGTTCGGGTTCAAAACTTGAAATTGTATGGAATGAAAATAACTATCAAGTGCATCCTTTACTCAACAGTCTTAGATGGAACAATGATAGATTATTTATTCATCCAACAACTTCAAATTCTCTTACCCAACCAACCATAAGTCAAACAATAACAATTCAAACCAACAACCAAATTAACTTATTATACATTTATTTCATGCTTTAGTTGTTTAATTTCTTTTCTTTCATTTATTGAGTGATTCCTTCATTACTTACAATTTTCATTTTGCATTTATTACAATATTCATTATATTTGCATTCCGTTTTATTTACTTAAGTTTATAATCATCTATTTATAATACTTAAAATTTCCATTTTAACTTAAGTTTATACATTTAATTCTCATTTTGTAACAGCAAATTCATTGAATACCTTTATTACCTCAAGATTCACCTATAAGATTTCCCCTTACATTTTCTTACTAACATTGCAACTTTTATTATATGGTAAGTTATATATATGCTTTAAGAATGTAAGTGAAAATTATACAAGTTTCTTCTCAATTCCTTTAATTAATTAATGGTTCAATAATTATATATATTCGTTTTATAAATTACAATTTCAACTTACTTTTAATTTCATTCATTTATTTAATGCTTACATTTCTATTATATTTAATAATGGTAACAATTTAACTACACTAAATTTGCAACTTTATACATCAATTCTTATAAATAAAGAAGTTCATTAATTCATTTAATAATGTTTACAATTGTTTATTTACATTACTTATCTTCCTATTGAATTAAATTTTTACTTTAATTAAAGGTTCCAATTTCTAAACTTAATTGAACTATTAATTAACTGGAACTTAAGAACCAAATACCGGGTTAAATTTTAAATCATTTAAAATAATAGATAGATATCTACACTTAACATATATATCCAATCATAATTAAAATGATAAAATTTCCTTAACAATCCTGCAGTAAATTACTACCGTGGCCTTCCCACTTCGAAACTCGGTAATGCATGTCGATGATGCGTGCACTCATCACCGAAATTATTTTCCAGCGACAGAGAGGAAAGTACAAAACTTATTTTCTCCAAAAATCTTCTTTAAAACAATTTCTCTTAAATTATATTAAATATTCATATCAGAAAATACTTATAACAATTATATTCCAAAAATTTTACGAAAAATTCCAAAACCCCGGATCTTAAGTCCTAAATTTCCAAATTTCATTTATCTTATTTTTAAATCTTATTTCTATCATTATTCAAAACCTTCATTACCTAACAACCAATCTATTACAACCAAATATATATATTATTTTGAAAAATTATTTTATAGAAAATATAATAGGTAAAATTATTTCATTCACCTATATTAAAACAAATATTATGTCGGTCTGTCCTATTAAGTGTTTAGAAACCCCTATTGATGTCACAACGTCCCATGCATCAACCAGAATTTATAAATACAAAACGGAACAGATTAACACAATATTAAAACCTTTTTATAACACTAACAAGTACGCTCTCTCATATATATACACTCAGCGACTCCCATAGGGTATTACTACCCTATTAACAAAGAGTCAAACCCCACAAAGCTAAGGTTTATCGCTAAACCAAAACTCTGATACCAACTGTAACATCCCGCCTTTTCGCACGCTTCAAATCGACACACATGCCAATTTAAACCATACGGAAGGGCGGATTGTTATGGGTTAAATAAGAAAAACAGAGAAGAAATAAACAAAATAGAATCTCACAGCGGAAGGATAAAATATAATAATAAAATATACAGTTTATAAAACTGTTTACAAACATTTATATAATACATATCAGAGTTACACATACCAATAACAATGCAGCGGAACAGTGTGTAGTGCACTAGTATAAACAATAATAGTAATACTACAAATCTTCGTCTTCGTCCTCCAGAGCTAAAACTTCAAATACTGAAACGCTCGGACTGACCCGAGCGAATTGAAAAGACAAAACACTCGAGTCAGAACTAAAAGATCTTATGTGAGTTAAATTAACAGAAATAAATATGAGTGCAGTAACTCAAGAGATGCTCGGGATTTACATCTCCTAAGGATCCGTTAAACTATTTACTATGTAGTATATTGCGCTATTATAATAGTGTCTATTTGTAAAATAAACTTACTTTTAAATAGCGTTAAGGCCTTACATTTTCCACCTTAACACAGTTATATATTCCCATAGTCTATACAGTACCGTAATCTCCCCCGTACTAGGCGTCGTCAGAGGGCACTCCATAGGTATGGTACAAAACCAAAATCGTATAAGGCGCGCTAGGGTAGGTGACACGGCACAACTAGGCAATGCCAGAATAGATATACCAATTACGCTTCCGGGCCGATGGAAACGCGCACCGCGCAGCTGCCGCCCACCTCGGACAAACTCCCCACATCAAAGAAATCAAAAGTGAACGTGGCCACCGAAAATCCAAAGTCTGAGTATAGTATCGAAGGAAGTGTCCGATCAGAGGTGCTACCTCATTAACCCGTCGATCGCTCCTGTTTTAGCCACCTTATGCCAACTCACGGGAGTTGGGTCCTCGTATTTACCTTTAAAGGAAACGCCGCCACCAACCTACTTCATTCTGGAATCTCCACCGCGTATACGGTTGTTAAAGTGGTTTTCGAAGTTGGCAGAGAGTATGACAACTTCCGATCCCGGTCTCTTCAACAACCAATCGTTATTATAACACCGCAGTCTTTTCAAAATAGTTTATACTTTAAAACCAGAATAAAATATCCATTTTAAACCCATATAAATACGATATCATTTATATTTTTAAAACCCCAAATCAATACGATATCATTTATTTTCCAATATATATTCTTTCCAAAATCATAGGGTTTCCAAAGTAAAATATTTAGAAACCAAACTCTTGAACATAATATTTTCAAATTATACTACCTTGAAAAACATAGCTTTGAAACAAATTTCCATCTCTTAAATGGTTAAATATTAAACTACTTTTATAAAACAAAATAGCTTCTTTAGATTTCACAAATCAATTTCAAATATCGATTTACACTTCCAAATACCATTTCAATTCTTATGTTTCAAGGCTTTAAATATTTCACCATTTCAAAAAAACAACTCATTTGACAAATCCATATGTATCAAATTCAATTACTTCCTATTTAGACTTGAAATGTTTACTTAATGAATTCAATATAATTTAAGTAAAACCTTTAACTTCACATAACTGGATAATCTTTCAATTTATTAAACTTGATATATTCATTTAAATCACTCTACACACAAAAATCAAGTTATAAAAATCATACCCTTTAAAAATTAATAACCTTTTTATTTAATTCCAAATTTTACTCAATATTCATCTTCCGATCTTATTCTCATTTAAGTCAATAAAACTCCAGAACTTAAATTTTAAATAAATGCTTAATTGTATTTGATCTTAAAAATCAAACTTTATTTTATACTTCAAAACAATTTATACAAAGCTTAAAACCGGAAATTACTATATATAAAAAACCCTTTATTAATAACCAAATCATAAACCCATAAACCATATATATATAGCTTTGCAAAAACCATAGAAAAACATTTCAAAAATAATTTTACATATTTACCGCGGTGCCTGTATATAATTTTCTATCCTATGGTCAAGTGATACAGATGTTTATCATTTCAATCCGCAATTTAAAATGAAAAAATGCGGTTATATATCATTTCAAACCGCAATCCCGAATGAATGAAATGCATAACAACTTGCAATTAATAAAATTAATCATCCATTCATCCATCAAATCATACATCCATTTGTCACAGTCATCATCCAATTTCAAACAATCATCAATACATAACAGGTGATAAATAATGGTATCAATTATCAGTTTATACTCAAAATAAATTTAATAACTGTTAATTGGCAGTTTATATGCAAAAATAAACGTAAATTTAACTAGCAGTTCATATGAAATAAAAATTTAACATAACTATGACTGGCAGTTAATATGCAATTAAATAAATTCTAACTGTCAAATTTATGCAATAAATAAAAGTAATTAACAGTTATATTAAATGAATGCGATTTATCAGAGATAATGAATAAAACATGCCAAACAGTCATAAATAAATTTCTACTCATATCTAAAATTAATTTAACAAACACAAGAAATTTTAGAAATTGTGAGTGGGTTAAAACACTCACCTTTTGAATTTAAATCGAATTTAAATTCGATTTAAACCCAAAAATTTCACAGTTTCCAAATCTGTCCAAACCAGCGCCAACAAATCCGGAATTTAATTTCGATCCTAATAAAAAAATCTCGCGTGAATACGAGGTCGTATGAGAAAGTTATTCAATTTTAATGAGTTGAAACAAAAATTAAATAAAACAAATTTAAACAACAACCTAATTAAAGCTTGCCCCGTCATAAAGCTTCTTTTCAACTCACGTATTCTCGTCCAGGGAATGAACCCATTTCAACGCACGCCCTCCCCATCTTTAACCGTGCCTTTAGACCGCCCCAGGCTACCAGATGGCGACGCGCCTCCACCATTACGACCGCCTCCGCCTGCTGCACCTCCACCTTGAAAGCCTTCGAGTTCGGCCTCCCCTATCACCTCTGCCGCCGCCTTCAAAAACTAGGGTTTCAAACCCTAATTCACCAATATCGGCCACCACCGGTCGCAATAAGCCAAGCGGCTACCACCAAACGACTTCCCTAGCCGAGCTCTCCAATATCCAGAAACCAATTTGCAAATAGTCACTCCAAATCAAAATGCCCAAATTGACTTAGGTTTCGAATTTCCTGATTTTGACCGCGATTTGCCGCTGACTCGAGTATCGATTTCGAAAACAGAGACTACGCGTAGATTCGTATGGATGAAATCTACAACATATATTTTTTGGAATTTTTCTGAGATGTTTGAATTTTCATTTGAAATTTGAATAGTAATAGATCTAGGTTTGCATCCATTTGAGGAGGAGAAGGAGTTGAAGAAAAGAACGTACAGACAAATGATAGAAGATGGAGGCTAGGGTTTATGATCGTCTATTTATAGATAGATCGCAAAAGAATAGGTGTGCACGAATTTTAACGTGCAAACGGAAGTGGTCCCAAAAGATAAATAATATTAATTACACACGTTACGGATTTAGGAAATAAATAAATTCCTTATCATTTACATTTTATTGTAAACGTATTTATAAATGTATATCTAGACGTTTCGTTTACGTTTCAAAATATATCCACAATTTTATTAATTTCCAAATTGATCTAAACAAATTTAGATGTAAATTAAAAGCTGATAAGTCTATCCATTGCAGTGTTAATTTCTCCACTTCCTTATATTTAGAAATTATAAATTAAGTTTTCAAAAACCTATTTTTTTTTTATTTTCAAACTTTTATATTCTCATCTTTTACCAGTAATAAGGATGCACTAACATTTGTTCATGGTTTCACCTTATTATCCTCAAATTCCATTTTAATTTTCAATAATTACAATTGTTGAATGTTGATACTTTAATTAAATTTATACATCTTGCTTTCTATACTATAAATCAACCAGTGGACCTATTTTATATAGAATTAGAAAAATTTCATCTTATAAAATTAACCTCCTTCAATTACAAAACAAAATCTACGCTAACTGCACAATTCAAGTCAATTAATTGTAATTGATTTCCCATAAATTGTTATAAATAAAATTTGAAATCTTCATAACTTCGTTTATTGATTTACAATCTTACTATTAAATAAATTGACATTTAGCATTGAATTATATTACATTCCATAAATGAATTTATAAATTTATTTCAAATTAACGTACTACTTGATTTCCTTAGATTATAAGTTATTCTATTAGTCAGTCATCTTTTTGTTTTTAAAATCATTAATTAAGGTCCCAATTAGGTTAATTTATCTGGATTTCATTCCTTTATTACATCATTCATCACTTAACAATTTACCTACTTTTTTATGCATCTTATTTCACTTATATCTTGTAATTATTTTCTAAACTCATACTTGTAATACCCAATATCATTTTATATTTCAATCGATTCTCACTTATTCCTATTTTATTGCAATATATTTCTATACTCATTCATTAATGCATATCTTCACTCACTTCCTATTTTATTGCAATATATTTCTATACTCATTCATTAATGCATATCTTCACTCACTTCCTATTTTATTGCAATATATTTCTATATTCATTCATAAATGCATATCTTCACTCACTTCCTATTTTTTGCAATATATTTCTATACTCATTCATTAATGCATATCTTCACTCACTTCCTATTTTATTGCAATATATTTCTATATTCATTCATAAATGCATATCTTCACTCACTTCCTATTTTATTGCAATATACTTCTATACTCATTCATTAATGCACACATACAAATTAACAATTCTAAATCCCTTTTAATTATTCCATCTATGCTCCATTCCTTCACTTAATGCACAATTAGCATTCCTTATTCAAATTTGTTACATTCCCTTATATCCACTTCATAAATAAATTGGTATTCCGTTTTCCATTTATTACTAATTTTAATTATTGCAATTTATTATCTAACATACAATTTGAATTTATTTTCAAATTTTCACCGTCAAATTAATTAACATCTTCTAATAGTAAATAAAAAGGATTGAGCAAATTAAAATTTCTATTCAGTTATAGTTTATCAATATATTGACACATAGGCAAAATCAAATTCTTGTCTTTAATTACCCTTTTCATAATTTCAACTCAATCAACATGCAACTCATAATAACTTTTTATAAGTATGCATGGAATCATCATTTATTCCAATCTTTTCTTAATTTACATAATAAATTCCCTTTATTTATTTTCAATTTACACAAAGGTATAAATCTTTCACTATTTCAATCATTAGATTTTTATTCAAATTACTAATAATCAAGTTTTTAAATATCGTTGCTATATTTTAGTTTAGCGTTCATTCCAATACTAATTTATCATCTTCATTTTTTTTTCTTTTTTTTTTCTACAAAAAATTAAATTACAAGATCCTATTCAATTAACAATTTAATTGTCGAAATTTACGGGTCGTTACAAAGTCTTAGTACTTAGATTTTAAAATAATTTAAATCACTTTATCCAAAGATTTATATACACTTTAAAATAATTAAAACCAAACTACTTAACATACATTAATTAAATACTAGTTATGAAATTTTATAATAATTTTTCATGTAAAACTTTAGCCAAAACTTATTTTAAAATAAATATTATTCTATAAGGTATAAATATTAAATAATTATCTTTAATACTAGTTAAAACTTTTAAAATAATTTACTTATATAATTAACTTAATAAGTATTTACTTTTAAAATTTTTAAAAGAACTAAATAATAATTTCTTTAAAAACATTCTTTTTAAAACAACTTTAAACCTCTAACTTATACTTGAAAATCTTACTTTGAAAATATACTTGGCCTCTAAGGAAAATACGATTTCCTTTCCACATCTTTAAAAATAAACCACTATTTATTTTTAAACAAATCACCCTTCCCTTATAAATTCCTATTCTAAATTTATACTTCCAAATCATCCACTAATAAATATTTCACTTAATTTATAAACCTCGTTTATAAACTATATAATCTCATTCTCCTTTAATTCCAATTTCAAACACTTAATCAGTTTTCAAATCAATTTTCAAAACTAACTCATTTTTTAAAATAATTCTTTTACTTATCTACTATTTATTTCGAAACCATTTATTCCATATTCACTCTTTTATTTAGATTTAAACCTTATTTAAATCTGAAATCAATTTCATTCTTTATTTCAAAATTCTCCCTTTATTCTTCCAACATTTTAAATCCTGAATTTAAAATAAATCCTTTAATTCTTTAAATAATATCACTTAAGTTTAAAAATTCATTTATTCCCATTTATTCAAAAATCTTTTTCCTATACTCAGAATTTATTTATTAGAAATTTAAAATCAATTTTTATTCTTTTCCAATTCATTCTTTAATTTATCCAAATTCTCCATAATTATTATCCTTAAAATTCCCTCTTTTATTTTCCTTTAAAAATTCAATCTTTATATTTTTTTGGGTATCTCAATATACCCAAAATATATTTAGTCAAACCATATCATTCAATATTTTCAATTTTCAATATAATCCATATAATCTATCAGAGATTATCAATATAAACATAGACTATAAAAATAAATTACACTACTTTGAGGAATCTTGTTGGATCCCTCCAATCCGTTTCCCTACATCCACAGATGTTAGTCAATAATAAAATACACATTCCACTTCGAGGTGGAATATCATGGTATAAAGGGTCATCCGCTATTATGCGGGGCGCATAGGGTCTCATCCGCTATATAATGCGGGAAATCAATCACTCCAATATGTGTGTGTGTGTGTGTGTGTGTGTGTATAATGTCACATCATCAATTCAAGCAATCAACCAATAATTTAAATTTATCTATTTAAATTTAAATGGTAATCCAAATGACTGAGATTAACCCACCTTTGATTTTTGTTTGCAATTCGACCCAAATCGGCTTGATTCTCCATGATTTTAAACCTTGTATAAACGTTGTATGGTTTGTTAATATTGAACTAATTGAATAGTTAATTACCATTTATTAATTTAACTAATCATTTAATTTAAAACTAAATTCCTTTAATAAATTATCTGTAGTAACTAAAATGATTAATTTAGTTAATCTCCCTAGTACACTATTTTAAAATAAACTAGCAAATTTAAAATGTATATTTTTATATTTATTTTTCTTTCGAAACTATATATATATATACACACTCATAAAAATAATCTATATAGATTTTAAAAATCTAATTTTTTTATAAACTCCTCTAACATTAAAATCCCATGCTTATACCAAACCTTATATATATATATATTTCTCCGTTAATCTATATATATATATATATTTAAAATAAAACATGTATGTGTATTCATATATATTTATATATTTTTTCCTTTTCAGTTTATATTCAAGTTTTTAAATCGAAAAGAATAAACTGGTAAGTACCTTACAGCGAACACCCCTTCGGCCAACGCCCACTAAAACGCCCCTGCCCAAGCACGTCGTCGTTCGCCCAAATTGCTTCCGCAAACCATGTTGCCGACCTCCTTCTAGCCATCAAACTCTGCCACTTCGAATCGCTATTCGAGTGCCACGATTCCCAAAATCGCCATCCATTGAGGCATCGCAGCCTACACTCGAGACACACACTCCAATCGTCCTCGCTCTCCCTCAGTTTGGCGCCTACAGTCTTCCCCCATGCGATTTCACGAAAGCCATAAGAAGACACTCGACTTTCATTTATATTTTTTCTGAAGGAATTGATTTGTTCGCCCCTTTTTCAACAGTCGATCTTTGGTTATAAAATGAGAATGAGTGAAAGAGAGATGCGATTCAATTTAAAGAGAATTTGTTCGGCCATTCTATCTTTTCCAGCTTTTATTTCTTTTTCTGTGTTAAATAAAATGAAGGAGAAAGGGGGACATCTGTTAAGTGATTTGGAAAGGTAGGAGACATGTGTTTCCTTTGAGATGAAAGCCAAAAATATCAGATGTTGATATATGATATATTAAATTTAATTCAAATTCAAATTCAAATTGTTTCAATTAACGTAGCTTAAAATTATGAACCCCTATTAAGGCATGCTGCTAGGTGTTCATAAAGTTATACCCCTATTTCGAACGCAATGAAAAAGGTTTCGAGCCCTAACTCGATCGTATGAAGAAGATAGCTTTTAGATCTAGTTATTATGTTGAATTTTCAATATAGATTTTAGCGCGTTTATATATCGTACGATCACCTGATAACTCTAAACACTCCGAAAATTGAAACCCAATAATTGAACACTATTACGGGTCTAATAGAACTGGTTTTATTGAAATCTGAGACTGTGCCTCGGAAGGCTATTTTTAAATTCAATTTAAACGATATATTTTTTAACACTGAATAAATCATCTTAAAATTCAATTTTAAAGGTTTTATCACCTTCAGTATTATCAATATAAATTTTATAAGCCTTCAAATATTTTTAACGAGCTTAAGAATCAAGATTCAATATTTTACCCAACTTCATACTATTAAATTCAATAATTTAATTGCCAAATAAATAGTGATATTTGAATTTCAAGATAAACTAACACTCAAATATTTAAAATCAATTAAACATTCCAATTTCAAATATCTAAAAGTTCCAACCCGTCACATTAATTATCCGAAAACCATTTTGATCTGATTTGTATGTTACTAATAGTGATATCTTAAAGATAAATGGAGATGGTGATCGTGAAGGAGATTCGGTTTGTTCAGAACCAAAACAACTTGTATGAATGAATGCTATCATTGCATTGTTGCCTGGAGGGGAGTGTTAGCATTCCAAGTGGGATTGTTATTCAAAAAGTTAAACGTAGCCTCAAGCCTCATCAACCGGGAAATGACAAAAACAGGGCATGCTACAAGGCCAAGTGGGTCACTCCCATTAGGATATGATCATCACTCATCTAGAGTGGACAACTATCGTCACTTTCATTTGTTGAATTTTCTGACCCATTAGTGGTGATCATATTCGGTACTAGTAGTCAAGTGCAAGGTCAATCTTGTGTGGTAGGCGTACAAGATGTCCTTATCAGACCCCGGCACATTTTATCTAGAGATGCACCATTAAAAGGTAGTTCCTTACCTTGTTATAGTATGGAATCCATTCTCCAGTAAGAGCTATACGGTTAGATGTGCCCAACTATGATGAAACGTGAGATGCAAGCATTTCAGCTATTTTCTTGTTTATTTTCTATAGACACTATTATAATATCAGATGATTTTGATATAATTTTTTTTGGTTATTGTAAGGCAAAAACCCATCGTATTTTTTTGTAACGTGATCTTACAAGTTACCTTTGTTTCCAAAGGATTTTTATAACAGTAATAATTCAAATAGAGTGTGTTTTCTAATGCTAGTTTTCCAGACTGACTCGTGTGTTATTTTATTATAATGTTCGGGTTATACTAAGTATTACAGATTTAGGTTAGGATGCTATGGAGCTCAGGAGACGAGATGGAGAAGACTCAAGCGTATTTCATGTACTTGATTATATTCCGCTGTGTGTATTAAACTGAATGTCCAGTAACATGTTATTATAACTGTCCAAATTGATTGTTGATTGATGTACTCTAATGATTGTGTGTGTATTAACAGCTATAGATTCTTTTGCATAAAAATATGTTATTATATATTGTATCTGGTTCCGCTGTGATTGTGAGATTATGTATTGTGGTTTTTGTTTTTCTTCCATCTCTTCTTCTTCTTCACCCTCGGTTATTCGTCCTTCCATACAATTTGGGTTGGACAAGTGCGATTAAATGTCAGCTTAAAGGGTACGGGGCGACTGGTCGCTGTAGTTGGTATCAGAGCATAAGGTTAAGCGAAAACCTTGGCTTTGGTGGGGATTACTCATTAGAGATAGGGTAAATAGTACCCTATAATGAGTTTGAGTGTATTATAGATATGAGTGGGTATTTGTTAGTGAATATTAACTTTTTTATGTTGTTTTGATTTATCGGTTGAGTGTTTATAAATTCTGGTTGGTACAGTCTTAACAAGTGTATCGGTAGAGATTTCTAAACTCTTAAACTAGGCAAACCGACACAATATTGTTTTAAAAGTGGGTAATTGAAATGATTTTACCCAAATTATATTTTGATATGAAAGAAATATTTTTCTGAAATTATTATAGTATATTGATGTGTTTGGTTGCTATTACTATAATCAAAACAAGATCAAAACTTGAAATGATTTGTATAACCAAACTGAAAACTGTATAAGAATGGGTTATACACATGAGTTAGAATTAAAATCGATTCGAATCAAAAGTCGGAAATTAAATCCTAGAAATTTTTGGAAATGTTTTCAAAAGTGTTTTTGAAATGAATAATAGAAATATTATTTGGAATATTTCTGAATGGAAATTATTTCAAATGGAATTTGAAGGTGATAAAAGCACTGAACCTACTGCAGTCATTGGAAAATAATCCTGATGATGACCGCGCAGCAACGTCAGTATTCATTTTTAAATTTCTAAGTGCTGGATTGCTACTGTAATTAATTGGCTTCGAAATTATTTTGGTAAAATCAGGTTTTGATTTAAAAATTCTAAAGGTTAAATTTGATATAAAGAAAGTAATATATATTTATGTACGGGATTTCAAAATGATTTAAAAAGAAACCGGGTGTCTGAATTCTGGAATATTCATTTGAATGTTTTAAGAAAATTGTGAAATATAAATTTTGAACTTATAATATGGAATTGTCAATTTCAATATGAAATTAAAATTTGACTTATGCAAGTTAAATAAATTGAATTTGTAAATGAAAAGTTGTGTGGATTAGACTTTAACTTGAGGTAAGTTAAATGAAAATTTAATTGAATATATAAGCTTGAATTGTAAAGTGACTATAACTATAGGTTGTAAATTTTGAATGGAATAAATATATACTTATGATATAAAGTTATGTAAATCTTGAGTTAAACTTTTTTAAATGTGAATATACTCAAGTAAGCACCGAAAAAATGAAATCTAGTTGGAAATTTAATCTTGAAAAGAAGAATTGGAATTAAGTAAAATTTAATGGAATGGAAACTGATTACAATAAAAATGAACTTAAGTATATAGTCGATGTGTTTATGTGATAACAAATTTACTTATGTAAATATAAATATTTAAATGGAATTTAACTCAAGTAAATTAGAAGTGAACTAATTAGACTAATTAATTGGTGAATTGAATTTGAATTGGAAATATTGAACGATTAATGTGAATATGAACACAAGTTTTAAAGATGTATATACTTAATAAATAGGAATTACATCAAATTGAATTAAATATATTTTGAAATAATGTCGAGTAAAATAGAAATGGATTGAAGGGATGATGAATTAAGTTATAAATTCAACTTAAGTATAAATAAATTGAATATGGCTTTAGGATATTATTTAAATGAATTAGAATATGAAATTAAGTTTTAAGTGGAAATGAATATATGTGTTGTATAAATGGTTATAATAAATCTTAAATATTAATTTTATGAAATGATTCTCGAGTAATATAGTGTAAATTAAGATATACCAAGTAAATGGAAATGCGAATTAATCGAAGGTAAATAAACTGAATAACAATCAATTTAAGATGAAATGGAATTTGGTTGCAATGGAAATAAACTTAAGTTATATATGCGACGCTCCACCTCTATACCCACGCTAGCCAAGAACACTACGGAGTAGTGCTGTCAACTAGCACGGAGAATAAGGCTGTTGAGGAGCGACCATCCATGTAATTGCTTATCACACGGTGGCTATAAATAAGCTTCGGAAACAAACATCGAAAGAAGCATAACGCAAATCAGTCACAGACATCCATATCACAAAGGCGGAAGAAGATATGAATATATAACTAACACATGAAAGTGTACATCAGAGTAGTGGTCAAAAGATCCACAATAATACAAAAGAATAGCAACATGTGCTATACAAAAGAATACAACTATGAGTCTATATCTCAAGTGTATACAACAAAAACTGCTAATCTAAATAGTTAGCCAAAAGTCAGAGTGCTGAATCCCGGGAAGAACTCAAGCAGAAGCACCTGTAACATCTCGGTCTGACCCGAGTATTATTTAAGAAAATAATAAACGGATCAGTCTAGCTATAAATATTAGATGACATGGTATAAAATAAAAGATATGGCATAACATAAAATATCCATACTGACATACTACTATAAGTATGCAAATGATGACCAACAGAAGATCAATCAATAAGAGATAAATCGATATCACAAGAATCTTCTCAAAGATCCAAAGAGGGCATCATACCCTAAACTTGTACTCATAACAAGTCAATGACATAAATTCCAGAAATCAACACAAGAAATCCAGAAATCACAGGAAAGGGGAAAGAGGCCTATCACATGACGGTCCGAAGACCATGGGGAGCTACCCCATATGTGTGAGTCGAAATCACACAGATGAGGTCTAGACTAACCAAAAATCAAAAAGGTATGTGCGAGTGAAATCACACAAGTGGTGTCTAGTCTAATCTCGCAAACAAAAACGTATGTGTGAGTGAAATCACACAAGTGGTGTCTAGACTAACCAAGAAGGTAAAAAGGTATGTGTGAATGAAATCACACAAGTGGTGTCTAGTCTAACCAAGCAAACAAGAGACATCAGACAATCGCTAGTCTAAATCATAAGAATGATCGTCATGATCAAGGAGAAGTGTCAATTACACTAAGCTAGTAAATATAAAAGTTTAGCTTAATGTCCCATAACCACTTGCTTAACTTAAATATTTACGAACAAACTGTAAATCTTCACTAGAAAATTGTCACACGAGGTTCAATCGAACAAGTCCAAGAATTAACCGACGAAGCAAACGCAAGCGTTTCATACCACTTGTTTTACTAAGCCGTTTAATTAGATTTCTCATCCGAGTGAGGTAAAGGTTTGTATATACTAATAGATTGGAAAACGGGTTAAGAAAAGAGCTTTGTTATTAAAAATAGAGTTGAAATCCTTTTATTGAAAGAGTCTTGATATTTACTACTAGTTTTGAAACCTTTATATTTTAAAGTGACCAATCTCAGAAGCGATTGTAGAAACAATCAATCACAAAGATCACATTCGGAGATGTGATAAAAATCCAAGGAAATCAGCGCAGCAAGTTCTGTTGAATGTTTTTCATATAAGACCCCCTACGGCTGGGGGGTCCAGGGGGGTGGCAATCCCCCAAGGTAGGGGTGCGGGGGCAACGCCACCGCTACGGGGTTCGACCTGCCCGGTCAGGTCGCGGGGGTCCAGGGGGCAGCGCCCCCGGCGGGGTGCGGGGTGCAGGCCAGCGCCCCGTCCAAAACGGTACGACCTAATGGTTGCGACCTAGGGGTCTAAGGGGTCAAGCGACTTAATGGTTGTGACCTAGAGGTGTTCGCGACCTAACGATGACTCGCGACCCAACATGGCCGACCTAACAGAGGTTGCGACCTAAGGTATTCGCGACTTAGGGACAGAAGCAGGACCGAGCGACCTACGACCTAGGCGACTTACGACCTACGACCTAAGGCGACTTACGACCTACGACCTAAGGCTCGCACGACCTAGTGAAATAGCAGTATTAGGTCGGAGACGACCTACGACTTAAGGCCATACGACCTACGACTTAAGGCCATACGACCTACGACTTAAGGCTCACGCGACCTAGTAAAATAGCAGTATTAGGTCGGAGACGACCTACGACTTAAGGCTATACGACCTACGACTTAAGGCCATACGACCTACGACTTAAGGCTCGCGCGACCTAGTGAAATAGCAGTATTAGGTCGGAGACGACCTACGACTTAAGGCCATACGACCTACGACTTAAGGCCATACGACCTACGACTTAAGGCTATACGACCTACGACTTAAGGCTCGCGCGACCTAGTGAAATAGCAGTATTAGGTCGGAGACGACCTACGACTTAAGGCCATACGACCTACGACTTAAGGCCGAACGACCTAACACCAAACAAGCATTTAGATGGCCCAGCGACCAATGGTACTAACTCACGAGCGACCTAACGAGTTAACTCGTGAGCGACCTAATTCCGAAGTGCCAATTCTTCCAGAACGACCTAAGTGCAGTTTTTTCACCGAAAATACTAAAATTTGGAGTTTTTCGCCAATCCAATCCAAACCAAATGCAAATATACATGCAAAAATGATAGGGAATCATTCCCAATCGTCCAATATAGTTATAGGCTAGAATTGTGAGATAAAAATCTCACCTTTGCACCAAATAGCAGTGAAAATGAAGTTTTAAGCAAGCAAGAATCAATCCCTCTTCTATCTAAGCACAAGAAGCTTGAATCCAATGTCTTCTTCTTGAATTTGGAGTAGAAAGATGGATTGCAATTGAATTTGAGTTTTGGAATTTTAATTTCCCATTCCCTCCACCATTTTTGAAGAAGCTTGAAGACTTAGGCAAATAGAAATGAAGTTATAAAGAGGAGGGGTGAAGGTTGGGTCTAATAGGCTAAAAGCCCAACCCAAAGTCTCAAGTGAAAAAGTAGTGAAATTCTACTATCTCCAATCATATCAATGTTTATACTTAAAAATGTTGTAAACAGCATTTCAAACTCAATGGAAGTGGTCTCGAGTCCTAATATGCCCGTTTGCAAAAAGTAGCTTTTCGGACCAAAATCCGATTAACGATTTAATATTTAAAAAATATATTTAAATATAAACTCGATAAATATGCGGGTTGTTACAATATAGTTGAAATAATCAGAGATAAACGAATTAACTTAAGTTAATATTTTTGGATGGAAGCTTGGTTCAAATAAATTTACGAAATGGTTCATAAATAAATTGGCATGGATTAAATTGTTGTTGAATATAAAATTGGGCGAACAAGATTTTTGTGAATAAATTGAATGTGAATTAATAGAAGTTGATAAATTGATTTGGAATCAATTTAAGTGGGTTATAAGTTGAAGTGGTTACTTTATTAATGAATATCACCAAATAGCATGGAATAATTGTCGTTTTCCGTAAACGGAAGTAAACAAAGTAATGCAATATATGTGGTAAGTGAATAAATTAGTTAAAATCCATTTGTATTGGATATAATATGAATATTATGGATGTGGATATGAATTGGATGCAAATTGATTGCGTGAATCATTCAAATTGAATGGAATAGTATATAATTAATTGAAACGAATAATCGAATGATGGAAACTTATAATTTCTTATAAATACTTGTTTAGCATGTTGGTTTATGCAAATATTATGTTTGCACTAATCAAATAAACTAGTTGTTATTAAATTTTCATGTTTTGGTAATTATGTGTTTCAAATTGAATAAGTATAGGTACAAGGAGGCTATTAGGCTAGATTTGGGTTGCAAAATTTCATATAAAGTAAACTCGTTCGCTTAATAACACTAGTATATGGTACGCTTACGCATTAAAAGCACAAATAAAATATATATTGTGTTTCTGACCATGAGAGCCGACGTATATCATTTTATCATTTTTGTCATATTGCAAAAGGCTCTTCGTACAAGGGTGCTTCTGCCAAAAAGTTTAAGAAATTTAGGGTGTTAGAAAAATTTCAAAAATTTTTGGAAAATTTTCGTTAACTAAAAATTAAATTTGAAACTTTAACGTGCAACAAAAGGATTTGAGGAATGTTTGGAAACTAGTTAGTGAATATAGGTCTAAAGATTTATTAAAGTGAAACATCGAGTTTTAAATAAGTGGGTTTTGGATAAGTTAATAGGTTTGGAACATTTTTCCTACTTAGCGATTTCGGGGACGAAATTCTTTTAAGAGGGAAGGAATGTAACGGCCCGGATTTTTTACATTTAATTTTGAATATTTAACTGGTTTTTTTTGTACGAAAATTGGGCACAACACTCTTCGGATGTGTTTGAAGAGATAAAATGAGGAGAATAAATGTAAAATGAAGCAGATCTGACAAACATAGCAATAAACATATAAGAAAATGCATAGAAACACATGGATTTAGAGTGGTTCGGCGAATTGCCTATGTCCATTATGAAATGACTGATGTTTATTGAACTTTACTCGCTGATTACAGAAGGCTACAACAGTACAACTGAAGTTTGATAATGATTTCGGCAGAGTTTCAGCATAGAGAGGACAAAAGTCCCTTTTCTGGATGCATATGGCTGCTATTTATAGGCATAGGCTGAAAATATCTCGCCTAGATCTCGGGGGACTTCTTCTCTCATGTGGATGGGCCCACATGATCAATCCTATGTCATCTGCACTAGGTCCGTGATCGATATAAACGAATTTCGTATCGATCAAGATTTGATCCGATCGGGTCAAAATTTAGCATGAACATTCCTTAGGTTGCATGTAAGCTCCTGTGAAAATTTGGTGGCATTGGACTTGTAGATCTCGAGTTATGATCAATGCAAGTTTGGATTTCTCGACCATGACCGATCAATATCTTGAGCATACGAACGCCGATTGATTTGAAATTTGGAACGTTGGCTTTCATAGCTTTGCTTGTCCTGTCATATCAATTGTAGCTTGATCTGGACTGGGACAAAATTTACCGATATCCATAGTAGACCTATGTATTAATGATCTTCAGGATGAACTATCCTTGGTTTCTTGTCAAGTTCTTGGTGTCACGGCCTTGCCAAAAGGTGAGATAACAGTTTTGAATACTGGATTTGGAATATAAATTGATTTCAGAATATGAAGATTTTGGTTGAAATTGTAAAATGAATTTAAATTGCAAATATAATGATTTATCGTAATACAGAAATGGTAAATAATTGAAGTTTGAATTGAATATGAATTGAAATGATTTCTAACGTTGATATAAATTCTGTTTGAATTATAATTGAGTTAGTAAGTTTTTAAAACTTAAAATTTGTAGTGATTTTGTTAACTTTTGAAATCGTTGATTTAATCGATGCGTTAAAATAATGATTTGGGGCATAGTCTCAAAATTTGATGAAACCAATTCCATTGGATCCATAATGGTGTATTATTATCGGATTTTAAATTTTATAGAATTTGGAGTTAACATTTGGTCGTACGGGATAGAAACGCGTTGAAATTTATATTTAAAATTTAATATAATAATCGAGTTCAAAAAACTATCTTTCATATATGATCAAATTAGACTTCGAAACTTGTTCCATTGTTTTCGAAATAGGGGTATAACACTGCGAATGCCAAGCGCTACACCTATATAGGGGTTCAAGATTTCGAGTTACAAGAATGTGATATTTTTTTTGAATCAAATAGTATTATAATTTTCAAAAGTCAACTCCTATTACCTAACCCTATATCTAGTGTCAACCTAGTGCCACCCTCATCAATTTATAACATGTCATTTTCAATTTCGAGTAACAGAAAAAATATTAAAAAATCACAATCAATTTGTATATGTAAAGAGGAAAAAAATCCAAAGCCAAAATATCCTATCTCCCCATTTGCTCAAAAATCCCATGCCCTAATTTCCCTTAATGAATAGTAGCATGAACCAAAGAAAAAAAAGTATCTCGCATGATACTCGAATTCTAGCATCGACGATGCTGCGAAAGGAAGGAGCTTCGATTGACTAGGGACTGAATATGGTTGTATCTACGATGTTAGGTTGGAGGCATGAGGCTAGTGTTAATCGACGAAAATTGTATCGGTTTAGAAAACCGTCGAACAAATTTAAATTAAAAATAACCGCAAGCGCACGGTGTACGAATGTAGCACGTGACGAATACGGATCGATCCATAGGGAATTGATGATTTCAAAATTCTATTCAATCAAATTAAACCAAAATCGATGGAAAATTAAGCTAGAGAATTAGAAAATTAACTAACTAACCAAAAGAAAAGAGAAACAAATGTAAGAGTTAAGTGACAATTTAGGGAATAAATCCACTCTCTAGATCATGTAGTTCAACACGTATGAAATCATGATCTCTTTTTTATGGTCGTTGGTGCTTTAATTGATGTGCTTATTATAAGTATGACATATTTGTGCTATTGATTAGCCAACATAAGCCATCAAAGTATAACATATTCCTTGAAACACTTACTAACTTTCATGAAACCTGACAAAGAAAATGAAAATGAAATCTATTTTAAGTATGATCTATTAACTATTGATTAGAAATATAAACCATCAAATTTTAATTCCAAATCACTTACTTTGGCCATAATCATATTTTGATGAAGGGGTAATTAGTGTTAATGATTGTTTAAGCATAGCCTATTTGGTGTCAACAATATAGGCTATCAAATTCAAAGAAAACAACTAGCAAACCATTTCTATCATCATCATTAAGCACAAAAAGAGAGCATGAATTAACAAATAGTTGAAGCTACATTATTAGAGAGCTTCATTAGCCTCTCATATTTGTCATTAAAACAACAAATGTAGCTTGCAACATGAGAGGAAAAAAAAAGGAAAAAGAGAGCAAAGTAAAGAAAAAAACTATTCTACTTGCATGAAAAATAAATCTACACTACAACATGAAAGTAAATAAGCATGAAAAGAAAAAGAATATGTATTGAAGTTGCATAAAAAAATTACATAAAGAGAAATGGCTAAGTAGCCATGAAAAGAAAGAAGAGAGCTTGGTTTTATTTTGAGCCTAAAATTAACTAAAGAGAGACTAAGTGGAAAGGGAGGAGATTACATGAAACATATGGGTATTTATACATATATGAAAGCCTAATTCATATTTTTGGGGAATGCCCAAAATGCCCTTGAGGTAGTGTGACCACCAAGTAATCATTAGAATGCCATAATCTCCATTTAAGTGCATATGAAGCCATTAATTCCATAAGCATGTGCATTAGCCCCTAATTTGTACATTAAGGTGGTGGGTAGGTAGGGTCCTCTATGATCTTCGCTTGGAATTATTTCCATCTTCATTCCTTTGTGTTCTTTTTGTGCATGCATATCTTCTTCATGTAACAACTTGAAATCAAATTCTTACAAAATAGTACGGAAATTTCTAATTAAATTTTCTCAAGTTAATTTATGCACAAAAATGACTATTTTGCCCTTAGATGAAGATGAATATGTGACAATTTGGAATTAATATGGATTTTGGTTAAAACAAGTTAAAATACCAAATATGATCATTTATTCAATTTAAATAGACTAAATATGGTGGTAAAAATATGCATATTTACGTGCACATCAGCTAGATTTCAAAGTGCGACATGAGGGAGTTCATGATGTAAATGACGTTGAGGAGCTTACTGGCGATTGAAGGGGAAGGTCGCGTGCGAGTTGGAAGCTGGAGCGGTGAACGACAAGGTTGTGGTCATGATGGGTAGGAACTCGCATTCCAGTAGCGTGTGGGAGGAGCGACTTTTAGCGAAGACGCGACGTTGGCTAGAGGTGAGGAGGTGCAGCGGTGGTTGTCGAAACATACGGCTAAGTAGTGTTTTGCGATTAAGGAAGAAATCATTTTGGTAATTTACGTTTATAATTAGTTGATTAATTAATCAGTAAATTAATTGTTTTTGGTTTATTTGAACCTTATAAAAATTAGTAAATTGCTTGTATGAGGTCGAAATTTCACGAAACCAGTGATGTTGGATCCATAAGGGTGTGAGCTACATTATGGAATTAAATTGGAGTTGATTTGGGATAGAAGAAATTGTTAGTTATATTGAAAGCCATTCGATTTAATTTAAAAATTGGAATAGTTGCAAATTAAAAAAATCAAAGTAAGTTAATCTCACTCATTTGGATTAGTGCTTTAAATTTTAACTTATTAAAATTAATTATTGGACGATTGATTGAAATGATATATTATTATCAGTTGTATATTATATATATATATTTGTATGCATTAGTAGTTGTTTATATTTCCCGCCATTGGAGCGGATGAGACACTATGCGCCCCGCATAATAGTGGATGACCATATATTACCGCGATAGCCCTCCTCGAAGCGGGATTGGTATTTTATGTTATATAATATCTGCAGATGCAGGGAAACAGGTTGGAGGGTACCAATTGGATTCTTCAAAATATATTGAGTTGTTCATATATAGTGATATATAATGATATTGAATAATCTGTTATGGATTGTTGTGTGATTTGATTGTTTGGATGCTACAGTAGCACTGACCCTAATTTTGGTGTTATAAATACCATAAATAATATTCTTGATTTTAAAAATGGAATTCAAAAGCGATTTAAGAAATGAAAATATTTACATTGAATTTTGGAATTTATTTTAAAAAGAAATTGGATTGGATAAAATAAATAATTTGTTTGGGATATTTAGCTAGCTATTTCGTAAAATGGTTTCAAATGAAAATTTTTAAATTGAGTATTTTAAAAAACAATGGATTATTGAATGGGATTTCTCTAAATATGAAATGGAAGCCGAAATCGAATTTGAATGGTTTTAGAATATAGGTTGGATTATTTAAGAAATAGATCGCCAAATGAAATTTTTAATAGAAAGCGACTTATGATTGGGTAGTAATATAAATCTGTTATAAACTGGAGATGAGTTATAAAATTTATAAACGATGTTTATAAATAAAGTAAAAAGATTATCATTTGATAAATTGGAGATATAAATTTACGGTGATAATTTATAATGAGATGGGGTAATCGGTTTAAAAAGAAATGGAAGTGTCTATTTTTGGAATGTGAAAAGGTTATGTAATTGGGAATGTGGTCGACGTGTTATGTATCAAGAGAGAGAAAATTTATAAATTACTTTTGGTTATATTGGAATTTTAAAAATATACTTTTATCAAGACGTTAAATTCGTTTTAAAAAGAGGATTTTAATTATTAAACTATGTAAATTTAAAACTGTTTATCATTGGAATATCTCAAGAAGATTAGTTATTTAAATATATAAATTGCTGAAATGAATTCTAAGTTTAGTAATAAGTATTTGTAAATCGATTTGAAGTTTATGAATAAATTAGAATTAATTGTCGATGTTTATTTTAAAATTGCTTTGATATTTTAAATAATTATTTAACCATATCTTTGAAATTTATTATTATTATGTATATAGTTTAAAAGTAAGTATTCAGAATTATTATAAACACACTCGACATTTATAAATAGGGTTTTGTTTAACGGATGAGATTTTATAAGAAAAATCTTATAATGGAATTCTGGGGACGTGAGAAATTTCCAAAATATTTTAGATACATAAACTTCAAAAAATGAACCTGATTTCATAAAAGAAGTTAAAAATTGTTGAATGCGATTTTAAATAAGTATAATCGGTTTTGGAAATTGTAAAAAGGAATTTATTGAAAATTTCGGAGATTTATAAGATAGGTTATGAATTATTTCCTAAGTTGACATTGAAATGATTTTTAGACAACAGATTTATAATTTTTTCCTAAGTGTTGAAATAAGGGTTTTGGAGGGATTTTAAGTGTGAAATGATTGGAATAAAAATATTCTTTAAGTATGATAAATTGGATTCGAGAATATTCAACTAAGTGTTGAGATAAAAAAAATGGTTTGAAAATATCCTATTTTGGATATAAGGATTTGAAATTGTTTTTCAAATGTTGAAATAGTTAAAGAGATTAGAATATATATCTTATTAAAGATATTTTGAAAGGAATATGTTGAAGATTTTAAATATGGGCCTAATGATTGTTATGTGTAATCTGATAGTTAAATAAGTGATTATCAAAATGGCTAAATTTGTTAATCATTTCGCAGAGACCAGGATCAGATTTATTTATCCAAAAACCACTTCGATTCAATTTATGCATTACGAATTATGATATCTTGAAGATAAATGGAGATGGTGATCGTGAAGGAGATTCGATTTATTTAGACCCAAAATGTCAAGGTCTAGGCTTTTCAACCATCAACAGTGCCCAATCTCGACTGGTAGGCTTTTCAACCATCCCAGCCCCGCCGTGGCAGACACTGCTACCCTGCCCTTGCTTCTACGGCCAGCCTTTCGACTGTCACGCCTAACTGGCTAACCAACCCCTTAAAGAGGACGTGTAGAGGTAAGAGTCTCCTGCTCGCCATCAAACAAAAAGCGAGAACACCCCATCACGTTTCACCTAGATAAGCAAGGTCAGTCATGGGACTGGTATGAGCAAACAAAACAGTTTTATCTTTAAAAACCAAATAAAAGAATTCAAATTTGAAATCTGCAATGCTTTTGGAAAATGAAACTACCATAAGGCCTTCCGCCACACACACAATGCAAACGCTTGGAAAATGAAACTACTATAAGGCCTTCCGCCACACACACAATGAAAACGCAGAATTGGAGGAGATTTCTCCTTATGGTAGTCAAATATGCTTAATACGCAAAAAGTCATTTGATATTATTACTAGTGCATAGTGTAGAAAAACCATTCGAAAGTATAATATTAATCCTAGCCAGCATACAACATTTCGTCGTATGCCTACTATAGCTACCATGTTCAATAGTAGGTTACCACCACATTCCATGGCAGGTTATACAACTAAAACCGTATAGGGCGCATATTGTTTTGTTTGGATTTTCCAACAAATGGTCAGGCCAAGTAACTTCTTATTGCCACATGGGAACGCCTCTGGAGGGACGCCTCGAGAACCTACAAGGCTCTCTACTAATACAAGGCCGGCTACCCCCTTCCTGGGGAATAAAACCTAAGATATTCTACCCCCAGTCCTTTGGGACCTTTATCCGAGGATCCTCTACACACACAACATCACACAGTAATAAATATACTACAGTGCCCACATGAGTAAGTATCTGGGCTCCATACCATGATACCACCCTTTTCCAGAAGGAATGGTCATACCCTAGGGGAGCTACCCCTAAAACCTTGCCGCATCTTTCCTATTTCGACCATTACCGGTTATTGAGGCTCGATGAGGTCTCATCCACAAAGCTATGCTTTTTCAAAAAGCCATGCTTTGATCAAAAAATGACCAACAAATGATCATCAACATACAACAGCACTTAGCGTGCCACACTACCAAATTGGGAGTATATCGCTGATAACCTTCAACTACATAACCTCTGAGCTCATATGTCTCAGAGAAGGGTGTTAAGCTAAGAGAATAAATTCCCCGCCACCAACAGATATGTATTTGAAAGAAATCAGCTTTACGTCTCAAAGTGTAGTGTCAGACACACAACCATACAAGTCTGTTCCGGGTTCGAATAGAACCGAAGGCACTTCCGAAGAAGCCCTTGCAAATCCGGGTATTCACAATCCCAATCGGACTTCCCATCACTTAGGGAATCTCTATACCGTAGCTACTCAGTGTAGAGACAATTGATAGGTCATCCTATCGTTCTCGCAAATACCCGGTCTTCACCGCCGGTCTTCAAATGCTATCCATAACGACGTATCATTATTCGGAATGGGTTATTTGACACAAGGTCCTCTCCTGACTAAACCGAATAATGAGCGCAGTATTTAAAAACATATGGATATGGGATTTTAGTTAAGTCACAAGTTTAAAATTCAAAACTTTCTTTCAAATGGTTTAACCCAATTACCATTTCAAATCTTTTAAACAAAAAGATTCATTTCCCAAATTTCACCCAATTTCACAAAGATCCATTCATGGATTTCAAATCAATTTCCATTTTAATTGGATTAACTTATTTAATCTTTAAATAAAAGATTTAACTCATAGCTTTCAAAACCCGTTCCCAAATAATTATTCATAACTTGGAAAACCATTTCAATTGGAACTTGAAATTCCTTTAACAAAATTTGGAAATTCATTCCCTATATGAAAGCTTTTATCATTTGAAAACAAAGAGTTTTTATTTCGGAAAAATCCGATTTCATTTATACAAGTTAAAATCTTTGGGTTAAATTCAAATTTCCAAAACAACACTTCCAAAATGGTTTAAAACCTATATAAGCTTGTATAACCTTTTTACATCTTAAATTCTCAAAAGAGAATTCAATTTAAAATTTTGAGTTCAGATTCAAATCAGACTTCAAAACTAAATTAAGTTATTCAAAAAAAATAACTTTTATCTTTGAAATTCTTTTTCAAAAGCTTTTCATTTTAAATCCGATCCATTTCCAAAACCATTGGATTTAAAAATTTAATTTAAAAATTTATTTCAAAAATCTGTGACTTAACCCATTCCCGCGTGCTATCCATATTTGTGTGTGTATAGTGTAGTCCAGGGGGTTTTACACAATAGTGCCAACATACATCATCACAGATTCAATCATATCAATATTCATAAGCGGTATGACCCGTAACGCTTATCTTCGTTCACAGATTCATAGATAAAGTAAATTTATCGATCACAAAGATTCATCATTACGATTCGATGTGGGTTTCGGATAACCAACTGGAATCCGACTCCCTGTCGCATCGAAATTCAAATGCCGTTTTATGGGCAAAAGGGTTTTTCACATACATATATGAAAAAATCACAAATCACAGTTCTTCACAAAGCAATCACAGTACCACAACAGAAGTATCAATCCAGTACAAAATATTTGGTGATGGTCAAACATCTTTGATTAAGGTGATTGTGATTAAAGTGAATTAACCATATAATTATCTTTATTAATTATTTAAATCAATGTTTAATTTTACGTAATTATGGATTAATTTAATCTTATTGACTTTATTAATTAATTTTTCTTTAATTAATTATTTTAATTTATTAATTCTTGATTGTTAACTAACTAAGTTTAATTACTTTTATTCATTAACAATTCTTTAATTAATTAATTATTAATCATAAAATCATTACAAAATATTAATTTTAATACTATTCGACCATTATAAATAAATCTGGTTTTTAAGTTAACACTTGGATATTTGCTTTACTTTAAAAATTTTATTAAGCTAAATTTTTAAAACAACTTTTATTTAAAAGAAAATATGAGATTTAAAATATCTTTGAACTTCACAAATTTTAAATAATTGATTCAATACCATTTACCTGAAATTCCATTTACAATTATCATTACTTTATCCAGAAAAAAGTTATTTAACTCGTGTTTAAAATTTTAGTTGAAACTGGATTTTCTGTTTTTATGGACCAACCCGAGGCTCGCTTTGAGTTGTCCCTGAGGAAATCGTCCCCTTGCTTCGAGTTTTGCCCAATTAGAACCGAGTGATATTTTTTCTCAAAAATTTGTTAAGTGTTAAAATCAACCCGATACAACCCCTAAACAACGCGAGCCTAACTTCGAGTCATCTCCTCAACCCCCTACGTAACACTTCGAGTTGCCCCCCTTCTTCCCCAAACTATCAACCTAACACTCAACCAACATGTGCACGTGCATGTGTAGGATCTAGATTAACCCTAGTGGGGGGGGGGGGTGAATAGGGTTATAGCAAATTTCTCTATATAAACACAGAAACAAAACGCTGAAATAAATATGCTGAAAAAGTAAATCACACACAGAATTTACCCAGCTTCGGCAACCCCTGCCTACTGCTGCATTCCTAGATTTCTATTAGAATTAAACAGTATCACGCTTACAAACACTCTACTAGACTCGCAGACATTTGCTCCCGCTCACAAACACTCTACTAGACTCGCACACCCTGCTCGCAAACATTTGCTCCCGTTCACAAACACTCTACTAGACTCGCACACCCTGCTCCACCTATAGAGTTTCGCTTACTCGCAAACTTTGCTTCCCGCCTATAGAGCTTCGTTTACTCGCAAACTCTGCTCCCGCCTACACAGCTTTGCAAACTCGCACACCCTGCTCATTGAACTAATTCTAACTAGAAAATCTAACACTACCTACAACCTAGGTGGTGATTTACAAATTTTTTGACTTGAAAAGTAAAAACAATAATTAAAACACAAATAAAAGTTACAATAACCCTAATTAAAAATTAAACTTAAGCCTTTAGAAATAAAACAAGGCCGGCTCTTAAAATATTATTACTCAAGTAAAACACGGCCCTGTTATCTTCTCTTATCAATGTCGGCTTCAGTTCCTTCTTTCATTTGTTCCTTTGCAACTGAATTAGGGCTTGTGAAAACCGGGGCTGTCGACTTCTATTTCTCGATTGAATGAATGGATTGGCGTTGTTGCTTCGTCAATCGATGATCTCTCTGCTTAGCACACGGTTCTCCCAATTTCCGATCGAGTTATCTGAGTGGTATGTGATTTATCTCTTTTCTTCTTCTGATTTGTTTGCTTGAACTCGATAGATCAGAGATTGCCGATGATGATGATTTATATAGGGTTTGTAACCCTAAATTTGCGTTCGTCTGATTGCTTCAAAATTTCTTGCTTTGCCGTTCGATTACACTTTGATGCCGATGATTTATTTGACTAATTCATATGCGTATATTCTTGATACTTGCTTCCCACGGCTTGGTTGACACGGTTTTGATTATTGACTCGTTCAATATTGACTTCGGCCATTTTTTGATTGAATTTAATGCTGTAGCATACTTGACCTGTTTTGTTCTTTGTGCTTCGACTCTGGCCATTTTTTATGTTCACTGGCCTGTACATTTGCATTGTATATATTCTTGGATTTGCATTTGAACTGCTTCATGTACTTGATATTGTGGCATGTGATCTTTGCTGTTATGTTGATCATGTTTCTGGTTCAATCCACTGTTTCATGTTTCATGCATGCTCGACATTGAGTTTACTTCACTTGTGGTCTTCATTTTTGATGCAGAACTTCTGTCATGTTGTTTGCAACTGTGTTGCACTTGTATCACTTGTATTTGAACTAAACTTGTGTATCTTGTAGCTTTCATCACTGGTGCATGTACATTGCTTCATGTTGCCTTCATTAGCTTCACTGTTGCATTTGTATCACTGGTTCATTGCATATTGGACATTTGTGTACTTGACTGTTGCTTGATTTTCCTGTTGAGACCTCTGCACTGTGTGGTCTTGAGCATTTGCACATTTGTTCACCTGCACTTGTTACTTATGTTCACCATTGGTCTCTGTTGCATTCATTGTTTGCTGTAGATCAGTTGCACTTTATCTGTTGCATACATGAGCTTGACACTGTAAAAATTATTTATCATTTGCTTTGACACTAATTTACTGTCTGCATTCACTACATTTTGTACACTTTTGGTCATTGTTGTAGTTGTATTATGTGATGTTGCCTCTTGTTGCTGTCATATACATTCATCAATGTTAGCATCTGCATTGCATAATTCATGTTGTAGCCTGGTCATTTGTGCACTGCCTTCGTGGTCTTGACTTTGGTGCTGTGTTGAATTTGTGCAGTGTTGTACTTGTGGTCGAGTCATGTTGCTTGCATTGAGTAACTGGTCTTTGTATTTCCAGCTTCACCACTGTTTCACTTGTTGTTTGCATTATTGCTGTTGTGTTACTTTGATTCTTTTGAAACTCGAGTTACACACTACTGTCTTGGTTTTGGGGCTGCTGTTCTTTAATGCATCTGTGTGTGTCACTGTGTTTATGACCACAAGTTCATCGTGAAGCATGGTTTACTGTTGTTGCATACTTGTATCACTGCTTCCATCCTTTCTTTCTCTGGCACACTGACCTTCTTGTATTCATGTGCCACTGAGTTTTAACATTTGCATCTTGGTTAAATTCATTGCTGAGTTGATCTTGGGATCTTTGTTCATTGGACTTGTTATACATGTTGCTTTATTACAGTGGTCTGGACATTTGGAATTGCTGTTGCATACTGTACTTCATTTAGCTTGAATGTTGTTTCTGACCTGATGGCTTTGGTTTTCGTTGTCCACACATGTTCATACTTTACCGCAGCTTATTGTTTGTGTACCAATCATGTATCCTGTGCATTATCTGTTACATGACACTGTTTCAACTTGATGTTGCTTTAACTGCCACTGTTGATTTTGCTGTGGTCTTCAAGCATGTTTCTGCCTGGTCGATATATATACATGCATACTTTGATCATAGCATTCATGTGTGCATTTGAGTTGTACCTGAGTTGAATCCAGTTTTAAAACTCGGGTTTGACCTTGTGCTGAGAGTTGTGACTTTTATGTTATTGCACGTGAGTTGAACCCGGCTTTTATTTGGGTTTGACCTATGCTCACCTGTCCCTGTAAATCAATCAAGTGTATATCGGTGTGCACGGCCTTGTGACATATACAGTGATACACTGTGTATGTCACAAGTTGTTCGTGTATGATGAATTCAAATTTAAATTATGACGAACAACCCAAATAACTGAGGCAAATATCATTTTCAAAATCCATATTTTATTTTTGAATTGCAAAAATATTTCTTTTTCAATTTTACTGCGTTAGTTTATATTTTTGCAGATTTCTCAAGTGCTGGATTCAAACTGGAATGAAGTTGAAGATAAATACGAGTGTGAGTGATATGTAGTGAGGTGAATTGTAAATATGAAATGTGATGTAATTGTAATCAAAGTTGTATAGTTATAGTGAGAGCTTGAAATTGTACTATTCAAAAATGTAATAAATATTTATTTGAATAAAATATCTATTTGAATTCAAATTCTGTGTAATTTATTTTATTCAACAAATATTTATTTAAACTGTGAAAAATAGAATAGTATATTAACAAATACATTTAAACGAATGTATATATGTTTATTATCATCAAACAAAAATCATATAAGTGCAAAGCGCATATTCAACAATCTCCCCCTTTTGATGATAACAAACATATATTTAAGATTTTGAATGTATTAAATGTATTTGATCGTTCAATTTGCTCCCCCTATTTGAATGCTCCCTCTCTACACAATACTCCCCTTACATATATGCATACAAATAAAAATATGTAAATGAGCCTATATGCAAATTGAAAATTATTTGACCTTTGCTTGATTCTATTTGACAAAATCTTAACTTTTCTCTCCACCTTTTGTTATCAGCAAAAGAATAACAGCGTTATAAAAATAGGGATGAAGTCATAGACATGAATCAAACATTTAACTCAATTAAATGTAAATATCAAATTTCAATAAAACTCAAACAAAAATCATAATTACCCTTGTCAAGCGCATATTCCACTTTCAGAAGTGATGGGGATAAAATCATCAAAAATCATACAATTCTGTCTATTTGTGGTATATTTATTTCAGGAAATTTGAATATCTACTAACCATGCATAACCTTTAGGACTTTTAAATGAGATTAGTAGTATTCACAATTTTTATTTAAAAAATGAAATCAAGTATCTTCTAACCACGCATGACCGTGAGGACTTTTAAATGGGATTAGAATCAACTTGTCTATTTGAATCAATTAATTTTGATATGCGTTCCATACATGCATAACCGTGAGGACTTTTAAATGAGCATGGAAGCACATAATCAAAAATCCACGTAATTCACCCATGCATAACCGTGAGGACTTTTAAATGAGAGTGAATACTTTGGATATTTATTTTTATTGCTAAATATAATAAATTGAAGCACAAATAATTTCCTTCACAGATTTAAAGATATTGAAAAACGAATGATTTCCTTTGTAAACTACCACAAATTTACATTCTATATATGATTTTGATGAGTGATGGTCGATAGAAAGATGGTAGAAATAGGAATGATCATGGAACTTTTACCCAACAAAAAGTTTTTATAACTCTTGTTATGAAATTCTAAAGAAATTTTCTAATTATACTTTCTTGAGTTATAATATATGATAAATATCAACACTCATCACTTTTTCAATTACTATTCATCTTTTCGATAATCATTAGGGAGTTAGATTAGTTAAAATAGTCATTTAAAATAAAATTCAAAAATTATAAAATCAATTTTTCAAAAATGACTAATCTGTAAATATGGTCAAACATGATTTTCTCGAGGGGGTTTTATAAGAAAATTTTCTAGTATTTGAAAATTATTTCAAGTGAAAAAATATGCAGATATTTTCTTCGAAAAACAATGCAGCAAATGAATGTTTTAAAAAAATTTAATCACATTCCACTAGTAATTTTTCTATCAACTATATTACCAGTGTAATCTGCATCTGAATTTAAATTTCACTCAATATTCACTCGATGGATGTCAACGACCAGATTTGTGAAATTTCAACAAACTATCTAAGAATTGTTTTCAACAATTTTTAAATGAAATTTGTAATGAAGACATGTTCACACTCAAACAAATATCATGATGTTAATTTCAGAAACCGTAGGATAAACAGTTATATTCATGAGTAATCAACAATCAATCAACATCATAATTATTTCAAAAAAAAAACAATTTCTTGAAGTTTCAACAATTTCTTAAAATCCTTTTTAACAGTTTTCACATGAAATTTGGAATCGTGCAAATTTACAAGCAGTGACCAAAATGTCAAAACCAATATATCTACGTGTAGCATGAGTAACCATCATTTGACCGAACAAATTTATATAAATTAGTTCAAAATTGAAAATCTGATTGGTCATCAATTAAGCACAAATCAATGTCATAAATAAGAACAAGTCTAAAAATCATATTAGTTAAATCCGAATCAGTCAACCATCATAATTACTCCAAGTAATTCTATTTAAAGGCGATTGGTCAATATTTAAAAAAAAAAATCATAGCATCAAAATCATCATCTTTTATTCATCTCAATATTGGCTGATTTTAGAGTATGGTGCAGACTATCACATTTAATATATCGTTCAAAACAATTTTACCTGTTTTACCTTTACGATAATTTTTCGTCGTTATCCATTGTGATTCTGTCACCTTTATACTAGGCTAAGGAACTTTTCTTTGTCGCCCGTTGTGTTTCTGGAAAAGCCAAAATCCAGAGAACACTGTTGTTGTTCCTTAGCCTGCCACCACACCTACACGAGAAAAGATTTATGTGACCTATTTGTTTTTATAGGTCCATGATTGTTAGTGGCAGAATATGAAAAATATGTTTTTGGAGAACCAAAACTATTTATATATGTTCCTTTTGGCACCCAAATTTGTTTGACTTTCAAAGATTTTATATTTGTGCCTTTTGGAACCCAAATTGGTATAGTTTTCACATGTTTGGGTCTATACTGACAATTATCTTGATTGTGTCCAAATTTTCTACAAATTGTGCACATTGAATTTTCTTGATTAATCTCATTTCTAACATATTCAGAATGAGTATATCCAAGTCCTTGTCTATCAATATTGATAGTTTGTTTTCCTATTAACATATTCAACGATTTTTCACTTTTTGAAAATTTATCTAAAGTCGTTGACAATTGTTGGACTTGTGTTTTGAGAGATTCATTTTCATTTATCAATTGTGTGCACTTTTCAATAGAATTCTCTCTCCTATTATTTTCATTCTCTTTTAAAATCAGAATTTCATTTTCAAGTGATTTTATATTGATTTCTGATTTTTCAATTTCCTTTTCGAATGTTGGACCCTTATCACACTTAAGGATCTTACTTTGATAGGTTTTAACTAATTTGTCGAGTTGCTCATTTAATTCTAACAAAGTATCATTTTGTGATTCAAGTTTGGCATACTTCTCCCTAAGTCGTTTAAAACAGCCATTTACTTTGTGGAAATAAATAAGTAATTCAGAGTGAGTAAGTTTTGATGCCTCGCTTTGCTCGTCGTCGTCGCTATCGGTTATATTCCCATGAAGGCACATATCTGCTTCCTCACTTTCACTGCTATCGCTTTTATTCCACTTGGCTGCAAATTTCCATTTTGAATTCTTCGTTCGTAATGCCATCTCGGCTGCTCCATCATCATCATCCTCATCACAACTGCTATTTACCAATCCTGTCAAGCATATTTCTTTAACCGAGTCGGTTGTGGAGAACTTCTCATTGCTGTTGACTTTTGCACCATATATTGCATCGAGAGTATTCCAGATTTTTTGTGCATTTTCACTAAGAGAAACAAAATTAAAATTATCACGATTAATATGAGAATATAATATATGAATAGTAAGAGAATTAATCGAGATACTTTCCTTATCGGTTTTATCACACCCATTTTCAATAATATCCCAACATTTAATATTAACAGATTTTAAATAAAATTCCATTTTCAATTTCCAGTTCAAAAAATCTGTTCCATCGAAAATAGAAGGAATAATATTGAAATGACCCTCAACAAAAATATTATCTGGTGGATTCATGACTCTAGAGTTAAAGAAAAATACCGGGCTCTGATACCACTTCTAGGATCTAGATTAACCCTAGAGGGGGGGTGAATAGGGTTAAAGCAAATTTTCTCTATATAAACACAGAAACAAAACGCTGAAATAAATATGCTGAAAAAGTAAATCACACACAGAATTTACCCAGCTTCGGCAACCCCTGCCTACTGCTGCGTTCCCAGATTTCTATTAGAATTAAACAGTATCACGCTTACAAACACTCTACTAGACTCGCAGACATTTGCTCCCGCTCACAAACACTCTACTAGACTCGCACACCCTGCTCGCAAACATTTGCTCCCGCTCACAAACACTCTACTAGACTCGCACACCCTGCTCCGCCTATAGAGTTTCGCTTACTCGCAAACTTTGCTTCCCGCCTATAGAGCTTCGTTTACTCGCAAACTCTGCTCCCGCCTACACAGCTTTGCAAACTCGCACACCCTTCTCACTGAACTAATTCTAACTAGACAATCTGACAGTACCTACAACCTAGGTAGTGATTTACAAATTTTTTGACTTGAAAAGTAAGAACAACAATTAAAACACAAATAAAAGTTACAATAACCCTAATTAAAAATTAAACTAAAGCCTTTAGAAATAAAACAAGGCCGTCTCTTAAAATATTATTACTCAAGTAAAACACGGCCCTGTTATCTTCTCTTATCAATGTCGGCTTCAGTTCCTTCTTTCGTTCGTTCCTTTGCAACTGAATTAGGGCTTGTGAAAACTGGGGCTGTCAACTTCTATTTCTCGATTGAATGAATGGATTGGCGTTGTTGCTTCGTCAATCGATGATCTCTCTGCTTAGCACACGGTTCTCCAAATTTCCGATCGAGTTATCTGAGTGGTATGTGATTTATCTCTTTTCTTCTTCTGATTAGTTTGCTTGAACTCGATAGATCAGAGATTGCCGATGATGATGATTTATATAGGGTTTGTAACCCTAAATTTGCGTTCGTCTGATTGCTTCAAAATTTCTTGCTTTGCCGTTCGATTACACTTTGATGCCGATGATTTATTTGACTAATTCATATGCGTATATTCTTGATACTTGCTTCCCACGGCTTGGTTGACATGGTTTTGATTATTGACTCGTTCAATATTGACTTCGGCCATTTTTTGATTGAATTTAATGCTGTAGCATACTTGACCTGTTTTGTTCTTTGTGCTTCGACTCTGGCCATTGTTTATGTTCACTGGCCTGTACATTTGCATTGTATATATTCTTGGATTTGGATTTGAACTGCTTCATGTACTTGATATTGTGGCATGTGGTCTTTGCTGTTATGTTGATCATGTTTCTGGTTCAATCCACTGTTTCATGTTTCATGCATGCTCGACATTGAGTTTACTTCACTTGTGGTCTTCATTTTTGATGCAGAACTTCTGTCATGTTGTTTGCAACTGTGTTGCACTTGTATCACTGGTATTTGAACTAAACTTGTGTATCTTGTAGCTTTCATCACTGGTGCATGTACATTGCTTCATGTTGCCTTTAGTAGCTTCACTGTTGCATTTGTATCACTGGTTCATTGCATATTGGACATTTGTGTACTTGACTGTTGCTTGATTTTCCTGTTGAGACCTCTGCACTGTGTGGTCTTGAGCATTTGCACATTTGTTCACCTGCACTTGTTACTTCTGTTCACCATTGGTCTCTGTTGCATTCATTGTTTGCTGTAGATCAGTTGCACTTTATCTGTTGCATACATGAGCTTGACACTGTAAAAATTATTTATCATTTGCTTTGACACTAATTTACTGTCTGCATTCACTACATTTTGTACACTTTTGGTCATTGTTGTAGTTGTATTATGTGATGTTGCCTCTTGTTGCTGTCATATACATTCATCAATGTTAGCATCTGCATTGCATAATTCATTTTGTAGCCTGGTCATTTGTGCACTGCCTCCGTGGTCTTGACTTTGGTGCTGTGTTGAATTTGTGCAGTGTTGTACTTGTGGTCGAGTCATGTTGCATGCATTGAGTAACTGGTCTTTGTATTTCCAGCTTCACCACTGTTTCACTTGTTGTTTGCATTATTGCTGTTGTGTTACTTTGATTCTTTTGAAACTCGAGTTACACACTACTGTCTTGGTTTTGGGGCTGCTGTTCTTTAATGCATCTGTGTGTGTCACTGTGTTTATGACCACAAGTTCATCGTGAAGCATGGTTTACTGTTGTTGCATACTTGTATCACTGCTTCCATCCTTTCTTTCTCTGGCACACTGACCTTCTTGTATTCATGTGCCACTGAGTTTTAACATTTGCATCTTGGTTAAATTCATTGCTGAGTTGATCTTGGGATCTTTTTTCATCGGACTTGTTATACATGTTGCTTTATTACAGTGGTCTGGACATTTGGAATTGCTGTTGCATACTGTACTTCATTTAGCTTGAATGTTGTTTCTGACCTGATGGCTTTGGTTTTCGTTGTCCACACATGTTCATACTTTACCGCAGCTTATTGTTTGTGTACCAATCATGTATCCTGTGCATTATCTGTTACATGAAACTGTTTCAACTTGATGTTGCTTTAACTGCCACTGTTGATTTTGCTGTGGTCTTCAAGCATGTTTCTGCCTGGTCGATATATATACATGCATACTTTGATCATAGCATTCATGTGTGCATTTGAGTTGTACCTGAGTTGAATCCAGTTTTAAAACTCGGGTTTGACCTTGTGCTGAGAGTTGTGACTTTTATGTTATTGCACGTGAGTTGAACCCGGCTTTTATTTGGGTTTGACCTGTGCTCACCTGTCCCTGTAAATCAATCAAGTGTATATCGGTGTGCACGACCTTGTGACATATACAGTGATACACTGTGTATGTCACAAGTTGTTTGTGTATGATGAATTCAAATTTAAATTATGACGAACAACCCAAATAACTGAGGCAAATATCATTTTCAAAATCCATATTTTATTTTTGAATTGCAAAAATATTTCTTTTTCAATTTTACTGCGTTAGTTTATATTTTTGCAGATTTCTCAGATGCTGGATTCAAACTGGAATGAAGTTGAAGATAAATACGAGTGTGAGTGATATGTAGTGAGATGAATTGTAAATATGAAATGTGATGTAATTGTAATCAAAGTTGTATAGTTATAGTGAGAGCTTGAAATTGTACTATTCAAAAATGTAATAAATATTTATTTGAATAAAATATCTGTTTGAATTCAAATTCTGTGTAATTTATTTTATTCAACAAATATTTATTTAAACTGTGAAAAATAGAATAGTATATTAACAAATACATTTAAACGAATGTATATATGTTTATTATCATCAAACAAAAATCATATGAGCGCAAAGTGCATATTCAACATTATGGCCAGGATCGCCATCGTTGGTTGGAGCTGCGGCCACCAACGGGTCGCCTACCATTCCCCAAAACGACACGAACACCCAGAATTTGAAAAAAAATTGAAAACCAAAATCGAGACACTTCGACCCAAACAACCATTAGGACCTCATCAGTAAAACGTCTCGCGCCGCCTCCCCTGAGCGTTATCGGTGACCAAATTTGGACCCAAGCTCCATCATCGTACGACGCTTCGGTTGGCACCATTGCTACGCAGTCCGATCACTCCTAGATGGCGCAGCACCATCATTTCGATCATGTGCAGAAAAACCTACTTTGATCACGAATTCAAGATCCAATGATTAATAAATTTATCTAGTATTTTTCTGATGATTTCGAACATTAAATCTTGCTGCCACAACGAACTCGAGGCCTAAAATTCCTTAGATCACCAGAATTTGATAAAACATTATTTTCCAGATCATCCCAAATATTCCGGTGGAAAGCTAATGAAAAATATGGATTTTTGTTTCAAATATCATTATTTTTAAAGGGGATTCACATAGTGTTATTGAAGTTAAAATTCGTGAAGTTCGATTTTCTTGAAAAGTTTGAATGGTGACTGCATTGCATAGTTTCTAGGAAAAACTATATGACCTTTGCTTAAATTTTTTTTTACCGGAACATATTACAGTTTTAAACAAACTTCAACTTGTTACAATCCATTTTCAAAAGAAATGAGGGAGAGTAAGATTTTGGATTGGCCATAGTTTTTACTATAAATAAGAGAGCTAAGGAAACAGGGAAAAGAAATGACATTCTTAGGCATGCATTCTTGGTTTTGATTCATACAAATATTTTTAAAATTCAGTTTAGGTGCATTTGAACCATTTTCATTTTAACACTTTAATCTATACAAAGCTAGCAACAAATCAAACTTGGGGGTTGTCAATTTTTTTTTGTTTTCCTGAAGCTAAACAGCGACTAGCATTTTTGTACAATCAACATGCACAGGCCAAACATTCAATCATATATTCAAAATTCTTGCATGCAAACCAAAGATTAACTTACTACATCATCTAAGCATTCACACAGCAACAAAAGATTGAAAAAGACAAGGGTTTACTCACAATTTTCTAGATGACAAAAGGCTCTTGACAGTTTTTCAAAACAGAGATGAAAGCCTGCAACTTTTCTTCTTTTTCTACTTTAAAGTTTGGGGTTTTAGATCTGCAAATTATAGATACATATCTGTGATTATTCATTGTTGTATTTATTTATTTAATCATTAATAACAACAATTTTTAGATTACTTACAGTTTGAATAACAGAGAAGTTTCTTTCTTCTTGCAACTTGAAAACAGAAATAGCTTAAGTCTTGGACTTGATTATTCCTACAAGTAATTGATTGAATATTATTGTATTAAAATCTTTCTTCATTTTAATTATAACTTCAAGTTCAGACTTTTGTAAAGAAATTTACTCGCCCTATTAAATTATTTCCAGAAAAAAACTGCACTGCCTAAAACCTGAAACTTCTCTTTTAAGACAAATGTGCAGTTTTGATTTAAATTTGTTGTTAAAATATGACTTGAAAATCATAATTTTATTAACTATAAAATTTTAAAAACTTACCTGAGAGATGTAACACACTACAGTTTTGAGGCTTTAGAAAAACACTTCAGATTTAGCTTTTGAATTTGAATTGAAGATAGGCAGTTTTCTCTTTTTCTTTCTTGAATGTTGGAGTTAAGACTGCAAAATCCTTTTTGGTTACCGAAATTCAGAGATTTGGAGGTTTAAAAATTTGAATTGGGAAGGTGAAAAGTTTTCTGAAATTTTTTATTTGATTAATTTATTAAAGTAATGATGTCTTGTGCCATTTGTAAGAAAAATAGTCATAAACTCTAGATTTTGTTAATCACTCTACTCTATCTCCCATGAGTTATGTTTGTTCAGCTTTCTTTGATTTTTTTTACAAGGAAAAAGAATTTTTTTTATAAATTTTTATATCCTATTCATTTGTATGTATATGTATACAATTGTTAAAGAAATTGTTTTTAACCAATATTTATATATATACATTACATCTTAATTCTTTTTAAATGGTACTTATTTTATTAAAAACATTTATTATAAATTTAAATTCAAACTTCAATTTCAACTTGAAATATAAACTTTCATGTCCATTTGTATATTCACACTCACTTTGAAATTTTTTAATTAAATTTCAATATGTATTCAATTTTACTCATATTTGTAATATACACATATATAAGATTTTAAATTTAAACGACTTTTTAAAACAGTCATTATTTAAATATTTTAAACTCAAAATAAAATTAGAATTTATTTATATATTATTATCAATTATTTTATTTATTTAAGATTCTAAAAGTTAAAATATATTATTAATTTTAATTGATAAATTTTTGGGATGTTACAGATATCCCCTCCTTAAGAAAATTTCGTCCTCGAAATTTGCTAGGGAGACAACAAAGATTGGATAGATACGCCAAGATTGAGAATCGACTCACAAATCAAGCCGATTATCTATTCTGTATTTGGCTCACCAAATTAGAAAATCAATAATAGATACAAGAACGAATCCATTTAACTCTTTACAAGATACTTGGGGTCATCCAGATCTAGAAATATACATGGGCATTGGTTAGTTTGAAGGGATATCTAACCGTTTATAGACTATATCTAGACCCAACAGAACAAACAATAGATACTCAATCCAGGTTGGAATATCTCAAAGTATACACCAACTGGTCCCTCTTCGGACTTTTATACTCACAAGACAATAAAATTTCAAATTTGGTTTTAATCGAAATCTTTTTATCGATACAAATTATTTAACTTTATATTTTAGTTAACCAATTTACTTCAAATCAAATTTCAATTTCGCTAAAGTTAAGAACGAAAAGCTGATAGAAATTTGACCAAGAGAATACGAAATAGAGACTTATCTACGATTCGTAGTGCCACCATCACATCGAAGCTTCTTCCTCGAGCTGCTATGAAGCAATTAAAGAAATTGGAAATACGAATCAAATGAGATTGATAAAGAAAGTTATTTCCATTGTTGCAGGGCATTAACCACTTGTACTGGTATCTCCCTGTCCCCTATCTCATTCTCTTCTTGCACTCATACTTACTATCGGTGAATAGTAAGAGAATTTACTGAGGCATTCGAACAGATATCTTAGGGATTACTCATTCTAGGGTATACTTCACACTATCTCTAATGAGTCACTTAATGTATTATACTCCTGAGCTAAAGTTTTTAACCTTCGGCTCTGATACCACATGTCACAGTCGAGGCTTTTCAACCATCAGCAGCGGCCAATCTCGACTGGTAGGCTTTTCAACCGTCCCAGACCCGCTGTGGCTGACACTGGTACCCTGCCCTTGCTTTTAGGCCAGCCTTTTCGACTGTCATGCCTAACCGGCTAACCAACCCCTTAAAGAGGACGTGTAGGGTTAAGAGTCTCCTGCTCGCCACCAAAGAAAAAGTGAGAACCCCCCATCACGTTTCACCTAGATAAGCAAGGTTAGTCATGGGACTGGTATGAGCAAACAAAATAGTTTTATCTTTTAAAAAGAAACAAAAGAATTCAAATTTGAAATCCGCAATGCTTTTGGAAAATGAAACTACCATAAGGCCTCTCGCCACATACACAATGCAAACGCAGAATTGGAGGAGATTTCTCCTTATGATAGTCAAATATGCTTAATGCACAAAAAGTCATTTGATATTATTACTAGTGCATAGTGTAGAAAAACCATTCGAAATTATAATATTAATCCTAGCCAGCATACAACATTTCATCGTATGCCTACTATAGCTACCATGTTCAATAGCAGGTTACCGCCACATTCCATGGTAGGTAATACAACTAAAACTGTACAGGGTGCGTATTGTTTTGTTTGGATTTTCCAACAAATGGTTAGGCCAAGGAACTTCCTATTGCCACATGGGAACGCCTCTGGAGGGACGCCCCGAGAACCTACCCGGCTCTCTGCTAACACAAGGCCAGCTACCCCCTTCTCGGGGAATAAAACATAACATATGCTACCCCGGTCCTTTGGGACCTTTATCCGAGGATCCTCTATACCAACAACATCAGATAATAATAAATATACTATAGTGCCCACATACATAAGTATCTGGGCTCCATACCATGATACCACCCTTTTCCAGAAGGAATGGTCACACCCTAGGGGAGCTACCTCTGAAACCTTGCCGCATCTTTCCTGTTTCGACCATTAACGGTTTGTGAGGCTCGATGAGGTCTCGTCCACAAAGCTACGCTTTTTCAAAAAGCCATGCTTTGATCAACAAATGATCATCAACATACAACAGCACTTAGCGTGCCACACTACCAAATTGGGAGTATATCACTGATAACCTTCAACTACATAACCTTTGAGCTCGTATGTCTCAGAGAAGGGTGTTCAGCTAAGAGAATAAATTCTCCGCCACCAACAGATATGTATTTTGAAAGAAATCGGCTTTACATCTCAAAGTGTAGTGTCAGACACACAACCATACAAGTCTGTTCCGGGTTCGAATAGAACCGAAGGCACTTCCGAAGAAGCCCTTGCAAATCCGGGTATTCACAATCCCGATCGGACTTCCCATCACTTAGGGAATCTCTATACCGTAGTTACTCGGTGTAGAGACAATCGATATGTCATCCTATCGTTCTCGCAAATACCCGGTCTTCACCACCGGTCTTCAAATGCTATCCATAACGACATATCATTATTCGGAATGGGTTATATGACACAAGGTCCTCTCCCAGCTAAACCGAATAATGAGCGCAGTATTTAAAAACATATGGATATGGGATTTTAGTTAAGTCACAACTTTAAAATTCAAAACTTTCTTTCAAATGGTTTAACCCAATTACCATTTCAAATCTTTTAAACAAAATGATTCATTTCCCAAAGTTCAACCAATTTCACAAAGATCCATTCATGGATTTGAAATCAATTTCCATTTTAATTAGATTAACCCATTTAATCTTTAAATAAAAGATTTAACTTATACCTTTGGGTTAAATTCAAATTTCCAAAAAAACACTTCCAAAATGGTTTAAAACCCATATAAGCTTGTATAACTTTTTTACATCTTAAATTCTCAAAATAGAATTCAATTTAAAATTTTGAATTCAAACTTAAATCAGATTTGAATCCGATTTAAATTGAATTTGAATTCAAAATATAAATTTTATCTTTGAAATTCATTTTCAAAAGCTTTTCACTTTAAATCCGATCTATTTCCAAACCATTGGATTTAAAAATTCAATTTTAAAAATTTATTTCAAAAATCTACGACTTAACCCATTCCCACGTGCAATCCATATTTGTGTGTGTATAGTGTAGTCCAGGGGGTTTCACACAATAGCGTAAAACATCAATCATCACAGATTCAATCATATCAATATTGATAAGCGGTATAACCCATAACGCTTATCTTCTTTAACAGATTCATAGATAAAGTAAATTTATCGATCACAAAGATTGATCATTACGATTCGATGTGGGTTTTGGATAACCAACTAGAATCCGACTCCCTGTCGCATCGAAATTCAAATGCCATTTTACGGCAAAAGGGTTTTTCACATGCATATAGGAACAAATCACAAATCATAGTTCATCACAAAGTAATCACAGTACCACAAAGAAGTATTAAACCGATACAGAATATTTGGTGATGGTCAAACATCTTTGATTAAGGTGATTGTGATTAAAGTGAATTAACCATATAATTATCTTTATTAATTATTTAAATAAATGTTTAATTTTACTTAATTATGGATTAATTTAATCTTAATTGATTTTATTAATTAATTTTTCTTTAATAATTATTTTAATTTATTAATTCTTGATTGTTAAGAAATTAAGTTTAATTACTTTTATTCATTAACAATTCTTTAATCAATTAATTATTAATCATTAAATAATTACAAAATATTAATTTTAATACTATTCCACCATTATAAATAAATCAGGTTTTTGAGTTAACACATGGATATTTGTTTTACTTTAAAATTTCATTAAGTTAAATTTTTAAAACAACTTTTATTCAAAAGAAAATATGAGATTTAAAATATCTTTGAACTTCACAAATTTTAAATAATTGGTTCAATACCATTTACCTGAAATTCCATTTACAATTATCATTACTTTATCCAGAAAAAAATTATTTAACTTGTGTTTAAAATTTTAGTTGAAACTGGATTTTCTGCTTTTATGGACCAACCCGATGCTCGCTTCGAGTTGTCCCAGAGGAAACCATCCCCTTGCTTCGAGTTTTGCCCAATTAGACCCGAGTGACATTTTTTCTCAAAAATTTGTTAAATGTTAAAATCAACCCGATACAACCCCCAAACAACGCGAGCCTGACATCGAGTCATCTCCTCAATCCCCCGCGTAACACTTCGAGTTGCCCCCCTTCTTCCCCAAACTATCAACCTAACACTCAACCAACACATGTACGGGCACGGTCGGGATCGCCATCGTTGGTTGGAGCTGCGGCCACCAATGAGTCGCCTAACATTCCCCAAAATGACACGAACACCCAGAATTTGAAAAAAAATTGAAAACGAAAATCGAGGCACTTAGACCCAAATAACCATCAGGACCTCATCAGTAAAATGTCTCGCGCTGCCTCCCCTGACCATTATCAGTCACCAAATTTGGACTAAAGCTCCATCATGGCACGACACTTCGATTGGCACCATTGCTACGCAGTCCGATCACTCCTAGATGGCGCAGCACCATCATTTCGATCATGCGCAGAAAAAGGTTCTTAAACCCTACTTTGATCTGAATCCAAGATCCAACGATTAATAAATTTATCTAGTATTTTTCTGATGATTTCGAACATTAAATCTCGCTGCCACAACGAACTCGAGGCCTAAAATTTTTTAGATCTCCAGAATTTGATAAAACTTTATTTTCCAAATCATCCCAAATATTCCAGTGAAAAGCTAATGAAAAATTTGGGATTTTGTTTCCAAAATCATTATTTTTAAAGGGGATTCACATAGTATTACTGAGTTAAAATTCGTGAAGTTCGACTTTCTTGAAAAGTTTGAATGGTGACTGCATTACATAGTTTCCAAGAAAAACTATATGACCTTTGCTTAAATTTTTTTTACTGGAACATATTACAGTTTTAAAAAAACTTCAACTTGTTATAATCCATTTTCAAAAGAAATGAAAGAGAGTAAGATTTTGGATTGGCCATAGTTTTTACTGTAAATAAGAGAGCTAAGGAAACAGGGAAAAGAAATGACATTCCCAGGCATGCATTCTTGGTTTTGATTCATACAAATATTTTTAAAATTCAATTTAGGTGCATCTGAACCATTTTCATTTTAACACTTTAATCTATACAAAGTAGCAACAAATCAAACTTAGGGGTTGTCAGGTTTTTTTATTTTGTTTTCCTGAAGCTAAACAGCGACTAGCATTTTTGTACAATCAACATGCACATGCCAAACATTCAATCACATGTTCAAAATTCTTGCATGCAAACCAAAGATTAACTTTACTACATCATCCAAGCATTTACACAACAACAAAAGATTGAAAAAGACAAGGGTTTACTCGTAATTTTCCCGATGACAAAAGGCTCTTGACAGTTTTTCAAAACAGAGATGAAAGCCTGCAACTTTTCTTCTTTTTCTACTTTAAAGTTTGGGGTTTTAGATCTGCAAATTATAGATACAGATCTGTGATTATTCTTCGTTGTATTTATTTATTTAATCATTAATAAAAACAATTTTTAGATTACTTACAGTTTGACTAACAGAGAAGTTTCTTTCTTCATGCAACTTGAAAACAGAAATAGCTTAAATCTTGGACTTGATTTTTCCTGCAAGTAATTGATTGAATATTATTGTATTAAAATCTTGCTTCATTAGAAATTATAACTTCAAGTTCAGACTTTTAAAAAGAAAGTTACTTGCGCTTTTAAATTATCTCCAGAAAAAACTGCACTGCCTAAAACCTGAAACTTCTCTTTTAAAACAAATCTGCAGTTTTGATTTGAATTTGTTGTTAAAATATGACTTTAAAATCATAATTTTATTAACTGTAAAATTTTAAAAACTTACCTGAGAGATATAACACACTACAGTTTTGAGGCTTTAGAAAAGCACTTCAGATTTAGCTTTTGAATTTGAATTGAAGATAGGCAGTTTTCTCTTTTTCTTTTTTTCTGGTTTTTTTTCTTTCTTGAATGTTGGAGTTAAGACTGCAAAATCCTTTTTGTTACTAAACATCAGAGATTTGGAGGTTTAAAAATTTGAATTTGGAAGGTGAAAAGGTTTCTGAAATTTTTTATTTGATTAATTTATTAAAGTAATGATGTCTTGTGCCATTTGTAAGAAAAACAATCATAAACTCTAGATTTTGTTAATCACTCTACTCTATCTCCCATGAGCTTTGTTTGTTCAGCTTTCTTTGATTTTTTTAGAAGGAAAAATAATTTTTTTATAAATTTTTATATCCTATTCATTTGTATATATATGTATACAATTGTTAAAGAAATTGTTTTTATCCAATATTTATATATATACATTATGTTAACGCTTAAATTTGAACGCTAACACCCCGGTGTATGAGTTGTAGTTGTGAAAGCACCACTCGACGACTCGGGAACAGATTACAAGCAGATAATAGTAGAAAAGCGGTAAACAACAACAATTTTATAGTGGTTCGGCTTTAGGGTATAGCCTACGTCCACTTTATGTATTTTTATTAATAATCTCGTTACAAGCTGATACAATTCTTCCCAAATACAATACACTTTGAATTACAAGAGACTTAGAACAAGTAGCTTAAACTTCGATGAAGATGAGAGTTTTCGAATCCATGTTGGATGTATGTGATCTCTTCTTGAAGTTGTTTGTAGCGTTCTTAATGTCTTGAGAGCTTCAAGTGTTGGATTGGATTGGTTTGGAATGCAGCAGAGTAACGGCGTTTGAAGGAAATGAGCCAAAAGTCCCCCTCTAGTTGGAGCTAGGGTCGTATTTATAGGCAATTCTAGGCAGGAAACATTACCAAGTCCTAAGTCGTAACCGACCTAAGTTGGGTCGTGGACGACTTAGACTAAGTCGTGGGTCAATTGTCACTTAAATGCTGGGTCGAGACTTCTTAAAGGCATCCTTGCTGAACCCTAGATATATCACAAGTCCTAAGTCGCAAATGAGTCAACCAGTCCTCTCATAAGCGATGCGGCATTGAACCTTAACTTCGTAGTCTTAAGTCGTGTACGACTTACCATATGTCGTAGGTCGTGACCGACCTAAACTGATTCTTGGCTTGTGGCTTAACTGGAGTTAACGAGTCATGATGCGGTATTGAATTTGCCTCTGTAGCCTTAGGTCGTGAACGACCTAGCAAAGGTCGTAAGTCCGTCACGACTTAGGTGTAGTCGTCTTAACTCCTCGTCCCCTGAGTCGTTAAGTCATAGTCCCTTTAGGTTGTTGGGCCGTTACTCCCTTGGGTCATTTAGGTTGTAATTTCTTAAGTCGTAGACCTTATCTCGTAGGCTCTTTAACCCGTAGAGGCCTTAAGTCGTAGACCTTATCTCGTAGGCTCTTTAACCCGTAGAGGCCTTAAGTCGTAGACCTTATCTCGTAGGCTCTTTAACCCGTAGAGGCCTTAAGTCGTAGACCTTATCTCGTAGGCTCTTTAACCCGTAGAGGCCTTAAGTCGTAGACCTTATCTCGTAAGCTCTTTAACCCGTAGAGGCCTTAAGTCGTAGACCTTATCTCGTAGACTCCTTAACTCGTAGAGGAAGCTGGGTTAACACTTGCCCCTCGAAGCACATGCCTTAAGTCGTAAGTCGTGTGCTTCGACTCATCATAACCCTGGTGCGCCGATTCGAGTTCCACTTCCCTGAGGTATAAAATGCTTGGGTCGTTCCTCCTATTTCCTTCTTCTCATTGCTTACCCCTGAGCTATTTCTGCCATTAACACGTCCTCGAGCTTTTGGAAACAAATTCAACCAGTTCATCACACCGTTGATTCAGTCCCCATAATCCTCATCATCGCATCGCGTAAGTAAATCCGCAGTTCATTTGATTCCGCGATAGCCATTAACTTGCAAATCTGGACCCCTCATTGACAACTTTAATCCAGTTCCTTATACCACGCTTCATCACGATTGTTGCCACGATCGATTGCTGGTGAGCTCGAGGAAGTTTGGTTAGGTTTTGGATAATTCGCGAGGAGAAGATAATGGGTTTCAATCTATTTATTTTTTATTTTTTATTAGGCTGTTAGGGGTTTGGAGAAGAGGAGATAATAGTTAGTGGGTTCATCGGTTTAGGGGTGAGACGGTTTATGGGTTTAGGAGTGGAGATAGGGTTATTCGTCTAGTTGAGGCATGAGTTTTAGGTCGTAACTGAGTTAAGACTTAGAAGAATTCATATCTTTCTGACTTGAAGTCTTGTCTCTCTTTTATGACTCACAATTCAAAGGATTACCGACTCAAGACATCAACGACTCAAAAGTGAAGCGACCTATCCTGTCTCTCCTCATAATCCTTTAGGTCGTGGACGAGTCAACCAGAGAACCAACGACTTAACTTAACCCGAAGGAAAAATTCTTAACTCGTAGACGAGTTAGCACTTAAGTTGTTGTCGAGTTATCACTTGAGTCGTTTACGACTTAAGTTGTTGTCGAGTTAGCACTTTAACTTGTGGGTTAACAATCTGTTTAATATGATATTTACAGAAAATTGGGACGAATATACTGCCATCGACCGCCCACATCAAATGACAGATTAGTTAATAACAGATAATTAACTTAAATAAATTGTGTGAACGAAGTGCCATCGATTTCAAGTAGAATATTAAAGCAACACTGAAATAGTCAATTGAAACTGACCAGCCTGCACTAATATTATGCTTGAACTTTAGATTAACAAGTTCTGAAATTACCGTAGTCGATCAATCGTCGACCAGTTTAACTCCAGTTATATTTACTTGTTATTTTTATCAGTTTTACACGACACTTCACACTTTTTAGGAAACGTGCACTTTCATATATGAATATCCAGTTGCTTGTGTAGAATGACTTCTCAGGAAGAAGATGCAACAGTTCAGACGGGAGAGGCAACTGTTCTTCCAGCTCCACTAGTTAATCCTCCCGAAAGAGTTTCTACTACACTATCATATAAAGTTTTTCGCCAGCTGTGTGCTATTTAGGAGAACACTTGATCGACTTCCAAGCTTTGATGAAATTTGTTACTTATGCTCCTTTACCCGGACCAAAGATCATCCTTCTATTACTGTTGTGAGAAGCGCCCGAAATCGCAAATTAATTGTTGGCCTTCCTGACACTGCTCACGGGTTTCTAACCCAGTTCTTCTTCGTTCGTTGCCCCCCGGGGTTTTATGCTCTGTGGAGGGAAGGAAGTAAGATCACCCATCCTTGCTTCGTTTGTTATCTGGCCTTTGTGAGACTGACCTGCTAAGTGTTAATTCTGCTTCTTTTTATTTTCAGCGCTGCCTCCTCCCTCTAGGAATAGCAGTCACAAGTCGACTTTTGAGAGGCTTAAGGCCGTGCCGGTTGAGGAGAGAGATATTCAATTTCTGTTGAAAGATGAGTTTCTGCATCAGTACGGACTTTTGCATACTTCTCGTTCTACGCGTCCTCATGAAATTCCAGACTCCCCAGCTGGAGTGTTGGATGCCTCAGTTTCTACTAGCACATCCATATCTAAAGGACCTGCTCCTGAGGCTTCGCTAGTGAAGTGTTCCACTTCTGTTGATGCTGCGGGGCCATCTGACAAACTTGCCCCGGTTATCGAGGAAGAAGAGCCTCAGGGATCTTTCCATCATTCACAAGAATCTGGTGAAAAAGCTGAGAAATCCAGTCCCGTTAAGCAGAGCAGGGACGATACCTTCGAAGGACTGAGCGACCTTTTTGCTACTTCACAAGAGATCTTTAAAGAAGATCCTATCACTGCCGGGATTTCTTCTTCAGTAGTTGAAGCTACTTCTACTTTGCAACAGTTGCCGTCGACTCAAGAGTTGACGCTATCTATTACACCCACAACTACTCCTCAATTAAAGAGTGGTTCGTAGATTGATGCGCGTAGTTTGCACATCACACACACTTAGAATTCCTGGCACTTTTATGCTCTCTCTTTTTTAACGTTTGAAGGATTCTCAAGTTTTATTTCTTCTTTTTCAATTTTAGGTTTACCAATGAGGCGAGGCAGCTCGTACTATGATGACTTTCAGCGATATGGGAAACGCAGCCAGTATGGCTATCAATCCTATCCTCCTATTCATAGAGAGACTGATGAAGAAAGGGCAGCCCGGAAGGCTCGGGAAAGACGTGATTATGAAGAACGCTTTGGAAGACCAGACAGTCAACATGATTCCTCCTACAGAGAGAGTGACTCCCTTAAACGCAAATCTCATGATGATAGAAGGAAGAGTCACACAACTGATGACTCGAGTAAACGAGCCAAAGTTATTGAGGAGCCAATGCCTGCGCCTTCAGAGAAGATTACTGCTCCTACTTCTTCTCAATCTCCTGCCCCTTCCCCTACTGATATCCAAGCAATCATCAATAGGCCATCTTACCAAGTTGGACCAGGTCCAGCCACTCTTCAACGCCGATTTCCTAATTGGTGTTTAAAAGGAGTTCGCTTTGACCTCGATCTGGTTCCCATAGATAAAAGTGCTATGCTACGGAACCTTGATGCAGTCAGAGCCGATATTGAGAGGATGTCATCTTGGCAGAAACTCGTTGATGAGCTCCAAAGGGTGAATAGGGCCAATCTCGAAGCTATGCTTACCATGGAGAACGACAAAACTGAATGGCAAAAGATCCTTAAACAGCATGATGCAGAAATGAGGAGTATTGCCGATTATAATGAGAAACTTGAGGCAGAAGTTGGGAAACTTAAAGAGGAGCTTGCTACTTCTTCCACTTCTTATTCTCAAAGGGAGAGTTTGCTTCTACAACAGGTGCGGGATGCTCATGCCGCGCAAAGGGATGCTGAGGCCAAGGCTGATGAGTTAGAGCAGATTATAGAGGGCAACCGTACTGACATTACTCAGTTACGAGGACAAACTGGCCTTCAGGCTGCAGAGATTGAAAAATTGAAAGCCCAGTTATCCAAAGTCGAGAGAGAGCGGGATGAGGCTGTTGCGGGCAGAATTACAGCTGAAGAGGCCCATGAAGCTACCAAAGCTGATATTGGCTCGACACTATTTGATTTCTACTTGCAATGTATATTAGGGCATGGCAGTCTTGCATTCCTGGGCCCCAAGTATGAGATTACCCTGGCCGAAGTGTGGGAGGCCGCACTAGATATGTTTAAAGCGGCCGGGTACACTGAAGAGGAGTTGGAGGTGCACTACTTAGACTTTGAAGCTCGCGCATCCCTTGCCAGAGGGAAGGAGCAACTCGCCAGATCGCGGGTTGAAATAATGGGGGAAGAGCATCAAGAAAAAGAAACAAATTTGACTGTTCCTGTCCCTCCTTCAACTTCGGTCGATGCTGGCATTATTGGCTCTAGCTCTTATGTACCGATCCCTACTCAAACTGATACCGGGGCCAAAATTACTCAAGTTACAGATGAATCGCAAGAGAGTGCTGAAGCCCCGGACTATGAAATTGATGTAATAAAGACAACTTCTGCAGGTAATTCCACTGTAAATTTCGCTCAAGTGGATTGCTCATTTACTTCACATGGGTTTAATGAGCTCCTTGACTATTTTCTCAACCTTGATGAGCCTTCATCTCCTCTCTTTACTGACTTTAACCTCTTTTCTTCTACAGAGAAAGTATCAAGCACCGCTCAGATTTCTCCTCCTCCGGTTATCCCTCCTCCGTCTCTCCAGGTGGCTCCTCCTTCTGCTTCTCAGCCCGGGTCGCAAGAGGAACAAATAGAAGCCCTCCATGGTTTAGACGATCCCATCGCTTCGCAAGAGCATAGAGACGAGGGACTTGTGGGAGGTGAGATATCCCCGGAGCGGACCCCTTCTGATGACATAACTTTGTCTAAACTTGCCACTCCGGGAAGTGAGTCTTCCTCAAAGAGGAGGAAAAAGCACGGAACGTCAAAGAGGAGGGGGAAGATAATCACTGTTACTGAAGGGGAGCCAGAAGTTGGACCAGCTGCACCTACCCCTCCTTCTTCCCTTGTGCCAACTGACCGGCCTGAAAAGCTAATCATTCGGCCGGGAAAAGGGTCCAAAGGTAGTAAAAAGAAGTGAATATTTTAGCTTTTTGCCTTTTGTATGTACTGGTCGAGAATTGTGCGGGTACCGGCCCCCGCTTTTCTTTATTTTGAAACCTGTACCTGCATTTCAATTGAATAAAATGATCCTTTGTTTGTACAGACTTCTGTTTGAATGCAATTATTATTCATTTTTGCACAAGTTTATTTATATGATATTGCAGCGGGCTTATGGTATGTTGTTTGAGTATTACTTTACTGATGCAGCTATACTATTATACCATGTTGCCCCCATACCTTAAGCTTGCTGCAATATCTTATACTTCGAGGGGACTTGCACTCTCATTTGCTAAGGAATAATTATTTTATTCTTTTTAAAGAAAATTTTTGTAGAGTACAACTCCCTTCATATAAGTTTCTACGCTTTGTCGTTCGAAGAAATCACTTTTTTCTTTTACTTATGTGCATATTTTACCAAGTGAATTCTTCTATGTGGTAAAGCGGGCCTCTGAAGGGCACTTTAACTTTTTTTTTTTTATATATACAAAGTTGTACCTCTGAGGAGGGATTTTTCACGTTTCAACACTTGGAAGTTTTATTTCAATCTCGGTGAAACGTGTACCTCCAAAGAGTTGTGCCTTTGAAGAAAGCCTTTTCACGTTTCAACACTTGGAAGTTTTATTTCAATCTTGGTGAAACGTGGGCTTCCGAAGAGGTCTTTCTTCTTGATTGTGTCCCCGGGAGGGGTTTGTACCTCTAAGGAGGGATTTTTCACGTTTCAACACTTGGAAGTTTTATTTCAATCTTGGTGAAACGTGTACCTCCAAAGAGTTGTGCCTTCGAAGAAAGCCTTTTCATGTTTCAACACTTGGAAGTTTTATTTCAATCTCGGTGAAACGTGGGCTTTCAGGAAGGTCTTTATTTTGTCTTTGCATTTCAACCTTGGTGAAGTGAAATTCCGAAGAGCGGTTGTTACACTTCAACTCCCGGCGAAATGTGCCTCCGAAGAGGGCTTTTATTTTGTTTACATTTCAACTCTGGTGAAGTGAAATCTCGAAGAGCGGTCATAACACTTCAACTCCTGGTGAAATGGGCCTCCGAAGAGGGCTTTTATTTCGTTTGCATTTCAACTCTGGTGAAGTGAAATCCCGAAAAGGGGTCATAACACTTCAACTCCTGGTGAAATGTGCCTCAGAGAGGGTTTTCATCGCCTGGAAGTTACTCTCTCATGGTTGGAGGGTCATGACTCCTCCAATCTTTTTTGGTTGAGTAGAGAACTTTCTTTTTTGTGGCGTATGACCCATTAGAGGTCTTTATCCTCCGAAGAGTTGTGTCTCCGAAGAGGACTTGTGCTGCCGATGATGGCTTTGGTTGTTCCTCTGTTCACTTGCTTATGCCTTTTCAATGATCCTCTGCCTCCTCTTTCTTTTTTTTTTGGTCACTTGTTTAATCCAAGGAAGTGCGCTTCACTGTCAGGCAATTTCGTGAGAACGAGCACTAGCTTCTTAATTGGACGTTCGTTTGTTTAAACGATCTCAATTTATTAGCAAAGTCCCGTTTCTGTCGAAATCATAGGCCGTTCAATTGAAGTACTTCCTATCTAGGATTTGAATTCGGGGCTTTTGTGACTTGAAATTTGGCGAGAATCACTCGGTCTTTTTACGTGCAAGTTTCACTTCCATTGTCTGCAAAAATTTAAATCGACATTTCAGCAATACATTCTATGTACTTTTCATATCGAAAATAAAGCAAACATGTAATAGGAATAAGGAACACAAGATTTATAGTGGTTCGGCCAGGAAATTGGGCCTACATCCACTTTATATTCTTTCATTATTTACTTGCATCAGTTTTACAATTGCTTTCAATTACAAGAATCATACATTCATAATTCTTTTTACAATATTTCAACAAAATTTTCAAGTAAAGTATGGACGCAAATGGTTGCTGTTCCATGCCCTTGGAATTTGATCTCCATCAACAGTGGTGTGTTTGAATGTGCCGTCAAGAAGCTTCTGACCTATTACATACGGTCCTTCCCAATTTGGCCCAAACACACCTGTCGCTGTCATAATTCTCTTCAGGACTAGGTCTCCAATCTCAAAGCTGCGTTGGCGAACTTTGGAATTAAAATGTCTGGCTATTCTTTGCTGATGAGCTGCAATTCTGAGATTAGCCTCATCTCTTTTTTCATCAAGGAAATCTAGCGCTTCAAGCTGTAGCCTTTCATTTTCTGCTTGGTTGAAATGGATCCTTCTGTGTGAAGGAACCTCTGTTTCTACCGGGATCATTGCTTCCGACCCGTACGCTAATGAGAAAGGAGTGTGCCCAGTCGCAGTTTTGTGAGTGGTTCTGTATGCCCATAGTGCAAGTGGTAGCTTATCGACCCAACCACCTTTTGCACTTTCGAGTTGCTTTTTGATGGTTGATTTGATGATCTTGTTTACTGCTTCCACTTGCCCGTTTGCCTGCGGATGAGCAACTGCTGAAAATCTTTTCTGGATTTTGAATCTCCTGCAAAAATCTTGGAATTCCTCGCTTTCAAACTGAGTACCATTGTCTGTGATTATTTTCTGAGGCACACCATACCTGCAAATGATATTCTTGGTCACGAAACTTATCATCTTCTTAGAGGTGATAGTAGCCAATGGTTCAGCTTCAGCCCATTTAGTAAAATAATCAACTGCAACAATAGCATATCTAATCCCTGATTTGGCAGTCGGTAGCGGCCCAATGAGATCCATTCCCCAAACTACAAATGGCCATGGACTGACCATTTGTGTGAGTTCAGTTGAAGGTGCTCTAGGAATTTTGGCAAATCTTTGGCATTTGTCACACTTTCGGGAATAGCTTGCAGCATCATGATTAATTTCTGGCCAAAAATATCCGTATCGGATAATTTTCTTTGCTAATGTTTGACCACCTGAATGATCACCACATTCTCCTCCATGCACCAGAGCTAGGATTGTTCTGGACTCTTCCCGGGATACACATCGAAGCAATGGCATTGAGAATCCCCGTCTGTATAATCGGCCATCCTGAATTATATAGCGAGAGGCTTTCCTTAGTAGCTTTCGTCTTTCTATCGAATTTTCTGGCAGAGAACCTCTGAGTAGGTAGTCCAGTATTGGAGTCATCCATGACTCTTGTTCTTGAGATACATTCATAATCCAGTCAATATCCATCTCGTCTATACTTGGTGCTGAAAGGACTTCTACGGGGACCAATCCCAATAGTTGAGCTTCACCAGAACTTGAATACTTTGCGAGGGAATCTGCCTTCATATTCTCTTCCCGAGGACTGTGGCTTATTGAATAGTGATCGAGCTCACACAGAAGTTCCCAAGCCTTCGACAAGTAAGCGGGCAGGTTTCCCCCTTTCGTTTGAAATTCCTTCTTGACTTGGCATACAATAAGCTGAGAATCGCTAAAGATTTGTAATGCTCGTATGTTTAGTTCTTTAGCGATTTTCAGTCCTGCGATAAGAGCTTCATATTCGGCTTCATTGTTTGTTGAAGGAAATTCCAATCTTAGTGCATAGCATAATGACCGACCTTCAGGAGTCTCAAGTACGACTCCGGCTCCAGAACAGTAATCATTTCTTGCACCATCGACATATAATTTCCACTGGATAGGGGAATTGTCGAACGTTTCTTCCTCACTGTTACCCTTATCTGTAAACTCTGCAATGAAATCCGCTAAAGCTTGTCCATTGATCGCTTTCCGGGGATGATAAGTGATGTCATACTGACTGAGTTCAATATTCCACTTTAGAAGATGACCCGAAGTTTCAGGGCGAAACAGGACTTGCTTTAAAGGTTGATCAGTGAGGACTCTGATAGGATGAGCTTGAAAATATTGCCTCAACTTCCTAGACGCAATTAGTAAGCAATAGGCGAGTTTTTCCAACTTAGAGTAATTCATCTCTGCCCCAGTGAGTCTTTTGCTGATATAGTAAACTGGATGTTGAATCCTTTTGTCTTCCCGTATCAGCGCTGCACTTAAAGCGTGTGATGATACTGCCAAGTATATAAGAAGATCCTCGCCATCGCCAGGCCTAGAAAGTATTGGAGGCGTCTCCATATGGCGAATCAACTCATCAAAGGCTTTTTGGCATTCAGGAGTCCAATTGAAGTTTTTCTTTCCTTTCTTTAGGGCGTCAAAGAATGGGATGCATTTATCTGTGGCTTTGGAAATGAACCGACTTAAGGCGGCAACTTTTCCATTGAGACTTTGCAATTCCTTCTTTGTTCTAGGAGCTTTGACTTCTTTCAAGGCAGTAATTTGAGCTGGACTAGCCTCAATGCCCCTAGCGCTGACGATAAACCCTAAGAATTTTCCGGACTCGACCCCAAACGTGCATTTCAGAGGGTTAAGCTTCATTCTGTATTTCCGGAGGACTGCGAACATTTCTGCCAAGTGTTCAATGTGATCCGCTGCTTTCTTAGACTTTACTAACATGTCATCGACGTAGACTTCCATAGTTTTGCCCAATTGCGGTTTGAACATAGCATTAACAAGTCTTTGGTAGGTTGCCCCTGCATTCTTCAAACCGAAGGGTATAACTCTGTAGCAATAAAGACCAACATCGGTGATAAAGCTCGTGTCCTCCTGATCCGGTTCATGCATCATGATCTGGTTATATCCGGAGTAGGCATCCATGAAAGATAACAATTCATGTCCCGCTGTTCCATCTACCAGTTGATCGATCCTGGGTAAAGGAAAGCAATCTTTGGGGCAGGCCTTGTTCAGATCTGAAAAATCGATGCACACTCTCCATTTTCCATTAGCTTTCTTAACCAACACAGGATTTGAAACCCAGTTCGGATATGTAGATTCTCTGATGAAGTTATTTTCCATGAGTCGATCAATTTCCTCTTTTAATGCTGCTGACCTTTCTGGACCTTGGGTTCTTCTTTTCTGTTTTACTGGTGTAAACTTTGGGTCAATATTCAGAGCGTGTACTGCAACTTCTGGAGATATTCCACACATATCAGCATGAGTCCAAGCGAAGACATCCAGATTTGCTTTCAGGAATGATATCAAGATATTCTGAATTGACACATTAAGTTGTGAACCCACATTCAACACCTTATTTGGGTCCTTCGGGTCAACAGGTACTGGTACCGTCGTTTCAACCGGCACTACTCTATTCTCCCCTGCACTGGCTTTTCTGGGATCCATCTCTTTCCGTGCCCCGCTATGCTCGCCAGTGCAGGGTCCGCCCCGTAATTGCTACAAGGCTGGCTCTTTGATGCGGACCGAGGTGGCCGCATCCTTTCCCATTTCCCTTTTTCTTGACTCTCGCAACTCTGTCAAATAGCACTCTCGCGCAGCATTTTGATCCCTTTTTATAACTCCTACTCCATTGTCTGTAGGGAATTTAATAGTGAGGCACCACGGGGCTAGGATAGCTTTGAACGCTGCGAGCGTTGGACGGCCAAGGAAAGCATTATAAGCAGAAAATTCATCGACAATCACAAATGTTTGCTTGCGGACCACTTTCCTTTCTCCTTCCCCAAGTTCTACTAGCAGATCGATGGTTCCTATTGGTTGCTTTGGCTCCCCGGTGAAGCCAGCGATCTTCTGCGATGAGGCTTGTACATCGACCATAGGGATTTTCATTTGGTCGAATGTCTTCTTGAAGAGGATATTACATGATGCTCCGTAGTCAATGAGAACTCTTCTGACAATGGCCGGTCCGATACCAGCTGAGATGACCAAGGGATCTAGGGTAGGAGCTTCGATACCTGAGGAATCTCTGGCTCTGAAAATAATATCATCACTGAAAGTTTTCTGTTGTTTCAGGGGCGTAGTGTCTTCTAAAACAAAGATGTCTTCTTCGGCTGGAACATATTTCAAAGCCCTGGCATATCTCTCCATCTCTCCCCAGCTCTTGCCAGCTGGGTGAGGCCCTCCTGTAATGACATTGATAATGGGCCTTCCAGATTCATGCCCCGTAGCTTTCTCACCTATCCTAGGCTGATGAACAGGAGCCTGTTGCCCCTGACTTGACGATGCAGGATTGTTGCTATTCTTTTTCACGAATTGCTGCAGCTTGTTTTCTCTTAGCAATTCTTCAATCAGATTTTTCAACTGGCGGCATTCATCGGTCTCATGACCGGGTTGATTATGGAAGCGGCAGAACTTCCCACTTTGTATAGCCTTTTTTCCGGTCCTCAAAGGGATAGGTTTAGGGAGGTCAACAGAATCTTTAATGGCAAGGAAGATATGCTCCGGCGTGTCTGATAAAGGAGTATACTCTGATGGCTTGAAGGATCGGGGCTTCTTCAGATTACTTTGTTTCTTCCCATTGTTATTTTCCCTTTTTTGCCCTACAGATTCATTCTTGCGCGGAGCAACAGTGTTATCTTCAGCTTTTTCCGACACTGCCTTCACCGGTACAGGACGGCTTTCCAGGCGTATGAATTCATCTGCCTTTTTGTAGAACTTTTCGAGGGAGGTTGGCTCCTTCATGTTTAGCCATTTCCCAAATTCGCTCGACTTATCAATAGCCCTCATCAGATAAGTCAATATCATTCGCGGTTCAGCATTGTCCACCTCTGCCAGCGCTATATTAAAGCGGTTCAAGAAAGATCTGATAGATTCACCAGGATTCTGTTCTATACTTGACAACGACATGATGTCCTTGGCCTTTGAAGCATATAGTCTGAACTGTTCCTTGAACTTTCGGGTCAAGTCTGAAAACTGATCAATAGATCGGACTGGCAACTTGGTGAACCACAGTAGAGCCACACCCTCAAGGTACACGGGGAAAGATCGGCACTTTATCTCGTCAGAGGCTCTGGCACCTGTCATGTGCCAATCATATTTATACAAGAATTCATTCGGATCACTTGTCCCTTTGTAAGCTGGGATAGTTGGAGGGACAAATTTCCTTGGAAATTCCGCCTTTAAGATTTTCTCAGTAAATGGAGTTTTACTTGGGGCGAAACCCCATTCTTTCTCATCTTCAACCCTTTGCATACTTTCTCTCATGATTTGCCGGACCATTCCAGAAAGATACTCCTCATCATGTCGAGTTCCAGATCCACCAACCTCAGGAAGCGTTTGCTCAAAGGGACTGGCAGCCCTTTCTGGAGCATTCCTTTCATTAGCATCACGAACGTTGCCAGCATAATTCCTTCCATTACCAGCCGGTTGATTGTTTGCCCCGAGCAAATTATTCAACTTATTCAGAATTAGAGCATTTTGGGCACTCTGAGCCTCTAATTGTGCATTCTGGGCGTTTATCTGCTGGTTCAGCCCTAATATTACAGCATCCAACTCCGCTTTCGTAACCCCAGCAGACGGAGTGGGTTGATTAGGTACAGGAGAAGAGGAGGTTCCCTCTTGAATATTCCCAGATCTGACAGATCTACTCTTCCTTCCAGGAGCCATTATCTCGGATAGACTTCTGGTTTTCAGGGAAATTCTCTCTACAAACCTCTGTGAAGCAATGATGATAACTTGCCTGAGTTCAATTCTCAGTGAAAGCACCAAAAATGTTAACGCTTAAATTTGAACGCTAACACCCCGGTGTATGAGTTGTAGTTGTGAAAGCACCACCCGACGACTCGGGAACAGATTACAAGCAGATAATAGTAGAAAAGCGGTAAACAACAACAATTTTATAGTGGTTCGGCTTTAGGGTATAGCCTACGTCCACTTTAAGTATTTTTATTAATAATCTCGTTACAAGCTGATACAATTCTTCCCAAATACAATACACTTTGAATTACAAGAGACTTAGAACAAGTAGCTTAAACTTCGATGAAGATGAGAGTTTTCGAATCCATGTTGGATGTATGTGATCTCTTCTTGAAGTTGTTTGTAGCGTTCTTAATGTCTTGAGAGCTTCAAGTGTTGGATTGGATTGGTTTGGAATGCAGCAGAGTAACGGCGTTTGAAGGAAATGAGCCAAAAGTCCCCCTTTAGTTGGAGCTAGGGTCGTATTTATAGGCAATTCTAGGCAGGAAACATTACCAAGTCCTAAGTCATAACCGACCTAAGTTGGGTCGTGGACGACTTAGACTAAGTCGTGGGTCAGTTGTCACTTAAATGCTGGGTCGAGACTTCTTAAAGGCATCCTTGCTGAACCCTAGATATATCACAAGTCCTAAGTCGCAAATGAGTCAACCAGTCCTCTCATAAGCGATGCGGCATTGAACCTTAACTTCGTAGTCTTAAGTCGTGTACGACTTACCATATGTCGTAGGTCGTGACCGACCTAAACTGATTCTTGGCTTGTGGCTTAACTGGAGTTAACGAGTCATGATGCGGTATTGAATTTGCCTCTGTAGCCTTAGGTCGTGAACGACCTAGCAAAGGTCGTAAGTCCGTCATGACTTAGGTGTAGTCGTCTTAACTCCTCGTCCCCTGAGTCGTTAAGTCATAGTCCCTTTAGGTTGTTGGGCCGTTACTCCCTTGGGTCATTTAGGTTGTAATTTCTTAAGTCGTAGACCTTATCTCGTAAGCTCTTTAACCCGTAGAGGCCTTAAGTCGTAGACCTTATCTCGTAGGCTCTTTAACCCGTAGAGGCCTTAAGTCGTAGACCTTATCTCGTAGGCTCTTTAACCCGTAGAGGCCTTAAGTCGTAGACCTTATCTCGTAGGCTCTTTAACCCGTAGAGGCCTTAAGTCGTAGACCTTATCTCGTAGGCTCTTTAACCCGTAAGCTCTTTAACCCATAGAGGCCTTAAGTCGTAGACCTTATCTCGTAGACTCCTTAACTCGTAGAGGAAGCTGGGTTAACACATTACATCTTAATTCTTTCTGAATGCTACTAATTTTATTAAAAACATTTATTCTAAATTTAAATTCAAACTTCAATTTCAACTTTAAATATAAACTTTCATGTCCATTTGTATATTCACACTCACTTTGAAAAATTTAAATTAAATTTCAATATGTATTCAATTTTACTCATATTTGTAATATACATGTATATAAGATTTTAAACTTAAATGACTTTTTAAAACATTCATTATTTTAATATTTTAAACTAAAAATAAAATTAGAATTTATTTATATATTATTATCACTTATTTTATTTATTTAAGATTGTAACAACCCGATATTTTCTGCCATTCGCAGCCGGACATGTCGGACTTGAATTGCTCAAAATACCGCATTGTAAATAAATTTGAAGTAAATGAAATACAAATCACAGAATCACAGACACAGAAATATCAGAATAACTCGCAGCGGAAATTAAAATACCATAGTATTTCATGAAGCTACTATAACAAACTCTCAAAACATAATACATAATATTAGTCTGAAAAACATATACAATAGAACAACTGAAACTGAAAGGAACAGATAACTAGACAAGCAGAATCTCCAACGATTCCTAGCTCTAGAAAGAATCCAAAGCTAAGCTGTAAATACTCAGGCTTACCCAAGCGTAAAGTAAAACACAAAACACTCGAGTCAGGACATATATACTTATATAATGTAAACCAACTCAAGTGAACTGTAGTAGAAATGCACAATAACTTAAAGGATGCTTGGGATCACCCATCCTTTAAGAATCAGTTAAACTATAAATTATATACATCCGATGGTTAAAATTTCAAATGGTAGTTTATACCTCGAAATCAAATATCATTTCAAAATATCAAATATCGTATCTTCCAAACCACACTCATTTATTTAAAATACCATTTCAACACACATTTCAAAATAGTTTATATTTCAAAACAAATTACTTCATTCTAAATCAAAAAATGAAGTTATTATATTTAATAATTTAAATTATTAAATTTCCAAAATTTTAATCTTTTTCTAAATTCATTTATTCACTTAAATTTATCAAAACAGTGAAAATTCACTTTACACAACATTTAGAAAATGCTACGGAAAGTTACATTCAAAACAGTTCAACTTAATAAAAGACAGCACTTAAAAATGCTGAAATAGGGTCACATTAGTTTTAAAGAAACTTAGTTAAATTCAAAAATTATAGCACTTACATAAATGTTGTAATAACCTTTAATCAAAATTAGCTTTTTAGTTCATTATTATCAACTACAGCATTTGCAAATGCTGTATTATCATTTACATTTGAATTAATAGCATTTCAGGAATGCAGTTAATTAACTTCAAATATTCAATATAATTTCACAAACAATTATATTTTTTATTTAAATCACTTTTAACTTATAAAATCATATAAATTCACTTTTATAATCATCATTTAATTTTCCTTAGATTCATGATTTTATAAAATTAAATTTCCATTCAAAAATCAATATTAAATAATAATTCACTTATTAAATTCCAACAATCAATTTTAAATTCATTAAATTAAATTTCAACTTAACACTTATGTTTAAAATTTCAAATATAACTTAATTTCATGTTTTATTTACTCAACTTAAAATTCACCTTTAAGCCAAATTCACAAATTTCCAATTCTAGTTATATTTAAAAATTTGAACTTAAATATTCATTCATTTCACATTTTAACTTTATTCAAAAATTATTAATATATTATAAAAATAACTTTAAATTCATTTAAATCCAAATTATCATAAATTTATCATAATTTCATTTTTAATTTAATTTCCGATTATAATTAAATCAAAATTTCCAAAACAACTTACATTCAAATTTTCTAACCTTTTATTAATTTATTTCACATATAAATATTCAGAAAATCAATAATACTTTACAAAAATCATTTTTAATTAAGTTTAAATCAAAATATCATAATATTTACATTTTCTAAAATATTTTAATATTTTTAGAAAAATATATTTTAACTACGGGCCTGTATATAATTTTCTACGCTAGGTAAAGTGATACTGGTAATATATCATTCTAACCCGTAATTTAAAAAGAAAACCCAGGATTTGTCATTTCAAACCCGTAGTCCCAAGTAAATGAAATAATTTGAAAATCAAGCCTATCATTTCAGCCCATAACGATTTTCCCTTATTCTAAAGTCTGTTCGGGTATGTATCATTTCAACCCATAGTGATTCTAATCTAAAGGGAACTTGTAGTGTGATAAACTGATAAAAATAACAGAACAGTATAATATAATAGTATCATAAGATATAACAGGTGTTTAAGCATGGATGAACATCATATAATCATAACATAGCAGATGTGATATGGTTATGCATTTTACAGTTTCAAAAGTGGTCAATTTACTAGTTATATAGGTACACATTGTCAGGTGAGAATAACTCACAAGTTTGAGCTGGAGACACAACAACGAATGCACAAATGAGATTCAAAAAGCATGATAACACGACACAAAGATGAGTGGAAGAGACAAAGTATTAATTTCCTTGAATACAAGTCACACAAAACAATATAATATACATAAGTTTTCAAATTAAAATACGATAAACTGAGCTAGAATCGACTGCACAAATCAAAGCAACATGCTTTGCACTTGCTTCCAACTTCCATTGGGTTCAGCCATAAGTGAAAATCAAGGCTAAGGCAAGGTTTTTGGGTTAGGTTTGGGTTGCTAGGTGTCGGCCTATCATGGTTTGAAGGTGATGCAAAGTTGTGGTGATGGAAACTACACTAACAAGGCAACATACAAGGGTTCAAAGCCAAACTAAGCTCGGCCAAGGCCATAAAGGTCACGACCTTCACTATAGCATCCAAGGGGATGATGTGGCTGAGAGTCCAGGTGGTGCTAGGGGTGGTGGAGGCAGTGTTGGTGGCGGCCATGGGTGGTGGAAGTGGTGGATATGGATGTAGAGCTCGGTTGAGGACAAAAGGTGGAGTTTTGTTGGATTTTGGTGATGGATCAATCCACTAGGAGGCACGGCTTGGAAGTGTTCTCAGGTGAGTGGAGGCGGTAGGTCATGGTGATAGAGGTGGCCGAACCTATGATGAGAAAGAGCAAGTGCAAAATCATTATCAAAGAAGCATAAAAGTAAAACAAAAGAGAAGAAAAGAAATTTACCCAAACTTTTTCTCAAGGCTATGGCCGAATTTTTTTTGTTCAGGAATGAGAAAAGAAAGTACATGAAATGGAAATAGAGTATGCGGCTGAAGGAAGTGAGAAATTATGGCTAATTGATGAAAAGTTATGTTAAATGTGAAAATGTGGAAGATAAAGAGCCATAGGAAAATCAAAAGTCATAACCTTTTCAAATTACCTTTTAATTTCTTTATATAAGTTTAAATTACTGAAAATAATTATAATTTCAGTTTAATTTCGAAAATTCAACAAAAATATAAAGTATAAATAAGTAATTATTAATTATATAAGGTAAAAATAAGAAAATAGGACAAAAATGCAAACTAGTTTAGAAAATTTGAAAATAAACAGAATAAACTTTGAAAAATTTATATGGACTTGGAAAATATTTATAAATAAAGATAATAACATAAAATAAAAATGCATTCACAAAAATACATAAATAAATTTTAATTAAATATAATTTAAATAAAGAATATGGCAGAAAAATAGAAACTAGCATTTAAAAATAAGAAATAATTGCAGTAAATTTTGGAAAAATTATAACATCACTTTAAAATGCTTTAAAAATAAAACATAAACCTAACATGTCATATTACACATATTAGAACATGATAGGACAATTAAAATATTATTTATATAAATAGACAATTTTATTAAATAAATCAATTTAAATACAATATTGTAAAAAACATAACTTTCACAGTACAAATCGCATTTCAACGAAATGAAAAGTAGTATTCTTGAAATTTAATATATTTTCATAATAAAGGATAAAATTCAAAAATTCAAATATTTAAAATTTAAAAGTCAAAGTTTGACAAGATTGACCAAAATCCACATTTTCTGAAAATATCCTATTTATTCAGGTTTGAAATTATAATTCACACAAAGATCAAAATATGCTTTGAAAATAACAAAGTTATTCATTTTAATAAATATAATAAATTTTCAAATAAAATAATCAAAATAAACAATTAAAATAAATCATAAAATTCAGGGTTGTTATTTTTGGGATGTTACACCAAATAACTTGAATGGATGAATGCTATCATTGTATTGTTGCCTGTAGGAGAGTGTTAGCATTCTAAATGGGATTTCTATTTAAAAAGGTAAACGTGGCCTCAAGCCTCATCAACCGAGAAATGACAAAAACGGAGCATGCAACAAGACCAAGTGGGTCACTTCCATTAGGGTATGATCATCTGTAACGATTTGAAATTTTAGCGAAATTTATAACGAATTAACTAATTTTACTTGAAATTTTAATGATAAATTTTGGAAACAAAAATTTGTTATCCAAAATGCGTATATTTAAATAAAGTAAATGGTGAAGTTTTATTGGAAAATCTAAAAGTTAATTTATTTGTTGAATTTCAAATATGAATTTTATCAGTTTGTCTGTTGAAAATTTAGTATTTTTCAAATCTGAATATTTTTATATAATAAAAATGTAAATCGTCTTCTGAGTGAGTCGTTGTAATTCGTTTTATCAAATTTGGGCTGCTATAGCCCTGTTTATCTTCTTTTCAGCCTTTTAGCAGCATTTTCAACGGCGAAAAATATAGTTTTTATAACTCAGTCGTATCATTGGTAACTATGTACCATTCTATTTGTCTTACCGTGCTGATCTCCGTAGTATATTTATTTCGGTAATTTGGTGTTCGGTAAGCGATGAAATCGGCGTAACTGTTTATCGCGCTGGTACTATATTTGTGCCTTTTCGTTTCCGGTGCCTTTACAAATCTCTAGCCATGTAAATCAATTTGTAATTGCTTTATTGATTTCTGCAAACTATTGACCCTTCACATTTCATTGAGTTATACATATTTCGGTGTGCCTCGACATTTGCCTCACCGTTCATTCAAAAAGAAAAGAAAAAAAGGTACGTTCATTTTCTTTCGGTTCTTCCCTCTGTACTTTCGCCTCCCCCTTCATTTTGCGCCTAGCCTTCCCCTTTCTAGCCCACGCTCTCCCATGAAACCACCAACAAACAACGTATTCCATCCAAGGCTTCACCTACCCAACCTTTTCTCCTCACGCCACCGCCCTCGACAATCACCCATCAACCACTTGACCAGCACCATTCCTCCACCACCGAAACACAACGGCCAAATCCACTTCTACTCCAAGCAACCGCCACCTGCAACCTTCTTTTTCCTTCCACCACACAACTATCCCCTCTCCCATCGACTCTACGCTTATGATTTGCTCCGCCTCCGCCTGCTCGAACTGACCATGCACCAAGGCAGCTTCTACCTCTCCTCTCCCATGCTCGCCTAATCCCTAGTGCACACAGCTCCACCTCGTCTTGCCCACAGCCACCACAATGGCCGCCCACATTACCCCTTCCCACCACCTTCCAGACCAGCACTTAAGCCTCCACTCGCGTGGCCGCCACCAGCCTATCACGCCCTCAACACCAAACCGCCTGCTTCTTTCTCCCACCGACCAACTCGCCCCTCCAACCACAATCGAACACCCCTTGGCCGCATCACAGACCACTCCACTTCCCTAGCCTTACCATCGCTCCTTCCCTCTTCTCCTATGACAACCTATGACCTGCTGAGATTTCCCCGGCCAAACCCTCACCATGACTGTCAAATCCGAGCAACACCCGACCCTCCTCACGCCTGTAGCCTCCAACCCTTCCACTTCCTGCCAAATAGCCTTTTTTCTTATCTTATATATCTGTTATGTATAATCTAGCAGGAAGATATATATATATATATATATATATATCTGTGTGTGTGTGTATAAGTTGTTATGTATAATCTAGCAGGAAGATATATATATATATATATATACATATATATACACACATATATACATATATATACACATATATATATACACACATATGTGTGTGTGTGTCTATGTATATATATATATGTGTATATATATGTATATATATATGTATATATATATGTATGTATATATATAGCCATTACAAAGGTTGCGTATGTATATAACTTGATAAGTGATGGTATTCAATGCATTAATGTGCCGTGTGTGTATATATTTGGCAGAAGTCATATATATTCTTTTGCTTGAGTATATATATGTTGCAACTTTTTTTATTTGTGCTCCGTGCTTGTTTTGAGTTCTGCCCAACACACACACATATAATGACAGCTCATTATATAGGTGCTATTGTATATGTACTTGTTGACCGAAGTTTGTGTGTGTGTGTGTATATATATGTATTGACAGAAGTAATCGCTAGTATATATATATATATATGCGTTGCCTATATCTATTGATGACTCAAGTTATATGGCACGTATATATATAGTTTGTCCATTTCAAACCAGGCTTATATATGTTATGTATATTGCACATGTATGTTTTGTCGATAGAAAACTATGTGTTGCATATGTATTTTGTTCCTTCAACAAATGAAAAAAAGACAAATATGTATGTATGTATATATATATATATATCACTTATGTATATATATATTCATTTTCATCGAATTTTCGAGCTAAATCTGCTTTTGTGCTTGTTGTAGCTATTTGACACGTCGTGCCTAATTCATATCCGTATCCATGTGTCATTTTCTTCACCATCATTGTTCTCTAGCCTCAAAAGGTGGGAAATCACTCACGATATTATTATATTTAGTAAATTTAATTCACTTGAAATGACGATTGAAATATGTTGTTAGATTAGAATTGTTAGTTATTTAATTGTTATATATGATATGTTATCATCTAAAATTGTTAACCTATATTAATTGACGCATGACATCATAACCTGTTGTATATATATTATATTTAAATTTATCACTGGTGATATATGCATGTTGTTGATATTTTATATTATTATCATATTTGTACCCACTCTGCAAATTTCCTGTTAGTTTAGAAATCTCTATGGGTTGAAATGATACATACCCGAACGATTTTATAGATTAAGGGAAAATCGTTATGGGTTGAAATGATAAACCCAAGCAATTTTCATTGGATTTAAATTTTGGAATTGCGGATTGAAATAATATACACCCTTAAATATTAAATTATTACGTATTGAAATGATAAATATCCGTATCACCTGACCATAGGAAAGAAAATTATATACGGACATCGTTGGTCTATTTGGAAAAATGATTGCCAAAGTTTGGAAGGAAATATATGGATTTATTAAATATTTATTTTTAAATTATAATATAAAGAATTTATTTTAATTTATATTTTTAAAATTATGTGTTGTGGAAATTTAAAATTTTTAAGCTTGATTTAAATATAATTTATAAAAATCTTACCTATAGTTTTATTACATTTAAATATGTAAATTTAGATATGGAATAGATTTAAATAAAAGGTAATTAAATTTAATTTTTGTAAAATTCAATGTAGTTAATGTATATAATACTTCTTTAAAATGTTTATTTAAATTTTTATTAATATCTAAAATAGATTTTCAAATTTAATAAATTGAGGAGGTAGGAAGGGAATATTTTGAATTGACTTGTAAATTAAATTGGTTAATGATTGAAAGATAAATTTAGTTGGATTTAGATAAATTTATTGATTTGTAAGGGTATGTAGCTTGCACCCATTAGAGTATGTTGGCATCCTTTTAGATATGATACATCTACATATTTATGGATTGGTTATGCATGAGAGCTCAATATGAAAAGGGTTGCAAAGCAACCAGGGTGATGATACATTCTATACTATCCAGCATGGAGAAGGCCAGCTTTGTATTGGCAGAGGTCGTTAGATACGATCTCGATACATTTTCTAGACGTGCACTGTGATGGATGGTACCATAGTAACACAGTCATCAATTGGAATCCATTCTCCAATACGAGCTTTACATTTTAGGTTGTATACTAAATATGTTGGAATATGAGATGCAAGAATTCCAGCTGTTTTAATAATTTACTTTGAACCCTTAGACGTTATACTAATATCACTGAATTTCTATAAAAGTGTTTTGGTTATCGTAAGGTAAAATCTCGTCCATGTTTATGTGCAGCATGTTCTTACAAGATACCTTTGATTTTAAAAGAGTTTTAAAAGTAATAATTTAGTTACTTTGATTTTACTCACACCAGATCCTTGTCTGACCTAAAGTTTTATTTTCTTTCTCTAAAACTCTTGGGTGCTCAAATTTTTACGAGCGACTAAGTAGTTCAAGTTTCTTCGGATGCCTTTTTTAGAGGAGCTTGGAGCAAAAGGCTTCATCGATAAACAATTATCATCTTGCCCTGCTGTATACTATGTACTCTATATACGTGTATAAAGACAGGCTGTTATAACAAGGGCTGTCAATTGATACCCGAAAATATCCGAAAGCCATCCACATCCGCATTCGAAAAGCGGATAAATATCTGATATTCGAAAAACTGATCAGATGCAAACACAAACACATCCGCATCCAAAAATTATCCGTCCGGTTTTTGTCAAGATTATAGTTCAAATTGTGTGTATTTTAGTGCAATAAAATATAACCGTTTATTATTTTATTATGTTAGTAGTTTATATTGTACGCATTTAATGCTTATTAACTGCTCTAAACTACTTATTATCATCATATTTGTTAATTTTTAGCACTTTTACAATTAATAGGATTGAAAAATATTTATGTTAGATTAAAATTTTCTTTTTATAATTCTTGATTTATCGGTCGTTGATGGATAGGATAATTTTACGATATCTGTCCGTATCCGTGGATGCGGATATTCGATATCTGAAAATAAATTTAGATGCGGATGCAGATACGACACTATCTTCATCCAAAAATATTTGTTGACATGCCTAGTTATAACTATCCTAAGTAAGAAATTATAGTATGACTCTGATGTATCATTTTGTAAATGACTTTGTAAAGTATTATGTGATTAAACCTCGTTGTTGTGAGATTCTATGTTTGTTCTTAGTTCTTCTTTCTTCTATCTTCTTCTTTCTTTCCCCTAGCAATCGGTGTTTTTTGGCACTTAAATACTAGGTATGTAATACAGTGGACATATTAGTGTAGATTTTTTAGGATCGAAAAGCCAGGATTGTTACAAAGTCGATTCAAGGATCTCTAAGGAGGAATTTTTAAATCAAAATGTCGCTAATATGCCAGATTTGTAAGTACAAACTCAATTTATTCCATATATTGGTTGTAATATATTTATCACAATTTGATATATTTACATTCCTTACCTTAATTTGGAACCAACAATAATGCAATCTAAAAACAAATTAAGTGATATGAACTAATTAACTTGATAGGTTTAAACCTATATATACACATACACAAATAATATTTTGGCATAGGTGCTGGACCATAATGACTTGAAATTCACATGGAGGAGTGGTGAATGTAAAAAGAATTTTCGCAAGCTAGAAGGGCGCTTTTAAATTCAGACCGCATTAACATGTTTACAGCGGTAAAATTTAATATTATACCTAATTCTACAAGTAATCACATCCCTTTATATATTCTGTTGGTTGATAAATCGTCTTTTAAAAACAGAAACCTTTAAGATATACTAATGAGTGGTGCTTGTGTGAAGGTTACAATGAAGCAGTTAACATTAGCGTATGTGAATAAGTTGAGGGATGCAACTTTTACAAACTGACTCACATGCTCAAAACTATTTAACAAAGATTGAAGGAGTGGAATAAATGCATACCAAAAGACAATAATAATATATTAAAGTTACAAAAAACATGTGAGAAATATTTACTCGAGGTAGACATGGGTCCGTTGATAATGACATTTAGAAACAATATTATCTAATATATGAGCAACTATAAGAAGCATTGATAGTAAAATCTACTTAGCTAAAACAAAAGGCCAAAGGGAAGTGGATACCCGAAGGAGATGATTGTTTTATACTAAGATGTCTATCAGGAGAAATACTAACAAAAATTTCAATGTTTTAACCAAGAGAGTATGACATGTAATAATTCTCAGGTGATATATGAGAATGTAATAAGGTACTGTTGTGCGCTATACAATGGGCATCATGAATCAAACTTACTACGTGTTGATTGTAGAAGCCTGATGAACTCTAGTCGTCGCATAATGATGCACGAAATGGAAAAGAAGCTGGAGTGTAGGAGGCTCTGAAGACTATCCATTGTGGTTCTAGTCCAGGTTAGATGGCCTAGGATCCGAATTCTTTAAGAGGCATTAGATGGACTTGAAAAATTACATAGTATCAGCAATATAAGACTCTTTCCAGACCGGTAAATTTTCGAAAAAATCAATCACATATTCATACATCTTGTTCCAAAGAATGATAAACCTTTTATAGCGCTATTGCTTGTTCTAATATTATATATAAGATATCGAGTAACGTTATTTGTATAGATCGAAGAAAATCTTACCAGACTTCATTGTAGAATATCAAAGGGCATTTATCAATGGAAGAAGTATATCTAAAACTTCTCTTATGGTATATGAATCTATATTATATTATGATTAGTGAGTTGAATTTCAAGCTCACACAAGCCCCCTTGAATTTTGACAACCGAACAGCCACCAGATCTATATCGCGTTTTTTACTTTGTCACGTTCGTAGTTAGCCATCCGCTTCTTCCTTTATCCTCCAAACCCTAATTATTCATTCCCAAATCGCACCTCTTGATTGAAAGCGTCCCAGACTTTTTTCCCTTGTCCTTACTCCCTCTCTCGCGTTTTCAGCCCTCTCCTCTTCCAAACGCTTTCGACCCAAAATTTACTCCACAGTCGAACCAAGTTATTGCTTTCTCAAAATCCTAGAATTTTTTTTCTCCCAACAGCCCTGTCCTCCTTCCAGAAGTGGATCAACTTTGTAATTTTGAACCATCGCTTATTCGTTACGCCTCAACTGCTCTGTCGCGTAATCCTTTCGGGTATATATAAGGTATCGCCAGTTTAAAATTTGAAATTTATGTTTTCCTTTTTAATTGGTAATTCAAAAAACTGTTACACTATTAAAATTGGGTATGATTTGGTTGTTTTAACTGTTTTCCAGTATGATTGGAGTATGATAGATTTCTATTCTTAGAAATTTGATCAACGCTGCTTTTCGTAGAGTAATATATTCACGGTTTAGGATTTCCATAAATGGAGTACTGTCTAGACGTCGATTTCTATATAAAGCTTCTTCTTTTGTCAAAAAAATATTGAATTTTTAGGTTTCCTCTATTGTGTGTCATCTAAATTTAGCCACCAATTGTTTTTGGGAGTGTGTAATGTTAACATATCTAAACAACTTATTTTAGTAGTAAAATTTTGAAAATTTGAAATTGTTCTCTTCTATCTGAAACAATTTCTTCAATAAGTACTTAAATGTAATTTCAGGTTGTAAATTTTAAGTGGTCCGAGGTTAATAAATAAGGCAGACAATTGTGATGTTTTTTTAACTAAAATTATCAAGTGTATTTATAATTGAAGAAGATAAAAACTATAGTTTTATCAAAGTTATATACCTAACAGCTTTTAGAAATTTATTAGTCAAGTCGCAAATTTCAATCCATCGAGAATTTCAATTATATACTTTTAAGTGATAAAGGAATCCAATGAGTCAAGTTTTAAATTGAAATCATCAAATTCTATGTTGTTGTGGGTGTGTTTCTCTTCTTATAAGATGATGATGATTCAAAAATTAAGTTTGTAGTTTCCTTCTTTGCACAAGGCAAAACTTTGAGCATGGAACATGATAAACATGACAGCATAAACGTGTTATTTAAATTTAGACTTCTTTTTCATCATAATGAAATTTCACATATAATTGGATAAACTAGATGTTTGAGGCGCCATTTATCTATGTCACATATTTAGGTGGACATTGTGGGAGATGATATGCAAGAAATTATTCGTTGTTAAATAGTCAATCTAAAATGGCTATAGTTGGGTATGTGTATTTACAGTTTATTTTTAGTCTTTGCAACAAGACAACTGATGCAGCGCATACCTTCCTAGGTCGCAAAGATGATGCAGCGAGCTCCTCCAGCTTAGGTCACGAGCAAACTCTAGGTCGCGAACGACCTTCCCTAAGTCGCGGCGAGCTTAGGTAGTGCCTCCTCCTCCTTAAGTCGAACGAAGCCCTAGGTCGCAGCAGAACTGAAGTCGTGAACATCTCCAGTAGATCGCTCCAGATATTTATGCCGCGAAGAGGTTGTGGCCGTGTTTCCTGAATCGCAGACCCTTATGTCGCAAATTCCTCCAGTAGGTCGCGAACGACATTCTTTAGGTTGCGAACACAGCTTATGTTGCTGAAATCCAGTTAGGTCGTGAACGGGCGTCTTTAAATCGCTGATTGTTAAGTCGTATTATTTAGGTCGTTTTTTAAGTCGCGTGCGTTGTTTCTTTAGGTCGGCTGTGTGTTTTGAAAGTCGTTGTACTGTTGAGATGTACTTTTCTTAAGTCGTGTATGTGTGTTGTAAGCCTATAAATAGGGGCGTAGTGTCATTCTAAAAGGTTGTTGATTTTGAATAAAATTTTGAGTGCTTTGTGCCTCTTTTAAAATTGAAAGTTGAGTGTTAACTCCTTTCTCCATCTTCGGTTATTCGAGTGCGCTCGAATCAACGATTTTGAAGCCAATTCACGGAATCTCGTGTGCGGGATCAACGTAGAAGAATCGTAGATCTTTTAACACAGTATCGTGCGCGATCAACGTGTTAGAGATAGCTAGAATCCAGTATCTCTTGAGATCAACGGATTTGGGCACTTGGGTATTTTCAATCCATCGAATCAACTTTTCACCATTTCATCCATTTTGGTATTTCCGCTGCGTCATTTGGTATCAGAGCCAAGTTTAGCCAATCATAGCTAAGCCGAGCCTGTTGAAGCCGAGTTAAAGTGTTGGAGTTAAAGTCGAGACAAATCAAAGCAAAGCCGAGCTACATAGAGAAGGAGCCGAGCGTGTTAGAGAGATCATGCCTCCAAGAAGAGCTAATCGTCATCAGAATATTGCATATGTGTATCGAAGAGTAGATGCTGAACAAATGGAGCAACGAATTAATGATAAATTTAATGAGAAGTTTGGTGAAGGCATTGGTAAGTTGGAGAAATTGATGATTGATATGAATCAAAGTCAAAGGAGAAGGTCGCCAGTCTCGAACCATGGAGGAAACAGGGTTTCACCATCGATTACGGAAGCGAGGTGGGTGTCGCTACAGTCGTATCGAGATAGAAGAGAATCATCAGTTTCAACAATGCGAGATCACTATGGGTATAGAAATGAAGAGAGAAGAAATCAACGTGGATTTGAAAATGAACCATATCATGATGATGAAAGACAGAATAGAAGGGATATTCGTGGACGTAGAGATGTCAATGTACGAGATCGATATCGAAGTACATCTGATTTTGATGAAGATGGTGATAGAGGTAGTATTCATTATCGAGATCATGGCCAAGTGCGAGATCAAAATAGCGATTTTGAAGATGATCGTCGATGGGAATCGGGAATGAAAACAGAGATTCCAGAATTCAAAGGGGGAATGATAGCGGAAGAATTTTTGGATTGGTTATCAAATGTTGAAGAAATCTTTGACTTCAAGGAAGTGCCCGAGCATCGTAGAGTTAAGTTGGTTGCTACACGATTGAGGGAAAGAGCTATGGCATGGTGGCAACAAACTAAACTTACACGGGAAAGAATGGGAAAGTCGAAAATTGTTTCATGGGAGAAGATGAAGAAGTTGATGAAAGCTACTTTCTTACCTTATAATTATCAGTCTCTTATGTATCAACGCTTACAGAATTTGAGACAGGGAACAAAGTCGGTAAATGATTATGCAGATGAGTTTTATCAACTAATTGATAGAAATGATATCATGAAAACGGAGGAACAATTGACATCTAGATTTTTTGGAGGATTGAGAATGCAAATTCAGGATATGGTAAATATGTTTGATCCAAGATCCATTGCTGAAGCACACCAGAAAGCTCTTGCTTGGGAGAGGCAAGGTAGAAGAGGAGGTGGTGTGTTTACAAACTCCAACAATCAAGTGAAAGGGGCTAGTAGCAATACAAATGTTTCCAACGCCGTTGGAAAACCGGTTGTCAATGAAGTTGCTAAGACCAAGGTCAACAACAATTTCAAGTGTTATAACTGTCAGAAGTTTGGTCATAAGGGCAATGAATGTCCAAAGCCTAAGAAACGAGCGATGGTTGCTGAGGTTAAGGATGAGGATGCAGAAATTGAATGTTCCAATTCACCACAAGTTGAGGAGGAAGAAGAATTATTGTCAGGAGATGAGGGTTGTAATTTGATGATGAGGAGGTCGTGTTTGACACCAAAGCAAGAGGATGATTCAAGTTGGCTAAGGAGTAATATTTTTCAGTTAACGTGCACTATTTTGGGAAGGGTTTGCAAGTTTGTTATCGATGCAGGAAGTTGTGATAATATCATCTCTTCAGAAGTTGTAAAGAAGTTGGCGTTAATGACAGAAAAGCATTCCAAACCTTACAAATTAGCTTGGTTGAGGAAAGGTGGGGAAGTGAAGGTTAATCGAAGAGCTTGTGTAACTTTTTCCATCGGAATGAAGTATAAGGATGAGATTTGGTGTGATGTGGTAGATATGGATGTTTGTCATTTGTTGTTGGGGAGACCGTGGCAATACGATAGAGCTGTGCAACATGATGGGAGGACTAACTGCTATAGTTTCATGTTCAAGGGCACCAAAATCACTTTAGTTCCTAAAAAGAGACAACAAGATGAAAGCAAGTTGGAGGAAATCGAGGAACTAAAAACTCTGTTATCGTTGAAGGAATTTGTCAAGGAAGTGGAGGATGAGCCTGAAGTATTTCTGTTAATTGGACGTGAAAGTAGTGAAGCAGTTGAAATTCCTGAAGAAGTTAAACCAGTGTTGAAGGAGTTTGAAGATATATTTCCTGAAGAGTTGCCCGAAGAATTACCACCGTTGAGAGACATACAACATCAGACTGGTCTTGTACCGGGAGCTGTGTTACCACATAGACCACATTATAGAATGAGTCCAAAGGAGCACGAAGAGTTGAGAAGACAGGTGGACGAGTTACTTGAACAAGGGCGCGTACAAGAAAGTTTAAGTCCTTATGTCGTACCAGCATTGTTAGTGCCGAAGAAGGATGGAACTTATAAAATGTGTATAGATAGTCGAGCACTGAACAAGATTACAGTGAGGTACAGATTTCCGATGATGAGATTGGATGATTTGTTAGATCAGTTGAATGGAGCTGCTATCTTTTCAAAGATTGATCTGAAGAGTGTATATCATCAGATTCGAATTCGACCAGGGGATGAATGGAAGACAGCGTTCAAGACACAGGAAGGGTTGTATGAATGGCTGGTCATGCCATTTGGTCTTTCGAATGCGCCTAGTACTTTTATGCGAGTGATGAATCAGATCTTTCAACCATATATTGGAATGTTTGTTGTGGTATATTTTGATGATATATTGATATACAGTGGAAACACAAAAGAACATCTACAGCACTTGCGGGAAGTGTTGATGATACTTCGTCGGGAGCAATTTTATGCGGCAACAAAGAAATGCGTGTTCATGACGCATAGTGTTTTGTTTTTGGGGTATGTATTGTCCAAGGAAGGTATCCAGGTGGATCAAAGTAAAGCTGAAGCAATCAGAAATTGGCCACAGCCCAGGACTATAACTGAAGTTAGAAGTTTTCATGGTTTAGGATCATTCTACCAAAGGTTTATTCCATATTTCAGTAGCGTGATGGCACATGTTACTGATTATATGAAGGGCAAGCAGTTTTCATGGTCGAAGGAAGCAGGATTTGCTTTTGAGAAAATCAAGGAACTTTTGACAACAGCACCAATTCTAGTTTTGCCGGATTTTCAGTTGCTATTTGAATTACATACTGATGCATCAAAAGTTGGAATTGGAGGAGTGTTAAGTCAGAGGAGCCGTCCAATTGCTTATTTCAGTGAGAAGCTTTCCGGAGCAAAGATGAGATATAATACTTACGACGTGGAGTTCATGCTATTGTTCAAGTTATAAAGCATTGGAGACACTATTTGTTCCATAAAGAATTTGTTCTGTATACTGATCATGAAGCATTGAAAAATTTGCAGGGACAAGACAAGATTGCAGCCAGGCATGCTTCGTGGATCGCATACTTGCAACAATTTACATTTGTGGTAAAGCATAAGTCGGGAGTTACAAACCGTGTGGTAGATGCATTGAGTAGAAGGAATCATTTGTTGACTACGATGAGAGTTGAAGTGACGGGGTTTGTTGTATTTCCAGAATTGTTTGTTGAAGATCCTTACTTTGCGAAGATTATAGGTGAAGTCAAGAAAGGGAAGACGGATGAGTATGTGTTGGTGGATGGTTTTCTATTTAAGGGAAATCGGTTGTGTATACCAGAGTACAGTTTGCGAATGAAGATTGTGAAAGAATTGCATGAAGAATGTCATGTGGAAAGAGAACATACTTTGCAGTTGATTTCTCAATCATATTTTTGGCCTTCCATGAGGAGAGAAGTTGAAAGATTTGTGCAGAGATGTCACATATGTCAAGTTTCCAAAGGAACAGCTACGAATGCAGGATTGTATATGCCATTGCCCGTGCCTACTAAACTATGGGTTGATGTTAGCATGGATTTTGTTTTGGGTTTGCCGAGAACTCAACGAGGGAATGATTCTATATATGTTGTGGTGGATAGATTTTCGAAGATGACACATTTCATAGCTTGTAAGAAGACAGCTGATGCAGTCCGTGTTGCTCAATTATTCTTTAAAGAGGTTTATCGACTACATGGGCTACCTGAGACCATTGTTTCTGACCGGGATACTCGATTTCTAAGTCATTTTTAGTTGAGTCTGTGGAAGATGGTTGGGACTAAGCTGAACTTTAGTAGCGCCTATCATCCACAAACAAATGGGAAAATGGAAGTGGTGAACAGATCTTTGGGAAACTTGTTGAGATGTCTTGTGAAGGATAATTTGAAGAGCTGGGATGTGAAATTGTGTTAGGCAGAATTCGCACATAATCATGCCGTTAATCGAAGTATTGGATTCAGTCCATTTCAAGTAGTATATTCAGCAATTCCGAAGGGACCGTTGGATTTGTCGACAATTCCATGTCAGAAAGGGGTTGTTAAACGAGCTTGTGATTTCGTGAATGAGTTGCAGGAATGTCATAGGATTGTTCATCAATGATTGATTAAGTCAAATGAGAAGTATAAGCAACTGGCAGATAAGAAACGAAGGAGTGTGGACTTCAAAGAGGGTGATTTTGTTTATGTAGTGTTGACAAAAGATCGTTTTCCAGTTGGGACTTACAACAAATTGAAAGCTCGAAAGATTGGTCCAGTAGAAATCTTGAAGAAGATCAATGATAATGCGTATCAGTTGAGATTGCTAGATCATATTCACACCGCTGACGTTTTCAATGTCAAACACTTGATTCCATATCACGGGAATAAACATGTCAAAGAAGGGGAAGGTGTGAATTCGGGGTCGAATTCTTTTCAACCAGGGGAGGATGATGCAGCGCATACCTTCCTAGGTCCATATGATGATGCAGCGAGCTCCTCCAGCTTAGGTCGCGAGCAAACTCTAGGTCGCGAACGACATTCCCTAAGTCGTGGCGAGCTTAGGTCGTGCCTCCTCCTCCTTAAGTCGAACGAAGCCCTAGGTCGCGGCAGAACTGAAGTCGCGAACATCTCCAGTAGATCGCTCCAGATCTTTATGTCGCGAAGAGGTCGTGGCCGTGTTTCCTGAATCGCAGACCCTTATGTCGCGAATTCCTCTAGTAGGTCGCGAACGACATTCTTTAGGTCGCAAACAAAGCTTATGTTGCTGAAATCCAGTTAGGTCGTGAACGAGCTTCTTTAAATCGCTGATTGTTAAGTCGTATTGTTTAGGTCTTTTTTTAAGTCGCGTGCGTTGTTTCTTTAGGCCGGCTGTGTGTTTTGAAAGTCGTTGTACTGTTGAGATGTACTTTTCTTATGTCATGTATGTGTGTTGTAAGCCTATAAATAGGGGTGTAGTTTCATTGTAAAAGGTTGTTGATTTTGAATAAAATTTTGAGTGCTTTGTGCCTCTTTTAAAATTGGAAGTTGAGTGTTAACTCCTTTCTCCATCTTCGGTTATTCGAGTGCGCTCGAATCAACGATTTTGAAGCCGATTCATGGAATCTCGTGCGCGAGATCAGCGTAGAAGAATCGTAGATCTTTTAACACGTTAACGTGCGCGATCAACGTGTTGGAGATAGGTAGAATCCAGTATCTCTTGAGATCAACGGATTTGGGCACTTGGGTATTTTCAATCCATCGAATCAACTTTTCACCGTTTCATCCATTTTGGCATTTCCGCTGCGTCAACAACCCACACACATCACTGACAAAGTTCATGGATTGTGAAATCTGATATGTGTTGATATATTTCCTATGATGGGTTCTTCATCAATGCATAACATTTTCGCTATGTAGTATATGATGTTTTTTTAATCTTTTATTTCTATATTCTCATTCTATCTCTAAGGTCAATAAATTTTGGGATTTTTCATAAGTTTAATCTTTCTATTGTTGTTGATGTAGTTTATAAGTGGATAGAACTTTTGAATAGGATAAACTGAAATTTATGAAGTGCATTTCTAAAAGAAGTAGGTAATAATTAGCTATTTTTTTTATAAGTTATATACTTATGAACATTTTACAATTTATAAGTCAAGTTTCAAGTTTCAATCCACTATGAATTTAAATTTTATATTTTGAATTGATAAAGTAGTTCATTACAGATACCTATGAGTGAAGTTTTGATTGACACAACCAAGATTTAAATTGGAGTTATTTATCTTTTATTGCTTTTAAGGTTCAACCAATATCAATTTGTCATGTTTTTTTATGCTAAGAATATTTTAAATTTTAAGGAAGGAGAAGATGCTTGGAAAAATACTAATTATTATATTTGGTGTATTTTGTTGTTTAATTAACTTTGAGAATTGGAACGTGAACCAAATAAAAGCTAATTTACTTTATTTCCACCATTATTCGTATGTAAATAAATAATAACCCTGTTATGTTGCATTTGCAAGGTGCATCGGGAAACTTTTAAATGTTTTCTTCCTTTTATAGTAGTAATATTTTGCATTTATATCAGTACCCATTCCTCATATTTGTTTGTTACATAATTTTATGTTCCCTAGCTACTATATGTAATGTTTCCTGAACTTAATGCCAGATTTAATCAATGTTCAATAACAAAATTTATTGTCAATCTTTTTTCAAGTTAAATTAGGTATTAAATGTTTCTACAGATAGCTTACATACAAATGATTTTTTTTTGAAAAAAGGTACTTTATATAGAAAACAAAATAACATATATTTCCTTGATATGCCTCATTAAAACCTTACAACCCCCTAACCTATATGGGTACCTAGTAAGGAAAAAGAGTACATATCAATTCCATATATTAACAATACAACAATCCAATTACTGGTCCAAGCTGTCAAACAGATGGAGGAGAAACAACACAGACGAGAACACTCTCAAAACCATCCGTACGAGCAGCTGGAACCAGAAACAAACATTTTCTAAAACTACAACACTACTAAAAGAAAATCAAAAGACAGGTCAACAAAAAAACATTTCTACTGATGCTACCCATCGAGGAGGAGAGAGGAAACCTAATCCCCAAATTAACAGTTTGAAGTCAAATTCGCCATGACGGATGAAACATCCGACGGAATCATTTATAAGGAAAGGAGCGACTTTTACAAGCTCTCGCCACGCATCAATCTGCAGAAATTGGACGACAAATCCCGACATCATGTTGAGATTCACCAAGATAAGTCTTTCTTCTGAATTTAATTCACCAAATTGAACCTTTTGTTGAATAAGGTGTTTGCTGTCAAGTAGGATATGCTTGATTCTTAGTTCAAATGGTTGGTCGATTCCATTAAAAACACGGTTATTCCGTTCACACCAAATGTTCCATAATATATTAGTGAAAATGATACTAAAAATATTAGAATTGGAAGATTTCATTTGTTCCTGAGCTGTTTTGAAAGCAGTCAGTGTAGAACTGAGTTTGAAATTAGAAAAACCTGTTATATTAAGCTTGGAAAGAATATCCATTAGAATACGCTTCGAATATGTGCATTGAAAGAAGAGATGGTCTCTGTCCTCATTATGGTTGTCACATAGAACACATTTTTGATTTATATTTGGGGACCATTTGCTAATTCTGTCTTTGGTATTCAATTTATTTTTAATGGCAAGAAGGGAGCATATAGACATTTTAGGTGCACAGCCTTTTTCCCAGATAAATTTGGTCCAGTCAAGTTCGACATTTTTGTTTCTAAAAGTATTCCATGCTGATTTCAAAGAGAATTGTCCTTGTTTGCTAGGAAGCCACCACCAATAGTCCTGATTCATGTGATGATGAATGGGAGTTTTCCTTACAACATTATGTGTTTGCATGGGTATGAAATTAAGATTTTGTTTCCAGTTATCATTCGAAATGAGCTGCGAAACTTGTTTATGACAACCATTGAGAGTTCTCATGCAGTTCCAACCATAAGTGTCAATTAGAGAATAGCCTTGTAACCACGGGTCAAACCAAATGTCAGTGTTAACACCATCTACTATTTTCCTGTATATGTATCCTTTACACCATTGTCTAGCACGTAGAATGGTTTTCCAAGTATGGGAAGCATTGTTATCTATGCTGATAGTCCAGAAGTTATTCTTTTTGCAGTATCTATCATGCATCCATTTTGCCCATAAAGAATTTCCATTAATGTAGTTCCATAATAACTTAGTTGCAGCAACTATATTTAAGTCCTCTATTTTTCTGATACCCAATCCACCTTCATTCTTGGTTTTGCATACATCATTCCATTTCATATTATGTGACTTGGATTTCCACAAAAAGTTTGAGCAAGCTGAATTTATCCTTTGAATAATTGATGCAGGGAATTGGGAGACTTGAAGCCAGAAAATCAGCAATGGTTGGATAACAGTTTTGATAAGTTCAGCTCTACCACCTATGTTGAGTAATCTGGTTTGCCAATGATTAAACTTTTTGTTAATTTTGTCAATAAGCCATCCAAAATCTCTAGACTTCAAAGAATTGTTAGAAAGAGGAATCCCTAGATAAATGATAGGCAGATTATCAATTTTGAACTTAATGAGATCTGCTATCTCCTGTTTAAACTTGGCACCTTTACTGAAGAAGATTTTAGATTTGTCAGTATTTAATTCAAGGCTTGAAAATTTTGTAATATCTTGGAGAATATGATGAATAGTTTCTGCATTTAGAATGGTTGCTTTAGCCATAATTAAAATATCATCAGCATAAAGAAGGTGAGTAATCAACGGCTCAACTTGATATATAGGGCTGATATTTCCTTTAATAAAAGCTATGTCCAAATTTAGAGTGAGGAATTCCATTACCATAGAGAATAAGTAAGGGGAGAGAGGGTCCCCTTGTCTTATTCCTCTTGTGCTATAAATGAAATCATGTGGGGATCCATCAATTAAAATAGAAAAGGAGGGGGTAGATATACATTCATATATGATATTAGCAAAGGTGATAGGAAACCCCATGGATATCAGCATATGATGGATAAATTCTCTATTGATCTTGTCATAAGCCTTGTGTAAATCAATTTTCAAACAAAAATTTCTGGAGTTTTTCCTATTAAAGCTTCTGACCATTTCATAGGCAAGAAGTGAATTTTCAGAAATGGCTCTATTTGAAATGAAAGCATTCTGATTAATTGAGATTAAATCATTCATAAATGCTTTCATTCTGTTGCATAGCAAATTGGCTAGGATTTTGTATGTGACATTACAAAGAGATATAGGTCGGAAATCAGCAATATTCTTAGCTTCTGGAATTTTTGGGATAAGGCAGATGAAAGTATGGTTAATTTCTTTAATGATTTTTCCAGATTGAAGAATACCATTCATAGCTTCCCAAATATTAATTTTGATGCTGTCCCAGTGGATTTTATAAAATTTAGAATTAAATCCATCTGGTCCAGGGGAGCTATTATCATTAATCTGAAAAATTGCCTCTTTAATTTCATCCATCAAAAAAGATTTACACAGATTAGTTTTCGCATTTTATGACAGAACTTTCTTGCAAGTAATGATAGGAAATTGATTTGAGGCTTGTGGAAATTGAAACAGATCAGAGAAATAAGTAATAGCTTCATGGGCTAAATTTTCTGATGCTGATGTCCATATTCCTTGACTATTAATAGACAATTTGTTTCTTCGAGACGATTTGGACACTGAAATTTTATTGTAAAAAAATTGTGTAGGTCTGTCCCCTTTAAGTAGCCAATTGATTTTCATTTTTTTCTCATTATCAATGGCAATTCTTCTCATCATTTCATGCAATGCGCCATAACCATTAGTATAGATATGAAGGAGATTGACATCCAGTGGATTGCTAACTAATTGATTATATATGTTGTTATTATGATCTTTCAGATTATTAATCATTAGTTGCATATTAGGTTTTGTACTTAACCAATTCTTCAGATTGCTTTTCACCTGTTTCATCTTGCAGATCAACTTATACAAAGGGCTGCCAGGAAGATTAATATCCATCGCTTCAGTGATGATAGAGTTATAATCAGGGTATGTATGCCAAGAGTTCTTATATTTAAACGGTATTTTCCTCTTTTTAAAATTCTGAGTTTGTAGCATAACTGAGATAGGGGTATGATCGCTCAGCGAGTGATTGCCAAAATTAATTCCAAAATTATCAAATTTGTCTATCCATAGAGAATTAACAAAAACTCTGTCTATCTTACTATGAATAGAGAAAGAATTAACTCCTCGCCAAGTAAAAAAATTGCCAGTAAAGTCAGGTTCAATCAACTTTGATAAATTGATACAGTCCATAAAATTGGGATCTCCGTTAGAATTAAAACTACCATTATTCATTTGTTCATTGTGATGAAGAATAGAGTTGAAGTCACCTGCCACAATCCACGGTAGATTAACTATATTAGATAGCGAAATGATATCTTCCCATAAAGCATTGCGATTATCTTCTTCATTATGAGCATATACAATGGTGCACACAACACTAATATCATTAACATTATGCATGATACTGGTTATGTGTTGCTCTGTGGTGTGAAGAATGATATTAGTCCAAACCAAAGAATCCCAAAGAATAAAAATACGACTTTTCTGATCAGAAATGTTATGAGACATTTTCCACTTATTATCCATTTTGTCCATGAACCGGTCAATAGCATTTAGAGAAAGTTTATTTTCCAGAATTCCTATAAAGGAAAACTTATTCGAATTAATGATATTTAAGATTTCTAGTTGTTTGCAGGGGGTATTCATCCCCCTTATGTTCCAGATTAGAAACTCCATTAACAAACATTAGTAGGAGCGCTACTTTCTTCTAGAGGAGTAGCTTTCCCCGTTGTCTTGGCTTTTTTAGTTTTTTTCCCTTTATTTTTTAGCTCTATAACTAGATTTGACCATGCAGGGTTCTCTACAACATCAGAGTTCGAAGAAGCTTTGAATTCAAAAGGAGTCTCCTTTGGTCTCATTTTGCGAGTTGGTTTTAATCTAGCTATGCATGACGAATCCGAGTTATAGCAACCATTCCGCTGATTGGTAGGAGGAATATCATCTGCGTTCTTATCTTTAGACGAGATGTCCAATTCATCAGACATGTGATGATCTTCGGTAGAAACGTTGGTCATGTAGTCCTTGTTTGAAAGAACTGTAAACGTGTTGTTCTGTGAGATTTGAATAAAATTTGGATTGTCTAAATTTAACTTTGGATTGTTTTGTCTGTTTTGGTCTGTTGCATTATCAGTCAATTGCTGTTTTTGATTCATGTTTTCCAATCCAGTTAACTATCCGTTAATGTCTTCGTTATTGTCACTATCATTTGGAATGGTTTCAATGTGATCTATAATCATTTCAGAATTTCCCAATTCAGTGGTATGATTCTTTTTTGGTACCCATACTTTAGTGAATTGACATTGAATATTTGTGTGACCAAAACCCGAACAATTGGAGCATGCGACAGGCTTCCATTCATAAACTACATCTTGCCAAGTAATTTCATCTCTCTCATTTAAAACAGAAGTTTACTAGGGTAGTTAAAATTATTGTCAATTTCAATAAGAACTCTAGCAAATGCAATCTTAATGATTCCTTCCGTAACTTTATCAAGTTTGATAGGAGTTCCGAGCACAGAAGCAATACGACTAATCCCTTCTTCTGTCTAATAGTCAAGTGGCAGATTGGGGAGGCGGATCCAAATTGGAATAGAGTGCAGTAATTCTTTATTAAGTTGCATTCCATGATGCCACCTCTTCATCATCAACAGTTTCTTATTATAATAGTATGGTCCTCCTTCCAACACATTAAGACAGTCTTGCTCTTTGTTGAACTTTATCACATAAAAACCAATTTCCATAGAGAAGATCGAAAATTACTCGACTGGTTTCCAAACTCTGATGATATAATCTTTGAAATACGGATAGTATGGTTTAGGGCCTACTACGTAAACTACAATGGCATTATTCCATTGTTTTCTAGCGTCCAGGATAACTTCAGTGGGCATTTTAGCGCATTTTATAGAGTTAACTTCTCGAGGCTGATAAAATTTCAGTGGAACGGGGAGGGGAATATTATTACCTTTGACAATTTCGTTCCACGCTTTACTCTTTTGGGATGCGAAGTTCCATATAGGGGGGTTTTTGCTTAGAATTGAATTGATCAGTGCGGTGGGAATCAGAATCATTAGGAAGAGGGTTAGCATTGTGATTAGGGGACCGATCACCATTACGTGAGAGGGAGGAATTATGATTAGTCAGATTCACTTCTTTGTCCAAACGGTTAGAAGAATTAGGTTTATTTTGTCTCTTCCATTTTCGAGATATAACATGAGTGAAACCATCATCGACAGAGAGCGGATCCGAGGCTGTATCACATGGCGCAAATCCAGAGAGGTGATCTAAGGAAGAAGGCGACATACCAGATGCAGAAACTAATGGAGGAGGGGGAGAAGCGGTGGGGGACATGGGAAATCGACAAACTGTGATAGAATCCGATTGAAAACGAGAGCAAAAAAGGGGGAGAGCGACGGCGAAATCTGAGTCTCCACGGAGAAGAAGAGGCGGCTGCTAGGGTTAACCTACATACAAATGATTATCAAAGAATAAACCAAAAATATTCTATAGTTTTTAGGGTATTTAACAAAACACTGGAAATTCATGTTGAATCTTGGTTTCATATGATAGCTGAAGGTAAAAGTGTTACAAATAGAAAATTTATGGAGAGACTTCTCAAAACTTGATCATATAGAGGTATCAATTATTGAACAAGACCTATTTTATATTATCCTTTTTTTAAATGCTTTATTTCAGTTTGGTTATTCATGATTATCTATTATTAGTTACCATTGTAGCTTTTAGGTATAATGCTTTGTAATTTGTTGGCTTATTGACCGATGACAAAAATTTCACATTTACCTTTATTTTATTATATGAAAAATATAGTGGGAATTGTTAAACACATCTATACAATAATATTAGTACTGAGTAGGAAATAGTTTGCTCTGAGACCCCCTTCATTTTTCACCGTCCATTTTTCATTAAAATGGAATTAGATTGTGCCAAGTGTATTTTTGCATACAACAGTCGCGAAAAAACTATCATGTGTTCTAAAGTTTAAAAGTCATGTAATTTACTTCTATATAAACGAATTCCTCATTTCATTTCGTTCTCCTCCTTTCGCTGCTCCAGGCTGATAACCTAATGCCCGTTGATTTAACACCAACGAGTTGATTGACACTTGCCATCAACGCACCATCGATATTACTTTTTCCGATTGGTTTTTCTCACTCCATCTTGACAATTGTCACCACATCCGACGAGTTGTTTGAAAACATTTTGGATATAAAACCTCACCATTCTTCCTCATTCATGTTTTTGTTCGCTTCGTCTTCGTTCGGATCTGACAAACATTTTATGCAGGAATGGTTTCCTCGATCTTCCCTCTTTCCATCTTTTGCAATTACCAAGGTCGCTGAAAGGTAATTCTTACTCCTTTCGATTTTCAATGATTAATTAAATCCTTAATGTTCAAACGATAGTCTATTTTTCACCAAGCACGTGGTCTTTCTCTCAACAAGTAATTTTTCTAATGCCCTACTATTTGTTTAAATTTTATTTCATCCAGTTTTCATTATAAGTATCTAATTTCAAGGATTGTTAGGTTATTTTCGTACCTCTTATGATTTATTATTATCAAAAGTATGCGACCTTTATTATCTCAATCTATGCATGATCAATGTTTTATGGATGATTGGTAATTTGTTTACGGAGCTTAGATAAATACTATGTCTAAAAACAATATTTATCATTAGTCTTAATTACTATATGACTACGCTTAATAAAGCATTGTTAACCACCCGATAACTGCTAATTATGAACAGGCCATGCAGTCTGAAATTGTCCAAAATAGTGTTATGACCAAAGCATATAAAAATGGTCTTTCATCAATCTTTATTTCGTACATGCAATATTTCGTATGCAAAAAAAAACTCAAGCTATGTGTTTTTTATGTATGGAATGAATTTTTTTACATTCATAGTGTGCACTCCATCGAAAATCCAGAGTATGAGTGCTGGAGCCAAATTTTATTAAAGAGAGACCATAATCATGGTTTCATAAATACAAAAGTTGGCTGTTCATTTTTTTATTAGAATAGGTGTAGGCATAATATTTTTTTTACACCTTCAGCATTTTGCATATTCAAGTTTTTGCCTTTATGTATAAAATTTTATAATATAAAATTTCACGAGCGAGTTATAATGTTCTTGACCACGTATGTTAGGGATCTGTATTGCTCATATTTTTGTGATTATGTTAACAAAAGAAGCAACAATTATAATATATAAATTGAACACGGTAATTTATGTATTTCTCCATAAGTTCACGTCATTATGATCTTGCAATAATGGTTTATTATGGTTATGGTTATTATTCATTTCTTAAGTAATCATTTCCTCACTGTAGATCCAGTAGGCATATATCTTGTAAAATTAGTTTTCATATCATAATTTACTTCTCATAAATTGGGGTGACACATAAACTGTGAACAAGCTGCTTCCAAGTTAAAAACTTATGTGACCTAAAGTTAAAAGACCTTCATGTTATATAATGATCAAGAGGTAAAGGTTATTGCTTACTTAAGAGCCAAAGAAACATACCTTTTTTCTTAAAATACAAACTATATATCACTTTAATCTTCGCTGTGTTAATCAGGCTAGGGATTAACTCTTACTACTACCAAAACTATGCTTTCTCAAGAGGCTTCTATTTTGCTCCGACCGTGAGTGATATTGTGTTAATTATATTTTATCTTAATTTTCTTGTTGCTTATTTTTCATGGTCTAATTTTGGTTGGAATCGACGCTTATTTGATTCCAAAGTTTTTATATACTTTAGCTCGGCAAACATAAAAAAACAAGCAAGCATAGGTAGCAAATATTCAAGTGGATGCAACAAATATTATGTGTTCTTTCTTTCAAGCACCCTGGCCTAATGTAAAAACCATTTGAATTGCAATAGGTTCACTCCACAGTCCATGCCTACATCTATAAATATAAAATAAAACATATTTATACGTCTGTGTATAAATATAATGAGTAAATACTATATGATTAATTTTGCTAAAATATTATTGAGAATGACATATCTCTATCAATGAAAATATAAGAATAATATATATAATTGCTGGTATTGAATTAAACAGAGCTAAATGAAACATCACAGTCCATGCCTATGTCTATAAATATAAAATAACACATATTTATATGTTTGCGTATAAATATAATGAGTAAATACTATATGATTAATTTTGCCAAAATATTGTTGAGAATGACATATCTTTATCAATGAAAATAGAAGAATATTATATATAATTGTTGGTATTGAATAAAACAGAGCTAAATGAAACTTTTTATTTTTGGCTTAGAAATCCTGTACTTGGAAATAAAAACATAGCATAACCATTGCATGCATGCATAAATTAATACAAAAATTTTCTGTTTGCTACTAATCATACACATTTCAAGATACAAATGTACATGTGATGCGTATGCATAGAGAAGAATAAGAGAAGTGAATTTATTTCAGCTAAATAGACTAGATTATTTTAGTTGTTCTAACACGGTTTCCTTATAAATATGTGTATGTATGCATGAACTTTTTTACATTATTAAATTGTACGTCAAAACAAGTGTGAAGTAACATGTTAATGGGAATTAAATTTAGATTGTTCATTGTATTGTATTATTGGAGGATTCCTATATTAACCTTTCATACCCTCTAGATTAAGGTACACAACCCATTCATACTAATGTTGAGTATTCACTCTTTCATTCTCATTAATTTTTACAACTTCCTTTCACAGCTTAATTTTTAAAACATAAATTTCCTTCCTTCTCCTTAATTCTTACAACTTCCTTAATTTTAGAATCCATTTTGAAGAAGGGAAAGCATTGGTGTAACAAATGAGTGAAACATTTAGTACCTTCCAATTACAAAACCAGCTACCTCTTCTTCTCCTTCTTTCTTGGAGTAGTATGCGGTCATGAAGGAGGTATTAAATTTATTTTATATAATCTATTTTTCATGATTGTCTATTTGATCAAATACATTATATCATCTATTGTTATACATAGAGCCAATTTATAATTTAGGGCTTTTTCGTACATGATTCAAATTTGAACTCTACTAGAAGGTCAAACATGATCAAAAGGATCCTTTGATTGATCTTTAATTATTGAAGGCCTTACAAGAAAACAACATCAATTATGTATTTTGTTAACTAATATTTTTAATTTACTTTGGAGGGGTCTAATAAGAAAATAACAATCGTTGGTTGTATTTGTTAAATAATACTTCAAATTGATTGCGGAAGGGCCCAATAAATAATAATAGTTTGTTTAATAGATTCATTTCTAATATGATGCAAAACTTTGAACTATTTCATGTTATTTGTATATCTACATGGTAGCAAATTTAGTGTTTATAACTATAACTGCTTTGTATGAGCAGTTACTTCCCATGTTGTCCAATTTTTTTAGTTTCCTTTTCATGCTGATAATTTTATTTCACTAATGCTATTGACATTGTCATCTTTTAGTGCATTGATACTATGATTGCAATAACTTAGTGAACATCATAAGCAACCCATTCCCTAAGCACACCATCATAAAGTATGCATGAAAGTATAACAAGTTTCCTCATTGGTTGTATTTAGGGGACTACTATTTGGTGAGTGGTGACACTCCATGAATAAAAACGAATTACAATATGCATTACTAAACATGTCCACTTTTCATTTTATGATGATGAATTTACTAGAGATTTCACTGTCAAAAGTTTTTCCACAATATTAATTAAAAGATATTCAACACCAACAGAAATGAAAAGTGAAAGAGTTAAGGAGAGTTAGTGTAAATTTCTATGTAGGAATGAAATGTTATGCATTAATCTACTCATGGTAGGTTCAACATATTTAAGCCTATATATTAATATAAATATATTTATCAAATTTTGAAATGTAATATTTATGTCCATGATGTATTCAGCCCAAATCTTGCTTTAAGAATTTGTAGCTTGACTTTATTTTTAACTTTATGAACTATATAAATAAGCATATTATCATACTTGCCCGAAAAGTTCATTATTTACATCACGTTTTGGTTATGCATTCATTCTCACTTACTGAAGTAGTTTCCTTATCTTTAAAGATATTATTTTATTCATTTTTTCATTTGTATAGAAACTTCGAGAGGTTTCTTCTTCGCAAAATCTGCTGCTATGAATCTAGAGGGAGAGTGATTCTCAAAAAAGGTAAGGACACTGTCAAAGGCTTTGGGAGTTCCGTTGATTGATTATTTTGTAACATAATTGTCTTATTGTTTGGTACATAGCTATTTTGTTTTTCTATCATTTATATAAAATCATCTTTTCTGAATATATGTCGATTTAGATACCTACCAAGAAGCACTTCAGGATGTCTGCACATCATCCAATTAAACAAGAAGCTTCTCATAAAGTTAATATGAAAACAAAGAAACTATATTAATAAAGTTGAGGTTTTTTAAATGGAATTTGGTGCAATGTCTATTTGAGAGCAATGGAATTTGGTGCAATATTTTGCTGAAATTTGATGCAATATAATATGCCTTGAATTAGCTGTAATTGGATATCTCAAGTTATAATTTCTCGGTTCTTACGGCTGTAAGATTATATTGTATTGCAGTAAAATTTTCCTCTATAAAATTTAGACAGTAACAAATATATAATATGGCACCTATTGACAATTTGTGTTGAAACAAGTTAAAAAATCAGGTTAAGCCTATCTTTTTGAGGTCAGCTTTGTAATTTTTATCTGTAATATACATCTGTGGTGGCCACTATTTTATGGATGATTCCGTTCATGGAATTATGTGTTGCTTCTAATTACATTATACTCTTTTGACAACTAACCCTCATGTACATTGATATTAAATGGTGATTTCATTGCAGTTGGTGTACCAATATCCGTTTCTTTATCCTCAAGCTATTATCTGTAATTGAAGAGAGACTGATTAGGCTACAATACTACTGTCGGTCGCTAAATCTTTGTTCTCAAATTATTGTTGTGCTAAAACCTACATGTTTAATATACTAGGTGTTTATAATTATAGTTGTAGGTTGACATACATTCTATACCATCTGTTACTGCTTCCATGTATGTTTTACTATGCTTCTTTTCATTATCAATAAATTATGTATATACTTTATAAAAATGTTGACTTTTCTATATTAACTATGCAATGCACTGAAGATAAGGGAACTAATAAACAAAATATGACACTACTCGAGGTGATCTATGTGCTTGATATTTATATTTAGAAATGGTATAAATTTGATTGCATATCCATTTTAATAGTTTTTCTACGAAATTTATAACTATAATATTTTCACCATGCCCGTGTGTGGAGCATGGGTCCATGCTAGTTAATTAGAAAATTCAATAAAAAAAGGTGATGATAAGTTTTATTTAAAGGTTAACCTCTACAATGCATATGTTAAGATAAATAGATATTTTATCCTTTAAAGACTTAGAAGTATGGAGTTCCAAAACAAAGTTATAGAGCTGATTAGTGAATGTATTACCACTCCTACCTTCTTAACCTGGTTAATGGTATTCCCAAAGGACACAATAGCAGCAACCAAGGAATAAGGAAAGGAGATCCTACATCTTCTTACCCTTTTGCGATAGCTATGGAGTAATTTTCTCTCCAAATGGAGTTAGTGAACACAACAAGCTTTTCCAGATTATACACAATCTCCAGCCTATTGTAAGCCACCTATTATATGCTGATGACTTGATCATTTTTATAAAATCAAGCAAAGATGTGGCAAATGCCATCAAGGATATTTTTTTTAAAATTTGGAAGATAAGGTGGGTATCTAAATTAATATCAAAATGAAATGTTATTTTAACAAGTTTTGCAATAATAAGGTAGAAGTGTTGAACATCTTGGGAGACCATGAAGGAGAGCTACTAGTGAAATACTTAGGAGTCCCTCTCTTTTCAAATAAAATAACTGATAGAGAATGCGCAGATTTAATTCAAAAATTAGAGATAAACTTCAATGGTGAAGCTCAAGGTTGCTATCATTTGCTGGAAGGATTGAACTTGTTCACACAGTAATACAAGCAAAAGTTAATTTTTGGTACAAAATTTTCACTTACCAGATGGTTCAATTGAAGAAGGTTTGTGCTGATTTTATATGGAAAGGTGGTCTATATAAATAAAATATCGAGATCCATGTCGGCCTAAAGAGGATGGATGGGTGGGTCTTAGAAATCTGAAAGATTTGAGAGATGTGTTTACGTTGAAACAAAGATGGAAAATTATCAATTCTAATGCTTCTGGGCTAGAAGGATAGGAAATAGATATATTAAGGTAATTTTTGGCAAATAGCTGTAGACAATAATTCATCTTCGACAAGGAAAGCAATCATGAAAATTAGAAATAAACCAGCCGAGAAATGTAATATAAAGATAACATAAAGAGGAGAAACAAATTTAGGGAAGGATCCTTAGTTAAATGTCAAATCCTTAATTGAAACTTTAAGATGGGATACATTCTCAGCATATAGTTGTCTAAATAGGAAGGTTGAGGCAATTATTCAAAACAATTCTTGGAATTGTGATTCTATACCTAGAAGCATGGACTAGAAAAGAAATATAGACTACATATCGTTATTTCTCAATAGAAAAAATGACATATGAACATGGAAGAAAATTGCAAAAGAATTCATAACTAAGTCTACGTAGGAAGCAACAAGAAGGAAATATCCAAAGGTGAATTCGAGTAAAACTGTATGGCACAAAGTGAACAATCTTAAAATAGTGTTGACAATAATAAAGAGGTAATGGGTAGACTCCCAACGAGGGATGGATCGATAAAATAGGGCATTACGAATAAGAAAGGCCATGTTTTGTGTAATAAAGTAGATGAAAATCACATGCACTTATTTTTTGAGTGCGAATACACAGAGAAAATTTGGGGAAAATGCAAAAATGTGGAAGGTCTTAGAAATTCGGACTCTAACTTGCAAGAAATTGTTGAATACCTGGCCAATAGAGAGCAAGATATAAACTCTGAATCCAAACTAAGCAAAGTGGCCTTAACTTTGTGCAGTTAATGTGCTCGGTAGATTCAAAGCGGTGGAGGTGCAAAAGTCATAGCGGGGATACTGCGAGGATATAGCGGGATATAGCGGATGGCTCTAAAATAGCATATAAAACTCGTACTTAATGTTTTTACAAATATATAAATGGTAATTAAATGAAAAATTATCATTCAATTGAATTATAAATAATACATAAATAATTTTAAATAAAAACATGTGCGAATATACTTTAAATAAACAAAAAACTGTTATATAACATAATTGAATGTGGTAGAATATTAGAGCACTTTCATTTCTGAAAATATATTAAAAATTAAATCAAATAAATTAGTTTCATAATTTTATAATGTATAAATTCAACTTTTCAATTCATTTTATTAAAAAAGATATAGCGGGAATAGCGGGATATAGCGGAAATAACGGGATATAGCGGAAATAGCGGGGATTAAAGCGGAAAGTCTATATTCTGGGGCTATATGGAAAAATCGTAGCGGTAGAAATCTGCTATGAGGTATAGCGGGGTTGTAGTAGGGTAATAGCGGGGCATTAACTACACAGCCTTAACTATCGCCGTTTGGAACAATTGGAAGGAGAGGAATAGTAGAATTTTTCATCGAGCAACCAACAATGAAGTTTGTAAACTATCCATGATGGATATGAGATTGGTAGCGAAAAGAATTAAAGGAAAATTACCTACTAGCAGCTCAGGACAAAGCAGAAGTTGCAATTGAAGTAAGATATCGGAGGGAGAAAGCGGTAGAAAGACAAGGTACGATCTTTGGTTATTCTTGGTCACCATGATGAACACATAAGAAAGAGCAGAGAGAATTAACAGATCCATAAAATAGGAGTATATCTCAGTTGTGAAGTAAAAGTTGATTCATGTAATATTTTGTAGTTGGATTACGGCTCTGGGCGATCATTCATGTGGGTTGAAATTCCTTAACAAAGTTTACTCACTTTCAAAAAATGTTTTTTAGGCTATGAATTTATGTGTAAAATTACATATAATAATATTCTAAACATAGTATACGTTTTCAACGATTTAATTGTTTTGCATGAATTTTAATCGATCCTAAAATGTAGAGTATGTTGATATCTTATTCCTTTATATATATATATATATATATATATATATATATAATTTTTTTACGAAAGACTGGTCCTTAATTTGAGGAGAGCATTCGAATTATGTATGTAACTTTGAGTTTATATTTTTTTGGTTTTTTAAATTAGAAAAACAAAAATACTTTATACATGCTATATTTATGTATATTTGCAAATACAACATAAAAATTAGAATGTAATACGTATGTATATTCTGAATCAATTGGAAATTAATTTTGTTTTATAATTATATATATATGTACATCCATACATACGTACATACATATATACATATGTATTGAAATAATAGTACATACCAAATCAAAATATTTTATACTAAGTCAAGATTAGATATTTCAGTTTAAAATTGTATTTGATGTTTCAACTTAGTCAAACTGTGCTATATTTTTTGAATCTTATTGATATCATCGAGTTACGTATTTTAACAAAATTTCATCCATGTACGTATTTTATGTAAAACAATTAAATGGAGGCAATAAATGTGTGTGTATAGCAAATACATACATGTTAGAAATTAATCCTAATATCTACATATGTATATATTAACCATGTCATTGTTTGTTGCAGTATGCCATATTAAACATATTAGTATCATATATCATCTCTTGTATAAAGATTAAGCGTAATCGTATTAATGTTTTCAAAAGATGAAGGTGGAATCAATTAATGAAGCTGCCTTCATCTCTTTCCTTTAGATCTTGATATGACTATATCCAGATTTATTGTTACGTTTATATCAATCTTTATACACTAATTAATTATATTCACCTAGGGCTGGCAGTTAGAACCAGGAGCTGCAAATCCAAACCTAACCGACCCAAGAAGTCTCGAACCTTAACCGAACCCGATGGGTCTTAGGTAGGGTCTAGGTGATGAAAAATACTATAAAGACCCAATCAATTAAGTTGTGTCACTGATAATTATATAATAACAAATGCCTTTTTTTTTTGAACTATTGTTGTACACCTCATTTCTACTATCTTCGCTTACCATTGCAAACACATGTATTTGATTTAATGTATCATTTAGTGATCACAAACATAAATAAATAAATAATATAAATTAGTACATAATTTTGAATCAATACATAGATCCTCACTGAATCTTGGGGCGGGGGCGGGGATGGGGGGGGGGGGGTCTACTCGGATCCGTATGGTTCTAAGTTCGAGGCAAGATTCTAGACCCACACAGGGTCTACGGGGCAGGTCTGGAGTTGGGTCTAAAAACCCGATATGAGTTTAGGGATCAAAAAACCCATCCCAACCCTCCCCATTGCCATTCCTGCTCGGGTTTATTCGGCTCTAGGTTTTAAAATGTATATTTTGGATCAGACAAAACCTGATCCGACTATAATCGAGGCCAGTCGGGTCGAGTCTAGTTGTTATCGCTATATTCATCATATATTTCGCTTGCAAATCATACCACTTAGAAGTGAATATACTTAGTATGTTAATACATATTCAAATACCATACTTAATTAACAAAGATTTATCTAATTATGAATAAGATAATCCTAATAAAATATGATTTTTCTAAAATAACTAGCTTGGATTTGGTACAAACATTAGATTTCATACGCACATTATCATCCAAATTATGGATTTTTTTAACATATCCACTTCATCCGTTTTGATCGGGAAACTTTCAATAATTGTTTCAAATCCCAAATAGTTTATGTAGTCTAATCAGCAAACATTTGGGGCCAACTAATAAAATGTACTTATTCGATATGTGATGAAGAATAGAAATGTATTGGCTTGGGATTGAATAATTGAGTATTCTCCCCTCCTTGGCTACTAGCCTAGCCAAATAGGTGGATTAAGTCTAAAAGGTTGACGTAAGAACCGAATTTATCTAGGCTTTGGACTAATTTTTAAAGAAAGATTTATAAATTTAAAATATATTATAAATTCAATTGTTAGTTTTAAAATATAAAAGGAAATTTTGTAAAGGTTGTATAATAAATTTAAATATTCCAAAACCGTTCTGAGAAATTAATATAATAAGTTTTGAAATTTTTATAAATATTTAATTCCAATATGTTACCAGCTACGTGACCCGGCTACAAAGCGATAGTGGCAGAGGCTATGGTTGGGCCTAGACGGGATTCAAGCCAAAAGAGATGTAGAAATATAAGGGTCTGATGTAACTCAATTAGTATGATAGGCGTGTGGTTCGACCTACATGTATGGTTCGGCGTGTTTGAGTGGCCCAGTATATTTAGGTGGATCGACCTTTAAACGTGGCTCGGCCAAGGAATGAAGGTCGTGTGTCGCTCGGTCAAGGAAGTCATAGTAGGTCAGCATGTGTCACTCAGTCAAGGAAGTCGTAGTAGGTCGGCATGTATCGCTCGGTCAAGGAAGTCATAGTAAGTCGGCATGTATCGCTTGGTCAAGGAAGGAAAGCCAAGATGGATCGGTCGATTATGGTTTGACATTTGTGGTTCGGCCTTAATGGTTCAGCATGTGTGGATCGACATATCTAGATCGGTGCACCTTGAGGAGGTTAATAAGTTATTTGACCTACAAAAGAGTTACGTGACCATCATTTCTTTGCTTTAAGTTATCCATCGCTTACTCCAAGTTCCTTGAGGGCCTGCTTCGAGTCAGCGACGAGACAACCCCTAGATCGGTAATAGGTGGATCGGTGGTAGTGGATCAGCGTGACTGGTTCAGTTTACCTAATAGCTATGGGCCGAGCTACCTTGGTAATGGGCTTGCATGAGGGGTCCAACCTATCTTCGTCTATAAATAGAGAGGCAGGGGTACAGTTGAAGGGACTTTTTTTTCGGGAACTCTAGAGAGACCCTACCATTTTCTATACTGACTCTTTGCTCAAACTTGTATTCCAATTTGTCTGTTTACGTATTGTATCTGTATTCAAATGATTGAAAAAGCAATAAAGATCCTATTCATAGTGGACTAGGCAATTACGCTGAACCACTATAAATCTGGTGTTCTCTTTTCTGTTATTAATTTAATATTTAATAATGCTATTTCTCTATTTTAATTTACTTTCTTCATTAATCTCTCTACATAACTCTATTCAAGGGTGTTAGTGACCAATTTTGGTGCTAACATTTTGGTGCTTTCACTGAGAGCGTGCATTCTCAAGCTGTTAGGATCAACTTTGTCGCTATTGGATTGAGGAAATCCCCGGAAGGAGATCCGACTTCATTCTCAAGAGTTCACAAATTCTATTCAAAGCTCCTACGGATAACTCTAAGATGGGAAGACCACGTACCAGATCGGCTTCCTACAATGTGAATGTCAATGAGACCTCCAACGTCCAACAAGTAGGACCCAACAATCAACAAGCTAATCCAGGCGCAGGGACTGCCACTATCCTAAACCAATTAGAAGTTGTCACCAAGGCAGAGTTCAATGAGCAGATTCAAACAAATGCCAACCTCATGACCTAGATCTCCCAACAGCAGCATCAGAACGTTGGAGGAAGACCACTTCCTACTCATCATCCGACATCTCCACTTCATCAAATGAACATCCAGGTTTAGACGCCGTAGGATTAAAATGACACAAACAGGTGCAGTAGAGCAATCCAACAGAAATGGTCTAGGTTCCCTACCTAGAACCGTGACCCCTTACCTACACCTGGAAAATCACACCCAAGTTGGAGTGGGAAACATAGGATCTGGAGCACGAGTGGAAGTCGGTCCACCGCCTCGCCAGGGTTGTAACGAAGCGGGTCCTCAGGACGTGCACTTAGGAGATCACCTACCGAGGAGGCACAGCCGGAACGATCACATAAGATGGATTTCGACTTGCCACCTCCCATCTAGACTCTGGATTTATCAACTATGGTCAAACAACTTATGAGGGAGAATCAGGGCTTATCCAACGATGATTGGGGGGTATCTAGGAGCCATACTCCATTCACAGATACTATCCTACAGGCTGAGTACCTTTGGAAGTTCAGTATGCCTACTATTCTAGCCTATAAAGGTAAGATTGATCCCCAACATCATATTATGAGATACGAGTGGATGGTGGACTCTTCTAGGAAAAATGTTGTGACCAAATGTAGGTGCTTTCCAATAACCCTATCTGGAATCGCTACCATGTGGTTCACCAGACTTCCCCTGCGATAGATCTCCAAGTTTGATGAGTTAGCAGTGAAATTTAAGGATCAGTTTAGGAACCATGCCACTCTCCTAAAGGACGTGATGTCTTTATCTAGTGTGATCCACACTCTAGGGGAGTCGTTAAAGGATTATTTGCAAAGATTTCACGTTGCTGCTACCAAAGTTAGCAATTTGAATGACCATGCTATCCATATAGCCGTGATGCAAGGAGTAGATCCTGACTCGGAGTTTGGTGATTGGTTGGCAGGGAAACCACCGACTACCCTGGAATGATTTTATTCAAAGGCTAACAAATTCATGAGATGAGAAGAGGCCAGTTGGTCAAGATGAAGTAGTGCTCCAGGGCCTAAAAAGGAAGCAGTGCAAACAACATTGCAGTAAAGCAATCTAGCAAAAACGCTGGCAAGGTCCAAGTCAATGTTCACAATAAGGCGGAGCAGTCTAAAGGATCCGGAGGAGGAAATTCCAAATAATAGTGGGAAGTAGGAAAGTGGAAACTAAGAATCCCAACCTATGATGAATACACTCCTCTGAACACATTTCTGGATAATATTTATTTATCAACTTGTAATACATTCCGATACCAAAAGCCACGCCCAAAGGAATCAACTAAGGAACAAAAACAGACTGGAAAGTATTGTCGGTTTCACGAGACCTACGGGTACAATATTGAGGAGTATAGGCACCTCCATGATGCTATAGGAAAACTGATTCGCCAGAAGAAGTTACAGCAGTTTGTTAAGAATCCGTAGGAAGGTAGATAGAGGACATCCGACCCCAATCATGGGCAAGCTTTACATCGACCTAAGGAACCTGCTCGGACCGGAGGAAGGCTGGTTATAAACACGATAATAAGTGGACCTCATCCAACAGACAAGAGTTGGCAAGAAATGGAATGCTATGCCAGCTCCCTGAAGCATGCGTATTTTGAATGTTGCTCAAATACAAAAGGCGGATCCCCAACGAAACAGCAGTGAATGATGACGGACGATATTATATGTAGGAACAGGGATGCCAATCAGGTGGAGGCCCCTATCATTAACCCGATGGTTATCTCTGTTACGATTGGACCGAAGTTTTTGAGAAGGATACCGATTGATTGTGGGAGTTCTTTTAATATTATCTTCAAAAAGGCGTATGACCAAATGAAGATAGAGGCAAAGGATCTTAAACCATCTAAAGCCCGCATTCACGACTTTAATGGTGCAGCTGCTGATGCAATAAGTTTTGTAGAATCACCAGCTGAATTAAGAGAAGGTGAAAGTTGGAGGTTATAGATCCTGCCGTTTATTTTTTTGGATGTTGATTCCCCATATAATTTTTATCTAGGCCGACCGGCCTGGCGGAGTTTAGGGTAGCTTTGTCCCCATGGTGTTTAACCTTGAAATTTCCAACAGATAGAGGAGTTGGTGTAGTGCATGGCGATCAAGCGACTAGTTGTGCTTGTTATATGGCTGAGCTGGGAGAGGCCCAACAAAATGAGAAGGGAAATGGTGTGGACAACTCTATCAGCACCCATATTGCTAAAAATTGACAAGCAATGCTCAAGCCTTTGCTTGGGCAACACAATCAGATCTATATGGACATAGATCTGATAGATGACGATAAAGACCAAAGGAGGCCAAGGCGGCATTGGCTGAACTAACGATTGACATTCCGGTCAGCCATGATGACCCATCATGGGTGTTTAAGATTGGATCACAACTTAACCCCTTGATGATTGAGGATCTTATTGATTTTCTCTGAGCGAATCTGGATGTTTTCGCTTGGACCCACTTTGATATGTGTGGGATTTCCCCCGCCATCGCAAGTCATATGTTGAACATTGACCCGAAGTGTGTGCCAGCGAAACAAAAGAGGAGTGGCATGGACCCAAAGAGGTTTGTTGCTCTTAGAGAGGAGGTGGATAAACTCAAAGCCAATGGGTTTATCCGCGGTGCCCTCTATCCTGAATGGGTATCTATTCCCATACGGATGAGGAAGGCAAACGAGAAGTGGAGGACCTGTGTTGATTACTCAGACCTGAACAAGGCGTGCTCTAAGGATAGTTTTCCTTTGCCCAGAATTGATCCGCTTATCGACTCGATAGTAGGACATGAACTATTGTCATTTATGGATGCGTATTCAGGATACAACCAGATCCTAATGCATATTCCGGATCAGGAGCATATCAGTTTTGTCACGGACGTTGGACTGTAGTGTTATGTAGTGATGCCTTTTGGGTTGAAGAAAATAGGGGTAACTAATCAGCGTTGGTAAATTGGATGTTTAAAGACCAGATTGTTAAAACGATGGAATTCTATGTGGATGATATGCTCGTGAAGTCACAACAGCCAAATGACCACATTCGAGACTTAGCGGAGATATTTGATATGTTCTTTTAGTGTTGCATCGAGAAAATTTTTGGGTTTTACTGTCAATGCACGGGGAATCGAAGCCAACCAAGAAAATATTCATGCTATTCGAGACATATAAGCACCCATAACTATAAAGCAAGTACAAAGCCTGAAAGGAAAAGTCGCGGCGTTGAGTCGATTTATATCCAGAGCTACCGACAAGTGTAGTCCTTTCTTTGATGTGATAAGGAAAGGGAAGAGAAATTTTGAATGGACGCCGAACTATGAGGACGCGTTTCGAGCTACGGTGAGACACTTGGAGATGCCCTCAGTTCTGTCAAAGCCTGTAGATCATGAGGAGTTGTATGTTTACTTGACCGTATCCCAGCATGCCATCTGTAACGACCCAAAATTTAACCACTTTAAAATATAATATTTAAAGTATTTTAAATATAAAATATAAAGGGTTTTATGATTTAAATATTATTTGATAGGATTTGGAAATAGAAATATACATAAAAATAGTAACATTTGCTTATATCGACAAAAGTGACAAAATCCTGATTTTAGAAAAGTAATTTTAAATGGTTTAATAATTTATTTTTAATTTATTTATGAGTGTTTATGTTTTTAAATAACATTACACAAATTTATTTTTAAATTTGGTTTACATAAATAAATAGTTTAACTAAAACGTCAAAATGTGACCGTAAAACATTTTGTCAAAAACCAACGTTTTGTCGATTTACAGTTGTCGCAACGTTGTTGCACCTTTATGTACACAATTTAATAAATAAGTTGACATATATAACTAAACAAGGTTACTTTTAATAATCACACTTAGAAAATTCTAGAAAGTAATTAGCAAAAGTAAATTAAAAGACAAAACACATGTCACATCAAATGTGACATAAAGTAAAGAAATGTGACATAAAATAAAGTAATCATTCTTATTCTTTACTTAACTCGTAAGTATTTAAATTTTAAAAATATGATGTGTTGTGGATTGTAAGTTTTGAATTAAATAAGTTTACTTAATTCTTAAGGAAGGTTATTTAAGTAAAAACACAAATCTAAATTTTAATCTTAAATATTTTCTATAAATACCCGCCACTTCTTCTTCACTTCCTCGCCATTTTTTTCCTACTTTCTTAAGCTTTCTTACGTCCTTTAATGGCTTCTTTCCTTAACAAAGTTACGCCAAAATATTCGCAAAAATAAAACAAAGAAAAATGTCAACAAAACTACGTTCGAACCACATCAAAATGCCTCCTTCCCTCTCCTAATGCTCACGCCCCCTTCCTCCATTTGGCCGAGCACATTTTCCACTTCAAGCTTGGTCGTGGCCTCCTAAGGCAAGTACGAGGAAGTTTAGCAAGTTCTACGAGCTTAAGGCGAAGTTTAACGAAGTTAGGAAAGTACAAAACTAGTTCGAAAGCAACAAAATGTGAGAATCCTAAATTGTTAAGTAGGAAACGTTTATATGATGTTTTGCAAGTTATAAATGTTTTTTGGATCGTAATAAAGATGTTTGATAAGTATTTGAAAAAGAAAGCAACCACCTTTAAGTCATTTGCAAAAGTTAGTAAGTAAATATGTACATAAATGATAATCATGTGGCATTGTAATAAAAAAGTTGTTAAATTTATATGCAAGTTCATATGACATTTTAGGATATGTTAAAATGGTTATAAATATTGTTTTGGATGTTTATTAGTTGTACATTGAATATATCTGTTGAAGCGAGTCACGGATTAATACGACATATTATCACATGGAAATCACTTTCCAAAAAAATGAAATGTGATATGAAATCATTTATACCTTTGAAAAATGTTTGAAATATGCTTTAGAAATGATTCCTAAGTGTTTAAATTTGTCTCGGCAAAGTTTGGATATGAACCTCAAAATACGCCTAAAAATTGACGCTTCGCGTAACGGTAGTTCGTGTTTTCGCATCAGAAGTTCAAATAAACATGCAAAATAGAATATAGTTCGGAATTCTTCGAAGTAAGAGTTTTTTGAATCCTTATATCCATAGCTTTCATATAAAAGAAGAACATAAAGATTTCATTATGTATATTTTGAAATATGGCAAAATCAATTTTCAAGAAAAATCCAGTTTTTGCACTAAACAATCAAAGTTGGAAATTTATAAAATAATCGGTTTAAAAATATAAATTAAATTATACAAATCTTTTAAAATGTTTTAAAAGTGATTTAAGTTGAAAAGAAGGTTTTCTAAATGATATAAAAGTCGTTTTGAAGAATATAGCTTTTAAAGCACTTCTTGTAACACTATTTGCAACACTTTTTTCGCAACGCTTTTCAATAACTTTTGAAATAAAGGTTGGAACTTAACAATTCTTTCCCAGATCCTTAGACAATGTTTGAAGTAAATAATAAAGCATTTTAAAAGAAATTTGAGTAATGTAAAATTATTTCAAAGATGGTTAAACAAATAGTTAAGTGATTTAAAAAGGGAAAATGAGTATGCGGAAACGACTAGTACATTTGTCCCGCCTATGAGTTCTATAATTGAAAACAAGGTGTGTAACTAAGGCTAAGGATGTTGCAACCAGTTCTCTAAACTTACATGGCCTTAGTTTTCTCTTTTAGGTGAGGGGTGGAACACATCGAAAGGAAAGCTTGGATGCTCCACTTGGATTTTATAGAAATAATCTTCTTATACTCATTATTAAAATCCGAAGAGGGAACTTGTCCTACTCATAGAATTTAAAAGGTGATCTCACCATTATTCCACCTATAGCACTCGTTGAATATGGAAGTTGATTTTGGATAAAGGTAGAATGATTTCTATAATCCTATTTTCTCAAAAGATACTCTTAAAAATGATTTGAGAAATATTTAAAAAGAGGTTTAAATGATTCCGTATTCACTAAAAGAATATTTTGAAAATATATCTCTCTCGAAGATATTTTAGAAAAATGAATGAATCGAAAAGCAATCATCTAATTACATCTTTTTTGTCGATGATTGGATTTGAAGGAACCAGCGTCGGATTTGAGTGATTCCTATCCAAAAAACACTTCGAACTAATGTATACTTTCGAATGTGAAGATTATTGAAGATGATGATTATTTAAGACCGTGGATCTTCATGGAGGACTGCTTGTTGAACATTCTCTAGGCAGCTCCCATTATAGAGTTATTTATAGCAGCGGTCTCCTCGTGGTGGAGATTTTTCGGATTGCAAGGATAACTCGCCACTAATGGTAGTAGGAGAGTGCCTTCGGTTTGTCCTGTTCCTAGACAACTTGTATGGACGTTTGGCTGATATTGCATTTATAAAGCTTAAACACATTGGTTTTTTTACAAACGTAATCAGTGGTGGCGGAGAAGGCAATTTCTCTTAGCTTGACACCCTACTTGAAACGTACGAGCTCTAGGGTTGTATTTTTATGAAAGGCAATTAGTAGTCAACGGAAACGACAATGTGGCATTCAGAGACGTGATATGCGCTATGTGAAAAGGTAATCATTGTCTCAAGCCTCATCAATCGAAAATGACCAAAACATGGTTAGATGCAGCAAGCCTAAGTGGTTCGTTCCCAATTAGGGTATGATCATTACCTTCTAGATATATTTCTTCCCGCTATGATGTTCGCGATGTAAATTAATGTGGATGTATGCGAAGAGAGCTCTCGGATAAAGATCGGTAACGACCGAAGGATGACATATTCGGTACTATCTAGTTATAGAGATAGGCCGGTCTTGTGTTGGTAGAGGCCAGATGTTCTGTGCCTCGGGTCATCCATCTAGAGGTGTACCCATCAGAAGGTAGTCCCTTCGCCCGGTCATTTGTATGGAAATCCGTTCTCTAATAAGAACTTGTGGTTTTTTTTGTAGAACCTAGTGTGCTAGAATTTAATAATGGTAACAATTTCGGCTAAGATTAATAAGTTTATTTGCAAACGTTTTCAAGGGTGTCATTAAAAATAATGTCCCTAAATTTTACACAATAAAGAGTTTTGGTTATCAAAAGGAAAAAACCTGTTCCGTGTTTATGTGCAGCGTGTTCTTATGAGATACCTTTTGTTTTCAAAACCTCGTACTTTGAGTTCTCACACCAGTCCAATGACTGACCCGGAGTTTGTTTTTTCTTTTAAACTTTGGGCGCTATATTTTTCGGGCAGCTGTGTAGTCAAGATACCTTAGGAGCATTTTGAAGCTTGTTGGGGAGCATTTTGGAGAAGTCTTTTGGAGCTATGAAGCTGTAGTACCTTATGTAGATATCTACCCATTTTCCGCTGTGTTATGTATTATGTTTTTCCTAGCATATGTATGGATACATAGTTATAACTATCCCACTGGATTTGTATTTGACGCTGATCGTTTATGTATAATTAAAATGTTGAACGCGATGTGAGATTCTATTATTGTGTTATCTTCTATCTTTTTTTCTTTTACACCCCTGAAAATCTGCCTTTCCAGCACTTGGATTTACGGTAAGCGAATACCGTGGATGTATTAGTGTCGATTTCTAAGGGTCGAGGAGACGGGTCATCACACCATCGGTGCAGCTTTGATTCGTGAGGAGGACCGAATCAAAAAGCCTATGTACTATGTTAGTAAGCGTTTAACGGGGGCAGAGAGAAATTTCCTAAGATTTAGAAACTGGCCTACTGCTTGGTGATCGCATCACGCAAGCTCCGTCCGTATTTTTAGTCACATCCGATCAGTGTTAATACCGATCAACCTCTACGGTAGGTGCTCCAACGACCAGAGACTTCTGGAAGGTTATTCAAATGGAACATTGAGCTAATTTAGTTCGATACCACTTACCTACCATGAAGGGCTATCGAAGGGAAAACACTAGCAGAATTCATTGCAGAGTTCACCATATCAGACGAGCTAAGTGGTATGATGTTGTTCCCGTTGCTCGATGGAAGCTATATACCGATGGAGCATCCAACGACCATTGTTTTTGGGCTGGTGTTATTCTTGTAACTCCCGAGAACCGATCTGTCTGTTATGCTTTGAAACTTGGTTTCCTCGCTACAAACAACGAGGCTGAGTATGAAGAATTGATTATGGGCTTGAAACTTATCAAAGAACTTGGAGTGAAAGAGAGTGAAATCTTTTGTGACTCACAGTTTGTGGTGTACCAAGTGCGGGGAGAGTATCAGGCAAAGGGGAAAAGGCTTGCCCCATACCTCGCTCGGGTTCAAGAATTGTTGGTGGACCTTGACCATTACGATATTCCGCACATTCTGCATCAAAAAAATGGGGAAGCCGATTCCTTGGCAAAATTCGCAAATACCGGTGATGCTCAACAGATAGGCTTGGTTCCCGTTGAAACTTTTCGCGCCCTGAGTATAAATGAAATGGAAGTAGATCTTGTCTTAGGGACGAAAACTAAAGGGGAGCATGCATGACCCTGTTCAAAGAATACATGCTACATGGAACCTTGCCTGAGAGAAATAACGGGAGACGACATATTGTTCACAAGGCCTCGCGGTATATAATGCAAGGTGGAATAATGTATTGGAAGGGATTCTCAGTTCCCTTGCTTAGGTGCATCGCCCACGACGAGATAAAGCGGGTCTTAAGAGAAGTTCAAGAAGGAGAATGTAGCGACCATATTGGGGGCAGACGCTAGCCAAAAGATTCTCTGCTATGGATACTATTGGCCGACCGTGAATCGAGACATCGCAGACTATGTAAGGAGATGCGAAAAATGTCAAAAGTACGCAAAGATCCTAAGAGCACCGCCGACGGAACTCATGCAAAAGGTTAGTCCATGACCACTTGTAATATGAGGGATCGATATAATCGGCTCCTTGCCAATCTTCAAAGGTGGTGCGAAATACGCAATTGTCACGGTCCATTACTTCACCAAGTGGGCAGAAGCGGAGCCATTAGCTATAATCGCCACCAAAAAGGTTGTTAATTTTGTTGTGCGGAACATTATATGCCGCTTTGGCCTCCCATGAACTATTGTTACTTACAACGGAACTCAATTTGAGAGTAGGAAGATCAAAGAGTTCTGCCAAAAATATTGCATTAAGAAAAGGGTTGTAGCAGTCGCTCATCCTAAAGCGAATGCACAAGATGAAGCCGTAAATCAAATAATCAAGTCCATATTGAAAATTTTTTTGGAGAAGGCTAGAGGCAAGTAGGTGGATGAGCTTCCAATAACACTTTGGGCTACAGAACGACCCATAAGTCCGCAACTGGCCATACTCCATTCACCTTGGAATACGACACTGAAGCTGTTATACCCATGGAACTTGAAGTTCCCTCTCACTGAGTGACTCATTATGATCCTAGGATGAATCGAGATCTTTTACTGGAATCATTGAACTTTATCAACGAGAAGCATGGAGAATTTGATTTAAGGGTGGGCGCATATCGGCACCGAGTCACCCGATATTATAATGAAAAAGTTCGACCAAGATCTTTCGATGTGGGTGACCTTGATTTGAAGCGAGTTTTTCTAGTCCCGTCACATATGAATCCCACATGGGAAGGTCCATACGTCATCGAACGGAAGCTTCGAGAAGGAACCTTCATTGTAGTGACTGTTGATGGCGTGACGCTCCCCAGAGCATGAATATCAAGCATTTGCATCGTTATTACACTTAGTTTGTTTCTTTTGCATTTTAGTAGCAATTGTTTCCAGAATACGTTTCTTTTGTTGTTTTCTATTTCCGACATGTAATAAGACAATTTAGTTTGTCCTTATTTTCTACAATCAATAAAGGCTTGAAGCTGTTTTCCTATGAGCTATTGGTGTTCTGTATTTCATAATTTCATGGAAAAATAAAATCGCATTAACATGTCTGGCGTATGAATGCATGCGCAAAACTAAAAGTCGATCAACTGATGATTCAAAAAAAATCTCTAAGTCCCTGGAGCACATACTAGAATAATCTAAGTCCCCAGAGTGCAGACTAGAGCATAAATGATTCAAAAAATCTCTAAGTCCCCAGAGCACGGACTAGAGTACTATGAGTCCCCATAGTGCGGACTAGAGTATAAATGATTCAAAAAAACCTCTAAGTCCCCGAAGCACAGACTAGAGTACTTTAAGTCCCCAGAGTGCGGACTAGAGTATAAACGATTGAAATTCCCAGAGCACGGATTAGAGTACTCCGAGTCTCCAAAATGCGGACTAGTGTATAAACGATTCAAAAAAACCTCTAAGTCCCCAAAGCATGGACTAGAGTATTCTAAGTTCCTAGAGTGTGGACTAGAGTATAAACGATTTCAAAAATCCCTGTCCTTGGAGCACGGACTAGGGTACTCTAACTCCCCAGAGTGCGGACTAGAGTATAAACAATCCAAAAAAACCTATAAGTACTCGAAGCGTGAACTAGAGTACTCTAAGTCCCTTGAGCGTAGACTAGAGTATAAACGATTCAAAAAATCTCTAAGTCCCCGGAGCGCAGACTATAGTACTCTGAGTCCCCAGAATACGGACTAGAGTATAAACAATTCAAAAAATCTCTAAGTACCTAGAGCATGGACTAGAGTACTCTGGGTCCTCAAAGTGCGGATTAGAGTATAAACGATTCAAAAATCCCCATGTCTTGTGAAAGCGGACAGGAGTTTACGTGACCCACAAGACTTTGAATTTCAATTACATGTTAGGTGATAAGCTAAGATATGAGAGTCTGGGAAGTACAAAGAAACAAAATTTTATTTACTAATCAAAAATTAAGTTCCATTACAACTTCTCCGAAGCCCGAAGCCAAAGTCTATCTATGACGACTATAAAAGAGAAGAGAAACAACTACATGATTTTGACTTATTTAAGCTGAGAAAGGCATGACCAGATGATGGCTACTTCTTCGATTTTTTCTCCTTCTTTGGCTTCTCCGAAGTCTCCTCAGCTGAACGTTTTCTCCTAGACCCCTTGCCTCCCAGCCGAGGAAGGAAGGGAGACCTCCAGAGTGTGGTCCTACCGGGAAAAATGACCTTTAAGGGCCTATTTAGGGGGTCATCGAGTTCCACCACCTGAGGTTCTATCTTAACTTTGGTTTTCTTTTTCTCCTCTTCCTCGGTTTGCTCTTTCACGCTAAGCTTAGAAGTATGCTCGGAAGCGCCTGCGATTTCGACATCGTTGTGTTTATCTACAGGCGAAGGATTCTCAAGTTTATCCTCATCTAACTCCCCAATCACTTAAGCACCGGGACCAGGGGTATCACCAGTGTGAAGTACTTCAGTCTCGTTTTCTTCCCTCTCTGTGGCGACAACGCTCCTTGGAGTCGGTTCAGGGCCATAATGACCTGCATGAGTTCATGAAAAGTGAATGTTAGGATACAACAATTAATCACCAAAAATGATGGCTCTATGAACTTTAGGAGGAGGGGTCACGTACCAGCTTCCACTTGGCTCTCAGTCGTCTTGGGAGTATCACCCTCCAGAATTGGGGATAAAATGTGGATGCCAAGTCCAGGCTTCTCCGGATCGTAACCCACATGTTGCTAGGAAGGATTAAGCGGTGGAGTTTTGGTCAAGTCAACGGGGGAGGAATCTGGGGTTCGGAGCCCGTTGGGCCAATGACATCCTCTTTGTCCTCTAAGGCATGAGAGCCTCCCCCAAAAAGTCCCTTTTCCATAGATAAATCTAAGGGTTCGTTGCCTCGAAGCACTTCCCTCACTAGAGCCTCTTCATCAATCTCTTCGACACCCAACTCCACTTTTTTAATTCTAGTGAAAGTATCCCGCGCTTCAACGAGTGACTCGAGATAATTCTCGCCCAAGAAAGACAATTCACGATGCATGAGGGCACTTGCATTAAACTCGACAATGAGCGGGTCGAATAAACATTTGATTTCTTCTCTACCGGCTTCGGCAGCTGCCTCAAGTTGAGAGCTGGCCTCTATGAGCGCTATCTTCTTTCCCTCCCCATGAGCGGTTTCTTTTAGTGCTTCAACCTTGGATAGCAATTTGTTAGGTTTTTTCTTTAGAAACCGTGTTTCGATGATTTCATCATAGCATCTTTGTGACTCTTCCTGCGCTGCAATTTTCTCTTCTCTTTTTAGAGAGCAATTCTTCTAGTTCTTTGACCCATCGATCGAGAATGTCTTTTTTTGGATAAAGTCAAAGCACTGCTGCGTTGGACTGCCTCATTAAGTTCTTTCTTTTGAGCGGCCTCTAAGCGACTAACTGCCTCGACTGTATCATTAGCATTTTCCTGGGCGGTCTGGAGCTAAGATTTGTATGAGGATAGTTCCTCATCTTAACCCTTAATTATGTCTTTGTCATGAATATCTTCGAGTTTGAGGCGATCAATCTCGTGTTGGTGTTCAATGGAAACCTCCGAAACTTTTTATACCAAGTGTACGAACGCATCGTTCTAAAAATAAACATCGTTGTTGCAAGCAATGGCGTGGGGATAGGATGAATCGGGGAAGAAATTCCATGCCATCAAAACATATCTTCGGAAATGCAGCCTTGAGCTTTGCTAATTTTTACGCTGTCGATGGATCATGTGTAGAGGCAGGCGGGGTCTGCCTAATTGGAGTTATAGACTTCTTATAAGGTTCACGGGATTGCTTGGTACTTGACGAGTTAGAATGTTGGTCGCGAGGAGCTTCGAACTGGGATCCTTCTGAGCAGACTTCTCCCTACTATGCTCCGAGTGAGAGGGAGGGTCATTTGGATATGAAGAATGGCTGTAAGTTCTCTTTCTGGAAGACGACGGTTCTCTAGGATGATTATCTCTATCACCGCTGTCGTCCCTGTCTCATCGTTTACCTAATCCTGAATCTCGACTAGAATGGTAGAAGATAGAGGATCCGTGAAGGCGGTCAATGCCATGTGTATGCCACATATCACCTGCACATGAAACCAAATGAGGATGAGTTAGTAGGAACAATATGATGGGTAAAATTCAAGTGCAGGATGGAGTGTAAGTGTTTGTGTGTGTCCTAGTGTTTCCCCCCGACGGACCATTGTTTTTTTACTTTACTTATTGGAGTTTTCTCTCCTTGAGGGTGAGTCTGAACACCTCATCGCTTTCACGGGCGAATTGAATCCTATAGCCTCAGGTGTAGGATCGATTTCACCCTAGAGGGGGGGTGAATAGGGTGATAGTGTAAATTATAAAAATTAATCGCGGAAGCTTATCAATTAATTTCAATTCAGATCACAGAATAGCAGCACAGATATCGCAGAATATAAATAACAGAATAAAACAGAACAACACAGAATTTACCCAGCTTCGGCAAAAACCCTGCCTACGTGCTGCCCCCAAGGTTTCTACTAGAAATTAGATAGTCCCTCGCTTACACACGTAAACTCGCTATACTCGCTATTGACTAATCTAACTCTACGCTCAAAACCCTGACCACAACTCAACCACCGAGTTGCGAATTCCCAAACTACACACCGTAGTTTGTACCCTAGTCACACGACTAGAAAATTAAAAAGTTTTAAAAAAGAAATTACAAATTTAAAAACAATTTAAAAATAAAATAAACCCTAATTGTAATCTAAAAGCCCTTTATAATTATAAAGTCCAATGATAGAACTAATAGCCGGCCCCCTTTTTCTTCTTTTATAATTTTTGGCCCGGTCCTTCTATGTTCGAGATAATGGTGGCCGTGTCTATGCAAATTAGGGCTTCGTTCGATCTCTTTCCTTTTCGCTCTTAAATTAGGGATTTTGAGAAATTGAAGCGCCGCTTCGATGATTCGAGTTTCTGATCTTGGATGCTTGCTTTGTCGAATAATCGTCTCTTCGATTTCGCCTGTGGCTGCTTCTCTTTCGTCGAGTTCGATTGCTTCGGTATGTATTTTGTGCTTTTTGCTTCTTCTAATCTTTCGTACTTGAACTCAATCTGATTCGAGATGAATGATTATTATTCTCAGTTTTGCTTGAACTCGAATACCTCAATTGCCGATGATGTTAATCACTTTTATAGGGTTCGACCCCCCTGTATTTTTGTCGTATATATTTTATTTGAATTTGTCAATTATTCATCTCTGCCACTTGATTTTTCTTCAACGAATGTGATGACTTCTGACTTCTTAAATTTCGAATATTTCGTGTTTACTTGGTTAACACGGTTTGATTCAATTTCGTGATGACCACGGTATTTTGATTTCTGGAATTTATACTTTGTTGACTTGTTCAACATTGACATGGCGATTTTACTATGACTTCGGCCTTGACACTGATTTCGACTTCACTGAGAACTATAGTCTCTGGCCATCTTCTGATCGGTTTAACATGAACTGACTGCACTTGCTTGATATGAAATACATATATTTACACAGATGCTTCACTGCATCTGTTGTAGTTGCTTTATACTTCACTGTGCACTTTACTTGGGCATTTTGTATGTTTCATTTTGATCCACTTTGTCATTGCATATCTATATATGCTTGACCTCTGTTACATGCTTGCTGTATTCATTTGAGTTGATTGTTGCATTGTTACTGGTTCATTTGATAGCACTAGCTGTTGGTTACTTGATTGAGTTGTGTGGGAACTGGATTGATTTCTTTTGGCTTCACTTGTGTATACTGTGTCATAGTGATGCATTCTTAGGTCTTGGATATTGAACAGTATCATGTATTTGTAGTTTGCATCCATTGTTGTTTCCAGTTGCACTTGGTCATTTCACTGTGTTGCACTCTCTGATGGTTCATTGGTGCACTGCTTGTTCATTCTGTACTTCTGGTCTTTGCATGATGGTCTTGTGGCAGTTAATAGTTGCTGTGCACTTTGTGCTTGCTGTCATGTTCTTGTGCTCGAGCTTGTATACTGTTATGTTGTTTGCATAGCTGAACTTCACTGTTGCACTCGAGATTTTGCTTCTGGCCTGCATGTAGTTTGCATATCACCTTGTTGCATTGTTGAGTCACTTGAGTGTGTTGATGGAAGATGTTGCACTGCTTCATTATGATTCACTTGATTCACTTGTGCACATTGTTCATTGTGAAATAACTGTCTTCACTGATGCTGCACTTAGTCTTGTCTTTGATGTTCCTCTCATTGCATATGAACTTGGTCTACTTGATGCTGTAGCTTTCAAGTATATGTGCATCACTTGACTTCATTCCACTGTGCATTTCTCTGGTTTATTAACCTGAGACAGATGCTATGTCTTTGTGCATTTCATTCACTATATTCATTTGCTTCATGTCATACTATTTTGTTTCATTGCTGCACTTGACTTTTGTTACTTGAGCTGCTTTCTTGCTGTACTTGTACAACTTCATTTTGGCTTGTTCATACTGTATTGTCTGGACTTGAAGTTGCCTTGTATTGAACCCAGTTTCAAAACTTGGGTTTGACCTTGTGCTCGTGTCGTGATTTTGAATATATTGCACGTGAGTTGAACTCGGTTTTTCATTTGGGTTTGACCTGTGCTTGCCTGTCCCTGTAAATCAATCAAGTGTATATATCGGCGTGCACGGCCTTGTGGCATATACAGTAATATACTGTGTATGTCACAAGTTGTTCGTGTATGATGAATTCAAATTTAAATGATGACGAACAACCCAAATAACTGAGGCAAATATTATTTTCAAAAACCATATTTTATTTTTGAATTGCAAAAATATTTCTTTTTCAAATTTACTGCGTTAGTTTATATTTTTGCAGATTGCTCAGATGCTGGATTCTAACTGGAATGCAGTTGAAGATAAATACGAGTGTGAGTGATATGTAGTGAGGTGATCTGTAAATATGAAATGTGATGTAATTGTAATCAAAGTTGTATAGTTATAGTGAGAGCTTGAAATTGTACTATTCAAAGTTGTAATAAATATTTATTTGAATAAAATATTCGTTTGAATTCAAATTCTGTGTTATTTATTTTATTCAGCAAATATTTATTTAATCTGTGAAAATAAATAGTATATTATCAAATACATTTAAACAAATGAATATATGTTTATTATCATCAAACAAAAATCATATAAGCGCATATTCAACAATCTCCCCCTTTTGATGATAACAAACATATATTTAAGATTTTGAGTATGTTAAATGTATTTGATCATAGATATAACCTAATTGCTCCCCCTATTTAAATGCTTCCTCTCTACACAAAGCTCCCCCTACATATATGCATACAAATAGAAATATATAAATGAGCCTATATGCAAATGGAAAATTATTTGACCTTTGCTTTGATTCTATTTGACAAAATCTTAACTTTTCTCTCCCCCTTTTGTTATCAGCAAAAGAATAATAGTGTTAGAGAAAATAGAGAAAAAGTAATCGATATCAGTTCAACATTAAAACTCAATTTAATATAAATATCAAATTTCAATAAAGAATCAAACAAAAATCATAAAAATTTTGTTAGGCGCATATTCCACTTTTAGAATGATGGAGATGATGTCATCATATAAAACCATATAATTGTGTCTATTTGTGGTATTTTTATATCAGGAATTTGAATATCTACTAATCATGCATAACCGTTAGGACTTTTAAATGAGATTAGTAGTATTCCAAATTTATTTTAGAAAAATGAATTCAAGTATCTTCTAACCACGCATAACCGTAGGACTTTTAAATGGGATTAGAATCAACTTGTTTATTTTTTAAAAAAATCAACTTTTGATATGTGTTCCATACATGCATAACCGTGAGGACTTTTAAATGAGCATGGAAGCACATAACAAATTCCAAGTAATTCACCCATGCATAACCGTGAGGACTTTTAAATGAGAGTGAATACTTTGGTATTTATTTATTGTTATTAATTTTTTATTTTTTTATTTTTTATTTTTTTTATTTTTTTTATTATTTAAAAAAAATGAAAAAGCGAACGATTCCTGTTTAAAGTACCATATATCGACAAACTATATAGAATTTTGATGAGTGATGGTTGATAGAAATATGATAGGTATATAGATGGTCATGGAATTTTTACCAACAAAAGGTTTTATAACTCTTGTTTACATTTCTAAAGAAATTTTCTAATTATACTTTCTCGAGTTATAATATATAATCAATATCAACACTCATCACTTTTTCAATCACTATTGATCTTTTCGATAATCATTAGGGAGTTAGATTAGTCAAAATAGTCATTTAAAATCAAATCCAAAAATTATAAAATTAATTTTTCAAAAATGACTAATCTGTAAATATGGTCAAACATGATTTTCTCGAAGGGGTTTTATAAGAAAATTTTCTGCTATTTGAAAATTATTTCAGGTGAAAAATATGCAGATATTTTCTTTGAAAAACGATGCAGCAAATGAATGTTTCAAAAATTAATCACGTTACGCTAATAATTTTTCTATCAACTATATTACCAGTGTAATCTGCATCTGAATTTAAATTTCACTCAATATTCACTCGTTGAATGTCAAAGACCAGATTGTGAAATTTCAACAAATTATCTCATAATTGTTTTCAACAATTTTTAAATGAAATTTGAAATGAAGCCATGTTATCACTCAAACAAATATCATAGTGTTAATTTCAGAAACCTTAGGATAAACAGTTATATTCATGAGTAATCAACAGTCAATCAACATCATTATTCTTTAAACAAATTCTTGAAGTTTCAACAATTTCTCAAAAAAAACTTTTTAACATCTTTCACATGAAATTTGAAATCGTGCAAATTTATAAGCAGTGACAAAAATGTCAAAACCAATATATCTACGTGTAGCATGAGTAATCAAATACCATCATTTGACCGAACAAATTTATATGGATTAGTTCAATGTTGAAAATCTGATTGGTCATCATTTAAGCACAAATCAATGTCATAAATAAAAACAAGTCAAAAATTTCTTAAAATCCTTTTTACAATTTTTTAAATAGAATTCATTAGGATTTTAAGTTGAAGCCACGTAAATAGAAGAAACCGTGAATATAGATTTAGCCAAAAATATTATCGTCAATCAATAAAAGCACCATCAGCAATCCAAATTAATCGATATAAAGTATTTCAAGGATTGTAGTGTTTTTGGCATAAGAATATAATTGGCCAACTATGTTGAATAAGTCAGAATCAAAATCATCATCTTTTCATCAATCTCAATATTGGCTGATTTAATTCAAAATACGGTGCAGATTATCACATTTAATATATCGTTTAAAACATACCATACCTGTTTTACCTTTACGATATTTTTCGTTGTTGTCCGTTGTGATTCTGTCACCTTTATACTAGGCTAAGGAACTTAGCTTTGTCGCCCGTTGTGTTTCTGGAACAGCCAAAATCCAGAGAACACTATTGTTGTTCCTTAGCCTGCTACCACACCTACACGGAAAAAGATTTATGTGACCTATTTGTTTTTATAGGTCCATGGTTGTTAGTGGTAGAAAATTTTGAAAAATAATTTTGTATAGACCCAAAACTATTTATAATTGTTCCCTTTGGCACCCAAATTTGTTTAACTTTGAGAGATTTTATATTTGTGCCTTTTGGAACCCAAATCGGTATAGTATTCACATGTTTGGGTCTATACCAACAATTATTGTGACCGTGTCCAAATTTTTTACAAATTGTGCACATAGAATTAACTTGATTAATCTTGTTTTCAACAATTTTCGAATTATTATATCCAAGTCCTTGTCTAACCGTATTAACAGTTTGCTTTCCTAATAGCATATTCAACGATTTTTCACTTTTTGAAAATTTATCTAAAGTCGTTGACAATTGTTGGACTTGTGATTTGAGAGATTCATTTTCGTTTAACAACTGTGTGCACTTTTTAATAGAATTCTCTCTCCTAGTATTTTCATTCTCCTTTAAAATCAGAATTTCATTTTCAAGCGATTTTATTTTAATTTCTGATTTTTTAATTTCTTCATCAAATGTTGGACACTTATCACACTTAGGGATCCTACTTTGATAGGTTTTAACTAATTGATCAAGTTGTTTATTACATTCTATCAAAGTATCTTTTTGAGATTCAAGTTTGGTGTATTTTTCCCTAAGTCGTTCAAAACAACCGTTTACTTCATGAAAATATATAAGCAACTCAGAATGGGTAAGTTTTGATACCTCACTTGGCTCGTCATCGTCACTGTCAGTTGTATCACCTCGAAGACACAATTCTGCCTTTTCGCTTTCACTGCCAGTGCTTTGATCATTCTCGTCTATTTCATCCCAAGTGGCTGCAAAACTTTTCTTTTTCTGTTTCTTTCTGTGGCTGGATTTAATTTGTGGACAATTGGGCTTGATATGGCCGGGTTTGTTGCAATTATAACAAATAAACTTTTGTTCTTATGAGTAGTCTAGTGCTTTGGCTATTCTGCTTTTTGCTTTTTGATTTCGAGCTGAATTTCCATGTTTTTGATTCCATTTTTTGAATTTCCTTATTAACAGCTCCAATTCTGCTGCTCCATCATCTTCATCGTTATCATCATCACTTTCGGTTGTTCCTTTGAGAGCTATTGATTTCTTTTGAGTGTCACCTCCTTCACGCTCTTCTTTGAATTTCATTTCAAGCTCATAAGTGGTGAGATTTCCGATGAGTTCCTCAACTTTAAGTTGTTTTAAATCCTTCGATTCTTGTATGGCAGTTACTTTTGCTTCAAAGCTTCGCGGAAGGACTCTGAGGATTTTTTGGACTATTTCTAATTCGGTGTATGTTTTTCCGAGAGCTTTTGATTTGTATACGATATTGGAGAGTCGTCCGTACATCTCTTTAACATTTTCTTCCTTCGCCATTTTGAAGTTCTCGTATTCGCTGCTTAGCATTGCAAGGCGAGATTCTTTGACTTGAGATGTTCCTTCGTGAGTCACTTCTAGTATGTGCCATATTTCCTGCGCAGTTAGACAATGGGAGACACGATTAAATTCAAATTGATCCAATGAACAGATAATAGAATTCATAGCTTTGGCATTAGTATTCTGTAATTTATTTTCTAGTTCTGTCCATTGTTCCTTTGGTTTCTCTATTTCCTGATTATCTACAGTTATAGTTGGTATACTATAACCTGTCTCAACAATATTCCAAGCGTCAATGGTTTTCAAAAAAATTTGCATTCTATTTTTCCAGTAAGCATATTCACCATTGAACATTGGTGGTCTAACTATGGATTGTCCTTCTGCAAAAGCATTATTAAAAGAAGCCATTTTAAAAAAAATTCAAATTTTTTTTAAAACAAAAACCGATTTTTGAAACACGAATTTTTAAAACAAAAATTGATTTTTGAAACATGAATTTTTAAAACAAAAATTGATTTTTGAAACACGAATTTTTAAAACAAAAATTGATTTTTGAAACACGAATTTTTAAAACAAAAATTGATTTTTGAAACACGAATTTTTAAATTAAAAATTGGTTTTTTGTAAAATCAAAATTTTAAAACAAAAATGCCTTTTGTTCCTAGCTCTGATACCACTTGCAGGATCGATTTCACCCTAGAGGGGGGGTGAATAGGGTGATAGTGTAAATTATAAAAATTAATCGCGGAAGCTTATCAATTAATTTCAATTCAGATCACAGAATAGCAGCACAGATATCGCAGAATATAAATAACAGAATAAAACAGAACAACACAGAATTTACCCAGCTTCGGCAAAAACCCTGCCTACGTGCTGCCCCCAAGGTTTCTACTAGAAATTAGATAGTCCCTCGCTTACACACGTAAACTCGCTATACCCGCTATTGACTAATCTAACTCTACGCTCAAAACCCTGACCACAACTCAACCACCGAGTTGCGAATTCCCAAACTACACACCGTAGTTTGTACCCTAGTCACACGACTAGAAAATTAAAAAGTTTTAAAAAAGAAATTACAAATTTAAAAACAATTTAAAAATAAAATAAACCCTAATTGTAATCTAAAAGCCCTTTATAATTATAAAGTCCAATGATAGAATTAATAGCCGGCCCCCTTTTTCTTCTTTTATAATTTTTGGCCCGGTCCTTCTATGTTCGAGATAATGGTGGCCGTGTCTATGCAAATTAGGGCTTCGTTCGATCTCTTTCCTTTTCGCTCTTAAATTAGGGATTTTGAGAAATTGAAGCGCCGCTTCGATGATTCGAGTTTCTGATCTTGGATGCTTGCTTTGTCGAATAATCGTCTCTTCGATTTCGCCTGTGGCTGCTTCTCTTTCGTCGAGTTCGATTGCTTCGGTATGTATTTTGTGCTTTTTGCTTCTTCTAATCTTTCGTACTTGAACTCAATCTGATTCGAGATGAATGATTATTATTCTCAGTTTTGCTTGAACTCGAATACCTCAATTGCCGATGATGTTAATCACTTTTATAGGGTTCGACCCCCCTGTATTTTTGTCGTATATATTTTATTTGAATTTGTCAATTATTCATCTCTGCCACTTGATTTTTCTTCAACGAATGTGATGACTTCTGACTTCTTCAATTTCGAATATTTCGTGTTTACTTGGTTAACACGGTTTGATTCAATTTCGTGATGACCACGGTATTTTGATTTCTGGAATTTATACTTTGTTGACTTGTTCAACATTGACATGGCGATTTTACTATGACTTCGGCCTTGACACTGATTTCGACTTCACTGAGAACTATAGTCTCTGGCCATCTTCTGATCGGTTTAACATGAACTGACTGCACTTGCTTGATATGAAATACATATATTTACACAGATGCTTCACTGCATCTGTTGTAGTTGCTTTATACTTCACTGTGCACTTTACTTGGGCATTTTGTATGTTTCATTTTGATCCACTTTGTCATTGCATATCTATATATGCTTGACCTCTGTTACATGCTTGCTGTATTCATTTGAGTTGATTGTTGCATTGTTACTGGTTCATTTGATAGCACTAGCTGTTGGTTACTTGATTGAGTTGTGTGGGAACTGGATTGATTTCTTTTGGCTTCACTTGTGTATACTGTGTCATAGTGATGCATTCTTAGGTCTTGGATATTGAACAGTATCATGTATTTGTAGTTTGCATCCATTGTTGTTTCCAGTTGCACTTGGTCATTTCACTGTGTTGCACTCTCTGATGGTTCATTGGTGCACTGCTTGTTCATTCTGTACTTCTGGTCTTTGCATGATGGTCTTGTGGCAGTTAATAGTTGCTGTGCACTTTGTGCTTGCTGTCATGTTCTTGTGCTCGAGCTTGTATACTGTTATGTTGTTTGCATAGCTGAACTTCACTGTTGCACTCGAGATTTTACTTCTGGCCTGCATGTAGTTTGCATATCACCTTGTTGCATTGTTGAGTCACTTGAGTGTGTTGATGGAAGATGTTGCACTGCTTCATTATGATTCACTTGATTCACTTGTGCACATTGTTCATTGTGAAATAACTGTCTTCACTGATGCTGCACTTAGTCTTGTCTTTGATGTTCCTCTCATTGCATATGAACTTGGTCTACTTGATGCTGTAGCTTTCAAGTATATGTGCATCACTTGACTTCATTCCACTGTGCATTTCTATGGTTTATTAACCTGAGACAGATGCTATGTCTTTGTGCATTTCATTCACTATATTCATTTGCTTCATGTCATACTATTTTGTTTCATTGCTGCACTTGACTTTTGTTACTTGAGCTGCTTTCTTGCTGTACTTGTACAACTTCATTTTGGCTTGTTCATACTGTATTGTCTGGACTTGAAGTTGCCTTGTGTTGAACCCAGTTTCAAAACTTGGGTTTGACCTTGTGCTCGTGTCGTGATTTTGAATATATTGCACGTGAGTTGAACTCGGTTTTTCATTTGGGTTTGACCTGTGCTTGCCTGTCCCTGTAAATCAATCAAGTGTATATATCGGCGTGCACGGCCTTGTGGCATATACAGTAATATACTGTGTATGTCACAAGTTGTTCGTGTATGATGAATTCAAATTTAAATGATGACGAACAACCCAAATAACTGAGGCAAATATTATTTTCAAAAACCATATTTTATTTTTGAATTGCAAAAATATTTCTTTTTCAATTTTACTGCGTTAGTTTATATTTTTGCAGATTGCTCAGATGCTGGATTCTAACTGGAATGCAGTTGAAGATAAATACGAGTGTGAGTGATATGTAGTGAGGTGATCTGTAAATATGAAATGTGATGTAATTGTAATCAAAGTTGTATAGTTATAGTGAGAGCTTGAAATTGTACTATTCAAAGTTGTAATAAATATTTATTTGAATAAAATATTCGTTTGAATTCAAATTCTGTGTTATTTATTTTATTCAGCAAATATTTATTTAATCTGTGAAAATAAATAGTATATTATCAAATACATTTAAACAAATGAATATATGTTTATTATCATCAAACAAAAATCATATAAGCGCATATTCAACATCAGGGTTACTGAAATCGTAATTCAATATGTCGCCAAGAATGGTCAAGTCAGATAGGCCTTGTAAGGGGCCTTCTAAGTTTTGAGGAGACGATTTCTTTTCGATCGGAGTTATCGTAACCTTTGAAGTCCTGCCAACCTTTTTCTTTTTCAACTTGTAAGCTAGATTCCTTTTCTTTTTCAAAGAAGGCGGTGGTTCATTGGAACCGAGTACATCAACTACTAGCGCTTAGCTGGAACTTACATCCTTGTCGATCGTCATTAGCACCTCAATTTCTTTGATTTCACCTTCCTCAGATGTATCAAGTGCTCTTCGACAGGGGCACCGAAGGTCGAGCTTGTTCTTTGCCCATTCCTACAGACATTCTCGGTATAGTGGCACCAATTTGAAGGCTAGTTCGACGCCCCTCTTCGAGTAATCCGAACTTCGAGAGCTATTCGTTAGTAATTACAGATTTAATGTCCCGATCTCCCACAGGGATAGCTTGGATAGCCTCGACGGCCTTAGAGTACCCGACGCCTTCGAATCGTGGGCGGATATCTATAAAAGTTAAAAGAAGTTTAGAAAAGATGTACTTAGAGCCTTAAGATAAAGATTGGGATGAATATGAGACTTACTCCCTTTTAGCCATCTTCTTGCAAAACCAGAAGGACAGTGTACGTAGAACCACTGTTGTTTATATTGAGAAATCTTGTACATGCACCCATCAGGAATTGACATTTAGGGTGTGGCTCAAGGAATATGTAAAAGGACTGTCGGTACATCTCTTGAAGCAGTAAATATAATGGATATCCTTAGGAGTTGGGGATCTGAATAAGGTGCTCATAAAATGGGCGCAGGTACCATGAATAAATGTATGGCTATTAGGGTATAGCTGAGCCGGAGCAATCCTAATATACTGCAACACTTCGCGAATGAATGGATTGAAAGGTAGCACTCTTCTGGCCTAGCACATAAATTTATTACACGCAGTATATCTGGCTAGGGGAAGGTGAGGCCGATCTTGTCCTAGCAGAACCATAATGTTGTCAATTGGGGTTCCATGGACTGAGCACAACCGACGAAGAGTGTCTTCGACAATTTTTATGGCTTGTAAATCAATAGTGTGATCCAGAATAACAGCTCCGTCTACAACATCAGAAGCTGGGCTTATAACCACGGCAGATAGGCCCGGAATGCCAGATGTGGAGACTGAAAATTAGTTTAGAGCCCCAGCTGCCTCCTGCCGAGAACTTGGCTTGGGTTTGTCGGAAACGGTAGCGAAGCTTGATTTTTTGGACATCTTCAACGAGCAATTAGTATGAATGGACATCTGTTTAAGCTATACTTGAAAGATAATAGATATTAGATATAACAACAAAGTATTCTTCCGTGTTGTGTGTGAACTAGTGCGATGATTCAAACAAGAGTACAGATAAATTAAGATTCTAAAAAATAATATAATATGATGGAGCTTAAAATTATCGTCTATGAAGACTGTTATCATTAACCGTCACCAAAGTTTGTCTTATGGACGGAAGTAGAAGTCTTGGGATCAAACATTGGCATCGTATGCTGCAAAGGCTATGGCTTGCTTTTGTTGAGTCAAATATGCATTTACAATCGTTAAAATTATATGAAATTGTTAGTCCAAATCAGGTCTGTATGTTCCTATGTTTTGTTTTTGTCAGTCCATTGCTTTATGCTCAGACATGAGAATGTGTGGTCATCATATATTCTATATTCAAGATGAGGTAATTTCGATTGCAAATGCTGATTCCCATACCAAATACCGATCGTCTACCTAAGTCAATGTACAATGCCACTCTGCCTTTCTCGGTACCGACCCACTCATCTAGTCTCCTACTATCGACCCACTAGTTAACCTAAACAACCAAATCACTCTTTCTCTCAGAGCATTGATCCAAACTTGTATGCCATCCTACCAACCGATCATTGTTGGTGTTTTCCTATCCACTTCCCCTGAGAGGGGTTGGCCTACAAGAATTGTCGACCAGACGTGCTTACTTCTCAAGCACCTGAACCTCTTCTTCCCACACAACTAACCCTCTCCTCCAATGAATTGTAGACCTCCCTAAACCCATCAAAGACGACTCCACTCCAATTAGCACGAGTCCATGCCATAAACTACCTTCACCCTAATATGCTTATTCGCTTTAATTATCTTCTCTCCTAATCTACATGAATGTCCGTGTGTACGCGATAAATCCTATGTGAAGATGTGAATCCTTACCTTTGTGTTAATTCGAGGTTGGGGTGTGAAGTTTTTTAGGCTTGGAATTGAGGGCTATGATGGAAGCGCGAATGGAAGATGGCGGATTGACGTTATGGGGTAGTTCGGTGGATTAGAGGAGGTAGGGCTTTGGGCTAAGTTCGAGAAAGAAAGAATGAAATAAGAAGCAAGAGGAAAAGAATGAAGGAATGGGACTTTGTATATGGGAAGGGGAGGTGAACGGGCCTTACCCTATGGAACTAGTCAGAACACTTAGGTGGTTCGGTGAGTGAACATGTCGAATGACTCCGGGTAGACCGAACGCGTGGTTTGATGTTCGTACACCGACCCATATAATGTATACGTATTATGTATGTGTATATATGTATATGCAGATATAATTTTAGGAAAATCCACTATGATTTAGCCATCGAGAGGTTGCATACATCCAACTTTTGAAAAGTTAAAAACAGGATTTAAACGACAGACAGTTATCATTCTGAATGAGCCAGCTTTTGAAAGCAAGGACTGACTGCTGATTCAAAGCGCGTCATGTTGATTCACACAATGCACTTCCAGGGCAAATATTACCCAGCTACATGACTCGGCTACAAAGCGGTAGCGGCAGAGGCTATAATTTGGCGCAGACGGGATTTATGCCAAAAGAGATGTAGAAATATGAGGGTCCACTGTAACTCAATTAGTATGATAGGCGCGTGGTTCGGCCTACATGTATGGTTCGGCGTGTTTGAGTGGCTCGGTATATTTAAGTGGATAGGCCTTTAAACATGGCTCGACCAAGGAAGGAAGGTCACGTGTCGCTCGGTAAAGGAAGTTATAGTAGGTCGGCATATGTCACTCGGTCAAGGAATTGATGGTACGTCAGCATGTATCGTTCGGTCAAGGAAGTCATGGTAGGTCGGCATGTATCACTCGGTCAAGGAAGGAAAGCCAAGACGGATCAGTCGATTATGGTTCGGCATTTGTGGTTCTCCCTAATGGTTCGGCTTGTGTGGATCAGTATACCTGGATCGGTGCACCATGAGGAGGTTAATGAGTAATTTGATCTACAACAGAGTGACGCGGCCATCATTTCTTTGCTTCAAGTCGTCCGTCGCTTACTCCGAGTTCCTTGAAGGCCTGCTTCGAGTTAGCGACGAGACAACCCCTGGATCGGTAACAGGTGGATCAGTGGTAGTGGATCGGCGTGACTGATTCGGTCTACCTAACAGCTATGGGCCGAGCTACCTTGGTAATGGGCTTGCACGAGGGGTCCAACCTATCTTCATCTATAAATAGAGGGGCAGGGGTACAGTTGAAGGGATATTTTTTTCAGGAACTCCAGAGAGACTCTACCATTTTCTGTACTGATTCTCTGCTCAAACTTATATTCCAATTTGTCTATTAATGGATTGTATTTATATTCAAATGATTGAAAAAGCATTAAAGATCCTATTTAAAGTGAACGTAGGCAATTACGTTGAACCACTATAAATATGGTGTTCTCTTTTCTTTTATTGTTTTAGTATTTGATCGTGCTATTTCTCTGTTTAATTTACTTTCTTCGTTAATCTCTCTACAAAACTCTATTCAAGGGTGTTAGTGACCAATTTTGGTACTAACACTATGATTGATTAAATAAATAAATTATTAAAAGTTTATTAATTAAAATGTGTATATATATATGTGTGTGTGTATGTTGATATATATATATATATATATATATATATATATATATATATATATATATATATATATGCATACATACACACATAACTATAAATTATAGTTGAATATTTATCTTAAAATTTTTTAAGGTAAAAAAAATAAAATTTTGGAATTCATTAAAATATTTAATTACAATGTTTAATTAAATAAATGGTTTATTTGATAAATGATTAATTAAATGATAATTAATTGAAATAATATTTTACTATATGTAAATAAAAAGTATAAACTTTATAGTTAGTTATTCATCTTAAATAGTTTAGGATAAATAAAATAAAACTTTCTTAAATTTCAAATAAAATTTAATTAAATAAGCTAATTAAATTGAAGAATTGAAATTGATTAAATATGATTTAACTATAATATACTATAGGATCGATTTCACCCTGAAGGGGGGAGGGGTGAATAGGGTGATACTAGTAATAATAAAAAATAATGCAGATATATATAGAATAATTGCAGCATAGATAATAGAAGATTAATAAAAGCATAAATAGAACAACGCAGATTTACCCAGCTTTGGCAAAACTTTACCTGCGTGCTACCCCAAGGTCTCTAATAGAAATTAAGTAGTCAGACGCTTGCACACGTAAACTTGTGACACATGCTAAGGACTAACCTAACTCTACACTCAAAACCCTGCCACAACTCAACCATTGAGTATCGAATTCTCAAACTACGACCTGTAGTTTGTACCTAGTCACACGAATAGAATATTACACAATTTTAAAAGGTATTAAAAATAAAAACTAAAACAATTAAAACCCTTAATTAAAAAAATGAGCCCAAATAAAAAGATAAGGAGACTGGCCCAATTTATAATAAAAGAAGATGTCTCCCCGCTTTTGTATTATCGGCCCTTTGTTTCTTCTAGTTCTTCTTCACAAAATTTAGGTTTTCTGATTTTAAGTCGCCTCCTCGAATAAATTGAGCTCGAATTAAACGCTGGTATGCTTTGAATTCACAAATATGATTTGATGCTTCTTCAAGATTCTTGTGTACATGTGGTTGCTTTGAGTTTGAATGATAATTTGGTATGTGATATTTGCCCCTTTTTTATATCTAAATATAATCGATTTTATGCTCCGATTAATTGCTTGGGCTCGAACTCGATGATGCCAATAATGATTTTTAGGTCTAAATTTATACGGTTTGAACACCCTAAATTTTCGTTCGTATAATTCTATTTGAACATGTCACGTTGCTATGCTTGGCCATTGATTTTTGATTGGATGCTTGTGATAATATGACTTGTCCGTCTTTGATAAATTTCGAATTTTCTTTGAATCGGTTCCTATGACTTTGGTTATTTGAATATTTCTTATTTGTGATGCTTTTTCATTAAGCTCTTTCCATTTTCAAATATTTTTGACTTTTGTTGAATTTGTTAATCTCGGCCTTGACTTGGTTTGAAACTGCTACGTTAATATTGATATAATCCATGACTTTGTTACTCTAATTGCTACTGTGTGATCTTCAGTACTGGAATTTGGTTCTAGTCTAGTTGTCATGTTAGAATTGATTCATTCCTAATTGCTTTCTTACTTCAATGTGCAGTCTTGGTTCATAATAGTGTTGACTAGTTTGTTTGTTAAAGTTTTACATGTGGGAGTTTCTAAAACTATATACATGCATACATATATATGCATATATGTATACATGTATATATGACACTGGTCTCTGTTGAGTTCATTTGGAGTCGTGAGCACCTTGTTGTGGCTTCATGCCTTGACTCTATTGAAGTTTGGTTGACCCGCTTTCCTCTGGTTATTGTAGTCTGGTTCATCACTGTTTGATGCTCTAACTTTTTCTTGCATTCGTGTTCATCATATGCTTATTTGTGTGTGTACTAGGTTGTACATTTGTGTGTTGAATGTGTCTGTTGTATATCTGGACTTGGAGTCTCTTGCATTTGCATTGTACTAGTTTTTGAGCTGGTGTTCTGTCCTTATGACTTGTTGTAGATGTTGAAGTTTGTTCGGGTCAGTTGAGGTCTGACTTCATGTTGTATGTTGTGTTCAATTTAGTCTATCTGGTGTGGTTCCTTTGTGTAGCCTTCATCTCATGCTTGTGCACTTGTGTCAATTGGTTATTACTTTTTCACCATGATCATGTGTGTCCTCACTGGTGCTGCGTGCTTCGAGTAGTTGCATTACATTGTGTTTATGCAGTTTACGCTTGCCTTTGAGCTTTTGATTATGTTCATGCCATTGATGGTCTTGTTTAGTCTGGTTCAGTTCTCCCTACTTTGCACATGTGAGCATGTTGAGTCTGCAGTGTGTTTTTATGCGTTGCCTTGACCATCCTTGCTTGACCTTGTTTGATTTCTTTGTATTGCGGTTTGCGTTTTGTTATTTTTGTGTGAAGCTTTGAATTTGTTCCTAGTTCCATTTATTTTTGGCATTCACTGTTTGAATGCATTATGAATCTGGTTTTGGTTGATTTGGTTGAGACCTATGCACTTGAGTTGAATCTTGCCTTTGGCTTGGGTTTGACCTTGTGCTCACCTATCCCTACAGTTTTATCAAGTGTATATCGGTGTGCATGGTCTTGTGACATGTATAGTGATACACTGTGCATATTACAAGTTGTTCGTGTAATATGAATTCAAAAGAAATAAATAACGAACAATCTAAATAACCGAGGCAAATGATATTTTCAAACACACACTCTTATTGTACACTACAAAATATTTCTTTTTAAATTTTACTGCTTCGGTGTTTGTTTTGCTAATAATTCAGATGCTGGATACAAACTGGAATAGAGTTGAAGATAAATACGAGTGTTTAAGTGATATGTAGTGAGGTGAAAATGTATGTAAAAATTGTATAGTGAAAAATTGTGCGGTAATTTGAAATTGTATTGTAATTGAAAAATGTATAGTGAGAGCTTAGAACTGTAATATTTGAATTTGTAATAAAATATTACTTTGAAACTGAATTCTGTGTTATTTATTTTATTCATCAAATATTTATTTAATTATGTGAAATATAGAATAGTCCTAACACTCATTAGAAAAAAAAAAATCCATTTTTCTCTTAGGATTTTAAGGAACATAAAAATCTAGTAGGAATTTGAAAAATGAAATAATAACATTTAAATATTTCTAATATTGTAAGAAGGCATGCTGTATAAAACTAAATTTATCTACATCAGTAATTTGTGAAACTAATACAATTGATGAAATTGTTTATAATTGAAATATACTAATGACTTGAGTTAAAACCGACAACGAAACATAAGTTATACTTACCAATAAATCCTTTAGATTTTGTCACTTTAAGACTCATGCAAGAACAAATTATATAACCGAATACATTCATACCTTGGATGCGTAAATATGCATTTTCCTAAGATTGTTATTGGCTTTCATTGGTATTGAACTGTGCAGTGTAAGAATATGGATATTGACTCATATTAGAACACATGCTGTAACGACATGATATTTTCAACCATTCGCATCCAAACATGCCAGAATTGAATTGCTCAAAATACCAGATTGTAAGTTTATATTTGGCAAAACTCAGCATATATAGCAAATAAATAAATCACAGAATCACAGACACAGAGTAATATACAATATGCAGCAGAAACAAATGAATAGTAGTTCATGAAGCTACTATATATATAATAGAGTTAAATAAGTTACAACAGAAGTCTCGAATACAATAGTCAAATACAAGAATCAGAATACATCACCAGAATCAACTGAATATCTGAAAGCTAGATAAATAGCTGGAACTCCAAGCGAAGCTCTAACTCCAAAGGTGAGTCTCGAATACTGATACACTCAGTCTGACCTGAACGTAAAGCAAAACACAAAACACTCGAGTAAGGATTAACATTCTTATATCAATAAATCCAACTCAAGTGAAATAACAACTGAAAATACAAGTAACTCAAAGGATGTTTAGGATAACCACCCTTTGACGCAGCGGATTATTCGAAACAAACTTCAATCGATGAAATGTAGCAATTGGTGAGTTGAAGATACCAAAAATGCCCAAGTTCGTTGATCCAAAGATACCAAACTCTAGCTATCTCAAACACGTTGATAGCGCACTATACCGTGTTCCAAGATCTACGATTCTTCGCACGTTGATCTAGCGCACTAGATTCCGTGAATCGGCTTCTATGATCGTTGAATCGAGCGCACTCGATTAACCGAAAGAGGAGATAGGAGATCACACTCAACTACCAATTTGTATGAAAGCACAAAGCTAACAAAAGAGAATTTTATTCAAAAATCAACAACCTCAAAAATGTACAACACATGCGCTATTTATAGGCATTACAACTCAACACAACATTCGTCACTCAACTCTTAGGTCGGCACCGACTCAACATACACAACTCATCTCGGCCGACTCATCATAAGTCGTTACCGGCTCAACACACGCAACTCCAACCCTTTACAACAGAACACAAAGCAAACGACTCATGTAAGGTCCGCCTCCGACTCAAGAACAATTTACGACTCAACTTATAAACGACTTAAGTCTCAACCGACTCATGGTTACAACATATCAGTCATAGTACACGACTCAAGCTCCCAAGTTCACTGCGGCATGACCCTTCAAGAGACTCAATTCCGGACGATTCATCTAAGTCGTAATCCCTCCACCGACTAAACCCTTCTCCTTCTTGATGCTATCTCGGCCACGACTCAGCTCTTCTTCACTAGCTCGCATCTTTCCCAAACTTGATTCTTTAGGTCGGTCCCGACTCATGACCGCCCCAAGCTCCTTCCCAGTGACTCGTGCCTTTTCTCCCCGTGTTTCGTTGAGTCGTGGACGATTCATACTGAGTCGTAGATGACTCAAACTAAGTCGGGGACGACTCAGCTCCGAAGTCCATTTTACTCGACCTATGTTGTCTTTCCCTTGAAACCTCTTAAGTCGGAAACGACTCATCTCTTTATTGAGTCGTGGACGACTCATCAAGTTACACCATAGGTTCGTGTTTTCTGAAATTAAAGAATGCACACTTTCTTCTCTGGTCCTGGCTGCATCATCCTCCTCTGGTTGAGAAAAATTCGACCTCGAATTTGTGAATTCTTCCTCAACAATCTCATCCCCATGGTATGGAATTAAATGTTTGACGTTAAAAACATCAGAAGTATAAACACCATCTGGTAACTTTAATCGATAAGCATTCTCATTAATTTTCTTCAAAACTTCAACTGGACCAATTTTTCGCGCCTTCAACTTGTTGTACGCACCAATCGGAAAACGATCCTTTGTCAATATAGCATAAACCAAATCTCCTTCCTTAAATTCAACATTTCGACGTTTCAAATCTGCAGACTTCTTATACTTCTCATTCGATTTCTCCAATCGTTCCTGAACGATTTTATGACATTCAGTCAGCTCATCAACAAAATCAGCAGCTCGTTTAACTGTTCCTTTCGACTGTGGTACTACTGCCAAATCTAGCGGTCCCCTGGGTAAATTTGAATAAACGATCTGAAATGGACTGAATCCTGTGCTACGATTCACTGCATGATTATGAGCAAATTCAGCTTGGCATAATTTCAGGTCCCAACTTCTCAAATTATCCTGTACAAGACAACGTAACAAATTTCCCAATGACCTGTTAACAACTTCCGTTTGTCCGTCTGTTTGTGGATGATAAGCACTGCTAAAATTCAACTTCGTTCCCACCATTTTCCACAAACTCAACCAAAAGTGACTCAGAAAACGAGTATCTCGATCAGAAACAATAGATTCTGGTAAACCATGAAGTCGATAAATCTCCTTGAAAAATAACTGTGCCACTCGAACTGCATCTGCTGTCTTCTTGCAAGCAACAAAATGTGCCATCTTCGAAAATCTGTCCACCACAACAAATATCGAATCATTTCCCCTTTGAGTTCGCGGCAAACCCAAAACGAAATCCATGCTAATATCAACCCATGGCTTAGATGGTACTGGTAATGGCATATACAATCCTGCATTCGTTGCTGTTCCTTTTGAAACCTGGCAAATATGGCATCTCTCCACAAATCTTTCAACCTCTCTCCTCATCGATGGCCAAAAGTAAGACTGTGAAATCAACTGTAAAGTACGATCACGGCCCACATGCCCTTCCTCGTGTAACTCCTTGACAATTTTCAATCTCAAGCTACAGTCTGGAATACACAAACGATTCCCTTTAAACAGAAAACCATCAACCAACATAAATTCATCCGAACTTCCCTCCTTAACTTTCTCAACAAATTTCACAAAGTAAGGATCTTCTTTAATCATCTCTGGCAACATTTCAAACCCTGTCACTTCAACCTTCATTGTTGTTAATAAATGACTCCTCCTGCTCAAAGCATCAGCTACTCGATTTGTCACCCCTGATTTGTGCTTAACGACAAAAGTAAACTGCTGTAAATAAGCAATCCATGATGCATGTCTCGCTGAAATTTTTTCCTGCCCTTGTAAATGTTTCAAAGCTTCATGATCAGTGTAAAGAACAAATTCCTTCTGAAATAGATAATGTCTCCAATGCTTAACAGCTTGCACAACAGCATAGAATTCAACGTCATATGTACTGTATCTCATCTTTGCCCCTGACAATTTTTCGCTGAAATAAGCAACTGGCTTCCCATTCTGACTCAGAACTCCTCCAATACCAACCTTCGAAGCATCAGTATGCAATTCAAATAATAACTGAAAATTAGGTAGAACAAGAATTGGTGCAGACGTCAACAATTCCTTGATCTTCTCAAAGGCAACCCCCGCTTCTTCTGACCATACAAACTGTTTCCCTTTCATGCAATCAGTCACTGGAGTCATCACGCTACTGAAGTGTGAAATGAACCTTCGGTAGAATGATGCCAATCCATGAAAACTTCTAACTTCAGTGATAGTTCTCGGCTGTGGCCAATTTCTAATAGCTTTAACTTTACTCTGGTCCACTTGGATTCCCTTCTCAGACACAACATATCCCAAAAATAACACACTTCTCGTCATGAACACACATTTCTTCGCGGCTGCATAAAATTGTTCCTCACGAAGAATAATCAACACTTCCCTCAAATGTAGAACATGCTCCCCCATACTTCTGCTGTAAATCAGAATATCATCGAAATAAACCACGACGAACTTCCCAATGAATGGTCTAAAGATTTGATTCATCACCCGCATGAATGTACTAGGTGCATTTGACAAACCAAATGGCATAACCAACCATTCGTATAATCCCTCTCTCGTCTTGAAAGCTGTCTTCCATTCGTCTCCAGGTCTGATTCGAATTTGATGATAACCACTCTTCAAATCAATCTTCGAGAATATAGTTGCCCCACTCAACTGATCCAACAAATCATCCAACCTCGGCATAGGAAATCTATATCGGACAGTGATCTTATTCAAAGCTCTACTATCTGTGCACATCCTCCATGTTCCATCCTTCTTTGGCACTAATAATGCTGGCACGGCACAAGGACTCAAGCTTTCCTGAACACGTCCCTGTTCCAACAACTCTTCCACCTGCCTTCGTAACTCCTCATGTTCCTTCGGACTCATTCGGTAATGTGGTCGATGTGGTAACACTGCTCCTGGAACAAGATCAATTTGATGTTGAATGTCTCTAAGTGGTGGTAACTCCTTTGGCAACTCCTCTGGAAAGACATCCTCAAATTCTTTCAAAACTGGCTTTGCTTCTTCCGGGATTTCAACTTCTTCACTACTCTCTCGCCCAATCAACAAAAACACTTCCGGTTCTTCCTCCACTTCTTTAACAAACTCCTTCAAAGTCAACAGAGTTTTCAATTCCTCAATCTCTTCTAGCTTGCTCTCCTTCTGCTGTTGCTTCTTAGGAACCAAAGTGATTTTAGTACCCTCGAACATGAAACTGTAACTGTTTGCACGACCGTCATGCTGAACTGCTCTATCAAACTGCCATGGCCTGCCCAATAACAAATGACAAACATCCATATCTACGACATCACACCAGATTTCATCTTTGTACTTCTTCCCAATCTAAAAATTCACACAAGCCCTTCGACACACTTTCACTTCACCTCCCTTCCTTAACCATGCTAGCTTGTACGGTTTAGGATGCTTCTCAGTCTTCAAGTTCAATTTCCTCACTGCTTCTGTAGAAATAATATTATCACAACTTCCCGCATCAATAACGAACTTGCAAACTTTCCCCAGAATAGTACATGTCGACTGAAAAATATTGCTTCTCAACCAACTACAATCCTCTTCTTGCTTTGGTGTCAAACAACTTCTCCTCATCATAAGATTACAACCTTCATCTCCAAACAATTCTTCTTCCTCCTCAACATAAGGTGTATTTGAACATTCTGCCTCCTCACCATCATCCTCCTCAACTTCTGCAACCATGGTTCTCTTCTTCGGCTTCGGACATTCGTTGCTTTTGTGACCCAACTCCTGACAATTATAACACTTGAACCCACTGCTAACCTTCGCCTTCTCAGCCTCCTTCACCACTGGCTTTGAAACAGGTTTAGGAACATTAGAACTTCCACCAACACCCCTTGCTTGATTATTGGAGTTAGTAAACACACCACCTCCACGCCTTCCTTGTTTCTCCCAAGCCAACGCTTTCTGATGTGCCTCTGCAACTCATCTAGGATCGAACATATTAACCATATCCTGGATCTGCATTCTCAATCCCCCAATGAATCTAGCAGTTAGCTGTTCTTCTGTCTCCATAATATCATTCCTGGCAATGAGTTGGTAAAATTCATCAGCATAATCACTAACAGACTTCGTCCCATGCCTCAGATTCTGCAACCTTTGGTACATAAGTGATTGGTAGTTGTAAGGTAAGAAAGTAGATCTCATCAACTTTTTCATCTTATCCCATGATTCTATCTTTGACTTTCCCATCCGTTCACGAGTAAGTTTAGTTTGCTGCCACCACGCCAAAGCTCTCCCTCTCAACCTAGTAGCAACTAACTTCACTCTTCTATGCTCAGGAACCTCCTTGAAATCAAAGATCTCTTCCACATTAGACAACCAATCTAAGAACTCTTCAGCAACCATCCCGCCTTTAAACTCCGGAATCTCCATCTTCATACCCGATTCCCATCGACGATCATCTTCAACATCCCGATTAGAATTTCGAACTAGGTCTCGATCTCGATAATGAATACTAGCTCTATCACCCTCTTCAACAAAGTCAAAAGTACGTCTACATCGATCTCGACCATTATCATCTCTTCGTTCATGCATGCTTCTTTGACTATGTCTCTCCTCATCTCTATATGCTTCATGGTCAAATTCCCGTTGACTTCTTCTTTCTTCATGTGCATAGTCATGTCGATCTCTTCGTGATGAAATTGATGTTTCTCTTCTATCTCTACAAGAATGTGGCGATACCCTCCTCGCTTCCGTAACCGATGGCGAAACTCGGTTTCCTCCATGGTTCGAGTTTGGTGATCTCCTCCTTTGATTCAAATCATTCATCAATCTCTCCAATTTTCCAATGCCTTCATCAAATTTGTCGTTAATACGTTGTTCCATAAGTTCAGCTTCTTCTCTACGATACAAAGCTTCAACGTTTTGATGTCGGTTAGCTCTCCTTGGTGGCATGGTTGTAAACTTCACAAGACTTCAAAAATTCAACACAAGGCTTCCAACTTTCCACTCAACAAAGCAATCTAGGCTCAACAATACACGGCTATGCTTGTCTCGGCTCACACTAACTCGGCAACGAGTTAACGATTCAAGTAAGGTCGGCTCCAACTTGTCTCGGCCTTGACACTTCACGGCTTGGCTTCACACTTACTCCAAAACCCTCCAAAAATTGGCGCGCAAACACCAATTCAAAATCCAAACAAAGTCCAACTCCTCGATCCAAAATGAAATGGATCAAACACTCTAATGTTGTTACAAATTCAACAAGAACACAATGAACTCCTTCAAACTTCAAAAACTTCAAAAACTTGGCTCCAAGAATCAACTTAGCTATGATTGGCTAAGTATGGCTCTGATACCAATAAATGACGCAGCGGATTATTCGAAACAAACTTCAATCGATGAAATGTAACAATTGGTGAGTTGAAGATACCAAAAATGCCCAAGTTCGTTGATCCAAAGATACCGAACTCTAGCTATCTCAAACACGTTGATAGCGCACTATACCGTGTTCCAAGATCTACGATTCTTCGCACGTTGATCTAGCGCACTAGATTCCGTGAATCGGCTTCTACGATCGTTGAATCGAGCGCACTCGATTAACCGAAAGAGGAGATAGGAGATCACACTCAACTACCAATTTGTATGAAAGCACAAAGCTAACAAAAGAGAATTTTATTCAAAAATCAACAACCTCAAAAATGTACAACACATGCGCTATTTATAGGCATTACAACTCAACACAACATTCGTCACTCAACTCTTAGGTCGGCACCGACTCAACATACACAACTCATCTCGGCCGACTCATCATAAGTCGTTACCGGCTCAACACACGCAACTCCAACCCTTTACAACAGAACACAAAGCAAACGACTCATGTAAGGTCCGCCTCCGACTCAAGAACAATTTACGACTCAACTTATAAACGACTTAAGTCTCAACCGACTCATGGTTACAACATATCAGTCATAGTACACGACTCAAGCTCCCAAGTTCACTGCGGCATGACCCTTCAAGAGACTCAATTCCGGACGATTCATCTAAGTCGTAATCCCTCCACCGACTAAACCCTTCTCCTTCTTGATGCTATCTCGGCCACGACTCAGCTCTTCTTCACTAGCTCGCATCTTTCCCAAACTTGATTCTTTAGGTCGGTCCCGACTCATGACCGCCCCAAGCTCCTTCCCAGTGACTCGTGCCTTTTCTCCCCGTGTTTCGTTGAGTCGTGGACGATTCATACTGAGTCGTAGATGACTCAAACTAAGTCGGGGACGACTCAGCTCCGAAGTCCATTTTACTCGACCTATGTTGTCTTTCCCTTGAAACCTCTTAAGTCGGAAACGACTCATCTCTTTATTGAGTCGTGGACGACTCATCAAGTTACACCATAGGTTCGTGTTTTCTGAAATTAAAGAATGCACACTTTCTTCTCTGGTCTTGGCTGCATCACCCTTTAAGGATCCGTTAAATTATTTATATATAGTAGTTTACGCTAAGTAGATAATGCCTATCAGCAATATAAAGTATCAAAATAGCGTTAAGGCGTTACCATTATCCCTCTTAACACATTTTTATAAGCGTCATAGTCTATACAGCACTGTAAACTACACAATATAGTAGTGGGCTATCAGGGAGTACTCCATAGGTATAACACAAAACAAATCGTAGTGGTCGCACATAGGGATACGAGTATGACAAGGCACATGAGGCAATACCCAAGGTAGTGAAACTACCGTTTTCCTGATCCGGACTGGTGAGAACGCATCGCCGCGACGATCGCAACACCACGAAACAACACTCCCTATCAAGGATGCACACCAATCAAAAACAAGTAATGAGTAGTTTACGAAGAAGTGTGTTCGCTTAGAGGTGGCTAACCTCATTGGCCCAGCACGGCTCCTGTTTAAGTCATTTCAAATTTGACACAAGTGTTAAGGTTATCCATTATCGTTCTCTTTCTTCAAATCCAGCAACGTCATCATTCCACCCACTTCATTCTGGATCACACTCCGCGTATAATAGTTATTAAAGTGGTTTTCGGTTTAGACAGAGAGTATGTCCCTAACCGATTCCCGACTCTTCAATAACTACGTAATTATTACACCGATTGGTCGTTTAATAAACTTTCAAAATAATTTATATTTCAAAACCAAAATATCATTGCCATTTCAAAACCATATTAATACGATATCATTTCCATTTCAAAACCAAATACGATATCATTCCCATTTTAAATATATCCATCTCAAATATATCCATTTACAAAATCTTAATACTTCAAAGTTATAACACTTCTAAATCAAACACTTAGGAAATCATAATACTTTGGAAATCAAAATTTAGAAATCATAATGCTTTGGAATCATAATACTTCCCACTTAACTGTTTAAATATAAATAATAGTATATATAATAAAATAGTTTATAATTTAAAATAGTTTACATAAAAATAGTTATAATTTAAAATGTTTATATTAAAAATAATTTATTAAAATGGTTTATATGAAATAAATTTACAAAGTAACATATATAAATAGTATAATTTAAAAATACTTTATATAATAAAATAGCTTCCTCAAATTTCACAAATCGATTCAAATCAACTAAAATTCCAAAATTTAAATTTAATCAAATCTCAAATCATCAATTTTAATTTTATTTCAGTTTCTCAATAGACCATTTCAAATTATATCGATTTCAAATACAGGTTTTTTTAACCACAAAATAAACCATTTCAAATCAATATTTTCAAAGCTTTAAATATTCATACATTTCAAAACTAGATTTGATAATTCCATATATATCTTAATTTAACTTTATTATTATTTAGTTTTGAAATATTCACTTAATAAATCCAATATTATTTAAATAAAACCTCAAATTACAAATAAACTAATTATTTCCTTCAACTTATTTAAACTTGAAATTATTCATTTAAATCACCTTAACCAAAATCAAGTTATAAAATTTTAACCTTTAAAAATCTCGAATTTAATAAGTTCCAAATCGACTTCTAATTAAATACAATTTCAAATCAATTTCAAATCTATCTTCTCAACCCTAATTTATTAAATCATTATAAACTCTACATTAGAATATAATTTAAATAAATACTTAACCTTGTTATATTTTAATAAAATCAAACTTATTATTAAACTTATTTTATATTAAAACAAGTTTATAGATAGCTTAAAATCAAGAATTTAACTATATATAAAATAACATTTATATAATATCTAAAATCAATATTTATATAAAACCATATATTTCCTTCCAAAACCATAGTAATCATTTCAAATACTTATATATAAACCAACGGTGTTTGTATATAATTATCTATCCTATGGTCAAGTGATACGGATATTTATTCATTTCAATCCGCAATTTAAATATATACGAGTATATATCATTTCAACCCGTAATCCCAAATTCAGTTCAAATGAAAATCACTTGGGTTAATCATTTCAACCCATAACGATTTTCTCATATTCTATAAATCGTTCGGGTATGTATCATTTCATCCCATAGTGAATTCTATACTAACAGGGAACTTGCAGAGTGATAACAGATATAATAATAATAATAAAACAAGCATATATCATCAATAAATAACAGATAGTGGTTTCAGATGTCACAGGTGAACAGATTCAGGTAATAGCATATATATAACAATGTAAATAACTGACATCAGCATATTCCAATTGTCGTTTCAATTGAAATCAAATTTAATAAATAAAAGAACGTTAATCTTATGTGATTTCTCACATTTCGAGGCTAGAGAAGTTTGACACTGAAGTTGAGTTACGAATCCAAGCATGAATTTCAAAGCGAAGCTAGATTGGCACGATTCAGCGAAACAACTGATAAATAGGAATTGACGAAATCAAACGAATTTGCTTGATATAGATGGAAAATATATATTACACTATTATGATAAATTTATAAATCCATATTTAAATTTAAGACAAATATTTTAAAATAGAATATATATTCCGAAATCATACATTCTAAAACACATATATTTAAAATCGACGAAATATATATATATATATAACTCAATACGTAAAATCAATATCAATATAAGAGGTCGAAACTATATAATAGAAGGTATAGTTATATAGTGCTTTCCAACCATAAATATCTAGATATACATAACTAACAACACACACAAATATACCCTTTAAACATATATATTAAAATATATACAACCTTATACTTTGTACTGTAAACCTATATACGGCTAATATATAACTTACATACTTTAAACCATATAATATAAAACTTTCAAAAGTATAACATATAGTAAATATATTTTTATATACTGCACACGCACAAAATATGTATAATATCCAAAACAACATTTTTGAAATATATATATATATATATATATATATATATATATATATATATATATATAAGGCCATGTATATTACCCAACTAAACAACAACTTTATAAAATTAAACTTAAATAAACTTATAACTGTTTATATTCTAACTGCCATATTATAAAAATGAAATAAAATCAATATACAATTTATAAATATATATATGTATATATATATAAAATGCCCAACCGTAACATATATAACCAAAATTATATACTATTAGCTTTACACAAATCATTGTAAACACATAAACTTTAAAACCCGAAACACGTATGTGTATATATGTCACAATTTGAACAAATTATATAAACTTATATAAACTTTTTATATATATAACAAAACTGTTATTCAAACATTGTATATATATAGCTAATGTATTGTTATAAAGATATAGAACATCAACAGCAAATCTATATGTACAAACAACTAGATGTAAATAACTTCATACTATAATATATATATATATATATATATATATATATATTGTGTATGAAACATAGTTCTTCACTGCTAAAAAAAGAATAAAATAACTTGAACCCAGGAAACATGCGTACGTAAGATTTATACATATATAAACTTGATATAGATAAATATATAACCAGTGCCCATTATAATAATACATATACCTCAAAAAAAAAGGTCGATCACGACAAAAAGAACAGGTCGGAAGGGAGGCGGCAGTGGTAGCCAAAGGCGCGGCTCGGGAAGATAGACTGGGAGGTGATGCACGAAAGAAGGATGGCTGAACTACAAGCCGAGTTGGCGATGATAGCGAGGGGATGGAGGCCGATGGTGGCCTATGGAGTCACGGCTTGCGTGCAAGGAGGAATTGATGGAGCTCGGCTTGGCACTTGTGTGGTCGAGTGTGGAGGTTCGTCGTGCGAAGAGGAGGAGGTGAGTTGTGGCTGGCCGCTAAGGCGGAGCAAGGCGATATAGGTGGTGGGAGGCTTTGTGTGCACATGCGAGAGGAGTTGGAGGTGTTTCTCTGGTCGGCCGAGGCAAAGTTAAGGGGAGGAGGTGCTGACGAGGTTCAATGGAGGTGCACGCGGTCGGAGGAATGGTGGTCGGTGAGGAACAGTTGCGGAGCGAGGTATTTTTGAGGGGAAATGGAGGATTTCATCAGTGGAAAGATGATAGCAGGCTACAGTTTAAAATAAATGTTGAAGCTAAACCCTTTTTTCTTTTTGAAGAATGTACCGGCAAAATGAAGAAACCAAGAAAATGGATGGTCCAACGTATAAAATGGACATAGGGAAAAGATAAAGTCATAGATATTCTTAACAATATTAAATACAAATGTCAGTTTGGTTTAGCACAGTAGAAAATGAATGGCCAAAGAATTCAAAACGGTCAAAACAATACCGATACGGCTAATCGGTTCACTGATTTCATCGTGTTCTGAACTCCAAAACAAGTGAATGAATATATTGCAGAGATCAGCATGAAAAAATGATCAAAATGGTATACAGATATTAGTGGTACAATTGAATTATAAAAATTCGAATTTTCTACTAGCGAAAAATGCAGCAAAAACGCAGAAAAATAAGATCGATGGAGCTAAAGAAGCCCAAATTTGGAAAAACGAAAAATGACGTCTCATTCAGAAGATGATTTAGAATTTTTTATGTAAAAATATTCAGGTTTGGAAAATATTTTATTATCAACAATTATTAACTGACTTGAATTTAATAGAATTTCACAATGAAATAAACTTCCATTAAATCAGATGAAAATTTGCCAGCTTCTATATTTAAATAGACGTATTCCAAAATATAAAATTTTAATTTCAAATTTAGTTATTTAAAAATTTCTCAAAAATTCAATAAAATATGTTAATAAAACCATTAAAATTTTACGGGTCGTTACACATGCAAAAATTTTATAGTGAACAATCACATTCATAATGTATGAAATCTTGATCAAATTGGTTCTATCGAATTAACAGAATAAACTATAGTGCAAAATCACGTGTTTATTATGAGTGAATACAATAAGACATTTGTTGTGTTGAAAACAATGAACGACCAAGTCCAAAAGACCAGCCTAAGATTTCGATCGTTGAAACTTCAGCTTTGATTAATTTACTTAAGTGCAACTAATTCGATATCCTTAAAATGTTAAGGATGTTCAAATACTCTTTTGTAAAGAGTTCGATACAATTTTGGATTAAAGACTTCTTTGAATGGTTTGAGTAGATAGTGGATGTATAATAAACATGGTTGAAATGAAGAGAGTGAATAATCACTTCTATTTCATGAAGGGACATCGAAAATGAGAACTGTATAAAATACTTAGTAGGTACTTAATATGGAATGATAAGGTGATTTATATTCCAAACGTAGTTACATTATAGAAAATTGATTTCTGTAACAGTTATTTGTTTAAGTTTAAGATTTTTCTAATCAGAAACTCTCGATTGTAAACTGGATATAATTGATGAAATAAATGGCTATACTGTGTAGTTAAATGGAGCTTCGCATTTCATGCACCATTATAGTAAATGTGGAAATAGTAGAAGCATACCATATGACACTTATTAATGGGTGAATCAATTGCTAGAGATTGCTTTCTTATATATACCAAATATTATTTATGAAGTAATAATGGATTTCAATGTTGATTGAAAATAGATATATTTTTATTTTAATATGAATATTCGTCATAAGATATATATATATGTATATATATATTAATCACGGTATTGGTTTCCATAACAATGGTGATGCACGACCTATGGAAAATACAGAGCTATCTAAAATTTTCAATAATTATTTATAGTTATGGACCAAGCTATATTTCTGAGAAATAATAATCATACGATTATAAATCATATGGTACTCATGAATTGTATCTCAAAAAATTGAGGGAAAAGCACTCATTCAGTGGGAGTGACAAAAGAGTTAACAAACTCTTTAAATTAATACATATAGGTATATGCAGTTCAGGGTCTATTGATACAAAATGGATCCACTTACTTCGTTAAATTTGAGAGAGCTAAGGATATATGCTAAAAGGACAAGTATGTAAATTTACATATATCTAACTCTACAATCAATCTTGTTCGTTACAAAGGTATTTGATTTCTATTATATACTTTGTTATATAATGTTATAATTAATTAAGTAATTTAAAGTACATTAAATAGAAAATTCTTAAATGGTATGCTATGTGATAATAGTTATAAGGATCTGTAATCATGAGAAAATTATCATAATATCAAGTAACATATTGTTTTAAACGCTCCTAGTGAAAAATGTTTCAAAAAAGGACATGATACATCTATTGAGATCAAAGTACGTAATACTTGCTAAGTGTTGGTCAGTATATTACTCATGGATGCTAGGGGAATTAAGGGGTTACATACTGATAATTATTGGATAACTATGGAATGAATCACTTGAGAATTTCCTGATGGTTAATAATAACTATTGTCAAATTGGAAATCTCAAAGTGACGATGCTATATATTTCTATCGAACTGAGAATACTACTAAGCTTCAGTGCAGATAATCCTCGTCGATTATAGTTAAATCACGGCATAGGAACCACCGAGAGATTATAATTAAATCCGAGTTGAAGTATTGGTAGTGAAACATTATTTAATACAGAATTTTTCTCCTCAAATGTATGAGATTAGTATGCTGGTTAATTGTAGTCAAATCAAGGTCAAAACCTTGAGTTAAAGTAATATGTTAATAAAATATGTTATTATTGAACCAGGGACTGTGTTTATAGACTAACCAATTTGAATATAGATGATACTTGAATTTTAACCAAAACTAATTTCCATAAATCTTATAGTGGTGTTAAGGAAGAGAATTGGTTTAGATAATCAATATAAGAAGGTAAAATTCAAATTGAAAAATTGGATTTTACTAATTAAGATGTATATGCATAAATCCACCCAAACAGTCACTCAACTGGCTAAGTTGATGACTAAACATCAATATTAAAATAGTTCTATATTGATTGTTAACAGAATTTACACCTACGGGTTGCACAACCGTGCTGGAGAATTATTCAAAATACCACACGGTTTAATAAATTTATAATTTTTATAAGTTAGTTATATTATTCAATAGTTATGAAATATTAATTAATTATTTATTTGATGTATTGGATATTTGGTGTGTGTATAAAAGTTATATATGTATGAATCGACATACGATACCGATATGCATTTAAATATAATTTAAAAGATGTTATTTACGAAATGGGTTGAAGTGTTTGATGGCCTATATAGCCCATGTTTCAACCTAGGGGAGAAGTGAAGTTTTTGAATTCTAGGCCTAATCTGAAAATGGTAAACAAAGAAACTATCAAGGAAGAAGATTTTGTCCTCACCTTTCCCTATTTAAATAAAACCAATCCTCATTCATCTCTCTCTCCCCTTACCACCCTTTGCCATGAATACTTTCCCACCCCATCATGGTTGAAATTATTTTAAAGCCAACTACATGAAATCGAATAAAATCGTGATAGACCAGGCCATTGCAACGTTTGGAGATAGATTCAACGCAAATCTTGGAAACACCATCAATCAATGTGTGTTCAATGGCTACACCCCTATGGTATTAAATATCATGTATATTTATATCATATTCATCATGTAATATGTATGTCATAATGATATTTTATGCGCAATAGCCATGTCCCTTTTATCTATCATTGATTTACATTGATAATGATATACATTGATTTGTTTATGTATTACCAAATTATGATTAAGCATTTGCATGAAGTAAAAAAACATATTTTTTAACCATGTATATTTATATTACATCAATTTTTTTTCCATTAATTTAATATATTTATTTATTATTTACAATTATATATATCATATAAATATTAAAAAAGGTGATTGTAAAATGCTATTAAATAATCAATGTTACCAATAAATTACTCTTTTCCAATGGCGATAGTTCCTTATCCTTTTTCCACTTCTTCCTTCGTCCGACATGCTTTCCTTTCCTCCGCCTTTTCCATCATCACTCGCGTCGTCTTTTCCAACCTCGCCATCCCCTCGTCTCTCTAATGCCCAGGAAGAAGAGGACAAAGCCTATCTCTGTCTTGCCAGATCTGGATCTTGCTGGATCCTATATGCGTTTTGTTGTTCCTTTTAATGCCTTTTCTCCCTTGAACAGAGTGTCTAGGCGTTCTCAATTAATTGTGACTATGCTTGTTGAGTTCCTTGTAGTGCCAGATAATGTCCCCACTTGTAATTTAACTCAACATTGCGAGAGTGAGCCTGCCTTAACATCGGCAGTTAGTGGAAATCCATTATTTGGATTAATGAATGCTATGCACTCCCGCCACTTCGCCATTCCTCCTATGCTTGGCCATCCATTGGATTCTGCTGAACACCCTCTTTCACCACTTTTAGCCTCCGCTGATTCTTGGTCAAAGACAGATGTTGGTTTGATTGTCGCATCTGATTTTGGTGATGTGGAAACTAGGCATAATGATAATAGTTCTGGTGGTCTGGTTGATAAGTCAATGGTAGAGTTCAAAATAGTCAGAGATGAAAGAGAAAGTGTAGTTGATGAAGTGGGGTCATATCAACTGACTTTGGAATGTTTTGTACCTACACGCTAGGTGCTCGTGATAATATCGAGCTCAACGTCCCCATGCCCAGTCTTACTCCTTGTGGTTCTGCATCTATTGAATCTCATGTTGTTCCAGAGGAACCATCTCATCCTTGCCCTATTCCAAAGTGGATATCATTGTTCTCCAAGTTTCCAAAAAATGCTAGTGTGCATTCTCCCCGTAGCTTTGGTAATGTTGAGATCAAAGGTGTTTATGATTCCTCCGGTGGAAGTGATTGAGGCCGGAGTTGAATATTGGAAAGTTTATTTGATTGGATTTTTTTCCTTGACTACAATCTCACCTATCAGCTTTTTAAGGCGAGATGCAACAGGTTTGGAAGCCAAGAGGGAGTTTAAGTATCCATTTCAATAATGCAACGTCCTATTCTAAATTCTCACGTAGTGATGAAAGACAACATATACTAGAAACTGACCCAATTCTCATTGATGGGAAGCCATTCATTATTACATCCTGGAGTCCGTCTGTTGATAGGGCTAAGGATCAGCTTTTATCCATTCATTTCTAGGCCTAATTTTCTCACATTCCATCTGTTCTTCAACCTCTTATCGGGATTGATTGGCTAGCAGTTCTTGTTGGTAAATTAATATGTTATGATGCTAACACTGTGGCCAGAAAAAGATTATTTTATGCCAAAGCTCTTATTAAAATAACTCCTACCAAATCATTATCTTCAATGTTAAAAGTTAAGCTTGATGAGGGCCAATTTGCTGAGGTCAGAGTTCTCTACAGTTGGAAACCAAAGATATATACATCCTGTCAGTCATTTGGGCATCTTTCGAATGCGTGTTCTAAATGGCCTCTGTTGGCCTTGTTCCTATTTCTGATCGGATTCCACTTCTTCGTCCTCTTGTCAAGAAATGGGTTCTGAAGGTTGCGCCTCCCTCCTCTGTTTCTCCATTTATTGTCTCTCTCGTTGGTGTAGCTCCCATTGTTGATGCTCCTATAGTTTCTCTCTCTGTTAGTCCTTCGGCCCAGATTGAGGTTGCTACTGCTGCATTGTCTGATTCTATAATTCAGAATTGTGAGGAATGTCCCCGGATTCATGTTCCTTCTGATATGTGGTACTCCCTTGAGAATGATTTATTTTATGCCTATATCAGTGATGCTGAGGGTGAGAGTCATCGTCTTATCTACCACATTTAGGATGAGGGTTTGTCCCTTACGAGGATATGAGAGATTGGAGAGGTGAATAAAAGTAAGTTTTATGATGGTAGCTGGGATAGGAAATTTATTTACTCTCCTGCTTCAGAAAATTATGATCCTATTCTGGCTACTCTTTTCTCTAGGCATGTTCATGTTATTGGTCCGGTGTTGGATTTTGGAAATGGATGTTCCTCCTCTTCTGCGAGTGTTTAGTCATGTTTATATAGTAGTTTATGCTCTTTTATCTAGCTCACATGCTTTATTTTTTTAGCGGTGTGGACACTATAAACCCATTTAGTTGTTTTGTGCATATGCAGAACACATGTTTTCCATTTATTTATATGGTGGCATGACCCACTATAAAGCCGATTAGCTTTGCTAAAAAAAGTGTTTGTAAATTACATATATGTATATATAATTATGTTTCATTTTTAAATTATTTTTAAACTATATATATTATATTATCAATACATTTATATTTAACTACTTTAGTAATGTTTATGTTAACACACATACACACACGTGCATATATATCTGATTTATTAATTATAGTAGAAAACTTTCGTTTTTTATTAAATTATTGATAATCTATGACTGAAAAGAAATAATTTGTGTTGTGTATTTTAATATTTAATTTATTAAAAAGTACGCACTTTCATTATATTATGTTTTAGTTTGTGTATATAAAAAATGTTTAATTTTTTTACCAATAGTTATATATTATTCAAATGTAAAAATATTTATTTTAATTAATTAAAATATATTTTAAATGTTTTTGCTGGTCAAGTTTTGAATTTTAAAAGATATTTACCATATGTTTCCACCAGAATTGGCACAAACGCCTAATCGAGTAATAAAAATGAAAAATATCAAATAAAAAAAGAAATAGCAAGAAAGAACACAAGATTTTATAATGGTTTGGAAAATACTCCAGCCTATGCCCACTTTATCCTTTCATATTCGTTTCTGGGAGTGTTTACAAAGTGTGATCTTACAACTTGGTAGTTTTGGCTTGGTGATAATCCAACGGAGTCGTTTTTAGAGTGATAATTTTACAACTCGTCATAGTTAGTTCATAATGAAAAAGTCAAGGTCCATTTTCCAAGCGCTCTTCTCCTCTATTTATAGGCGAAGATCTCAATATTTAGCTTCAAAAATTGCTACATATGATATCCACGTCATGCACATTGTCCTATAAAAATCTCACGGCCAACCCCGATCCAAACTTTCATAGATCGGAGATGATCCATGGCTTACAACTCATCGATGGTCTGATTTGGACTATGGACCAGTTGCTGGTTTACTTCGGGCGTGACTTAATGTGATTTGAAGTTGCATTGCATGGTGTTTCTCCATCTCGGGCTCCAAATTTTTCACCACTTTTCTACAGGTCCACTTCGGGCACAACTCGATGATGATCCATAAAGAAAAGTCCAAGTTTTCAACTGCCTTTTTTGTACATCTTTATTATATCATCTTTTGGTGTTTTCCTAAGTGTTCGTATCCATTTCTCTATTGTTCTTAAGTCTAATTTAATCATTTTAGTATGTTCGATGATTTTGGTTAACATTTTCCCCCTAAAGCATGCCTTATGAATAGAAAGTGTGTTTTGGTCAAGAAAAAATATCAAAGTTGGTAAATCATAGTACTTGAGCCTTTGGTTATTGACTGATCAAACAGCGATAAAACATTTGGTTTCTTCAGCTCCACCAGTAAATCAACTGTCGTTCCAGATCGTGCTAGCTAAGGACTTCAGTCCTTTTTAAGTGTTAGTCGCAAATCATCATCATTCCATATTCTTCCAGAACTAACACATTATATGTCACATGTCGAATATCAAAATCATCCCGTGTTCTATTAGGTGTTAACTATCATATATCAATATCGTCCAGTGTTCATTCAGGATTAAGCTATCATAGGTAAATCATATGTCGAGTAATTATTAATCAACAATAGTGGAAGTTCATTGCCATTGGTTGGAGTGTTGCTTAAAAGTCTAATATCGCCTAGTACCCATCATATGGACAACCTAATGAATTGAAGCCCCAACTTTCATCGACCATTAAATAGGTTAAAGGTCCAATTCAAATTCTCAATAAAACCAGGTTAATGGCGTCAATGGCGTCCCTTTCCTCCTCAAAGCCTCCTCCTTCGTTCTCACCCTCACTTTCGTTCTCTAGAATTTTTTTTGTCCCTCCTAAGTACTTGCCTGACCCCCCCATCCACTTCTAGGGCCACCTTCGTACTCCAAAGACCAATCTCTAGTAGAACCCTCTCGAATAGTTGAAACTGCTCTCCCTACATCTGCTTTTAAACCCACCCCGTCGGTCAACCTCTCAACCGGAAAACGTATGCTCAGGTTGCTGCGGCACCCCGTCACACTCCTTTATCCAACCAATAGCTGCTCCTCCCGATCCCCACCAAATTAAACCGTCGGCGCCCGTTCCCTTTTTTCGATTCATACCGCCAAAATTTCGAATTTTTGAAATCGAAAAAAAGATGTTTCAAATGTGCAGGTTTAGGCCACGTGGCATCCAATTGTAGGGACCCTAGGATCTGCTATTATTGTGGCTTTTTTGGCCACTATTATGCTCTCTGTCCATCTAAGCCTAATGCATTGGGACCCTCAAAAAACCCTTCGGTTTCTCTGAATAATCATCTCACTGCACACAAGTCTCAAATACCGAAACATACTTCTGACGTTCCCACTACCAAGCATCCACGCGTCCAGAAGTCAAATCGACTCACAGCTGGACCTACACTAAACTTCTCGATCTCTAAAACATCCAATCAACTCGGTTCCCTCTCTCCTCTTCAAAACAAAACTTTTTCTTCTCCCTATCATCCTTATCCATCCTCTCTCAATTTTCCTATGGCTGACTTCTCGCTCTACATCACTGCAACCATTATTGACGGTATTTGGAGTGTGGAGAGCCTCAACACCGTCCTGACCTCAACCTTCAATCACAGGGAATGCGCAATTTGGCTGCTTGATAACAACCGATTTTTGATTTGCTGCCCCTCTGTTCAGACGAAAAACAATGCGCTTAATTCCAAGATTCTCACCAAAGCGGGTGGCTCGATTTATCTTGAGGCATGGCCAGACTATGAACCGCCGTCATCCATTGAGCTTGAACCGCCTTGCTGGGCAATCATCAAGGGCTTTCTGGAACTTCTTAGAAACAATCGGGATGTTGTCCAGTCCGCTCTACATCCTGTAGGGCGACTCACTTATTTTGACAGATGCGAATGGTCAGAGTTTGATCGACATCAAATTCATGTTAAGATGCAATTCCTGGTGGGAACGCCCGCTTCCTCTTCTTACCTGGTTCGCCTCAACAACGCTGATCACGGTTTCACGTTGGGACCACTCTCACCCCCGCTATAGACCAGAGACCTACCCACTTGGCGTTAACATCGAAAGGGAGCTTAAGTGCTTCGATGATCTGCTCGACATTCCTTCCGAAGAGCTAGACTCTGATGATCGTTTTGACGCCATGAACTACGAGCCAGCCATACCCTCCCCTCCCTTGAATTTTAATGAGGATGCTAACCACATGATGATCCATAATAATGAGCCAACTCCACCAAGATGGGACCCCCTCCTTGATTTTGACCTTTCTGTGCCCTACTTCCTTCAAGTCCCGCCCTCGGACCCAAACCCAGCACCGGATCTTCCTCCAGCTCCCATCCCTCCTTCAGCTCTTGTCCAACACAGTTTGCATGGCCTTTCCCAGCGGTAGTTCGACGAAGTTCGAGGACTGCCAGAGCATCGTCCTTGCCTAGTACTACAGGTAGCTATTACCAACTTGTAGTTTTTTCTACTGCTAACTCTAGATTAAATAAGAAATTAGCACGTTGCATGGGAGTTTCTATACTTGAGGAACATTATTCTGTCATGCAAACCCTAGAACAAGAGCGTCTTTCCTTTTCCGAATGAAAATTGTCTCCTGGAATATTCGTGGGCTAGGGGACCCATCAAAAAGACACTCTGTTCTTCTGTCCTTGTCTCCCCTTCATACATACATCCTTCTGCTCCAAGAATCTAAACTTTCTGATCCATCTCCCGCACTTTTTCGTCAAATTGATGGTACACGACTATCGGGGTGGACCCACACAAACGCTATTGGCTTCAGGGGGTCTAATTACCATGTGGAATGAATCAATATGGTCACTTAACCAAATCATTCATCAGTCATTTGTCCTTCATGTAGCTCTTAGACACCTGCAGACTAACACCATCATTTTCTTTTCAAACATCTATGGTCCCCAATCTATTCAAGAACGGGCGGATCTCTGGAAAAAATGCATGGAATGTGCAACACACATATATGGTCCTTGGGTGCTTGGGGGCGATTTCAATACAACCAGATACTCCGAAGAAAGAAACTCAGGAAATTCCTCACCTGACTCAGATTCTTTCAACGCTTTCATCAGCTCCTACTCATTGATCGAACCCCCTATCAACAACCGCCTCTTCGCATGGTCCAATAGACGCCGAGCTCCCGCCATGGCTAAACTTGGCCGCTTTCTTTTCAATTCTGCATAGGATTATATCCATCCCCTATCTACTTGCCTTGGACTTGCATCTGTCCTCTCTGATCATTGTCCTCTAGTAATCGATTCGGGCTCCCTCATCAATCGCAATCAACCCTTCAGATTTGAAAGACTCTGGCTCCTTGAACCATCCTTCGAAGATTTCATCAGAATGGCGTGGACCCAGCCCATTAGTTCCAACTCTGCCTCTGCTCGGATAGTAGGCAAACTAAGATCACTGAAAAGACTTCTTAAACCTTCGGCCAAATCAATCTGGGGTTCACTCAGGAATAGTATCTCCTCCACTCAAGACAAAATCCTTAAACTGAACATCCTTGAAGAGTCTCGCCCACTTGACGATTCTGAGACATATAATCTTAGAAGTTTGGAAATAGAGCTGGAAAGGCTAATGATACAAGAGGAGATTGGTTGGAAACAACGCTCTAAGGTTAAGTGGTTAGCTGAGGGAGATAAAAACACGGCCTACTTCCACAGATTTGCTAATGGTCGTCGCAGATCCTTGTTCATCCCCGAAATTATTCACAATGAAGTGCCAGTCACCGATCAGGCTAAAATTTTAAATCTCTTCACCAACTTTTACCGCTCCATCCTAGGCCAACCCTCCTCCTCCCTTCCCCCCATAGACTGGAATCTCCTCTTCCCCAATCCACCAACCATCCCAATTGATACCCCATTCTCCGAAGAGGAAATCCTGGCTGCCCTTAAAGATATGGACGACAACAAATCACCAGGTCCGGATGGCTTTGGGCCTTTTTTATTTAAACATTTCTGGAACGTTATCAGAAAAGATATCTTGGACCTGTGCTCTGAATTCCAGTCCAACCATATGATCATTTCCCGACTCAACTACGCCAATATCGTCCTCATCCCAAAATCTGAGCGTGCTAACTCTCTTGCTGCCTTCCGTCCCGTCAGCCTCCTTAACACCTCTTTCAAACTCATCACTAAAGTCCTTGCCAACCGTCTCCGACCCCATATGAAACAGTTGATTGGCAGGGAACAATCTGCCTTTATCCAGGATCGCAATATCCTTGATTGTGTGGTGGCAACATAGGAAGTTATCTCTTTTTTCCACACAAACAACCTGCCAGGTGTCCTCCTCAAATTAGATTTCTCGAAGGCTTTTGACTCTGTCAATTAGAACTTCATTCTGGAACTTCTGCCACACAGAGGCTTCCTTGCGAAATGGTGTGAATGGATAAAATGCATTCTAACTTCCAGTCTCTCCTCTATTCAAATTAAGGGTTCATCGGGGGGTCTTATCAAATCTGCCCGTGGTCTAAGACAGGGAGACCCCCTTTCCTCGCTCCTTTTTGTGCTGGTGGCCGACGTCTTTAACCGCATGTCTAAACTAGCAGTCTCGAACAACTGTCTCACCGGTATTGGTCCCCCAAACTCCAACTTATCTGTATCTAATCTCCAATTTGCGGACGACCCTATTCTCTTCGTCTCCCCCTCGCCTGACCACATCCATTGTCCTAAGGTCTTTCTATACGTCTTTGAACTCATTTCTGGTCTTTCCATCAACTTTCACAAAAGTTCTATCATTATACTTGGTAACACAGATCACCTTGGTCCCTCAATCGCTTCTATCTTCAACTGTAACATCGCTCACTTCCCGATCTCCTACCTTGGTATCCCTTTACGGCCAACTAAACTCCATCGTGCTGATTGGATCCCCCTTATCACCAAAATTGAATCCAGACTCTCAAGCTGGAAAGCTGACACCCTCTCGACTGCGGGCCTATTGGTTCTAATCAAATCAGTACTCTCCTCCATTCCCCTTTATTGGCTCTCATTCTATAAACTACCTACATGGGTATCCAAGAAAATTGACTCCACTAGAAGAACTTTCCTCTGTAATGGGGGAAAAGCCAAACATCTTGTCAGCTGGAAGATAGCTTGCCTTCACAAAGACCATGGTGGCCTCGGTATTGTCAACCTTCGAACATTCAACCTTGCTCTTTTGGCCAAATGGATTTGGCGTACTCTGACACCTGGACACTTCGTCTGGAAAGACTGGATTCTCTCAGTCCATTGCCAAGACAATCCATCCTACGTCCTCCACCTCACTCCCCTCATTAAACCCTCCCCATTCTGGTCTGGAGTCTTATCCTCCATCAACCATATTAAGCCTTTCTTTCAAGTGATCCTAGGCAATGGCTCCAATTGTCTCTTCTGGTTTGATTCCTGGTTATACGAACCCCCTTTAAATCGCAGATTCCCCTCCCTTTTCTCCTCAGTTTCTCAGAAATTTCTCTCGGTTGCTGACGCAGTTTCCATTGGTCCTCGGTCGCTCTGTCCAGCTTCTCTCTTTGGCGATAACCGACTCAGAGAATTTCTTGCCGCCGCCAATCTACTTCTTTCCATTAAACTGTCTCCTACCTCCTCTAATCTTTATGTATGGTCTTTATCCCCTCTAAACACTTCTCTGTGTCCCTGTGCTACTCATTCCTAAACCACCCTGGCAGACTATTCTCGTTCGTGCATCTCTAGAAATGCCACCTTCCTCCCTGACCATGGCCATATCAACACCAAAGACCGTCTTGCTCGACTTAATATCTTATCTGATCAATCTTGTCCCCTCTGCAATCTTGAAACTGAATCCATTAATCACCTTTTTTTGTCTGTGACTTTTCTATTTACATTTGGGCATCAACTTGCACTCATATTTTTGGTTCCATTCCATCTGTTTTGAATTTCTTTGAATATTGGCAGTACAATACTCCAGACCACAGACTTGACTTGTTTCTAGCCATCTTTTGTTGGGTGATATGGAAAGAGAGAAATGCCCGTGTTTTTAACAAACCTGAGAGTTCGAGAGCGCATATTTGCAATAGAATAATTAACATCTTTGTTGTTTGGTCAGGCTCCAGCTTTTCTGCTCCAGTCAGGCTCTGCCTTTGGGCTCCCAGTTCTCCCCCAACGGAGTCGGTGGGTAGTTCTTCTTCAGCTGTAGTGCCGACGGGACTGCAATCCCAGGGTTGATGCTTTTCCCTCATCTCTTCGATGATCGGTTTACTGGACTTTATTTGTGTTAATTGAATGTACTCCTTCTTTTATTCCCCCATCTGAATTAGACTTATGTATAAATTAGTTAGGGCTGGTTCTATGTTTCTTTATTTGGCTATCTGCTACTGAAGACTTGAGTTTCAAACCTTTTTTCAGCCAATGATCAGGCTTGTTGATCAGAATATTACTATATTAATAAATAACTCTAATCGGCTGTGTAGTTCTTCGCTACACATCCGTTCCACTCAAAAAAACTTTCATCGACCAATTGCTTATCATAAGTCATCAATTATTGTTATGCATTCAATTGGAGCATCATCAATAAATCGATTGGAATCGCAGAACATTCCATCATAAATAAGTCCAATCGGATCAAGCCAATGACGCAATATTATGACCATTATCAAATTGTTTCAGAGTCGAGTGGCATTCAAATTCCAATGTTTGGTTTGTGACCTCTTTGGATTACATAGTCGATGTCCAGTCTAGGTTTCGATCCCTCCAAATCGCATAATTGATATCCAGTGTAGCTTCTGATCTCTCCATATCACATAACCATATATCTAGTCCAATATTTGATCTCTCCGGATCATATGTTCAATCCAATTTCTAATCTCTTTAGATCATATATCTATGTTGACCTCATCCACCCGCTCTCTAACAAGGAGACCAAAATCCAAGAAAGTCCATCTTCTCACTCTATGGTAAAGGGGCTTACTATCTAAAACCACCCATCCACTCACTCTCCTACGAGGCGGCCTTGCTTATCCAAGCGCACCCATCCATTCACTCTTTGATGAAGTGGCTTGCTATTCGAGCACACCCGTCCACTCATTCTTCGGTAAAGGGCCTTGCTGTGCAAGCACACTCATTAATTCACTTTTTGGAGAAGGGGCTTGCTATTCGGTATGAGTCCATCCGCTCACACTTTGGTAAGGGGACATGTATTCTATCATTTTGTTATCTTGGTTTTTAGGAGTAACCAAACTCCATTGGAAATCTATTGTAATATCAATATCGATCATCACGTTCGAGTGATTTCTAAATCCGCACATCCATCATTCATCCATTTATCGAGTTGAAAAATTGATGCATCCAATCCGATCAAGGATTACTCTTGGACCTAAATTCCGGGTGTGTATGGGGATCGAACGGGATCCCGTCCATGCGTATGTTGTCCATTAGTAATACTTCTGATCTTATTTAAAGAAATGGAAGTGCACAGATCATACCTAATCCCAATTCATCCCAATCATGGGATAATGATCCTTGGCCTAGTTCCCTAGGTAGATCTTGATAAACCACCATAGATGGTTGGCACTTCAACTGCACCTCCATGATTTGGTTCCTTATATATTGTGGCAATCGGTTGTTTCGAACCTGCTCTTCTATAAAATCCTACAGATGCCTGCACCTATTTGTTTCATGCCCATCTAGCACATGAAACAAGCAAAATTTTCCAAACCTCTTCTCCTAGTCCGTGGGCTCTCTTTTTGCTAGTTTTCAATAGGAAATGTCCCTTGTATCCAATTAAATTTTTCTTGGGGTTTCAGTTAATTCAGTATAAGAGCAAAACTTTGGTTCACTCTTCATCGACTTTGGTCTTCCCAAGCCATTGTTAGCTTTCCAGTTTCCTTTGTCCTTTCCATATCCTATTTAGAATGGTCCTCCATTATTTCTAGCATTCACTTCAGCACCTATATTCTCTTCAGTGTCCTCCAGACGTAGGAATCTCTCAACTTGATAATAGAAATCTGCTAGATCCACTGGTAGATCTCTCTCCAAAGCAACTTTGAAATCAGTGTTATTTGCAACTCTAAAACTACCACCATCAGAACTATCGATGCATCCAGCTTATGAATTGCAGTGGCTGCCGCATTGAATTTATTCAAATAACTCTTTAGGGTTTATTCGACCCTCTGCCACTTGCTTGAAATCATTATCACGTTCTTTGTTGTGTAATATGAAATCTAATTTGCTTATGAATATGTTCACCAATTCGTTCCATGTGCCAATGGACCTGTTCTCCAGTTGTTTGAACCATATCATTGCCAAATCTATCAAATATAATAGAAAATATCACCCCATTACCTTCTTAGAAGCATCCAACATCTCCAAATGTCAAAAATATCTCATCAAATAATAGTCAGGTCCATCCTTCCATCATATGTCTCTAGAGTCGGTAGTTTGAAATCAGTGGACTCCTTGCGTAGTGGATGTTTGGAGGTGAATGAGCTCCTACTCACTTCCTCCAAGCTTCATTCCTGGGCTCCAATGCTTATTTTTGTACATTCACATTCATGTTTCGATTCTCATTATGTGGATCAATTCTATTCCTCATACGTGCTCCTTCTCGTCTAACTTCAGCTTCCATCATGCCTCCTAGGACCCATGAGTTGGTATCGATTTGGCCCCCTGGATCAGCCTCGATCTATCGGGCCCTTTGGGTGTCGACTCCAACTCTTCTTGTCTCGTTTCCAGGTTCACTTATTTCGCCTTCTGGCCTCTGATTCTTATTTCTGGCGAATTCAGTTATTCCATTCTTATGAAGAATTCATTTCGCATTTCCTCCCGGTGAGCTATCATCATATCTTCCATTTCTTTCATCATTATCTCTGTCTCAACTCTGTTTACATAGATGGATGCGAAGTTTGATCTAGAGGACACCTCTTGGATGCCTTTTATTTGTTTGACTTCCTTCAATCATAAGTATAGTATTAGGCCTCTTCATCTTTTTCAAAGTCATGCTTCAAGTTGTTAAATCCAAGTTCTCACAGCGAAAGCACCAAAATGTTTGCACCAAAATAGGCATAGACACCAAATCGAGTAGTAAAAATGAAAAATATTAAAGAAAAGAAAGAAATAGAGAGAAAGAAAACAAGATTTTTATAACGGTTCGACAAATATTTCATCATAGGTCCATTTTATCCTTTACATTTATTTCTGGAATGTTTACAGACTATGATTTTACAAGTCGTCATAGTTAGAATTTCAAAATGAAGAAGCAAAAGTCTCTTTTCCAAGTGCTCTCCACCTTTCTTATGGGCAAATACCTCCTCATTTGGCTTCAGAAATTGTTATGCATGATTCATGTCGTGCAAATGTCCTACAAAAATCTCATGGCTAGCCCTAATCCAAGCTTTCATGGATCGGTTATGATCCATGGCTTACAACTCGTCTTCAACTTGATTTGAACTTCGGGCCATTTGAGGCTTGGCTTGGAGCATGACTTGAAGTTGCATTGCACAGTGTTTCTTTATCTTGTGCTTGTTTTCACTAGTTTTCCCTATATCCACTCTCAGCACAACTAGATGATGATCCATGGGGCATAACTCAGTAATGATCCATGTATTTAAGTTCCATTTTTCAATTATCGTTTTTGTACTTCTTCATTCCATCATCTTGCGATGTTTTTCTAAGAGTTTGTACCCATTTCTCTATCGTTTTTCAACCCAGTTGAATCACTTGAGTCTATTTGAAGACTGTGAAAAATTTCTTACAACACACATCAAACTTAGATATGTTAGACATTAAATTTGAGTTTAAATTTTATTGACTTGGTCAAAATCCAATTAGATATTTTAAAGCTTATTTTATTTAACCTATAAAGAAATTTCAAAACTATATATACCTATCTAATTATTATTTTAAAATAATATTTTAAGACAACCAATGCATATATATGACAAATGTATACGTTTTAGATGTGAATTCCAACATCTATACACATATACGATAAATATGTACACATTATACTAATATAAGTAGATATTGATATACTCATATTCTACATACGAATCATTTTTAATTAATCCACTGATTAATTAAGTCGGCAATACTAAATAAATATGGAATTTATTTAAATAATCTAGATTGGATCTAGTAAAACCATTTGACTTCATAAGCCCACTATTATCTAAAATTGAAATTATTTTTGAAACCTACTTATTCCACCCATTGTAGACCGACCCGGTTCCGATAATGATATCCGAGCCTAAATGGTCTATGTAGTCTAAATTAGCAACTTTAGGGCCAACTAATAAAGCATACTCATCGAATGGATTTCTAGAATACTGTTGTTTATGTTTGGAGTTGGATAATCTAGTATTCTCTCCTCCCTAGCTACTAGCCTAGCCTAATGGTTATAGTAAATCCAAAATGTTGGCCCAATTATAAATACCCAAATTGATTAGGGTCTTAGGCCAATTTTCAAATTTTAAATGGAATTTTTTTTGAAAATATATTATAAATTTAATATATAAAATGATTTTATAAGTTATAAAATAAATTTAAATTTGAAAAATGTTTTATGAAATAAAATATTTAATTTTTAAATTTATGTTAATTATTTTAATCAATTAAATTAAATTAAATAATTAATTAAAGGTTTATAAAACTAAACATGTATATTGATATATGTATGTAATTATAATTGCTATAGTTATATATTTGTCTTAAACTTGTATAAGATGGATTACATTAAAATTTTAAATTAATTTAATGTCTAATTAAACAAATGAATTTATTAGATAAAATTAATTAAAATTTAATTAAATAAGATGTGTACACATATTGATATGTATATATGACAACTTGTATCTCCCGACACATCGATTAAAAGTTCAATGCGGCTTTCGATCGCATGTCATGTGAAGAATTACAGATCATCAAGGTTTCACTATAGAGACTAATAAAGGCAAATATAATCTAAGATATACTATTCTTTCAGATATCACAGTTAAAATAATAAACCATATAACATAGAAAAACGTCCGTCTCCAAAAATATCCAACTCAAAGTCTCAGGTCCGTAGTCCAATACAGAGTACATAAAAAAAAATCCTCCAAGGTTGTTAAAGAAATAAAATGTACTAAGAACAATAAATGGAGATAAAATATGATAAAAAGAAGTCTCTAAGATAAGTTCGACTCTCCAAATGTCAACAATGGGCCAATCACCTGCTTCCCTGCCCACTTGTGGTGAGGAAAAGAAGGAAAGAGAATGGGTAAGAGAAAAGTCTAGTGAATGAGTATAAGATTAATATGTGTAATTCATGTGCAACTAACTTCAAAACTATTATAAATGACATAGGGTGTGCTACAAGTGTCCGTGACTTCCTAAGGTCCATTACATAAGGGTTCTTATTTAACACAATGGTCAAACTACAGATCAAACCTCATACTAATGATCAATCGATGCTCTTAGAGCTACCTAATATGAAAACATCGCCTGTAGGTTCCTGTGGGAACTACTCTCCCATTATTCTATATAATCATTACTACACTTCGAGAGGGAGAACCTAAAATGTACACTCGCGTAGTGTCTCATCACATGCCTCTGTGTTCCTCTCTCTATCGTAGTGCAATCATACTGCACCGGTGTCCACCTATACCACATCACGTCAAAATCATGCATACAAGAACTCAGTTAACACGGGGCCTCTTTTTTACCTATATTGCCACTTATTGTATTACATCGGGGCTGACTGTCCAAATTGAAAACTTATTAGTACCAAGCACACTCACTGGCATCCATCAGTGTTGCACGTGTATTGTAGAACATCCCTAAGTGTTTATAATGCAAAACCACATCGCCTCTAGTCGACTACTTGACTCTAAATTAGATAATCGGTATTTTACCCAACACCAAAACAAACTAGTGTCCTTTGATAAGGAATGAATTTCCCTACTATCTCTAGCATGTACACAGCCCAAATATAGGCTCAAATAAATAATTATCATTTACATAATTTTTATTGTGAATTATATATATTTTATTACAAAACTAGGCCGAGATTCGATTTCTGCATTTTACGTGTCGATTGGTAGACCATTAACCCTAACCGGTTGAACGCTACCGGTCAACTGTTGGGGATCATGATCAATCAGTCATAGGAAAAAAATTAGAGTTTCATTAATTTTTAACTGTCGATTGTTGATTTCTATTTAATTTATGTTGTTTGCTATTTTCGTTGAACCTTAATTACAAATTAACCAGTCTATATTCAAATTTCAATGTCATTTGTCTAGTTTAGGGTTTTAATATAATCACAAGGGAGACATATAGCATCAAATCAAGTTAATCAATTTACAATGGTTCAACTCTAATCTAATTTACAAATTTTAGTTTATAGTTTTACATGTTTCAAATTAGGTTTTTAGTACCATAAATCAATTAAAATAGTTCAAATTTAACTATAATAATCATATTACTAATGTAGTTTCATCTCACCTCAAGCCAACATGATAGTGATCTATAGAGTCTACCATATAATGCCTCAAATAATGCCATCCTAATGCTAGCCCGATAACTATTATTATAGGTAAATTCCAATTGTAAGTGATCCTCCCAAGTCCAAAATGCACATTGGTAGCAAGTCTTCCAAAATTTGATTTACTGGCTCTGTTTGTCTGTGGATGATATACGATGCTCAAGCTCAATTCGGTCCCGAAAGTCTCCCATAGACTCCTCCAGAACACACTAGTAAAAGGCAAGTCTCGATCACTAACTATACTAGTAGGAACTCCATGTAACCTAATGACCTCTCTCACATAAATAGGCGCCCACTATGCCGTCATCCTAGTTCTCCTTATAGGTATGAAATGAGCACACTTGGTCAACAAATCGACTATGACACACATGCTCTCGTTCCCTCCTCCACTCCTCGGTAACCCATCTACAAAGTCTATAGAAATACTCTCCCACTTCCACTAAGGAATTTCTAATGGTTGCAATAATCCCCTGGGCTTCTCCTGCCATGCCTTTACCCTCTGGCAAGTCATACATCTAACACATACTCCACTACTTACTTCTTCATACCAGGCCAATAGAAGACCTCTTTTATGTCACGATACATTTTATCACTACCTGGATAAATGGTCATCCTAGAACGATGGGACTATGAGGAACACGAAGCCTATCATCTCTCTGTAACCATCCTCTCGATTCAATGGCATAATGCCTCAGATGACTCGATGACTCTTCATTACCAATCCTATTTATAACTTCCACTAGCTCCTTCTCCTCCTTCTGCTAAGACCCAATATGCTCCATCAATGTAGGCTACACATCTAAGGCTGCTAGTAATCCCGAGGTAATATCCGATGATGGTCAAAAATCAAAGGTAGAAATGTACCTCAAATACCTCTACTCTAAGAACACGGGGCTCAACATTGCACGATGCTTGCTCAATGCATCTGCCATTCTGTTACCCTTTCTTAAGGTATAAGAGATATCTAAGGCATACGATGCCTAGAATTCCATCCACATTTACAGCCTCAAATACAAGTCCTATTAAGAGAACAAGTACTTCAGGGACTTGTGATCCATACATATCTCAAACCGCTCCCCTATAAGATAACGCCTCCATGACTTGAGCACAAAAACAATGGCCGCCAACTCAAGATCATGAGCAGAGTAGTTCCTTTATGGGTTTTCTGCTGCCTACTCACGTAACTCACCACCCTTCCTTCTTGCATCAAACTGTGCTTAAATCTATATCACAGGCATCAATATAAACTTTAAATGGTTTCATCCCATCGGGTAATACCAAAACTGGTGCACTCGTCAATGCCTCCTTTAATTCGATAACAGCATTTTCACACTTAGCATTCCATGAGAAAAATTGATTCTTCATTCAGGCATGTCAGTAGGGCAGAGATCATTGCGAAGTCCTTAGTGAAATTCCGATAATAGCCTTCCAAACCAAAGAAACTTCTTACCTTCATGGCATTCTTTGGAACTTGCCAATCCTAAATTGCTGCCACCTTATTGGGATCAAGTGTCAAGCCCCTTTCCGAGATGATGTGTCCCAAAAAGCATACTCCTCTCTCCAAAAGTGGCACTTTAAAAATTTCACCATAAGCTTATGCATACAGAGTGTATTGAGAACTTCTCCTAAATGCAACATGTGCCCCTCCTCGCTCCTCGAATAAATAAGGATATCATCCATAAATACCAAAACGATTTTGTTTAGAAACCCCCTAGGTACTTGGCTCATCAAATCAACAAAGAAGACATGTGAAATGGTTAGTCTGAAGGGCATGACTAACTACTCATAAAGTCTATCGGGTGTATGAAAGGTTGTCTTCTAGATACATCCTCAACTACGTAAAACTGATGGAACCATGTAGCTAAATCTAGTTGTGAGAATACCTTAGCTCCAACTAACTGATCAAAGAGAACGTCTATGTGGGATAGTGGATAACGATTCTTCTTTGTCAGTTTATTTAGCTCCCTATAATCAAAGCAGTCCTATAAAACCATCCACCTTGATGGAGAAGACGATTGGTGGAACCCCCCTCAGAAATACCCCTTTTGATAAAACCCTTCCACAAAAACTAATTAACCTGTTTGTTTAACTCATGTCTCTCCTTTAGAGCCATATGCCTAAACGTGAGGGCGATAGGTTTGGCATTCTCAATAAGGTAGATTCTAAACTTGATCTCTCTCTAGGTTAGAAGACCGGTAACCTCAGTAAAACGTTTAGGAAATCTGTAACTATAGGCACTATATCTATCTCATTCTATGATAGGTCTAAAGTATAAGCAGCTCAACATAAGAAATCTTCGGGTTCGCAATAAAACTCTAAGCTACGTCCACTATACATGCTTAATTTAATACGTTTCCTATCACAGTCTGAAATAGCTCCATACACAAACATCCAATCCATGCCTAATACCAACCCAAACCCAGAGAATCCCAATACAAAGGCATCATAATAAAACTCTAATCCTAAAATAAGAAACATCAAGCCCCTACTTATTGTAGTCAAACAGGCTAATCCTCTGATGGGGTTTGATACAACTATAGGCTCCGTGACTATACTAGTGTCTCAGTGTAAGTCATCAACAAGTCTACTAGAAATGAAAGAATGTGAAGACCCAGTTTCAAATATTATGCGAATAGGTAAACTAGAAAGAGTTAACACACCTTCAATCAACACTTAATTACATTTGTCCACCACTCATAATGCACTCAAGCAAGGGACTGCCTCTAGTGCGTAAGATAGAACCATCCGAGTAGAAGCCTAAGTAGGAGCTCTCCTTGATGTTGTACACATCAAATGTCCAAACTAATCGCAATTATAGCACTTCATCTTTGAGCAATCCACTCTGTACTCCTTAACAAATTTCACTATCGTGCCACATTTCTACACCGCAAATCCTTTTGTGTATTCCCCTCCGGCTTGAAACCTCGCTTCTTCTTATTCTTCTGCTACACTTTCTCTCTGGTCTTCTGAGCCTCCTCTTTCACTTCCTCTTTGGAGATGGTATTAAGTATAGCCATCTCCACTAGACCCTTATAAGTAGTGTCCATGGGAATGTGACTCAAAGCTAAACCCTAGAGAGGTTGGTTAGGCCCTTCAGCAAATTTAAGAGCCTTCTTGTATGGTGTGTCAATCAGCCCATACCGAATCCACCTAAATCATTGAACTGGTTGACATATTCCTCAATAGATAGATTTCCTTGCTTCAAGTAGGAAAACTTCTCTAGATGAATTCCTTCCTCCATCTTAGATAGGAACTTCACCTCAAATCTCCTACGGAACTCCACCTAAGAAATATCTCCTCCATCAGTCTTAGATTCAACAACGTTCCACCAGCTCAAAGCCTTACCGTACAACTATCATGTAGCTAACTACTTCCTCAGAACATTAGTCAAACCCATGAGAGAGAATGTCCATTCACAAGCATGGATCCATGCCTTCGAATCCACATAAGACTCCATCCCTATGTATGGCTTTCCTCTAAGGCTAGAAATATCTTTTCATAGCAAAGTCTAGAGCGGTAGATGGGTCGGCAGTAACCGCACCTATCGCTCTCTCCATAGGCTCCCTAGTGGGATTTAGGTTAGCCTATCCCTTCGCCTGGAGATACCGATGGAAAAAAATTGGGCAGTTCACACCTAGGACCTAGATTGCATCGTCGAAGCCTAAACCTACGGGAGTATCCATCCTTTATCTTTGAATTTTAAGAATTCCACTATCAATTTTCCACATATAGCATAAGTACGATTAAGGAATAAGAGAAAACATAGCCACTATTGAGAATTAGCATAGGCACAGATGAGGGAAATTTTGACATACGAAATTTCTTCAAAAGCCTTCTGAATTTTAAATCTAAAGTTTTATTTTTATTTTTATTCTTCAAAGGCCCATAATGTTTACATCTTAGCTCTGATTATGAAGTATTATATGTAAAATTCATCCAAAAAATCATGACAAATGCAATGGTACCATTTACATAGCCGAATTTGGACGTCTGTGGACATTTTCATTTTTGTCCTTGTTTCTTTTAATTTATTTTTACTATTAAATTTCTCATTAAATTTTCAGGATGTTACAATATATATAAATAAATTATAAATATTATAATTGATTATTTAATTTAAATATTTTAATATGATGGTAAAAAAATTTAGAAATTTTATATAAATTAATTAATAAAATATAATTCAAGTAATAAAATTAAAATTAATTTAATATAATTTAATTAATATGAATTGAAATTAATTAAATATGATTTAAGTAAAATGTACTAAAATTAATCAAATATTTATTAATTAATTAGATATATATGTACATTATTTAGGTCAATTAAATTACAATAGTTGTAAACAAATTAAACATATATAATTATGATGTAGAGAATTATGTAAGTGGAACTGAAATAAACGCAAGATGGATTTTTGAAGTAAGCAATTATATATGGTACTTATACTATGATTTTAGATCTATATGACACTTAAATCATGATGGTGTTTTTATATAAAACACATTATTCCTTAAATCGACATTGCTTAATAATATATGTACATTAAAGATTATGAATCTCTAAAATATAAATTTGTCACCTACCATTTAAATATTAGTAGATTACCTGCATACCCTTTAGTCGTTATGGAAACTCAAGTTAATATGTTATGTGTAGTACTCTCAACATATTGACTAGGTGAGGTAAGGTACATGCATGTATTTGCTGAGGAAACTCAAGGTACATGCATTATACTTTGGACGTCATTAAATGGTAGCTAAGAGTGAATAGTCATGCTCGATTTGTTGAGAAAACTCAAGGCCAAAGTCGATATTAGGACAAAGAGCATGGTTAGGAATTGTGTGCGATATAACCTATAAAGAGTTATCCATCGCTTACAAGCCAAAGGCTTATTGAGCAAATTAAAGGTCAGGATCCTATGGCAAACAAGTCCTAACACTCACCAGAGAAATTGATAGGTTTATATATTTCTTTTAAATTTTTGAGGAATATACAAAGTTAGCAGGAGTCTTATTGGAAAAATGAAATGAACATATTTAATCCTTTTAAATTGCAAGAATATATGCTATATAAGTTTAAAATAGTCCACTTTGATAAATTATGCAACTAATATAACTAATAAAATATTTATCGGCTAAAATATACAAATGAAATGAATTATAACTGACATAAAATACCAAATATAGTTACCAATAAATCTTTAGGCATATTGTCACCACAAGACCCATGCGAAGTCAAATTACAATTACTAAAACTTTCGTGCCTTGATCGCATAAGTGTTTATTAATATGAAACTGTGTATTGTATTATATGAGTTTTGAACTTTCAAGTAATACAAGAAATGGATACTTGATCTATGTTCAATCACATATGAATGTTATATTGTGGAATATGAGACCCTAGATGAAGTTATTTCATTCGAGATACGCAAGTAAACAATAATGCTTAATTATGTATTCAATAGGATTAATTGCGATAATGATCTTGTTGTATTAAATGTAGCACTACTAAAAGATACAAAATGGACCTATGAATTCGATCACTGAAATGTTAGTTTGATCAGTTTACGTAAAGTGCAATTTATTTGGTATCCTTAAATGTTAAGCACGACCAAATGCACTTTCGTAAAAAATTCTGTACAGGTTTGTAGTAAGGGTTTCTTTTGAATGGTTTGACCATTTGAAAGGAATGAAAATCTATGAAAGGGGATGTAACTTAGGAACAATTGGGATGAAAAGAGTGAATGACCACCTCTGCTTTATGAAGAAAGATTGAAAATGAAATTTTTATAAATGCTAGTAAATATTTAATTCAAAAAAAGAATTGTGATTTCTTTTTTCAATGTATTTCCATATAGATTTTTTTCTATGAATAAACCTTTGAGCATAAGATATTTGAGACAAAACACTAAGTATAAACAAGTTATATTGGTTGAAATAAAGTGCTATAATATGTGGTTGATTGAAGCTTCATACTTATTATGTTGTTATAGTAATGTCGAAATAGTGGGAGATACCATTTGACATAATTAATGTATGCATCAAGTTACGAAAGATTGCCTTTGTAAATATACAAAGTATAATTTATTAAATAGAAATTGTTTTCAATATTGATTGAAAATAGATATAGTTTGATTTTAATATGAATATTATGAATATTTGTTATAAGATAATCTATAATATTGGTATTTGTTTTGATACAACAAAAGACGCCTTAGAAAATACAGAACTATCTGAATTATTTTAACATTATTTTAGAATTATGGACCAAGCCATATCTCTAAGAAATAATTCTTTAATCACATGATTGTGAATCACATAGTACTAATGGATTGTATATCAAACAAGGAAGGCCAAAGCATCCATCAAGTGGAAGCGACAAAAGAGTGGTCGAACTCTTCAGATTGATACATATAGTTGTGAGCAATCGTAAGTCCAATAATACCAAAATGGTTCTGCGTACATTATTAAATTCACACATGGATTGTCACATACATAAACACGTGTATTTGATATATATATAGTATGTCGATGATAAGTTCATAGAATATAAGATGGAAGCAAATAACCTAACATGCAAAAGAAAATAAAACAATTCGGTTTGATCGATTAAGTAAGTATATTGGACAAGAGTTCCAAATATACCTAAAATAAATAAGATTTATCTCAAAAGACACTAATCAATATGATACATTACGATGTAGCGATAAGGTATAATTGGTCTTTGTTTGACAAAGAACGATCAATGATGAGTGAAGTTGAGTTAACTTCTTTCTGTTAGGATGTGCACTTAAGAGTAAGCACATGGACTAAATTTAATTTCATCTAAATCATAATTTATACGATTATACAAGATAAAGTTCATAGGAAACCCTTACATATCCTATGTCATGGAGTTGGTAGGTTGTGTGACTTGAGAAGTTGCACATAATATTCATTCATTAGGAATCTTGTGTAGATTACCCCAAAGTAATTTGGAGCTATATAGTTAAGGCGCTTGGCGGTTCTATAACGGTGGAGGCACAAAAGGTTATAGTAAGGATAAAGCGTGATATAGCGGAGGTGCAAAAAGCTTCATTCGATATAAAATAAAATATTTTAAGTTAATTTATTCTCATTCTCACATCATTTATATAGGAAAAAGAATAATCGTTTAATCTTATATAACAAAACCAAAGAATATCTTGATTTATATAGGCTATATTTGGTGGCTACAGTCGATTTCTTACTTATATTGAGCACTTATGCTTTACAGTTAGGTACTTACCATAATTTTATTAATTTAGTTCAAATGAGAACTAGTCAAATAAACTTTTATGTACTAGATTTGTTAAATTGGGTGCTAAAAACCCTTGATTTAGTGGGTGTAGTAGAAAATAGCAGGGCTTAAAGTAGATCTAATGTTTAATAGGGCTAAATTGAAATAACATAGCGATCGAAGAGCGCTATGCACCATAGCGCGGATTTTATGGGGATTTATGAAATTCTAACTACATAGGTTAGGGATGGACCAATATTAAGCGACCAATTTTGTAATATCCCGGAATTTTTGACAATATCAATTTAATAATCTGTATAAAAATTAAATTGATATTGATATTTTGTTAATAATAATTCAAATTGATTTAATAATCTTCTTCAATAAATATTTAATTGGTTATTTTATCTTTTAAAAATAATAAATTGGTTTCTATTTATAATATAAATATATAGTTTATATTGTAAATAGATTAGCGTTGTTTTAAATTTAATAAATAAAGCATATTTTCTAATTCTAATATTTTTAGTAATTTGGAAATTTATTTTTATTTATTTTATAAGCTTTTCAAAGTTATTAAATAAATAATCTTGGTTTAAACTTAATCATTATTTAAATTCTAATATATATGAAATAATTTGGAAATTTTGATTTAATTAATATTGAGTTTTCAAAACTATTTAAATAAATAAGTATATGATTTTAAATTTTTAAGAAAAATGTCTATATGTTTAAAATAATTTTGGCTTAAGTTTTAAATTTAATTGAATTAATAAAAAGTTTTATGGCTTAATAAAGACATAATTTCTTTTATCATTATTTTAAATGTAATAATGAGATATTTCTAAAAATAATATTAATAGTGTATTATTTAACAAATAGATTTTGAATAAAAATAGCTATTGTTATTTCAAATTTAATTTGTATTCATAACTTGATTTTTAAATATTAGATTTTGAATTTGATTTGAATTTAAAATCCAAAGTATAGATTTTTAATTGTTTTAATTTTTATATGTATAAGCTTTATTTTAAGTATAATTTGTTTTTATTTCTTTTATAAATTTATATACATATTAAATACTAATTAACAAATTAAATTAGGCTTAACATATATATTAACATTTAATTTAAATAAAAATTACCTTACAAAGACATGTGTTGATTTCTTAAAGCCTCATTTAACAAATGTTATAAGATAAACATTTCCTTTGACAAATGTTAAAAGTTTGTGCAAGATACCTCTTTTAAAATCAATTTTCTTTTATTTAATCAAATCAGAAATTAACCTATATAAGAACACATTCTTTCATGCCTATCCCTTTTTCTCATTTTTCTAATCAAAGAAACTTCAATTTGTTTATTTCCTAAATCTGAAAGTCAGTGCTCTTCAAAATCAAACCTACATATTCAAAAATACCTGTACAAATCTGAAGCCTGCACCTCTTCAAAACCCTGCACATGCCATTCACAAATTCCTCTTCAAATTCTGCGGCCTGCAAACTATTTTAAAAATCTGCATTATCATATTTTTCTGTAATCTGGAAATTTGTTCTGCATGCCACTTGAAACTAAGCAATACAAACCAAGAAATCATGTTCAATACCACATCAAAACTCCTCAATTTAAATTCTGTTCTGCACCATTTTTCTGCAGTCTTGAAGCCTGCACACAGTTTATAATCAAGCAAGTTCAAAGGCATTTTTATATGGGAGGCATGAAAATAGCTTTTAAAATCAAAGAGGCAAGATAATTAGTCTTCAGTAAGTCCAAAGCATTTCAAATGAGGCTCTGCTTCCTTTTAATACAGTGAGTAACCTTTAAAAAAATTTAAAAGTTAAATCTTGGTTGCATGATGGTATGTTGAGATGAATAAGCATTGCATGTTATTATAAGTAAATATCTGATGTAAATATTATATGTATGCATGCCGTGTATATGCTCTGTTTGTACCTGTTCAAAAATCTGTATTTTAAATCCTTACCTCTTAACTTAGTTATTGATAGAATCTAATATTAAACAAATGTTGTTTGATTAACTTAAATTTTAGTTTAAAAATTTAATCAAGCAAAATATAAGCTTATTGTTTCTAGAAACATTAAAACATCAGTATATGTTGACACAAACAAAAATTCAAAACTGGATAATTCATCAATTCAGTATTATAAATCGAAAGCATTAACTAAAGCATGGTTTTTAAATCAAGAATTAGGATTTTTAGAATTTAGTTGAGGATGCAGTTTTGTGATGAACTGATATGGGATTATTTGCATTTTCTGGTGATCTATGATTAGTGGAGGCTCGGGTTTCTTCTGGGTGATGGAGGAGGGTTAGGAGAAGCTGAGAAAAATCATTGATGGTGATGGATATCATTATGGAAGGTGAAGATTTGAAAAAAAAATTAAACCCTAATTTGTAATGGGTTTGAAGAATCGAACATTACGGCTTGAAGGGTTGATCGAATGTTATGGTGTTTTGGGGATTGATAGTTAGGTGTTGGATGAAGTCGAGGCCGGAGGGGCTAACCTTCAGGTAGTCGGAGCGGCGAGATTTTGCTGTTGACAGGTTTTGAAGGGAAACCTGCTTATGTTTCCAGGTCTTGGAATTTGGGTGTTCGATTGTGATTTCGAGAATGGTTGTTCGATTCGATGGTCGTGGGTGGTTGTTGAGTTGGTTTCTGGAGTGTAGCGTTCATCGACGACGATCTATGGTGGCCGGAGCCACCGTGCATATGCACGGTGAAGTAATTGCACTAATGATGTTTTGGTTTAGTTTGTGAGCGGGGGAAGTTGTTTGGGTTGCTCGAAGAAATAGGGTAGTTGGCTCGAGGAAGATAGGGACTAGACTCGAAGTAATTTTGGGTTTTCTCAGGTTGTTCAGATATTTTCAGGTTTTACAGAAACCTGTAAAATCAGTTTTTAAAATTTTAAATCTGAAGCTTTTAAATGTAAAGAAGGGTTTTAAACCTAGTTTTAAATTTCAAGTTTGAATATTAGAATCCAAGATTATTTTTAAATCTCAGTTTTTAATAAATAATAATATAAAGTTTTCAAACTTAAACTTATTAAACTACTTTATAAAGGTAAGTAGTTTGAAATTTTAAAAACCGAAGCTTTTAAAAATATGAGCAAATTAAATTTAAATTTAAATTTGGAAATCAAAGTTCTAAAAATGTATTTCAGTTTTTGAAATAAAAGGAATTTTAAGATTTGAAAAGTTTGAACAAATTTGTACGTTAAAGTGTAAATTTAAATTATTGAATTTTGAAATGAATTTAGTTTCAAACTCTTATGAATTTCTTTTATTAGACAAGCACTTGTTTGTCTTATAATTTTTTTTTAATAAATTGTTTTAAAACTTCGTTTAAGTTTAAATTATGTTCATTTTAAATCTTGTATTTGAAATAAGATTTAAAAGTAAGTTCAAAGGTAATTTGTTTTCAAATAAATTTGTAAATGACAATTTAAACATAATTAAGGAATGTTTTATCTTAAAATTTAATTAAGATTAATGTTTTGAAATTAATTTAATTAATGGGGTAATTAAGGAATAATTAGTTAATTTAATTTTCAATTGATTAAGGATTAATCTATTTGTAATTAAGATCATTAATTAGATTATTTAATTAATGATTATAGAATTATTAATTAAGTAATTAAGTTATAATCAGGGTTAATTAATCAAATAATTAAGGATTAATTTAGTTACAATTAGCACTTAATTTATTTGAATAATTTAAGATTAATTAATGGATAATTAAACATAATTTAATTTGTGTTAATTACTTAATGAAAGTAATTAGAGAATGGTTAATGAAGGTCATTAACCAGGATTATTTAATAACTAATTAATGTGATTAATTTTTAATAATTAATTAGATTAATTAATTTAATAATAATCATTTGTGAATTGTTGAGTATAATTACTTAATGGAATTAATTAAGGAATTAATTACTTAATGTAATTAAATTAGTTTAATGTGATTGTTTAATTTTATTAATTAAGTTTAATTAATTTTAAACACTTGATGTTTTAATGATAATTACTTAATGTAATTAGTGGATTGGAAATTACTTAGTGAAGTAATTAATTGGGAATTACAGGATGTAATTAATCGAAGATGTTTTAAGAATGGAAGTAATTTGGAGTATAATTATTTTGTAACGAATCAAGGGATTAATTAAGAAATTAATTAAGAATAATTGATTTGTTTTAATGAAGTAATTAAGTTAGTTAATTACTAAATATGGTTAATCAAGAGGGATTAATAATTATGGGTTAATTACTTAAGGTAATTAATTTAAGAGGATAATTAATTAAAATGTAATTGGGGATCACTAATTTATACAAATAATGATGTAATTAAAGTTGACTAATTATGATTAATTAATCATTGACAAGTGATTAAAGATAATTAATTAATGTAATTTATTAAGGTTTAATGTAATTAATTATAGTTAGTTAATTAATTGAAGTAATTAAATGTTAATTACTGCTTTTTGGTTAAGAATAATTGATTTGTGAAATTAATTAAGGATAATTACATGAATGTAATTAAGGATAATTAATCAAGGGTGATTAATTAAGGTGATTATTTTGAATGAATAATTAATTGATTATAATTAATTAAATGGTTGAGTAAGCAAGATTTTGTATGAATGAAGTAATTAATTTATTTTATTTTAAATTAATTAAAGATGAAGTAATTAATTTAATTCACTTTAAATTATTTAGAGATGGGGGTAATTAATTCAATTCATTTTAAATTTATTATATTGTGATTAAGTAAATTTTTGCTTATGTATGAATGGGTGATATTGATTGCCTTGGATGCTTTGTGATCTCAGAAATGAGATAAGTAATGTGGTATGATATGAATGCTTTGGTTGCATTGTGATGATAATATAGATTATCAAATTGTGATGATGATATGGATTACCTATTTTGATGATAATGTGGATTACCTATTTATTTATTTTTTGAATTACCTAGAGAACCAAGCTTCGCTTGTAAACTCTAGGGAAGTATGTGCCTGCCAAACACATACTTCGGGTACTTGTTACAGGGTTGTCAGTTTCGGGGTTCGAACTCGTGACCTTCGATCACGCAGTCCGGACCATCAACCAACTGCGCCAACCCTATTGGCGATTACCTGTTTATTTGATAATGTTGATTATCAATTGTGATTTGTGAGTTATCTATCTATGTGTATATAGATAATTGAATTATTTTAAACTTTAAAACAACTTGGACCTAAAAGATGGCATTTTGGATTTCGATGAGACTGGGATCGGGTTTCCATATTTGGATATCCGAAAACCACATCGATCCAAATTAACGATAGGTCGTGTGTTAACGCTAAAATGTGAACGCTAACACCCCGGTGTGTAAAGTGTAGTTGTGAAAGCACCACCCGATAGATCGGGAAAGAATTACAAGCAAGTAATAGCAGAAAAGCAGTAAACAACAACGATTTTATAGTGGTTCGGCTTAAGGGTATAGCCTACGTCCACTCTAAGTACTTTTATTAATAATCCCGTTACAAACTGATACAATTCTTCTCAAGTACAATACACTTCAAGTTACAAGTGATTTGGAACAAGTCTTAAGCTTCAATGTCGATTAAAGTTCTTAGATTCATGTTGAAGATGTGTGGTTTCTTCGTGAATTTCTTTGATGTATTCCTCTAATCTTGGAAGCTCTAAGTGTTGATGAAGTTCTCAATGCAGCAAGGTAACGGTGTGTGAAGAGAATGTGCCAAAAGTCCTCTTGAAGTTGGAAGTGGTTGTCTATTTATAGGCGTGATTTTCTGGGCAGAATTCTCCAAGTGTTAGGTCGTCTTCGACCTAAAGTAGGTCGTAGGTCGGCAACGACTTATGGAGATCCGGCTTTCCTTTTTTATGAATGAGCGCATCTTTTTTCAACAAGTTCTAGGTCGTACGCGACCTTACTAGCAGCGGCACAGAAAGGGCGGCCTTCCAATGCAATGTCCTTAGGTCGTGAGCGACCTACCTTAGGTCGTGTGAGCTCTATAGGTCGCGGCGTCTCCTTAAATCGTTAGGTTGCGAAGTCTTTAAACCGCTAGGTCGCGGCCTTCCTTAGGTCGCTGAGAACCGTTAGGTCGCGACCTTCCTTAGGTCGCTGAGAACCGCTAGGTCGCGGCCTTCCTTAGGTCGCTGAGAACCGCTAGGTCGCGGCCTTCCTTAGGTCGCTGAGAACCGTTAGGTCGCGGCCTTCCTTAGGTCGCTGAGAACCGCTAGGTCGCGGCCTTCCTTAGGTCGCTGAGAACCGCTAGGTCGCTACTTTCCATAGATCATAGGTCGTGACGGTGCTTAAATCTTTAGGTCGCATAATTGCTTTATGGAGTTAGGTCGTGCCCTTTCTTAAATTGCTAGGTCGCGTGTTAGGTCGCTGATGAAGAGCAGTTAACATTTGCCCCTCGATGTATGGGCCTATGACATGGGTCGCGTGCTTCGACTCGACTTAGCTAGGTCGTGAGCGACCTAACACTTGTATCAACATGCGTGCCTATTTGCCTTCCCATTTTTACCTCATATAAATATGTTAGGTCGTTTTAATTCTTCTTCACCTCATTGCTCTGACCTCCTACCGCCACTAACGATTTTCTGAACTTCAAAAGGCGAATTCAAGTTCAATCATTCACCGATTCATCCTTGCTACCAAATTACGTAAGTGCCTTCGGTTTCTCTCCATTCCACGATCATCGTTGAATCCCAAGCTCTAACCTCCGAACCCCAAATCAATTTCGTACGCCATGCTCCACTTTGAGCCGCGTTGTGATCGATTTTTGATTGTCAGTGATTATTGTTGTTGCAGCGATTCACGAACGCACAATAATGAATTTGATTTATGATAGATCGGAGGTATTTTGAGTCGGTTTTTCAAATGGTTTAGTGGTATGGAAAGATGATGAATCTCATGAATAGGATGATGGATTTAAGTGTAGTGGATAGCGGGTTATAGGGTCCGATGAAGCATTGCGTGGAGAGGAAGTTATTGACCCAGTGAATGTGAGCGATTCAAGACAATTCGCGATCTAAGAACCCCTGCGACCTAAGGAGTAGTCTCGACCTACACTAGGTCGCTGAACGACCTAAGACTATCCATGAGCTAAGAGCTATACTTAGCCAGGACCTGCGCGACCTATCTTCCTTGCGACATAGACTCTAGGTCGTGGCCGAGCTAACACTGTATTGGAATGCCTCATCCTTTACTTTGCACAGCACGACTTAAGAAGGCTTCGACCTATGCTAGGTCGCTGGACGACCTATGACTTGTGAAATTCTGTAAAGACTTGGTTGAATTGAACTGGATTGTTTAATCTCGAATTCTGTTGCGCTTTGTTGTAGATTATCTCTAACGCTAATAACCTGTTAAACATAATATTTGCAGAAAACTGGGACGAATATACTGCCATTGACTGCCCACATCAAATGACAGATTAGTCGATAAAGAGTAATCAACTTACATGAACTGTGTGAATGAAATGCTGCGAACTAAAGAATTCAAGTGAAGTATTAAAGCAAAACTAAAACATCCAATTAAAGCCGATTCGTTTGCATTAACACTACACTTGAATTTTATATTAACAAGTCCTGAAATCTCACAATCGACGAATTGTCAACTAGCTTAATTTCAGTTATGTTTGCTTTCTCTTGTTTTTTTTTTTTTTTTTTTTTGCACAACACTTCACGCTTTTTAGGAAACGTGCACCTTTTTCATCTGAATCATCCAGTTGCTTATGTAGAATGACGTCTCAACAAGAACAAGAAGAGATGATAGAATATGCCGAAGGGACTTTCCCGATTGCTATTCCATTAGAAAACTCTCCAGAAAGAACTCCTACTCTTCTGAAACAGCGGACACTTAATCAATTATGCGTTCAATTTGGCATTGCCGAGGCAGAAGTTTTACTTCCTGGACCAAATGATTTCGCTGACAGACCGCCTTATGGTTTTATTGCCATAAATCGCCAAATGTGCTTAAGTGGAGCAATTCCTCCTTTTAATGAATTTCTTCGACAAACCTTTCTCCGATTGACGATCTCTCCTTTCCAGTTGCACCCCAATGGCTATGCCATTTTGATGGGATTGTGCGTTTTGTTCAGGAGGACTCTTGACCGTCTTCCGAGTTTCGAGGAGATTTGTTACTTGTGTACTTTTGCAAAGAACAAGGACCACCCTTCAATTGTACTTGTAAGGGGTGCGCGGAACCGCAAACTTATTTTGGATTTGCCGGAGAGTGCACATGGATTCCTGAATCAATACTTCTACATTCGCTGCCCCGCAGAATTTTACGCAGACTGGAGAGTAGGAAGTGAGATCTTTTTTCCTTCATTCTTCAATTTTACTCTAAGTCTTTCATGTTTCGTATTGCCAAGTGTTGATTCCATTTCTTATCTTTACAGCACTTCCTCCTCCATCTAGGGACCTAAGCCATAAGGCGATGTTTGAGAGATTGAGTGCTGTCCCGGCTGAAGAGAGGAGCGTTAAATTTCTATTAACGGATGAATTTCTTCATCAGTTCGGGCTTCTACATATTTCTCGTTCAATTCAAGCTCATGTAGCTCCGACGGAAGTTCCTGACTCTCCAGTGATAATTCCTGATGCCCCGGGTCTCTACTGGAGAACACATACAAGGAGAAATTTCTATAAAAACTTCACTAATAAAGTGTTCTGTTCCAAGAGATGACATGGGGCCATCAATAAAACCCGCGCTTGCCCCCATAATTGAAGAAGAAGAGGAGCCCCCTTCCCAAACCAGGAAGAGTGTCGACAAAGGAGCTGATGGAGGGAATCAGGTTGGGCATGATGGTGATGACGTCTTTGGGGATTTAAGTGACATAATTGTCACTTCCCAAGAGCTCTTTAAAGATGACCCTGCCTGCGGCAAAACTGTACCCCCAATGATTGAAGCGACATCTGCCCTCCAACAGACACCAACTCCTTTATCTCAAGAATTGTCACCGACAGTGAAACCTATCACTTCCCCCCAACTGAGGAGTGGTTCGTTAGTCCAACGCGAGTAGTTTGCACTTCACACACAACTAAGGATTTTCCAGCACATTTATGCACTTATCTTCTTATACTTTAAAGATTTCTAAAGCTTGTATTTTCTTATTTCAGATCCTTCAATGACACGCGGCGGATCATATTATCAGGACTTCCAACGCTACGGGGGGCGTGGTCAATATAATTATGGGCGCTACTTCACCTCCTATAGAGAGTCTGACGAAGAGAGGGCTGCTCGAAAGGCTCGTGAAAGGAGGGATGAAGAAGAGCGTCGTGAAAGAAGGGAGAGAGAAGAGCGCCATGATTCTTGGCAAAAAGGCGATGACTCCCACAAGAGAAAATCTCATGACGATCGAGGAAAAGGTCACATGGGTGAAGACTTAAGCAAACGAGCCCGTCACAGTGAAAAGCAGGCCTCTACCACTCCTGAGAAAGTTACTACTCCTGCTTCGCTCGACATTCCTTCTGACTCTCCCGCTCTTGGGAAATCAGACATTCAAACGATAATTAGCAGGCCCAAATTTCAAGTTGGACCGGGTCCTGCCACTCTGCAGAGCCGGTTTCCTCAATGGTGCCTTAAGGGAGTGAGGTTCGACCTAGACTTGGTCCCCATCGACAAGTCTGCCATGCTAAGAAATCTCGACGCCGTCAAACTTGATATCGAGAGAATGTCAAACTGGCAGAAGCTTGTCGATGAGCTTCAAAGAGTTAACCGTGCCAACATAGAGGCCATGCTTACCATGGAAAACGATAAGGCCGAATGGCAAAAGGTCGTTGAGCAACACGACACCGAAATGAGGAACATTGCTTCTTACAATGAGGAGCTTGAAGCAAAAGTCGAGGAATTGAAACATGAGCTTGCTGCTTCCTCCACTTCCTATTCTCAAAAAGAAGAAGTGCTCCTGAAACAAGTGAGAGATGCTCATGCTAGCCAAAGGGATGCCGAAGACAGGCTCGAAGTACAAAAAAGAATCAGTGAAGGCTATGCTACTGATATTGCTGAGCTTCGAAAGAAAAACAACTCCCAGGAGGCGGAAATACAAATGCTTAAGCTTCAGCTTGCCAAAACTGAAAGGGAGCGTGATGAGGCTATCGCCGGCAAAATCGCAGCCGAAGAATCTCATGAGGCGACCAAAAACAGCTTCGGCTCAACATTATTCGACTTCTACTTGCATAGCGTCTTGGGGCGTGGAAGCCTCGCTTTTCTTGGTCCCAAGTATGAAATCACTTTAGCTGAAGTGTGGGAGGCCGCCCTTGAGATGCTTGGTGCTGAAGGTGCTGGTTATGACGAATCAGCCCTGGAAAGGCACTATCTTGATGATGACGCTCACGCTGGCCTTGCCAAGGGAAAGGAACAACTTGCCAAATTAAGAACTGAAGTGACGGAAGGGGACCGGCTGGGAAAAACCACTTCAACTGCTCTAGTCCAGCCACCTTCTTCGTCTGAAGTCGACATTATTGGTTCCAGTTCCCATCTTGCATCTCCCACCAAAGTTGCCACTGAAATTACAAGCATACAAGGTGGAGACGAGGGTGACGAGAGCGCTGATGCGCAAGCTTATGAAGTCGATATCAGGAAACCAGCTTCTCCAGGTAACTTCACTGTTAATCTCGCCACTGTCAATTCTGCTCAAGCGGGTTACTCATTTATTTCGCATGAGTTTCATGAGCTCCTTGGCTATTTTCTCAACCTTGATGAGCCTTCATCTCCTCTCTTTACTGACTTTATTGGTGAACCTTCATCTCCTCTCTTTACTGACTTTAACCTCTTTTCTTCTGTAGAAAAAGTATCAAGCACCGCTCAAATCCCTACTTCTCCGGTAATCCCTCCTCCATCTCTTCAGGTGGCTCCTCCTTCTGCTTCGCAGCCTGGATCACAGGAGGAACAAATAGAGGCTCTCCATGGCCTGGATGATCCCATTGCTTCGCAAGAGCAGAAAGATGAGGGACTTGAGGGAGGCGACATATCTCCGGAGCGGACTCCTTCTGACGACATAACTCTATCTAAACTTGTCACTCCAGGAAGTGAGTCTTCCTCAAAGAGGAGAAAGAAGCAAGGAGCATCAAGGAGGAGAGGGAAGATAATCACTGCCACTGAAGAGGAGCCAGAAGTTGGGCCAGCTGCGCCTACCTCTCCTTCCTCCCTTATACCCACTGGCCGACCTGAAAAGCTGGTCATTCGGTCGGGTAAAGGGTCCAAAGGCAGTAAAAAGAAGTGAAGACTTTAGCTTTTTGTCTTTTGTATGAACTGGCCGAGAGTTGTGCGGGTACCGGCCCCCCGCTTTTATTTTGAAACCTGTATCTGCATTATAGTTGAATAAAGTGATTCTTCGTTTGTACAAACTTCTGTTTGAATTTGAGAATGCATTCACTATTTATTTTTTGCACAAGTTTATTTACACGATATTGCAGCGAGCTTATGGCATGTTACTTGAGCGTTACCTTTTGCTGGTTTGGCTATACCATATTGTGTGTAATTATACTATATTGCCCCCATTCCATAAGTTTGCTGCAATATTCTATACTTCGAGGGAATTTGCACTCATATTTGCTAAAGAATAATTATTTTATTCTTTAAAGAAAATTTTTGCAAAGTACAACCCTCTTCGTATAAGTTTCTGCGCTTTGACCTTTGAAGAAATCACTTCTTTCTTTCGCTTAAGTACGTTTTTTACCAAGTGAATTCTTTTATGCGGTAAAGCGGACCTCTGAAGGGTACTTTAACTCCCTCTCTCTCTTTTTCTCTCTTCTTTTTTTTTTATTTCGAGGAAGATTATTCCCCAGAATAGGTGAATTACTCTTTCTTCGGAAGTTAAAGTATGCCCCTGATGAGGATCTTTTTTTTTTATATAGAAAGTTGTACCTCTGAGGAGGGATTTTTTACGTTTCAACACTCGGAAGTTTTATTTCAATCTCGGTGAAACGTGTACCTCCAAAGAGTTTTGCCTTAGAAAGCCTTTTCACGTTTCAACACTTGGAAGTTTTATTTCAATCTCGGCGAAACGTGGGCTTCCGAAGAGGTCTTTCTTCTTGATTGTGCCTCCGAAGAGGTCTTTATTTTGTTTGTTTTTCAACTCTGGTGAAGTGAAATTCCGAAGAGCGGCTGTTACACTTCAACTCCTGGTGAAATATGCCTCCGAAGAGGTCTTTATTTTGTTTGCATTTCAACTCTGGTGAAGTGAAATCCGAAGAGCGGTCATAACACTTCAACTCCTGGTGAAATGGGCCTCCGAAGAGGGCTTTTATTTTGTTTGCATTTCAACTCTGGTGAAGTGAAATTCCGAAGAGCGGCTATTTCACTTCAACTCCTGGTGAAATGTGCCTCAGAAAGGGTTTTCATTGCCTGGAAGTTACTCTCTCATGGTTGGAGGGTCATGACTCCTCCAATCTTTTTTGTTGAGTAGAGAACTTTCTTTTTTGTGGCATATGACCCACTAGAGGTCTTTTATCCTCCGAAGAGTTGTGCCTCTGAAGAGGACTTGTGCTGCCGATGACGGATTTTGGTTGTTTCCTTGTCTTCTTGCTTATGCCTTTTCACCGATCCTCTTTTTTTTCTCTTTTCAAGTTTTCATTCCCCTTTTCTTGCAAGTAGCTTGTTTAGTCCAAGGAAGTGTACTTCATTGTCAGGCAAGTTCGTGAGAACGGGCACTAGCTTCCTAATTGGATGTTTGTTTGTTCAAACAATCTCAATTTATCAGCAAGGGCTCGTTTCTATCGAAATCATTAGCCGTTCAATTGAAGTATTTCCTATCTAGGATTTGAATTCGGGGTCTTTGTGACTTGAAATTTGTTTGTTGAATGATGGTGAGAATCGCTCGGTTTTATTATGCGCAAGTTTTATTTCCATTGTCTGCAAAAATTTAAATCGACATTTCAGCAATACATTTTATGTACTTTTATATCGAAAATAAAGCAAACATGTAATAAAAATAAGGAACACAAGATTTATAGTGGTTCGGCCAAGAATTTGGGCCTACATCCACTTTATATTCTTTCATTAATCACTTGCATCAGTTTTACAATTGCTTTCAATTGCAAGAATCATACGTTCACAATTCTTTTTACAATATTTCAACAAAGTTTTCAAGTAAAGTATGGACGCAAGTGATTGCTGTTCCATGCCCTTGGAATTTGATCTCCTTCAACAGTAGTGAGTTTGAATGTGCCGTCAAGAAGCTTCTGACCTATGACATATGGTCCTTCCCAATTTGGCCCAAACACACCTGTCGTTGTCATAATTCTTTTCAGGACTAGATCTCCGATTTCAAAGCTTCGTTGACGAACTTTGGAATTGAAATGTCTGGCTATCCTTTGCTGATGAGCTGCAATTCTGAGACTAGCCTCATCCCTTTTTTCATCAAGGAGATCCAGCGCTTCAAGTTGTAGCTTTTCATTTTCTACTTGATTGAAATGGATTCTTCTGTGTGAAGGGACCTCAGTTTCAACCGGGATCATTGCTTCCGATCCGAATGCTAATGAAAAAGGAGTATGCCCAGTCGCAGTTTTATGGGTAGTTCTATATGCCCATAGTGCAAGTGGTAGCTTATCAACCCAACCACCTTTTGCTCTTTCAAGTTGCTTCTTGATGGTTGATTTGATGATCTTGTTTACTGCTTCCACTTGCCCGTTTGCCTGCGGATGAGCCACTGCTGAAAAGCTTTTCTGAATTTTGAATCGCTTGCAAAAATCCTGGAATTCTTCGCTTTCAAACTGAGTACCATTGTCCGTAATTATTTTCTGAGGCACACCGTATCTGCAAATGATATTCTTGGTTACAAAACTTATCATTTTCTTAGAGGTGATAGTAGCCAATGGTTCAGCTTCAGCCCATTTAGTAAAGTAATCAACCGCAACAATAGCATATTTAATTCCTGATTTGGCAGTTGGTAGCGGCCCAATGAGATCCATTCCCCAAATCGCAAATGGCCATGGACTGACCATCTGTGTGAGTTCGGTAGAAGGTGCTCTAGGAATTTTGGCAAATCTTTGGCATCTGTCACATTTTCGGGAGTAATCTGCAGCATCTCGATTAATTTCTGGCCAAAAATATCCGTATCGGAGAATTTTCTTTGCTAATGTTTGACCACCTGAATGATCACCACATTCTCCTCCATGCACCTCAGCTAGGATTGTTTTGGACTCTTCCCGAGATACACATCGAAGCAATGGCATTGAGAATCCCCGCCTGTACAATTGGCCATCCTGAATTACATAGCGAGAGGCTTTCCTTAGTAGCTTTCGCCTTTCTATCGAATTTTCTGGCAGAGAACCTCTGAGTAGGTAGTCCAGTATTGGAGTCATCCATGACTCTTGTTCTTGGGATGCATTCATAATCCAGTCAATATCCATCTCGTCTATACTTGGTGCTGAGAGGACTTCTACGGGAACCAATCCCAATAGTTGAGCTTCACCAGAACTTGAATACTTTGCGAGGGAATCTGCCTTCGTATTCTCTTCCCGGGGAATATGGCTTATTGAATAATGATCAAGTCCACATAGGAGTTCCCAAGCTTTTGACAAGTAGGAAGGCAAGTTTCCACCTTTTGTTTGAAATTCCTTCTTGACTTGGCATACAATAAGCTGAGAATCACTGAAGATTTGTAATGCTCGAATGTTTAGCTCTTTAGCGATTTTTAGACCTGCAATAAGAGCTTCATATTCTGCTTCATTGTTTGTTGAAGGAAATTCCAGTCTTAGTGCATAGCATAATGATCGACCTTCAGGAGTTTCAAGTACCACTCCGGCTCCAGAACAGTAGTCATTTCTTGCGCCATCAACATACATCTTCCACTGGATTGGGGAATCATTGATCGCTTCTTCCTCACCATTATCTTTCTCTGTGAATTCTGCAATGAAATCAGCTAAAGCTTGTCCATTGATCGCTTTTCGGGGATGATAAGTGATGTCATATTGACTGAGTTCAATGTTCCATTTTAGAAGGCGACCCGAAGTTTCAGGGCGAAATAGGACTTGCTTTAGAGGTTGATCAGTGAGTACTCTGATAGGATGAGCTTGGAAATATTGCCTCAGTTTCCTAGATGCAACTAGTAGGCAATAGGCGAGTTTTTCCAACTTGGAGTAATTCAGCTCTGCCCCAGTGAGTCTTTTGCTGATATAGTAAACCAGATGTTGAATCCTTTTGTCTTCCCGTATCAGCGCTGCACTTAGAGCATGAGATGATACTGCCAAGTATATAAGAAGATCCTCACCATTGCCTGGCCTAGAAAGTATTGGAGGCGTTTCCATATGACGGATCAACTCATCGAAGGCTTTTTGGCATTCGGAAGTCCATTCAAAATTCTTCTTTCCTTTCTTCAGGGCGTCAAAGAATGGGATGCATTTATCAGTGGCTTTGGAAATGAACCGACTCAGGGCGGCGACCTTTCCGTTGAGACTCTGCAATTCCTTCTTCGTTCTGGGAGCTTTAACTTCTTTCAAGGCAGTAATTTGAGCTGGACTAGCCTCAATGCCCCTAGCACTAACAATGAATCCTAAGAACTTTCCGGACTCGACCCCAAATGTACATTTCAGAGGGTTAAGCTTCATTCTGTATTTCCGGAGGACTGCGAACATTTCTGCTAAGTGTTCAATGTGATCCGCTGCTTTCTTAGACTTCACTAACATGTCGTCGACGTAGACTTCCATAGTTTTGCCCAATTGCGGTTTGAACATAGCATTAACAAGTCTTTGGTAGGTTGCCCCTGCATTTTTTAATCCGAAGGGCATAACTTTGTAGCAATAAAGACCAACATCGGTGATAAAGCTCGTGTCCTCCTGATCAGGTTCATGCATCATGATCTGGTTGTATCCGGAGTAGGCATCCATGAAAGACAACAACTCATGCCCCGCTGTTCCATCTACTAGTTGGTCGATCCTGGGCAAAGGGAAGCAATCTTTGGGGCAAGCCTTGTTTAGATCGGAAAAATCGATGCACACTCTCCATTTTCCATTAGCTTTCTTGACCAGCACTGGATTTGAAACCCAATTCGGATATGTAGATTCTTTGATGAAGTTATTTTCCATGAGTCGATCAACTTCTTCTTTTAATGCTGCTGACCTTTCTGGACCTTGGGTTCTTCTTTTCTGTTTAACTGGCGTAAACTTTGGGTCAATATTCAGAGCGTGTACTGCAACTTCTGGAGATATTCCACACATATCGGCATGAGTCCAAGCAAAGACATCCAGATTTGCTTTCAGGAAAGATATCAAGATATTCTGAATTGACACATTAAGCTGTGAACCCACATTCAACACCTTATTTGGGTCCTTCGGGTCAACAGGTACCGGAACTGTCGTTTCCACCGGTACCACTCTATTCTCCCCTGCACTGGCTTTTCTGGGATCCATTTCTTTCCGTGCCCCGCTGTGCTCGCCAGTGCAGGGTCCGCCCCGTAATTGCTACAAGGCTGGTTCCTTGATGCGGACTGGGGTTGCCGCATCCTTTCCCATTTCTCTCTTTCTTGACTCCCGCAGTTCTGTCAAATAGCATTCTCGCGCAGCATTTTGATCCCCTTTTATAACTCCTACTCCATTGTCAGTAGGGAATTTAATAGTGAGGCACCACGGGGCTAGGATAGCTTTAAATGCTGCGAGTGTTGGACGGCCAAGAAAAGCGTTATAAGCAGAAAACTCATCGACAATCACAAACGTTTGCTTGCGGACCACTTTCCTTTCTGCTTCCCCAAGTTCTACAAGCAGATCGATGGTCCCAATTGGTTGTTTTGGCTCCCAAGTGAAGCCAGCGATCTTCTGTGATGAGGCTTGTACATCGATCATAGGGATTTTCATCTGGTCAAATGTCTTCTTGAAGAGGATATTACATGATGCTCCGCAGTCAATGAGGACTCTTCTGACAATGGCCGGTCCAATACCAGCCGAGATGACCAAGGGATCTAGGGTAGGAACTTCTAAACCTGTGGAATCTCTGGCTCTGAAAACAATATCATCGCTGAAAGTTTTCTGTTGTTTCAGGGGCGTAGTGTCTTCTAAAACAAAGACATCTTCTTCGGCTGGAGCATATTTCAAAGCCCTGGAATATCTCTCCATCTCACCCCAGCTCTTGCCAGCTGGGTGAGGCCCTCCTGTAATGACATTGATAACGGGCCTTCCAGATTCATGTCCCGTAGCTTTCTCACCTGTCCTAGGCTGATGAACAGGAACCTGTTGCCCCTGACTTGACGATGCAGGATTGTTGCTATTCTGCTTCACAAATTGCTGCAATTTGTTTTCTCTTAGCAACTCTTCAATCAGATTTTTCAACTGGCGGCATTCATCAGTCTCATGACCGGGTTGATTGTGGAAGCGGCAGAATTTCCCACTCTGTATGGCTCTTTTCCCGGTTCTCAAAGGGATAGGTTTAGGGAAATCGACGGAATCTTTAGTGGCAAGGTAGATGTGCTCCGGCGTATGTGATAATGGAGTATATTCTGATGGCTTGAAGGATCGGGGCTTCTTCAGATTACCCTGTTTCTTCCCATTATTATTCTCCCTTTTTTGCCCCACCGATTCATTCTTGCATGGAGCGACAGTGTTGTCTTCTGCTTTCTCCAACACTGTCTTTACTGGCAAAGGACGACTTTCCAAGCGAATGAATTCATCTGCTTTTATGTAGAACTTTTCGAGGGAGGTTGGCTCTTTCATGTTCAACCATTTCCCAAATTCGCTTGACTTATCAATAGCTCTCATCAGATAAGTCAATATCATTCGTGGTTCAGCATTGTCCACCTCGGCCAGCGCTATATTAAAGCGGTTCAGGAAAGATCTGATAGATTCACCAGGATTCTGCTCTAAACTTGACAGTGACATGATGTCCTTGGCCTTCGAAGCATATAGTCTAAACTGCTCCTTGAATTTTCTAGTCAAGTCTGAAAACTGATCAATAGATCGGACTGGCAACTTGGTGAACCATAGTAGAGCCACACCTTCCAGGTATACGGGGAAATATCGGCACTTTATTTCGTCCGAGGCTCTGGCACCTGTCATGTGCCAATCATATTTATACAAGAATTCATTCGGGTCAATTGTCCCTTTATAAGCTGGGATAGTCGGAGGTACAAACTTCCTTGGAAATTCTGCCTTTAAGATTCTTTCAGTAAACGGAGTTTTGCTTGGGGCGAAACCCCATTCCTTCTCATCTTCAACCCTTTGCATACTTTCTTTCATGATCTGCCGGACCATTCCAGAAAGATATTCCTCATCATGCCGAATTCTAGATCCACCGGCCTCAGGTACTGCCTGCTCAAAGGGACTAGTAGCCCTTTCAGGAGCATTCCTTTCATTAACATCATGAACGTTGCCAGCATAATTCCTTTCATTACCAGCCGGTTGATTGTTTGCCCCAAGTAAGTCGTTCAACTTATTCAGAATCAGAGCATTCTGGGCACCTTGAGCCTCTAATTGTGCATTTTGGGCGTTTATCTGCTGGTTTAGCCCTAGAATCACAGCATCCAGCTCCGCTTTCGTAACTCCAACAGATGGAGTGGGTTGATTAGGCACAGGGGAAGCGGAGGTTCCCTCTTGAATGTTTCCAGATCTGACAGATCTACTTTTCCTTCCAGGAGCCATAATCTCAGATATACTTTTGGTTTTTAAGGAAATTCTTTCTTCAAATCTCTGTGAAGCAATGATGACAGTTTTCCCGAGTTCAGTTCTCAGTGAAAGCACCAAAAATGTTAACGCTAAAATGTGAACGCTATCACCCCGGTGTGTAAAGTGTAGTTGTGAAAGCACCACCCGATAGATCGGGAAAGAATTACAAGCAAGTAATAGCAGAAAAGCAGTAAACAACAACGATTTTATAGTGGTTCGGCTTAAGGGTATAGCCTACGTCCACTCTAAGTACTTTTATTAATAATCCCGTTACAAACTGATACAATTCTTCTCAAGTACAATACACTTCAAGTTACAAGTGATTTGGAACAAGTCTTAAGCTTCAATGTCGATTAAAGTTCTTAGATTCATGTTGAAGATGTGTGGTTTCTTCGTGAATTTCTTTGATGTATTCCTCTAATCTTGGAAGCTCTAAGTGTTGATGAAGTTCTCAATGCAGCAAGGTAACGGTGTGTGAAGAGAATGTGCCAAAAGTCCTCTTGAAGTTGGAAGTGGTTGTCTATTTATAGGCGTGATTTTCTGGGCAGAATTCTCCAAGTGTTAGGTCGTCTTCGACCTAAAGTAGGTCGTAGGTCGGCAACGACTTATGGAGATCCGGCTTTCCTTTTTTATGAATGAGCGCATCTTTTTTCAACAAGTTCTAGGTCGTACGCGACCTTACTAGCAGCGGCACAGAAAGGGCGGCCTTCCAATGCAATGTCCTTAGGTCGTGAGCGACCTACCTTAGGTCGTGTGAGCTCTATAGGTCGCGGCGTCTCCTTAAATCGTTAGGTTGCGAAGTCTTTAAACCGCTAGGTCGCGACCTTCCTTAGGTCGCTGAGAACCGCTAGGTCGCGGCCTTCCTTAGGTCGCTGAGAACCGTTAGGTCGCGGCCTTCCTTAGGTCGCTGAGAACCGCTAGGTCGCGGCCTTCCTTAGGTCGCTGAGAACCGCTAGGTCGCTACTTTCCATAGATCATAGGTCGTGACGGTGCTTAAATCTTTAGGTCGCATAATTGCTTTATGGAGTTAGGTCGTGCCCTTTCTTAAATTGCTAGGTCGTGTGTTAGGTCGCTGATGAAGAGCAGTTAACATCGTGAATCTCAAGTGAAGATGAAGATTCAAAGTGCAAGGGTTATCGTCGTTAACTCTGACGGTGATTCCAAAATGAGTATAACGAGATAATGCCTTCGGTTTCGTTCGAACCCGGAATGAACTTTTATGGATTGAATGCTTTCAGAACATCGTCAAGTGGACGATGAGTATTCTTAGTGATATGTCCTATAAAGGTAATCGTAGCCCCAAGCCTCATCAACCAGGAATGGCTAAAACAGGGGAGGTGCAGCAAGGTTAAGTGGGTCATGCCCAAGTAGGAAGAGATTTTCCCCTGTCTAGAGGTCCCTTTTTATTCGGCTGTGTAGGCGGTTGCTAGCTACAACCGCGGGGTTGTCTTGTTCGAAACTGTTCAGTAAGTAATGGTTCCGGCCTTGTGTTGCAGGGGATTGGGAGTGATCCTTGGTACGATGATCTAGGCCACGTACTATGACGGGCGGTACCCCGGTAGCCCTGCCATTGTATGGAATCCAAAATCCAATAAGTGCCGTATGTATTGGCTGTGCCCAACTATGTTGGAACGTGAGATGTAAGCATTCCAGCTATTTCTGTATTTTACTTGAAAACCCTAGACATTATTGTAATATCACCGGATTTCCTATCAAATGTTTTGGTTAGCGTAAGGTAAAAACTTTTCCATGTTTATGTGTGGGAAGTCTTATGTGATACCTTTCTTTTGAAAAGATTTTTAAAAGTTAAGCAACCTTAACCTGTTACTCACACCAGACCCATGTCTGACCCGGAGTTTATCTTCTGTTTTCTTAAACTCTTGGGTACTCAAATTTTTACGAGTAGCCAAGGGATTCAGGTTAGATTTGATGAATTTTGGAGGAGCAATGGAGCAGGAGGCTTCTGCATGTAGATATATAGTTTCCACTGTGTTGATTTCTCTGAGTAGTTTTCCTTGTACTGTTTTGAGTTGTATAACTAGACAGGTGTTTATAACTGTCTAGTATGTGATGAATCATCTGTGTAACTCAGATAATGATTGTAAACTAGGTATATTTATGTTATTAATATAATTTATTCGTTCCGCTGATGAGATTCTGATGTTGTTTCTTTTTTCTCTTCTTTCTTTTCTCTTTTCTGTCCCTTTCTTTCTTCAAGATGATACGATTTTCTGTGGTAAGAAAGTCGGGTCGTCTCACTTGGTATCAGAGCGTTAGGTTGAGTGAATACCTAGGCTCTGGAGTGGTGTCTATCTTGAGAGTATTTGTAATTTTTAAATATATATATATATAAATATATTTATTGCTACCTATCTGTTGGGTTACCTGTTCGGGTTTTCCAATATAAGTTATTAAGGTAGATGGGGTAGTGGTGTGTGTAACACAACTACCATTGGTTGGAGTTTGAATGTTTGACGTTGGAGGTGTATTTGTCGAGACTGTAGAGCTAATACCATCTCGAGTAAGCTTTGTAGTGATGAAGGGTTTCATCGATCTCTGAAGGAAACCTGTTAAGGTTCGGAGTCTATTTTTGAAGATTGGATGAGTAGAGTTTGAATCTGTCAGTTGGGCAGTAGCGAGTGATGGTATTTTGATACCTCAGGAAGTAGTAGCTGTGTGATGAGATGCAGTGACTATGGATGTTCCCGAAGATGTTTTCTTCGGAACAAGTTTAAGGAAGTGAGTCTGCTTCGATGTTGTGGCTGTGTTCTGCATGGTGTTTCTGTTTGCTTTGAAGTCCGAGTTTCTCGAAGAGCTTTGGATTAGGAATTCTTTGGCATCTGTGACAGCAGTGCAGCTTGGAGTGTTCTGTGTGGCATGAAGTCTTCTGGCTTAGCAGTTTTCTGAAAGTGGAGTTCGGAAGCAGCAGAGGGACCCGTTTCGTCGATGGGTTGGCTATATAAGTGTAAGCTATTTTATTTGGTAAAGGGAGAACAGTTTTCCTTGGATTTGGTTTGGGCTGATTGCAAAAGTGACTTGCGATTGTTTGAGTTTTCTCTTGGGTTATCAGAGTTTTTCTGGATGTCTTCAGGAAATTGAGATTTTGTCCGCACCTGGAGATTGAGTTTCCTTGTCGACTAGGATCCCAGGATTGCCACCAGTAGTTCAACTTAATGGAAGAATGGTTCTTAGAGATAGAGTTTGATGAAGCAGCTCAGGTTTTGGTGGAATTTCTGGATTTTCTTTATGGATCTGATGAACCATATTTCTGGGATATGTTGTCGAGTTATGCTCATCAGCATTCTCTTCTACTTCGGATCAGAGTAGTGCAGCGGAAGCAGTTTGGAAGTGTATCTGCTTTTCTTTTCCGGATAGGAGAAGTTGTTGTCTTCTGATGTTTGTGGAGTAGGGTTTGATCTTGGTTGATCTTGAGGAGATCATTTTGTTGAGATTATTGGTTTTGTTTATTTCTAGAGGTACTAGCGAAGGGATGAGCTGATCAGAAAGGTTGTAGGTAGCACGGGATCGTCCAAAGATTTTTGAGGATAAGACTCGGAGGAATTTGGATTCTGAAGCCGGAGATTTAATTTTGGATAAGTTTTCTCCGATCTAAAGGGAGCTATAAGATTGAGTAAGGCTGAAAGGCTAGCTCTGAAGTATTTTGGATCATTTTTGTATTCTTGTAAGAATAAGTGATTGATCTACATGATTGAATTGCCTGTTTGGATAACTGGGATTCGATGAGTTCACGTATCTCTGAGGGAGTACGTGTATGATCTATCTCTGGTTGTGGAACCAGCAGTTCTGGAGTTTTGATTGTTAAGTCAGACTCGTCTGTAGTCTGATATCTTGTCTAGTGCTGTAGATATAGATGAATATGAGCTCTATAGTTTAGTAGTATTGATTGTTTGGATTCTGTAGAGCGAATATCCCAGTATACACTTGGGGAAACTCGAGGGAATTTTATCCAGAATTTTGTCTGGATAATTAGATTTGTTTGATTGGATGAGTTGGTTGTTTTGGTAGTTAGCATATGTCTGAAATATGCTTGTGTTTTAAAGTTAAATCTTTAATGAGATTATTAAATTACCTTTGTTTTAAATTTCGGGGACGAAATTCTTTTAAGGAGGGAGGATTGTAATATCTCGGAATTTTTGACAATATCAATTTAGTAATCTGTATAAAAATTAAATTGATATTGATATTTTGTTAATAATAATTCAAATTGATTTAATAATCTTCTTCAATAAATATTTAATTGGTTATTTTATCTTTTAAAAATAATAAATTAGTTTCTATTTATAATATAAATATATAGTTTATATTTATAATATAAATATATAGTTTATATTGTAAATAGATTAGCATTGTTTTAAATTTAATAAATAAAGCATATTTTCTAATTCTAATATTTTTAGTAATTTGGAAATTTGTTTTTATTTATTTTATAAGCATTTCAATGTTATTAAATAAATAATCTTGGTTTAAACTTAATCATGATTTAAATTCTAATATATATAAAATAATTTTGAAATTTTGATTTAATTAATATTGAGTTTTCAAAACTATTTAAATAAATAAGTATATGATTTTAAATTGTTAAGAAAAATATTTAAATGTTTAAAATAATTTTGGCTTGAGTTTTAAATTTAATTGAATTAACAAAAAGTTTTATAGCTTAATAAAATATGTAATTTATTAATAAAGACATAATTTCTTTTATCATTATTTTAAATTTAATAATGAGATATTTGTAAAAGTAATATCAATAGTGTATTGTTTTACAAATAGATTTTGAATAAAACTAACCATTGTTATTTCAAATTTAATTTGTATTCATAACTTGATTTTTAAATATTAGATTTTGAATTTGATTTGAATTTAAAATCCAAAGTATAGATTTTTAATTGTTTTAATTTTTATATGTATAAGCTTTATTTTAAGTATAATTTGTTTTTATTTCTTTTATAAATTTATATACATATTAAATACTAATTAACAAATTAAATTAGGCTTAACATATATATTAACATTTAAATTTAAATACAAATTACCATACAATGACATGTGTTGATTTCTTAAAGCCTCATTTAACAAATGTTATAAGATAAACATTTCCTTTGACAAATGTTAAAAGTTTGTACAAGTGGCCTCTTTTAAAATCAATTTTCTTTTATTTAATAAAATCAGAAATTAACCTATATAAGAACACATTCTTTCATGCCTATCCCTTTTTCTCATTTTTCTAATCAAAGAAACTTCACTTTGTTTATTTCCTAAATCTGAAAGTCAGTCCTCTTCAAAATCAAACCTGTATATTCAAAAATACCTGTACAAATCTGAAGCCTGCACCTCTTCAAAACCCTGCACATGCCATTCATAAACTCCTCTTCAAATTCTGTAGCTACAAACAATTTTAAAAATATGAATTATCATATTTTTCTGCAATCTGGAAATTTGTTCTGCATGCCATATGAAACTAAACAATACAAGCCCAGAAATCATGTTCAATACCACATCAAAACTCCTCAATTTAAATTCCGTTCTGCACCATTTTTCTGCAATCTTGAAGCCTGCACACAGTTTACAATCAAGCAAGTTCAAAGGCATTTTTATATGGGAGGCATGCAAATAGCTTTTAAAATCAAAGAGGCAAGATAATTAGTCTTCAGCAAGTCCAAAGCATTTCAAATGAGGCTCTGCTTCCTTTTAATACAGTGAGTAACCTTTAAAAAAATTTAAAAGTTAAATCTTGGTTGCATGATTGTATGTTGAGATGAATAAGCATTACATGTTATTATAAGTAAATATCTGATGTAAATATTATATGTATGCATGCCGTGTATATGCTCTGTTTGTACCTGTTCAAAAATCTGTATTTTAAATCCTTACCTCTTAACTTAGTTATTGATAGAATCTAATATTAAAATAATGTTGTTTGATTAACTTAAATTTTAGTTTAAAAATTTAATCAAGCCAAATATAAGCTTATTGTTTCTGGAAACATTAAAACATTAGTATATGTTGACACAAACAAAAATTCAAAACTAGATAATTTATCAATTCAGTATTATAAATCGAAAGCATTAACTAAAGCATGGTTTTTAAATCAAGAATTAGGATTTTTAGAATTTAGTTGAGGATGCAGTTTTGTGATGAACTAAAATGGGATTATTTGCATTTTATGGTGATTCCAAAATGAGTGTAACGAGATAATGCCTTCGGTTTCGTTCGAACCCGTAACGAACTTGTATGGATTGAATGCTTTCAGAACATCGTCAAGTGGACGATGAGCATTCTAAGTGATATGTCCTATAAAGGTAATCGTAGCCTCAAGCCTTATCAACCGGGAATGGCTAAAACAGGGGAGGTGCAGCAAGGTTAAGTGGGTCATGCCCAAGTAGGACGAGATTTCCCCTGTCTAGAGGTCCCTTTTTATTCGGCCGTGTGGGTGGTTGCTAGCTACAACCGTGGGGTTGTCTTGTTCGGAACTTTTCAGTAAGGAATGGTTCCAGCCTTGTGTTGCAGGGGATTGGGAGTGATCCTCGGTACGGTGATCTAGGCCACGTACTGTGACGGGCAGTACCCCGGTAGCCCTGCCATTGTATGGCATCCAAAATCCAATAAGTGTCGTACGTATTAGTTATGCCCAACTATGTTGGAACGTGAGATGTAAGCATTCCATCTATTTCTGTATTTTACTTGAAAACCCTAGGCATTATTGCAATATCATTGGATTTCCTATCAAATGTTTTGGTTAGCGTAAGGTAAAAACTTTTCCATGTTTATGTGTGGGAAGTCTTACGTGATACCTTTCCTTTGAAAAGATTTTTAAAAGTTAAGCAACCTTAACCTGTTACTCACACCGGACTCATGTCTGACCCGGAGTTTATCTTTTGTTTTCTTAAACTCTTGGGTACTCAAATTTTTACGAGTAGCCAAGGGATTCAGGTTAGCTTTGACGAATTTTGGAGGAGCAATGGAGTAGGAGGCTTCTGCGTGTAGATGTATAGTTTACGCTGTGTTGATTTCTCTGAGTAGTTTTCCTTGTACTCTTTTGAGTTGTATAACTAGACATGTGTTTATAACTGTCTAGTATGTGATGAATGATCTGTGTAACTCTGATAATGATTGTAAACTATGTATATTTATGTTATTAATATAATTTATTCGTTCCGCTGATGAGATTCTGATGTTGTTTCTTCTTTCTCTTCTTTCTTTTCTCTTTTCTATCCCTTTCTTTCTTCAAGTTGATATGATTTTCTGTGGTGAGAAAGTCGGGTCGTCTCAAATTTATATTATGAATATAAGTTTCGTAAACTAAAATAAATTGGTTTTATACATATATAAAGCAGTTCATAAAATGTTTCTGAACGTTTATTCCATCGTATTGTGAAACAATTATTGTTTCAAGAAACACCAACTTCATTATGAAGGAATTTGTTTTAGAAATTATTGGTGATATGATCTAAATATTAAATTAATTATCAAAGATGAAATGAAATTAACTAACTCTAAACGTACACAACACATTAGAATGTTTAATAAGAATTCTCACACATTAACGAGAAACCATGAGTTTCATATTAGTGTCGAGCAAAGAATATCCCCGGTTGTCTATAAGCCATGAAGAGAATTAATCTTCGATATGGTATGATGCACAAATTCTGAATGGATTTCAACATCAAAGCATGATTTTAATAGTTGTATGCAAAAGGATATGAGCCATCGGCCATAACGACCAATGCATTTAAAATATAGCAAGAAACGTTGGCAAGAAGAACATCGTAAATTTCAATTATTAAAATAAACGTAATAGATTTGTCATTCAACATGCTTAAGTCACTTCATATTTTGATCCCAATACTATCATCGATATGATTTTGAGTTTTGGGGCATTTATGTTGAAATTAAATTCTAAATAATGATAGAATAGACAATTTGCACATAACAATCAAAGTGTTTCAAAGTAAGTGGGAACAATACTAAGCTTATGAATCTCGAATATGATTTAAATAAAGATACAAAAATATCATTCAATGAGCGTCAGAAATAAATAAATAATTTGACAAAGAAATCAAACAGCTTGATTTTTAGTCCAAATACATAAGATTGGCATGTCTATATAAAAGAACATTAAATGGTACTAAGATATTTCTAAACAATAAGTAGACAACATACCACCGATTGTTAATAATGCATCTATGTTAAAATAATTCTAGTTTTTTTGTTCAATTCTCGATATAGGATTTGAAAATAAATATTTTATAATTAGTATAAAAAATTTTGCGAACATCCCAAACTTTATAAACAGACATTGTATTGATTTTAATATAGAGTATGTACGATGAATTCCTTGTGTGTTGGCAATAAGAATTATCACACATTATGTTGTCTACAATATTTAATTTCACTTATATACTTGATACATGGAGAGAGTATCAAATCTAAATTAAGATCACTAAATGATAGTTAAGAATTTTCTCGAATATTTATGAAACATTGGAGAGTTTTTTACGAAAACAATGTACACTTTATAAAAGATTATTTGGACCTCATTTCATAAGTGTTATTGAATATAATATGTCAACCATAAATTCATGTTCCAGCTTAGTTAAGGAGCTTTAATCTAAAAATATGCCAAACAAGAGGCTTTGGCTGATTCAACCAATAAGCAATGTAAATCACTGTGAATAAGTACACAAGCAACATGTATACATAAATGCATAAATTTATAACCGAGCTAAAGGAGATTACAAATGTTAAGAACCCCATGACATTGTTATATGATGACAATGTTGCGATACATATTGCATAAGAACCTAGAGCTCATTGGACGTTGAGAAACATTTATCGCGTAAGAACCTAAAGCTCGCTAGATGTTAAGAAACATACTCTAAAAGGTTCACATGATAAAGGCAGTATGTCATCGTCAGTGAGAGGTTACTAATAAAGTAGATAATTAAAACAATATAGCATACCCGTTCTTTAAAGGACTAGCTTGATTAATTTTGAAAATTGATCATAACGATAGGAATAATCGACCCTAAGTGAAAGTGGGAGATTAAGAGAATTATGGATACGCCCTAGGGGAAACTATGTAATATGTTGCATATACCTAACTTTATAACCAATCTTATTTGTATAAAGGTATTTGATTTCTATGATATACTTTATTATATAAGGATATAATTAATTAATTAATTAGTTTAAGTTATATTAAATAGAAAATCATTAAATGATATGTTGTGTGAGTAATAATCATAAGGAGTTGTAATTAAGAGAAATTATCACAATATAAAATGACATATTATTTTAAATATAGGTCAAGATTTTTTGTGAAAGGATATCAATGCATCGGTTGAGATAAAGAGGCCAAATGTTAGAAACTGTATCACTAATGGCTGTTGGGGGTACCAAGGGTTACGTACTGATGGTTATTGGATAATTATAGAACGGTTCACTCGAGTGTTTCTTGATGGTTAATAACAATCAAGGTCAAATAGGAAATTTTAAAGTGACAAGTCCCCTCAATTTGAGGATGCTACTGATATTTAATATGGATAATCCACTTTTCTTATCGTTAAATCATGGAATAATAACCATCAGGCGAATATAGTTGGGTCTAAGTTGAAGCATTGAAAGTGAAACATTATTTAAGGGGGAATTCGTCTCGTAAGTTGTGTGAGGTTAATATCACTATCAACTATAGTCAACACAAAGTCAGAATATGTGACTAGAGTGATATGGTTAATAATAAATATTATTATTGCACCTAGGATATTTTTGTGGACTAATGAGTTGAATATGGATGAGCTTGGAATTTGGCTAAACCAAATTCCAAAACCCTTAAACAATATATTGTTGTCAAAGAGAATTGGTGTAAGTAGTCCTTACTGAAAGGTATCTCATACATTATAAAACTGGAATTTATTGATAAAGTGGTACAAGTAATAAATTTGATCAAACTACCACTCTAATAGCTAAGGCGATAAGTGAATGTTAATATTCGAATAGTTCGATATTATCGCCAACTAAATTTGCATCGAGTTATACAATCATACTAGTGAATTCTTTGAAATACCATATGATTTAATTGATTTATAATTGTTATAGTTTAACTAAATTAACTAATATTTATGAAATATTAATGGTTTATTTATTTGATGCATAGGCCGCTGTAATTAATTTTCTAGGTGCCACTAGTAATTAATTGGGTGTGTGTATAAAAGTTATACACGTACGTATCGATATATATATATATAAATATTTAAATATGATTTTAATGATGTTAATTGCTAAATAGGTTTGGACTATTTGATGGCCCATATAGCCTATATTATGTCCGAACTAGGGAAGAAATGAGGTAGGATGGTTTGGAATTCAAGATCTGATCTGGAATTTGTGAATGAAGAAGTAGTAAAGAAGGAAAACTTTTCTCCACCATTTCTCTATTTAAATAAACTCACTCCTCATTCATCTCTCTCTCTCTCTCTCTCTCGCGCGCGCGCTTCTTACCACTCTTGGACATGAGTTTTTCCCACCTTACCATAGCTAAAATTACATTAAAGCCAATTACATCAAATCGAATAAAATACGAGTACATTAGGTATTGCAATGTCCAAAAATCGAATCAAGGTGAATCCAGGAGATACCACCAATCAACATGTGTTCAAAGGCTATGTTGAGCCAAAAATGGAACAACGCCCAAAATTCTTTAGAAAATAGAAATCTAACAAAAAATATATGAAAAACAGAAGTAACACCAAGATTCTAAAAGTGATTCGACAATCTCTAGTACAAATGCACTGTGATTTATTGATAATTTGAATGAGAGCCACTAGTATAAGGATTGACAAGCTCTCATAGCCTAGAACAGCCAATAGTATCTACCTTAGTGACTATGCCGAGGAGAGATAGAGGATGTAGAAAGATAAGTGCCAAAATTCCATCTCCATTTGCTATAGCGATTGTATTTATAGGAAACTTTCCAGTAGAGTCGAAAGTCAACGAAATACCAGGTCCCGATCGAGTTTCGAGATATAGGAGGAAAAAACCGGGACCTTCGAGCAATTAATTTTACTCTTACAGACTGGAAATTTTTGGTACCGACTGATTTTTATAAGGGAATTTCCTCTTATTCCTTGCTTTGGTATTCTATCCCGATCTATTATGTTCTAAGCACTTTTCCTTAGAGATTGTGTAACGACCTGGAATTTTACTACATTGATTTTTGAATTTTTGATAATTTTGAATATTCAATGTATATGTTTTATTATGAAAAATAAAACCCTTTTAAATAATAAATAATGATGTTGAAACAGTTTTTAAATTTATATACAAAAATATTTAGTTTGAGGAAAGATCGAAAATGTGACCGGAATTCATTTTTCGAATTTCTAACTTTTCGCCTTTTCAGAGATATCCCTAACCACTTTTTAATTCTAGATTTGGACCATATAATACTTTTCAATTAAGAAAGAAAGTCGCATATCTAACATCATTCAAGGGTCCTAGGATTAGTGATATCTCACATTAGTAGTAAGTGCACCTGATTGTTGGTAGCCTTAAAGTTAAGGGCGATCTTCTGTCAAATGACTCTACGTACTAACCTTGCATCACTAACTACTAAGTCATTTAACCAGCCTAAGTATTCACTTATACTATCTTAGGTTACATTGGACTTAGCTTGCTAATTTCCTTTTTATTTAAGGCAATATGATTTACCACAAATACTTATCTATCCATAAATCTACTTTTAATGCTCATAAATGTCAATTTGTCCATAAAATCCTAACAGACATTTCCTATGACATTTATATATGATTACTAATTTCAAATTAGTAACTTTTTGATATTTATTCCATTTTTATCAGTCCTTTTTATCATTTGTCACTATTAATTGTAACTCGCAAATTCATTTCCATTAATTCCCAATTAATAGGAGTTACAGTCTTTAATTTCTATACTAAACAACTATAATAATCAAATTCATTATTTCCCAATAATTGCCTATTATTTGGCATGGCAATCTTTTATTTTCTATTAGTTATTAGCAATTCCTAATTTATTGCCCATTAATAGGAATTACTACATTTCCTATTTCTACATATTTTCTTCCTAAATATAATAATAACTAACGAATGTTACACATGAATAACGCACAAATAAATGTTATTCTTATTTATTAACGCAATAAATACATAAAAACTACCTAATAAAACTACCTATTCCTATATAAAAATATTCTAGTCATAAATATTTAAATAGAATGTACTTCCATATTTATTGTGCTGGAATTAGATCCCTTAGGAAGATTTTCCACTAAAATTTCCATAAATTAGTTTAACAAAAAAGAAAAGATGGACTCCATTTGAAACTACAAGGAATGGATAATTTCTTTTTATTTGAAATAAGCAGTGTAAGCTACAGAGAATAAATCTGTACTTTACACATCACTTCCCTTTTTGTTTGCGGGTACTCCTTACTAAATCAAACATTGCCCTTTTAAATGAAAAATGGAAAAAAGTAAACAAATCTATAAAAATCAAACGGTTGTTCTTCCCACAAATTAAACTATGGAAAATTTAAAATGCTGCAAAAATTAGGCAATAATCCAACAATCCTATTTTACAACCAAGTATAGATTTGAAATAAAAATGCACAACATTCAAAATCTAGGTGTAAACATATTTCAAATTTGATCTAAAACAAGAATATGTAGGCAATAGTTTTCTACGCTAATTTAAGCCTATATTACACGAATAAAACTGATTTAGGCATAAAAATCAAACACATGCCAATGGAATAGATTTAAAATATTAAACAATATATAAAATTTCTTACTCACCTTTTATAAGCGATCAAAATATCCAGATATGAAGCAGTACCTTAAATTCATCTCCAAATCCTATTTAATTCAAGATATATATAAAAAGGGTATATAAATATTGAAACATTCCACGCTCCTTAGTATTCCCAAAACAGGCACCAAAGGAAGTGTTGCATTATAGGTATAGCTAAAGACTCACAGAGACTAAGATTCATAAAACAAATAAGTAAAAGCAGCGAAAAACAATTAAATAATAACCTATCATTCAGAATTAATCTTCATTTCAAAATAAGTCATAAAAACATAACATATCTCAAAAGCTCAAAATCTCTCATGTCTTATGTCGATACATCTCAGTCCCACATAATCAGAGCAAAATTAACAATAATAATAATCCCTCTCTCAAGTGCCAATCCATAAACGAAAAAGATGAAAAGTAGAAGAATACATCGGAAACGAGAGAACTCCAAGAATAGATTTCCAAGCAACCTGAATCAACTCAACTTTGCTGGCCTGTTGGGGGGAGGGGGAAATAGAGGAGTGGGTCAGACAATAAGTTTGGTGACTGAAAGTAATTACTAGCATTTCTAACCAAGATAAAGATAATAGACTAAGCAATAGTTCTAGCTTGAAAGGAAATACAAAAAAGATAAAATTGGCATAAAATAACCGATTGTTTTGATTGTTTGATTGTGATTGTTTGCACTTGTCTTAAATTGCTGTGATTAGGTTGAAAACCTAATCCTACCTCAACTGCTAACTCGATTAGGCTGAAATCCTAATCCTACCCATTGATCGGCCTTTCCTATCTCTATTGTACCACTGTGAACCAATCCTGTTAGTCACAGCAAAAGGCACCATTTTAGCGCATAGGACGTAGTAGCGAATTATTTACTCTAATCGATGTCGCACGCTCGATCATCGTCGGTACGCACTAACTATCGCCTCCTAGTTGACCATTCATTTACCCAAATCAGATAAGCGTGCCCAGTCTCACCTAACTGTTGTGAGACCATTAGTCCTAAACTTGAAAGGGAATGCTACCCAACCTTACCTAATTGTTGTGAGACCATTAGTCCTACACTTGAAAGGGAATGCTGCCGGTACTGGTCCTAACAAACAATCTTCTAGTTTTGCGCCCCTTGCCCAAATTCTTAGATTTGGGCCTCTATCTATTAGCCACTTATTTACCCTAATCAGCGTAAGCGTGTCTCAACCTCACCTACTATTGTAAGAACATCAATCCTACATCTGAAAGGGAATGCTGCCGATACGGGCCCTACTTCTATATTTGCGTATTAACTAAATCTAAGTTTTAAAATAAGTCTCTTTTGTTATTTCTGCTATATTTGCCTATTAACTTAATCCAAGATCTAAGTTTTAAAACAATCCACTTCTGTTATTTCTTTCTTTCTAATTATAACATGTGTTATAATTGTTCTTGCAGCTATTATTCTTCTGTTTTTCTCTTTTTAGTTATAACCACTTGTTATAATTATGCTTGCAAATATCTTAAATTTGCCTATTTCAGTTCATCTCTATTTTTATTTCAGTTTTTCTCATTTTACATCTGATTTCTGTAAATTTAGTGTTATTCTATTTTGTTCTAGATTAGCGAATTCTTTTCTTTTTAATTTATTTTGCGTATAAAAGGATCAAATCTCTATAAAAAGAAACTAACATTTATAGGCTAAATTCCAACTTAAAACAGATGTAAACAACTGAATAAAATAGTTGAATAAAATAGCTGAATAAAATAGACTGAAAAGAATTTTTGAAATTTAATTAAAAATCGAATGTAAATAAACTTACATAAAAACTATCTCAAAATTGTAGAAAAACTACAACAATTGAGAACCCTATTATTTTAAATTGCTTACAAATCTAAAATAATTACAAAACACTAACATGTGGTCCTTTGCTCTAATCCTGGGCCTTCTTGGATCCGCTACTAGGGTGTAGAATATTTTTATTAAAAAGATCTTCTCCCTAGAAATTTTTTTATTTAGGGTTCAGCTTCAGGCAATGAACTCACTTAGGAGAAAATATGAATGAGAAAAATAGCTAGGTCTAGGGTCTTATTTATAGTGTGACTTAGGGATCACAGGCCTTCAGACTTGAAGATTAAATCTAGTGCAACCACGTCACAGGCTCACTAGGAACCGTCAGATGCAGCTAAGAATGCATGATATTTGACAAAAATTGCAAAATGGTTTTTCGGCTCGTACCTGGACGAAATAACGTCTATGTATTTTTGCGAGTCGACCTAGCTTCATTGGTTTTCGACATATAGGTCGACCCTTAGGTGGTCTTATATGTTTTTCTCATTTTGTTCTGATTTCGTATTTCTCTCTTAACTTCTCCATACTGACTTGGATTTCGACAAGTTATATATGGAAATTAATCAGAAAATCACAACGGACCCAACGGTGTAACTCTTATAGCTCGATTCTAACAATTTCACAAACTTATTTTATTGTCTAAGTAATTCGTTAATTAATTATTATAGCTCAAATTTTGGGTTGTTACATTCTCCCCTCCTTAAAGGATTTCGTTATCGAAATTTCCAAGGAAAGAAGAATGAAATAAATATTTTCATCCAAATTCTACAACAACATATTTAATCATCATCCATTACATCCATTGTCCTTAAGCGTTCTAACGCAATTTATGCCATATGCAATAGTGTAGTGTCAATGTCCCAAACTAATGCAAAAGATTAGGCGGTCTACTGATTCAGTCGACCTCCTTTTATCACAATCATGTCCATGCCATGTACTCAAATGAATGCAAGTTTCCTAATGATAATTGATGGTCCTATATGCGTGCTACAATCATCAAAAATGAAAAAATAATATGATAATCACCCATTCATAGCAACCATGAAATAAAAATGCAAGTGCACACAATCCATATGTATATGCTTTAGTGACCTGTTAGGCCGATCCTTAAGTGATGGTAGTGCCTTTTGTGTATATGCATCCATTAGCATCAACTGGCAAGCACTTACAACCACGAGCATCCATCATACATAACGTGTTCTAGTAACATGTTTACATTCAGTCCTACCACCTGTAGGTTAAATCCTAAGATCTACCCTCCCAAAGGATACTAAAGGAAAGAACCTATTCAAAGCTATTGATGGAAATAGGAAATTCAAGACGTACCATTGAAAAGATGAGGATAAGAGGTACGTATTTTCTCCTCAGCCTCCCATGTAGTGTCCTCGATACTATCTCCCCACTGCACCTTAACCAACGTGGCTTCCTTATTCCTAAGCTTCTTGATATCATGTCCAATGATCTTGGTAGGAATGTAACGAACCGATGTGTAATGACCCACAATATTCACACAACAATAATATTGTGATTCAAACAAGTATAAAGTATTGAAGTATATTTGTGCACACATTTGGACTTGGGGGTAAATTTGTGATTTCCCATCTATTAAAACCCTAGCCGTGAGTGGATTATAAAAAAAAGAAAGAGGTGGCCGTTGTTTTCATTTTACTCTCTCGTTACAAAACAAAAATAAAATGGCCGAAGCCCTAGAAATCAGATTGGGGGGGAAATTATTTTTGCCGTATCAAATGGCGCTGGATTCGTGAGAAAAGGGGGGAAAGCTACGGCAATATCTAGGGGATCGACATCTCATATAGCTACGTGAGTGTTCTTAATCACGATTTGGCCATAAGACCTATCTCAGGCAGCCGTGGTTATATTTCTGTAAATTAATTTGTGTGTATGGATGCTTTGCGTGCATTGATGCTTGTTAATGATTGTTTGATCTTTAGTTGCTTGCGTATTCATATATGGATGATGATTAGTTCTGATTATGTCCATATCTGTACCTGAGATGATATCTATTCACTATTATGTCACGATACACTGATTTAACACTATGTATTACTGCCAAATGAATTGTTTAAGTACACTCATACCAGACGTATCATGTCTGACCCTGTTGATTGTCTCGACAATCTCCTGGGGTGTCTCATTCAACGAGGCAGTTCGGGATGATGTCTTTACAGGTTGCTATGCACATATTGATGAGATGATGATGTAAGAGATGGAGTTAGAATGATTTATACTGCATGTAGATGACATGAAGAAAGTATTTAAGTATTTTTTTATTGTCATTTCTTATGTACTGCTGAACTAAAATATGTTTGTAATTCCACGAACAGTGAACTAAAATATGTTTGTAATTCCATGAACAGTGAACTAAAAATTAGATTGATTTGTATATAAATCTTGAAAACTGTATTGTTTTATATGTAATGGCAAGTTTGAAACTGTAGCACTGGGATTGTTCAGTTTTTTTATATTTTTTCCTGAAATATGTATTTAGAGAAATACTGGTGTCAAGGCAGTATACACAAGTGTTTACACTTGTGTATATGTGCAGACCCATAGATTTGCTGAGTTTTGTGATTTAAAGGATTTTTATGGATTTTGTTCAAGTTTCCTTTCAAAAGTTTTTGGGAAAATCTTTATAAACTTATTTTGACAGATTATCTCTACATTTATGCATAAGCATATATGGATCTGGAGTTTGATTTTTGTATGTAATTATCATATCTGAGAATATGTATATATATATACATATTTATTGTTTTTGGCAAGTTAAATGCCTTGAATGTGAAAAGCAAAGATGAGAGATATATATATATATACCTATTTTTCTCTATGTTATGGTCTTTTCTGAGTTCAAGTTACTTAGTCCTGTGATATTTGGTTTTTGATGAGATATTTGATATTTGATACTTGATATTTGATGAGATATTTGATATTTGATATTTGATATTTAATATTTGATCTGTGAAAAGCAAAGATGAGATATTTGATGCCGCAAATCTTTGAAGGAAAGATGGATTTTTGATGCTTTCAAATGCATTATGATTTTTGGGAAATGAAATTTTCTATGTTAAGTGGCTGTTGCTATTCGAATCTGTATATGGCATATAGCTAATATATGTTCATGTGATAGATTCTTGAATTATATTGAGGACTTGCCATATAAATTAAAATACGTGCATGCCTTTACTTTACATTTCTAAAATGAATAAACACAGTTTTGGATAAGTTTTGCAAAAAGAAAGTAAACTGTTTTATATTCATAAGTATTCTAGAAATGGATTACAAGTCCATGTATTATCTTGAGACTTTTATAAAAGGAACTTGTTAGTTTCCAATTGTTTGTGTTAAAAATATTTGTATGATGCAGAATAGATTTTGTTCTTGCATCAGTGACATGTTTTTGTTTTAAAGAAAGATAGTTGATGTAAATTCATCTTTTATGTCTGAATATAACTTGCATGAATGAGAAAGAGGAAACTCGATGACCTCATTTTTTTTATATAGTTGGATTGGTAATCTTTTGTTTATACATATAATTATTAATATTTTGTTGGTGCCAAGGCTTCATTGCCTATTCATTAATATCATTGCTTGAGCTTGTGTGTTGGCGAGGCCGTGCACACATGTATTTATATGTGTGTGTACGCGCAGCCACACCTATAATTGTGCTATAGCAAGAGTTGAGTTAAGTAAAGGATCTCAATGATTTTTATGATATAATCAGGAATCCTGATATTTCCTGTCTGCTTGTGTATCTTTTGTGTCATATTGAAAATAATTTTTATGAAATGGGTTTATCTTTATATTAAAATGCTATGTGTGAATGCTTTAGCTAAATTTTCTTAAACTCTGATTTAATAACTAAAGAGATTGGTATATCTTCATATATATTAATCTATGTTTTAAGAATATACCAATATTTCTATATTGGTAATAGTGGATCCTGGTTCTGGTTTTGAAGATAGATGACCCTGTGTTTTCATTTAGCATATATTTCTTTATGCCAAAAAAGAAAAAAAAAACAAATTAACCCATGATTTGGCTACTAAGAAAAGTAGGGTCATCTCATTTGGTATCAGAGCTATGTTGGTAGAGAACATAGCAAAATTTAATCTGTGTGAATTTATTTGTATTGACTGCTTTGGTTGCATTGTTTGAATTGATTGCTTTGGATGATTTATTTGAATTACATCAATGTTAATGATGTTTCTCCTTTCTATTATTTTGTTTTGAAAATTGTTTAATCAATCATATAACCTGATTACAGAAATGAGTTTATGACCCAGTTTTTATAAGAAAATAATCTGATTAATTTACTGAGAAGTAGGGTATTGAATAATAATGGATTAGGCAGTATGAACAGAGAGGTTTATGCTCATGTCTAGTTCATTAAGATTGCTATGAACAAAGAAGTATTATAAAAATTATTTAAATTTCTGAAGTGGTTATTATGGATGAGATGGATGTTTGTTTGTGCATTTCTATTTGGAGTTTTGTATGTCAGATTTCCAAGTTAAAATGGTTTGAGCATTTTTATTATTCTATTCTTATTATTGTCAAGTATGGATTTAAATTATTTAGAACATAGGAAGCAAGATAGAAATCTGGCTCATGCTTATTTTCTAAATAATAAGATATGAGGTTTTCTGGGTTTTTGGTGAAATTTTCTTAACAAACACCTCTGTCCATATTTTTACAATAATATAGTAGAATCATGAATGCCTAAATTATTTTGGAAAGCCCACAAACCTATTGTAAATCTCTGTAGTAAGAAATTTAAAATGAGAGAATTTGAATTTATAAATGTTTTCTAATACAAGAAAAGTTGGATTAAGACACCTATGTTTATATCTGATCTAAAAGATGGCTAAAATTACAGTTTTACTTCTTTGTGGACTTCATGGATGTTGCTTTGTTTCAATGTAGATAGTGTATTTATTTATTTTGATTTAAATCTGAAATCACCACTGTTACTCCATAACTAATAAGTATATGTTTGAGAACTTGATAAACACAATAATGAGCTGATGCAAGTGATGTTGATATTTGAAAAAAAAAAGAATTTCAAAAAAAAAAGATAAATATCAAATGCCAGTATCAATTGCAATAGGTCATTATATGAATAAACATTGAAAAGTCAATTGTCTGATTTGGATGCATAATTGTTAAGCTGCATTTCTTGAATATGTTTGATAACTGCATATAACTTTGTGATGGAAGTTTATAAAACAGGTCCCTTAGAGGAAGATAAAATTTCTTATGAATATAACCTGAAAAAAAATGGATTATATAATCATTACAGTCAAGTGTGATCTAAGATTGGTTTAGTACAAGGCAGTAAAAGGAGGGAAGTTCTTTTGCTTATGTCTTGTATTTAATAAGGGGATAAGAGTGCAATGGTTTGACCATGTGCTGAGCTCTAGTTGCCTAAGTATTTCCTAAAAATATATATATATATATATATACACACACACACACATATAAACATCTCTGGTCACATGTTGATTGTAATATAAAATATGAAAAACATAAGAATTTTCTGATATGCAAAATCCCTGTGCTTTACCTGCAAGTTCATATAGCACAATGACATAAGTGAAGACAAAAGGAACACTTATAGCTACTTATGATTAGGTGTATGTTAGTTTTATATGAATGAAAATAAGTTTTGTTAACCACATATGTGTTGGATGAGTTTCTTTGTGGTGATATAATCTATGTGAAATGTTTGGATGCCTTGCTGGTTGTTAGATCTTGTTACTGGAACCACAGTGGTATTTTATCTCCAAAAATATTTGATCCATGCTTTAGTCAAAAGCCTGTCTCTGAACAAAAATTGGCTTGAAATGATGTACAGATGTGATTAATTGATTGTTGAAATGTATGAATGGATGAATGTTTCATGGATGCATGAAAACTGTTTGCATTTACTGGTTATGTACATAAAGATTTTGAGCATGATGCAGTATAGTTGAGACCTGCACACATGAAAGGAGAACTTAGTAATTAAACTAAGAAATTGGGTCACCTCTATCAGGTTGGGTATGAAGGAAGTGGGTATGACATAGTGGTTGGCTTGCATCAAGGATGGGGTGTGAGTTTGCACATGGCATGTTCATGTCCAAATAGCTTGTAGTGTGCTGGAAATCAAACAGATGTTCCAGGCAGTGTGCACCAGTGCAACCATGAATGTGATATTGGACCTTAAAAAAATAAAATGATATGAAGTGAACCCACAAGAAGAAGTGATTAGGCTAGGGGTATGGTGAGTTCTGGTATGCAGACTCAGTTTTGATGCCTTAGCTCAATGATGTGGGTTTTGCTTGTTCATATTTATGAGATGCTTGTGTGATTTGGGTGATGGTTGTTATAAATTCTTAAAATAAGAATTTCTGCTAAGATACCTGTTGGATGATTTTTGATGACAAGCAATCAGTTGATGTTCTTATAGATATCTGGTTTTCTTTTTGGAACTGAGGAAAAATACCAGTATTAAGTGGTTGTTTGTTGTTTGTATTGACTGAGTATTGTTTGTATACACTTAGTTCATACGTATGTTTATGATATTTTGCTTTGATTGCCAAGAATGGGGTCTGTTTTGGATTAAAAATTCATTTAAATATGGACAGATTATATAAGGGTATTGATCCCTATTTTTATTTGCATATAGATGATGTGTTTTGCCTGAAGATGGTGTGTACAGCCATGGATAAATGAGCACTACAATTAAAATGACTTCAATATGAATCATGAGTAGGAATGCATTTGTAAGCAATATATAACTTGATGACAAAACCTATAAACTGTTACTGAATTAATAATTGTTTAGTTCTGGTTGAGTAAGCTTGGTGTATAAATATGTTTGAGACATTAGAAATGCTTTGAAAAGCAGAAAGTAAATTCTGTATTGATTCTAAAATGTACTAAACCAATTTGCCAATAGGGTTTAGTTTAAAACTGAATGTGAACACTATTATGATGAATGCAATGGCACAGTTTCCTGCTCTCATTTGTACACTGCCATATGTATGCATATTCACTTCATCCTGTGTGCACCCCTGAGTTACACTGTATGCATAGATTTAGTCCAAACACTGTTGCATCTGAAATCTGCTGTTGCACTTGAGATTTTAGACTTGATTTTGCTGTTTGCATGCAGTGGCAGTTCTATATACATATATGTCCATGTACTTGAAATAACTTGATGCTGCACACTTGTGCTTTGTCTTGATCACTTCTGTTGTTGTCATTTTGTGTTGTTGCCTTGCATTTGCCAAGTCTATGTGTAAGCTCCCACACATCCATCTGGAGTTGCTGTTTTCAGATGCACTGAGTTGTTGAATATGTTGCTTTCTTATTTATGTGCTGTCTGTATGACAGTTGCAGTTACCCTTGTACTTGTTCATTTGATGATGAAACATGTTGATTGAAATTTGCTGGTGCACTCGAGTTGGCAAGGCAGTGCACACGTGTATATTTATACATGTGTGTATTGCAGCCACTCCGCAAAATTTAATGAATATTTGGGATGCTAAAACGAGTAAGAGTGAATTGTGAGGACACAATTCCAAAAAGGTGGGGTATTTGTAATGACCCACAATATTCACACAACTATAATATTGTGATTCAAACAAGTATAAAGTATTGAAGTATATTTGTGCACACATTTGGACTTGGGGGTAAATTTGTGATTTCCCATCTATTAAACCCTAGCCGTGAGTGGATTATAAAAAAAAGAAAGAGGTGGCCGCTGTTTTCATTTTACTCTCTCGTTACAAAACAAAAATAAAATGGCCGAAGCCCTAGAAATCAGATTGGGGGGGAAATTATTTTTGCCGTATCAAATGGCGCTGGATTCGTGAGAAAAGGGGGGAAAGCTACGGCAATATCTAGGGGATCGACATCTCATATAGCTACGTGAGTGTTCTTAATCACGATTTGGCCATAAGACCTATCTCAGGCAGCCGTGGTTATATTTCTGTAAATTAATTTGTGTGTATGGATGCTTTGCGTGCATTGATGCTTGTTAATGATTGTTTGATCTTTAGTTTCTTGCGTATTCATATATGGATGATGATTAGTTCTGATTATGTTCATATCTGTACCTGAGATGATATCTATTCACTATTATGTCACGATACACTGATTTAACACTATGTATTACTGCCAAATGAATTGTTTAAGTACACTCATACCAGACGTATCATGTCTGACCCTGTTGATTGTCTCGACAATCTCCTGGGGTGTCTCATTCAACGAGGCAGTTCGGGATGATGTCTTTACAGGTTGCTATGCACATATTGATGAGATGATGATGTAAGAGATGGAGTTAGAATGATTTATACTGCATGTAGATGATATGAAGAAAGTATTTAAGTATTTTTTTATTGTCATTTCTTATGTACTGCTGAACTAAAATATGTTTGTAATTCCACGAACAGTGAACTAAAATATGTTTGTAATTCCATGAACAGTGAACTAAAAATTAGATTGATTTGTATATAAATCTTGAAAACTGTATTGTTTTATATGTAATGGCAAGTTTGAAACTGTAGCACTGGGATTGTTCAGTTTTTTTATATTTTTTCCTGAAATCTGTATTTAGAGAAATACTGGTGTCAAGGCAGTATACACAAGTGTTTACACTTGTGTATATGTGCAGACCCATAGATTTGCTGAGTTTTGTGATTTAAAGGATTTTTATGGATTTTGTTCAAGTTTCCTTTCAGAAGTTTTTGGGAAAATCTTTATAAACTTATTTTGACAGATTATCTCTACATTTATGCATAAGCATATATGGATCTGGAGTTTGATTTTTGTATGTAATTATCATATCTGAGAATATGTATATATATATATATACATATTTATTGTTTTTGGCAAGTTAAATGCCTTGAATGTGAAAAGCAAAGATGAGATATATATATATACCTATTTTTCTCTATGTTATGGTCTTTTCTGAGTTCAAGTTACTTAGTCCTGTGATATTTGGTTTTTGATGAGATATTTGATATTTGATACTTGATATTTGATGAGATATTTGATATTTGATATTTGATATTTGATATTTGATATTTGATCTGTGAAAAGCAAAGATGAGATATTTGATGCCGCAAATCTTTGAAGGAAAGATGGATTTTTGATGCTTTCAAATGCATTATGATTTTTGGGAAATGAAATTTTCTATGTTAAGTGGCTGTTGCTATTCGAATCTGTATATGGCATATAGCTAATATATGTTCATGTGATAGATTCTTGAATTATATTGAGGACTTGCCATATAAATTAAAATACGTGCATGCCTTTACTTTACATTTCTAAAATGAATAAACACAGTTTTGGATAAGTTTTGCAAAAAGAAAGTAAACTGTTTTATATTCATAAGTATTCTAGAAATGGATTACATGTCCATGTATTATCTTAAGACTTTTATAAAAGGAACTTGTTAGTTTCCAATTGTTTGTGTTAAAAATATTTGTATGATGCAGAATAGATTTTGTTCTTGCATCAGTGACATGTTTTTGTTTTAAAGAAAGATAGTTGATGTAAATTCATCTTTTATGTCTGAATATAACTTGCATGAATGAGAAAGAGGAAACTCGATGACCTCATTTTTTTTTATATAGTTGGATTGGTAATCTTTTGTTTATACATATAATTATTAATATTTTGTTGGTGCCAAGGCTTCATTGCCTATTCATTAATATCATTGCTTGAGCTTGTGTGTTGGCGAGGCCGTGCACACATGTATTTATATGTGTGTGTACGCGCAGCCACACCTATAATTGTGCTATAGCAAGAGTTGAGTTAAGTAAAGGATCTCAATGATTTTTATGATATAATCAGGAATCCTGATATTTCCTGTCTGCTTGTGTATCTTTTGTGTCATATTGAAAATAATTTTTATGAAATGGGTTTATCTTTATATTAAAATGCTATGTGTGAATGCTTTAGCTAAATTTTCTTAAACTCTGATTTAATAACTAAAGAGATTGGTATATCTTCATATATATTAATCTATGTTTTAAGAATATACCAATATTTCTATATTGGTAATAGTGGATCCTGGTTCTGGTTTTGAAGATAGATGACCCTGTGTTTTCATTTAGCATATATTTCTTTATGCCAAAAAAGAAAAAAGAAAAAACAAATTAACCCATGATTTGGCTACTAAGAAAAGTAGGGTCATCTCACGATGCTTCTCTCTCCACTTCAACTTCCTCAACTTGATTAGGTTGCACTACCTCTATTGAATCATGTAAGCACTTTCTCAAGTGCGAAATATGAAAAACATGATGAAGTCCTGCAAGCCTCGCTGATAGTCTAATCCGATACGCCATCTTCCTCACCCTTTCTACAGTGGAGAATGGTCTTACCAATCTGGGAGCAAGTTTCCCACTTGATCCAAACCTTATTACCATTCTCAGAGGAGACACCTTAATGAAAACCAAATCTCCTACCTTGAACTCAATATCCCTTCTCCGCTTATCTGCATAGGATTTCTATCTATCGTGGGCCGTCTTTATTCTTCTTCTAATCAAATCGATCTTTTCCGAAGTCTCTCTAACCACGTCGAGACCAAGTAGCAACTTTTCCATAGACTCCAACCAACACGAAGGCGACTTGCAAGATCTTCCACAAAGAGCTTCGAAAGGTGCCATTCCAATGCTAGCCTATAAACTATTATTATATACGAATTCCACTAAAGGAAGGTGTTTCTCCCAAGTTCCTTCGAAATCAAGAATGCACATTCTCAATAAATCCTAAAGAACTCTATTAACTCTCTTCGTTTTCCCATCCATTTGAGGGTGATAGCCTGTACTCAATCTAAATTGTGCCCCTAAAGCCTCTTGCAAGCTTCTCCAAAACTCGCTAGTAAAGATAGGGTCTTTATCATTCACTACGCTAGAGGGAACTCCATGAAGTCGGACTATCTCACGAACGTATAAGGGTGCTAAATAAGGGGTTGTCCTCTTACTCTTGACCGAAATGAAGTGGACACTCTTAGTCAAATGATCTACAATCACCCAAAGGCTGGTATTAACTTTCCTAGATCGGGGTGGACCATCTATGAAGTCCATCGAAACACTATCCCACTTCCATTCGGGTACAGCCAATGGTTGAAGCAATCCGCCAGGCTTCTGCTGCTCTGTCTTAACTCTTTGGCATACAAGACACTTAGCTACAAACTCTGCTACATCCTTCTTCATGACACTCCAATAAAACACTCTCTTCATGTCCCTATACATCTTATCACCACTCGGATGAATAGCCATCCAAGAATGGTGTGCCTCTTCTCTCATCAAATCACCAGTGTAGGGGATACAAAGTCTTTCATCTATCCTTAGCTATCCCTTACCATTTATGGAATAACGTTGGAGATGTCTAGAGACCTCTCCTCTGCTAATCCTATCTAGAATATCCACAGGCTCTGAATCCCCTCGTTGTCTTGAGCCAATCTGATCTATGAGGGTAGGCTTAACATCAAAAGATGAAATCTTAGGAAAACCTCTAATAAACTTCCTAAAATAACAAGCCAAACCTAGGAAGCTTCTAACTTCGGTAGCGTTCTTAGGGGCCTTCCATTCCTGTACAGCTACTATCTTAGCGAGATCCATAGCTAAACCCTTTCTTGAGACTACATACCCCATGGTACGTGCCTCCTTACGCTAAAAATGACACTTCGAGAAATTTTCTTTCAACTGATGAACACGAAGTGTACGAAGAACCTCCTCAAGATGAATTGCATGCTCTTCCATACTCTTGCAAAACACCAGAATGTCGTCCAACAAATACTACAACTAACTTATTTAGGACATCTCATAAAACCCGGATCATCAATTCTACAGAAAATGCTCGGGAGTTGGTCAGCCCAAATGGCATAATCAACCACTCAAAGAGTCCACCGGGTGTGCTAAATGTTATCTTATCGATGCTATCATCATCGATCCTAAGCTGATGAGATCCAATGGTTAAGTCAACCCGAGAAAATACTGAAGAGCCAACTAACTGATCGAAAAGATCGTCTACCTAGGAAGTTGGTAACGGTTCTTCTTTGTAAGCTTATTCAACTCTTTATAGTCTATGATAAGTCAAAGGGAACCATCCGCCTTTGTAGCGAAGATGACTGGCGCTCCCCACTCATATATGCTCTGTCTGATGAAGCCTTTCTCCAATAGCTCACCAATCTGCTTACTTAACTTCTCCTCTCCCTAGGAGCCATTTGTCTCATGGGCAATGCCACTTACTTAGCATTGTCATGCAGATAGATCCTAAAGTCGATCACTTTCTTATGGGTAGTCCCCTAACCTCCTTAAAAACGTCTGGGAAGTCAATAACAACTGGTACTGAATCTAGCTCTCCTAGTGATGAATCAAGGGAATAAATGAATCTCAACATGCCTAAACCCTGTGGGTCGCAAGAAACCTCGAGAGTCCGTCCGCTACATGTCTCTAGTCTAACGATTCTCCTCTCATAGTCCAATATCGCACCATAAGTGGATAACCATTCTAACTCCAAAATCATTCCATATCTCGAAAATCCCAGTACATAGGCGTCATAAATCAAACTCTATGCTTAGTATAAAAAGTTTCAAATCCCTACAAATCATGGATAAATGTGTCGATCCTCCTATATGGTTAGACACAATTATAGGTTCTACAACTATAGAAATATCTAAGTTCAAACAATCAACCAAGGAACTAGAAATGAAAGAATACGATGCTCGGGGGTCAAAAAGAGTTCCAATTGGAAAATCCGAAATAGAAATCAAACCTTCTATAGAGACTTAGCTACCTCGATCTGGTCCACAACTAGAAAGTGCTGCATCCAAAGCCTGTACTTGCGCCACAGTTTGCTCTTTGCCTCGTCATTTGAGCACAAGTTCTCCTAAGTTATCCAGGCTGCCCACAGTTGTAACACCTCCCCTTCGTTGTGTCCTTCTTACAGTCCTTTGTGAAATGGCCAACCAATTCACAACTCTGACATTACTCGCCTTTCTTGATCTGTCTCTTTTGAAGTTCTTCTCCTTTCCTAATCCTTCCTATTCTTCCATCACTGCTTCTTAGAGTTTTCTAATTTAGGAACCTCCTTAACCTCCTCTTTCGTAGAAATATCTGATATGAGAGCCATTTCCACAAATGATTCATATGTCGCTCCCATAGGTACATGTGTCATTTCTAACCCTTGGAGTGGTTGGTTCAAACCCTTAGCAAACTTGTCCGCCATTCTATGCAAAAAAAGAAAATTAAGGCTCGAAAGAATCGAAAGAAGGTTGAACTGGACTTCGAGGGGATTTTTATAAAAACTCTCTTATATTGAAAACTATTTCTATAATAAGAGTTTCTTTCTAAAAAATATTTTTAGTTTTAAGATATTTTACTTTCAAAAATACTTTGCTTTCAAAACAAGTTTTTAGGAACCCTATAACCATAAGCTCTGATACCAAATAAAACACCCCATGCCACTTAGTATTCCCAAAAAGGGCACACCAAAGGATGTGGTGCGTTATAGGTATATCTAAAGCATCACAGAGACTAAGATTCATAAGACAAATAAGTAAAAGCAGTGGAAAACAGTTAAATAATAATTTATCATTCAGAATTAATCTTCATTTCAAAATAAGTCATAAAAATATAACATGTCTCAAAAACTCAAAATCTCTCACGTCTTATGAAGATACAACTAGGTCTTACATAATCAGAGTAAACGAAACAATAATAATTCCTCTCACAAGTGCCAATTCATATATGAAAAAGATGAAAAGTAGAAGAATACATCTGAAACGAGAAAACTTTGGGAATGGATCTCCAAACAACCTGAATCAACTCAACTCTGCTGGCCTATTAGGGGGAAAAGGGGAAATAGAGGAGTGGGTCAGGCAATAAGCCTGGTGACTGAAAGTAATTACTAGCATTTCTAAGCAAGATAAATATAACAGACCAGGTAATAGTTCTAGCTTGAAAGGAAACACAGAAAAGATAAAACTGGCATAAAATATTGTTTCTGATTTTGTTTGACCGGTGGTTTTGATTGTTTGGTTGTGATTGTTTGCACTTGTCTTAAATTTCTATGATTAGGTTGAAACCCTAATCATATCTCAACTGCTAGCTTGATTAGGCTGAAATCCCAATCCTACACATTGGTCGATCTTTCCTATCTCTGTTGTGCCACTGTGAACCAATCTTTTTGGTCACAACAAAAGACACCACTTTAGCGCGTAGGACACAGTAGCGAATTATTTACCTAATAGATGTCGCATGCTTGGTCATCACCGGTATACACTAATTATCGCCCCCTATTTGACCCTTTATTTACCCTAATCATCATAAACGTGCCCAGCCTCACCTAACTATGGTGAGACCATTAGTCTTAGACTTGAAAGGGATTACTGCCTAGCCTCACCTAATTGTTGTGAGAATATCACATCCTAGACCTGAAAGGGAATGCAGTCGGTACTGGTCCTAACAAATAATCTTCTAGTTTTGCGCCCCTTGGCCAAATTCCTAGATTTAAGCCTCTATGTATTAGCCACTTATTTACCCTAATCAGCATATGCCTGTCCTAGCCTCACCCACTATTGTGAGACCATCAATCCTAGATTTGAAAGGGAATGCTGCCAATATGGGCCCTACTTCTATATTTGCTTATTAACTTAATCTAAGTTTTAAAATAAGCCTCTTCTGTTATTTCTGTTATACTTGCTTATTAACTTAATCCAAGATCTAACTTTTAAGATAAGCCTCTTCTTTCTTTCTTTCTTTATATTTATAACTTGTGTTATAATTGTTCTTGCAGCTATTATTTTTTTGTTTTCTATTTTGATTTATAACCACTCGTTTTAATTATGCTTGAAAATATCTTAAATTTACCTATTTCCGTCCGTCTCTATTTTTATTTCAATTTTTATCATTTTACATCTTATTTCTGTAAATTTAGTGTTATCCTATTTTAATCCATATTAGCGAATTCTTCTCTTTTTAATTTATTCGCATAAAAAAAAGATTAAATCTCTATAAAAAGAAATTAACATTTACAACTTAAATTCCAACTTAAAACAGATATAAATAACTGAAAATAGCTAAATAAAATAGACTGAAAAGAACTTCTAAAATTTACTTGAAAACTAACCGTAAATAAACTTACATAAAAACTATCTCAAAATTGTAGAAATACTACAACTATTGAGAACCCTATTATATTAAATTGCGTACAAATCTAAAATAACTACAAACCGCACACCTATGGTCCTTAGCTCTAATCCTGGGCCTTCCTGGATCTGCTACTAGGGTGTAGAATATTTTTATTAAAAAGATCTTCTCCCCAGAAAAAATTTCTATTTAGGGTTCAGCCTCAGACAATGAACCCAATTGGGAGACAATCTGAATGAGAAGAATAGCTAGGTCTAGAGTCTTATTTATAGTGTGACTTAGGAATCTCAGGCCATCGGATTTGAAGATTAAATCTGGTGCAACCACATCATAGGCCCACTAGAAACCATCGGATGTAGCTAAGTATGCATGATATTTGACAAAAATTGCAAAACAGGTTGTTCGGCTCGTACCTGGACAGAATAACATCTAGGTGTTTTGGCCGGTCGACCTAGCTTTATTAGGGGTCGACCTATAGGTCGACTCGACCAGAGCATGGATCGACCCCTATGGGTCTTGTATTTTTATTTTATTACGATTTCGTATTTCTCTCATAGCTTCTCCATGCTGACTCAGATTTCGTATGTGAAAATTGATTAGAAAATCGCCACAAATCCAATGGCGCAACTCCCGTAGCTCGATTCCGATAATTTCACAAACTTATTTTATTATCTAATTAATTCATTAGTTAATTATTATAGCTCAAATTTTGGGTTGTTACAAATATAGTAGAATTACACTGAGAATAGATTTGGAAGGAGAGAAAATAGATACAAATATATAAATATATATTAAATATCTCAAATACGCATATAGTTGATTCACTTCTCTTCTACTTTTTGATTTCCATTCTTCTTCGATTTGTATGAATATAGATCTAAAAAACATATTTTAATAATCCAGAAAGAAAGTGGAGAAGAAGAAATGACAGAGCTTCATTGCTCCATTCAGAAAAAATTTGAGAAGAGGAGAAAGGGTTAGGCCTGTATTTATAGGCGCTAGAATCAACCAGAACAGCATGATTTAAAATATACAATCCTGGCTGTGTATGGTCTAGTTTATGATGGCTGCAACACATGAAGCGATCGACCGCCCCTGGTCGACTATTGAAATATGCAAGTCGACCTATGGGCCTTATGCAATTAATATAAGATGTTAATTTTCCTATTCAATTTATTTATGTTTCTAATTAATTTTTCGTCCGTAATTTCTTCGTTTAGACTCCGATCACAAAATCGTAGACACGAAATTTGCCTAGAATTTCGCCATGAATTCAATGGTGTAAGTTTGCGATCAAATTCTGTCGTTTGCACAAATTCTATTTTGTAGTTAAATTAGTTAACTAACTTACTAATTAAATAACTAATGGTAATTATAGGGTGTTACAGTTGGATACAAGAGATGAACTTGTTTTGGTATCTTCATATGTCAAACATAATAATACTCTTTTTTCTGTTGTATAAGCCCTGCATAGGAACAAAATGGGTAAAAGATGATGTAATGAACTATATACTTTAAATTAATGTAATGGAAAAGTTATTTAGCTACTCTGTTTACATGTGTTGTGCAAAATAATACTAAAGTCACTTTGTCGCTTGGAAATGATTTTAGTGATGAGTGCAGCATCATCGATGTCTATTTTTGGATATCGAAGTAGGGGATGTTATACTCACCACCTAGGCATATGGGAGTAAAGCGAAAAATGGTACAACCAAGTGTATCTATTCTTGACAAAAAGTACCGTTTTCATAATATGCGGTTTTGTTTTGATAGCGTAATTTGAGGGGCAGAAATTACCTACAGTTACTTACAGTTTCGTTGGGATAGTGACACAACCATCGCGTAGCAGCGATCTATCGGGTTTTCATGGCATAAATCGAGGGTTATTGATGCCTACAGTTTACTTATGATTTTTTCGGGATGGAAACGTAATCATCGTGTAACTACAATCCGTGGCTGGATAGAAAAATTGGGCGGTTCTATCCATATCAAATATGAAAAGGTTTCTCTAGTATTTTCACTGGATGTTGAAATAGGTCTACTAAGTACTTAGGGGTTTTTAGTCCTGCACCTGATCAATGTATAACTAAATTCAGTAAGAATAAGGATGGACTTGTTAAGACATCGAGTTATGAAAAATACTTTAATATCAAACTAGCATGGTAAGACTATGGAATTTAAAGTATATGTACCCTAAAATGTATGATAAAAAGAGTAAGAGGTTTAAAATGTTTTATAAGATGATTAATTTAGTATATACATCCAATTTCCAGTTTACCGCTTCGTTCCTTTTCAAGGACGAAAAGTTTTGAGTGGGGGAGATTGTAACAACCCATATTTTCGATCAATTGGAAGTATGAAATAAAAAGAATATTTTGGACTAAGTTCGCTGGAAATGAAAATTTATGATCAATTTTTTTGATCTTGAATGAAATTCTTAAATGATAGAATTAAAGTCAAGTTGAGTATAAATAAGAGAAGTTTACTTATTACGCTAAATATAATTAGCGTTCTGTGGAGATTAAAATAATACTTTGAGAAAAACAAAATATACATTTTCTACCTAAAAGTAAGTATAATTTTATAAAAAGAGAAAATTTGAATTCGCAAACAATATTTTACGGTCGTTGAATAATAGCCGTAAGCGATGCTAAGATAATTTTAGCACGTAAACTCAATTTTTAAATAAATTGAAGTTTTATAATTAAAACGTTTTTTTAATCAGCCTAATTTATGAATTTAGATTATGAATTTTGTGAAAATTTTATTTCATTTGAATAGAAACCGGTTAATAATTTAAGGGAGAAATATTATTTTCCAACATGTAAAATATTTTTACATAGAAAATTTATAAATAATTTTCAAAATAAAAGTCAAAGTTTGTTTCGTCCAATTCGGATCTTCCTAGCTCCGTTTACTTTAATTAGAATTTTATTATACGTTTTAAAATGGCTATATTAAGCTGCACCATTGAAATTTTAACACGACTATTATAGCAATATTTTATTGCACCATTAGATTCGTTTTGTCTGGTTGATCCCTATAGTATATTTATTTTTGGGTTTGAGCATCTAATTCGCATTGTAAAGTGGTCGAGTTATAGGGTTTGAGGTAAGTCCGATATTTTCAAAAAAGCGAACATTGAGCCGACTTCGTGTCTGATGAGAAGATGATCGGGCCAACAATACCATGTGGAGGCGACAAGATTTGAAATTTAATCAATGCACGGCTATGCAAAAGTTTTTTTATATGATATTTGAAACGAAGAAGCACCGTTCATCCATCCTATATAAACATACCTGCTCCCCTCCTTGGTTCATAAGTCTGCCACCCTTATTCTCCTCTTCATTTTAAATTTCCGCCTCTATTTGCTTTCTCCTTCAAACCAACTTCGTGCACTTATGTATATCTCAAAGCTTTAGCCTCCGACGCTACTCCATTATTCCATCGTTGGTCACCACTTGACTTCCAGCTTTGCTCACCCATCACGTTCTAGCCCTCCGTATGCACAACCTTATCACCGTGTAGTACCACTACCCCTACCTATAGCCGACATCACCAAATCTACCTCCGCAACCTTGAAGCTCCTCTGCCTTCTCTCACCGCCTAGAAGAACTCCGACCAGTCACCTACACCCCACCAGAACCTGCCATACACCCAAGCTCCTCCACGACAGTCCTTCTCCTTCGCCCGACCAAACCCGCATAACCTTTGACCAGTCGACAGACCACAAATTGATAGAAATCAATTTGTTTGTCCATTGTATTCAACGTCCAACAATATATATGGTTATAAGAGCCAAGATATGCTACAAATTAGCCAACAGTTTTGCTAAAACAAAGGTAACTGAATAAATACTTCCCAAATAAAGATATCGTCAATTCAACTGATTTTCTAAAACAAAGGTAACTAAATAAATACTTCCCTAATAAAGATATCGTAAAATCAAAGAATAAATGCAGAAAATTTTCTAACGCCTAGAATATATGTAAAATATATTCCATCACACCCCCTCTGTCAAAGCGGGAGGTTCTCATATGCTTAGACTGTCCTTGAAATCATTAAATAATACACATAGAAGCCCTTTTGTAAAAATATCAGCAATTTGGTAATAGGACGGTACGTGAAGCAAACGCACTTCGCCACGAGCTACTTTCTCACGGACGAAATGAATATCCATCTCAATGTGTTTAGTGTGTTGATGCTGAACAAGATCGATGGATAAGTATATAGCACTCACATTATCACAGTAAACTAGAGTAGCCTTTTGAATAGGACAATACAACTCTAGAAGCCAATTTCTGATCCAGCATGAATTAGAAATAACATTAACAACACCCCTATACTCCGCCTCAGCACTACTACGGGAAAGAGTAGGTTTCCGTTACGAAGACCAAGAAATCAAATTATCTTCAAGGAATACACAATAACCAAAGGTAGAATGACGGGTGTTAGGACAACCACCCCAATCTGCATTTGTGTATAAGACATACGATTAATATTGGATTTGTACAAGTGGAGACCAAAAGAAAGGGTACCCTGGAGATAGCATATGATACGCTTAAGAGCTTTCATATGCTCATTAGTTGGGGCATGCATATGAAGGCAGATCTATTGCACGACATAGGAAATGTCTGGCCAAGTGAATGTAAGATACCGAAGAACACCTGCAAGACTACGATACTTAGTCGGATCATCATAAGGAGTGTCTACAGTGGCACTTAGTTTCGACTTAGTGTCAACAGGAGTAGGACATGAACTGCAGTTAGACATTCCGGCATGTTCAGTAATTTTCGCAGCATACTGTGTCTGAGATAAGAAAAGACCATGAGCATGACAAGTAACATCAATACCCAAAAAGAAGCTCAAAGGACCTAGATCCTTCATAGCAAATTCAGAAGCTAAGAGAGTCTACGAAGACGATCAGAAGAAGCTGTAAGTATAATGTCATCCACATATAACAGAATATAAGCAATATCAAAACCATTCTTGTAGATAAATAAAGAGTGATCTGACGTACTATGAGAGAACCCAATGGTAGCAATAAAATCAGCAAATCTTTGGTACCAAGCTCGAGGAGCCTGTTTTAATCCATACAAAGATTTCTTCAACAAACATGATTCGGATAATTTTTGTTACGAAAACCTATGGGTTGATGCATATAAACTGCTTCATTGAGATGACCATGCAAGAAAGCATTCTTGACATCCATTTGATGAATGGGCCAAGATTTAGAAAGAGCAATGCTGAGAACCGCTCTAATGGTGACCGGTTTAACCACGGGGCTAAACGTTTCATCATAATTAATGCCCTATTGCTGTGTATTTCCATCACCTACAAGATGAGCTTTATAATGCTCAAAAGAGTCGTTAGATTTATATTTATGATGAAAAATCGACATAGACCGAATAACATTAACATTAGGCGGCCTAGGCACTAATTCCCAAGTCTTATTATTAATTAAAGCATTAAATTCATCCAATATTGCACTTTTCCAATTATGGTCACTAAGCGCATTAACAAGATTTTTCAGAACAGGAGAAATATCTGTAGTGGTGGTAGTGTGGTAATTAGAAGAGTATTTGGGGTTGGGTTTAAAAATTCCATTTGATGCACAAGTGGTCATGTGGGTTGAAATGGGGTTGGGAGACATAGGGGTAGTATGAGGAATGGTGAAAGTGGGGGAGCTCATAGACGGGGTTGGACTGTGGGGAAGAGAGGATGGGTCAGAGGAGGAAGTAGAGGACCGAGTGTGGGCAGCAGCGGGAGGTGTGGAATCTGGGCCTGTGTGAGATGGTGGCCCAGATTGAGGAAGAGAGGACAAGTCGTTGGGTTGCATTGTTGGATAAAGCTGCATATTTTATGGTGTGGTATTTTGAGATAAATGAAGGATTAATTGAGGATTAATACTATCACTCAAAAAATCATAATTCGAAGGTTTTGTTTTGTGGTGTTTGGAGAATGGAAATTCTGTTTCAACAAAACGAACATAACGACAAGTTATGATTTTACCACTAGACATGTCATAGCATTTGGAGCCACGATGATTAGGAGCCGAACCTAAATAAGCACAAGGAGTCGACCTTTCTTGTAATTTATGAATAGTAGAAGAGGGGACTAATGGGAAACATAAGCAACCAAAAACACGCAAACCCGAATAATACGGATCACTTTGATAGAGGATTTGAGAAGGGGATTGGTAATTCAATAACTTGGAAGGAAAGATATTGAGAAGATATGTAGCCATGGAGAGAGCATGATGCCAAAAGGAGAGTGACATAATTGCATGAGCAAGAATAGTCCGGATGATATTATTTATGGATTTTTTGTGTCTTTCGGCCTTCCCGTTTTAAGGAGATGTATGAGGACATGAGAGACAGAAAAGCATGCCATGTGGCTCAAAAAAATCTTTAAAAGTGCCATTAATGTATTCCGTACCATTATCACACTTTAAAATCTTAATAGTACGTTCAAATTGTGTCTTGACTAAAGCATGAAACGCTAAGAAAAGTTGTTTGACCTGAGTTTTTTTTGCAATAGGAAAGGTCCACAAAAATTTGCTATAGTCATCATGAAAAAGAACATAATAACAATGGCCGGAAGTACTAACAATAGGAGAAGTCAAAAGATCACTATGAATAATATCAAACGGAAGAAAAGTATATGACACTGAATCATAAAAAGGTAGCTTAGAATGTTTTCAAAGAGGACGAGAAGAACAAAAAGTTTTACAAGTCTATTACAATCAACAAACTTTTTACTACAAAGAGACTTAAGAATAGCATCGCCAGGATGACCTAAACGATTGTGCCAAATATTCGAAGGCAAAGCAGTAAAAGCAGAATGATTGTTCGAAAAAATGGCTTAAGAGTTGGAGAAAAGTGTATATAAGCCCTCAGTGCTATCACATCTCATTAGTCTGCTCCCCATCTGTAAGTAATTAACAGAGAAACCAAAAGGGTCAAAGAGATGGAAACCATATTATACGTGGTAAATTTACAAACAGAGACCAGATTTTTAATGAGCCTGGGAGCATGTAATGTAGTGCGACCGTGACCAATAATTGGAATTAAATGAAAACTACCAAAAACAATGTTATGATGCTTATTGCTTGAATTGAAATAAGAATATAGAATACCTGCATCCGCCGTCATGTGAGATGTTGCACCAGTATCCAGGTAGTAGTTCCCATCTGGTTGAGAGAACGAAAGAGCATGCATAGCAGCCTCAATGGCGGTGGGAATGTAGCTAGGAGCAGGAGGAGTAACAGCATTGAAAGTTTGAGGTCTGGACCTAAGTAAGCCTGACCCACAAGAGGAGGGACGTTGGGCCACTGGATTGGGCCTTGGCTGCCAAGAGTATGCGGGAAATGGGCAAGGAGGAATTGTGCACCCTCCCCAACCAAGCTGCTGCCACTGTGGCGGCGGGGCCTACTGACATGGCTGCCACTGGTGCTGCTAATATGGTGGGTAACTAGGACTGGACCCATTAGTACTTTGGTGGACCTTTTTCTTCCCATTGTTTTTAAAATTGTTCCTCCCTTCATTATTGTTGTTGCGCTTGTTGCTTGTAGATGAATCAGCGGCGACCATGGCAACACCACTGGACCGACTTCTAGAACCAACAGTTTCACGAGCTTGACGATCCTTGATAGTACGCTCGGCCATATTCAACCTTGAACGACAACTCTCAAAGGATGGAAAAGGCTCTTGATTTTGTATATAGTCCACCGTACCACTATACGCTTCTGGTAAGGACCCGGTGAGATGTAAAATCAGACGACCATTTCTCACCGGAGCATCAACATCAGCCAACCTATCCGCCAGAGATTGTAGATAATTACAATGATTCTCCATCGAGGTGAAAGCCTCAAGCAGCATTTGTAAAGTCCTTCTCGAGATGGGTAGCCCGAGATGCTTTGTTGTCCTGAAAAAGAGCTTCAAGACGGTTCCATGCCCACTCTGTCGTGTCATTACGTCTGAGGATAGCGAGGAGAAGATCGAAAGAAATGGTGTTGTAATCCATTACAAGACAATGGCATCCAAACGCATCCAAAGAGCCGGATCAGCGGACTTAGCCTGGACATAGGCAGCATAGCCTTCTCCTCCGTTGGTGGAACCAAGTGATCGTAAAGATCATGAACCCTAGCAAGATTGGTAAACAGAGTAGCCCAAGAATGATACATGGCTTGCTCATTGTCTAGTATTATGGGAATAAGAGATTTAACATTAGTGATGGTGAGTGCGGGATGAAAGTTGGATGAGTCTACCATAGAAAAGAATTAAAGATAGAAGAAGTAGAACAGAGAAGAAGATAGGTGAGGCTAGGGTAAGGAGAATAGCTTTGATACCATGATAGAAATCAATTTGCTTGTCCATTGTATTCAACGTCCAATGATATATATCGCTACAAGAGTCAAGATATGCTACAAATTAGCCAAACTGATCTGATAAAACAAAGGTAACTAAATAAATACTTCCCAAATAAAGTTATCGTCAAATCAACTAATTTTCTAAAACAAAGGTAACTAAGTAAATTCTTTCCCAAATAAAGATATCATCAAATCAGAGAATAAATGCAGGAAATATTCTAACACCTAGAATATATGTAAAATATATTCTTTCACAAGTCCACTCTTCCATTAGCCAACTTACTCTTGCCTACAAGCACTCAGCTTGAACCTGCCTACAAGCTCCATCTTTACCTGAACTTCCTCTGCTGTCCTGAATTCCTTCGTGCCCGCAGCCGCCGAGCCGAGCAGCAATTCAACTACCGATCCAGTTGCACAACGGCTCATTTAGCAATTGTTTGTCATGCGAGCGTATCGATTAATCGGTGTCCGTAGCATGCGTGCATCCTATCCTGTGTTTGTGTGCGCTGCCCTTAGATCCGAAAGATAAGGTGAGTATTATAATTCACGACATATATTTTTATGCAAGTTAAATTTATTGAATTATGGTTTAGGAACTAAAATTGACCCAAAAATTTGATAATTCAACTGAAATGCTAGTTGACACCCGACACGTAAATTCTTATGAATTCACGACGTTTATATTTTTATGCAAGTTAGATTAAATTGGATGTTGGTTGATTGGCTGTTGATCTATTTGGTAATTGCATCAAATGTGAAATACTGTTTAGAGGGTGAACGGTCCGCATATTTTTGCATGCGTTTTTGCTTCATGGGCTTGCATTTTTGATTTTAAATTCATTTAAGTTAAGATTCGTTTAGTTTAATTTAAATTAGTTTAAACTTTCAAAATATATAATTTAGAAGATGGCAATAGTTCTGGCTCTCGGGTTTGGGTATTATAAGTGCGCTGTTAAGCCAAGGCAGTGGTAGCATGTACAAATTTTTAATAGTTTAGTTGTATTAGTTTAGCAAATTAAAAGTTAAAGTTGGAAAATTGATAATTTATCCATACGACTTCTCTTTAATCCACGGTCGTCGACGTTAGATTCGTATAAATGAATAGAACACAATGGCGTAGAATATTAACACATTTAACGAAGTGAAATTTACTGATAAATTAATAGGGATTGAATTTAATTACGATTAATGCAATTAAATAACAATACTTCAGTAGTGTCATTTATTCAATAGAATAAACCCATGTTCTGCTATTATATTTATTTATTGATTATAATGATGTATTCGTATTTATTGTCGTTGTTGATTGATTTTTTAGTTGTCTGAATCGTGCTCGACCAGTTTATGAGCAATCACCCTTTTTATTTAACGTGGATTGGGTGGAAGATAGATTTTATGTTAACATTTTGTAATATATTTCCCAATTTAACTATATATTGTTAAGCAATATTATGGGTTCATTTAATTATGATAATTAATTATTTTGAATAAGATTGTTTTGAAGTAGGATTTTCATAAAGAATATATTTTGAAAGGTTAATTGAAAGACGATATTTACAAATGAAATGTTGGAAAATAAAGATATTTTGTCTTTCAAATAAAATGGTTCTGTGAAATGAAATCGAGAATTTGGTCGAAGAGACTATTTCCAAAAATGAGCATATTACTAATTAGTTGAATATGAACTCGTAAATCGAAATGTGAAAATTAAATTCAAACTTGAATTTGATCGCTCATGCAAAGTTGATGCAACTTGTTTAGTCTCTTAAATTACTGTACATATATTGTTTGATTTGAATTTACTTACATAAAAATATATAGTCCTGACTCGAGTGTATTGTCTTTTCATTACGCTCGGGTCAGCCTGAGTTATTTCAATTATCAAGATGGAGATTGAAAAACCATACTTATTACTATTATTCTGCTGCATTACGTTGGTATATTCAGTTAAATGTATAACTTTGGTAATAAAGTAGAATCAAATGTATATTGATAAAGAGCTTTTTAATTATGTTATTATTATATTTTATCCTTCCACTGTGAGGTTCTTTTGTATTGTTATTTTCTCTTCTCCTTTTCTTTTTCTTGTAAACCCCCTTGATAATTCATCTTTTTGAACGATTTGGGTCGGACATGTGTGGTTTATTGTTGACTTGGATTGTCCAAAAAGGCGGATCGTCACATATTTATTGTAATTATTACTATTGTTATTTTTCCACACCTAGCCATGCAAAGGAGACTCTGCCGAAATTTTTTGTAAATGTATTGTTACCTGGAGATTTGACCAGGCAACTAAGTACTCGACATCAACATATTGTTCAGCATTTATGAGTCGTTCGGCATTCAGATCGTTCGGCATTAGAGAATGCTCGGCATTCAGGAATGCTCGGCATTTAGGAGCGCTCCGCTTCTAGAGTCCTCCGACACATATGATTCGTTCGGCATCTATGGGACGTTCGGCATGCGAGAGTGTTCGGCATGTGAGAGCGTTCAGCATTGAGAGACGTTCGGTATTGTATATCGTTCGGCATCTATGGACGTTCGGCATGGTAGAGTCATTCGACATTCCATACTGCTCGGCATCCAAACCTTGTTCGGCACAAGTACCTCGTTCGACATTCAGGATGTTCAGAATCACTTTGATCGGCATGAGAATATTATTCCGCATTCAGGGTGTTCGACACTCAGGGTGTTCGGCATTCAAGGTGTTCGGCATAAGAATGCCATTCGGCATTAGAATGTCGTTCGGCATTCAGGATGTTCGGCATCACTTCGTACGGCATGAGAACATCGTTCGGCATTCATGCCTTGCTCGGCATTTTGTCGTTCGGCCTCTCTGGATCGGCACACAGAGATCACTCTTTTTGGGCCAAGCTACTTAGCTACCAGGCCCACCAGGGAAGTCCAACCCATTTTCGCCAATAAATAGAGAGGCAGGGGCACAGTGAAAGGGACCTTTTTTCGAGAACACCGAGGAGACTCTGCCGCATTCAAGACTCGTTCAAGACTTAATCTTTTTTGCTTATCAATTGTATTTGAGTGATTGACATATGGATTGTGTCTGTAATCGATTATCGAGAAAAGCAATAAAGATCTACCTCAAAGTGGACGTAGGCAATTACGCCGAACCACTATAAATCTGGTGTTCTTTTTTCCTGCATTTAAATTTACGTACTGTCCTCTGTTTAACTTTACTTTCTTCATTAATCTCTCTACACAACCTCACTTAAGGGTGTTAGTGACCAATTCTGGTGCTAACATTTTGGTGCTTTCGCTGAGAATCGAATTCTTAGGACGATAGGATCTACTTTGTAGCTACTGGATTTAAAATCCCCCGAAGGAGATCCAAATCATTCAAAAGACATCTGTTGATTCTACTCAGAGTTACAACCAACAACTCTACCATGGGGAGACCACGAACTAGATCGGCCTCTCACAACGTAGAGTCCACGAGAATGCTAGTGTGCAACAAGCTGGGCCTAGCAACCAACAAGCAATTCAAGGCGTAGGGCCCTCCACTCAGAACCAAGCGGAGGTCGTTTCCCGAACAGAGTTCAACGACTTGATAAGAGAACTCAGGGAAAGTAGTAGGCAACTTGCTGAGCATATTCAAGCCAACACTAATCTCATGACTTAGCTTGCCCGGCAGCAGCATCAGAATACTGGAAGTAGTCCTGCTCCTTATTCTGAATCTGATAGCTCGACCTTAGCTAATGAGTCTACTAGGCGTAGACGCCGTAAGGATGAAGCTGCACAAGCAGGTGCCACTGATCGATCCGCCAGGGATCAGGCACGTGGTGAGACCGGACGCCCGGATCACAAAGACCCAAATCAAGCGGAACATCAACCCGCACGGTCCCGTGGAACGGAACCCAACCTCCCACCCTCCATACAAACTCTGGATTTATCAGCCATGGTCAGGCAGTTGATGAGAGAGAACCAAGGCCTGACCAACGAAGATTGGGGAGTGTACAGGAGTCATACTCCCTTTACAGATGTTATCCTACAGGTTGAGTACCCCAAGAAATTCAATATGCCGACTATCCCAGCCTACGAAGGGAAGACTGACCCTAGGCAACACAAGATGAGGTACGAATGGATGATGGATTCGGTAAGGGAAAATGACGCAACTAAGTGTAGGTGTTTCCCAATCACTCTGTCCAGAATCGCCACTATGTGGTTTACTCGGCTTCCTCTGCGATCTATATCCAGCTTCGACGAGTTAGAGAAGAAATTTGTTGAATAATTCAGGATACATGCTACCCGTCCAAACGACGTAATGTCATTATCAAGCGTAATACAGGCTCCGGGAGAGTCTTTGAAAGCATACTTACAGAGGTTTCATGTTACCGCCACTGAAGTTAGTAATCCTAACGACCATGCAATTTTGATGGCGGTAATGCGAGGTGTAGATCCAGACTCGGAGTTTGGAGATTGGTTGGCGGAAAAGCCCCCAGCTACATTAGAACGATTCTATTCCAAAGCCCATCAGTTCATATGGAGGGAGGAGGATCGATGGAAGAGATGAGATAAGGCACCAGGGCCTGTTCAAGAGACTGTGAAAAGTAACATCGTCATGAAACAGTCCGGCGATAGTTCGGGAAAAGTTCAAGTCAACTTCCAGAATAAGCCTGGGCAGTCCAAAGGATCCGGAGGTGGGAACCCTGAAAAGAAATTAGAAGCAGGGAAATGGAAGTCAAGGATTCCGACCTACAATGAATACGCCCCGCTGAATACTTCTCTTGAAAACATTTATCTATCTACCTGTAACACCTTTGAATACAGAAAGTTGCGCCCAAAGGAGTCCACTGAAAAACAGAAACGGACAGGGAAGTACTATCGCGTCCATGAGACCCATGGGCACAATACTGAGGAGTGTAAACACCTCCATGACGCCATAGAGAAGTTGATCAGACAGAAAAAATTGCAGGAATTTGTCAAAAACCCACAAAATGGAATGCAAGGAACGTCAGACCCCGGACGCGGGCCGGCTCCACGCCAACCAGAACAACCTGCTCAGACTGTGGGTAGATTGATCATAAATACTATTGTCGGAGGACCACATCCTACAGACAAGAATTGGCAGGAGATGGAACAATATGCTACCTATTTGAGGCATGCAGATTATGAATGTTGTTCGAATGTGGAAGATGGAACCCCCGTAAACCAACAACGCATGATGACTGACGATATAGTGTTTAGGAGTCAAGACGCGGACAAGGTGGAGGCTCCTACTATCGACCCGATGGTTATATCTGCAATAATCGGGCCAGCTTACATGAAAAGAATCTTGATTGATTGTGGAAGCTCTGTCAACATCATCTTCAAGAAAGCTTATGACCAAATGAAGATGGAAACGAAAGATTTGAAACCATGCAAAGCCCGTATCCATGGCTTTAACGGTGTTGCAACCGACGCGATAGGGTATATAGAGCTACCAGGTGAACTGGGAGAAGGTGAGCGTAGGAGAGTGCGAGTCCTACCGTTCATAGTAATGGATGTTGACTATCCATATAATGTCTTTTTGGGTCGCCCAGCCTTGGCAGAATTTAGGGCTGCTTTGGCCCCATGGTGTTTGACATTAAAATTTCCGACGGACAAAGGAGTCGGTGTTGTACATGGCGATCAGGCGACCTGTCGCGCATGCTATGTGGCGGAACTGAGAGAAGCTCAACGGAGAGAGAAGGGAAAGGTTGTGGACAACT